>BSBM01000559.1:0-1356666 GCA_027924585.1 Larix kaempferi
AAGAGATAAAGAGAGATTGAGGGTTAGGACTTTGTTGAGAGAGATAGATAGAGAGATAATTTGGGGGTTAGGGGTTTAGATAGAGAGAGATTGTGGGTTAGGGGTTTGGTGAGAGAGAGAGAGAGAGAGAGTTTTGATGTTAGAAATTTAGAGAGAGAGAGATAAATTGGGGGTTAGGGTTTTATAGGAAGAGGGAGATTGGTGGTTAGGTGTTTAGAGAGAGAGATTGGGGGTTAAGTGATGAGAGAGAGAGAGAGAGAGAGAGAGAGTGTGATTACACAATAGGGGTTTAAAGAGAGAGAGAGATAGATTAGGAAATATGGGTTTAGAGAGAGAGAGAGGTTGGGGGTTAGAGAGAGATAGAGGTTGGGGGTTAGGGCCTTAGAGATACAAAGAGATGGGTTGTGGGTTAGGGGCTTAGAGAGGGAGAGAGAGAGATCGATATTGGGCATTAGGGGTTTATATAGATAGATAGATAGATAGGGAGAGGGGGAGTTAGGGACTTAGAGAGAGAGAGAGAGAGTGGATGTTAGGGGTTTAGAGGGAGGGATATATTCAAGGTTAGGGGTATAGAGTGAGAGATAGAAGAGAGAGAGAGATATTTGAGGTCAGGGTTTTAAAGCGAGAGAGAGAGTCAGATATTGAGGTTAGGGTATTAGAGAGAGAGAGAGAGAGAGAGATTGAGAGATTAGGGGTTAGGGATTTAGAGAGAGAGAGATAGATATTGGGGGTTAGTGGTGTAGAAGAGAGATCAAGAGAGTTTGGGTTTTAGATAGACACAGATAGAGATTGCAGGTTATGTGCTTAGAGAGAGAGATATTGGAGGATAGGGGTTTAGAGAGAGAGAGATTGGATGTTACGGGTTTAGAAGGAAAGGGGGTTAGAGAGAGAGAGAGAGATTGGAGGTTAAGGGTTTAGTGAAAGAGAGGGCGGGTTAAGGGTTTAGAGAGAGAGAGAGAGATTGGGCATTAGGGGTTTAGATAGATAGATAGAAATATAGAGAGGGAGAGGGGGGTTAGGGTCTTAGAGAGAGAGAGAGAGGGATATTGGAAGTTTGGGGTTTAGAGTGAGGAAGATAGAGATATTGGAGGTTCAGGGTTTAGAAAGAGAGAGAGATTTAAAGTCTCCCCCCCCAACACACACATATATATATACAGAGAGAGAGAGAGAGATAGAGAGATTTGATGTTAGGGCATTAGAGAGAGAGAGATTGGGGGTGTGGGTTTAGAAAGAGATAGAGAGAGGGATATTGTGGGTTAGGGATTTAGAGAGAGAGAGAGAGAGAATGGAGGTTATAGGTTTAGATAGAGAGAGATATCGGGGTGAGGTTTAGGGGTTTAGATAAAGAGAGAGATATTAGGGGTTAAATATTTAGAGAGAGAGAGGAGAGAGGTAAGGGTTAGGCATTGAGAGAGAGGGATTGGTGGTTAGGGATTTAGAGAGGGAGATAAAGGGATATTGACGGTTTAGGGTTCTAGAGAGAGAGAGACAGAGAGAGAGAGAATGGGGGTTAGGGTTTTAGAGAGAGATTCGGGGTAAGGGTTAGGAATTTAGAGAGAGAGAGATTTGGGGTTAGGGATTTATACAAAGAGATAAAGAGAGATTGAGGATTAGAGGGTTATGGGTTTGGCGAGAGAGAGAGAGAGTTTGGGGGTTATAGGTTTAGATAGAGAGATATTGTGGGTTAGGGGAGAGAGAGAGAGAGATCATGGGTTAGGGGTTTGGGGAGAGAGAGAGAGAGATTGTATGTTAAGGATTTAGAGAGAGAGAGAGAGAAATTGGGGGTTATGGTTTTTTAGGGAGAGAGATTGGTGGTTAGGTGTTTAGAGAGAGAGATTGGGGGTTAGATGATTAGAGAGAGAGAGAGAGAGAGAGAGAGAGAGAGAGAGAGAGATTGCGCAATAGGGGTTTAAAAATAGAGAGAGATAAATTGCGAAATATGGGTTTAGAGAGAGAGAAGTTGGGGGTTAGAGAGAGATAGAGGTTGGGGGTTAGGGCCTTATAGAGAGAGAGAGAGGTTGTAGGTTAGGGGCTGAGAGAGAGAGAGAGAGAGTTTGGGGGTTAGGGGTTTAGAGATATATTGTGGGTTAATAGTTTATAGAGAGAGAGATTGAGGTTAGCATTTTAGACAGACACATAGGCACATATTGGTATTAGTGGTTTAGACACACACACACACACACAGATGGTTACGGTCTTAGAGAGGGAGAGAGAGATTGAAGTTTAGGGGTTTAGAAAGAGAGATATTAGAGGTGAGGGATTTTGAGAGAGAGATTGTGGGTTAAAGAGAGAGAGATCGCGGGTTAAAGAGAGACAAAGAGATAAAAATTGGGGGTTAGGGTTTTAAGGAGAGATAAATATTGGGGTTGGTTTTTTAGAGAGAGAGAGACATAGAGAGATTTAGGGTTAGGACTTTAGAGAGTGAGATACTGTAGGCTAGGGGGTTATAGAGAGAAAAAGCGATTATGCAATAAGGGTTTAAAGAGAGAGAAATAGATTAGGGAATATGGGTTTAGAGAGAGAGAGAGGGAAGTAAGGGTTTAGAGAGAGAGAGGGAAGCAGGGGTTTAGAGAGAGAGAGAGAGATTGGGGTTAGGGGTTTGATAGATATATATAGAGGGAGTGGGGGGGTTAGGATTTTAGAGAGAGAGAGAGACTCAAGGAGATCAGATTTTAGGGGTTTAGAGAGAGGGAGAGAGATGGAAGTTTAAGGGTATATATATATATATATATATATATATATATATATATATATATATATATAGAGAGAGAGAGAGAGAGAGAGAGAGATTGGAGGTTATGGGTTTAGGGAGAGAGAGAGAGATTGGAGGTTATGGGTTTAGGGAGAGAGAGAGAGGTTGGGGGTTAGGTGTTTATAGAGAGAGTGGGAGGGAGAGAGAGAGAGATAAATTGGTATTTAAGGGTTTATTGGTAGAGAGAGAGAAATTGAGATTTAAGGGTTTATAGGTAGAGAGAGATTGGAGGTTATAGGTTTAGAGAAAGAGAGAGATTGGGGGTCATTGATTTAGAGAGAGAGAGGGGGGGGTTAGGGGTTTCGAGACAGAGCAATATTGGAGGTTGTGAGTTTAGAGAGAGGTAGAAATTGGAGGTTAGGGGTTTAGAGAGAGCAATGGAGATAGAGAGATAAATTTGGGGTTAGGGTTTTAGAGGGAGAGAGAGATAGAGAGAATGGAGGTTAGGGGTTTTAAGAGATGTTGGAGGTAGAGAGAGATGAAGGTTGGGGGTTAGGGCCTGAGAGAGAGAGAGAGAGAGAGGGAGGTTAGGGGTTTAGAGAGAGACTGAGATTCAAGGTTAGGTGTTGAAAGAGAGAGAGAGAGAGAGAGAGAGAGAGAGAGAGAGAGAGAGAGATTGGGTTTCGGGGTTTATAGAGAGAGATATATTGGGGTTAATGATTTATAGAGATAGTGATTGGGGTTAGCGGTTTAGATACAGACATATGCACATATTAGGATTAGTGGTTTAGACATGGAGAGAGAGAGAGAGAGAGAGAGAGAGAGAGAGAGAGAGATTGGAGGTTGAGAGAGAGAGTAGGGGGGTTAGGGTTTTAGAGAGGGAGAGAGAGAGATCAGAGTTTAATGGTTAAGAGAGAGAGAGAGAGAGAGAGGTGATGGATTTAGAGAGAGAGATTGGGGGGTATGGGTTTAGAAAGAGATAAAGAAAGATAGGTATTATGGGTTAGGCATTTAGAGAGAGAGAGAATGTGGGTTAGAGGTTTAGATACACAGAGAGAGATATGAGGAGGGTAAGGGTTAGGGTTTTGGATAAAGAGAGAGAGAGAGACATGAGAGATATTAAGGGTTCGATATTTAGAAACATGGATATATTGGAGGTGAAGGATTTAGAGAGAGAGAGTAAGAGATTTTGGGGTTAGGGGTTTATATAAAGAGAGAAGGATATTTTGGGGTTATGGGTTTAGAGAGAGAGAGAGATTGGTAGTTATGGGATTAGAGAGGGAGAGATTGGAGATTAGCGATTGAGAGAGAGATACACATTAGAGGTTACAAGTTTAGAGAGAGAGATATGAGGGTTAGGGGTATAGAGGGGGAGAGAGAGAGGGAGAGAGAGAGAGATTGGAGGTGAGGGGTTTAGAGAGAGAGAGGGTTACGGGTTTAGATAGATATATAGATAGACAAGGAGAGGGGGAGTTAGGGGCTTATAGAGAGGGAGATGGGAGGTTAGGGGTTTTAGAGAAAGGAAGAGAGAGAGAATGGAGGTTATGGATTAGAGAGTGAGATATATATTCAAGGTTAGGGGTATAGAGTGAGAGAGAGAAGATAAATAGATATTTGGGGTTAGGGTTTTAAAGTGTGAGAGAGAGAGAGAGATTTGAGGTTAGGGTATTAGAGAGAGACAGAGAGATTGGGGGTATGGGTTTAGATAAAGAGAGAGAGACATAGAGAGATAAGGGGTTAGGGATTGAGAGAGAGAGAGATTGGTGGATAGGGGTTTAGAGAGAGAGAGAGATATATTGGAGGATAGGGGTTTATAAAGAGAGATATTGGAGGTTATAGGTTTAGAGAGAGAGGAGGTTTTAGGGGTAAAGAGAGGGAGAGATATCAGAGGTTGGGAGTTTAGAGAAAGAGAGGGGGGATTAGGGGTTTAGAGAGAGAGAGATATTTGGTGTTAGGGGTTTAGATAGATAGATAGAAATATAGAGAGGAAGATGGGGGGTTAGGGGCTTAGAGAAAGAGAGAGAGGGATGTTGGAAGTTTGAGGTTTAGAGAGAGGAAGAGAGAGATATTCGAGGTTTGGGGTTTAGAGAGAGAGAGAGAGAGAAAGATTTAATGTTAGGGGTATATATATATATATATAGAGAGAGAGAGAGAGAGATTTTGGGCTAGGGTTATGGGTTTAGATAAAGAGAGAGAGACATAGAGAGATAAGGGGTTAGGGATTTAGAGAGAGAGATATAGAGATTGTGGGTTAGGGGTCTAGAAGAGAGAGCAAGAGAGTTTGGGGTTTAGGAGTTTAGATAGAGATTGTAGGTTATGTGTTTAGAGAGAGAGAGATTGGAGGATAGGGGTTTAGAGAGAGAGAAATATATTGGATAATAGGGATTTAGAGAGAGAGAGAGGGTTAGGAATTTTTCAAGAGAGAGAGATAGAGAGAGAGTTTGGGGGTTAAGGGTTTAGATAGAGAGAGATTGTGGGTTAGGGGTTCGGTGAGAGAGAGAGAGAGAAATTGGGGGTTAGGGTTTTATAGGGAGAGGGATATTGGTGGTTAGGTGTTTAGAGAGAGAGATTGGGGGTTAAGTGATGAGAGAGAGAGAGAGCGTGATTATGCAAATAGGGGTTTAAAGAGAGAGAGAGAGAGCGTGATTATGCAATAGGGGTTTAAAGAGAGAGAGAGATAGACTGGGAAATATGGGTTTAGAGAGAGAGAGAGGTTGGGGGTTTAGAGAGAGATAGAGGTTGGGGGTTAGAGAGAGATAGAGGTTGGGGGTTAGGTCCCCTAGAGATACAAAGAGAGAGTTGCAGGTTAGGGGCTTAGAGAGAGAGAGAGAAATATTGATATTGGGCATAAGGGGTTTAGATAGATAGATAAATAGATAGGGAGAGGGGGGAGTTAAGGGCTTTGAGAGAGATAGAGAGGGAGAGGGGGAGTTAGGGGATTAGAGAGAGATAGAGAGGGAGAGAGAGAGAGAGAGATTAAAGGTTAAGGGTTTAGAGAAAGGAAGAGAGAGAGAATGGAGGTTAGGGGTTTAGAGGGAGGGAGATATTCAAGGTTAGGGGTATAGAGTGAGAGATATAAGAGAGAGAGAGATATTTGAGGTTAGGGTTTTAAAGAGAGAGAGAGAGAGACAGAGATTTGAGGCTAGGGTATTAGAGAGAGAGAGAGATTGGCGATAGGATTTTAGAGAGAGAGAGATTAGGGGTTAGGGATTTAGAGAGAGAGAGATAGCGATTGGGGGTTAGGGGTGTAGAAGAGAGAGCAAGAGAGTTTGGGTCTTAAATAGAGACAGATAGAGATTGTAGGTTATGTGTTTAGAGAGAGATATATTAGAGGGTAGGGGTTTAGAGAGAGAGAGATATTGGAGGATAGGGGTTTAGAGAGAGAGAG
The DNA here is from genome assembly GCA_027924585.1 of Larix kaempferi. NCBI lineage: Eukaryota > Viridiplantae > Streptophyta > Pinopsida > Pinales > Pinaceae > Larix > Larix kaempferi. The sequence continues at coordinate 6,081 of BSBM01000559.1, forward strand.
ATTGGATGTTACAGGTTTAGATGGAGAGGGGGTTAGAGAGAGAGAGAGAGAGAGGGAGAGAGAGAGAGAGATTGGAGGTTAAGGGTTTAGTGAAAGAGAGTGTGGGTTAAGGGTTTAGAGATAGAGAGAGATTGGGCGTTAGGGGTTTAGATAGATAGATAGAAATAAAGAGAGGGAGAGGGGGGTTAGGGTATTAGAGAGAGAGAGAGAGAGATTGGAAGTTTGGGGTTTAGAGAGAGGAAGATAGAGATATTGGAGGTTCAGGGTTTAGAGAGAGCAAGAGATTTAAAGTTGCCCCCCCCACACACAGATATATATATATATAGAGAGAGAGAGAAATTTGATGTTAGGGCATTAGAGAGAGAGATTGGGGGTGGGGGTGTAGAAAGAGATAGAGAAGGATATTGTGGGTTAGGGGTTTAGAGAGAGAGAGAGAGAGAATGGAGGTTATAGGTTTATATAGAGAGAGATATCGAGGTGAGTTTTAGGGGTTTAGATAAAGAGAGAGATATTAGGGGTTAGATATTTAGAGAGAGAGAGAATGGGTTTTAGAGAGAGAGAGAGAGGTAAGGGTTAGGCATTTAGAGAGAGAGAGATTGGTGGTTAGGGATTTAGAGAGAGATATAAATGGATATTAAGGGTTAGGGTTCTGGAGAGAGAGAGAGAGAGAGAGAGAGAGAGAGAGAGAGAGAGAATAGGGGTTAGGGTTTTAGAGAGAGATTGGGGGTAAGGGTTAGGAATTTAGAGAGAGATATTTGGGGTTAGGGATTTATACAAAGAGATAAAGAGAGATTGAGTATTAGAGGGTTATGGGTTTGGAGAGAGAGAGAGAGAGAGAGAGAGAGAGAGAGAGTTTGTGGGTTAGGGGTTTAGATAGAGAGAGATCGTGGGTTAGGGGAGAGAGAGAGATAGAGAGAGAGATAAATTGGGGGTTATGGTTTTTTAGGGAGAGAGATTAATGGTTAGGTGTTTAGAGAGAGAGATTGGGGGTTAGGTGATTAGAGAGAGAGAGAGTGATTGTGCAATAGGGGTTTAAAAATAGAGAGAGATAGATTGGGCAATAGGGGTTTAGAGAGAGAGAGAGGTTGGGGGTTAGAGAGAGATAGAGGCTGGGGGTTAGGGCCTTATAGAGAGAGAGAGAGGTTGCGGGTTAGGGGTTGAGAGAGAGAGAGAAAGAAAGAGAGAGAGAGAGAGAGTTTGGGGGTTAGGGGTTTAGAGATATATTGTAGGTCAATGGTTTATAGAGAGAGCTTGAGGTTAGCGTTTTAGACCCACACACATGCACATATTGTTATTAGTGGTTTAGACACACACACACACACACACACACACACACACACACAGGGTTAGAGTTTTAGAGAGGGAGAGAGAGATTGGAGTTTAGGGGTTTAGAAGAGAGATATTAGAGGTGAGGGATTTTGAGATAGAGAGATTGGGGGGTAGGGGTTTAGAAAGAGATAAAGATATATATATTTTGGTTTACGCATTTAGAGAGAGAGAGGATGGGGGTTAGAGGTTTAGATAGAGATAGATATGGGGGTAAGGGTTAGGGGTTTGGATAAAGAGAGAGAGATAAGAGAAATACTAAGGGTTAGGTATTTAGAGAGAGAGAGAGATTGGGGGTTAGGGATTTAGAGAGATAGAGTGATTTTGTGGTTAGTGGTTTAGAGAGAGAGAGAGAGAGAGAGAGAGAGAGAGAGAGAGAGAGAGATTGGGGGTTATGGGTTTAGAGAGAGATATTGGAGATTAGGGATTTAGAGAGAGAGGTATATTAGAGGTTACAAATTCATAGAGAGAGAGAGAGGGTGGGTTTAGAGATTTAGAGAGAGAGAGAGAGAGAGAGAGAGAGAGAGAGAGAGAGAGAGATTGGGGGTTAGGGGCTTAAATAGATAGATAAACATAGAGAGGGGGACTCAGGGGCTTAGAGAGAGAGAGGGAGAGTTATTGGAGGTTAGGGGTTTAGAAAGAGAGAGAGAGAGATTCAAGGTTAGGGGTATAGAGTGAGAGAGAGAAGAGAGAGATATATTTGGGGTTAGGGTTTTAGAGAGAGAGAGATTTTAGGTTAGGGTATTAGAAAGAGAGAGAGAGATTGGGGGTAGGGGTTTAGATAGAGAGAGAGACACATAGATATTAGGGGTTATGGAGAGAGAGAGAGATATTAGCGGTTAGGGATTGAGAGAGAGAGAGAAAGAGAGAGATTGCGGATTAGGGGTCTGGAGAGAGAGAGAGAGACAATGGGGGTTAGGGTTTTAGAGAGAGACATTGGGGGTAAGGGTTAGACATTTAGAGAGATAGAGAGAGAGAGATGAGGTTTAGGGATATCGAGGGAGAGAGATTGTGGGTTAGAGAGAGACAGAGAGAGAAAAAATTGGGGGTTAGGGTTTTAAAGAGAGATAAATATTGGGGTTGGTTTTTTAGATAGAGAGAGAGACAAAGAGAGATTAGGGGTTATGGAGAGAGAGAGAGAGAGAGATTGCGTGTTAGGGGTCTGGAGAGAGAGAGAGAGAGAATGGGGGTTAGGGTTTTAGAGAGAGATTGGGGGTAAGGGTTAGGAATTTAGAGAGATAGAGAGAGATGAGGTTCAGGGGTATCAAGGGAGAGAGATCATGGGTCAGAGAGAGACAGAGAGAGAAAAATTGGGGGTTAGGGTTTTAAAGAGAGAGAAATATTGGGGTTTGTTTTTTAGAGAGAGAGAGAGACATAGAGAGATTGAGGGTTAGGACTTTAGAGAGAGAGATATTGTAGGCTAGGGAGTTAGAGAGAGAAAGAGTGATTGTGCAATAGGGGTTTAAAGAGAGAGAAAGAGATTAGGCAATAGGTGTTTAGAGAGAGAGGGAGGGAAGTAGGGGTTTATAGAGAGAGAGGGAAGTAGGGGTTTAGAGAGAGAGAGAGATTGGGGGCTAGGGGTTTCGATAGATATATAGAGAGGGAGTGGGGGGGTTAGGATCTTAGAGAGAGAGAGAGACTAAAGGAGATCAAATTTTAGGGGTTTAGAGAGAGGGAGAGAGATGAAAGTTTAGGGGTATATATATATATATAGAGAGAGAGAGATTGGAGGTTTAGAGAGAAAGAGAGATCAAAGGTTAGGGGTTTAGAGGGAGAGAAATCGGAGGTTAGGGTTTTAGAGTGAGAGATAGAGTAGGTGGTGGTTAGGGGTTTAGAGAGAGAGAGAGAGAGAGAGATTGGAGGTTAGGGGTTTAGAGAAAGAGAGATAGATTGAGGGTTAAGGGTTTAGTGAGTGAGATAGATTGGGGGTTAGGGTTTTAGGAAGAGAAAGAGAGAGAGATTGGAGGTTATGGGTTTAGGGGGAGAGAGAGAGGTTGGGGGTTAGGTGTTTATAGAGAGAGTGGGAGGGAGAGAGAGAGAGATAAATTGGTATTTAGGGGTTTATAGGTAGAGAGAGAGAAATTGGGATTTAGGGGTTTATAGGTAGAGAGAGATTGGAGTTTACAGGTTTAGAGAAAGAGAGAGATTGGGGGTCATGGATTTAGAGAGAGAGAGAGAGAGAGAGAGAGAGAGAGTGATTGCCCAATAAGGGTTTAAAAATAGAGAGAGATAGATTGGGCAATAAGGGTTTAGAGAGAGAGAGGGGTTGTGGGTTAGAGAGAGATAGAGATTGGGGGTTAGGGCCTTATAGCGAGAGAGAGACGTCACACACACACACAGAGTGGGGGGGGGTTTAGAGAGGGAGAGAGAGATTGGAGTTTGGGGGTTTAGAAAGAGAGACATTAGAGGTGAGGGATTTTGAGAGATAGAGATTGGGGGGTAGGGGTTTAGAAAGAGATAAAGATATATATATTTTGGTTTAGGCATTCAGAGAGAGAGAGAGGATGGGGGTTAGAGGATTAGATAGAGAGCGATATGGGGGTGAGGATTAGGGGTTTGGATAAAGAGAGAGAGACAATAGATATACTAGGGGTTAGGTATTTAGAGAGAGAGAGTGAGTTTGTGGTTAGTGGTTTATAGAGAGAGAGATAGAGATTGGGGGTTATGGGTTTAGAGAGAGATATTGGAGATTGGGGGTTATGGGTTTAGAGAGAGATATTGGAGATTAGGGGTTTAGAGAGAGAGATATATTAGAGGTTACAAATTTAGAGAGAGAGAGAGAGAGAGAGAGAGAGAGAGCGGGTTTAGAGATTTAGAGAAAGAGAGAAAGAAAGAGGGAGATTGGGGGTTAGGGGCTTAGATAGATAGATAGATAGACAAAGATAGAGAGGGGGAGTTAGGGGCTTAACGAGAGAGAGAGGGAGAGATATTGGAGGTTAGGGGTTTAGAGAAAGGAAGAGAGAGATATTGGAGGTTATGCGTTTAGAAAGAGAGAGAGAGATTCAAGGTTAGGGGGATACAGTGAGAGAGAGAAGAGAGAGAGATATTTGGGGTTAGGGTTTTAGAGAGAGAGAGATTTTAGGTTAGGGTATTAGAGAGAGAGAGAGATTGGGGGTAGGGGTTTAGAGAGAGAGAGAGAGAGAGAGAGAGAGAGAGAGAGAATTGGGGTTAGGGTTTTAGAGAGAGAGATTGGGGGTTATGGTTTTAAAGAGAGAGATTGGGCTTAAGGGTTAAGTATTTAGAGAGATAGAGAGAAATATGAGGTTTAGGGGTATCGAGGGAGAGAGATCGTGGGTTAAAGAGAGACAAAGAGAGAAAAATTGGGGGTTAGGGTTTTAAAGAGAGATAAATATTGGGGTTGGTTTTTTAGAGAGAGAGACATAGAGAGATTGAGGGTTAGAACTTTAGAGAGAGAGATATTGTAGGCTAGGGGGTTAGAGAGAGAAAGGGCATTTGTGCAATAGGAGTTTAAAGAGAGAGAAAGAGATTAGGCAATAGGGGTTTAGAGAGAGAGAGAGAGAGGGAAGTAGGGGTTTAGAGAGAGAGAGAGAGATTGGGGGCTAGGGGTTTCGATAGATATATAGAGAGGGAGTGGGGGGGTTAGGATTTTAGAGAGAGAGAGAGAGACTCAAGGAGATCGGATTTTAGGGGTTTAGAGAGAGGGAGAGAGATGAAAGTTTAGGGGTATATATAGATAGATAGATAGAGAGAGAGAGAGAGAGAGAGATTAGAGGTTTAGAGAGAAAGAGAGATCAGAGGTTAGGGGTTTAGAGGGAGAGAGATCGGAGGTTAGGGTTTTCGAGTGAGAGATAGAGTAGGTGGGGGTTAGGGGCTTAGAGAGAGAGAGAGAGAGAGAGAGAGAGAGAGAGAGAGAGAGAGAGAGAGAGAAAGGGGAGGTTAGGGGTTTAGAGAGAGATATATATTGAGGGTTAAGGGTTTAGTGAGTGAGATAGATTTGGGGTTAGGGTCTTAGGAAGAGAAAGAGAGAGAGATTGGAGGTTATGGGTTTAGGGAGACAGAGAGAGGTTGGGGGTTAGGTGTTTATAGAGAGAGTGGGATGGAGAGAGAGAGAGATAAATTGGTATTTAGGGGTTTATAGGTAGAGAGAGAGAAATTGGAATTTAGGGGTTTATAGGTAGAGAGAGATTGGGGGTCATGGATTTAGAGAGAGAGAGAGAGAGAGATTGCCCAATAGGGGTTTAAAAATAGAGAGAGATAGATTGGGAAATAAGAGTTTAGAGAGAGAAAGAGGTTGGGGGTTAGAGAGAGATAGAGGTTGGGGGTTAGGGCCTTATAGAGAGAGAGAGAGATAGAGGTTGCGGGTTAGGGGATGAGAGAGAGAGAGAGAGAGAGAGAGAGAGAGAGTTTGGGGGTTAGGGTTTCAGAGATATATTGTAGGTTAATGGTTTATAGAGAGAGCTTGAGGTCAGTGTTTTAGACACACACACATGCACATATTGCTATTAGTGGTTTAGACACACACACACACACACACACACAGGGGGTTTTAGAGAGGGAGAGAGAGATTGGAGTTTGGGGGTTTAGAAAGACATAAAGATATATATATTTTGGTTTAGGCATTTAGAGAGAGAGAGAGGATGGGGGTTAGAGGATTAGATAGAGAGCGATATGGGGGTGAGGGTTAGGGGTTTGGATAAAGAGAGAGAGAGACAATAGATGTACTAGGGGTTAGGTATTTAGAGAGAGAGAGAGAGAGATTGGGGGTTAGGGATTTAGAGAGAGAGAGAGCGAGTTTGTGGTTAGTGGTTTAGAGAGATAGAGAGATAGAGATTGGGGGTTATGGGTTTAGAGAGAGATATTGGAGATTAGGGGTTTAGAGAGAGAGATATATTAGAGGTTACAAATTCAGAGAGAGAGAGAGAGAGAGAAGTTAGGGGTTTAGAGAGAGAGAGGGCAAGTTTAGAGATTTAGAGAAAGAGAGAAAGAAAGAGAGAGATTGGGGGTTAGGGGCTTAGATAGATGGATAGATAAATAAACATAGAGAGGGGGAGTTAGGGGCTTAAAGAGAGAGAGAGTGAGAGATATTGGAGGTTAGGGGTTTAGAGAAAGGAAGAGAGAGATATTGGAAGTTATGGGTTTAGAAAGAGAGAGAGAGAGATTCAAGGTTAGGGGTATACAATGAGAGAGAGAAGAGAGAGAGATATTTGGGGTTAGGGTTTTAGAGAGAGAGAGAGATTTTAGGTTAGGGTATTAGAGAGAGAGAGAGAGATTGGGGGTAAGGGTTTAGATAGAGAGAGAGAGACAAAGAGAGATTAGGGGTTATGGAGAGAGAGAGAGAGAGAGAGAGAGAGAGATATTGGCGGTTAGGGATTTAGAGAGAGAGATGAAGAGAGAGATTGCGGGTTAGGGGTCTAGAGAGAGAGAGAATTTGGGTTAGGGTTTTAGAGAGAGATTGTGGGTTAGGGTTTTAGAGAGAGATTGGGGGTAAGGATTAGGTATTTAGAGAGATAGAGAGAAAGATGAGGTTTAGGGGTATCGAGGGAGAGAGATCATGGGTTAGAGAGAGACAAAGAGAGAAAAATTGGGGGTTAGGGTTTTAAAGAGAGAGAAATATTGGGGTTGGTTTTTTAGAGAGAGAGAGAGAGACATAGAGAGATTGAGGGTTAGGACTTTAGAGAGAGAGATATTGTAGGCCAGGGGGTTAGAGAGAGAAAGAGAGATTGTGCAATAGGGGTTTAAAGAGAGAGAAAAAGATTAGGCAATAGGGGTTTAGAGAGAGAGAGAGAGAGAGAGGGAAGTAGGGGTTTAGAGAGAGAGAGAGAGAGAGAGAGAGAGAGATATTGGGGGCTAGGGGTTTCGATAGATATATAGAGAGGGAGTGGGGGGGTTAGGATTTTAGAGAGAGAGAGAGAGACTCAAGGAGATCGGATTTTAGGGGTTTAGAGAGAGGGAGAGAGATGAAAGTTTAGGGTTATATATATATATATAGAGAGAGAGAGAGAGATTGGAGGTTTAGAGAGAGTGAGAGAGAGAGAGAGAGAGATTGGAGGTTTAGAGAGAAAGAGAGATCAGAGGTTAGGGGTTTAGAGGGAGAGAGATCGGAGGTTATGTTTTTTGAGTGAGAGATAGAGTAGGTGGGGGTTAGGGGTTTAGAGAGAGAGAGAGAGAGAGAGAGAGAGAGGAGGTTAGGGGTTTAAAGAGAGAGATAGATTGAGGGTTAAGGGTTTTGTGAGTGAGATAGATTGGGGGTTAGGGTTTTAGGAAGAGAAAGAGAGAGAGATTGAAGGTTATGGGTTTAGGGAGACAGAGAGAGGTTGGGGGTTAGGTGTTTATAAAGAGAGTGGGATGGAGAGAGAGAGAGATAAATTGGTATTTAGGGGTTTATAGGTAGAGAGAGAGAAATTGGAATTTAGGGGTTTATAGGTAGAGAGAGAGAGAGAGAGAGAGAGTGATTTCCCAATAGGGGTTTAAAAATAAAGAGAGATAGATTGGGCAATAAGGATTTAGAGAGAGAGAGAGGTTGGGGGTTAGAGAGAGATAGAGGTTGGGGTTTAGGGCCTTATAGAGAGAGAGAGATAGAGGTTGCGGGTTAGGGGCTGAGAGAGAGAGAGAGAGAGTTTGGGGGTTATGGTTTCAGAGATATATTGTAGGTTAATGGTTTATAGAGAGAGCTTGAGGTTAGCGTTTAGACACACACACATGCACATATTGGTATTAGTGGTTTAGACACACACACACACATAGGGGGGGTTTCAGAGAGGGAGAGAGAGATTGGATTTTAGGGGTTTAGAAAGAGAGATATTAGAGGTGAGGGATTTTGAGAGAGAGGGATTGGGGGGTAGGGGTTTAGAAAGAGATAAAGACATATATATATTGGTTTAGGCATTTAGAGAGAGAGAGAGGATGGGGGTTAGAGGATTAGATAGAGAGAGATATGGGAGTGAGGGTTAGGGGTTTGGATAAAGAGAGAGAGACAAGAGAGATACTAGGGGTTAGGTATTTAGAGAGAGAGAGAGAGATTAGGGGTTAGGGATTTAGAGAGAGGGAGTGAGTTTGTGGTTAGTGGTTTAGAGAGAGAGAGAGAGAGAGAGAGAGAGAGAGAGAGAGATCGGGGTTATGGGTTTAGAGAGAGATATTGGAGATTAGGGGTTTAGAGAGAGAGATATACTAGAGGTTACAAATTTAGAGAGAGAGAGAGAGAGAAAGAGAGCGGTTAGGGGTTTAGAGGAAGAGAGAGGGCGGGTTTAGAGATTTAGAGAGAGAGAGAGAAAGAAAGAGAGAGATTGGGGGTTAGGGCCTTAGATAGATAGATAGATAAATAAACATAGAGAGGGGGAGTTAGGGGCTTAGAGAGAGAGAGGGAGATATATTGGAGGTTAGGGATTTAGAGAAAGGAAGAGAGAGATATTGGAGGTTATGGGTTTAGAAAGAGAGAGAGAGAGATTCAAGGTTAGGGGTATAGAGTGAGAGAGAGAAGAGAGAGAGATATTTGGGGTTAGGGTTTTAGAGAGAGAGATATTTTAGGTTAGGGTTTTAGAGAGAGAGAGATTTTAGGTTAGGGTATTAGAGACACAGAGAGAGATTGGGGGTAGGGGTTTAGCTAGAGAGAGAGAGACAAAGAGAGATTAGGGGTTAAGGAGAGAGAGAGAGAGAGAGAGAGAGAGAGAGAGAGAGAATGGGTGTTAGGGTTTTTAGAGAGAGAGATTGGGGGTAAGGGTTAGGCATTTAGATAGATAGAGAGAGAGAGATGAGGTTTAGGGGTATCGAGGGAGAGAGATCGTGGGTTAGAGAGAGACAGAGAGAGAAAAATTGGGGGTTAGGGTTTTAAAGAGAGAAATATTGGGGTTGGTTTTTTAGAGAGAGAGAGACATAGAGAGATTGAGGGTTAGGACTTTAGACAGAGAGATATTGTAGGCTAGGTGGTTAGAGAGAGAAAGAGAGATTGTGCAATAGGGGTTTAAAGAGAGAGAAAGAGATTAGGCAATAGGGGTTTAGAGAGAGAGAGAGAGGGAAGTAGGGGTTTAGAGAGAGAGAGAGAGAGATTGGGGGCTAGGGGTTTTGATAGATATATAGAGAGGGAGTGGGGGGGTTAGGATTTTAGAGAGAGAGAGAGAGAGAGACTCAAGGATATCATATTTTAGGGGTTTAGAGAGAGGGAGAGAGATAAAAGTTTAGGGGTATATATATATATATAAGAGAGAGAGAGAGAGAGAGAGAGAGAGAGAGAGAGAGAGAGAGAGAGAGAGAGAGATTGGAGGTTTAGAGAGAAAGATAGATAAGAGGTTAGGGGTTTAGAGGGAGAGAGATGAGAGGTTAGGGTTTTAGAATGAGAGATAGAGTAGGTGGGGGTTAGGGGTTTAGAGAGAGAGAGAGAGAGAGAGAGAGAGAGAGAGAGAGGTTAGGGGTTTAGAGAGAGAGATAGATTGAGGGTTAAGGGTTTAGTGAGTGAGATAGATTGGGAGTTAGGGTTTTAGGAAGAGAAAGAGAGAGAGATTGGACGTTATGGGCTTAGGGAGAGAGAGAGAGAGAGAGGTTGGGGGTTAGGTGTTTATAAAGAGAGTGGAAGGGAGAGAGAGAGAGATAAATTGGTATTTAGGGGTTTATAGGTAGAGAGAGAGAAATTGGGATTTAGGGGTTTATAGTTAGAGAGATTGGGGGTCATGGATTTAGAGAGAGAGAGAGAGAGAGATTGCCCAATAGTGGTTTAAAAATAGAGAGAGATAGATTGGGCAATAAGGGTTTAGAGAGAGAGAGAGGTTGGGGGTTAGGGCCTTATAGCGAGAGAGAGAGAGAGAGAGAGAGAGAGAGAGAGAGAGATTGCGGGTTAGGGGCTAAGAGAGAGAGAGAGAGAGAGAGAGAGAGAGAGAGAGTTTGGGGGTTAGGGTTTCAGAGATATATTTTAGGTTAGTGGTTTATAGAGAGAGGTTGAGGTTACCGTTTTAGACACACACACATGCACATATTGGTATTAGTGGTTTAGACACACACACACACAGAGGGGGGGGGGTTTTAGAGAGGGAGAGAGAGATTGGAGTTTAGGGGGTTTAAAAAGAGAGATATTAGAGGTGAGGGATTTTAAGAGAGATAGATTGGTGGGTAGGAGTTTAGAAAGAGATAAAGATATATATATTTTGGTTTAGGAATTTAGAGAGAGAGAGAGGATGGGGGTTAGTGGATTAGATAGAGAGAGATATGGGGGTGAGGGTTAGGGGTTTGGATAAAGAGAGAGAGACAAGAGAGATATTAGGGGTTAGGTATTTAGAGAGAGAGAGAGAGAGATTGGGGGTTAGGGATTTAGAGAGAGAAAGTGAGTTTGTGGTTAGTGGTTTAGAGAGATAGAGAGAGATAGAGATTGGGGGTTATGGGTTTAGAGAGAGATATTGGAGATTAGGGGTTTAGAGAGAGAGATATATTAGAGGTTACAAATTCAGAGAGAGAGAGAGAGAGAGAGAGAGAGAGAGAGAGAGAGGTTAGGGGTTTAGAGAGAGAGAGCATAGGTTTAGAGATTTAGAGAAAGAGAGAGATTGGGGGTTAGGGGCTTAGATAGATAGATAGATAGATAACATAGAGAGGGGGAGTTAGGGGCTTAGAGAGAGAGAGGGAGAGATATTGGAGGTTAGGGGTTTAGAGAAAGGAAGAGAGAGATATTGGAGGTTATGGGTTTAGAGAGGGAGAGAGAGATTCAAGGTTAGGGGTATAGAGAGAGAGAGAGAAGAGAGAGAGATATTTGGGGTTAGGGTTTTAGAGAGAGAGAGAGAGAATTTAGGTTAGGGTATTAGAGAGAGAGAGAGATTGGCGGTAGGGGTTTAGATAGAGAGAGAGACAAAGAGACATTAGGGGTTATGGAGAGAGAGAGAGAGAGAGAGAGAGAGAGAGAGAGAGAGAGAGATCGTGGGTTATAGAGAGACAGAGAGAGACGAATTGGGGGTTAGGGTTTTTAAGAGAGAGAAATATTGGGGTTGGTTTTTTAGAGAGAGAGATACATAGAGAGATTGAGGGTTAGGAATTTAGAGAGAGAGATATTGTAGGCTAGGGGGTTAGAGAGATAAAGAGCGATTGTGCAATAGGGGTTTAAAGAGAGAGAAAGAGATTAGGCAATAGGGGTTTAGAGAGAGAGAGATGGAAGTAGGGGTTTAGAGAGAGAGAGAGAGAGGGAAGTAGGGGTATAGAGAGAGAGAGAGAGAGAGGGAAGTAGGGGTTTAGAGAGAGAGAGAGATTGGCAGTTAGGGGTTTCGATAGATATATAGAGAGGGAGTGGGGGGGTTAGGATTTTAGAGAGAGAGAGAGAGATCAAGGAGATCGGATTTTAGGGGTTTAGAGAGATGGAGAGAGATGGAAGTTTAGGGGTATATATATATATATATATATATATAGAGAGAGAGAGAGAGAGAGAGAGAGAAAGAGATTGGAGGTTAGGGTTTTAGAGTGAGAGATAGAGTAGGTGGGGGTTAGGAGTTTAGAAAGAGAGAGAGAGAGAGAGAGAGAGAGAGAGAGAGAGAGAGAGAGAGATTGGAGGTTAGGGGTTTAGAGAGAGAGAGATAGATTGAGGGTTAAGGGTTTAGTGAGTGAGATAGATTGGGGGTTAGGGTTTTAGGAAGAGAAAGAGAGAGAGATTGGAGGTTATGGGTTTAGGGAGAGAGAGAGAGAGAGAGAGAGGTTGGAGGTTAGGTGTTTATAGAGAGAGTGGGAGGGAGAGAAAGAGAGAGATAAATTGGTATTTAGGGGTTTATAGGTAGAGAGAGAGAAATTGGGATTTAGGGGTTTATAGGTAGAGAGAGATTGTTACAGGTTTAGAGAAAGAGAGAGATTGGGTTCCATGGATTTAGAGAGAGAGAGAGAGAGGGGGGGGTTATGGGTTTCAAGAGAGAGCAATATTGGAGGTTGTGAGTTTAGAGAGAGGTATAAATTGGAGGTTAGGGGTTTAGAGAGAGGTAGAAATTGGAGGTTAGGGGTTTAGAGAGAGCGATGGAGAGAGAGAGATAAATTGGGGGTTAGGGTTTTAGAGGGAGAGAGAGATAGAGAGATTGGAGGTTAGGGGTTTTGAGAGAGGTTGGAAGTTAGAGAGAGATGGAGGTTGGGGGTTAGGGCCTGAGAGAGAGAGAGAGAGGTTAGGGGTTTAGAGAGAGAGTGAAATTCAAGGTTAGGTGTTGAAAGAGAGAGAGAGAGATTGGGGTTTCAGGTTTTATAAAGAGAGATATATTGGGGGTTAGAGGATTAGATAGAGAGAGATATGGGAGTGAGGGTTAGGGGTTTGGATAAAGAGAGAGAGACAAGAGAGATACTTTGGGTTAGGTATTTAGAGAGAGAGAGAGAGAGATTGGGGTTAGGGATTTAGAGAGAGGGAGTGAGTTTGTGGTTTAGAGAGAGAGAGAGAGAGAGAGATTGGGGTTATGGGTTTAGAGAGAGATATTGGAGATTAGGGGTTTAGAGAGAGAGATATACTAGAGGTTACAAATTCAGAGAGAGAGAGAGAGAAAGAGAGAGGTTAGGGGTTTAGATGAAGAGAGAGGGCGGGTTTAGAGATTTAGAGAGAGAGAGAGAAAGAAAGAGAGAGATTGGGCGTTAGGGGCTTAGATAGATAGATAGATAAATAAACATAGAGAGGGGGAGTTAGGGGCTTAGAGAGAGAGAGGGAGATATATTGGAGGTTAGGGATTTAGAGAAAGGAAGAGAGAGATATTGGAGGTTATGGGTTTAGAAAGAGAGAGAGTGAGAGATTCAAGGTTAGGGGTATAGAGTGAGAGAGAAAAGAGAGAGAGATATTTGGGGTTAGGGTTTTAGAGAGAGAGATTTTAGGTTAGGGTTTTAGAGAGAGAGAGAGATTTTAGGTTAGGGTATTAGAGAGACAGAGAGAGATTGGGGGTAGGGGTTTAGCTAGAGAGAGAGACAAAGAGAGATTAGGGGTTATGGAGAGAGAGAGAGAGAGACAGAGAGAGAGAGAGAATGGGTGTTAGGGTTTTAGAGAGAGAGATTGGGTGTAAGGGTTAGGCATTTAGAGAGATAGAGAGAGAGATGAGGTTTAGGGGTATCGAGGGAGAGAGATCGTGGGTTAGAGAGAGACAGAGAGAGAAAAATTGGGGGTTAGGGTTTTAAAGAGAGAAATATTGGGGTTGGTTTTTTAGAGAGAGAGAGACATAGAGAGATTGAGGGTTAGGACTTTAGACAGAGAGATATTGTAGGCTAGGTGGTTAGAGAGAGAAAGAGCGATTGTGCAATAAGGGTTTAAAGAGAGAGAAAGAGATTAGCCAGTATGGGTTTAGAGAGAGAGAGAGAGGGAAGTAGGGGTTTAGAGAGAGAGAGGGAAGTAGGGGTTTAGAGAGAGAGAGAGAGATTGGGGGCTAGGGGTTTTGATAGATATATAGAGAGGGAGTGGGGGGGGTTAGGATTTTAGAGAGAGAGAGAGAGAGACCCAAGGAGATCATATTTTAGGGGTTTAGAGAGAGGGAGAGAGATGGAAGTTTAGGGGTATATATATATATATATATATATATATATATATATAGAGAGAGAGAGAGAGAGAGAGAGAGAGAGAGAGAGATTGGAGGTTTAGAGAGAAAGATAGATCAGAGGTTAGGGGTTTAGAGGGAGAGAGATCAGAGGTTAGGGTTTTAGAGTGAGAGATAGAGTAGGTGGGGGTTAGGGGTTTAGAGAGAGAGAGAGAGAGAGGTTAGGGGTTTAGAGCGAGAGATAGATTGAGGGTTAAGGGTTTAGTGAGTGAGATAGATTGGGGGTTAGGGTTTTAGGAAGAGAAAGAGAGAGAGATTGGAGGTTATGGGTTTAGGGAGACAGAGAGAGAGAGGTTGGGGGTTAGGTGTTTATAGAGAGAGTGGGAGGGAGAGAGAGAGAGATAAATTGGTATTTAGGGGTTTATAGATAGAGAGAGAGAAATTGGGATTTAGGGGTTTATAGGTAGAGAGATATTGGGGGTCATGGATTTAGAGAGAGAGAGAGAGAGAGAGAGAGAGAGAGAGTGATTGCCCAATAGTGGTTTAAAAATAGAGAGAGATAGATTGGGAAAAGAGGGTTTAGAGAGAGAGAGAGAGGTTGGGGGTTAAAGAGAGATAGAGGTTGGGGGTTAGGGCCTTATAGAGAGAGAGAGAGAGAGAGAGAGAGAGGTTGCGGGTTAGGGGCTAAGAGAGAGAGAGAGAGTTTGGGGGTTAGGGTTTCAGAGATATATTGTAGGTTAATGGTTTATAGAGAGAGGTTGAGGTTACCGCTTTAGACACACATAGATGCACATATTGGTATTAGTGGTTTAGACACACACACACACACAGAGGGGGGGGGTTTAGAGAGGGAACACAGAGGGGGGGGGTTTAGAGAGGGAGAGAGAGATTGGAGTTTAGGGGTTTAGAAAGAGAGATATTAGAGGTGAGGGATTTTAAGAGAGAGAGATTGGTGGGTAGGGTTTATAAAGAGATAAAGATATATATACTTTGGTTTAGGAATTTAGAGAGAGAGAGAGGATGGGGGTTAGAGGATTAGATAGAGAGAGATATGGGGGTGAGGGTTAGGGGTTTGGATAAAGAGAGAGAGACAAGAGAGATATTAGGGGTTAGGTATTTAGAGAGAGAGAGAGATTGGGGGTTAGGGATTTAGAGAGAGAAAGTGAGTTTGTGGTTAGTGGTTTAGAGAGAAAGAGAGAGATAGAGATTGGGGGTTATGGGTTTAGAGAGAGATATTGGAGTTAGGGGTTTAGAGAGAGAGATATATTAGAGGTTACAAATTTAGAGAGAGAGAGAGAGAGAGGTTAGGGGTTTAGAGAGAGAGAGAGAGTAGGTTTAGAGATTTAGAGGAAGAGAGAGATTGGGGGTTAGGGGCTTAGATAGATAGATAGATAGATAACATAGAGAGGGGGAGTTAGGGTCTTAGAGAGAGAGAGGGAGAGATATTGAAGGTTAGGGGTTTAGAGAAAGGAAGAGAGAGATATTGGAGGTTATGGGTTTAGAGAGAGAGAGAGAGAGATTCAAGGTTAGGGGTATAGAGTGAGAGAGAGAAGAGAGAGAGATATTTGGGGTTAGGGTTTTAGAGAGAGAGAGAGCTTTTAGGTTATGGTATATATATATATAGAGAGAGAGAGATCGGAGGTTAGGGTTTTAGAGTGAGAGATAGAGTAGGTGGGGTTAGGGGTTTAGAGAGAGAGAGAGAGAGAGAGAGAGAGAGAGATTGGAGGTTAGGGGTTTAGAGAGAGAGAGATAGATTGAGGGTTAAAGGTTTAGTGAGTGAGATAGATTGGGGGTTAGGGTTTTAGGAAGAGAAAGAGAGAGAGATTGGAGGTTATGGGTTTAGGGAGAGAGAGAGAGAGAGAGAGAGAGAGAGAGAGAGGTTGGGGGTTAGGTGTTTATAGAGAGAGTGGGAGGGAGAAAGAGAGAGAGATAAATTGGTATTTAGGGGTTTATAGGTAGAGAGAGAGAAATTGGTATTTAGGGGTTTATAGGTAGAGAGAGAGAAATTGGGATTTAGGGGTTTATAGGTAGAGAGAGAATGTTACAGGTTTAGAGAAAGAGAGAGATTGGGTTTCATGGATTTAGAGAGAGAGAGAGAGAGAGAGAGGGGGGGGGGGGTTAGGGGTTTCAAGAGAGAGCAATATTGGAGGTTGTGAGTTTAGAGAGA
Source organism: Larix kaempferi (assembly GCA_027924585.1). NCBI lineage: Eukaryota > Viridiplantae > Streptophyta > Pinopsida > Pinales > Pinaceae > Larix > Larix kaempferi. Next base: position 21,981 of record BSBM01000559.1, read on the forward strand.
GGTAGAAATTGGAGGTTAGGGGTTTAGAGAGAGGTAGAAATTGGAGGTTAGGGGTTTAGAGAGAGCGATGGAGAGAGAGAGATAAATTGGGGGTTAGGGTTTTAGAGGGAGAGAGAGATAGAGAGATTGGAGGTTAGGGGTTTTGAGAGAGGTTGGAAGTTAGAGAGAGATGGAGGTTGGGGGTTAGGGCCTGAGAGAGAGAGAGAGAGAGAGAGAGAGAGAGAGAGAGAGAGAGGTTAGGGGTTTAGAGAGAGAGTGAAATTCAAGGTTAGGTGTTGAAAGAGAGAGAGAGAGATTGGGGTTTCAGGTTTTATAAAGAGAGATATATTGGGGGTTAATGATTTATAGAGAGAGAGAATGGGGTTAGCGGTTTAGACACACACATGTAGATATTAGGATTAGTGGTTTAGACAGAGAGAGAGAGAGAGAGAGTAAGGTGGTTAGGGTTTTAGAGAGGGAGAGAGAGAGATCAAAGTTGAATGGTTTAGAGAGAGAGAGAGAGAGAGAGAGATCGGAGTTGAATGGTTTAGAGAGAGAGAGAGAGATTAGAGCTGATGGACTCTCATATAGAGGGATTGGGGGTAGGGGTTTAGAAAGAGATAAAGAGAGAGAGTTATTATAGGTTAGGCATTTAGAGAGAGAGATAATGTGGGTTAGAGGTTTAGATACAAAGAGAGAGATATGAGGGTAAGGGTTACGGTTTTGGATAAAGAGAGAGAGAGAGACATGAGAGATATTAAGGGTTAGGTATTTAGAAACAAAGATATATTGGAAGTTAAGGATTTAGAGAGAGAGAGAGAGCAAGAGAGTTTGGGGTTAGGAGTTTATATATATATATAGAGAGAAGGATATTTTGGGGTTAGGGGTTTAGAGAGAGAGAGAGAGATTTATTGGATTAGAGAGGGAGAGATTGGAGATTAGCAGTTTAGAGAGAGAGATACATATTGGAGGTTACAAGTTTAGAGAGAGAGATATGAGGGTTAGGGGTATAGAGGGGGAGAGAGAGAGAGAGAGATTGGAGGTTAGGGGTTTAGAGAGAGAGAGAGAGAGAGAGAGGGGGGGGGTTAGGGGTTTAGATAGATATATAGATAGATAGGGAGAGGGGGGGTTAGGGGTTTAGAGAGAGAGAGAGAGATTGGAGGTTAGGGGTTTAGAGAAAGGAAGAGAGAGCAAATGGAGGTTATGGGATTAGAGAGAGAGATATATATATTCAAGGTTTGGGGTATAGAGTAAGAGAGAGAAGATAAATAGATATTTGGGGTTAGGGTTTTAAAGTGAGAGAGGGAGAGATTTAAGGTTAGGGTATTAGAGAGAGACAAAGAGATTGGGGGTATGGGTTTATATAAAGAGAGAGAGACATAGAGAGATATGGGGTTAGGGATTTAGAGAGAGATATATAGAGATTGTGGGTTAGGGGTGTAGAAGAGAGAGAAAGATAGTTTGGGGTTTAGGGGTTTAGATAGAGATACTTAGAGATTGTAGGTTATGTGTTTAGAGAGAGAGCGATTGGTGGATAAGGGTTTAGAGGGAGAGAGATATTGGAGGATAGGGGTTTATAGAGAGAGATATATTGGAGGTTATAGGTTTAGAGAGAGAGGGGGTTTTAGGGGTAGAGAGAGGGAGAGAGATTGGAGGTTAGGGGTTTAGAGAAAGAGAGGTGGGGTTAGGGGTTTAGAGAGAGAGATGAATATTTGGTGTTAGGGGTTTAGATAGATAGATAGAAATATAGAGAGGGAGATGGGGGGTTAGGGGCTTAGAGAAAGAGAGAGAGGGATATTGGAAGTTTGAGGTTTAGAGAGAGGAAGAGAGAGATATTGGAGGTTTGGGGTTTAGAGAGAGAGAGAGAGATTTAATGTTAGGGGTATATATATATATATATCTATCTATATATATATATATATATATAGAGAGAGAGAGAGATTTGGGGTTAGAGTTATGGGTTTAGATAAAGAGAGAAAGATATAGAGATTGTCGGTTAGGGGTCTAGAAGAGAGAGCAAGAGATTTTGGGGTTTAGATAGAGATTGTAGCTTATGTGTTTAGATAAAGAGAGATCGGAGGTTAGGGGTTTAGAGAGAGAGAGAGAGATTGGAGGATAGGGGTTCAGAGAGAGAGAGAGATATATTGGAGGTTATAGGTTTAGGGAGAGAGGGGGGTTTAGGGGTAGAGAGAGGGAGAGATATTGGAGGTTAGGGGTTTAGAGAAAGAGAGGGGGGGTTAGGGGTTTTAGAGAGAGAGAGAGAGAGAGACTTGGTGTTAGGGGTTTAGATAGAGAGGGAGAGGGGGGGGGTTAGGGGCTTAGAGAAAGAGAGAGAGGGATATTGGAAGTTTGAGGTTTAGAGAGAGGAAGAGAGAGATATTGGAGGTTTGGGGTTTAGAGAGAGAGGGATTTAATGTTAGGGGTATATATATATATATATATATTTATATATATATATATATATAGAGAGAGAGAGAGAGAGATTTGGCATTAGGGTTATGGGTTTAGATAAAGAGAGAGAGAGACATAGAGAGATAAGGGGTCAGGGATTTAGAAAGAGAGATATAGAGATTGTCAGTTAGGGGTCTAGAAGAGAGAGCAAGAGAGTTTGAGGTTTAGATAGAGATTATAGGTTATGCGTTTAGAGAGACAGAGATTGGAGGATAGGCGTTTTAGAGATACAGAGATTGGAGGATAGGCGTTTAGGAGAGAGAGAGATATTGGAGGATATGGGTTTAGAGAGAGAGAGAGAGAGAGAGAGAGAGAGAGAGAGAGATTGGAGGATATGGGTTTAGAGAGAGAGAGAGAGAGAGAGAGAGAGAGAGAGATTGAAGGTTATAGGTTTAGGGAGAGAGGGGGGTTTTAGGGGTAGAGAGAGGGAGAGATATGGAGCTTAGGGGTTTTGAAAAAGGGAGGGGGGTTAACGGTTTAGAGAGAGAGAGAGAGAGAGAGAGAGGAGAGAGAGAGAGAGAGAGATTTGGTGTTAGGGGTTTAGATAGATATATATAAATATAGAGAGGGAGAGTGGGGGTTAGGGGCTTAGAGAAAGAGAGAGAGGGATATTGAAAGTTTTGGGTTTTGGGTTTAGAGAGAGGAAGAGAGATATATTGGAGGTTCGAGGTTTAGAGAGTGAGAGAGATTTAAGGTTAGCGGTATACATACATACATACATACATACATACATACATATATATACACAGAGAGAGAGAGAGAGAGAGAGAGAGAGATGAGAGAGAGAGAGAGAGAGATTTTGGGTTAGGGTTTTAGAGAGAGAGAGCGAGAGAGATTTGGGGGTTAGGGTTTGAGAGAGAGAGAGAGAGAGAGAAATTTGATGTTAGGCCATTAGAGAGAGAGATACTGGGAGTGGGGGTTTAGAAAGAGATAGAGAGAGGGGATATTAGGGGTTAGGGGTTTAGAGAGAGAGAATGAAGGTTATAGGTTTAGATAAAGTGATATATGGGGTAAGGATTAGGGGTTTAGATAGAGAGAGAGAGAGAGATTGGGGTCAGAGATTTAGAGAGAGAGAGAGAGAGAGAGAGAGAGAGAGAGAGAGAGAGAGGGGTTAGGGTTTGAGAGAGAGAGGGATTACGGTTAAGGGTTAGGCATTTAGAGAGGGATATATTGGTGGTTTAGGGATTTAGAGAGAGAGAGAGAAAGATATATTGAGGGTTAGGGTTCTGGAGAGAGAGAGAGAGAGAGGGTTATGGTTTTAGAGAGAGAGAGATATTGGGGGTGAGAGAGGAGAGAGAGAGAGAGAGAGAGAGAGAGAGAGAGATTGGGGGTTAGGGGGGTTTAAAGAGAGATATATTGGGGTAGTTGTTTAGAGAGAGAGAGAGATAGAGAGATTGGATGGGGTTAGGGGTTTAGAAAGAGAGATATAGAGATTCGGTTTTATGGGTTTAGAATGATAGAAATTGGAGGTTAGGGGTTTAGAGAGAGATATATTGGAGGATATGGGTTTAGAGAGAGAGAGAGAGAGATTGTAGGGGGTTAGGGGTTTAGAGAGAGAGAGAGATTGTAGGGGGTTAGGTATTTAGAGAGAGAGATATATAGAGATTGGGGTTATGGGTTTAGAATGATAGATATTAGAGGTTAGGGTTATATAGAGAGAGATTTGGAGGCTACAGGTTGAGAGAGAGAGAGAGAGAGAGGGAGATTGGAGGTTAGGGTTTTAGAGAGAGGGAGATAGATGAAAGGTTAGGGGTATAGAGTGTGAGAGAGAGGTTCAGGGTTAGGTTTGAGAGAGAGAGAGAGATTGGTGGCTTAGAGAGAGGGGAGAGAGTTGGTGGTTTAGAGAGAGAGATTGGGGGTTTAAGGGTTTAGAATGAGAGAGAGACTAGGGTTTAGGGGTTAGTGGTTTAGAGAGATATATATAAATATAGGGTTTTAGGAGTTTATAGAGAGATAACATGAGATATTTGAGGTTAGGGTATTAGAGAGAGAGAGAGAGAGGTAGGAGTTAGGGGTTGAGAGAGAGAGAGAGATTATATGTTTAGATAAATTAGAGAGAGATCGGGAGGTTAGGGATTTAGAGAGAGAGAGAGATGGGAGGTTAGGGGTTTAGAGAGAGAGAGAGATGGTGGTGGTTAAGGGTTTAGAGAGAGAGGGAGAGAGCAAGAGATTATGGTTTAGAGAGAGAGAAGATGGGGGTTAGGTGTTTAGAGAGAGAGATATTGGAGGTTAGGTTTTTAGAGAGAGAGAGAGAGAGAGGTTGGAGGTTAGGGTTTGAGAGAGAGAGAGAGAGGTTGGAGGTTAGGGGTTTAGAGAGAGAAAGATAGAGAGAGGGGGGGTTGGGGTGTTTAGAGAGAGAGAGAGAGAGAGAGAGAGAGAGAGAGAGAGAGAGAGAGATTGGTGAGAGAGAGAGATGTTGGAGGTTAGGGTTTGAGAGAGAGAGAGAGAGAGAGAGGTTAGGGGTTTAGTGAGAGAGAGAGAGGCTGGAGGTTAGGGTTTGAGAGAGAGAGAGAGAGAGAGAGGGTTAGGGGTTTAGAGAGAGAGAGAGAGAGGGAGGGAGAGATTGGGTATTAGGGTTTAGATAGATAGTTAGAAAGGGAGAGGGGGGGTTAGGATTTTAGAGAGAGAGGGAGATTGGAGGTTAGGGTTTTAGAGAGAGGGAGATAGATGAAAGGTTAGGGGTATAGAGTGTGAGAGAGAGATTCAGGGTTAGGTTTTAGAGAGAGAGAGATTTGTGGCTTAGAGAGAGGGAGAGAGTTTGGTGGTTTAGAGAGAGAGATTGGGGGTTTAAGGGTTTAGAATGAGAGAGAGACTAGGGTTTAGGGGTTAGTGGTTTAGAGATATATATATAAATATAGGGTTTTAGGAGTTTATAGAGAGATAACATGAGAGATTTGAGGTTAGGGTATTAGAGAGAGAGAGAGAGAGAGTAGGAGTTAGGGGTTGAGAGAGAGAGAGAGATTATATGTTTAGATAAATAGAGAGAGATCAGAGGTCAGTGATTTAGAGAGAGAGAGAGAGAGGTGGGAGGTTAGGGGTTTAGAGGGAGATAGAGATGGTGGCGGTTAGGGGTTTAGAGAGAGAGGGAGAGAGCAATAGATTATGGGTTTAGAGAGAGAGAGGATGGGGGTTAGGTGTTTAGAGAGAGAGATATTGGAGGTTAGGTTTTTAGAGAGAGAGAGAGAGAGGTTGGTGAGAGAGAGAGATGTTGGAGGTTAGGTTTTGTGTGAGAGAGAGAGAGAGAGAGAGAGAGAATGTAGGTTAGGGGTTTAGTGTGTGTGTGTGTGTGTGTGTGAGAGAGAGAGAGAGAGAGAGAGAGATTGGAGGTTAGGTGTTTAGAGAAAGATATATATTGGGGGTAAGGGTTTTAGAGAGAGATTGATGGTTTAGAGAGAGAGATAGAAGTTGGGGGTAAGGGTATTATAGAGAGAAAGAGAGAGGTTGGGGGTTAGGGTCTTAGAGAGAGAGAGAGAGAGAGAGAGAGAGAGAGAGATACAGGGTTAGGGATTTAGAGAGAGAGAGAGAGAGAGAGAGAGAGAGATTGGGGGAGAGGATTTTAGAGAGAGGGAGATTGGGGGTTATGGGTTTAGATAGATAGATAGAGAGAGAGAGAGAGAGAGATAAGTACTACAATAACAAAGATATTAGGTTGTGGATTTATTTTTTAAGAATTAAGGTAGGGTACACTATTCCTTAGGCTGCTTGGGTAGAGAGTGTTATCAAAGGGGGTCCCTCGTTAGACCACTTCAAAAACCCTGTGTATACACAGTCGACCGCCCAACTTGGAGCGTACTGGGAGGGCTTCTCAGGGAGTTATCTCCCTCCACCTATTACTAGCGCAAAGGCGTCCCAGTTCCTGGTTACAACAAAGGCGCATGTGTCAAGATGCCGAGTTAGGAAATTGTTTCCACACAATTTCCAAAAATGTTCCTTTAATAATTCTCTACACAAGACTTCTAGTAAAATCTCACTTAGAACCAAAATAACTAAATTATTATAATTGACTCACGCGCAAAAGAAAACTCATAACTTTATATATGAAAACATAAAAATATTAATATCATAACACAACAAAAATTTCAACTATATTGACAACCATATGATAAAACTTATAAAAAAAACCTTTATATAATATTCATATTTAATTTAAAAAAAAATCCTTTTTTAAAACCTATATACTAATTACAAAATTATCCATATATTATAATCTAACAAATCATCCAATTTACTTAAAAAAAATAATATATTGATATCAACTTATATTAAAAACATATAAATACTAAGTACAAAATTATCCTTATATTATAATCTAACAAAATATCAACCAACCAATCAATCAACTTATTATAGAAAATACTAACAATTCCTTTAAAATATAGAAGTAATTGGTATAAGAAATAAAAGTAAATCCTATTAAGGTTAACCTATCTGTAAAATCCCACGGTTAAGTATCTAATAACTAAGCTCTTACATTGTGAGTTGATGCAATCCATCCTAGTGGAATCCTAGAGTTTCAAATAAATTTGATCAAACATAAAATAATATGATAAAATTAATGACGTTGAGCCCAAACTTAATCAACGGTGTTACCTGATTTTGTAAGGATGTTTTGGGAAGAATTAATACATAACCTGACAAATTTAATAAGAAATAGATTTTACTTAAAAGATATTAATAAAATATAATAAGAATATAAAATTATATTATATTAAAAAATAATAAATTAATATATAAATATTGTAATAAGAAAAAGTTTTATGTAACCGTCATTTTCCGAGATGAATAAAATAATTTCCAAGCCTTGAATGAAGCTTTCCCCTATATGAATAAAATAATTTTCATTAAATGTATGTTGCCTTTGATGAATAAAATAATTTTCATTGAATAAAATAAATCTCAGTGCATTAAATATAACTACATTGAATAGTATCGAGGTGGAGGGGGCAACAGGTCCACACACCAAAAATATCTACCAAGGTTTTCTTTTCTGCTACAACGGTTCTCTTTCATCCTGGAATTAAGCAGGATTAATTTTGTTTCTATTCAGTAAACACTTAATAAAGTATGATTCAAATGTTTTTCATTCATAAAATTGATTTAGTCTAAACTATAATTTATTGCAAAATTTATTTAAAACTAATACCAAAACTTTTAACTTAAAACTATTATTGTTAACATGACTAATCTGAGTATATTCATCTACTAGTTACATGGAGTATTTAATAAGATTTTATTGACTCTATTGGGCACGCAGAAACCCAAGTAAGGACTGGATAGAAACACTGGAATATCACGTCTAAGATAAGTAGAAGATGTTATCTGCCTATATAAATAACTGTATATATATCTAAATAACTGTATATATAACTAATTGGAAGTTGAAAACAAACAGCTGAATGCTCTAAAAATGGTTGGTAGTTTAAAATTTTCATGCCAGTGAGCAACATGCCAGTGAGCAAAGCAAGTCTCCCTAAGAAAGCCAAACTAATACAAAAGAAATTTGTCTCCAAAACTAAAAACTTTATTTTACACGAAAGTAAAGCTTTTTTTTACTGTTATTTAAAAAAATTGACTATGATGAGAAGGTGGATTATTCTACCTGTTGATCATTATGGGGTGTTTGATTCACTCGTTTTCCATTTTACTTCTCACAGCTGTCCAAGTGTTGGCAAATCTAGAAATGATTCCTTAATTCTTTTTTTTCTACAATAAAGTATTAAGATAAAAATTTAAAAAATCAAAATTACTATTGAAATAAAAATGATAGAAAAATTTACAAAAATAGTAAACACTCTTTTAATCTTACAAAATAACAATACCAAACTACCCCATACATTCAACTATCCATTTATTTTATAAAATATAATTAAAAAAAAAAATTAAATAATAAATCATAATCATAAATAAATTTAAATACAATAATATCAAATTAAATATAAAAAATCAAAGTTCACTTAAATTAAAAATTTAAATACTCCTAAAGAGTATATTATATAATCTAATTACAACACCAAAAAAAATTACTCACCTTTGAACTCCATTTTACCGAGCATCGTTTCTTTGCATCCAATTACACAAGCGAGATCCTTTCTTGGAAGCATAATGTATCTGAAAAAAATACTAATAAATTTGGGTGGTTAGGTACTTATATTTGGACTACAAGTCCGCTTAGAACTGTAACAAAACTGGTTACAAGAGAGCCTGCAGGATGCGAAGAAATCATTTTCTAAAGTGATGGCTATATATGAAAAATAATAAAAATAAAAAAATAAAGAAATAAGAAATACTATGGATCTTTTTCTATTAAATCAATTATGTTTAAAGTTTTGTTTTTAAGTGAAAAAACTTATAATTAAAATTGATTTAATTTAAACAAATAATTTATTAATAAAATTGATTTAATTTAAACAAATAACTTATTAATAAATTTGATTTAATTTAAACTATTAATTCAATTAAATTTGTCTCTATTTTATAATAAAACAATTAATTAAATACGATTCAAATGATTTCTGATTAATATTAATTAAGTATGATTCAAATGATTTCTAATCTTGTTATGAATATTATAGAATGATGGCTGTAATCACAGCTACCTCCATTCAACTGTTGTAGAGGCTTAATTTTTAATTTGAAGATAACCTACAATTATTACTAATCTAAGTAACAACAATCCTAGTGCCAATGAAGATAACCTAATTAACAGCAACTCTATGCTTACTGCTAATGAAGAAATTCCATTGGAGTATTTGTTTTCCTGGACAAGATATTTATTACAGGATTTTATTAACTCTATTTGAACACGAAAACCCAACAAAGGACTTGACTGTAATCGTAGAAATTTAATTGGGAGCTTTGTTGTTAAAGGACTGGACTGTAAATAACTGTAAATTGGATATTCTGAAGCATCCATATCTAACCCATTGTAAAACAAAGAGCTTAAATCGGTTTACTGGAACACACCCAGTTATCTTTAAACTAAAAACAATTTTAATGTGTTTCAATGAACCGATTTATCTTTAAACTAAGTACAAGAAATTAAATATTGTTTTAGTTTAAAGATTATTCTGTAGGTGCATTGTACATTGTTGCAATTGCAATGACATGATTTCTTGTACTGGCAAACAAAGAAACAAACAGAGTCTATATTTATGGATATAATTTTTTTTGGTTTCTACCTGATATTTAAAAAAAAAAGGCTATTAGAGTGTGGATTATTGTACCTGTTGATGATGATGGGTGTTTAATTCAATCGTTTTTCATTCTATTTCTGATGGAGTCGGGCAAGCCAAACAACACAGTCATTCTATTTCTGATGTAGATCTGAGAGCTGAAAACGTCATTCTGCTGTTGCAAAGGGTGTCAAGTATTCTTCTTCTTACGAGATGAAACCCTGTGTGTATGCCGATCTTCTTCTCTGTTTCACACAAAGTGATAACAAACCACACAATCTAATTCAGAACAAAGCAACAAGGAGTTATAACAAAGAGATAAGAAACCACAAACCACAAAAACTAACACACGGAGTGATAAGAAACCACAAAAACTAATCAAGACAACGAAATAAGGAACATACAAACACATAGGGAGACATAAATTAATATACAGTTACAACAACAAATCAATCAGGAGGAGGAGGGCTCCTCCACATCGCATGACTACCTCTACACCCGTAGAAATTCCTGTGTACTGACTGGATGCCTAATTCATAGCCCATAGGCCTAGAAACTTAATTCAGACTACCTCGGCGGCCCTTAAGCCCTAGAATCTTAATGGCCGATAGGCCCTAAAAACTTAATTCAGACTACCTCGGCGGCCCTTAAGCCCTAGAATCTTAATGGCCGATAGGCCCTAGAAACTTAATTCAGACTACCTCGGCGGCCCTTAAGCCCTAGAATCTTAATGGCCCATAGGCCCTAGAAACTTAATTCAGACTACCTCGGCGGCCCTTAAGCCCTAGAACCTTAATGGCAAACCTAAGACTCATCATGAGTACTGAAAACCTCGAAATGAAAGCGGGATTCTCTGCGGCCCTTAAGCCCTAGGGCATGACTACCTCAACAGTAGTTTCTATCAAAGCGGGATTCTCTTCATCATCTCTGGTTCTTGTGACCTCGGTTAAAAAAAAAAAAACACCAAATCCATTTATCCATCGTTAAAACCTAAAAATAAAAAACACCCAAAATCCATTAATTCATCGTTAAAATCGATGCTGAGACATAAACCTATCAAATAAAAAACACCCAAATGCCGAACATCGACCACCCTTCGTGCATAACCTAAGAATAATATTTGTATGGGTGATTCTTACGATCACAATTTACCAAAAAACTATTGAAACCCATGATTTAACTAAACATACTCAGAAATCAATGTAGATCAGAGAGCATAGGTCCTAATGCGAAAAATTCATTCGGCTGTGGTTGCAGTTGATGAACTCCAATATATGTATGCTGAGCTTCTGAACAAGCGAACACATAGACAGACATAAGAATCAAGCAAAAAGGAAAGAGCGGTTTCACCCAATCATTATAAGAATCGAATAAGTTTTCAGTGCAAACCTATCTCAGCGATCTCTAAACGGTAACATAAACCGTTACAAAAAATTCAAAAAAGCAAAAAATAAAAAAATCTCAATTCAAAAATTCAAAAAATCTCAATTGGATCAAGACTTCTTTTACCATCCAACGGTAACATAAACCATTACAAAACTCAAATTCATCCGTTGGACTCGAAGTGTAATATTTAGCATCCGACTCTAAACGTCATAACACTCAAATTTATTCGTTGGACTCTGACATAAAAATAAAGTATCATCCATCCGTTGGATTCTCTGTTTGTTATGATTCGATGGTCGGTTAATTTATGCCATGCTTTTTTCCTAGATAGACCAACTTCAATCATGGTGAATTGCCTTATATTAAAATTTATTTAATATTTTCGACAAATCTGTGGAAAAAAAATCTAATAACATTAAACCAATTATTACATTAAACCAGCTATTATGAATTATTTTCCCAAATGAATAATGATTATTTTTCCAAATGAATAATGATTATTTAAAATAAATTAAAATGAAATACAATGATATGTTTAACTTATTTTTTTTATTAACAATTTAACAATATTTAAATGTAAAAAAAAATGATTCCGTCTAGTCAAGTTTATTAGTTGATTTTTAAGCAAATAAAAGTTCAATAGTTATTTAAAACTTTTCAGTACACTATGAAAGAATTACACCTAACTTTTCAATACATTATGAAAAATTACACCTATAAATGAGTTATTTTTTATAAAGTTTATTAGTCATTAGTTATCTAAAACTTTTCAATACACTATGAAAAAATTACCCCTAACTTTTTGAGTACACTATGAAAAAAGTACACCTATAAATGAGTTACTTTTTATGAAGTTGATTAGTTATGTAAAACCTTTCAATAAACTCACATGAAAAAATTACACTTGCATGGAAAAATTACACCTATAAATTAGTTACTTCTTATATTTTCCACATTTTCCATATTTTATAGTTATTAATTGATTTTAATAGATTTCCAATTTAATTTAATGTACAAGTAAAAGACTTTTTCAAAATTTTAGAATGCGATCTTTGTGTATAATAGTTTTGCATATAATTTTCTTAAGATTATATTTTATAATTATATATTTAAAATCACCATGTTTGTTGTCCCTAAGTTTAATTTAAAGTAGCCATTTAAAACATGCAAGTAAATGAGCACAATGTCTCTTAAAATATGTTGAATTTGAATATTTAATGTGCATCCTTTCTATAATGAATCTCTCAAACCATCTTATTGGTGCTTAGTAAAAGACGAAATATCCCATACAATGGTAGGATAATTACACCCATATCCCCACCCAAAATCCAAATCCCCTAATAAGGTTAGTTGGAGTCACTCAAGGCCCCATCCATGACCCTTGAGCTTTGGAAGCTCCCTTTAGGTTTTAATGCCCATGTTTTACCCCAACCATAATCAAATCTCTCACAACCATACTTGTTTCTCAAAACATTTGAATGGTGTCTGTATTGCCATTAGGAAGCCAAATATATTTTGCAAAGGTGTCTTGTGTGGTGGTTTGAGGTCTTATTGACATCCCTTAATCCTTAAAAGTTTTATTTATGATATAAGGCTTGAGTTTCATCTATTGACAATATTTAAGGTTTTAAGACTCATCATGAGTACTCAAAACCTCCAAATGACAATTATATCCTTATTCATAAAGAAAGATACCCTAGGAAAGTCCTGTGTACTCACTCGATGCCTAATTCATGTCCCTTACACACCAAAATGTTAATTCAGAGACTAAAGACCAAGTTTCCTCCCTTTACTATGGTCATGGCCCTTAGACCTATCTTGGGTTGTCAAAACCTTTTAGTGGCACCAATATCTTTAACGAGAGATCACAGTTACCCTAAGTCGGTATTGTTTGGTGGTTTGATATAGCGAAAATTTTAAGGATGTACATGTTTACTTTATTGTGTAGAAACCTCGACAAATCTTAGTATTCCCAAAATGCAAGTCATAAAAATGTTGGGTGATTTATTTATACAAATATTCAAATCTCTAAGGATTTAATATAGTTTTTAAAAAGATTTGGCAATTTTTAGGGAAAAATACTTGTGTCATATAGAATTTGTACAAATCATTTTAGAAAAAAGAGGAAATTGGTGAATTGTTGTTTGGAAAAAAAACATGGAAAATCAGCCCGTGGATGAAATTTAGCCCTTAAATCTTTCCTTGGTTCGATGTATTGATCATCATCAATAAGCTAGAGAAGGTTCCATTAGGCCATAATTCATAGGTTTCCTCCCTCCTCCATCATGGAAGGACTTGTGAAACATCCCTTAAATGCTCAAAACCTCCACATGGAACCGATGTCCTTAGTTCAACAGGTCAATGATGCCATAAAAGGATCATGTGTGGTATTTAGAGGTTTGATTCATGGAACTTGATCCCTAGAAGCTTCCTTTATGGTCTAAGGCTTGAGTTCCCTCCCTCTATAATGGTCAAGTCCCCAAGACCCATCCTTAGTGTTAAAAAACTCCCAAAGGAACCCAATTAGAAGATAAATATGCTATAAAGAGGTCATATGTGTTGGTTTTAGGCCTTGTTTAGGGATATTGAGTTCTATAATATTACCTCATATACTTAGGTCTCAATTTCCTCCCTCGACATGGTTAAGTACCCACATCTCATCCCTACTGATCAAAACCTCCAAATGGTGGCCATATCCCAATTTATTGTCCAGATGTCCTCTAAAGAGGTATTTAATAGTGATTTGAGGCCCTATTGATATCACTTGAGACTTATCAACTTAATTTATGGGCTAAGGTATGTGTTTCCTCTACTAATAATGGCTAAGGTCACATGACTCATCCCTATGCTCAAAACATCCAAATAGAATAGATACCCCCACTTGGAGACCACAAATAACTTGAATAGTTCTTATATCATTGTTTGAGGCCTCATTCATGATCCTTGAACCCTAGAAATATTATTTGGATCCTAAGGATTGATTTCCTTCAATGAAAATTATGAATTTATAAAAACCCATTCATGGTGGTTAAAATCTCCTAGTGGGACAAAAATCCCCACTAGGATGCCAAAGATATCCTAAATGTCATGTATGGTGGTTTGAGAAATTGTTAAAAAAACTTGAGCCATCAAGGTTTTGTTTAGGGAAAAAGGAACAAGTTTCCTCCATCGGCCATGGAAAATTCCTATGACCCATCATTGGTGATCAAAACATCTTTATGGTACTCATCCCCTATAGATATTATGTGTGGTAGTTTGAGCTCTTGTTCATAGATCTTGTTCCCTAAAACCTTCATTTAGGTCCTAAGGCCCTAGTTTCTAAAAAATGTCCACTATATAGATATTTTGTGCTGACATGAGGCCTCATTTAAATGTCTCTTGAGCCTTAAAATATTTATTTAAGGTATACGACCTCTCTTTTATCCCCTAACCATGGTCAATGCTCCAAGAACCATCCATGACAAAATTCTCATAATGGTGCTCATATACTCACTCTAAGCACAAAGATAACCTATGGAAGGCATATATGGGGTCATCTAATGCCTCATTCATAGCCCTTGATCCCTAAAATCTTAATTGAGTATTCAATGCCAGTCCCTTATGTGAAAAAGATCCTAAATGCACACATATCTTCTTGCATCAAGGTTGTTCAAAATAAGCTATCTATGATCCATTTATCCTAGCCAAAGATCTTTTAAAAAAGAAAACCCATAAAAGTATTAATTTGTATTAATTGCATCGAAAGTAGAGAAGTGCTTACAACCCAATATGGGGATATGTTATCATGCATAAAGTTGTGTAACGTTATGTAACATGATCTTCTGATAAAAAATAAAATAAAAAATGTAAATGATGTTGGCTTAAACAAAAAAAATTTATATTATATTGATTTGACCTTAAACCTAGATATATCAAGAATCGAGAAGAACCAAATATATTTACGTGTAAATTTTTTCTTAATGTGTAAAAAAATTAAGATAAAAAAAATTACATCTCAAGAAAAGTTGGATCCCTCTCGATACTTGATAGATCCGATTTAAAATAAATCTATACTGATTATAAGAATGAATATACATTTTGTTATTATATTGCGCGAATAACTATTAAAAACAATATGCACACAATTATAACACATAAACATTATGCACACAATTATAACGCATAGACTTTTTCATATTACATACACAATATGTTTAAATAAAACAAAATTGTATAAGGCATAACTTCATTCTCCCTTAAAAAGGCAATAAACTTTCGAAAGTAGCACACAATTGATGGGAAAATTATTGTTGCAAACATATTTTAATATTTGACTATGATTTCAAAGTCAAATTTCATTAAGTTATTTGTTTTGATCCTCGTGAATATAAAGATCTTACACAATCTAGCAAGAAAGTCATAGAGGAGAGAACATCCCCTTAAAAAGATTCAAATAATTAAGATAAAAGGAAATGCTACGTATGTAAAGCATAGGCATTTATCGAGCATCACCAAGCATAGTCCCATAGTTATAGGAATTCAATAGAGGCCGTTTACATTTCCAATGAATATATCATTAACTAAAGTTCTTCTTGATAAGTAAAACTTAGGTCTATATATAGATGATGAAATAAAAATGGTTGTGGTTGTATAACTTTTTAGTGAATAAGTTCTTAGGGTGAATTCTTTTGTTGAATACTTATATGTAAAACACGAGTATGCTCAGGGACATCGGATGAGGTAGGTGATGGACTGGTGGTGGAAATATGCAGGTTTGGATTGGGAACTAGGGCATGAGGATCAGTTTTCTTGAGTCTTCAACAACTTGGAGTCAAGTTGGTTCTTTGAACCAATCCAGTACCAACCAAGTATAAAAAAAAGTGGGAAATTTTCTAGCTGAACTCTAACCGATATCGAATGCCCTAGGTTTATTTTCAGTTTTTTTTGTTTGGTTTTTTGCATCTATTCCTTTTCATTGGGGGTGTCTCTATTTTTATTTCACCATAGTCTATTTTTTATTTTTTCAGGCTGTGGTAGTGGAATCCAATTGTCATCATCACTGGCATTTTCCATGGTGTAAGGACATTTGGTGGGGTTTTGTATGCTTTTTCGTGGTGCCATTCAGTAACTGGGACTATCGGGATTGGAGCTTTTGATGGAATGACCTTTTCCCTTTCCAGGGGGGAACCCTCATTCATCTGAAACTCGGAGGCGATGCAGTTATGGGGGGGGGGGTTTCTGAGAAACCTTGCGAGAATGTGAAGGAGGGTTTTAACTTTTTACATAAGCTTAGAGGAGAGAAGGCTCGACAACGAAGGCATGTTAAGGCTGTCAAAGCGAAGGAGGGTTTGGATTCCTTTTACATCAACCAACAAATGAATATTTGGTTGGTAGGTTGGAATTAACTTCTAGTAGTAGGAGTGAAATTCTTGTCTGGTTTAACAAATACTGGGTTCCCATTGTGGGCATTGCTCCTCGGGTTAATCTTCTGCTAAATAGATGGATACTCTTCATTTTCCCTGGACCGAAGCATCTCGGTGAAATCTTAGATGGGACCTAGATTTTCAAGGATGGATCCATGATCTTGAAACGCTGGCATATTTCCTTCGATCCTTTACGGGAAAAACAGGATGGTCAACACCTTTGGATGATTGTCCCAGAGAGACCTATTGAGCTTTGGTCGAAGAATATTCTCATTGGGCTTGCAAATACAGTTGGCAGGTTTATTAGGGTGGATAAAAACTCTCTGTATGGAATTGACCGGTTCTTTGCTAAAGTTATGGTAGAATTTGAGATGTGAAATGGTTTACCAGCGGAGGTTGAAATTGTGTGGGGCTCGCGCACTTGGAGCAAAAGGTTGGATTTATTTAAAATCCCTTTCAGATGTTTCCTGTGTCGGAATACAGGCCATACTCAAGCAAAATTCCCTTTCATCCTGGGTCACAAGCAGGAAGAATCACTTAGATTGGAAGATGGTTCTTTGTTTCCTGGTGGCCATAAGTCTAACACTGGTACTAAGGCTTTTTCTTTGGGTAAGTGTTCTCCCTCATCTCAAACTCCCTACAAATATGTAACTAAAGAAGAATTGGAATTTATTTTAGATGTTGAGAAATCTCTTGACAAATGTATCTTGACTGGTGAGGTCTTATTGAATTTGGGGAACCCTTCTGTATTTGGCTCGAAATCCCCACTACATTCTAGGTTGAAGGACACTTCTCCATTATCCATTATTGATGAGGGGACTGATATTTCTTCTGTTAGAAGGGATTTATTAGAAGGTTTTGAAGTGGTTGGTAGGGTTGAGGACTCTCATCCCAGACTATTGATAGATGTTCCCACATTGTCACATGATGATTCAAAGGAAGGGAATAAGCTGGGGAGGGGTGTTGGAACATATGGTTTTTTGAGTGAGGATAGGGTTTCACTTTCTGATGTTTTACCTAGTGTTTTCTCATGAGAGGAAACAAATATTCTTAAAAATTCTGGTTATAAACTTAATCCATTGGTGGATTGTATAATGCCTTTGCCTATATTCTCTAAGAATCCTTCTACCAATCCTGATATTCGTCCTTTACAAACCTTGCGGTTTCAAAATGTGACTATAAGGTGAAATAAGAAGAAAACTATGGTTAAGAATGATTCGGTTGAGGATCCTTCATATCAGTCCATTAATACTAGAATTGAGGATGTTGAACTTGAGTGTCGTAAGTCTGGTTCTTTTGGGGGTCTTAGAGCTGTGAAACCCCATAAGAATAGACCTTAATGTCCATTTTATATTTAAACGTTAGGGGGTTGGGTAAGGCTACTAGGGCTAGGGCCTTATCCAATTTAATTCATGCTACTAGCTCGAGAATTATTCTTCTACAAGAAACTATGTGTGAGGACTTTGTCACGGTGTTAAAATTAGAAGGTATCTTTCTAGGGTGGGAGATGTTGGCTTTAAGCTTTGTTGGAATGTATGGAGGTTTATTAGTGGCCTAGAATCCATTCTTTTTCTCTTTTCATGTTTTCAGAACTCAGTGCGGTATTCTTATGGATGGATGGAGCAAGTCCTTAAATTTAAAACTTTTGAATTTTAAATTGCTATGGACCCTATAGGGACATGATCAGTTTTTGGGATGCTTTAAAAGCTTCTGGTATATTGAGTATTGGAAATCTAATTATTGCAGGTGATCTGAATTTTACTTGGAAGGCCTCGGAGGTCTGGGGTTCCAAAGCCAGATTAGATGATATGGCAGATTATTTTTTAGATCTGTCAGATTCCTTCGACCTTGTGGATGTGTATCCTAGCGTACTCATTCCAACCTGAAGTAATGGAAAATTAGGGGCTGAGGGTATACATAAGAGCCTTGATAAATTCTTGGTAAAAGTTTATTTTCTTGAATCAGTTCAGAAGTACAGGACTTGGGTGGGTGATACAAAGTTTTTAGGTCACTGACCGATTTTTTTCCAACTTGATGTCTCTGTGAATGATATGAAATATCCTTTTAAATTCAACTGTTCTTGGCTGAAGAATGATGATTTTTGCTCCATGATTCAGGATTTTTGGTTCAAAATTGGTGTGGACTCTAACTTGAATCCATTGGACTCTTTCTGCTATAAATTGAGGAAACTCAAAGAAGTGGTTACCAGATGGATTAAAGAACATAATAAAAGGGATTTGTGTGAGATTAAAGGTTTGGAGGAATAGATTCAGTCTTTACATACAAAGAATTTTGGTGACTCTTTGAGGAGTGAAGCATTTGACAAATTAAAACTTCTTGAGCTGAAGAAGGAAAGTCTTTTGGAAAAAGAAGAAATGGAGTGGAGGATTAAAAGTCGGGCCCTGTGGATAGATCTAGGAGATAGGAACACAATTTGTTTTCACTCTTTCGCTACTTACAGGAGGAATAATAATGTGATTTGGGATCTAAATGATGAGTTGGGGAACTCGGTTATGGGGTTGGAAAAACTGCAGGAGTCAGCTGAGAGTTTTTTTGGCAATATTTATTCGGATCCAGGTCATTGTGACTTGAGTTCTCAGCTTAAGGTTGCCAGAATGTATCCAAATTTTTTTGATAATTAAGAAGCTAGGGATCTTGGTAAGGAGGCCACGTTGGAAAAAATCGAAGAAACTCTAAAAATATTTGCAAAAGAGAATATCTCGGGGTCCAATGGATGGATAGTAGAGCTGTTTATTCATTTTTTTGACATTATGGGAGCTAATATTTTGAATATGGTAGAGTTCACTAAAACTAGTGGATACATTTATGGGGCATTTAATTCAAATTTTATCACACTGATTCCCAAATGTAGCAATCCTAAAAACTTTGGGGATTTTAGGCCAATCGCATTATGCAATTTGGCATACAAGTTAATATCCAAGATTATTGCTATGCGTCTGAAGCCTGCTCTTTCAAAATATATATCATCTGAACAGTTTGGTTTTCTGCAAGACATGCAAATTCTAGATGTTGTTGGTATTTCCCAAGAACTATTACATTCTATAAAGAAAAAATAGATGAAAGTTGTCCTGCTCAGAATGGACCTGGAAAAAGCTTATGACAGAGTAAATTGTGATTTTTTTAGAATTATACTGATTCAAATTGGAGTCCATCCACTGGTTATAAACTCGATTATGGCTTGTGTGTCCTCTATGAATATTGTTGTGCTGGTTAATGAGGCTCCTTCTAGTTTTTTCAAATGTTCGAGAGGAATTCGACAAGGCTTCCCATTGTCTCCACTTTTATTTCTGCTGGTTATAGAATGCCTCAATAGAATGACCACTCATGCAAAAAAAGAAGGTACTATTAAGGGCTTAAATATTTCAAATGGTTTATATCTTTCACATCTACTGTTTGTGGATGATGTTTTATTAGCAGGGAATGACTCTTCGGAGGAATGGATTAAATACAAGGAAATTATTAAAACCTTCTGTAATGCCTCAGGTATGCTTGTAAGTACTTCAAAATCCAGTTTTTATCAAACCAGAGTTGAGGATACTCAGATTGTGGACATTTTGGAGTTGATTTCTTATAAATGCTATGTTTTGGTGGAGGGCTTCAAATATTTAGGTTATTTTTTAAGACCTAATGGGTATCTAATTAAAGACTTGATTTGGTTACTTAAGAAGGTTGAAGCCAGATTTACACAATGGACCTACAGATTGTTATCAATAGGTGGAAAGCTCACACTTGTCAAATCAGTGTTGACAGGTATTCCTGTCTATTAGTTCTCATTGTTTCATGTTCCTATTTTCATCATTAAATCGTTGCGGAAATGATTCTTCAATTTTTTTGTGGACTGGAGGTTTGGAGCAGTCCAAGTTGGTAATGGCTGGATGGGAAAATATTTATTTACCATAAATTTATGGTGGATGGGGGATTAAGGATCTGAATAGATTCAATGAAGCGCTGAGACTTAAAAGTTTCTATAGAGGACTTTTTGGAAATACTTTGTGGTCCAAATTTCTACAGATGAAGTATATTAAGGATGATGTTATCAATTGGTTCAAGAATCCTAAGAAGAAAATCAGAGGAGCCTCTCCTATATGGAATGGGTTCCTTAAGGTATATAATTGGTTGGAAAAAGACCTTTTCTGGCAAGTAGGATCCGGTAAGGAAATTCTGATCGGTATTGATCCAATCTTGGGTGATCTGTATGGGAGGCCCACACTCCCCATTTTGGTATTAGTTTCATTATATCGGGTTTAATGTTTTAGAGATAATATTAGATTAGATATATTATTAAAATAATGAATAGCATTTAATATGCTCTCCCTTTGTAATCTATAAAAAGGCACCTTGCCTCATAATACAAACAAGTTTTCTTGTGCCAATCTTGTGTGTCTCTTAGTTTGTTTATGGTTGTCGTCTTTGAGAGCTCTCTTGGGATTTTCCATTGAGAGGTGAGGCTCTCCTAGCCTCACCCTCCATTGTTGTATTCAGTTTTGGTTCTTAGTCTTTAGATTTGTCTTGCATCTTAGATTAGTCTTAGCATGGTTTCAGATCTTGCCTTCCTCTTGAATTGTAGATCAATTGGTATCAGAGCAGTTCGCTCCTCTGCTGGTCATTTTCATTTTGAGAAAAATGAATGTTCTGTCATATTTTTGTTGATTAGGTTATTTTTTTTAAGAGCTATCTTTATTCCATAGAGAGAAATAGCCAGATGAGAGCATTTCATGTATTGAATCAGCATGGTCTTATTGATATGATTGACATATTCAGGCTGTCACCTGCACACTTTTCCTTTTGCATATTCACGCTGTCCCGCAACATATTCAAACTGCCCTTGACCTTCCCTCTTTCAGGCAGCATTCTTCTACTCATTCCTTTTACCTTAATTTTCACGCTGCCCTAGATCACGCCATCCCATTCCTCCCTACCTTCCCTAGCTGTAACACTACTCCTTCTCTCATGTTGATCCCACTTTCTGAAGTTTCATGTCCTGCATGCCAAGCCTCCTGCGCTGGCTCCTCCATTCACGCTCCCTTCATCAACGCAATATGATCGTCTGCAAATGTCTGCACCCTAATAAACACCATTATTCCCACCTACTCTCTCTGCTACCTATCATGCCCAAAATCCTACGCTGCTACAACACAGTCATTCCATGCTCCACTCTATCTCTTGCAAGCTACTTCATTCACGCTTCTGCCCATGCTGCATCAGTCCACCTTCACGCACCTCCTTCACCATTACTGCCTTCACTCATGACCTGCCCCCTTCAACGCTGCCACTCCTACATGTAGCTCCCACATTGATGCTTCCCAACCCCAAACTCTGACGCCCTCAGCCATCATTGAATCCTCCATCTCAACACATCTCCACCTCCCAACGCAACACCCTTCACGCCCTAAACTACTCCAGCAATCAGCACTCCCACGCTGCCATCCCCTATCTCTTCCATCACTTATCTGTGCCCTACACTACTTCATCTGCATGCACCATTCTTCCCCAACTCTCATGTTGCGCCCAACACTCCATGCCTTCCATCTCTTATTCCTTCACACTCTCCCTACTATTGACGCCCATCTATCCCTCCAGCTCTCACGATCAGCTGTGCGCCCTAGCTCCTCTATCATCCACTCATCATGCAGCGCCCAAGCTGCTGCCAGCCTTAACTTCTGCGCACACTACCTCCTCCAAATCTTCACGTCCACCCTACCAGCTGCTACTGCACACCAACCTTCACGCAACTGCTTTCCCCATCTTCTCCACACTGTCTGCATTCCATCTTCAATGCCTCCTTTTACCTTGGCTAAAATACTAAGGAGACTTATCTCCAATAAATCTCCACGCATTTGTCTTTTCTCATTGCTCATCACACCCACGCATTTGTCTTTTCTCTTGCTCATCACACCCATCGCTTATCTCCAATGACCTTACTCTCAGCATACTTCAGATTGTATTCCAACTACTTGATCGCTTGGATCTAGCAACATCACTCTTTATGGGCGTTATGGAAATTATGGGCATCCTCAACAGCCAGCAAATGCAACACAGCAGTAAGGTTGTGAAGGTTATGGTCAAGCATATCTGCCACAGGCCTTTGCACAACAAAATTATGCACAGCCTGCACCAGTAGCTTATACAACACCTCAGCAGCAAGCAGCAGCACCCCAGTATTATCCTGGCTATTATTGAGGTAGAACATAGAATTATAGAATTATGTATCATTGGTATTGAACATGTTCCTATGGAAAGAGCAAGATATTCAGAGGCTCATTTGGCATCTTCAGCATTATTCAGAAGTTTATTTTTCCTTCACCAGCAAGCCATCTTCAAAATGGCCTCTTCAGCAATATTTAGAAGTTCATTTGGCATTGGTTCAGTTTTCCTTTGCAGCAGTATTAGTTTTCTTTCCGTATTAGTTCTCTTCCAATATTAGCTCGCTTTTCAAGTTCCATGTTTGCTATTTCCTCCAACAATACTCTCCAGCACTTCACAAAGTTTTGTTTGCAGAAAAGGCCCTCATAGGTTTTCGAGGTAGCTTCAAGCTTTTGTATCAAATCACACACTTGTCAGGGTCAATATCAGTTCATTTGCCGGTGGACACACAGATCTACAACACAGATCTCCACCACGTAGAGAGGAGGTACACAGATCTACACATAGATTTCTCCCTCTAGTTTATTTTCGTAGGATGACGCACAACAGCTGCATGGGCACCTGTAGCTAGGGTTTTCACCCTAGCTTGTGCAAATGAGTACCTACTAAGGAGAAGGGACTCCTTAGTAGCAGTTCAGAAAAACAGTAAATGAAAGACAGTGCAGTAAAATAGTAACTATTCTAAACATGTGCATAAAACAGAAAAGACAAGATAATAAAAAGGGTTTTTTGTATTGATTATACCTCCAATGTGAAGGTTGGTGAAGCCTTTGCAGCAGTCCAAGAGGGTTGCTTCCAAGCTCCAGTTTTGTTCCTTTATCTTCCTCCGAAGGGTTTTGGAAATGGGCCAAAGGGGCACTCAAATGTGAAAGTAGCTCAAGGGTGAGCTAGGGTTTCAGGAGTGATTTTGGCAGAGTAAGGGTGTGGTTGACTGTGGATATGAAATGAGGGGCCTCCATCACCTATTTATAGGTTTTTAGTGGTGGAGTGCTAGCCCATGGTTTTGGGCACCATATGGTTTAGGTCAGCTGTATAGGGTTTTTGCTTCCTTTTTCCCTCTTTTTCCTCTTTTTTGTATTTTTTATTCTCTTTTTAGAGGGTTTTTGCTATTTTGGAGGAATTTTGGATTATTTTGGGGGAAAAGGGGTTTTTTGGCCTTTTGGAGGCTTTTTAATGGGTTTTTTAAGGTTTTGGAGGCAAATATGGTAGGAAATATGGACAAATGAGTCATGTAATGGGTAGATGAGGTAGTGAGCACTTTTTGGGTGTTAATAGATTGCCCCCTGATGTGTGAGAGAAAGAGCTCATCGTATGGCCGATAGACATCATAAGGATTTTATGGTTTTCCTGGGGTGTGGAGAGGAGAAGAAACGAACTAGAGCTCGGAACAACGGTCCCAAAAAAACTGCAAAAATTGAAAGTACATGACCTCAATAATGAATGAGGAATAATCTGAACATATGGATGAGGCAGGCATTCCCATGCTCGTATCAAGATATAGAACAATAACAAGAGGGTCCAAAAAATGGGGACCTGAAATATACATGGCCTCAAATAATGAATGAGGAAGAATCTCAATATATGGACGAGGCGGGCATACCCATGCTCGTATCAAGATACATAAAAAATAACTGTGAGGCCCGAAAAAAGGGGGACTTGCAAGATAGATAGAGAACAACTGTGTACATCATAAGGGTCCAGAGGGGACACAAATCTGGGACATACTGCTGGGATGACCATGTCTAAGCTGAAGAAATGATACACTGGGATAACAACAGTGCTGCTGAGTGTGGTACCAGAGGAACTGATGAGCTACTGGATCATAGTGACGGGGAGTCATACCCTCAATGGTACACTGAACTGGAATGGAACTGGGTACTCAAGGAAGCATATAACTGGATGGATTCCGAATACAATGGCCAACGCAACTCGGACATCCATGGGAACATATAACTGGGTGTTCCGAAATGGCTCACCAATGTGCTAGAGTCGAGGGAAATTTGGGGTCTTCGACCAATAACTGAAGGGATATAAACCCTGTGCGATTCTCAACGATGCGATCAAGGTGTGGAAGTCGAGCATGTGAGAAACAACCACTCGGAGAGGCAATGATGACTCTGCTCAAAATGGTCCGTAAGAACTCACCACATATGGTGATGGGTCCAAGGCGCAGGGACCTCTGGGTCTGTCCTCTGGAATAGAGGGGCTGTCGTCGACAGAGGGAGACCTGCAACTAGCAAGAAAATGATGTTTCCTTGATAGGAGCATGAGGTGTAGAACTGAAGTGTGAGAGTACTGATGGTAGGATTGTCATATTGTGGGGGATAACTGGGCAAGTAGAGTGGGTGGACTCAAACTTCCTTTGTTCAGAGTATGATGGCGGCGATGATCGGGCATCATATGAAACTGACTGGTGGGAAAGGGATCATAGCTGTAATGGATCAAGGATGGTGACTGGGGTGAGTGATACTCAAGTTGGTGTAAAATGGCAAGAGATTGCAGAATACTCTGAACGAAGGTGACCTGATTGGGGTGCTGTCAAGATGATCGATCATAGTGCCAAGAGGCACAGGGGGACTTCTTCATGGGTTAAGGAACTAGAAGAAGTGTGTTTAAAATGGCACTGTCGTGTGGATTTATATGAGCCCAGGATAGTTCATGCTCGTGATTGCTTTCAATTTTAAGGAGTCTGAAACTGATAAGAAGACTCTGAAATAATGGAATGGTACTGTCGTGTGGATTTGTACGAGCCTAGGATAGTTCATGCTCGTGGTTGCTTTCAATTTTAGAGAGTTTGAAAGCGATAAGAAGACTCGAGGGGGTTGCTTTTTCATGTGTTAGTCTCCAAGGCCCGAAGAAGCATAAAAGGATGCAATGAAGAACTCTTCTAGCCGGTGTGACTAGAGTATTCCTTTTTTGTAATTAGTTTACCAGGTCCGGAAAAGGGTTAAACTTATACCAGATAGACGCCCTTTCAGGTACTTTAACGAGCATGAAAGGAAGCAAGATTGCTCGATGATCTTTTCATTGTTTTAGGAGTCAAAAAAGAGCTTAACAAAAACTCCCTAAGTGCATTTTTTGTAAAGGACTTGTCCGGCCCGAAAAAAGGGATAAAATTATACCGAACAAAAGGAATGATCAGGCAAGGAGGAAGTGCTCAATCAAGGAACATTGATGATGACCGAGAACGAGGGTAGGGGGGGAACACTGGTGGGCCTTCTTGCGGGATAATGAATGGTGGAAAAATAACGAAATAATCGCTGTATGAAAGGAGTGAATGGCTCATGTAAAAATGTGGAACAATCCGATGGCGATCGATGTGGTGCGCACACCGAGGCAGCAAGGTGTCGAGACACAATGTGGAAATTGTACCTGGTGAGTGCGAGAAATGACCTCAAGCATCATCATGAGCTCGAAAAAATGAATCCGGGGATATAAAAAGTGTCCAAAAATGGATAACGGGCGATGTGGCATGCAAACCTGTTGTTGCAGCAACATTCCCCCCCAAAATTTTGTACATATTGGGCCCCCTCCTTTTATTTTGAAGAAAGGCTGCCTTAAGAGGTCATTTCCACTTTTACTTTGTTTTTCAACTGAAAATCTTGCTTTGAAAATTTCCAAGTTTTCTTCCAAATAATAGAATTCGTGAAATCTTCCCGAAGATGCAGAACTTTTCAGGATGTCTCCCCGCAGTTTCAGAAGTATTCGAGTTTTCGTCCCGAAAAGGCGGGAGCTATTCGCATAAACCTCTTGAAAAGACACAGAAATTTTCTCCCGAAATTGCGGAAAATATTTGGGAAAGTCTCCCGAAGTAGCGGAACCGTTTCACCTATCTTTTCGAAAATGCGGGAGTCATTCGCCAATCTTTTCCGGGACCCCGAAGGACTTCTCTTAAAAAAAAATAAAAATCGTAAGTCTTTCCTCTTGACTTGCGGAAGCCGTTTACGAGGGCCTTCTGCAACTGCGGACGCCTTCACTTTATCGTTCTGAAGCAGCAGAACCTTTCAGCTTATCATTCTGAAAATGCGGAGCCACTCGCCAATCCGTTCCAAAACTACGGAAGCCAATTGCGAAAGATTTCCGCAACTTCGGAAGCGCTCTCGAAGCCCGGCCGAGACTTAGAAAATTTTCAAATCGCGGGAGCCTTTTACGGAAACATTCGAGAAGCCCTCCCGAAACTGCGGAAGCATTTGCTTTATCTTCCCGAAGCCCGCCGAAAGACTCAAACGTTCATTTAACTGCGGGAGTCATTCGCCAATTCCTTCCGCAACGACGGCAACCTTCACGGAATCGTTCCGCAATTGCGGAAGCCATCAACATATCTCCGTCGAAATTGCGGAAGGATATCCATAATCCTCCCGAAGTTGAGCCTCCAAAGGTCGAATTGCGGAAAGATTCATCAATCTCTCCCGAAACGCCGAAGGAGTTCAGCGTAACCTTCCACAATGGCGGGTGAAATTCATGAATCCATCCTGCAGATGGCGGTCGCGCACGCATATCGAAATTACTTGATGTGACCACGACGTGCAAATATTAAAGCCTCGTTTTAAATGCACCACCCACCACATTAAAACCCGCACGTGCCCAACTCGTTTAAATAAATGGTGGGGGTTTGGGTTGACCGCATTATTGTTTTGTCGATTAAAAAATGCTGTTGGACGCCTTGCCAAACTGCTCCAGCTCAGATCGCTCGTCCACGTCCGCGTCCACCTATTCAGCCACCTCGTCGTCGCCAGGTAGGATTCTAACCATTAATTTTGTCTCATCTACACGTTAGATTACCTTTCAGTTTTTCTTTTCGTCTAAGACGTGGCTGATAGGCACTAGTTGCATATTTCATTATTTTGTCCTTAAAACCACCGAGGCTCCATGGGTTTCTCGTCCACCAGCCGAAAGCCAAAACTATGACCGCCCGAGCTTTTCTTTTCACCAACTATACTCCAGGCATCATCACCCTAGTTTAAATTCCAAGCT
Source organism: Larix kaempferi (assembly GCA_027924585.1). NCBI lineage: Eukaryota > Viridiplantae > Streptophyta > Pinopsida > Pinales > Pinaceae > Larix > Larix kaempferi. The sequence goes on from BSBM01000559.1 coordinate 49,510, forward strand.
GACCATAGAGAATCTCGTCAAGTGCTATAAATAACCATGACGGTCGGATGAATCCCTTGCCTGTTCATAAATGGGGAAAGCGACCCCTTATTCGCCTGTTCATAATTGAAGAAAGCAGCCCCTTATTTCGGCATAAGGTTGTTTCACCCCTAGACTCACCCGCCACTAACCATTAAAAGTACAATGACGACAGATACCCTCTCTCCTAGGAATAGATTGGAGGCAGGTTGTTTTCTCATCACATGCTTACACCCTAAAATGTGTCCCCTTAATATAGCCAAATCTCAGAACTATGTTTCTTGCTTGGAATGGTTCATTTTTCTTTCCCAACAGGCAGTGTCCTAATTTGTTTATATACCCCATTAGCATGTTAAAATGGTGGTGATCTTGGTTAAATCTCATAATAGTTTGCACATGTTTTATAATGACTTGTATTTGGTCATTGCCAGGGATAAGTCAAAATGCCAAAAGGTGGTAGGAAGAAAGCAAAGATGACAGAACGTGAACCAGGGCCACTTAGGACTGAAACCATGTTTCAGGATACTAAGTGCACCACCGGTATTCCTCCTGAAATCCACTGGGGCGACATTTACAGGATGATCCGAGACCAAGATATCCCGGATATGTTACTTGAAGAAGGGCAGATTTATCTCAACATTAGAACTCCGGGCATAGCTAAAGCTTCTACCCGCCCTGAGCTGTTCCCATGTTCTGAAGTAATCGGGTGGATACTCGAACACACTAATACAGAGACAAGGGTATTACATGACAGCGGGAAAATAGCCATCACCTCATTCCACCCAGCATACCTTGCCACAGCCTATAAATTCCCACGTCCCCAGCAAGACCTGAGTGATGAATGGTTGGGCCAAATGAACAATATCGAAATGGCCAAAAAATTATTAGTCGCGAGCAAACACTTAAGAAAGAGAGGTAATGACGAGTATGATGTACAAAATCTAAGGCCTCCTTTCAGGTTAATTGCTCTGATGTTGTGCAGAATCTTCGGTATGCCCGATGGCACCATATACAAGATACAGTGGGTTCCCATCATCCACTTCGTGGCATTTAAAGGAACTGTGTTTGACTGGGCTGCCATCCTGTCAGACAGTTTGGAGTCAATGGTGGTTGCTGCAAAAGAAGGTCTGGCCTTAAAAAAGGTGGAATTTTACATGTCTTCATATCTTATTGATTGTGTTTGGCCAAGCTATCTTTTCCCAGCTTAGGTTGCACATGCGATAAGGCCAACACCCCGGTTTACACTGCTTTCAGGATGATGTGGGCTCAAAACTACAAACCCAGCTATAAGCTCATCTGTGAGGGGTTCATCATGCCCCTATATGAGCAAATATTCAAGGAAGAGCCCAACTGTCTGTCGGAGAATGCTATGGAGGTCCTTGAAAACTATGGAGATTTTTATTTTTCGGAGCAAGGCACCTACCTCAGAATGTTTGGAGGGACCAAAGCCCCATATATTTTGCCGAGGTATGCTACTGACTATGTAGTTCTCAAGGAGGCAGTGAGGCAAATCTTCTTGGATGGGATTGGAGCAGTGCTTAACAAGCAGCATAAGGCTTCTTTCCCCCCTCTACCTTTCTGCATAGGAGCTTACAAATTCTCAGGAATTGCATCAGCTGAGGAGTTTGTGCAAGAGATGAAAGCTTTCCACTTTGGTGAAGTTATTTTCCATAGGAATGATAGGCGGGGAAAAGTCGCCGAACACTGCAAAGAAATTCATGCTCGTTTCGAGTACGCCCATTATCATAGTGCCGAGGAAGAGGCATTCAGAGGCATCAACAACATGACTGGGTTGCATGTTTGTTGCCAAGGTAGTAGAGCAAGCTCTAGCTCTACCAAGGCCCAAAAAACCAACCTGCCGAAAGAGAAAGAAGCAGATGATGCCCGAGCCCAAGAAGAACAAAGGTTAAGAGAGGAAGTAAGGTTACTGCAAGAGGCTGAAATTGCCAGAGTGCAGCAGGAAGCAGAAAGTGAGAGGCTGCAGAAAGAGGCTGAATATGAAAGGCAACAGAAAGCTGAAGAAGAAGAGAGAAGACAACAAGCTGAAGTAGGGCGGGAAGCAGAAGAAGAGCTCAAAGCGGTTGAAGATACCCAAGCAGGAGACCCCGACGCCCAGGACATGGAAATAGACGTGCCTCCAGTAGGTGTTCCTGGCACTCAAAATGTGGAGGCGGACCCAGCACAAGCAGGTGTCTCTGGTACCCAGAATGTGGGAACAGACCCAGCTCAGGTAGTCCAGACCCCACCCGCGGAAGTAGAAATAGATATCATAGATCTCCCAATCGTCCTGTATACTCCATCGGAAGAGCATACCATGTCCAGATGGAATGAATTTGTCTATGATAAGAAGAGGAAGGCTATGGTCCTTAAATCAGAAGAGAGGATAAAGAGACTCTTCCAGGAAGATATTGTCACTCACCGGGAGACCACAGTAATGCAGAACACAAACAAGGATCCTTTAGCTATGGCATCCGCCTCTGTAGAGACAGCAAGAGCAACGCTGGACAACGTGGCTGATATAATTAAAGAATTTGAGTCGAATAAGAGGAGAGCTCGCATGCTACAACATACTGTGGCCAATGAGCAAGCCTACAGGGATCTCGTGGTGAATAGGTATAATCGCCTGTTCGTTGAGCATAAAGAGCTGTCAGACAAGTATAACCATCTAGAAGTAGAAAAGGAAAGCATGACGGTTCAGATGATGATGCTAGAAGCAGAAAAGATTGATGCAGAAACTAAAGTATCCGATCTAGAGGCAGATAAGCAAGTATTGGTTGATAAATTAGAGCAAGAGGAGAGCAAAGCGATAGACATGTCTCCTTTCCATGAGCTGTCCTGTGGCATCCTAAGGCAAATCCATGACACGCAGGAACTAATCACTGAGGAAGTATGCAAGCTCAAGGCCATGGTGGTTAGATTGGCAGAAGTTAATACAGAAGCCAATAGACTTAAGTCTAAACATACTCAGGTTAAGGCAAATATCTTGAGCCAGATAAAATGGAGAGAAGGAAAGGTAGATTTCCCCAAACATCTCCCATTTAAATTTGAAGATGGTTTTAATGAAGACGTAGCCCTGTTGGAATTTTGCAAAATCTGTGGCATTAAGCTAATGGCCAAGATCCAAGGGACAATGGATAAAAGTAGTAGGCTTTATCAGAGAATCCATGAAGTGCATGACAAATGCAAGTTGAGTTTCCCTCAATCCCTTGATGATTTCCCGGGCAAAGAGCAGCGTTTAGCTAACCTGAAGGAAGAGCTCGGCATACAAACGGAATATGTGAAAAGGATTGATGTCCTAGCCATTGATGACCTCCAGCACTACATTGGGATGTCATCAATACACAGTCATCTGCTTAAGGAAATACACCAAGCAGCAGTAACGGAAATTCAAGGTATCGGAGCAGAACTTGGTAAATACGTAACTTCTCAGAAAATCTTGCTCCCTGCTTCAGCAAATGTAGTTATAAGGGACACTGGTGTCTGGTACAGTTACATTGCTGAAGAAGAAAAGAAAGCAGCAGCAGCAGCAGTAACAACCAGTCCAGGCGTTTCTCTTCTAGCAGCAGTAGAGGTGACAACCAGCCCAGGTGCTCCTCTCCCAGAAGTAGCAGCAATACCAGCTGGCTCGATTTCCTCTCTCCCAGCAGCAGCAGCTAGTTTGAGTATTTCTTCCCCAGCTGGAGCGCCTGCCCAAGAATGAATGCGTTGATTTTAAGAGCATTAATTCCTATATTTTGTATTTTGGCTTTCATATGTATAAACGTGGAGATATGGGACAGCTGTCATGTCTTTTATTAAATAATTTTCTGTTTAAAAGAGAGGTCACATTTTTGTTTGTTAAAAGGGGAAAAGTCTGTAGGTGACAAGTGTAAAGGCTAGGTGGCAGCCCAAAGGGCATTTTGTAATATTATAAATAGAAGTTAGGAAGGAATGAAACAAGACTTTTGGCAGGGAATTATTTTCTAGACCTGTACGAGCTATCTTGCACATGTTTTAAGAAAATAAAATCTTCTAATAAGAGCCTGGAGAGGACGTTTTGCATGAGAATGGAGATTGGATGCATTATGGATTATTCCTGTGTCTGCTATACTTTGCTGTGAGATCTTTATTACTGTCTTGAATTATTTCATTGTATTAAATGATCTTGCTTCTCTCTTTGCAAATGAATTCTCTCTAACATGAGTAATGAAATGTGTTATATTTAATTAGAAGCTATCTTCTGATATCTTTATCTTTGCTGTAGCTTTCTCTTTAAGATTTAATGGCTGTCTGTTTATTCTTTAAGATAACTCCTACAACTCATTGCTCATGCTTTAAATTTGCTCCTTGCAGGGATAGTTAGATTTGTTTTAGTTTTAGGCTTAGATCTGTTTTGCATTTAGATTAAATTTAGACTAGGAAATTGCATAGCATTATAAAATATAAAATCAAAAGAACGGTGGATCGGGCCATAACCGGTATAATTGGAATAAAACTCCAAACCCACGGTTGTCGGAACTGCTAACCAGATGGATTCCCTATACCAAACGGGAGATAATCTAATTGGGATAATCTCTCGGGGAGGATCCCTTTTTGATTGATGCTGCGATTTCCGGGGCATCAACAAAACCGAGGTGGTGGGGGGCGTTTTGGAAAAAATACCCCAAAAATATGGGGGTGAGAGTGAGAAATGATCTCAAGCATCATCACGGGCTTGGAAAAAGGAATTCGATGATATAAGGAATGCTAAAAACTGACAACAGCCGATGTGGTGTGCAAATCGAGATGGCGACGTGGGGCATGGGAAAAATGCCCTAAAGTTTTTGGTGAGAGCGAGAAATGATGTCAAGCATCATCACGGGCACATAAATATGAATTCGGCAGTGCAAATGGTGCGAAAAACAGAGGTCATAAGGACTCCGGAATGGTCAAAGGAAATAACTAGGTTAAAAAATGGTTGCAAATAAAGGTGAGCCCACCAAGCCAAGGATGCAGTGGTGGGGAAAAATGATGACCCGCGGGGGCAGAATACTAGGTCTGTCAAATCAAATCAAATCTACAAGTGACATGTGACCTCAAAAATGGTTGAGATCATGCATGTGAAAAAGTGAACAGGGTTAATGACCTGCCCCCATTCTATGCGCATGGGGTTTGTGATTGTGGATCACATATGTGTTGGTTTGGACAATGGGTTCATTGATGTGCTGAGATAGATGTGATGGGGAAGGTTCAAAATGATTGATCATGCCCCCTATCCCAGGGTTGAGGTAATCTATTATGCCCCCTAACTCATAGGTGTCAATGCGGTGGAGATACTGTCTTAGAGAGGGATCAACAGGGCACTGACCAACTACTGGAGGGGGGGTGTACCATGAGGCTGTGAGATGTGGTGGAATACAGAAGTGATGGAGGAAATTGGATCGCCCCTGCAGACTCTGGAGCTGCCAGAGCGTGCGAGGAGAGGGGAGGTCTATGATGGCTTGGAATTTCAGGGGATCAACAACAATTCCTTTCTGGGAAACAATGAAACCCAACAATCGGCCTGCCGGAATGCAAAAGACACACTTGTGTGGGTTCAAGTGGATTTGATACTTGCGACAACGCAGAAAGACTTGCCGAAGGTCGTTAAGGTGGTCTGATCGTTTCTGGGAACGAGCCGTAAGATCGTCAAGATAGACTAGCAGGATATGGACCAAGTCGTGAAAACAATACGTCATGGCCCACTCGAAGGTGGAACCAGCATTTTTGAGGCCGAAAGGCATGACGCGATAGGCAAAGGTGGCCCATGGGGTGGTAAAGGCAGTATTGTACTGATCCTCCTTATGGATTTGAATCTGGTTGTATCTGAAAAAACCATCCATGAAAGATAGGACTTCATGCCCCGCACACGCATCGATGAGTTGGTCAATAAATGGCGTGGGGAAGTTGTCTTTGGGACAGGCTCAATTTAAATCGCGGAAGTCAGTACAAACTCTAATGGTGCCTTGTTTCTTGTTAACAGGGACGGGGTTTGAAACCCAAGTGGTATATGCAATAGGATAAATGAATCCTGCCTCGCGAAGTTTCTCAATCTATGCTTTAACAGCGGGGAGCTTTGAGGGATGAATGGGGCGCTGTTTCTGGCGAACGGGGGGTACATCTGGCCATGTGTCAATGTGGTGTTCTATAATAGTGGGGTCGAGACCATGCATCTCGGTATAGGACCAAGCAAAGACATCGCGGAACTCTTGGAAAAGTTTTTTGTACTCTCCAATCTCATACTCACTGCAGGAGGCTCCTGATGTAATGATTTCAAGAGCACCAGGTGGGTCAGAGATATCGATGTGGATGACAGGTGAGATGTTGGCCATGTTACCCTCCTCAAAGGCATCAGGAGCGGGAATGGGATCCTTAAACCAGTCGACTTTGGTGGGAAGGAAATCTTTGGACTCAACCACAAATTGGGTGGCTGTGGTGGAGGATGACTCTTCTGGGAGGAAATAGGAACGATGGTGCATGTCTTCCCAGGGATAATCTGGGGCAATGAGAGCCTCTAGAATCTCCTCATCATTGCGGGAACTTTGAGTTGTCAAATCGGTTGATGAGGGAGTGGTAGTCGAAGAGATCATATAAATGGTGTTAATCTCTCTGCATGAGGGTGATACTGGGGGGTGGATCTCCTCAATTGTGGGGGGTGCCGTCTCAAGGTCCAAATTATTCATCTCGTAGAGAGCTGCTTTGTAATATGGGAGATCAGGACAGTGATGTGAGTAATGGCCATAAATATCGCATATTGCACAAGGGTGGTTGGTACGCAGTGATTTATCACGAGGCTTAGGGGTTGGATCGAGTTCGACAACCGGGATGTTGGGGTCGTCGTCAAGCATTTGCATGTGTTCCTGTAATGTAGATAATTGTGGACATTGATGAGTCGGATGGCCTAACTCATCACACAACGAGCATTTGGGAGGAGCACAAAACACGGGGGGTTTTTAACTATTTTGGGCGGGGGTACAGCAGTGTATGGTTGTGGGCCTCTGCCCCCAGTGTGCTTGATAAGAGGGGGGGGATTTGTAGATGACAAAGGGGTAGTGACACCGGGAGGTGGTTGACTAGTAGTGGCAATGGGTTGCACCGGTTGTAGGATGACATTTGGTGTTGGCAAGGGAACGGGAGGTGAAATATACCACACAGGTAATCCTAAGGTTAACCCGAGGAGGCTGAGAGTAGCCATAAACGGGGTGCTTACTACGCCCGAGGGAGGGAATAGGAAGGGGATTGTGTGGATGGGTGTAACACCAATGTGACTAGGTACCAATGGTGGTTTGGGTAACAAGGGCGGTTGATTGTTGGGTGTTTGTGTATTGTGGGAAAGGGTACATAGGTCAGATACTTCGGTCGTGGGTGACGGGGGTGGAATGGATTGGAATGTTGAGGTCAACGATGTATCTGAGTAAACTACGGGTCCCACGGAGGAAACAAACAAGGTAGTTGCACAACAAACAGGTTGTTCAACCATGGGGAGGACATTTTCAGGTGCAGCGGGGGCATTGGGATCATAATAGGTGAGTTGGTCGACCTTGACCACGCGTTCGTCATGGGGGAACATCATGGTACAAAAAATGAATGAGGCAACCGCCTGCATGGCATACATGTAGCTGCGGCCAAGTAAGAGGTTATAATCAAGTTGGGCATTGATGACCTCTATGTCAATGAGCACTGTTTTACCAGCCAACTGGACGGGGACATTAGCTAAGAGACCTTGGGGTTGAGCCGAACGGCCGTCGTAGGCTCGCAACGCAGTGGAGGACTACTGGAGAGTAGGGGATCCCAACTTCTGCCAAACGAATGTGGACATAACGCATGTAGAGGCACCTTCATCGATAATGCACCGATGGATGACAAGATTCCGAACGGAAACAGAAACTTGGAATGCTAAAGTGGAAGGCAGGAGTGGTTCGGACTGGTCCAAATCGAAGGCCATCAGTCGTGAATCATTTGGGTCAATAGCACCAATGGCAGAGAGCAAAGTCCCGTGCTGCGAAGGACAATTTTTTAAGACCTCTAACGCAGACATGGCTGTGGGAGACTGGGCTAAGTCATCTACAATGTTGTAATTTGACGCAGAGCGAGCATTGGGATTATTGTTGATGCGACGAAGTGGGAAGCGAGGTGCTTTAGAGGTGCCATCTAGTGGAGCCGGAGGTATACGTAACGTCTGGTCAGTGGGATGAGCGTTAGTGTTTTTGTCGGTGGGAGAGGCTTCAGGGGTGGAGCCATATTGGTTCCGACGGGTTTGGAGGTTGACATCGGCGGATGACATCATTAACAAGTGGTGGGTACCTGAGTCTAACATGGGTTGATCAGGAGTAGCATAAGTGATCTACTATTGTGGTGGCGCGTTTCCTTGAGGGGGAACCAACGGCTGAGTGTTCACTACGCCTTGGGTTGGTAAGGGGTTTTGTAGCACCAATGGTTGATGTGGAGGTGGTGGGGGGTTGGGCGGTGCCTGATGAGCCGTGTGCCCTTGGCGATGGGCATCATCAGTCTAGAGTTACCGAGCTCGCTCCAAATGTGGGAAAGCATGTGTGTAGTGGCCATAGACCCCGCAAATAGAACAAGGATGGTTTGTTCGCAAATTAGGATTTTTGGCCTGCTTGGGTGGTCGATCAGGGTTCTGGTTGGCAGGTGCCATGTTATCGTTGTTTGGGGGGTTGGGGGGTTGATCGCCTTGGTCTGGAGGGGGGTTATTCCCATGGTTATGGCCTTTGCCACGGTTTTGTTGGCCCTATTGGCATTGGTTATTTTGGTTCTGCTGTGGATTCTGTTGGGCGTACCATTGCCCTTGGGCAGTAGGTGGGTTCTGGGGTTGTGCGGGTGCGGGAGCAGGCTGCGGTGGATAATAAGTAGGTGGAGGCTACGCAGGTGCTGAACCTTGTGGGGGTTGCTGATATGTATGTGGAACAGGTTGTGGGTTTTCCACAGGGGCTGCCTTTGGCGGGTAATAAGCAGGTTGGGCTTGAGAGGACACAGGAGCTGGTGTAGCCTGTGGGTGGTAATATGGCTGAGGTGCGACTGGGGGGGAGTAAGCGGGGGACGCATGACCAAAGCACTGAGGTGGACAGGAGGGTCCGTGGGAATGGTGGTGATGTGCCATGGGAGCATACGAATTGGTTGCTCCGGATTGAGATGTAGCCCGCAAAAGGTCGGGGCCATGGCTAGGACATGCTATGGAAAAGGGTTGGGGATGCGAGGCAACACGGCCAATGATGCCATCTGCGGCATGGGATGCCCCCGACGCATCGTGTCGGGAGGAATCACCGCGAGGGGCGTCAGGTATGATGGAATACAGATAACCCGACTGGGCGTAAATAAGGTCAAATTATTGGGCTTTGAGGATGGCCTCTTCTTCAGACTGGGGTCATTCGGATGCCACATCCTTTACAATGACAGGAAGGAGATATTTTAGAAACCAATCTAAGAAGATACGGTCATCTAACTTGATTTTGTAGAGGCTGCGGCGTCGATGCCACTCATGAATGTGGTCAGTGATGTGTTGAGATATTGTAACTTCAAAGAATATTATATTTGTACTTTATTATTCCGGAGATGATTCATTCCTCCGTGAAGATCTTATTGTATATCCGGAGATGTTTATTCCTCCGTCGGAATGTGGTAACTCGGGTTATTAGACTTCCCTAGTGGGGGTCGGCCCTAAATGTGTTATGTGGGTCAAAGGGTTATTAGACCACCCTAGAGGGGTCGGCCCAGTCAGTTATAATGGGGTATTTAACCTAATGGTTAAATACGAGCCTACATGTACTTGTGTAAAATACATATCAGAGTAGTGTATAAATAGAGGAGGTGTGTTCCTCATTATACACACATTCACTCACTTGAGGATAGCGCACTTGTGGAGGAGAGGTCTGCTATTGTGGAGGAGGAGATCATGTCTCAGGGTTTCATCTTTGTATATTGCTGGTCATCTATATTGAGGAAGCTTTGCTGGGTTTTCTACCCCATGAGGGTTTCCCAGGATAAATCTCTGTCTCTTGTGTTTATGCTGTGCTTGTTGTTTCTTCAGTGATCCTGTATATGCTATTATTGTGAAATAGAATGTAATGCTGCTATTTTCTGTCTTAGCATATTAAATCTTAACATGGTATCAGAGCTAACCTGAAGGAAGACAAGGTATGGCACTAACGACACTTGCTTTACTTACGACAATTTGATGGTTAGGGTTTTACATAGCAAAAACCAGTCATCGTAGCACTTTCGCTATAAATCCGTTTTGGAGAAGTTTTCGGATCTGAAATTGTTACAGGACGAATATTAACTCTCTAGGTACCTTGTGTCCAAAGGACAACCTCTAATTCGTTGTACTTTGTGATTTATGATCTGTACAATATAGGGTTTCTGCCTCTTCCAAATCTGAGTCAAAATCAGGTGACCTTGGGAAAAAGGTCATATCTTGGGCTAGGAAGCTCCAAATGAAATTTAGTAAAAAGTGACAGGTAGTACACAGTCTGTACTATCTCAGAAAACTTTTTCAGAGGCCGAAGTTGAACCAGTGACACGTGGAACTCCGTACAATTCTCCCTCCTGTATTATCCCATAAACAGGTCATGTTGCGACACTTGGCATAAATCTCTCTCAGAGAGTCCAATTAAGGTCAGACCTGTCAGGATGGAAAGATAACAGGCCGCGCTACCTCAAGAAAGTTTTTCAGAGGCCGAAGTTCAAACAGTGACACGTGGCATGCCGTACAAGTTCACTCTTCGGTTTTATCCCAAAACAGGTCACGTTGCGACATTTGACATAACTCTCTCTCAGAGAATCCAATTGAGGTCAGACCTGTCAGGATGGAAAGATAACAGGTCAGGATATCTTAGAAAACTTTTTCAGACCCTGTGGATTGAAAAGTTTGGAGTTACACCAGAAACAATCAGGTACATATTTCTGTCAAAACAGAATTATTTTTTAGTACCTTCATTCATGGCTTCCGGAATTTAGGGCTTTGAAGAAAGTTGGAATTTTTGTAAACGGAGACCACGGATGAATGCTACTCATCAAAATAGAAATTCAGAGACCAAGATCATATTTTTTGGTTGGGCAGAAGGCCGGGCTTGATCAAACCCTAGTTCGGGACTTTGATCAGAAAAGTGGAAAATTAGGGCTTCTGTAAAAATGGGAATTTTTGAAATCTGTGACCATGGCTGGAAGCTCCTCAGAAAAATAGAAGCTTAGAGATTTGGATCAAACATTTTGATTGGGTAGAAGAGTGGGATTCATCAAACCCCAGTTCAGGGTCACGTCCAGTGAATCCGGAAGTTTCAAAGGCAAAATTGAGGAGTGAAACTTTGCAGTTTTCAAATTCTGAATATATCAGTTTGATCAGCTCATCAAGGCGCATATTTCTATCCTTTCGGAAGTTTGAAATTCAAAGTTTGAATTTTGGGGTTTCTCTGACAAACCCATATCCAGCTCCAGGTCCAGTTCTTGCAATTCAAGTGGATAGGGTTAATCCTAGAAGAAGATGGATTGGTCACCTGCATAAGTGAAGGAGTTCCTGTTTCAGAGGGAGATGAGGCTAAGGCTTTACATAAGGAGATTACAAGCGATCTCGACAGGTATGACTCATCGAGGTATGTTTTGAGATTTGTTCATGATTAAGTTTATGGTATGTTTGTCTTCATGTTATTACGGTTAGTACAATCTTGATTTTAGATTTGTTGTATCACCTTAACAAAATTATGAATGCATGATAGAAGATATTCATTGGTTAGGGTGTTGACACTTATGATTGTACTAATGCATTATGATGTTGTGTGAGGTTGATGTTGTCTGCTAACAAGATACAGGTACATCACAAAAGACAAATCAGGCTCCATGACCATGAAAACATGAATACAAAGACTCATCCATAATCTTTGTTCTACTTACGAGGTATGTATGACTTTGTTATATTATGCTTAACCTATGAGACATGCAGGTTCTAGCTCAGGATCTCCAAATCATTGAAGAGATTGTTTAGGTATGTTGTACATAACCAAGTAGGTATACTAATCCAGGTATGTTTCCCATGAATCTTACCTTGTGTTAGGATCCCTTATATAAGTATACTTGGAATGATTGGTTATGCTTATTCATAAAGTTAGTAATCAAGGGATTATGCATATTATATCTTTTATCTTGATTGATGATATGCATGAGTAAAAGAAGACTTCCCTGAAATCTTGAATACTAATGTTTATTAACTATAATCATGACTATACATTTTCAAGATTATTTAGTACTATAATGTTTTGATAGCATTTAGAATATACTAATGAGTGTATGTTTGTGTATGAAATCATGAGGATGACTCTTGAGCATGCACAGTGGTACAGAATGAATAGAAGTTCAAAAGACATACAGAAGATCAAGCGGGAGGCAGCCACACAAACATAAAAGATAAGTATTTGAGTTGCTATTTGAAATAGTAATAATATTGCCTGTAATAGGTTGTATGCATATTTGTATTCCTAGAATATATCATGCTGAGTGTAAACATTCATAGAGCATTGAACAATATACTACTAATATGCATATGATTGGTAAGTTGGACAAACATTCCATTGTTGCTTGTCTAGAATGAAACCTCTTTGCTGACATGCTGAGAGCTGTGCACACTCTCGACAGTATGTTCTGGTAGAGATGGAAGGCATCTAGATAGCCACTGTATGCATACAGGATATGGGAAAGTGTTGTGCCAAAGTATTGGTCAAATTAGTTGCATAACTATATAAATGATATCTGTATGCATAATAGGTTACCATGTCAATATGATTTGATGATTATGAAGTATTACTAATCCTGTACTTAATTTTGATTTGTAGGAAGAGAATCATGATGAAATGTTTGCTCCAAGTGGCTAGATAAGACCATTCTCTTAATGGTGTAATTAAAGAAGAAATGTGAATCAGGTTTTGTATGGGTTCCCAGGATCGATAATAAATTGATAAGCTTAATGATCACCATGGGTGATGTGGATCTCAACCTTTGCTACAAGGTTGAATGTGATTTCTATACACAGATGACATGGATGCAAGAAGGAACTCACCACAGAGTTCGAATGATATTGAGGCTCATATCAGTAGACCCATCTAACGAGAGATGGCACAGATAGATATGCAGAAAATCATTCAATGCAGAGTGTGAATGATGTTCAGTCACAAAGGGAGAATTGACAGTTTCTTAATAAGCTTGGGCTTTACCAAAAGTAAAGTTGTTCCTAACCTTTACCTTAAGGCTATGGATCATACTATTATTATGATATCTTTCTTATAGGGAATGAGAAACAGATCATGAAAAGAAAGAAGAAGATGGCTGCAGAAATGAAAAATGAAAGATCTCAGATTGATGCTTTACTTCCTAGGTCTGGAAGTATGGCAAGGCTCAGAAGGAATATTTCTCAACCAAGGAAAGTATGCTGAGAAATATTAAAAGAACTTGAGGTGTTGGAATGGCCACTCTTATGGATTCCAACTTGAAGCTGTTAGGGGATGACTCATCAGAGTTAGTGGATATAACTCTGTACAGTCAAATTATTGGGTCATTGATGTATCTAACATATACTAGGTTAGATATATGCTTTGTTATGAACACCTTGAGTCAGTATCTAGTGGAAACTAGATGTGTTTACCTGATAGTTGCAAAGCATGTGATGAGGCACATAAAGGACACGATAGAATTTGATCTATGCTATCTTGAAGATCATGACTTCAGATGGTTATTCAGATTCTGATTGGGCAGGAAGTGTATAAGACAGGAAGAACACATCGAGAGGATGTTATTGTCTGGGATTAGCCATGATCTCGTGGTTTAGCTGGAAGCAGTCTAGTGTGGCTCTCAGCACAAGCGGAATATATGGCTGCTTGCTCTGCTAGTTGTGAAGAAGTTTGGCTTTAGGATTGTTTGACTTAGAGATAGAACCAACTGTGATCCTATGTGACAAATCGAGTTGTATGAAGATGACAAAGAATCTAGTGTTCCATGATAAGTCAAAGAACATAGGGATCTAATAAGATATGATGCAGAAGGAACTAAAGTTTGAATTTGTAACAGGTTACCAACATACTAACCAAACCTCTGTCTCGAGTGAAATTTGAATACTTCCGAGACAAGCTTGGTGTAGCTCAAAAGGACCCTCCTCGAAAGGGGGAGTAGTATAGTCACTGATGATGAGATTGTCTCATCGAACAACAAGGTCAATGATGAGGTAACCTGTTCTCTACACCTAGATACTTAGAAATATTTAGATTTAGGACTCTTATACTTAGAATACTTAGTTTTACTTATACATGCTTTTGATGTTAGATGTATTAGTAAGAATACATGCTTTTGATGATAGATGTATTGGTGAGAATACATGCTTTTGATGATAAGATGTATTGGTAAGAATACATACTTTTGATGACACATGTATTGATTAATGTACTTGTATGGTTGAGGATACTTGTACTTGTATTGATGAGAATACATGTGGGGATTGTATCATCCTTGAACACATGTTCTAAAGTGATCCGTAGACGTATGGTCTCTGAGAATGAAGTCCTTAGTGGACAGTTGAGGGGATTGGATCATCCCTGGACTTTCAGTCCTAAAGAGAGCCGTAGACGTGAGGTCTCCGAGAATGAAGTCCTTAGTGGACAGTCGAGGGATTGGATCATCCCTGGACTTTCAGTCCTAAAGAGAGCCGTAGACGTGAGGTCTCCGAGAAAGAAGTCCTTAGTGGACAGTTGAGGGGATTGGATCATCCCTGGACTTTCAGTCCTAAAAGGAGCCGTAGACGTGAGGTCTCCGAGAATGAAGTCCTTAGAGGACAATTGAGGGGATTGGATCATCCCTGGACTTTCAGTCCTAAAGAGAACCGTAGACGTGAGGTCTCCGAGAATAAAGTGATGGGGATTGCATCATCCCGGAACTGCTAGTTCAAAATGTACGTGATGGGGATTGCATCATCCCGGAACTGCTAGTTCAAAATGTACGTGATGGGGATTGCATCATCCCGGAACTGCTAGTTCAAAATGTACGTGATGGGGATTGCATCATCCTGGAACTGCTAGTTCAAAATGTACGTGATGGGGATTGCATCATCCCGGAACTGCTAGTTCAAAATGTACGTGATGGGGATTGCATCATCCCGGAACTGCTAGTTCAAAATGTACATGATGGGGATTGCATCATCCCGGAACTGCTAGTTCAAAATGTACGTGATGGGGATTGCATCATCCCCGAACTGTTAGTTCAAAATGTACGTGATGGGGATTGCATCATCCCGGAACTGCTAGTTCAAAATGTACGTGATGGGGATTGCATCATCCCGGAACTGCTAGTTCAAAATGTACGTGATGGGGATTGTATCATCCCCAGACTTCGGTCCCTGAATTGATCCGTAGACGAGTGGTCTCCGAGAAAGTGATTTTATTGATGGTGTGGTTACTTGTATTGGTAGGATACTTATATTGATGATGTGGTTACTTGTATCGGTAGGATACTTGTATTGATGATGTGGTTACTTGTATCGGTGGGATACTTGTATTGATGATGTGGTTACTTGTATCGGTGGGATACTTGTATTGATGATGTGGTTACTCGTATCGGTAGGATACTTGTATTGATGATGTGGTTACTTGTATTGGTAGGATACTTGTATTGATGATGTGGTTACTTGTATCGGTAGGATACTTGTATTGATGATGTGGTTACTTGTATCGGTAGGATACTTGTATTGATGATGTGGTTACTTGTATCGGTAGGATACTTGTATTTGATGATGTGGATACTTGTATCGGTAGGATACTTGTATTGCTGATCATGTGATGACGATGCTGATAATCATGTGATGACAATGCCGCTGATCGTATGATGACGATGCTGATAATCGTGTGATGACGATGCTGCTGATTGTGTGATGACGATGCTGCTGATCGTGTGATGACGATGCTGCTGATCATGTGATGACGATACTGATAATCGTGTGATGACGATGCCGCTGATCGTGTGATGACGATGCTGCTGATCGTGTGATGACGATGCTGCTGATCGTGAGATGACGATGCTGCTGATTGTGTGATGACGATGCTGCTGATCGTGTGATGACGATGCTGCTGATCATGTGATGACGATGCTGATGATCGTGTGATGACGATGCTGATCATCGTGTGATGACGATGCTGATGATCATGTGATGATGATGCTGATGATCGTGTGATGACGATGCTGATGATCATGAGATGACGATGCTGATAATCATGTGATGACGATGCTGATGATCGTGTGATGACGATGCTGATGATTGTGTGATGACGATGCTGATGATCGTGTGATGACGATACTGATGATCGTGAGGATCTAGATGTTGATGTTGTTGTAGCTGTTCGAGTGCTGCAGAAGATAAAGACTCAGTACTGAAGATGTTGATGTTCCAGTATTGAAGATGTTTCAGTAACTGCTTGAGTTACTGATGATGTTGAGAAAGCTTCCAATGATTTATAGATGTATCATGTATGATGTTGATGACTCCTTGCTCGTGCAGATGTTGTTATAATATCCTTCTCGTTAAGGGGGAGTGTTGAGATATTGTAACTTCAAAGAATATTATATTTGTACTTTATTATTCTGGAGATGATTCATTCCTCCGTGAAGATCTTATTGTATATCCGGAGATGTTTATTCCTCCGTCGGAATGTGGTAACTCGGGTTATTAGACTTCCCTAGTGGGGGTCGGCCCTAAATGTGTTATGTGGGTCAAAGGGTTATTAGACCACCCTAGAGGGGTCGGCCCAGTCAGTTATAATGGGGTATTTAACCTAATGGTTAAATACGAGCCTACATGTACTTGTGTAAAATACATATCAGAGTAGTGTATAAATAGAGGAGGTGTGTTCCTCATTATACACACATTCACTCACTTGAGGATAGCGCACTTGTGGAGGAGAGGTCTGCTATTGTGGAGGAGGAGATCATGTCTCAGGGTTTCATCTTTGTATATTGCTGGTCATCTATATTGAGGAAGCTTTGCTGGGTTTTCTACCCCATGAGGGTTTCCCAGGATAAATCTCTGTCTCTTGTGTTTATGATGTGCTTGTTGTTTCTTCAATGATCCTGTATATGCTATTATTGTGAAATAGAATGTAATGCTGCTATTTTCTGTCTTAGCATATTAAATCTTAACATGATTTGGGTAGCCGTGTATTGTCTGCAAGATAGTAGGATCTCAATTCCCGCGTCATAGCGGACAGGTAACTGAAAGAACTACAGGAAAGTCGAGGAAAGGGAACTAAAGGTGGCATGGGTCCCATGGGGCTGCTCGATGTACCACTTAGCTGCAGAGCTAGTGAGGGTGTGCTGTAACAGGCGGAGGCGGATAGAGTCGTCCACTATGGAGTTGGAGGAACAGCATAGATGGAAGGAGATAATATGGTTCTGGGGGTCCTCACTTGCCTTTCCCTCAAACTTAGGGATGTCGGAGGGGAGCTGGGTGGGCATGTGAGGCCATGCAGGGTCGTGTCTGATGGGATCGTTAGTTAGTCTAGCTAGGTCAGGAAGGTTGAGACTAGCCATGAATGGAAAACTACTAGAAGGATGTGACATATTAGTGGGTGTGACCATGTGGGGGCCAATGCCCCCAAGTGGAGGGGTAGGGTTTGGGATGTTGCCCCCAAGTGGAGGAACGAAAGTGGTATGGGACGGTCCTGCACCGCCAAGGGTAGTGTGAGTCACTGAGGGAGTGGAGATAGGTATGCCAGCTACTGGAATGGGTACAGTGATCGGAATGGTCAATATGGGCCCCATCGAGGGCATACCCAAAGCAGGTGTGGTAGCTTGTGTGGTGGTGGATGCTCCACCAATGGTCCCTACAAAGAAAGGGGTGGAAGTCATGCCAGCCACGGGGCTGGTTGGTGCAGTGTAAGTGGGGTTCTCGGATTCTACCTCATAATCAGAGGTAAAATAAGGGGCGTCTAGATCGAGTGATGGAGTTCTATGCCTTTGACAAGTGGATTCAAGTGACAAAGCTCGAGATCTATGATGAGTGGTATCAAGTGATGAAGATCTACATCTATGACGAGTGAGGTCAAGTGAACTGTGCTGTGGGGGCTCACCCCGGAGGTCCCGAGAATGTCTCGGGGACTCAATTGTGACAGATGGTGTCAAGTATTTGGGGGTTGTGTTGAGTGAAAAATAGCTCAAAAACCCTAATGCAACTGAGTGTGCAGAAGGAGAGATCAAAAAATATGGCACTCAGACCAACAACCAACCCAAAACACTTACTGTAACAGCTGTGCTACAATAAGTGGAGTATCAACAGAAATGGTCAGAATACCAACAAGCAGCAGTTTTCCTAAAAAATAAAAATAGTGGACTCGCTAGACCAAAAGGAGGTAAGGGAGCATGCAAACACCTATCTAAATAGTATTCTGACTCAACTAGACATATCCTCTGCAAGGTGATGAAATCCAAGTTAGACAATATGGATAGTAGAGCCAAGTGGCTAAGGATATCCCCCTACCGGGAGGGACACCGGGTAGTCAATCCTAGAAGAAAAGCAACTAAGATACCCTGTTCATGACACGTTCGGTTGGGTGAATCTATCGTTTGGTTCTATCGTTGCTGTATCCCCATACGGGTGATACACCGAGAACTGCGAAAGGTATCCTTTGATTACTGAATGGATTGCGGTATTCCACTCAGGCTTCCGGAACCAGTCTGGCGACTTCAACCCTCCTAGGGGAGAGGCCTTCCCAATAAATTGGTTTTAAACTGTGTCAAAAAATACTAGGGGATTTTGGTTCCCTAATGGACAACATCTATGTTTCAAGTGTAAGCAACTAAGGGGTGTTATTTGGATGCCTATCCCCCTGATCCTACCTAACTACAAAAATTCTTATGTGTTCCCCAAGTGGGGTTAGAACGTTGGTTGTGTTAAGTAGTATTTTAGGGCTCACTTGAATTAGGTGACAGAGTGTGTGCGTGTGAGATGATGAACCCAAGTAAAAGTGCCACGGGGTGGGCAACTTTCTAACTAAAAATAACAATACAGAATTTAAACTTTGAAATGCAAAATTTTCTCTTTTCAATTAAAATGCTGAATTTTAAAAAATATTCTGTAAATGGAACAAAAATAACACTGCAGAAAAAAGGTTGTAGGGAAGTATGGCTTCAGATAGCATAGATGGCTGTGCAAGTGCATAAAATATTGCAGCAAAGTGCTGGGTTCAAAACAGTGAAAAAAGTGCAGAAAACAGATCGCGGGTCTGTGGCAAATCTGTGCAGTCAGACCGCGGGAAACAGCTCAACAGTTGCGGACGGGTTACGGGATTTTGGCCGAAAGACACAGGCGGACCGCGGGAAAAGGGCCGAAAGACGCAGGTGGGTTGCAGAAAAATGGCTGAAAGCCGCAAGCGGGACGTGGGAAAAAGGTCGAAAGACGCAGGTAGGTTGCAGGAAAATGGCTGAAAGCCGCAAGCAGGACGCGGGAAAAAGACCTAAAGACACAGGCGAGTTGCAGAAAAATGGCTGAAAGCCGCAAGCGGCCTGCGAAAAAATGGGTTAACAGCCGCAGTCGGACCGCACGAAACAAGCTGATAGCCACGGTCAAATCGCAGGTAACAGACTAGAGACCACCGCTAGATCGCAGAAAACAGTCTGAGAGTCGCGGTCGTATCGCAGGTAAATGCCTGAAAGACGCGGTCAGAAGGAAACGGCGGGGGGAAAAAGACGCGGTTTATGGCAGCCGAAAGGGACAGCCGAAAGGAAAAAACAGAAAAAATATTACAGAAAATTAAAAACGTTTAAAACTTTAAAACTATAACCAGAAATTCAAAGGAACACAAGTGGAGTTGCCAAAACTGTAGCTAGGGTTTTCACCCTAGCTTGTGCAAATGAGCACCTACTAAGGAGAAGGGACTCCTTAGTAGCAGTTTAGAAAAGCAGTAAATGAAAGACAGTGCAGTAAAATAGTAACTATTCTAAACATGTGCATAAAACAGAAAAGAGAAGATACTAAAAAGGGTTTTTTGTATTGATTATACCTCCAATGTGAAGGTTGATGAAGCCTTTGCAGCAGTCCAAGAGGGTTGCTTCCAAGCTCCAATTTTGTTCCTTTCTCTTTCTCCAAAGGGTTTTGGAAATGGGCCAAAGGGGCACTCAAATGTGAAAGTAGATCAAGGGTGAGCTAGGGTTTCAGGAGTGATTTTGGCAGAGTAAGGGGTGTGGTTGACTGTGGATATGAAATGAGGGGCCTCCATCACCTATTTATAAGTTTTTAGTGGTGGAGTGCTGGCCCATGGTTTTGGCCACCATATGGTTTAGGTTAGTTGTATAGGGTTTTTGCTTCCTTTTTCCCTCTTTTTCCTCTCTTTTGCATTTTTTATTCTCTTTTTAGAGGGTTTTTGCTATTTTGGAGGAATTTTGGATTATTTTGGGGGAAAAGGGGTTTTTTGGCCTTTTGGAGGCTTTTTAATGGGTTTCTTAAGGTTTTGGAGGCAAATATGGTAGGAAATATGGACAAATGAGTCATGTAATGGGTAGATGAGGTAGTGAGCACTTTTTGGGTGTTAACAACACCCCACTTGCTCGCATCTTACACCAACTCCACATCCCACCCAGAGAGGAGGTACACAGATCTACACATAGATCTCTCCCTCAATTTTATTTTCACAAGATGTTCAATAGCAGCTGTATGGGCACCCCACCTGCTCGCATCTTTCACCATCTACACATCATAAGGATCTTCATCAAGTTGCAACAACAACACCTCTTCTACATATGGTTTCTCTTCTTTGCAAACATGGCTTCAAACTTAGACTGGGAGGAAGGAAAGCAGGGACGCTTTCCACTTAGACCAGGAGGAATGATCTGCATGGGAGCCCCACACTCCCCATTTTGGTATTAGTTTCATTATATTGGGTTTAATGTTTTAGAGATAATATTAGATTAGATATATTATTAAAATAATGAATAGCATTTAATATGCTCTCCCTTTGTAATCTATAAAAAGGCACCTTGCCTCGTAATACAAACAAGTTTTCTTGTGCCAATCTTGTGTGTCTCTTAGTTTATTTATGGTTGTCGGATCTGAGAGCTCTCTTGGGTTTTTCCATTGAGAGGTGAGACGCTCCTAGACTCACCCTCCATTGTTGTATTCAGTTTTGGTTCTTAGTCTTTAGATTTGTCTTGCATCTTAGATTAGTCTTAGCATGGTTTTAGATATTTCCTTCCTCCTCAATTGCAGATCATTCGGTCTAGAGGATACTTACTATCTTTCTGATAAGATTATTTCTCTGTTAAAAGAGTTTGGTTATAATACATTTGACAAGATCAAGAAAATTGGAGGAAGTGCTTATCAAAGTGATTATTGGATGAGATTGAAGGACATTGGATTGACCGGAAGAGTGGCTTATGAATGGGATCATTACACTCAATCTTTAAATTCAGCAGGTTGCAAAATTACTCGGGAGAAGGATAAACTCATATGGAATGGTAATGTTAGTACTGGTACTGTAATTGCAAAATCTACATGTAAATCCATTATTAAAAGGAATTGTATATTTCCTCAACATTGGTGGTATAATCTTTTGTGGCAATGGAAGATCCCCTTGAAGTTCAAGTGCTTTATGTGGTTTTCACTCTAAGGCAGACTGAAAATGTGCGATATTCTCTTGGAAAAAGGCTAGATCAGGCCTGGTAGATGCATTTTATGTAAGAGTAGTACATAAACTACTTCCCACCTCTTAGTGGAGTGTAAATTCACGAGAATCATCTAGAACATGTGCTATACGACACTTAAAATTGAAAAGGTTTGGGGATTTGGTAATTTTGATTTGTGCATGCTAAGCTGGAACATGAACTGTAGAACATACACCACCTTATGTATTTATTTCCTGGACTATTTGGCATATTAGGAATCTGGTAGTGTTTGAATATATTAGTCCTTGTTTGCAGTCGGCATACAGTATGGCTGTGAAGTTACATATGTCTTATAAGACAGAGAATGATCCTCATAAAGTTAGAAAAGTTAGCACCTTTCCAAAGTTTTATTTTCCTGTTCTTTTCTTTGATGGTGCTGCATCAAACGGGATCTGCGATGTGGGAGGAGTTATCTTTCTGAATCAAGAACATTATTTTACCCTGCATCTCAATGTTACACCTAAAATCTACCCATCATTATGATTTAGTGTATACATTCCTGAAGTCATTTGGACCAAGTGCTCATTTGGAGGATTTGTACTCAGTTTGAACACCCTTTTGAGAGGTCATTGCAGGTTGCACACTAGCAACATGCGACATCGCAGGTTGCTTCATAGCAGAGTGCGACGAGGTCTGTTAATGGGAAAAAATAGCCATTTCGAGATCTTTCTCGAAGCTTGCCCATTTGGGGGCTTATCCTTGATCTCTTGGAGAGCTAGTAGTCGACCCCTAGCCTGTTGGGAAGATCCCCTATCTCTCTCCTACCATCTCTCATCCTATCCTATCCATTACCTCATCCACTTAGTCCTATATATGTGAGGCTCACTCCCATACCAATGAGAGGAAGACTATGGTATCTACATGCTGGTGAAATCTCTCTCAAGACACCTTCACTCACCTCTTGGAGAATTCATGCTTCCTTGGAAGGGCTTGGCAATTGGCTTGTGTGGAGAAGGGATTCTACGTTAAGTCATTGGTTGTGGTTCTATATCTCTATCATGTACTCTATTTGCAGTAATACAAATGCTTTCCACCAATATCGTTCTTAATGTGTGATGATGTTGTGTTGTTTACCTGCTTAACTGTTTACATAGATATCTTATTGTATATATGCTCTTTACTTGTTTCTCTTTTCTATGTCTTAACATGTCTTGCAGCTTGGATCTGACGACCTCAAGACATGGATCAAAATTTAGGAGAAAGGATAGCGAAATCAAAGAGCTAAGACATCTAGTACTTGATTCTTAAGTAGATCTAGGAAACGTGTTTGTAGTCTGTTCTACTTGTTCTAGACTCGCATTGAGCTAGGGAGATCCGACTTGCCTCCGGTCGAGTGGATTGTCTGGTAACAAATCTAGCGACCATACTGGGGAGTATTCTTGTTTAGTGATCGTTACTCTGAGTCATTTTCAGTCGATTACTTGTCACAAGCCTTGTTATCTTTTTGCCATTTTCTTTCTTAGGATTGATTCCATTGTTAGATCTTCACGTTGAAGATCTTGATCTTCTTCCTTTGAGTTTGTACAACTTAGTTTCAAACCTGTTTCTGGTTCATTTTTTAGATCTGATTCATTTTTGAATCTAGAACTCGCCTGTTGCACCTGGGCAGTGAAAACGGAGCGACACTGTGTTTTCCTGAGCCTCTGTTCTTTGTCTGTTGCTTGCTTGACACGTCCTGTGCATTAGTGGACTGCGACATCGTCGCACCTCTCGTATAGGTAACCTGCGATGTCGCACTGTCTGCAAAGACAAAGTGCGCCGATCTGTCGAGACTTGAAATATGGGCATTCATTCCCTCATCTGACAGTCTGAGCCTTGGTTTGTTGTATGGACTCTTCCTGTGCTGCATCATTCAGCCAGAGATCCCATTTTGATTTGTGTGTAGAGAAGTTTGGTTTGTTTGGATTGACTTTGGGTTCCACTTTGGACGAGTTTGAGATTGGTAGTGTTGGACACTTTTGTCTCCTTCACCTTCATCCTTTTCACTCTTGCATTCCCTTCCTTCCATCCCTCATTTGATCATTGCATTGGATCAACTTCCAGACCTCATCTACATTATTTTTGAGCTTTGCTTGCTTAGTTTGCTTGTTGCTGCTTGATTTTGAGTTAAGTGTGTCATTTCTACTTGAGTGCTTGTCTTCTCTTGAGTTTTCTGAGTGTATGAGTGCCACAAGTAACATTTTATTTTCAGTCATTTAGATCTGAAAGCAAAGTTGTTTTCAAGTTTATTGCTTTGATACCTCCATTGAAAGATTAAAAGTGCTTCTTTCCCGTTATTTCTCAAAAATTTATTGAAGAAAGATCATTGTGCATTGGAATTTTTTGGAAAAGATGAATGGAAATATGATTGGTTGTGTTTTCTTGAATTATGAGTTATTCATCTTCTTGAAAAGCTCTAGTACATTTCATTTTCTTTCAAAAGTTGTTTCCATGCTAAGGAAAGATAGGTGCATTTTCAATTTTTTGTTACCTTTAGATCATTGAAAAGAGAAAGTGAAAAGCTTGCATTTCCATTTCAGAATCCTCTCATCTCATTACTTAGTGTTGTTTTGATTTGAAAAAGAAAAGAAAAGAGAAAAAATACTTTGATTTGGATAGTAGTGTTGTGTACGTTTGTGTGTTTCGTTGAAAAAAGAAAAGAGTACTTTCATTGTCAAATTTGCTTGCATTGGGAATTGTGTTGCATTGAGTTTGTTTGGAAATACCATTGGAAAAAGCTTTCTCCTTACCATAGGTAGAATTCATCGAAATAAAAGAATATTTCGTGCATGTAGCTAGGACTTGCATGCTATTTCTGATTATGTACTCGCCTCATGCATCCACCTAACCGTCCAAGATAAAATAAACGATAGAACTACGTAAAATTTTTACTAACTTGTGTGTAAGTTAGAGACGTGTTCCGGCGTTGTTAAGCATGGTAGCTGTCGTTACTTGCCAGCACTGTAGTCCGGGGGTATTGTAGTCTTCCACGTACATTAGTATATCGAGCTCCTTCATGTACCCACCAAGTACCATAATTCGTACTTGCCGTATATCGAAGGGTGTATCACGTACTCGACACGTATATCGGAAGGTCTCGTGCCAACGGCTGTGCATTAGACAGCACCACTACGGATTTGAGCTCCCATGTACCTTGCATATATCGGGAGACACCATTAGGATTCCTGAAACCAACCAAGTTAACCATTTGTCCATCTTGGCAAAGCAATACACAGAGAACAACACTCGGGGAGATTGGCACGCACGTCCTGTCTAGGTAGTCAGGTATGCAGGCAAGGGTACGGTCCCAATCCTCCTTGTCACGTCATACTGTTGGACCCTCCAGTATATTGCGGTTTGCGATGGCTTGATAATCCCATGAGGTTCCAGAATTTTGAATCCACTCTGTCACATAAGTTTGCTTGTTGCCTTAGTTTGAGTAAGTTTTCTTGGACTGCTTTTCTTTTAGAATAACTTTAGGAGAAACGCTGTTTCGGCCTTTTTTGGCTGATTTTCCTGATACTCTGGTGGATTTTCCCTGGAGAAGGTCCCGTAGGATCTTGAACTTGCCACCTGAATTTCCCCTTAATCCGGAGGTCATTTCGAGGGTAAGAATGGATCAGCGTAACGCAATCGTAGTTAACGAAGTAGGGAACCCCACCTTGAATATTGGAAGACATTTGTTTCCACCAGATTCACCTGCCTCTCATCCCACGCGGGATGAGGAAGCTCACACCCCCACTTTTCAAAACCTCCCTCCTGTCATCCCGAGAGAACCTGGATTGTTGGACTGGATAAACCAACCCCAGGATGACCCTACTGCAGCTGTTGGTCCTTCAGCAGCTTATTGGACATCTTCTACAGACCATCCAGTGGCTCATTTTGCCACCTCATCCTCACCTAGTGATACTTCTCTGGAAGACACTTTAGCTTACTTTCATGGAGAATTGGCTAACTTTCGTTCCATGGTTGAAGAGTTTTGGTAGTCAAGTCTCCAACGGAGGGTTCAAGACCCATCATTACCCCCTTACCAACCCATCCCAGCTCGTTCGATATATTTCAAATCACCTGAAGCACCCCACCCCGTGACCACTAATGAGACTGGTAAACCCTCATAGGAATCCAGTCCTGCACCTCAAGTGAACGAACCAGTGGAAGGACAATGGTTCAATACACCTGTCACTACCACGGTTACTTTACCAGTTCCTCCCCCACCTCAAAATTCGAGGGGAGGGTAGTCCATCCCTATGGATTATCTTATTGGTAATGTTATTACCATGGTAGCTAGTCAAGAACCCACGTTGGTTCAACCTTTGACTAGTGGTCAGCCTATTGTGGCTGGGGGGCAACCCCTGTTTCATAACCAGCACGTTGGTGGAGTCCCCAACGGGCCTTCCATTGGACCTACTCAACCCGTTGGACTGTTCACCATGGGATTATCTCATGTTGGAGGGCCGTCAAATGTAACCCAACCCTCATGGAGTCAAGCATATCCAAGTTCCGTTAACCCTGTGTCGGGCCAACTTAATCCTGCAAACGCACCATACGGGATACCTTATGCCGGGAATCCTTACACTCTATGGGAGCAACAACCTGTGTTGCAGCACGGACCCCAATCGACTATCCCTCAAGTACCACCACCCCCGATCGGTCCTTCCCCACCTCCTGCTGGAGGAGGCACGCCCCCACCTAACGTTGGCGGAGGCCCACCTCATTTTACCTACAACGCCCCTCACCCCTCAGGCGGTGGCGGGAATGGTCCAACACCTCCTCTGGGCGGGGGAGGCGGCAGACCACCTTATCATGGTGGAGGAGGACATTTCCCTTCGATTGGTGATGGTGGTCCACCTCCCCCTCCAGGTGGAGGCGGTGGAGGACCTAATTACCCTGGTGGCGGTGGTGGTGGTGAAAACCCTCATCCTTCTGGCAGCGAAAGTGGTGGGGGCCCCCACCCATATGGAAATAGAAGTGATCCACCACCCCCTCTAGGAGGAGGTGGTGGTGGGCCACCTTATTACGGTTATGGACCCCCACCTCCTCCCGGTGGTGGTGGTGGACCTCCACCCCCTCCCGGAGGTGGAGGTGGACCCCCACCTTATTGGAATGGACCACCTTATGGTGGTGGACCTACTTATGGTCCGAGAGGCACACCCCCCTACGGTCAGTTTCATCCTGGTACACCTTACGGTCAGTTTAGTCCTTACACGCCGTATCTGTATTATCAATACACGCAGCCTAATCCACAGTAGCCCTTTTTGGATACTTTGGACCTACCTGACCTCTCTCATCTAAAGAACGATCTCATTTACCATGGATCCAACTGGCCACCAATTCTGGTGAAACTTCCGTTTGATATCCCCAAGTTTTACGACAAGACGGGTGAAGACCTCAAAACCACATGATGACATACCATTTATGGTCTTCATCTAATTCCTTAATGGATGATTCAATTCGTATTAGATTATTCGAAAGGACTCTCACCGATTTGGTTGCTAAGTGGTACATTGAGTTGCCACCGCACTCTTTTCCTGATTTTGGCTCCCTTGCTATGAACTTTTTGACACATTTCCAGTTTCCTATACAGTATGAGTCTGGTACTGAGCTTTTAACCTCGCTCCATCAGAATACCGCCACTCACATTTCGGATCATATCCACGAGTGGTGAAGGAGACGACGTCTCACTAAAGCTCCCATTCCAGATCAGCTCTTAGCAGACTAGTTTACAAGTCACTCCTTCCTGTCATAGAAAAAGATGTTGCCATGCAAGGTGCTGTCACCGAAGAACAAGCCATCGCGAGTGCTCATTTGTTAGACCTGGTCTATACCCAGTCTGGCACTCTATTCAATATTTTTCCTGATGCACCCTGGGACGTAAACAATCCCACGAAACCACATAAGGGACCCCAAGCTGACGAAATCATTGGTTCCCTTACCACCCATCCTGCTACTAGCACTGTTGGATCATCCAACCCAACTCTGGCTCGACACAGCACTGCCAAGTCCACCACTCCTACTGTAACTGAAGAGGTGAATTCTGTTCAATCAGCTTCATCTCAAAAGTTTAATGGAAAAAAGAAGAATAATGGGAAACCCAAGAAGTCTTCTGCCTCGCAGGAAATGAAGAGCACTCCCGAAGATACTAAGCAGAAAAGGAAACTGAAGTATCCTTGCTTACTGTGTGGAGAAGATCATTTCTCTAAAGAGTGCCCCCATAGAGACGAAGTTCAGAAGTTTCTGAGGGGTAAAACGACTCCCGCAGTCCTCAACGATCCGTTTCCTGCTCAAAATCAGCAAATGATTGTTCAAACCCCCCCAGCCCAGGGGGAGCCATCCAATACCGGGCATGTTCTCATGTTGCGTAACAAGGTGATCAATTTAACTACTCGCTCGTGATCTTACGAACAGGTCCCTTCGAAGGAACCTGCCGGAAGTAATTCTGAAAAAGCTTCCGACTCTTTACTTGATGTCACTGTACCATTGACTTCTCTCACCATCAAGAGACCCTCTTTAGGTTCGATATTGCATCCTCCCAAGAGCACGATTTGAAAAGATATTTTCAATCCTAATGCTCGTGCAGCACAAAATTACAATATTGTAGAAGACTTGGCCCAAGCTCCTTGCGCAATGTCCACACTGGAAGTTTTGTAGAATTGTCCCAATCAACGCAAAACTCTCCTTGTAGCTATTGGTGCAGTTGACCCATATTCCTCGAACACCATCATGTTTCATCTTGACAACCTTAAGCCAAGGCTCTCACACTAGCTCGCATTCCAAGTTACTGTGAACCTTGCTGGGAAGATTGTCCATCACACTCTTTTGGACGAAGGAGCCTCCACTTCTGTCATGTCCATCGCTTGTTGGAGAGCCATTGGCTCCCCTAAATTGAATCGTTCTCCTACCATGATGAAATCATTTGACGAGTGTGGCTTTCAACCTCATGGGATTTTACAAGATCTTGCAATTGAGTTGGGAGGAAAGACCGTAACCATTAACGTGGAAGTGATCTTGGACCCGTTAGATTATTATCTCTTGCTCGGTCGCAATTGGTTTTATACCATGTAGGCAGTAGCCTCTTCAGTCTTCCGCACAGAACAATTCCCCCACCAAGGCCGAATTGCTACTATCGACTAGTTAGATTTTTGTACACCAGATTCCACTACTCATCCTGGTGACCATGTTCCTTCCATTGGATAGACGTCAAAACAGTATGAGAGTGTAGGGGTTGGCCTATTGAAAGGTTCATCTCTCATGGGCGTTTTTCCAGTCGACCCCCCTAATCATGTCGCCATGGTGAAAATGATCTCCACTGAGATTTTATCTCACTCAAACAATGCTTGGCTTGTACCGGATGAAGCCACAACACACCTGTTTGGAGACGCGATGCCTCTTTCACCCGCTGAACGTATTTATGAGGCTATCCAAATAGCGCCGGAGGACTGTCCATCCATGGACCTTCCTTCCTATTCTCTACGATGGACACCCTCTCTACCCGATCTCTTACTTCGGACTTTTCATTCAGACGAGTCCATCATGGAAGTAATGAGTGTGGATGATGGTCCGTGGGATGATCTTCATCATAGGCCATCTTTTCTTCCTCCATGGGATTATGTAGTGGACAACATTCATACCCTCTTTTCACCGTATATCTACCCATCCCCTCATTTTCCCATCCTCACATGTCTTACGGACATGGAGGGCAACTTGGCTAACATTGAGCCAACTACTGAGGTAGACATCTCTTTGAAACTAGGTATAGTGGAACACATTCGCATAGGCCAGAAGTGTTCCACTAAAGAAATCGTTGTTAGCACTGCCTTGTTCAAGCAATTTCGAGATGTGTTTTCCTGGTCCTATGAGGAGATGCCTGGGATAGACCACGCGATTGTTTCTCACGAAATAAAAACCTATCCCGACATCAAGCCTGTGCGCCACAAATTGTGACTGGTACACCCCCGGAAGATTGCGGCAATAAAGGCAGAAATTGAAAAGATCTTAAAGGACGGCTTTATCTATCCAGTCCCATTAATAGATTGGGTCTCAAATGTTATTCCTATGAACAAAAATCAGGGCACCATTCGCGTCTATGTTGATTATCAGGACCTTAATCTGCCAACCCCTTTCATCGACCAGATTATCGACAACTGTGCCGGAAGCGTCATCTTCTCATTCATGGATGGATTTTCTGGTTACAACCAAATTGAGATCAACCTAGCCGACCAACATAAGACGGCTTTCATCTGCCCATGGGGTACATTCGCTTATCGCAAGATCCCATTTGGCCTTAAAAATGCTGGCGCCACGTTTCAGCGGGTTATGTCGTATGCCTTCCATGATATTAAGGACTTTGTGGAACCCTACTTGGATGATCTCCCTGCTCATTCAAAGTAGTGTGAGTTCCACATCGATCATCTGACGGCCATTTTACTCAGATGCAGACGGTACAATATTCGTTTGAATCCTCACAAGTGTATCTTTTGTGTTGAGTCCGGACGCCTCTTAGGATTTATCGTTTTGAAGGATGGGATCCAGATTGATCCCTTAAAGGTGGAGGCCATCATCAACCTACCACCCCCGATTGATGTTACGGAACTTCAACGTTTCCAAGGGAAAGCGACTTACCTCAGACGTTTTGTGTGCAATTTTGTGGAGAAAACTCAGGGCTATATGAAACTGCTTAAGAAGGATGTCCCGTTCATTTGGGACGACCAAGCTCAAAAGTCTTTTGATAGTATCAAACATGCCATCATGCATGCCCCTGTGCTCCAACCGCCTAATTATTATCGAGATTACATCTTATATCTCGCCGCTTCTGCTACCACTATCGCCATGGTTTTGGTACAGGAGGATCATAACCCTCAGGAACATGTGATATACTATGCAAGTAAGGGTCTAGCTGACGCCGAAACTAGATACTCACATGTCAAAAAACTTGCTTTCGTTGCAGTCATTGCTTTCCAGAAGTTCCATCATTACATCTTGCTCCGACTCACCACTACCATTTCCGATTCGAACCCCATGTACCACGTACTGACACGTCAGGTGCTTGGGGGCAAGTATTCACGCTGGATTGTGATACTGTAAGAATTCGATCTTCTTTTCGAGAAAGCTTACTCTAAGAAATCCTTGGTGTTTGCTGAGCTCATTTGCGACCTTCCCCGTCCTGATGCAGAAGTTGAGCACAATGACTCATTTCCGGATGAATAATTGTTTCTCATTAGTACGAATGATCCCTGGTATGGAGATATTCTGTTGTATCTTCAAACCCAATGCTTCGATCCTCAACTTTCCCGTGACAATCGTCGTAAGGTTCCTTACCATGCAAAGTATTATTTAATCATCAATGATACTTTGTATCGTCGTGGCATCGATTCGATCCTTTGACGCTGTCTCACTCATGATGAGGCTGAACGTGTTCTAAATGACTGTCACGCTGGAGCATGTGGCGGTCATTTCTCTGGGATGGCTACAACCTAGAAGATTTTGTGAATAGGATATTACTGGCCTACTATCTTCAAAGATTGTATTGAGGCCGTTAAAAATGTCCTCCTTGCCAACACTTCCATACGAAGAAGCGCACTCATCCTGCTCTACTACATTCGATTATTGCCGTCAGCCCATTTGCAAAATGGGGCATCGATTTTATGCACTGTAAGCCTACCTCGGCCGGGGGGCATAGTTACATCATCGTAGTTGTGGATTACTTCACAAAGTGGGCTGAGGCTATGCCTACATACAAAAACGATGGCAAAACCGCTGCACTCTACATGTTCAATCATGTGATAGCGCGGTTTGGAGTTCCGCAGGCCATAGTTACTGATCATGGTTCTCATTTTCATAACCATATGGTTGAGGAATTGAGCGACAGGTTGGGTTTTTTCCATGAAAACTTAACACCCTACTACCTGTAATCCAATGGACAAGTTGAGGCAATTAACAAGGTCTTGAAAACTATGATCCAGAGGATGGTAGGGACACAAAAGTCCAACTGGCATAATATGCTCTTTTCAGCGTTATGGGCCTACCGAACTACCGTTAAAACTACCACAGGCTTCACTGCCTTCCAATTGGTATATGGATTAGAGGCTATTCTGCTGATAGAGTGCGAAATCCCGTCTTTACAGCTCACAGTCAAACTTCTTCCTAACACTATTGTTGAGGAAGAATGTCTCTTACACTTAGCCCAACTTGACGAGTCTCGCTGTGATGCCGCTCTTGCTAATGAAGCACATCAGAAACGCATCAAGGCCCAATACGAGAAGTCGGTTGAACCTCGTATCTTTAAGGAGGGTGATCTGGTCCTCACTTATGACCAGAAGCACGATAATCTAGGAGCTGGGAAGTTTGAGTCCATGTGGCATGGACCCTACGTCATAAAACATGTGTTGGAAGAAGGTGCCTACGAGCTTGAAGATTATGATGGAATCCCTTTGGGTGAACCCCACAATGGGCTTTACCTGAAGAGATACTATGCTTGATCTCTCATGCATAGACTTGCTTGTATATATTGTACATGGCGTGTTTTTTTGTGGTGTGACGCATTTCTTTTCGAGTGTATTTTGATCTTGTTTCCACTTCTCATACCATGTTCTGTCTGCGTGTGCAGATGGCAACGTGCTATGGATTCGCGGGCGGTGCCAGCCGGCATACCCTTCACCTTGCTTCGGCAGCCTGGGTATTCTATTCTGCAACAGGTGAGCTCATTAGCTCAGGAGGGAGTTGCCTAGGGTTTGTGACTAATAATGCCGCAGAATATCAAGCAGTAATCAAAACCCTAACTGATGCCATTTCCTTGGGTATGAACCACGTTGTCATCCACATGGATTCTCAATTAGTGGTTTCCCATCTGAACCGGATATACGCCATCTGTGATCCCATCTTACTCCGTCTCTTCAGGAGAGTGCATCTCCTGGAAAGGTCATTTGAATCTGTTCAATACCTGCACATTCCACGAGAGTTAAACACAGTTGCTGACTCGATGGCCAATTTCATTTTGGATTGGTACATTGCACACACATAATAATCATAATATGTAAAAGCATTCATAACATGTAAATATAAGGAATAGAAGCAAACATGTAAGCAAGATCACATCACTAATCATTTGAAGAACACATAATGTATAAACCACCGATAATGTATATATATATAATTGCTCAAAAGTAGTGCTGGTACAAAATATGAAGCATGATGGCTTTCGATGAGTCTCTACAAAAAATATTAAGCATCATAGCTTTAAGTAAGTACAAAAATATGAGGCCTCTAAGCTATTAGTACAAGTCTACAAGTGTCTCAGGCACCATGCCTAACCCGTACACCCCTGACTCTAACAACTCTTTGAAGCTGGGTGAGAAAGCAATCTACAGTACGAGCCAGCTTGCGGAGTAGGGAGTTGAAGCGCACGGATGCTCCAACCCCATACCTCTGCATGGGCCTCGGTAGGTCATCGATAGCTGGCTCGGGAACCTCCACGGTCAGCTGAGATAGGTTTCGGTACACCTCCTCCATCTCCTCGATGGCGGCATGTGCACCTACAAGAACTACTGCCTCCCCACCTCTGTCTCTCGTTGCCAGAAGGGAGAGACCCACTGGTCGTATGGGGCCAACATTTGCACACACATATAAAGTACTTGTCAGCACTACATCAAAAAAATAATATAATTCACAAAACTAAAAAATACAAGGGTTTTGTTCTTACTGATATCACCCCATGCTGCACCCTCTGGCAATGCTAAGTCCGGATCCTCCTGGAAGTTTGTACTGCTGTAAGGAAAGTCCTCGACCATAAGTAACTGGCCCTCTAGCCAGCTGAAAAAATTGGGAGAAAAACTGATGATGGGACCCCCACCATGGTGGGTCATCACCTCTCCCCACCTAAGCATGTGAGGATCTCTCAGATCCTTGTCATCCAGTACCACTTGCAGGCACATAAGAGGAACCCGCTCCAAGAGGAATGACACTATGATCGATCCGTATCCAAACTGCTTGAGCTCCCCGCACCGACACTTGGTCAGCTGAGCTCAAATGTTTGCGAGGAGACCCTCGCATCAGTTGAACACCATGGGAGACATACAGTCTTCCACATATAACATTTGAGTCCGAGTAGCTGTATGTGGAGCTTGGCTACCCACCACCCTGGTAATAGTGAGTAGTATGGTCCTCAGTGGACGACTCACCACATCTCTGATGAGTATCTTCCCACTAGAAGGACGAGAAGTAGCAACACAGTGCTGTGACACCATGTCCTCAACTGTACGATCACTGGCCCGTGTCCCAGTGAGTTGTACAGCATCCCCTCTTCGGGACAAACCGGTCAGAAAGTATATGTCTTCAATGTCAATGTTGAGGATGTGCTCACCTATGACAAAGTACTATTGGGCTACATCCCAACTCTGTAGCATGTGTGTCAAGAACGAGATCTGGGCTCTCATCCCCTGTACCTGGAAAAACTTGAGCAACCCATAGTTTCGCAAAGCAGCCACACATTGTGGATCATTTGCGGCTTGCTCATCCTCTATCTCATGTTCTCTCTCTTGCCACTCTAGTACCATCTCTACTTGCTGGGAACTTGCCAAAAGGAGCATTTAAAGCATATTAGGTCCTTTCCCAAATGGCACAAACTCATTTTTTGAAAGATTTTTGATGTTTGAGTTGTGGGTTTTCGTCGTCGCACCTCACCTTCAGGTACAGGGCGACGTCATCGCAGGTCCTATTTTTGAGGCTTGCGATGACTCAGGCTTGTCGCAAGTCCTGAAAGGGCAACTTGCGACGAGCCGAGGGCACAATGGCCCCTCCCCAAATCATCAAAATACTCAAAAAATGAACAAAAATGGAAAAAGTAAACCACTACAAAGTTGCTGGCTAAGATTTAGGCCTACCTGGTCCGAACTGCTGGTGAAATGGTGGATCATAGCTCCTGAAATTGGTAAAGGAAGTTTTGGCTCCAAATTGGTACTTCTCCACCCAAATCGGCAATTTGAATAATGTTTCTATTTTTGGTCCATATTTCTATTTATAGAATGAAATGGAATATTCCTTTTCAAATATTTTGATGCTTTTGGGCCATTTACTATAGTTTTGACCATTTGTCATTATATTTGGGGCTATTTGACACTTTCTCTAGTGTACAGTAGTCGTAAAGTGGTCTTTTGTAGCGTTTCTCGCATTACCAATGGTAATTACAGGTATGAACACTCCTTTGAACGTTTTGTCATTATTGTTTTTGGTTGAGTCGTAATTATTGCATGAGGATGAGTTTACTCTTTGTTTGTTCTCGTACTCACCAAATCATGAGAACAAGTACTGAGTTACGATTTATCACTTTTCCGAGCTCGTTAAACTCCTACAAAAAAGGACACCCCCCGAAGTCCATAGTTAAGCTCTTTTCAGACTCCCTAAAATTGAAAAGATTGCCAAGTGAACTTGTCGCGTTCACGCTTGTTAAAGTATTTGTATGGTCATCTTCCTGGTGATAGTTTACCCCTTTTTCGGACCAGGGGGCACTAATTATGAAAAAGGAATACTCCAGCCAATCATGACTGGAAGAGTCCTCTCCCACGTTGTTTTACCCTTTTTCGGGCAATGAGGCTAACTTTACGAAAAAGGACCACTGGAGTCTTCTTTAGTTCTTTTCAGACTCTCTAAATATGAAATGACGACTGAGTTTTCCTTCTATGGACTCGTTAAATTTTCACATTGAAGGGCCCGACATGGGACGAACCCCTCCTATCCTAGGTTCGAAAAATATTTGGGATTGGACTCATCTATGAGATGAGCTATACCGAGCATCTAGTTACCCTCATCAATCTCGTTAAAAAACACATGAGGCACTCATCGTTCATGATGGGGAAAAAGGAAAGTGTTTGTGTTACATACCTTAGTGGCAGTATACAGTCGTTCTTGAACAAGGCACTCATCTGCATTTGCATACCGCTACTTGGGTCATCTGTTTGTCTATGAGTCTCCGCTTACTTTCTGAGTCCTGTTACTCCTCTGAGTCATTCGAAGAATGCTTCCAATATCAGTTGCATTAGAAGTTTGCGTCATTCTCATGTCAATACTGCCAAGTCATGCCATGCCCATGTTCAAGAACACATTCATCACTCATTATTTTCAGTCAGTACACACGTCGTCATGCCGTTGTTATTTTGAGTCAGTCTCACATGTTATTGTACCATCCGATCCACTCTACACATCTTTTGTCGTGTTTCGTGTCGATTGATGGGGGATTCATCATGGCCCTCCTTCGACGGATTCATCCTTGTTGACTTCAACTCATCATCCAAGGATTGAATCTAGAAACCAACCAAGTACCTTGGCCCTGCATGCCTCAATGGCAGGTTACCTCACTCTCATCATGAGTTTACATCATTGACTCTTGATTGAAAGATTTCATCTTACGTTCGACGCCAACTCATTTATTCTCGCTTGATGATATGTATTGTGATACCTTGGGAATCATTGACATTAATGGTGATGTCCCCCGCACTTGTTAATGGTTCACATCAATGACCAGTAATCAAGTGGTTTCTACCATGTTCGACGTCAAGACATTTGTAATCACATGGATAGATTCGTATCATTGCGGGTTCAGCTTGAATACCTTGGGGAGTCATGTTTTACCCATGTTGCGATGGAGTTTGTATTGAGTCATATTACATGGATCCACTTTTGTATTGGTCGTAGCTGTGTTATCATCTCATCATGGATCTACGTTTGTGTCTAGTAGCCATGATTGTGTTCAGTCGTTCATTACTCCAATGGATCTGCAATGTATTGGTCGGCAGCCATGTTGTACTACATATGAGATTGTCAGTTCAGAGTCAGGTATATTGCAGCAGCGTCCTTCATCCGACAAGTATTTTTCCATTATTTCTATCAAAGCACTTCACCTATACATCCTTAGAAGCTTCATGCTTTGGGGGGCATTTTGCTACACCTAAAATCTACCCATCATTATGATTTAGTGTATACATCCCTGAAGTCATCTGGACCAAGTGCTCATTTGGAGGATTTGTACTTAGTTTGTACACCCTTTTGAGAGGTCGTCGCAGGTTGCACACTAGCAACATGCGATGTCACAGGCTACTTCATAGCAGAGTGCGATGAGGTCTGTTAATGGGAAAAAATAGCCATTTCAAGATCTTTCTTGAAGCTTTCCCATTTGGGGGCTTATCCCTGATCTCTTGGAGAGTTGGTACTCGACCCCTAGCCTGTTGGGAAGATCCCCTATCTCTCTCCTACCATCTCTCATCCTATCCTATCCATTACCTCCTCCACTTAGTCCTATATATGTGAGGCTCACTCCCATACCAAAGAGAGGAAGACTATGGTATCTACATGCTGGTGAAATCTCTCTCAAGACACCTTCACTCATCTTTTGGAGAATTCATGCTTCCCTGGAAGGGCTTGGCAATTGGTTTGTGTGGAGAAGGGCTGCTACGTTAAGTCATTGGTTGTGGTTCTATATCTCTATCATGTACTCCTCTATTTGCAGTAATACAAATTCTTTCCACCAATATCGTTCTTAATGTGTGATGATGTTGTGTTGTTTACCTGCTTAACTATTTACATAGATCTCTTATTGTATAGATGCTCTTTACTCGTTTCTCTTTTCTATGTCTTAACAGTTCTTGCAGCTTGGATCTGACGACCTCGGGATGTAGAGCAACATTCGGGAGAAAGGATAGCGAAATCAAAGAGGTAAGACATCTAGTAGTTGATCCTTAAGTAGATCTAGGAAACGTGTTTGTAGTCATTCTATTTGTTCTAGACTCGCATTGAGATAGGGAGATCCGGCTCACCTCCGGTCGAGTGGATTGTCCGGTAACAAATCTGGCGACCATACTGGGGAGTATTCTTGTTTAGTGATCGTTAATCTGAGTCATTTTCAGTCGATTACTTGTCACAAGCCTTTTTATCTTTTTGCCATTTTCTTTCTTAGGATTGATTCCATTGTCAGATCTTCACGTTGAAGATCTTGATCTTCTTCCTTTGAGTTTGTACAACTTAGTTTCAAACCTATTTCTGGTTCATTTTTGAGATCTGATTCATTTTTGAATCTAGAACTCGCCTGTAGCACCTGGGCAGTGAAAACAGAGCGACACTGTGTTTTCCTGAGCCTCTGTTCTTTGTCTGTTGCTTGCTCGTCGCGTCCTGTGCATTAGTGAACTATGACAGCGTCGCACCTCTCATATAGGTAACCTGCGACATCGCACTATCTGCAAAGACAGAGTGCGCTGATCTGTCGAGACTTGACATATGGGCATTCATTCCCTCATCTGACAGTCTGAGCCTTGGTTTGGTGTATGGAATCTTCCTGTGCTGCATCATTCAGCCAGAGATCCCATTTTGATTTGTGTGTAGAGAAGTTTGGTTTGTTTAGATTGACTTTGGGTTCTGCTTTGGACAAGTTTGAGATTGGTAGTGTTGGACACTTTTGTCTCCTTCACCTTCATCCTTTTCACTCTTGCATTCCCTTCCTTCCATCCCTGATCTGATCATTGCATTGGATCAGCTTCCAGACTTCATCTACTTTATTTTTGAGCTTTGCTTGCTTAGTTTGATTGCTGCTACTTGATTTTGAGTTAAGTGTGTCATTTCTGCTTGGTTGAGTGCTTGTCTTTTCTTGAGTTTTCTGAGTGTATGAGTGCCGCAAGTAACATTTTCTTTTCAGTCTTTTAGATCTGAAAGCAAAGTTGTTTTCAAGTTTATTGCTTTGATACCTCCATTGAAAGATTAAAAGTGCTTCTTTCCCGTTATTTCTCAAAAAGTTATTGAAGAAAGATCATTGTGCATTGGAATGTTTTGGAAAAGATGAATGGAAATATGATTGGTTGTGTTTTTCTTGAATTATGAGTTATTCATCTTCTTGAAAAGCTCTAGTACATTTCATTTTCTTTCAAAAGTTGTTTCCATGCTAAGGAAAGATAGGTGCATTTTTTTTATTTTTTGTTGCCTTTAGATCATTGAAAAGAGAAAGTGAAAAGCTTGCATTTCCGTTTCAGAATCCTCTCATCTCATTACTTAGTGTTGTTTTGATTTGAAAAAGAAAAGAAAAGAGAAAAAATACTTTGATTTGGATAGTAGTGTTGTGTACGTTTATGTGTTTCGTTAAAAAAAGAAAAGAGTACTTTCATTGTCCAATTTGCTTGCATTGGGAATTGTGTTTCATTGAGTTTGTTTGGCAATACCATTGGAAAAAGCTTTTTCCTTACCATAGGTAGAATTCATCGAAAGAAAAAGAATATTTCGTGCATGTATCTAGGACTTGCATTCTATTTCTGATTATGTACCCACCTCATGCATCCACCAAACCGTCCAAGATAAAATAAACTGTAGAACTAGGTAAAATTTTTAGTAACTTGTGTGTAAGTTAGAGACGTGTTATTGTTGGCGGATATTTCTACCCTATAGTCAGGAAACTAAACTATCAACTTGGTTGGGGTGACAGGTAAGTGTATTTATGTCATTTATAGAAGTGTTTGCAAAAGAAATAGATTACAGATTTAGAGAACATACCTTTCACTGGAGTCTGATCCTAGCCTTGACCCAGCCTTGTGTCCAGCTCTCAAATCTTCTTTCTTTCAGCAAACCTGAAACAACAATACCTTCCTCAAACACTTTGGGCAACATATAAATCATAAAATAAACAAAGATTATGTTTAATATCCAGTATTGACCAAAATGAATCCAACTCAAAATGCCATTTGATAACACCTTCAGATTGGAACAAGGAAACACTTCAACCTTTATTTGTCAAAATAGTATGCAGTACAAATATACCTGATAATGAAGCAGGCTCCTGCAACTAGATCCTGGGCTCTGGCTCTGCTCTGGTCTGAATGTCTTCTACAACAGTTTCTCCATTAACTCATCCTCTCATTCTTTAGTAAGCATTTGCATTCATAATTTCTTCTAACCTTGCTCCCTTAGTCTTCTAGGAATTTATAGGTTTAAGGAAGCAGTTCAAGTCGATGAGGAGGTTGGGGAAGTTAAGAAACTGTCTTCAACTAATCCTCTTCGATGGATTAATATATTTTTTAATCATTTTTTAAGGTACACGCGACTATTACACAGTGGAGTAGCGTATAGGGCGCTACTCTATTGTTTAAACAATAGCGCTCATTTGGTTTTAAATTGTGAGCGCTACTTTGATAAGAAGGAGTAGCGTATACATTGATATGGGCGCTACTATTATGCACTGGAGTCGCGTATGGGTGCTAGTATCTTTAAGTAGAGTAGCGCTCATACCTCAAAATGATATTTTTGTATGTTTTCCAGTGTTCTCAGGAAATGGGATGAGTTGTCATAACATCCAAGGTCAACATGCTCCTCCACCCAAGTTGTCCTTTTGTGTGATCAGCAGCTCAGGGTGATCACGGACGGAGAGGTGCAAGTTTGACCTATAACAGATGCCCCCTAATGTATGAGGTCAGAGGGAAGCGATGGCCGAAATACATTATAATCCAAAACCAGAGAGAGAGCACAGAACCGCAGAACAAAGTCGCAAGAAACCTGCAACAAAAATCAAGGTCAGCGAGCAATTACATTGTTGACATCGTATAGATGTGTAGGGTGATACAACATGATCTCCGATACATAACAAGGAGATGTATATAAAAGCATGGCCACTTGAAATACAAGCGTGGATCCATGTCAAACTAAGAGATCATAGCCATAACAACACACTGGATCTATGTCTCATGGAGAGCCGTATAGAAGTGAGGCTCAGTCTTGCGCAACTTGGGTGATAACAAAATGGGGTTATGTCATCCAAATCCCAAGGTCTTCATCCCATAAAAACCCTAGGTACAAACCCGAGCCATGTGAATAGATGAGCTGATAGTCGAACATGGAGGGCATCGTCTGATTACCGGTCATTGATGTATACTGTTAACAAACGCGAGGACTTCCATTGATAATGATAATGGAGTCCAAGGTACCAAGTACGATTCGCCAAATGTGAATAGATGGATTTGGAGTCGAACACTTGGGAATCCTGTCGAAGAAGAGACATTGATGTATTCTCATCATTCAACAGCGAGGAAAATTGCCATTGGTGACTGCAATCTCCAAGGTACTAACCGAAACTCTAAACTTCAATCCCAGAATAATGATTTGATGTCGATGGGAAGAAGTCCGTTGGAAGGGAGGCCTTAAGGCATCCTCCATCATCCAACTCGAGGAACACTCAACTGGTAAGAGCTGATACGAAATAATATGTAACAAGACTGACACTAGGAAGGCCGACACATGAGGTCAAGGTAAACTGCAGAATGGCCGACACAGGGTATATCCTTGAACATTGAGCACGACACAAAGTGACTCAGGCGGTTTCTGACATAATGGGGTAAATAAGTCTGAAATGTAAGAGACATTAGCAGACCCTCCATATGGTTGGAAGAATAACCAAACCGGGGGAGTAAATAACTCGGAGGAAAGGTTCACCCTAAGGCCAAAAACTAAACCCAACTGACAAGATAGACTCAAGTAGGTGCTGTGTTCAAGGATAGGAATTGACTGATACTGCCTTTAACAATGAAGATATGATGTGTTTTCCCGTTCCTTATTCTTTTTAGATAAAAGAATACCCTTCTTGTGGATTTAATGAGTCCAAGAAAGAATGAAAACTCAATAGATCCAACCATGTAAATAATTTAATGAGCCCATGGGAGGAAGACTCAGTACCTTCTTCATAATTTAAAGAGTTCGAAGAAGAGATAGAAGATTACTCTATATGTACTGATCTCTGGATTTTAGTATCGAGCCGAGATCTGTTCTTGCTCGCCGGTGTTTTCAATTTTAAGGAGTCTGAAAAACTTAAACAATAACTCCATATATCTGCTCGCGGATTTTAGTATCGAGCCCAAGCAGATTAATGCTCGCTGGTGTTTTCCTGTTTATAGAGTCTGAAAAACTTAAACAATCCTCTTTTCACCTATCCGTGGAATTTATATCGAGCCCGGATTGGTCTGTGCTCAGCGGTGTTTTCTTGTTTATAGAGTTGAAAAACTTAAACAGTCCTCTACTTACCCTCTCGTGGATTTCACATCGAGCCCGAGTAGGTGAATGCTCGCATGGTATTTTCATATTTAGAGAGTCTGAAAACCCTAAAGAGAGACTCCAGAAGGTCCTTTTTCGTATAGTTAGTCTCCTCCCCCGAAAAAGTATAAAACAATGAAAGGAGAACTCTTCTAGCGCATACTGACGTATACCTAGAGTATACCTTTTCCGTAGTTAATCCACTGAGGCCCGGAAAAGGGGTAATTCTATACCTGAGTGGATGAGCCTTGGGATACTTTAACGAGCTCGAAAAGGACAAGTCTGCTCGGCAATCTTGTTTAGGTTTAAATAGTCCAAACAAGAGCTTAAAATGACTTAAAGGTCAGCTTCTGGGATCGTAACTGCATGTCCTGCCAAAAAACTAGGTTTGCAACAAAATATTAGTCGATGACACAAAAATATTAAAGAATATATGGATTTGAAATGTTTAGTTAATTGACAAGATTTATCGTTAAGAAATTTGAGGTCAAGAGACGAAATCGACAACATTTGAGTGAAAATTGAACTTGGATCAATTTTATACCTTATTTTGTGTTTCAATTGATTAATTAGGGTTTTTGAAAATGTTTGAAACTATAGAAAATTAAAAATTATGGGTAAAAATTAAAATCCAATTATATATATAATTTCAATATTAACAAATCAATTTTCATTTTGTGTTGTAGGGCAAACATTGAGCACATTTTCACGAATTTCAAATCTCCTTTGTGATCGAACGGAGCATCCAATCGCCAAACTGCTTCCACCAAGTAAGTAGAAATCAACCCAACTTGCATTTCAATGGTTTGTTTTTAAAATTTTGAGGAAAAATGGCCCGAAACGCAATGCTCATAAAGTTTTATGCGCGGGCGCTACTGTATATACATAACAGTAGCGTACGAAGGCAATGGGCGCTACTTTGCTCAAACAGAGTAGCGCCTACACGCTACTGTGTAATATACACAGTAGCGTACACATTTGCAAAGCCAAATTAAAGCGCCGAGACTCAAAATTTTTGGGGTTTTTGTGCAGGATGGTCTTACAATGGAGGGAAAGGGAGCATGAAGACATGGATAGACTAGCTATGCAAGACCCTGCTACCCTTCATGCACTCCGTAGATGTGGTTTGTTGAAATTTTATCGAACCGTAAACATGCGGGCACTAAACAAGTTGTTTCGAAGATTGATTCAGTATTGGGATGTCGATACAAATACCTTCATCATCCAGGGGCAAACTCTTGAGCTTACCGTTGATGATATATACTTTATTACCGGTCTCTCAAGGAGAGGAGACGTAATCAATCTAAAAGGAACATCTCGCTTGGGTGCACGATCAGTGCAAGAATATGTGAACACCTACTGTGTTGCCGGAGCAGAAAAATCGGGAAGCCAAATCCTGATTTCAACTATTGATGGTCTCCCGCTGAAAGTGA
The DNA here is from genome assembly GCA_027924585.1 of Larix kaempferi. Taxonomy (NCBI): domain Eukaryota; kingdom Viridiplantae; phylum Streptophyta; class Pinopsida; order Pinales; family Pinaceae; genus Larix; species Larix kaempferi. The sequence continues at coordinate 92,670 of BSBM01000559.1, forward strand.
TAGTGAGCACGATCAACCGGGTATCCGGTAGTGCATCACAACACTTAGCTTCTAGGAACTCGATGCATGTCGGTGTACAGTGCTTGCATGGGCATGTTTATGATTGGAGTACTAGCTTGTTGGCAAACATGAAGTATCAATTGACAAGTTGCAAATCTGGTACAATGAAGAATTTCGGGTACGGGAGTATCTTGTGTACTTTCTTCTTCGAGAGAATGCCTGCTATTAGTTTGGGAATGCCATTACCACAGGTTAACCCCCGTGAGCCCAGACTAGGCCGTTGGGGTGACATTTTTTTCCGCCAGGGTGGTGGGGAAAGTCACTACTGTTACCATACAGATGACTTCTGGGGGTGGTGGGAGAGGCAGGTTCCCGCTTTTGAGCAGTTTCCCTATGCTGGACTGGATTTTCGTCACGACCCAGAGCTGGTACTTCCGCCAGGTGGAGCCTGGGGAGATATTGGTATGTTTACTTTTTGAGAATTTATTTAATTTTTTCAAACTTTTCAAATATTTGATTTTTATGAAATGAGTTTTGGAGTTCTAATCAAGTGTTCAATGCAGATGTTGGGCCTGTTCGTCCCGAGGGCCATCCTACTATCTATGTGAGGCCAGCTGATATCACCGCAGCAGAAGCTATGCTGGGAACCCTGGAGAGGAAAATGAGTCGACTGACTTATGAGATTCCTACCAGCCGCATGGACCAGATACCTGTTGATATGCAGGAAGATGTTGTTGGGGTGCCCCCAGCATGGCTTAGATTACTGCGTAGAGTTGCTAGACTAGTGATATGCTACCGTAATGCGGTAGATGATGAGGAGGTTCCTCCTTCTCCATAGGAGAAGAAAAAAATTATATGTATATATTTTTGAGGCTGCCATGCCCAACTTTTGTACTTTTATGACTTGACTTATGAGACTCATGACTTGAAACTCATATTTTTTGATACGGTATCAGTTATATACAGTATCGGGTATTTACATGTGAATGTGTTTTTAAATCTTATGTGTGGAATGTTGTTTACAATGTATGATGCAAATGCCAGTCTAACACATAGTTTGCTAACGAATCAGCTAAATTGTTTAAATTTCTTGGAATGTGTTCATATCTGATAGAATGAAAATGTCTTTCCAATAATCTAACTCGTAGAAACTGTCGTAGCAATCCTGGATCTCTAATCCGATAGACACCTGTTAACTGAAATACAATAAGTTGTGAGTCAAGCCTTACCTCCAGGTATGAAATGCCATGACTGAGGGCATCTCGGAGAAGTTCTATAACTGCACTGTATTCAGCCACATTGTTCGTGGTAGGTCCCAAACAAACCCCCCCCGAAGAGACAAGTTGGTCAGCGGGTGAATAAATGACCCAAGCTGCTGCAGCCAACTGACAGGTGTGGCGGCTGGCGCCATCAGCAAATCCTAAGAAATGTACGGTTGACATCTGGTACATGCAACGAGAAGCACACATCAGATCACCTAACGAACATAAAAAAAAAAAAAAACTAACTATACAAAAAATATACAGCTATGTTACAAGAAAAAGTACTTCAACCTAGGCGTAGTACTTCTTCAGGTAGAGCCCATTTCTAGGCTCGTCCAACTTATTACCTTCGTAATCCACCAGTTCATAGGCACCTTTCTTCAATACTTTAGAAATGATATAAGGTCCGAGCCATCTGGATTTGAATTTACCGGGTCCCAAAGGTTCTTTGTCTTGATCCCAAAGTAGGACCAAATCTCCTTCAATGAAAACTCTAGGTTTAACGGATTTGTCATATTGTCCTTTGACTCGTTTTTTGTGAACTTCGTTTGTTGTAAGCGCATCCCGGCGCTGTTCATCTAGATGTTCTAAGCGTAACAAACGTTCTTCAAGTATTGAAGTATCGGGTAGTAACTGAACTGCTAGTTTTAGCGAAGGAATCTCGCATTCAATCGGCACCACTGCCTCTATCCCATGCACAAGTTGGAAAGGAGAGAAACCAGTAGCAGTCTTAACGTTGGCTCGATAAGCCCAAAGAGCCGGGTATAGCATAATGTGCCAGTTATTTCGACTGGCATTAACAGTTCGTTGTAATATAACTTTTAACGTTTTATTCACTGCTTCAACTTGTCCATTCGCCTGAGGATAGTATGAGGATGAATGTTCTTGTCGAAAACCAAGCCTTGTATATAACTCAGTCATCATGCTGTTTTGGAAATGACTACCATGGTCAGTCACTATCTCTTTAGGTATACCAAACCGTGCTATGATCTGATTAAATACGAAATAAGCGGCAGTTTCTCCATCTGCCTTAACAGTAGGCATTGCCTCTGCCCACTTAGTAAAGTAGTCAACGGCAACGATGATGTAATGATGTCCTCCAGCTGAAACTAGATTACATGTCATGAAATCAACCCCCCATTTTGTGAAGGGACCTGCTGTAATTATAGGATGAAGAGGAGCTGGGTGTGCCCTCATTTTCTTAGTGAAAAACTGACATGGTCGACAGTGTTTCACTGCTTCCACACAATCTTTAAAGATCGTGGGCCAAAAATATCCGGCACGCAGTATCTTCTGAGCTGTTGCCAACCCGGAAAGATGTCCCCCACAAGCTCCACTGTGGGCATCATTTAACACTGCTTCAGCTTCTTCCCTAGTTAAGCAACGTCGTAAAATGGAATCTACCCCACGCCGATATAAAGTATCAGAGATAATAAGGTAATTTTTCGCATGGGTTTTAAGTTTACGTCGCTCTTCTCGGGAAAAAGAGGTAGGACATCTCAAAGTCTGGAGATATATTAAGATATCTCCGTACCATGGGTCAGAGGAGGCGATGAGAAAGATATGTTCATCAGGAAAAGATGTTTCTTCCTCCATGCGTTCTAGGTCACTTGGAAATTCTGAGATTAATTCCGCGAATACTAGTGATTTTTTTGATTTAGCTGATTGGAAAACCAAATCGAATTCTTGTAGAATTACAATCCATTTATTGTATTTCCCACCAATGATTCGTCGTGTGAGAACATACTGGAAAGGGTTTACCTCTGCTATCACTGTAGTAGTTCGTAAAAGTATATAGTGACGAAGTCTCTGGACCGCATAGACCGCAGCAAGTGCTAACTTCTCAACGTGTGAGTATTTAACCTCAGGGGCTATCAATGCGCGAGAAAGATAATAGACAACATGTTCTTGGAACATATCGTCTTCCTGAACCAAAACTATACCAATTGTAGTAAGAGACGCCGCCAGGTATAACAGAAAATCTTTTGAGTAATCTGGCGGGCTTAACAAGGGTGCTGAAAGAAGTGCCTTTTTTAATGCTTCAAAGGATGATTGTGCAGCTTCGTCCCACACAAAGTAAGAATCTTGTTTGAGTAGCCTCATAAAACATTTGGTAATTTTGGCGTAGTTTATTATAAATCGCCGTAAGAAATTAGACATGCCTTGCAGACTTTGAAGTTGTCGCAAGGTGCGAGGAGGAGGCAGATTTACAATCGCCTCAACTTTAAGTGGGTCAACCATTATGCCACGATTAGAGACAATGAAACCTAGTAAACGTCCCGATTCGACACAGAATACACATTTGTTTGGATTCAAACGAATCTTATATTTTCTGCATCTTTCAAACACTTGTCTAAGGTGATCCGGATGGTCCCGTCTCTTTCGAGATCGCGCCGGGAGATCGTCCAAGTAAGGTTCTACAATGTGTTTGATGTCATGAAAAGCAAAATTCATTGCTCGCTGGAAGGTAGCCCCAGCATTTTTCAAACCAAATGGCATTTTCCGATAAGCAAAGGTGCCCCATGGGCAAATGAAAGCTGTTTTATGCTGATCTTCCTGTTTGATCTCTATTTGATTATATCCTGAAAAACCATCCATAAAAGAGAACATTTCATGTCCTGCACACGCATCTATGATTTGATCGATAAATGGTGTGGGATAGTTGTCTTTCGGACAAGCTTTATTCAAATCTCGAAAGTCAGTGCAAACTCTAATAGTGCCTTGCTTTTTATCAACCGGAACGGGGTTTGAAACCCATTCCGTCATATCGATCGGATAAATGAAACCGGCTTTGAGCAACTTTTCCACCTCAGCTTTGATGGCGGCTGCTTTTCTAGGGTTTACGGGACGGAGTTTTTGCCTCACAGGTTTCGCATTAGGATATGTTGTAAAGACGTGTTCCACAATGGTTGGGTCAATACCTGGCATCTCCTCATATGACCAGGCAAAAACGTCGCGGAATTCTTTAAACAAATTTGTATACAGGGCTATCTCTTCTGGAGAACAGTCTGCACCAATAAAAATATTTTCCACGACCCCGGGCTTGGTGGAAATGTTGACTGGAATTGTTTTTGAAATATTAGCCATGTTCCCTTCAGCATAAACAACTTTTGAAGTAGAAGGAGAAGATGACAAATCAACAAGTCCACCGGGTCTCACAGGGAATTCTCCTCTCTCAATTCTGTCTAAATCCGGAAGTATGTAGGACCTATGATGCATATGTTCCCAAGGTTGGTCCAGGCCCATCATGACTTCTAAGATGGCTTCATCAGATGGCAAAACCGTATCTAAACAATCGAATGAGTGGGTAGAATTCAGTGACCATGCCGGAGCATAGTCCATATCTGACTCGACAGAGACTGGTGGAGTCATGATATGTTCCATTGTAGCGTGTTGAGTTTCCATATAGGCTACTTCTGCAATGGAGGGAGGCACAAAAGGATCTGACGTGGTAGGAAGGATCCAAGGATCAGTTCTTAAACCAACCGTAAATTTTTCAGTAACGGTACCCACATCAGAACGCATAAACAGAACAGGGGAGGGGATGTCGAAAGTGCCCATTAACGAACCATACAACCCTGCTCCTAAACTCTCCTTAACCGGGGCGGTTTGATCAACCAAAGGAATCGTGGTTTCCGTAGAAGTCTGGTGTTTTCCTTGAGTGAAAGAAAGTTGATCGACTGTAACGATCTTACCTTCAAATGGGAACATGACCACTCGAAAAACTGCCGATGCTATAGCTTGCATGGCATAAGTCCAACTCCTACCCAATAACATGTTGTAATCGAGCGGAGCGTCCAGAACTTCAATCTCAACAGCAACTGTCTTACCGGCCAAAGTGACATTAAATGATGGCAAAACTCCATGTGGACGGAAAGTTCTGCCATCAAATGCAGTAAGCATTGTGTTGGAAGGGACTAACTCAGGAGAACCTAGAGCTTTCCAGCAGGAAATAGACATTACGCAAGTCGACGCTCCCTCATCTACTACCGCTCGTCTTATGGTCATTGGACCATGAACGACTTCAATCTGGAGGGCAACGTGATATGGAAACCGATATTTGACATCAGTCATGTCAAATCGCGCAGACATGTTGGAGGACTCCATACTCCCAATAGCTTCCAGAAGTGCATTTCGTTGCAAAGGACAACTCTGCAAGACTTCTAAGGTAGACATGGCACAAGGAGTTTGGGCTAGATCTTCAACTACATTGTAATTGGAAGCAGCCCGCGTGTTAGGATTGTGCGATGCCCTCTTTAAGACACCTTTCGGAATCTTAGGCATTGGGTCCACATGTATGTGGAGTGGAGTGGAGGATTCAGCAATCTCCTTATCCTTTCTCTGCGTTTCCGGGGTATAGTTCTTAGCTCTGGTTTGCAAAAGTGCATCTGAGTTGACCATATTTATGAATGTTTGATCCACCGAAGCGTGCGAAGTGCCCCCAGTTTTGGAGGTGCCAGAAGTGGAGCCTTGCCCTTTGGGAAATGGATCTTTCAAGACGGCAGGCTTCTTCTCTTTCAAAAGCTTCTGGGCTTCTTCTAGTAGAGGGCATTGATGAGTAAGGTGGTTTTGTTTGCAAAGTTTACAAGGGAACCTAACCTTCTTCTCTTCTTTATTACCCTCTTCGGCATTATCTTTTTTGGGCTTTTGTTGGTTCCCCTCTCCTTTCTTTCCCTTCTTTTTGTTGTTGGGCTGCCGAGGGCCCTTTTGATTGTTCTGAACCTGATTAATAGATTCAGAAGTAGAAGGAGAGGTTGTGACGGAAGCAATGTCTGCAGTCGAATGTTTGACAGTTAAGGCTTGGACCTGTTTGGTCAGTGCTTCGAAAGCTGCAGAGTTAACCAAACCCACTATGCCGTCAGCATGTGGTCCAGGTTTGGGTCTACTTAGGTCAGTGTTTGATCTCGGTGCGTCTGGTATAATCTCATACAGTAAACCAGATTGTGCGTATACAAGGTCTAACTGTTGAGTTCTTAAGATAGCTTCTTCTTCATTGGAGACTCCAGATGTCGCTACTTCCTTAGAAATATAAGGAAGGAGTGATTTCAAGTACCACTCGAGCAGGAACTCTGGAGGGATATTGGCCTTTATGAGCCTCTTCCGTCTTCGCCACTCCTGAATGTGGTCAGATAGGTGAGTGGCTTTGTTTTGCCTAAAAGTAGACAAAAGTTCTGTTCCGGCATCATACCGAACAGGAAGTTGGAAATGGTTCAAAAAGACGGTGGCCAGATCCCCAAAACTAGAGAAAGTAGCCGCAGGTAACTCAATGTACCATTTGGCCGCGGGACCAGTTAAGGTCCTCTGAAACAATCTCAATCTGATGGAATCTTCGTTCAATGAACTTGAAGAACACCACAAATGAAAGGTAGTGACATGGTCACCAGGATCTTCACCAGCTTTGCCTTCGAATTTGGGAATATCCGAAGGTAATTTGGTGGGAACTGATGGCCATGCTGAGTTATGACACACAGGATCATTTGTCAATTTCGAAAGGTCTGGCAAATTCAAAGTTGCCAGAAAAGGTAGACGAGGCCGGTAAGATGAAGCTTGATAAGGGAAAGCACCCATTGTTTGTCCCATGAATTGTTGGTAGGGGTTGCCCCCCGCCATTTGGTGATTAGGGTTGCCCCCGGCCATGTGTTGGTAGGAGTTTCCACCTCCCAACTGTTGATAGGGGTTACCCCCAGTTAAATGTTGGTAGGGGTTACCCCCAGGTATTTGTTGGTAGGGGTTGCCCCCTGCCAGTTGTTGTTGTTGTGAGAAAGAATGATTAAAATTTCCCCACCCGTACGAGAGCGGATTAGTGTTTTGTTGGTTCGTCCATTGTGGCTGGGTGTTAGCCCCGCCATATTGCTGATTGAAAAAGTTGCCCCCTCCCCCTGAGAATAAGGAAAAAGGAACATTATTTGCAGGCATGCTACCCTGATTCAAGTTAGGGCCTACAAAGTTGTTGAAACCAGCCGAAGCTGATGTGGACGGTGCAGTCATGGTACCCATGACTGGCATGTTTGCTGAAACACTTGGTCCTACCACAGGTGTGGAAACCCAAGTACTAGGGATCTGATATAAAGGTTGTGAAGTAGAAGGTGTTGCACAGTTAGCCATACCGCTAGGTCTAACAGTAGACGTGGGAATAGATGCCATTGTTGTGAAACTAGGCATTCCTAAAGTACTAGTGTTAAAACTGAAAGATGGAGTAGGCACAGACGTAGTTTGTGCCTGACTAGATGTAGCGGTAAAAGAAGGGTTAACTGTGCTGGTATTCATACCTAAAGTGGGAGTTTGGGGACCCCCTGGTTCACCTCCTGTGTTAGTCATCAGATGATCGGGAAACAAAAGATCTGCACTGGAAAGAGGCTGTTGGAAACCAACAGGTGACAGCACCGGAATTCTAGTGTTATTTAAGGGAGGATTGAAAGGAGTGCTATACTCCGCGGAAGTAAGATCTTCCACCTCAACAGTACTAAAATGTTGTTGCTCTGTGACACCTGGTGATGGTTCCTCAGGAACCTCAGTTTCAAGGTTTTCTGTTATAAGTATTTCTTCAAGCAGTTCTATTTCAGAGGTAATTTCTGAAGAAATACTGGGGTTTACCCGCTGTCTTGTAGCTGGTTGAATAGGTTCTATTCTAATAGGAGGAAGGTTTTGAATCCTTCTCGATCTATGGAGTTGTTGATTCTCCGTGATTATAGATATCCAATAAACAGCCTATAACCTAGTGGCCACTAAGACTAGGGGGCAAACAGCACACCAACTAAAAATTCCTAAGTATTCAAACCAATCAAACAAAGGTGCCTTCCGGAGAAGAGTCTGGGATGATGAGGGCCCAGAACAGATCAACGAAGGATGAAGAACAGTTACCCGGGGTCCACAATACAATGACTAAGGGTGCAAGCGCTGGAATCACCCAACCGCCCTCCCAAAGACCTGCAAGGGATTTCCTCCCGCGTCTGTCCTAGGTACAGCAGATATACCCTCTGCTGTCACCTGTGTAAGAACCTAAAAGTCTGATACTAAGGATACCAAAACACCGAAAAATCCTGGGGGAACAGTCACCAGTCGAATCAGAAAGCGTGGGCAGGGTAGCTAAGCCCGAAACTCGAAAGAGTCCCCAATACGCTATCCAATCCTGGCGTATGCTCAATCAGAAAGTAGGAGAGGTATTCCCACAAACCGATCTCACATTGACCTACTGCATATGCTCCAAGGCAATTTTTGAGTGTAGTGGATTTGCCTAAATGATAATCTCACTACGATTATTGCGCAATGTGTGATCTTGGGTGGTTTAAGGTGATTTAAACCCAAGACCCTAACCAAGACTAGTTGGTGTAGTGTGCCCTAAAAAAGAAAAGGTTTCTAGTTTATTTTATTAATAAATTTTAAGGGCTTTTATTACGCAAAGGGGATAGTGAGTGTGTGAACGTGGTTATAACAAGAAAACTAAATGCAAATATATTCAAATTTTCTTACAACAAAACTCTTTTATTTTTTACTTTTTCATCTATCTTTTTCAAAAATGCAAATCTAAGCAGACTTTCCTACTAATTCTTTGTTTTCTTTTTGAATTAAACAAAATATACTAAGCTATTTTGCATTGACAAAAACAAGTTCTATTTAACTCCAAGTACCAAATTTTTTTTTGCTTTTTCAATGACCGAAAAAGAACTATGCAAAAAAAAATGGAAAGCCAAATAAAAACTTCTTATGCAAAAAGTGGAAATATGGAAAATGTTCTTGAGCCTACAGCTATCGAAATCTAACTCGAGAAAGGCTTGATCTACAGGTTTTTTACTCAGGAAAAAAGCCTATAAACTTGGACACTAAGTGGGAGAAAACCAAGGAGAGAACACCCAAGGACTGACCTAAAGTGTTTAACCCTAACAAGACCACGAAGCCAAGTACACGTAGACAAGCAGGCTGTTCTACTAATACGAAGAAAACTGAGAGGTGAAAACTAGCCTAGAGCTGTTAAACAAGCACTTGTGACCATCAAAAGACAAAAAGTCTCGGAAGAAAATGAAACTTGACAAGAAGAAGACACCCTAAAAGCTCCACAAAATACCAAACCCTAAACAAAGGACAAGGATAGGAGAGAGCAGACAACTTCACCACAAACAACAGACACAGGAGTGTACAGGTTTGTAAATGGGCAAAGGCAGTCAGGGTCTAAAAACAAGTGAAAATGTTCGTCACCGAACACCACTAGGTCTTCCAAATAGGTCAAAAAGGTCTCGAAGAAATCCAAAGGTCAACAAATGGTTTAAAAAATGGAAAAACTTTAAGGAGCGGTTCTATGACTTGAATCAATGATTAAAAACCTTATGCAATCATCCCAAGAATCCTACAACAAAGTCAGAAAGTCTCCATAGGGCCAAAAGCAAGAAAAATAAAAAAATGACTGCTTCAGGAAATATACTCTACTGTGCAGTAGAGAAACTCGCGCCCATGCCAAAACGGGCGCTACTGTATATACAGAACAGTAGCGTATGAGCGCTACTGTGTATATGCAATAGTAGCGCTCATATTTCAAAGGCTAGGAAAATGACTTTGGAGGGTATGAAAATCGATGAAAGCAGGCAAGCCAAAACACAGGATACCTAAAAAAGTTCTTAACACATCGAAGGAATCAAAATAAACCGAGAAGACATCCAAAAACAATGGTTTCCTAAAGCCAAAACTCTATCTCCCCAGTATGGTCGCCAGTCTGTACACGCGACTATTACACAGTGGAGTAGCGTATAGGGCGCTACTCTATTGTTTAAACAATAGCGCTCATTTGGTTTTAAATTGTGAGCGCTACTTTGATAAGAAGGAGTAGCGTATACATTGATATGGGCGCTACTATTATGCACTGGAGTCGCGTATGGGCGCTAGTATCTTTAAGTAGAGTAGCGCTCATACCTCAAAATGATATTTTTGTATGTTTTCCAGTGTTCTCAGGAAATGGGATGAGTTGTCATAACATCCAAGGTCAACATGCTCCTCCATCCAAGTTGTCCTTTTGTGTGATCAGCAGCTCAGGGTGATCACGGACGGAGAGGTGCAAGTTTGACCTATAACAGATGCCCCCTAATGTATGAGGTCAGAGGGAAGCGATGGCCGAAATACATTATAATCCAAAACCAGAGAGAGAGCACAGAACCGCAGAACAAAGTCGCAAGAAACCTGCAACAAAAATCAAGGTCAGCGAGCAATTACATTGTTGACATCGTATAGATGTGTAGGGTGATACAACATGATCTCCGATACATAACAAGGAGATGAATATAAAAGCATGGCCACTTGAAATACAAGCGTGGATCCATGTCAAACTAAGAGATCATAGCCATAACAACACACTGGATCTATGTCTCATGGAGAGCCGTATAGAAGTGAGGCTCAGTCTTGTGCAACTTGGGTGATAACAAAATGGGGTTATGTCATCCAAATCCCAAGGTCTTCATCCCATAACAACCCTAGGTACAAACCCGAGCCATGTGAATAGATGAGCTGATAGTCGAACATGGAGGGCATCGTCTGATTACCGGTCATTGATGTATACCGTTAAGGTACACGCGACTATTACACAGTGGAGTAGCGTATAGGGCGCTACTCTATTGTTTAAACAATAGCGCTCATTTGGTTTTAAATTGTGAGCGCTACTTTGATAAGAAGGAGTAGCGTATACATTGATATGGGCGCTACTATTATGCACTGGAGTCGCGTATGGGCGCTAGTATCTTTAAGTAGAGTAGCGCTCATACCTCAAAATGATATTTTTGTATGTTTTCCAGTGTTCTCAGGAAATGGGATGAGTTGTCATAACATCCAAGGTCAACATGCTCCTCCATCCAAGTTGTCCTTTTGTGTGATCAGCAGCTCAGGGTGATCACGGACGGAGAGGTGCAAGTTTGACCTATAACAGTTATGGCATCGTTAAGCGTGGTAGCTGCCGTTACTTTCCAACACTGTAGTCCGGGGGTATTGTAGTCTTCCACATACATCGGTATATCGAGCTCCTTAATGTACCCACCAAGTACCATAATCTGTACTTGGCATATATCAAAGGGTGTATCACGTACTCGACACGTATATCGGAAGGTCTCGTGCCAACAGCTGTGCATTAGACAGCACCACTACAGATTTGTGCTCCCACGTACCTTGCATATATCGAGAGACACCATTAGGATTCCTGAAACCAACCGAGTTAACCATTTGGCCGTCTTGGCAAAGCAATACACCGAGAACAACACTCGGGGAGATTAGCAAACACGTCTTGTCCAGGTAGTCGGGTATGCAGGCAAGGGTACGGTCTCAATCCTCCTTGTCACGTCATACTATTGGACCCTGCAGTATATTACGGTTTGCGATTCCTTGATAATCCCGTGAGGTTCCAGACTTTTGAATCCACTCGGTCACATAAGTTTGCTTGTTGCCTTAGTTTGAGTAGGTTTTCTTGGACTGCTTTTCTTTTAGAATACCTTTAGGAGAAACGCTGTTTTAGCCTTTTTTGGTTGATTTTCCTAATACTCTGGCAGATTTTCCCTGGAGAAGGTCCCATAGGATCTTGAACTTTCCACCCACATTTTGCCTTAATCCGGAGGTCATTTCGAGGGTAAGAATGGATCAGCGTAACGCGGTCATAGTTACTGAAGTAGGGAACCCCACCTTGAATATTGGCAGACATTTTATTCAACTAGATTCACCTGCCTCTCATCCCACGCGGGATGAGGAAGCTCACACCCCCACTTCTCAAAACCACCCTCCTGTCATCCCGGGAGAACCTGGGTCATTGGAATGGATAAACCAATCCCAGGACAACCCTACTACAGCTGTTGGTCCTTCAACATCTTATTGGACATCTTCTATAGACCATCTAGTGGCTCATTTTGCCACCTCATCCTCACCTAGTGAGACTTCTCCGGAAGAAACTTTAGCTTACTTTCATGGTCAATTGGCTCACTTTCGTTCCATGGCTGAAGAGTTTCGGCAGTCAAGTCTCCAACGGAGGGTTCAAGACCCATCGTTACCCCCTTACCAACCCATCCCAGCTCGTTCGATATCTTTCGGATCACCTGAAGCACCCCACCCCATGACCACTAATGAGACTGGTCAACCCTCGCAGGAATCCGGTCCTGCACCTCAAGTGAACCAACCGGTGGAAGGACAACGGTTCAATACACCTGTCACTACCACGATTACTTTACCAGTTCCTCCCCCACCTCAAAATTCAAGGGGAGGGTACTCCATCCCTACGGATATTTTTATTGGTAATGTTATTACCACGGTAGCTAGTCAACAACCCACGTTGGTTCAACCTTTGACTAGTGGTCAGCCTATTGTGGCTGAGGGGGCAACCCCCGTTTCCTAACTAGCACGTTGGTGGAGTCCCCAACAGGCCTTCCTGGACCGTCTACCACGGGATTATCTCATGTTGGAGGGCCATCAAATGTAACCCAACCCTCATGGAGTCAAGCGTATCCAGGTTCCGTTAACCCTGCGTCGAGCCAACCTAGTCCCAAAAATGCACCATACGGGATACCTTATCCTGGGAATCCTTACACTCTATGGGCACAACAACCTGTGTTGCAACACGGACCCCAACCGAATATCCCTCAAGTACCACCACCCTCGATCGGTCCTTCCCCACTTCCTGTTGGAGGTGGCGGGCCCCCACCTAACGTTGGCGGAGGCCCACCTCATTTTACCTACAATGCCCCTCACCCCTTAGGCGGTGGCGGGAATGGTCCAACACCTCCTCCGGGTGGGGGAGGTGGCGGACCACCTTATCATGGTGGAGGAGGACATTTCCCTTCGGGTGGAGGTAGTGGTCCACCTCCCCCTCTAGGTGGAGGTGGTGGAGGACCTAATTACCCTGGTGGCAGCGGTGGTGGCGGAAACCCTCATCCTTCTGGAAGCGGAAGCAGTGGGGGCCCCCACCCATATGGCAGTGGAAGTGGTCCACCATACCCTCAAGGCAGAGGTGGTGGTGGGCCACCTTATTACGGTTATGGACCCCCACCTCCTCCCGGTGGTGGCAGCGGACCTCCACCCCCTCCCGGAGGTGGAGGGGACCCCCACCTTATTGGAATGGACCACCTTATGGTGGCGGACCTCCTTATGGTCTGGGCAGCACACCCCCCTATGGTTAGTTTCATCCTGGTACACCTTACGGTCAGTTTAGTCCTTACATGCCATATCCGTATTATCAATACGCGCATCCTAATCCACAGCTACCCTTTTTGGCTTCTTTGGACCTACCTAACCTCTCTCGTCTAACCAACGATCCCATTTACCATGGATCCAACTGGCCACCGATTCCGGTGAAACTTCCGTCTGATATCCCCAAGTTTGACGGCAAGCCAGGTGAACACCCCAAGAACCACGTGATGACATACCATTTATGGTGTTCATCTAATTCCTTAATGGACGATTCAATTCATTTTAGATTGTTCTAAAGGACTCTCTCCGGTTCGACTGCCAAGTGGTACATTGAGTTGCCACCGCACTCTTTTCCTGATTTTGGCTCCCTTGCTATAAAATTTTTGACGCATTTCCAGCTGCCTATACGGTATGAGACTGGTACTGAGCTTTTAACCTCACTCCGTCAGAAGACCGCCACTCACATTTTGGATCATATCCACGAGTGACGAAAGAGACAACGTCTCATTAAAGCTCCCATTCCAGATCAGCTCCTAGCAGACTAGTTTACAAAGTCACTCCTTCCTGTCATAGCAAAAAATGTTGCCATGCGAGGTGTTGTCACTAAAGAAAAATCCATCACGAGTGCTCATCTATTAGACCTGGTCTATACCCATTCTGGCACTCTGTTCAATATTTTTCTTGACGCACCCCGGGACGTTACCGATCCCACAAAACCACATAAGGGACCCCAAGCTGACGGAATCATTGGTTCTCTTACCACCCAGCCTGCTACTAGCACTGTTGGATCATCCAACCCAACTCCGGCTGGACACAACACCACCAAGTACACCACTCCTATTGTAACTGAAGAGGTGAATTCTATTCAATCAGCTTCATCTCAGAAGTTTAATGGAAAAAAGAAGAACAAGGGGAAACCCAAGAAGTCTTCTGCCCAGCAGGAAACGAAGAGCACTCCCGAAGATACTAAGCAGAAAAGGAAACTGAAGTATCCTTGCTTACTGTGTGGAGAAGATCATTTCTCCAAAGAGTGCCCCCATAGAGACGAAGTTCAGAAGTTTCTTAGGGGTAAATCGACTCCCACAGTCCTCAATGATCCATTTCCTGCTCAAAATCAGCAAATGATTGCTCAAACTCCCCCAGCCCAGGGGGAACCATCCAATACCGCGCATGTTCTCATGTTGCGTAACGAGGCGATCAATTTAACTACTTGCTCGTGATCTTACGAACAGGCCCCTTCGAAGGAACTTGTCGTAAGTAATACTGAAAAAACTTCCGACTCTTTACCTGATGTCATTGTACCATCGACTTCTCTCACCATCGAGAGACCCTCTTTAGATTCAATATTGCGTCTGCCTAAGAGCACAATTCAAAAATTTGTTTTTAATCCTAATGCTCGCGCGACACAAAATTACAATATCATAGAAGACTTGGCCCAAGCTCCTTGCGCCATGTCCACGCTGGAATTTTTGAAGAATTGTCCCAATCAACGCAGAACTCTCCTTGCAGCTATTGGTGCAGTTGACCCGGATTCCTTGAACACCATCATGTTTCGTCTTGACAACCTTAAGCCGAGGCTCTCACACCAGCTCGCATTCCAAGTTACTGCGAACCTTGCTGGGAAGATTGTCCATCGCACTCTTTTGGATGAAGGAGCCTCCACTTCTGTCATGTCCATTGCTTGTTGGAGAGCCATTGGCTCCCCTGAATTGAATCGTTCTCCTACCACGTTGAAAGCATTCGATGGGCATGGCTTTCAACCTCATGGGCTCTTACAAGCTCTTGCAGTTGAGTTGGGTGGAAAGACTGTAACCATTAACGTGGAAGTGGTCTCGTCCCCGTTAGATTATAATCTCTTGCTTGGTCGCATTTGGTTTTATACCATGCAGGCGGTAGCCTCTTTAGTCTTCTACATAGTACAATTCCCCCACCAAGGCTGAATTGTTACTATCGACCAATTAGATTTTTGTACATCGGATGCTACTACTCATCCTAGTGACCATGTTCCTTCCATTGGACAGACGTCAAAACAGTATGAGAGTGTAGGGGTTGGCCTATTGAAAGATTCATCTCTCATGGGCATTTTTCTAGCTACGGACCCCCCTAATCATGTCGCCACAGTGAACATGATCTCCACTGAGATTTTATCTCACTCAAACGATGCTTGGCTTGTATCGGATGAAGCCACAACACACCTGTTTGGAGATGCGATGCCTTTTTCACCCGCTGAACGTATTTATGAGGCTATCCAAACAGCGCCGGAGGACTGTCCATCCATGGACCTTCCTTCCTTTTCTCTATGACAGGCACCCTCTCTACCTGATCTCTTACTTCGGACTTTTCATTCAGACGAGTCCATCATGGAAGCAATGAGTGTGGACGACGGTCCGTGGGATGATCTTCATCACAGGTCATCTTTTCTTCCTCCATGGGAGTACCTAACGGACAACATTCTTACCCTCTTTTCACCAGATATCTACCCATCCCCTCATTTTCCCATCCTAACATGTCTTACAGAAACGGAGGGAAACTTGGCTAACATTGAGCCAACTACTGAGGTAGACATCTCTGTGAAACTAGGTATAGTGGAACACATTCGCATAGGGCAGAAGTGTTCCCCTGAAGAAATCATTGTTAGCACAACCTTGTTCAAGCAATTTCGAAAGGTGTTTGCTTGGTCCTATGAGGAGATTCTTGGGATAGACCCCGCAATTGTTTCTCACGAAATAAAAACCTATCCTGACATCAAGCCTGTGTGCCAAAAATTGCGACCGGTACACCCCCGGAAGATTGCGGCAATAAAGGCAAAAATTGAAAAGCTCTTAAAGGCTGGCTTTATCTATCCTGTCTCATTGACGGATTGGGTCTCAAACGTCGTTCCTGTGAACAAAAATCAAGGCACCATTCGCGTCTGTGTTGATTATCGGGACCTTAATCGGGCTTGTCCAAAATAAAATTACCCGACCCCTTTCATCGACCAGATTATCGACAACTGTGTTGGAAGCGTCATCTTCTCATTCATGGATGGCTTTTCTGGTTACAACCAAATTGAGATCAACCCAGTCGACCAACATAAGACGGCTTTCATCTTCCCATGGGGTACATTCACTTATCGCAAGCTCCCATTTGGCCTTAAAAATGTTGGCGCTATGTTTTAGAGGGCTATGTTGTATGCATTCCACGATATTAAGGACTTTGTGGAACCCTACTTGAATGATCTCCCTGCTCATTCAAAGAAGCGTGAGTTCCACATCGATCATCTGACGACCATTTTTCTCAGATGTAGATGGTACAATATCCGTCTGAATCCTCACAAGTGTATCTTTTGCGTTGAGTCCGGATGCCTCTTAGGATTTATCATTTCGAAGGATGGGATCCGCATTGATCCCTTAAAGGTGGAGGCCATCATCAACCTACCACCCCCGACTAATGTAACGGAACTTCAAAGTCTCCAAGGGAAAGTGACTTACCTCATGTTTTGTGTGCAATTTCGCGGAGAAAACTCAGGGCTATATGAACTGCTTAAGAAGGACGTCCCATTCATTTGGGACAACCAAGCTCAAAATTCTTTTGACACTATCAAACATGCCATCACGCATGCCCCTGTGCTCCAACCGCCTAATTATTATCGAGATTACATCTTATATCTCGCCGCTTCTGCTACCACTATCGCCATGGTTTTGGTACAGGAGGATCAAAGCGCTCAGGAACATGTGATATACTATGCAAGTAAGGGTCTAGCTGACGCCGAAACTAGATACTCACATGTCGAAAAACTTGCTTTCGCGACAGTTATTGCCATCCAGAAGTTCCGTCATTACATCTTGCTCCGCACCACCACTATCATTGACGACTTGAACCCCATTTACCACGTACTGACACGTCAGGAGCTTGGGGGTAAGTATTCACGCTGGATTGTGATACTGCAAGAATTCGATCTTCTTTTCGAGAAAGCTAAGTCTAAGAAATCTTTGGTGTTTGCTGAGCTCATTTGCGACCTTCCTCATCCTGATGCAGAAGTTGAGCACAATGACTCATTTCCGGATGAATCATTGTTTCTCATCAGTATGAATGATCCCTGGTATGGAGATATTCTGTTGTATCTTCAAACCCAATGCTTCGATCCTCAACTTTCCCGCAACGATCATTGTAAGGTTCGTCACCATGCAAAGTATTATTTAATCATCAATGATACTTTGTATCGTCGTGGCGTCGATTCAATCCTTCGACGTTGTCTCACTCATGATGAGGCTGAACGCGTTCTAAATGACTGTCACGCTGGGGCATGTAGCGGTCATTTCTCTGGGATGGCTACAGCCCAAAAGATTTTGCGCACAGGATATTACTGGCCTACTATCTTCAAAGATTGTATTGAGGCCGTTAAAAAATGTCCTCCTTGACAACACTTCCATATGAAGAAGCGCACTCATCCTGCCCCACTACATTTGGGTATTGCCATCAGCCCATTTGCAAAATAGGGCATCGATTTTATGCACTGTAAGCCTACCTCGGCTGGGGGGCATAGTTACATCATCGTAGCTGTGGATTACTTCACAAAGTGGGTTGAGGCTATGCCTACATGCCAAAACAATGGAAAAAATGCTGCACTCTTCATGTTCAATCATGTGATAGCGCGGTTTGGAGTTCCGCAGGCCATAGTTACCGATCATGGTTCTCATTTTCAGAACCATATGGTTGATGAATTGAGCGACAGGTTGGGTTTTCGCCATGAAAACTCGACACCCTACTACCCGCAATCCAATGGACATGTCGAGGCAATTAACAAGGTCTTGAAAACTATGATCCATAGGATGGTAGGGACACAAAATTCCAACTGGCATAATATGCTCTTTTCAGCGTTATGGGCCTACCGAACTACCGTTAAAACCACCACAGGCTTCACTCCCTTCCAATTGGTATATGGATTGGAGGCTGTTCTACCGATAGAGTGTGAAATCCCGTCTTTACAGCTCGTGGTCGAACTTCTTCCTAACACTACTGCTGAGGAACAATGTCTCTTACACTTAGCCCAACTTGACAAGTCTCGCCGTGATGCTGCTCTTGCTAATGAAGTGCATAAGAAACGCATCAAGGCCCAATACGATAAGTCGGTTGAACCTCGTATCTTTAACGAGGGTGATCTGGTCCTCACTTATGACCAGAAGCACGATAAGCTAGGAGATGGGAAGTTCGAGTCCATGTGGCATGGACCCTACGTCATAAAACGTGTGTTGGAAAAAGGTGCCTACGAGCTTGAAGATTATGATGGAATCTCTTTGGGTGAACCCCGCAATGAGCTTTACCTAAAGAGATACTATGCTTGATCTCTCATGCATAGACTTGCTTGTATATACTGTACATGGCATGTTTTTGTTTTTTTGTGTGGTGTGACACATTTCTTTTCGAGTGTCTTTTGATCTTGTTTCCGCTTCTCATACCATGTTCTGTCTGCGTGTGCAGATGGCAATGTGCTATGGATTCGCGGATGGTGCCAGCCGACATACCCTTCACCTTGCTTCGGCAGCCTAGGTATTATATTCCCCAATAGGTGAGCTCATTAGCTCAGGGGGAAGTTGCCTAGGGTTTGCGACTAACAATGTCATAGAATATTAGGCAGTAATCAAAACCCTAATTGATGCCAATTCCTTGGGTATGAACCATGTTGTCATCCACATGGATTCTCAATTAGTGGTTTCCCATCTGAACCGGATATATGCCATCCGTGATCCCATCTTACTCTGTCTCTTCAGACGAGTATGTCTCCTGGAAAGGTCATTTGAATCTGTTCAATACCTGCACATTCCACGAGAGTTAAACACAGTTGCTGACTCGATGGCCAATTTCATTTTGGATTGGTACATTGCATACACATAATAATCATAATATGTAAAAGCATTCATAACATGTAAATATAATGTATAGAAGCAAACATGTAAACAAGATCACATCACTAATCATTTGAAGAAAACATAATGTATAAACCGCCGATAATGTATATATATATATATATATATATATATATATATAATCACTCAAAAGTAGTGCTGGTACAAAATCTGAAGCACGATGGCTTTCTGTGAGTCTCTATAAAAAATCTGAAGCATCATAGCTTTCAGTAAGTACAAAAATTTGAGGCCTCTAATCTCTCAGTACAAGTCTAAAAGTGTCTCAGGCACCACGCCTAACCCGTACACCCCTGACTCTAACAGCTCTCTGACGCTGGGTGAGAAAGTAGTCTACAGTACGAGCCACCTTGCGGAGTAGCGAGTTGAAGCGCATGGATGCTCCAACCCCATACCGCTACATGGGCCTCGGTAGGTTGTCGATAGCTGGCTCAGGAACCTCCACGGTTAGCTGAGATAGGTTTCGGTACACCTCCTCCATATCCTCGATGGCCACATGTGCACTGGCAGGAACTACTTCCTCCCCACCTCTGTCTCTCCTCGCCAGAAGGGAGAGACCCACTGGTCGTACGGGGCTAACATCTGCACACACATATAAAGTACTTGTCAGCACTACATCAAAAAAATAATATAATTCACAAAACTAAAAAATACAAGGGTTTTGTTCTTACCGATATCACCCCATGCTGCACCCTCCAGTAGCGCTAAGTCGGGATCCTCCTGGAAGTCTGTATTGTTGTAAGGAAAGTCCTCGACCATAAGTAACTGGCCCTCTAGCCAGCTGAAAAACATGGGACCAAAACTGATGATGGGACCCCCACCATGGCAGGTCATCACCTCTGCCCACTTGACCATGTGAGGATCTCTCAGATCCTTGTCATCCAGTACCACCTGCAGGCGCATAAGAGGAACCCTCTCTAAGAGGAACGACACTATGATCGATCCGTATCCAAACTGCTTGAGCTCCCCACCCCGACACTTGGTCAGCTAAGCTCAGATGTTTGTGAGGATACCCTCGCACCAGTTGAACACTATGTTGATGTATATGTATCTTCGGAATGTATTTCACATATATGTATATTGTATTCCTATAGAGATGTTATTATTCCTCTATACAGAAGTGGTTGTATTCCTATAGAGATGTTATTATTCCTCTATATGGAAGTGTCGTCATTTATATTGTAAGTGTCGTAACTTATACTTGATGGGTTATTAGACCACCTTATTGGGGTCGGCCCTGTATAAGTCATGTGGGTCAAAGGGTTATTAGACCACCCTATTGGGGGTCGGCCATGTGGGTCAAAGGGTTATTAGACCACACTAGTGGGGTTCGGCCCAGTCAGCATTATGTTAAGTGGTTAAGTTGAGGCCGATCTAGTTGAGTAAAGGTCAAGTCAAGTTAGTGTATAAATAGAGAGTGTGTCTCTCTCATTTTACACATTCTATTCTCTCACTCACACTTTGGACAATGGCGCACTTGTGGAGGAGGAGGCTCTGCTGCTAGGAGAAGACTATCTCTTGTATTCTGGTTGTATCATTGCTCTATCTATCTCTGAGGAAGTTATTGGGGTTTTTCACCTTTATGGTTTTCCCCAAGTAAACTCTGTGTCTCTTGTGTGCTTGCATTATTGTGTCCATGATTGATATGCTGTAGATTTGCTATACATGTTGTTCTCTCATTTGATATCCTAGATCAGATTGAAGTAAATTCTTAAAATTTAACATGGTATCAGAGCTAGCCTGAAAGAAGGCATGATATGGCATGTATGACACTTGTTGCACTTACGATGCTAGGGCTTGATATAGCAAAAACCAGTCATCGTAGCACTTTCTCTATAGATCTGTTTTGGCGACGTTTTTGGATCATAAAATTTTGCAGGTCAAAGATCAGATCCCCATGTACCTTGTGTCCAAAGAACAACCTCTAATTCGTTGTACTTTGTGATTTATGATCTGTACAATATAGGGTTTCTGCCTCTTCCAGATCTGACTCAAAATCAGGTGACCTTGGGAAAAAGGTCATAACTTGGGCTAGGAAGATCCAAATGAAATTTCGTAAAAAGTGACAGGCAGTACACAGAATGTACTATCTTAGAAAAAGTTTTCAAAGGCCGAAGTTGAACCAGTGACACGTGGAATGCCGTACAAGTTCGCTCTCTTATATTATCCCATAAACAGGTCACATTGCGACACTTGGCATAAATATCTCTCAGAGAATTCAATTGAGGTTAGACCTATCGGGATGGAAAGATGACAGGTCAGTATATCTCAGGAAATGTTTTCAGAGGCCGAAGTTGAACCAGTGACATGTGGCACACCATACAAGTTCTCTCTCCTGTATTATTCTTTAAATAGTTCACGTTGCGACACTTGGCATAACTCTCTCTTAGAGAATCCAATTGAGGTCAGACTTGTCAGGATGGAAAGATAACAGGTCGGGCTATCTCAAGAAAATTTTTCATACCTTGTGGATTGAAAAGTTTGGATTTACACCAGAAAAAATCAGGTACATATTTCTGTCAAAACAGAATTATTTTTTAGTACCTTCATTCATGGCTTCCGAAATTTAGGGCTTCAGAGAAAGTTCAAATTTTTGTAATCGAACACCACGGCTGGATGATACTCATCAAAATCGAAATTTAGAGACCAAGATCAGATTTTTTGGTTGGGTAGAAGGCCGGGCTTGATCAAACCCAAGTTCGGGACTTTGATCGGAAAGATGGAAAATTAGGGCTTCTGCAAAAATTGGAATTTTGGAAATCTGTGACCACGGCTAGAAGCTCCTCAGAAAAATCGAAGCTTAGAGTTTTGAATCAAATATTTTGGTTGGGTGAAGCTCCGAGAAACTCAAACCCTAATTCAAGGTCCTTCCAAGTGAATCCAGAAATCTAAAAGGCAATTTCGAGGAGTGAAACTTTACAGTTTTCAAATTGTGAATATACCAACTTGATCAGCTCATCAAGGCGCATATTTCTATCCTTTTGGAAGTTTGAAATTCAAAGTTTGAATTTTTGGGGTTTCTTTGACAAACCCTAATCCAGCTCCAAGTCCAGTTTTTGCAAATCAAGTGGATTGGGTTAATCCTAGAAGAAGATGGATTGGTCACCTACATAAGTGAAGAAGTTCCTGTCTCAGAGGGAGATGAGGCTAAGGCCTTCCATAAGAATATTACAAGTAATCTTGACAGGTATGGCTTACAGGTATGTTTCATGGTTAAGTTTATCATATGTTTGTCTTCATATCATTACAGTACAATCTTGATTAATTACTGTACTTGTCGTATCACCTTAATAGAATATATTCATTGATTAAGGTTTTGACACTTATGATTATACTAATGCATTGTGATGTTGTATGAGGTTTATGTTGTTTGCTAACACAAAAGGTACACCAAGAAAGTCAAATCATGTTCTACTTCAAGAACATATGCTCATGGTGACATGAAGACAAAGATTCATCCATTGTCATGGATCACATAGAAGATCTACTTTCGAGGTATGTATAACTTGGTTCTACAATGGTTAACTTATGAGACATGAAGGTTACTAGCACAAGTCACTGAAGAGAACCAGAAGAAATTATGCGGGTATGTTAGACATAACTAGCTAGCATGCTAATCCAGGTATGTTTTTCCTATATCAAGCTAGAATCCTACCTTGTGTTAGGATCTTATACTGTTGTGTTGTTGATAATGATTATTCATGAAGTCATAGGTTTGAATAATCATGGTTGTATGCATATTATGTTTCTTACCATAATTGATGATATGACTAACCAGAAGAATCATGAAGGTATAGGTTTGAATAATCACGGGTTTTATGCATATTATATCTCTTATCTTGATTGATGATTCAACTAACCAGAAGAGTCCTATGATCAAATAAGAATATGTATGAGTAAAAGAAGACTTCCCTGAAACCCTGAATACTAATGTTTATTATCTGTGAATGATCATGACTATACATGTTTAAGATTATCGTGTTTTGATAGTATTAAGATTATACTAATAAATATGTGATTATGTATGAGACCTCAAGGATAACACAATGATGATACTAATAAGCATGCATAGTGATTAAGGATGGATATGAGTTCAAGGACAGGTAATCCAGGAAGCAAAGATCAAGAGGGAGCACACTCCAGTTGTTCCTGCAAGAAAGAAAAGGAGCATACTTCAGTAGTTTTTGCAAGGATGCAGATATTTAAAGGGAGTTGACCACTTCTCACAATCCACATCAGAATGGAGTTGCAAAGATTCGGAGGGAGTCCACCTAGCAACCAAACAAAGATAAGTATTTGAATTGTCATTTCTTACATAACATTATTCAATGATGTATATGCTTATGTTCCTAGAATTAGGTTGTGTATTATGCATATTAGAATAGTTGCATTGATGAACAGTATACTACTAATATACATGGGTAAGTGGCCTATGGAACTGTACAACATTCCATTGCTACTTATCCAGAATGAAACCTCTTTGCTGACATGTTAGGAGTTGTGCACACTCTTAACAATGTTCTGGTAGAGATTGGAAGGCATCTAGAAAGTTACGGAATATGGATAAATGTTGTATTGAAGCATTGGCTAAGATAATTGCATGAGTGTATGACATATTTCTTTATATGTAAGAATTTGTTCTGAAAACTATGAGATATTTTCTAATCATGCAATTTAACTTGTTGTGTAGGAAAGATCGTATACCATCACCTACAAAAGAAGGACTACAACATTTGTTCAGCAACAAAGTTATCTATTGAAAATATTGAAGATATTGAAGTTCTCAGGATCTGGGAAGAATGTCATGATCGAGGAGTACCAGTCGATCATAAAGATGTTTGGGATGCAGTCCCAAGACCTGAAGGGGAGTCTATAGTGACTTCCAAGAGGATCTACAAGATCAAGCATGCTGCAGGTGGTAGCATAGAGACTTTTGCTCCTGTAGCCAGATACACTTCCATTAAATCAGTACTTGCTCTGGCTGCAGTGATGAAGAGGAAGATACACTTTCTTGAATGGTGTAGTTGAAGAAGAAGTGTATGTGGTGCAGCTACTTGGTTCCGAGACACATGACAGGGACTCATATATGTGCAGAACTTGGTATGGTAGGATACATAGCTTTCTATCCAATTTGGGCTTTACCAAGAGTAAAGCGGATTCCAACCTTTACTACAAAGTTGAGGAAGGAAATCCAGTGATACTACTTTTGTATATGGATGACCTGTTTGTAATAGGTGAGGATAGATTGGTTGCCGACATGCAGCGGAAACTTGCTGCCGAGTTCGAGTTGAAGAACTTGGGGATGATGCACTATTTGTTTTTTGGCATGGAGGTGTGGCAGAGTGCAGATGGAATCTTCCTTGGAAAAGGGAAGTATGCAGTAGAGATCCTGAAGAGGTTCGGGATGATGGGATGCAAGGCTATGGCCACACCTATGGCATCGAACTTGAAGCTTCTGTGTGATGCTTCATCTGATCTGGTTGATGTCACTGTGTATCATCAGATGATTGGGTCCTTGATGTACTTGACGAACACGAGACCATATATTTACTTTGCGGTGAACACATTGAGCCAGTTCCTGACGGATCCGAGAGATGTTCACCTGGTTGCTGTAAAGCATATTCTAAGATTGGGCAGGCAATGTTGCAGATAGGAAGAGCACTTATGGGTGCTACTTCAGTATGGGATCAGGTGTGATCTCTTGGTTTAGAAGGAAGCAGTCTTGCGTAGCACTGAGTACAGCCGAAGCAGAGTATGTTGCGACGGATGAGCAGGTTGTAGATGTATTGACCAAGCTATTGACCAGAGTGCAGTTTGAGTACTTCAGAGAGAGGCTTGGTGCACTTCAGATCGAGGTTCTTTCCAAAGGGAAGTGATGAGTCTGGAAGATGTAGATGCACATGATTTTTTCTGACATGGTTGATGTGTTCTCCCATGGTCGTGATGTAATTGTTGAGCCATTCTCACATCGTGGTAGATGTGTTCTCCCATGGTGTAGATGTAAGGGTTGAAGCCATTTTTCACATGGTGGTAGATGTGTTCTCTGATGGTGAAAAAGTAAGGGATGGAGCCTTCCTCGAATGGTGGTAGATGTGTTCTCCCATGTCGGTGGTGTAACTACTGGACGATGTGCATCTGGGCTGTGCTTCGTGGACGATGAGATGATCTGAAGAAGACGATGCTATGATGATTAGGAGGATCATGGATGATGAGCATCAGGATGATGCTCCAGTTACTGCTCTATGTATGCATCACGTTGATGCTGGATATGACCAGTTGGATAATTTATATTTGTATGTATGTATGCTGGATATGATCAGTTGGATCATTTATATTTGTGTGTATGTACGCATCGTGTTGATGTTGGATATGATCAATTGGATCATTTATAGGTATATATGCATCATGTTGATGTTGGATATGATCGGTTGGATCATTTTGGATGCTTGGAACATGTATCTGTATATGTATCAGGTGGATACATTGTATGATCAGGTAGATCATGTATGTTGATATGTATCATGTATTTGTATTTGTATCAGGTGGATACACTGTATGATCAGTTGGATCATGTATGATGATATGTATTAGGTAGATACTTGGTATGCATTAGGTGGTTGCATTGTATGATCAGGATGATCATGATGACGAGCTTCAGGGTGTTGCTCCAGATGATATGTATCAGGATGGTATAGTGATGATGATCAGTGTGATCATGAGCATCAAGATGATGCTTTGTGCGATGATGATCCGTTGGATCATGAGTATCAGGTTGATACTTGGAGGTCAGAGATGATATGTGGCAGGTTGTGCAAATAGCATGTAATCAGTCCTGGGAGATCTTTCCGGTCGTGCTGTTGCACATAAATGTTCCTGGGATACTCTTTCCAGTATTGCTATGTAGTATGTAATCAGTCCTCAGATATCCGATAGGTTGAGCTGTGTGCTCGTAATCAGTCCTGGGATGAGGTATTACTACGGAGACATGTAATCAGTCCTGGAGATCCGAGAGGTTGAGCTGTGTGCTCGTAATTAGTCCTGGGATGCTCTTTAGAGATCTTGCCAGTCGTGCTACGACACATAAATGTTCCTGGGATGCTCTTTAAAGGTTTTGTCTATCCACATGTAATCAGTTCTAGAGATCCGAGAGGTTGAGCTGTGTGCTCGTAATAAGTCCTATGATGCTCATTAGAGATCTTGACGGTCGTGCTGCGGCTCATAAATGTTCCTGGGATGCTCTTTAAAGGTATTAGGGAGTAGATGCATGTAATCAGTCCTGGGAGATCTTGCCGATCGTGCTTAGGCACATAAATGTTCCTGGGATACTCTTTCCAGTATTGCATCCGCACATAAAATTAGTCCTGAGAGGCCACCTCTATCAGACCGTTCGCACAGATGATGAAGGCCTGCAGGTGGTGGGCCTACATCCAGTATGAAAAAGGACTAGCTCTGTAGAATTTCCTATGACGAGTAGATTCAGAGATTGATTAAGATAGCAGCAGCAGTGACGATGATGATGACTTGATGATGATTATCCAGTGATGATGATCCAGAGAAGATGACTTGTGCTAGAAGACCTGTGTCGAGAAATACCTTCCTAGTTAAGAGGGAGTGTTGATGTATATGTAACTTCGGAATGTATTTCACATATATGTATATTGTATTCCTGTAGAGATGTTATTATTCCTCTATATGGAAGTGGTTGTATTCATATAGAGATGTTATTATTCCTCTATATGGAAGTGTCGTCATTTATATTGTAAGTGTCATAACTTATACTTGATGGGTTATTAGACCACCTTGTTGGGGTCGGCCCTGTATAAGTCATGTGGGTCGAAGGGTTATTAGACCACCCTATTGGGGGTCGGCCATGTGGGTCAAAGGGTTATTAGACCACCCTAGTGGGGGTCGGCCCAGTCAGCATTATGTTAAGTGGTTAAGTTGAGGCCGACCTAGTTGAGTAAAGGTCAAGTCAAGTTAGTGTATAAATAGAGAGTGTGTCTCTCTCATTTTACACATTCTATTCTCTCACTCACACTTTGGACAGTGGCGCACTTATGGAGGAGGAGGCTCTGCTGCTAGGAGAAGACTATCTCTTGTATTCTGGTTGTATCATTGCTCTATCTATCTCTGAGGAAGTTATTGGGGTTTTTCACCTTTATGGTTTTCCCCAAGTAAACTCTGTGTCTCTTGTGTGATTGCATTATTGTGTCCATGATTGATATACTGTAGATTTGTTGTACATGTTGTTCTCTCAGTTAAGATCCTAGATCAGATTGAAGTAAATTCTGAAAATTTAACACACCATGGGAGACATATAGTCTTCCACATATAACATCTAAGTCTGAGTAGCCGTATGTGGAGCTTGGCTACCCACCACCCTGGTAATAGTGAGCAGTATGGTCCTCAGTGGACGACTCACCACATCTCTGATGAGTATCTTTCCATTGGAAGGACGAGAAGTAGCAACACAGTGCTGTGACACCATGTCCTCAACTGTACGATCACTGACCCGTGTCCCAGTGAGTTGTACAATGTCCCCTCTTTGGGACAAACTGGTCAGAAATTATATGTCCTCAATGTCAATGTTGAAGATTTGCTCACCTATGACAAAGTACTGTTGGGCTACATCCCAACTCTGTAGCATGTGTGTCAAGAACGGGATCTGGGCTCTCATCCCCTGTACCTGGAAAAACTTGAGCAACCCTCAGTTTCTCAAAGCAGCCACACATTGTGGATCGTTTGCGGATTACTCATCCTCTATCTCGTGTTCTCTCTCTCGCCACTCTAGTACCATCTCTTCTTGCTGGGAACCTGCCAAACGGAGCATTTAAAGCATATTAGGTCCTTTCCCAACTGGCACAAACTCATTTTTTGAAATATTTTTGATGTTTGAGTTGTGGGTTTCCACCGTCGCACCTCACCTTCAGGTACAGGGTGACATCATCACAGGTCCCATTTTTTAGGCTTGTGATGACTCAGGCTCGTCGCAAGTCCCGAAAGGGCAACTTGCTACGAGCCGAGGGCACAATGGCCCCTCCCCAAATCATCAAAATACTCAAAAAATGAACAAAAATGGAAAAAGTAAACCACTACAAAGTTGTTGGCTAAGATTTAGGCCTACTTGGTCCGAACGACTGGTGAAATGGCGGATCGTAGCACCCGAAATCGGCAAAGGAAGTTTTGGCTCCAAATTGGTACTTCTCCACCCAAATTGGCAATTTAAACAATGTTTCTATTTTTGGTCCATATTTCTATTTATAGAATGAAATGGAATATTTGTTTTCAAATATTTTGATGCTTTTGGTCCATTTACTATAGTTTTGACCATTTGTCATTATATTTGGGGCTATTTGACACTTTCTCTAGTGTACAGGAGTCGTAAAGTAGTCTTTTGTAGCGTTTCTCGCATTACCAATGGTAATTACAGGTATGAACACTCCTTTGAACGTTTTGTCATTATTGTTTTTGGTTGAGTCGTAATTATTGCATGAGGATGATTTTACTCTTCGTTTGTTCTCGTACTCACCAAATCATGAGAACAAGTACCGCATTGCGATTTATCACTTTTTCGGGCTCGTTAAACTCCTACGGAAAAGGACACCCCCTGGAGTCCATAGTTAAGCTCTTTTCAGACTCCCTAAAATTGAAAAGATTGCCAAGCGAACTTGTCGTGTTCACACTTGTTAAAGTATTTGAATGGTCATCTTCCTGGTGACAGTTTACCCCTTTTTCGGACCAGGGGGCACTAATTACGAAAAAGGAATACTCCAACCAATCATGACTGGAAGAGTCCTCTCCCACGTTGTTTTACCCTTTTTTGGGCGATGAGGCTAACTTTACGAAAAAGGACCGTTGGAGTCTTCTTTAGTTATTTTCAGACTCTCTAAATATGAAATGATGACCGAGTTTTCCTTCTATGGACTCGTTAAATTTTCACATTGAAGGGCCCGCCATGGGACGAACCCCTCCTATCCTAGGCTCGAAAAATATTTGGGATTGGACTCATCTATGAGATGAGATATACCAAGCATTTGGTTACCCTCATCAAGCTCGTTAAAAAACACATGAGGCACTCTTCATTCATGATGGGGAAAAAGGAAAGTGTTTGTGTTACATACCTTAGTGGCAGTATACAGTCGTTCTTGAACATGACACTCATCTGCATTTGCATACCGATACTTGGGTCATCTGTTTGTCTATGAGTCTCCACTTACTTTTTGAGTCCTGTTACTCCTCTGAGTCATTCGGAGAAAGCTTCCACTATCAGTTGCATTAGAAGTTTACGTCATTCTCATGTCAATACTGCCAAGTCATGCCATACCCATGTTCAAGAACACATTCATCACTCATTATTTTCAGTTAGTACACACGTTGTCATGCCGTTGTTACTTTGAGTCAGTATCACATGTTATTGTACCATCCAATCCACTCTACACATCTTTTGTCATGTTTCATGTCGATTGATGGGGGATTCATCATGGCCCTCCTTCGACAGATTCATCCTTGTCGAATTCAACTCATCATCCAAGGATTGAATCTAGAAACCAACCAAGTACCTTGGCCCTGCATGCCTCAATGGCAGGTTACCTCGCTTTCATCATGAGTTTACATCATTGACTCTTGATTGAAAGATTGCATCTTGTGTTCGACGTTAACTCATTTATTCACGCTCTATGATATGTACTGTGATACCTTGGGAATCATTAACATTAATGGTGATCTCCCTCGCACTTGTTAACGGTTCACATCAATGACCGGTAATCAAGTGGTTTCTACCATGTTCGACGTCAAGACATTTGTAATCACATGGATAGATTCGTATCATTGCGGGTTCAGCTTGAAGACCCTAGGGAGTCATGTTTACCCAGGTTGCGATGGAGTTTGTATTGACTCATATTACATGGATCCACTTTTGTATTGGTCGTGGCTATGTTATCATCTCATAATGGATCTACGCTTGTGTCTAGTAGCCATGATTGTGTTCAGTCGATCATTACTCCCATGGATCTGCAATGTATTGGTCGGCAGCCATGTTGTACTACATATGAGATTGTCAGTTCAGAGTCAGTTGTACTGCAACAACGTCCTTCATCCGACAAGTCTTTTTCCATTATTTCTATCAAAGCACTTCACCTATACATCCTTAACAACTTCATGCTTTGGGGGGCATTCTGTTACACCTAAAATATACCCATCATTATGATTTAGTGTATACATACCTGAAGTCATCTTGACCAAGTGCTCATTTGGAGGATTTGTACTTAGTTTGTACACCCTTTTGAGAGGTCATCGTAGGTTGCACACTAGCAACATGCGACGTTGCAGGTTGCTTCATAGTAGAGTGCAACGAGGTCTGTTAATGGGCAAAAATAGCCATTTCGAGATCTTTCTCGAAGCTTGCCCATTTGGGGGCTTATCCCTGATCTCTTGGAGAGCTGTTACTTGACCCCTATCCTTTTGGGAATATCCCCTATCTCTCTCCTACCATCTCTCATCCTATCCTATCCATTACCTCATCCACTTAGTCCTATATATGTGAGGCTCACTCCCATACCAAAGAGAGGAAGACTATGGTATCTACATGCTGGTGAAATCTCTCTCAAGACACCTTCACTCAGCTCTTAGAGAATTCATGCTTCCTTGGAAGGGCTTGGCAATTGCCTTGTGTGGAGAAGGGCTGCTACGTTAAGTCATTGGTTGTGGTTCTATATCTCTATCATGTACTCCTCTATTTGCAGTAATACAAATGCTTTCCACCAATATCGTTCTTAATGTGTGATGATGTTGTGTTGTTTACCTGCTTAACTATTTACATAGATCTCTTATTGTATAGATTCTCTTTACTCGTTTCTCTTTTCTATGTCTTAACAGGTCTTGCAGCTTGGATCTGACGACCTCGGGACGTGGAGCAACATTCGGGAGAAAGGATAGCGAAATCAAAGAGGTAAGACATCTAGTAGTTGATCCTTAAGTAGATCTAGGAAACATGTATGTAGTCTGTTCTATTTGTTCTAGACTCGCATTGAGCTAGGGAGATCCGGCTCACCTCCAGTCGAGTGGATTGTCCGATAACATTCAATTGTGGTATTGGTACCAATATGAAGGAAGAACTTCTTTCCCTCTGGAGTGTATTAAGAGTGGCTAACATTTTTGGTCTTGTTGATCTAAAGGTTTTTGGTGACTCAAGGGCCACTATAAAGTGGGTGACTGGAGATTACAATTTAAAAGTGACTTCTTTACTGCATTGGTGCAACAAGATAAGGCTTGAAATCAAACAAAACAGTAATATTTCCAGTGAACACATCTACAGGGAGCACAACTCCTTTGTAGACAAACTCTCGAAGCAAGCTATGGATGGAGAGGAGGGAATATTATTTTGGGAAGAATACCTAGGTACACATATCTAGGATAGGGGGGTTGTTATGATTTTTTGATTAATTCCTGGTTTATATTTTTTTACAATTCTTATGATGTAATATTATGGGGTTTTGGGGGATTGGAATTATCTCATTTTTTTTTGTTTTTAGAGTTTCACTGAAGTTTTTTTTTAGCTATTTATAGCCGATATGTCGATATGGCATGAATATTGTTGTACTATTTGATTCATCTTTGAATATCAATAGTATGCTTTTTTTCGCTGAAAAAAAAACATGAGTATGCTTGATATTTTTACAATTTTGACCACTAAGGGAGTGAGGGTTTAAAAATTCTTTATAAAATCATTTGACATAACATATTAGGTATTTCCGTCAAATTTGAAATGTATTTTGGTAGATGAATGTGACTTAACATTTGTTAAAGTAAGATATTTAATTAGATTATTCATTATCTACAAGGATTCTATAGGATTTTTTCCCCCTGGAATACTAATAAAATAAGGTTTATGAATGGTCCAACATAGAAAACTTGAAGAGGAAATATGATAAATATTTGTATTGTCGAGTGGAGGGGCATACTGGATAGCTTTGCATATTCCTAACACAAGCAAATTGAATAAGAATAATAATGCAATTATTGTAACTACAAACTATATAGGTAATCTGTATATGCAATTTTAATTAGGTCATTGCGAAACAATCGGACCTTACTGGTTGCACTAAAGATGATCTTAGATTCTCAAATGAGGTTTCTCAAAAGGGCATGTTGACATTTCAGATTTCTAAGATATATTTTCTCTAGAAAATGCCCTTTTGACCTTTGTATCAACATATATTGTGGATTTTATAAGGATCTTCCATTTTGTTTTGGTTATCTTAACAACACAGATGACCACTTAAAATTACTCTCGTACTCTAGATGACCATATTTTTGTACTCTCATAGGAAAAATTAAACTTTGAGCAGCTAATAATCTCCATGTTCCTAATCTTTTAAAATAAAAATTTATAAAATCCACAAATGTGCTTTGTTTAGAGAAAAGGATTATATATTTCAGTTTTGTCTGCAAATATGCTTACTAACCTATTTGGGAAAGGAAGGATCTTAGGCTCCAAATGTTAGACCAGCTCTGATACCAGAATGTTATACCCAAAATCTTGATTTAAGGTTTATATCTTAAGACAAGGATAATTTACAATTAAGTCTAAATTCACTTAGTAAAAAAAAATCTATCGAAAATAATAGTTAATTTCATTTCATGTTCATATCCATAAGTTTTTATTTATAAATCTTAATAGTAACAATAAAACAATTATTAATCCAAATCTTATTCATTTCAAATATATATCAAGATATCACAACTCAATAAAACTACAAACCCAAATCAAAAGAGGGAGAATACATACCTAATAGGAATTTGGACTTCCATATATATCGTTGAAGTAGTCAGAACCATGGTGACAACAACTAGGAAACCACATGTGGGGGATCGCTCTCCTCCCAACCAACCCATCAATCATACATTGAGAGCCCCTGATTCCTCACTAAAATACCAAGCCAACCAAACATCATAATCAGAATCCTATTCTACCCTCATCCTCCAAACCTCCATCTCCCACCTAGATCATCGAACTACCCCAGAGTAGGAAGGGAGAAGAACCCATTCCCCTTCCCCTTATCCTTACTCCTTTTTAATCCTTCCCAATCTCCCATAATTTGGACACATGTCCACATGCAATATTAACCATGCGAAATTCCAATTAATAGATAAAATAGATCATAATTACTTATTTTATTATTTCCCTTTATAAACCCCTCTTAATCTAAGCCATGATTAATTTTTCTTAATTTGATAAGTTATATATTTAGGTTGTTATGAATCACATGTCATTATAATACTATTAATATAGACCTAGATAATCTAATACTACAGTGTAGGGATAGGACCCACTTGCATGGTCATCATGAGTGTGTCTCATGCCTACACTATAACCTAGGTATGCCCCCAAGATCTCATGCAGTATGTGCTCGAGGGGTGTTACATAAAGGATATTACCATTGTGACAGTTGGCTAGAAGTTGCGAGGTTGCAAAGGAGACAGACTAACCTTCCCTTGGATACCTATAGAGGCTCCATTTCCTATTGACTATACCAAGGTTCTCATCTACATACCACTTCTTTGTGATAATAGAAAAACCATTCTTTTATTCATTGTACATTTTCTTGACGCTCTTCATGTGTAGTATGATTAAAGGATGATGTTATATTGTTAGTTTAGGTTTATTTTTGTTGTTGTTTTGTTTGTTCCTCATTATAATCTATACCAAGGATTGCACAACCCCTTGGCATGTAAGTTTTTGCACATACGGGTGATTATTCACACCATACATATCCCAACATGACTTGTAACGGTTGATCACTTGTTTCCAATATGACTTGCAGTGATTGGTGGCTTATCATTGAGGTGACTTGCAGTGGTTAATGATGTGTCCTCAACATGACAAGAATTGGTTGATGACCTATTCCAATATGAATTGTAGTGACTGAATTCCCCCCCCCACAACATGGGTTGTAGTGTCTAGTTGCTGGTCTCTAGTATGACTTGGAGTGACTAGTAACCTGTCTCCATTATGACATTATGTGACAAGTGACTTTCCCCTAGAATGACTTGTAGTGGATAGGGAATTTCCCCCAGCATGACTTGCATTGGCTGGAGGTATTCCCACATATCTTCACATCTTATTCTTCTTCTTACTCTTCCTATTCCTTTTATATTGTTGGTTACTAGTATCTAGGTGTTCACCGGAGGACGAGATCTCACTAGTGAAGAAGGAAAATGTTTTTAACTCTCTTGACATAAAGTTGCTACTTGAGAAGAATCATAAGCATTTAGAACATTCAGAGTGGAAAACAACCAAACTAGTATCCCTAGGTTGAATCTAAGAAGATTCAATGTGGCCATCAAGGGAGAACCAATGTCTCCAAGGAATGGAAAATCAAAAGGATCCCTTTGCATAGGGTTCTCTTGGTCTCCTCAGGAATTTTATCCATTACTCTAATTAAAAAAATAAGAAATTTCTAACTCTTTCTAAGGGGTTTGAAAATTTAGAATCAAAACTCTTATAAAATACTCTCTAAGATACAACCAAGAAAATTCACTCTCAAAGAAATCAAACAAGGGTGGTTAAGTCTTGGGTTCAATCAATGAAGATCCAAACACGGGACTTTCAAAGTTCAACCTGGCATGACTAGTGCCCATGTCCAACTATCAAAATTGTGAGAGACAATTATGGTAACCCTCACACAATAATCACCCAAGGTGAAAGAACCCTCATGAAGAGGGTCACACTCAAAGGGAGTTGAAGTGAATTTTATGCACCTGTCTTAGGTACCACAAGCAATTCCTACTTGCAGTCAACTGGGTGAAGCCTATGACAAGAAAATATGGTTACCACTTTTCAATCGGTAGTTGGGAAGAACAGTCACAAGCCAAATGTCTATGGATGGGAAGGAACTGTAAGGCATAACGGTCCTAGACCTAAAAATCCAATGAAAAGTGGTTTCATCCAAACACCAATGAAAATTAGTTTTACCTCGAGGTTTTTCCACTTAACCTAGATCTCCCAAACTCACATATCCCATCAAACAAAAAAATGAGGGGATAATCCCACTTTCTTGCCTAACTTTCCCCATGCTTGATGCATGTGTTAGGAACATTTTACCAACAAATGCCTCCTTCTACTAATGGATTTAACACTCTCTAGTAAAACCCTAATTTCATTTTACGTGGCCTTGGATAAGTTGACTCTCCAATCCTACAACCAAGGCCCTAGAAGCTAGACTACTGTTGATTTTTTATTAAAGAAAAACAAGTCTATTTCATTTTAGTTATGTTACTTTTAGAGTTTTTTTTACTCAAAGGGATGGGGAAGTGGATGAAAAATGTTTTTCTCAAATGTAATAAACATGAAAGAGCAGTTAATAATTTATATTAAAACTTCCAACAACATTCAAATGCCAATGAAATTTTAGAATTAATCAAAGCAAACTTCCTTTCATGCAAAATGATAGCAAGATGAATGGACAAAAACTTGTGGTATCCTATTGAATAAAACCTAACAAATGCACACTAAATTGGAAAATGCAATTTACATCTCCACCTACAATTCAAAAGAGAAATCAATTGTTGATTCAATACAATGCACAAAAAGAAAAACAATCAATACTTGTCCTTTCACCTAACTTGTACAAGACAACTTGGGAAGAATATACCAAAAGGTTTTCATAGAATCAAAAGGTATGGTAAGGTATAATAGGAAAGACAATTATTGATATCAGTTTCACCTAAACAAGTGGGAAAATATAGGCAAAAGCATACACTTATGATCTTCTTTTTTCATGCCAAAGTGTAAAGCAACAATCACAAAATGGGAAAACAAGGTAACAAAAACCCTTAAATATTTCATAATGCAAATCAACCCAAGGTATACAAGCATCAAACCACCATAAATAAAGAACACAACTTGATATTAATTACTCCCAACTAGTCTCTAGGACCCTACCGCCATAAATAAAGAACACAACTTGCTATTAATAACTCTCAACTAGTCTCGAGGACCATATCCAACCAACATCAAAGAGAAAATCAAGCAAAACCACTGTAAAAACCCTCTCATCTTACTCCCACGCTTCATGGAATATTCAAATTTTTATTTTCATTCAGGGCATAATGAAAAAAGAACTGAATGATGATTTTAAAGGATTATAAATATGAATTTTTAAAATCCAAGAAAGACCCAGATCCCCAGTAGAGCTAATAAACCTATAACTTTGAAAAACAATATTTTTATAACTTTTTTGCCCCTAACAAGGCCCATGTGCATGTCCTCAATCCAAGTGCATGGGGAAGGATTTTCATGCACCTTTTCCTTTAAAAAGGTGTGTGTCCATGTGAATTTTGAATAGGAAGAGTGTGTGGGCCCTCAAATCCATGCTTCTACTATCGCTACATGGTGCATGGAATGCCTAGAGAGACCTAAAATAGACAAAAACTGAAAAAAAAGTTGTACTATATTTGAAATTGAACGATGGAAGGATATTCTATTGACCTAATGGATTGAAGAGACACAAGAAAGTATTGACCTAATTGATTGGCCACACTCCTTGCATGAAGTAAAGGAGCGTGGGGTATCACTTATACTCAAAATTTAGTGCTTTCAAAGGGAAAAGAGTTGGATTATCTTCAAGGGGGTTCATATAACCACCCAGTAGGTTCAAATTAGGGCCTATTCCATGATGATAGGTTTATTTTCGTGATGAATCTTAGAAACTTAGGTGTTTTCTTGAAATATTGTTGTCATGAATGTGGAAGTTCCAATTTGAGACATAACAATAAATCCAGTGAATAAATGAAACAAATAAATCCTTTCAGTTATCCTAATTTTGATATAAAAGTGGAAAAAAGGATCGATAAATACATTAGTTGTTTGAGACAATGTGGTCTTGGATGTATTGGAATAAGATTTTACTTTCCATTGATATGATTTCTTGCTCCAAAATACTAACTTTGATATAAGTTGAGACCATAAGATAAAGCAAAATTTTGGATGGAGATTGAACAAAATGTTGGGTATTACTCAATTTGAGAGAAGGGCCATCCAACCTAGAGTCTCAGAAACCTTCATTTAAGGCATTCATACTTTTATTCTAAATCATATTGAGATTGATCATAAAGGATTCATGAGGGCATGCAACACCTTCAGTTGACGGGATATGTTGTAATCTAGAACTGCCATTTTTTTTGCATATTTCCTCTCATTTATAAAACCCTTTTGTTATCCTCCATATTCATTTTGAGTCTCTTATTGTTCATATTGAAGCATTTTACTCAAGGTACTATTTTCCCTTATTTGAAGTCATCTTAGTGAATTATGCCTGCGTTTTGGGAAATCTATGTCTTTTTCACTTACTCATGAAATCACTGTATGTTTAGTTGCTACTCGAGTCATATTGTGGCACATGTATTCTCTTTCTATAGAGATAAAACTCTAGTTATATCGTGATGCTACAACTATAGGTATATCTTGATGTTGCAACTCTAGTTATATCTTGATGCTGAAACTCTAGTTATATTGTGATGTTGCATCTCTAGTTATATCGCAATGCTGCAACTCAATTTATGCTGTAAAGGTGTTACTTTTGGAAGTTGTGGATTTGAAAAACACAATTGTTTGCTTTTGTTGTGGATCCAAAGAACACAATTGTTTCCTTTTGTTGCGGATTCGAAAAACACATTTGTTTCCTTTTTCTACGGGTCATATTGGGTATGGAAGAAATGCTAACTTGAGTACAATATTTACCGTTGTGGATATTATGCCATGATTTGAGGAGATATGACTCATCTTCCTAAGAAAGGTCTAAAACTATTCCGAACTAGTCACCTTGCAAATGTCATAATATGGACAAGGGAATGTTGATGTATCTATTTTGATACGGATGTTAGTAACTTGCCATTTTCTTAGTTGTTAGTTAGAACAACTTGAGAATCAATGATATTCTCAAGTTTATTCTTATAATTTTCATTGAAAGGTAGTTGTTTATGAAATCAAGTATAAAATAGAGTCTCTTGTCCTTGAAGTGGGGGATATGATGAAATGTTATATTGTTTTCTCCTAAAGTAATTAAAAATCAAAGCTAGTTTGACAATCTAGAATTCATGTATTCATTGACCAAGTCAATATTTAGTTCCTAATATCGTCTTACATCACTCTGTTCCAGGGAGGTAGGTCCAATTCCTCACAATATGGGTTGATTCTTTTAATTTCGTAGATTTATAATAGTTGGTGTTTTGATAATTTATAATTGTGGTGTGTTTAGTTTGTTGATTTGTTATTCATGTATTTATGTTTATTGATAATTTTAATTTGTTTATATAATTTAGCAAGATACATCACCTCTGGTTAACTCTTTAATATGGCATATAACTAATCTTTGATCCTTTGTTGAATTAATTTTTTCTTTACTACACTTCATGATAGGTAAAACAAGATTAGAAAATAAAATATAGCCTACATATACATTGTAGGATAACTTGTAAAACATTTAAAACTATGGATTGATAATATAATGAGCACACTATTTGATTCATTTAAAAAATGGTAATGAAAAGTCCCATCGAAGCACAATTTGATAGTTTTGGATAAGTTTTTCATACAATTTTTTTATTATCGATATTTCTATATCTCGTCTATAATTCAAGGAAATTTTTTAGGAGATTGTTGATAAGGATAAATGATATACACCACCCAATTAATTTGACCCCATGTGAATTACACACACAACAAACCTTTTATGAACATTGGCCATTTTGATATGGTTAGAAACCATATTTTTGGTAACCTAAATAAAAAACAAAGCTAGGATTTTTTAATTCAAGTCCCATGGTTTATTTTTCTTCATTTTAGGATCCAAAATGAATTGGAATGGAAAAAAATTACACATCAAATTTCCACATGGACACCTTTTCCATGAAATTGAACTGTAATATTCTCCGAGGGGATCCAATCTTCAGAAAATCCTTTGAGTAAAGTCTAATTCTAACCAACACTAAGATATTCCTAAAATTTCAAGGCCTGAGATTGACCACATTTCTCACAACAATCAAATGAAATCTTCATCTTGGATTTTTCTCCTCCATAGATTACACAATGCATTGTTTTGCATGTTTATGTCCTTAATCAACATGATTTCAGCAAGAGGAACACCCTTGCACAACATGAGTGGTAGTGGCATGGTTGTCAAAAGTTATATCGATCATAAGGTTGTCAATTTTTTAATATGAGTGGTAGTGGCATGGTTGAGCAAGTGCGTGAATGGACCTATTTAGATGGATCCTTTTCAATTAATGGTTGGTATGGTTTGTGAAAATGCTGGAGAGAGAAGGTGACATAAGAAATGACCTACTCAAATGGTATATATTTGATCCCTTCTTTCCAATCGAAAAATGGTAATACTTGCACAAGGGTTGGAGAGAGAAGGTCACTTAAGAAATGGGTTTCCGCTAATGGTTGATTGAAATATTGTACAGTAAAAATCAATGGTTTTAACAAAGGTTTTGAAATGTGCATGGATAGTGGATGGCCACTCAACCTTGGCATTCAATGCACCACATAGTAGTGCATTAAATGCATTTTTGTAGGGATATGAACCATTGTATTTCATCTAATCATCAATCTAATGGGTCATAATCCTGCAACACCAACATTAAATGTGCTATTGTAGAGTGCTTATTGAACTCCCTCAACCTTTCTCATGCAACCTTACTCATTGTTCCACCATTTGGATAATTTTTCACTTAGGCATGATTCATTCAATGTAGAGGTAGTCAAATCAGATTATTTTGGGAATCCAATGGATCAAAGCTTTCATGGGATTGTCAAGAAAGCCACTACAACCCTTAGCTCCAAATCCATCCACAAATTTGGAAAAAGTCTCAAATGGCTCTAGTTTATATAAATATTTACAATAAAGGAAAAGGAAAGCATTAATATCATAGGAGGATAAAAGACGTTCTAACCTAATTTTTGGGTCTCATGTTTCTCTCCCAACAGGCTATAATAGATATATTTTTCTCATTTACATAGGAGGTTGATCAATGAATTTGAGAGAAACAACAAAGGGAGTAGAAGGTGGGTAGAAGAGAGGTAGGAGGCCATTAGAGATTGAATATTTTCCTAGAAAACCATTATTTTTATAGCAATAAGTAACATTCTCCTTCTTCTCCTTCTCTTATTTCATTGTGTTTCTCTTGTAAGGTTTATTTGAAGATCCATTTTGTGGGAAGGAAAGCAACATGCCTAAGATTGAGATAAAAGAGTCCCTTCGTGTGCCTCCTATTGTAATAAAAAGAATTCATGTTGTTCACTTTATTGTATAAATCATGACCGAGGTAGATTTTCCATTAGATGGAGCAGTGGTATTTTCAAGCAAGTTATGCAAGTTTTCTTCCATTTTACTGAATGAACTAAAGGATATATGTACATATTTACCATTTTGGTTTGTTTTCTAATAAATGTTTGTGAAGAGAGTGTAGAGTGTGCCCTCCTTTTAAGCTTAGATTTGTTCATCTTTCCTTAATTATTTCTCATTGTAGAAATAGAGTATGGTGTCCATGGTGCAGAAGATCATTTCTATGATTGGAACTTTTTCAATCCCCTTTCTATTTGGACTCATGGTTACCCCCCAAGAAAACCACGACAATCATTAAATTACCTTTTTTTAATAGGAAACAAAGGCCAATTCCATACACCACAAACCCATGTCATAAATCTAGTCGACTAAACTTCATAGAATAAAAATGTCATCTTGAAGTGAAACACGAGGATATCTACCTTAGAGATATCAAGGGTACCCTCCATTGGCTTGAGGACTAGCTCGATGGCCTAAAAATGTGTGGGAAGGTACATGATGTATAGTATGCCATGTCCTTGTGCTTCCTCCCATCTTATTCCTCCCAAGTGTGATATCTAGAGTGAGGTTTTGTGAGGGGTACAACCTAGGAGACAAAATATTAAACAATGTAATTGAAACTCTCAATGAGTGCATGTGAAAATATTGCTCATTAGGTAATGGGTACCTATAATATAATTTTCATAATAATAAGTGGAGCTTATACTAAGTCTATCACTTTACTATGGTCAAGATGAGTTGCACAAAACAAAAAATTCCGCATTGTCTAGACAATGTAAAAGCAAGGCCTAGGTCATTATAGTTCAATCAATAAAATGGTTAGACTCGATCAAGAAGTGAACATGAGGATCGGGTAGCAAAGTACCTTCAAGCTTGGTCATGAGACTACTAGAAAAAGGGCCCTAAGGAAATAGAAATAGGGGATGGTCTTTTCAAAAAATAAGGGACCCCATATGTGCACATGGGCATGTTATGGGGTGAACTATACTAACTATTCTAAAAAAAATATTTCTCATAAATACTTCCTAACAATAATGAACTCCTAGATTTTAGCAAAGAAAAAAGAATTAACATTTAAATACTTAGTACTTTGTTTAAAAAAGAATTAATTTTGTAAGTCCGATAATGAATAATCCAATTAAATATCTTACCTTTGAGGGATGTTAAGGAACTTTCATCAACCCAAATACATTTCAAATTTGACCAAAATGCCTAAACTATGATAAAGAAGATGGACTCATAATCTACAAATAATCACCATTAAGTAAGATCATTTCACCATTAAGTAAGATAATTTCATGAAGAATTTTTAGACCATCAATCCCTTAGTGGTTAAAATTGTAAGGAGATTGGACATGCTCATGTTTTACATGTAAATATTAAACAAAAGAATTGACCCTATAAACTTCTTCACTAAAAAGTTCTACAATTGCAACCTTTCTTCTCTATGATGGGTTCCTCTCTATCTTCTAAAGACGTGACTCTCTGCTTGATTGTATTTTATTTTTCTGTTTTGCGTCGTGAGGGACCATCCCTCTAGTACTCTATGTATTTGCTTAAATTGTTTTTTAGGCCATCTTTTTTGTTGTAGACCTCCTTGGATGTATAGATCTCGATGCCAACTTGCAGTGAAATTGCTGTTTTGAAGCCTCAATATTGTAGTAACTTTGATTCTATCTTTAGAATAACAAGTTGCTTTTTTTTCTAGATGAAAAAAACCGCAAGCTTTCTTATTTTATCATATTTATATATACCTAAGTTTTATATAGACCTAAGTTTTACTCATCAAGAAGAAAATTTGCTAATTATAAAGTGATTGGAAGTTGATGTTAAAATATAAACGACCTCTATTGAATTGGGTGATGCTCGATAAATGCCTACGGTATTTACCTTTTATTTGAATATTTTCAAAGGGATTTCTCTATTCTTTTAATTTCTTGCAAGATTGTGTAAGATCCTTATATTCACGAGAAAACAATAACTAAATGAGAATTGGGTGATGCTCGATAAATGCCTACGGTATTTACCTTTTATTTGAATATTTTCAAAGGGATTTCTCTATTCTTTTAATTTCTTGCAAGATTGTGTAAGATCCTTATATTCACGAGAAAACAATAACTAAATGAAATTTGGCTTGGAAACCATAATAAAATGTTGAATATTAAAATATGTTTGCAACAAAAATTTTCCCATCAATTCTTTGCTACTTTGGAATGGTTATTACCTTTTTAAGGGAGAATGAAGTTATGCCTTATGCAATTTTATTTTATTTAAACATATTTTGTATGCATTATGAAAAAACGGTAAAAATATTGAATATTAAAATATGTTTACAACAATAATTTTCCCATCAATTCTTTGCTACTTTGTAATGTTTATTACCTTTTTAAGGGAGAATGAAGTTATGCCTTATGCAATTTTGTTTTATTTAAACATATTGTGTATGCATTATCAAAAAACTGTATGTGTTATAATTTTGTGCATTATGATGTTAATGTTTATTTGCATAACAGGATAACAAAGTGTATATTTATTTTTATAATTAATACAAATTAATATTAATTAGGATATAGTATTATGGGTTTCATTTTCTAAAAGATCTTTTGCTAGGATCAATGGATCATACATAGCTTATTTTTAAGAATCCAGATGTAAGAGGATGCATTTAGAATCTTTTTCACATAAGGGATTGACATTGAATACTTAATTAAGATTCTAGGGATCAAAGTCTATGAATAAGGTATCCAATGACTTCATATATGTCTTCCATATGTTATTTTTGTGCTTAGAGTGAGTATGTGGGCACCATTAGGAGATTTTGTTCATGGACGGTTCTTGGAGTATTAACAATGGTTAAGGGATAAAAGTGATGTCTTATATCCTAATAAATATTATAAGGCTTAAGGGACATAAATGATGCCTCACACCAACACAAAATATCGATATAGTGGATATTTTTCAGAAACTGGGGTCTTAGGACCTAAATGAAGGTTTTAGAGAACAATATATATGAACAAGAGATCAAACTACCACACATAATATCTCTAGGGGATATTTGTCCTTCAAGTGACAATATGAGTATCATAAAGATGTTTTGAGCACCAATGATGGGTCATAGAAATTTTCCATGGTTAATAGAGGAAACTCATTCCTTTTTTCCCTAAAAAAAACTTGATGGCTCAAGTTCATTTAAAAATTTCTCAAACCACTACACATGACCTTTAAGAGATCTTTGGAATCCTAGTGGAGATTTTTGTCCCACTAGGAGATTTCGATCACCATGAATGGGTTTTTAGGAATTCATAATTGTCATTGAAGGAAATGAATCCTTAGGCTCCAAGTAATATTTCTAGGGTTTGAGGACCATGAATGAGGCCTCAAACAATGATATAAGATCTATTCAATTTATCTGTGGCCTCCAAGTGGGGGTATCTATTCCATTTGGATGTTTTGAGCACAGGGATGGGTCATGTGACCTTAGCCATTGTTAGTAGAGGAAACACATACCTATATTAAGCATATAAGTATCAATTGATATCAATAGGGCCTCAAACCACTACAAAAGACCTCTTTAGAGGACATTTGGACTATAAATTGGGACATGGCCACCATTTGGAGGTTTTGATCACTAGTGATGAGATGTGGGGGCTTAACAATGGTCGAGGAAGGAAATTGAGGCCTAAGTATCTGAGGTAATATTATAGCGATCAACATCCCTAAACAAGGCCTAAAACCAACACACATGACCTCTTTATAAGATATTTGTCCTTTAATTGAGTTCATGGGTCTCGGGGCCTTGACCATGATAGAGGGGGAAACTCAGGCCTTAGATCATAAAGGAATATTCTAGGGATCAAGGCCCATGAATCAAACCGCTAACTACCACACATTATCCTTTTATGGCA
Source organism: Larix kaempferi (assembly GCA_027924585.1). Taxonomy (NCBI): domain Eukaryota; kingdom Viridiplantae; phylum Streptophyta; class Pinopsida; order Pinales; family Pinaceae; genus Larix; species Larix kaempferi. The sequence continues at coordinate 137,228 of BSBM01000559.1, forward strand.
TCGTGGTGTTGAAATAAGGACATAGGTTCCATGAGGAGGTTTTGAGCATTTAAGGGATGTGTCACACTGGATAAGGGAGAAAACTATGAATTATGACCTAATGGAAGCTTCTATGGCTTAGTGATGATGAGCAAGACATCGAACCAAGGAAAATTTTAAGGCTAAATTCCATCCATGGGTTAATTTTTCTTGTTTTTTTTTCAAACAAAGAGTCACCAATTTCCACTTTTTTCTATTTAGATGATTTGTACAAATTCTATATGACATAAGCAATTTTCCCTAAAAATTGCCAAAATTTTCTAAAACTATATAAAATCCTTAGAAATTTGAATATTTGTATAAATAAATCACCCAACATTTTATGACTAGCATTCTATGAATTACTAAGATTTTCCAAGGTTTCTACACAATAAAATAAATATGTATCCTTAAAATTTTCCCTATATCAAACCACCACACAATAGCTACTTAGGGTAACTTTGGTCTCTCATTAAAGATATTGGTGCCATTAAAAGGTTTTGAGAACCCAAGATAGGTCTAAGTTCCATGACCATAGTGAAGGGAGGAAACTTGGTCCATAGTCTCTGAATTAAGATTATAGGGCCTAAGGGCCATGAATTAGGCATCCAACTAGTAGACAGGACTTTCCTAGGGGATCTTTCTTTATGAATCAGGATATAAGTGTCAATTGGAGGTTTTCAGTACTCGTGATGATTCTTAAGACCTTAAATATTGTCAATAGATGAAACGCAAGCCTCATATCATGAATGAAACTTTTAAGGATTAAGGGCCTTCAAAAAGACCTCAAACCACCACACAAGCCACCTTTGCAAAATATATTTGGATTCATAATGGGGATATAGACACCATTTAGATGTTTTGAGCAACAAGTATGGTTGTTAGAGCCTTGATTATGGTTGGGGTAAAACATGGGTATTAAAACCTAAAGGGAGATTCCAAAGTTCAAGGGTCATGGATAGGGCAGTGAGTCACCCCAAATAACCTTATTAGGGGATTTGCATTTTGAGTGGGGATATGGGTGTAATCATCCTACCATTGTATGGGATCTTTGGTCTTTAACTAGGCATGTGGACACCATTAAGATGGTTTGAGAGATTCTTTATAGAAGGGATGCATGTTTAATAATGTAGATTTCACATTATTTGAATTCAACATATTTTGAGAGGCATCGTGCTCCTCTAATTACATGTTGTTTCAAGTGGCTACTTTGTATTAAACTTAGGGAAACAAAAATGGTGATTTCAAATATATAATTATAAAATATAATTTTAAGAATTTTTGTATGTAGAACTAATATATATGAAAATGGCATACTAAAGATTTGAAATTAGTTTAATTATGTTGAAGTTTTATAATTGTAAATAAAATAAAATAAAATAGGAAATCTATTAAAATCAATTAATAACTATACAATATGAAAAAATGGAAAATATAACAACCAACTAAAATTAAAGTATAAATTTATGAGTATAATTTTTTCATGAGAGTTAATCAAAGGTTTTAGATCAAATCAACTTTTAGTTGGTTAAAACTAATTAATAAATTTGATAAGAAGGAACATTGATTGTTTTATATTAACATTTTATAATATTGTTAAAGTGTTAATAAAAAATATGTATGTAAAATATATAATTTTATTTTATTTTAATTTTTTAAAACTAATCACACTCATTTGGCAAAATAATTCACAAAAATAATTATATTCATTTGGGAATATAGTTCATATTAGTTGGTTTAAATTTAATTTGGGAAAATAATTCATAAAAATAATTATATTCATTTGAGAATATAATTCATATTAGTTGGTTTAATTTTAATAGATTTTTTTTTCCATAAATTTGTTAAAATATTAAATAAATTTTAAAATATAAAGCAATTCATCATGGTTGAAGTTGGTATATCCGAGTTAAAAAAGCATGGCAAAAATTCACGGACCATCTAATCATAACAAACATGGAATCCAATGGATGATACTCTATTTTATGTGAGAGTCCAACGAATCAATTTGAGTGTTATGACGTTTTACTTTACCGTTGAATGCTAAAAATGGTCTCGATCCAATGGAAAAATCAATTTGAATCAGAGTCCAACCAATCAATTTGAGTGTTATAACGTTTTATTTTTTACCGTCGGATGCTAAAAGTTGTCTCTATACCATGGAAAAGATTACGGTTCGAGTCCAATGGATGAATTTTATTTTTGTAACGCTTTATGTTACCGTTGGATGGTAAAAGCAGTCTTGATCCGATTGAGATTTTTTGAATTTATTGGATACCATATGGCTGAGCTAGGTTAGGTTTGCACTGAAAACTTATTCGATTCTTATAGGTATTGGGTGAAACCGCTCTTCCATTTTTGCTTGATCGCCCGCCCGCTCGCGGATCACAGGATGAAGGAAATCGATAATGGGAATTCAAGGGGGAAATCGATAATCATTTTGTTTAGTTTTTCTTTAATATCTATTTCTGTGGGTGTGGAGGAGCCCTCCTCCTGATCGATTTGTTTATGTATCTGTATATTAATTTATGTCTGTATGTGTCTTCTGATCACTTTGTTATATGCTAGATATTAATTCCTTGTTGGTTTGTTCTTAATTAGTCTCTGTGGTTTCTTATCACTCTGTTTCAGGAGCTCGACATACATATATTGGAGGTAATCAACTGCAACCACAGTGGGTTTCTTGTAAATTGTTTCAGCTCGGACGAAGAACAATACTTGACACCCTGTGCAACAGCCGAATGACTTTTCCGCAACAGGACCTGCTCTCTGATCTATAGTGATTTCTATAAATTTGTGGCTCTTAAATATGTTTATTAAAGTGGTCATTCTGAGTATGTTTAGTTAAATTATGGGTTTGCATATAAGTTTTTTTTCGTAAGAATCACCTATACAAATATTATTCTTAGGTTATATGAAGGGTGGTTGATGTTTGCCATTTGGGCGTTTTTTTGTTTTTTAGGTTTTTGTCAGTGATGCCAAAATATTGGCATCGATGTTAAGAATGGATTAATGGATAACGCCCTTGCCTTGCAACTCTCTGGAAACCGAGGTCACAAGAAGTAGAATGCAACCGCGAGATGCTGAAGAGAATCCTGCCTTGGTAGAGGTAATCATGCCGTGTGAGGGAGAGCTAGTCTTTGTGTCATGCCGTGTGAGGGAGAGCTAGTCTTTGTGTCATGCCGTGTGAAGGAGAGCTCGCAGGATGAAGTAAATCGACAAATGGGTAAATCGAAAAACTCCTCACATGCCGTGTGGAGGATTTGTTTATGTATGTATGTATGCGTGTTCGCTTGTTCCTCATTTTAGGTTTGTTCTTAATTAATCTGCGTGGTTTGTTATCATTCTGGTTTGTTCTTAATTAATCTGCGTGGTTTGTTATCACTCTGTGTGAAACAGAGGAGAAGCTCAGAAGAATAAGAATACTTGACACCCTTAATTGGAACAGCCGAATGACGTTTCGCAAATCTATGCTCTCAGATCTACAATGATTTCTCTATATTTGTGGCTCTTAAATATGTTTATTAAACTAGTCACTCTGAGTATGTTTAGTTAAATCATGGATATCCATAGTTTCCTTTTTTAAATTGTCCATCCTAAGAATCACCAATACAAATATTATTCTTGCCTTATGTGAATGGTGGTTGATGTTTGTCATTTGGGCTTTTTTTGTTTTTTTAGGTTTCTCTCAGTATGTTAATGACCTCCGAAATATGTAAATGGATGACGCCCTGCCCATGCGGCTCTTCAAATATTTGTAAACAATGGTTTACAGATTCGATTTTATTTTCTTTGGTTGATTTTGAACGTTGAAATGAAATATTTGTTTCCATGCAGTCCTTTGTAAGTGGAGGATAAACCCAAGGGCCAAACCCTATTGCAAACATAGGCCAGAAGAAGCAGAGTGCAAGCGTGACAAAAGATGAAGCGAATCGTGCCTTGACAGAGAACTCCAACGTACCAAAGGTACGGAATAAATTAATATGAATTCTTAGATCAATTAGATTTAGTTGTAATAGTGTTTGTCTTCCTCGTTTGTGAATATTACATGTAATGTAATATAATAGTATATGTCTTCCTCCTGTGTGAATATTACATGACAACCCATAAGAGAAAAAATGGAGATCGAGCGTGAATTGCTTGTTGTTAGTGATCGGATGAAGGGAACAGTTAGGCTTTCTTTTTTGTACTGGATATGTTCATGTGGATCGATAATAATATCGTGACATTTTTCATCCTTGAGTGTTTAGGGTTTAGTTTCCAAAGGGTTTAGGGTTTTCAGCTTCCAAAATTATTAGGGTTTCATGGTGACAGAAATGATGCTTGGGAACATGGAGTTGTGTTGGAATGTGACAACCAATTGACGGTTGAGGTCAAGTTGGTTCATAGAGGTTTCACCAATGGGGTTATTGGTTATGTGTAACTGAAGAAGGAGGATCTTAAATATGTGGCCCATTGAGGCAAATATTGAGCTGAGGCTTTATGCCCTCTCCTTGATAGTTTGTAAACTATTGTTGATGATAAATAAAGACTGCCTGCGTAAATACTATATCTCTTGTGTGATTGCTGTTCTGTTTAAATATATTATATATCTGTTATAAATCTTCTATGTTTTCTGTGATCTATGTGGGCTAAATGCCCAACAAGTTAGCTAACATATCGATATGCGACTCATGGCTTCATGGCTTTAAAGGTGAATATATTAAATTCGTTTCCGTGTTGTAATGATATTAGAAAATGGATTTAGGAGTTTTGAGCTTTCTAATTTAATTGATTCATATTCTTATTATTATTTAATTTGATGTAGGAATGTGTTCTTATCTGATCTGTTGTTTTTCCCATGTTAAATTATATTTTTTGAGAGAAAATGGATAATTAAATGTGTTCATTAACTCTTGCATAGTACATAATAAAATTGTTGTACTTGATCCTTTAAAATTTTCTTTGCTTTTGAGGATTTAAAATGATTTTTTTAGTACATAATAAAATTTGTAAATTATTTTCTTAGATGCATTTTGCTATAGCATATTAATTCGTCCATTGACATTAGATTTTCGGATTCTAAATTTCTGATGTTAATATTTTATGGCAGATCACGGTTGAGTAAGTGTGTTGTTTGGCTTGCCCGACTGCCATCAGAATTAGAATGGAAAATGATTGAATTAAACAGCCATCATCTTCCACAGGTACAATAATCCATCCTCTTATAGCCCTTTTTTTCAACTAGCAATAACTTAATGCAATAGAAACCAAAAACCGATTTAAGCTTAGAATTAGTTAGATCTGGATGCTTCAAGAATCTCGAATATACAGTTATTTAGTGGCAGATAACTTTCTTCTCAATTAACAATTAACAACAAAGCTCTCAATTAAATTTTTATGATTAGAATGGCTACTAATTTTAGATGTGAAACTCCTATCTTCTATGATTTGTTTGTATCCAGTCCTTTATTGGGTGTGTTTGTATCCAGTCCTTTGTTGGGTTTTCCTATGATTGTCGAAATTTAATTATCAAACAAATTTATTAACTCAAATAATAATAAATACCTCGTCCAGGAAAACAAATACTCCAAGTTCCGTTTACCATTAGTCAAATTAAAAATGGAGGTATCTGTGATTACAGCCATCCTTCCATAATATTTTAATTCAGGGTGAGATTATGAGATCTTTTAATCTCTGGGTGATATTTGAAATGTGTTCCGTTTTTATTAGTTTTTTACCAGATACATTATGCAATGATGCTCGGCAAAATGCAGTTCTGTGGATCAACGTGTTCTACATGTCATTCACAGCCTTAAAGGTGAGTATTTTAACTTTTTTTGGTTACTGTAATTAGATTATATAGTATATTAGCTAATAGATTTAGGAGTATTGAAATTTTTAATTTAATTAATTGTTTTTTATTTTTAATTTGATGTCAGTGTATTTAAGATTTATTTATGATAATGATTTATTTTTCATTGGTTTATTTTAAATTATATTTTATAAAAACTAATGAATAGTTGGATATTGTTATAATTTTTATGAGATTAACAGTTTTGAGAAGGAAGACCTTACTGTTTCTTTGATTTTAAGATTTTTAAGTATATTAAAAAAATTTTACATTAAACTAATTAATTTTTTTATTTTTAAAGTTTAAAAGACCAAAGTTAATTTTAGTAGATTTTTAATTATCTTCACCATCATTTTAATTTTTTTTTTAATTTTTTTATTTCTCTAATAATTTTGGTTTTTGATTTTTGATTTATCTTAATACTTTGTTATATACAGGAAAAAAGAATTGAATCATTTCTGGGTTTACCCACAATTGCAAAGCTGTCAGAAAAAAGTAAAATGGAAAAAGAGTGAATCAAACAGCCCATCATCATTAATAGGTAGAATAATCCACCTTCTCATCATAGTCATTTTTTTTAAATAGAAGTAAAAAAAAAGCTTTAGTTTCATGTAAAATAAAGTTTTAAGTTTGGGAGACAAATTTGTTTTGTATTAGTTTGTCTTTCCTAAAGAGAGTTGCTTTGCTTAATGACATGTTACTTACTGGCATGAAATTTTAAGATTCTTAGTAAACTACCAACATTTTTTAGAGCATTCAACCTCCAATTAGTTATATCTACAGTTATTTAGAGGCAGATGTGTGATACTCCGATATACTATAAATTGTTTATGTTCAGTCCTTGCTTAGGTTTCCTCTAAATTTTTATACTATAAATTGTTTCTGTTCAGTCCTTGCTTGGGTTTTCTCTAAATTGTTTATGTTCAGTCCTTGCTTGGGTTTCCTCGTGCCCAAATAAAGTCAACAAAATCTTATTGAATACCTCATCCACGGAAACAAGTACTCAGAATTTTGTTGTTAATTTTAAATGATTTTTCCAATAAATCAATTTTATCAATCCTGCTAATAGTTTGAACTAAATCAATTTTATCAATAAAAAACATTTGAATCATATTTAATCCTGCTACTAGTTTTCTTAAGCAGAGACAAATTTAATCATGCTTGATTCAAGGATCAAGAGAATCGCTGTAGCAGAAAATAGAACCTTGGTATAAGATATTTTAGAGCAGAAAAGAAAATGTATTCAATGTAGGGACATACGTTTAATGTCCTCGAAATTATTTTATTCATCTCAGGCAAATGACGGTTGCATAATCACTTTTTCTTATTAATTTATTAAAAAAAATCATATAATATAATTTATATTTATATTATTATATTTTATTAACATCTTTTAAAATAAAATCTAACTTCTATTTCTTGTTAAATTTATCAGGGTTATGTAAATTCATTTTTCAAAAACATCCTTCAATCGGGTAACACCATTTATTATCTTAGCTTGGCTTCAATATCATTAACTTGATCGAATTATTTGATCAAAATGTGAAACTCTATGATTTCAATAAGATGAATTTTTTTAAACTCTATGATTTCAATAAGATGAATTTTTCTAATTTATATTTATTATGCATGCTTCCAGAACCTTCACACAGTTCTCAAGAGAGCCTTCCAAGACCTTCAGAGAGTTGAAAAGGGTTTCTTGCTATAAGTCCTCACACGTTGTTTTATCCCTTTTTCCTTTCCATCGTATTCTCCGATAAGGTTTTAGCGTCAACTCACAAAGTAAGAGCTTAGTTATTACATACTTAACCGTGGGATTTTAAAGATAGGTTAAACTTGATAGCATTTACTTTTTTTTTATTGCATCAATTACTTTTATTTTTTATAGGAATTATTAGTATTTCCTATAATAAGTTGATTGGTTGGTTAATAGGATTTACTTTTATTTCTTACATCAATTACTTCTATTTTGTAAAAAGAATTATTATTATTATTATTTCTTATAATAAGTTAGTTGGTTGATATTTTGTTAGATTAAATATTATAAAGATAATTTTGTTATAGTAAATTAGTTAGTTGATATTCTGTTAGATTATATTATAAAGATAATTTTGTATTTAGTATTTAGGTTTTTTTTTAAAATATAGTTAATATCAACACACTATTTTTTTTAAGTAAAGTAGTTGATGTTTTGTTAGATTATAAAAATGAATTATTTTTATTATTATTTCTTAATATAGTAAATTGGTTGATTGATATTTTGTTAGATTATAATATAAGGATAATTTTGTACTTAATATCTAATTTATTTTTAAATATATAGTTAACATCAATATACTATTTTTTAAGTAAATTGGTTGATGTTTTTTTAGATTATAATATATGGATAATTTTGAAATTAGTATATAGGTTTTAAAAAAGAATAATTTATTTATTTATTTTGTTAAATATGAATATTATATAAAGATTTTTTTAAAGTTTTATCAAATATTATGGTTGTCAATATATTTGAATTTTTTTTTGCATTATGATATTGATATTTTTTATGTTTTCATATGTAAAGTTGTGATTTTTCTTTTATACTGGAGTCAATTATAATAATTTAGTTATTTTAGTTCTAAGTGACATTTCAGTACAAGTCTTGTGTAGAGAATTATATCAAAGGAACATTTTTGGAAATTGTGTGGAAACAATTTCCTAACTCGGCATCTTGACACATGTGCCTTTGTTGTAGCCAGGAACTGGGACGCCGTTGCGCTAGTAATAGGTGGAGGGAGATAACTCCCAGAGAAGCCCTCCCAGTACGCTCCGAGTTGGGCGGTCGACTGTGTATACACGAGGTTTTTGAAGTGGTCTAACGAGGGACCCCCTTTGATAACACTCTCTACCCAAGCAGCCTAAGGAATAGTATACCCTACCTTAATTCTTAAAATATAAATCCATATCCTAATATCTATGTTATTATAGTGCATGTCTTTATATCTCTCACGCTAAACCCCTAACCCTCAATCTCCCTCTATCTAAAACTATCACCCCAACTCTCTCTCTCTCTCTCTCTATATATATATATAAATCCATACCCCCTAATATCTCTCTCCCTCTCTCTCTTTAAACCCTTAAAGCCTAATCTCTCTCTCTCTCTCTCTCACAACCCCTAACCTCTCATCTCTCTCTCTCTATCTCTATAAATCTCTAATCAAAACCCTTAACACCCAATCTCTCTCTCTCTCTCTCTCTCTAAACCCTTAACACCCAATCTCTCTCTCTCTCTCTCTCTAAACCCTTAACCCCCAATCTCTCTCTCTCTCTCAACTCTTAACCCCAAATATCTCTCTCTCACACTCGCTTTCTCTCTCTCTAAACCCTTAGACCCCAATCTCTCTCTCTCTCTCTAAAATCCTAAAATATATCCCTCTCTCTAAACCACTAACCCGTAAACCCCAATATCTTTATGTCTCTCTCTCTAAACCACTAAACCCCAATCTCTCTCTATCTAAACCCTTAAACCCCCAGTCTCTCTCTATGTCTCTTCTCTCTCACTCTATAACCCTAACCTCCCATCACACTCCCTATCTATAAACCCCTAACATCCAATATCCCTCTATCTCTCTCTAAACTCCTAACCCACAATCTCTCTGTCCCTCTAAACCCCTATTTTTCAATCTCTCTCTCCCTAAAACCCCTTTTCCCAATCTCTCGCTCTCTCTCTCTAAACCCCTATTGCACAATATATCTCTCTCTAAACCCCTAACATACAATCTCTCTCTCTCCAAAGTCCTAACCCTTAATCCCTCTATGTCTATCTCTCTCTCTAAATAACTAACCCAATATCTCTCTCTCCCTAAACCCCTAACCCCCAATCTCTCTCTATAAACCCCTAATGTACAATTTCTCTCTCTCCCTCTGTCTCTCTCTCTAAACCACTAACCTCCTCTCTCTCTCTCTAAACAACTAACCTCCTCTCTCTCTCTCTAAACGCGTAACCCCCAATCCTTCTCTCTCTCGAAACCCATAAACCCCAATCTCACTCTCTTTGAACCCCTAACCCCCAATCTATCTCTCTCTAAATCCCTAACCCCAAATCTCTATCTCTCTCTCTCAACCACTAACCCCCTATCTCTCTCTCCCTCTATCTATCTATATGTATATATATAAACCCCTAACCCCCAATATCTCTCTCTCCCTTTAAAACTGTAAACCTTAATATCAATCACTATCTCTATATCTGTAAACCCTAATCTCTATCTATCTATCTATCTCTAAAACCCTAACCCATAACCTCTCTCTCTCTCTCTCTCTATCTATCTCTCTCTCTCTCTCTCTCTAAACCCTTAGCCTCCAATCTCTCTATCTGTCTCTCTCTCCCTCCAAACTTCTAACCACCAATTTATCTCTCTCTCTAAACCCCTAACCTCCAATAGCTCCCTCTCTTTAAACCCCCAACCTCCAATATCTCTCTATCTCTAAACCCCTAACCCTCTCTCTCTCTCTCTAAACCCTTCAACCCCCAATATCCCTCTCTCTCTAAACATGTAACCTCAAATCTCTCTCTCTACCCATAAACCCATAAATCCCAATTTCTCTCTCTCTCTCTCTCTCTCTCTCTCTCTCTCTCTCTCTCTCTCTCTCTCTCTATTTCTAAACCCCTAACCTCCAATCTCTCTCTCTCTCTCTCTAAACTCCTAACCTCCAATCTCTCTCTCTCTCTCTCTCTATAAACACCTAACCACCAATGTCTCTCTCTCTCTCTCTCTCTCAAACACCTACCCCCTAATATCTCTTTCTCTTTCTCTCTCTCTCTAAACCTCTAACCCCCACCCTCTCTCCCTCTCTCTAAATCCCTAACCTCTCATCTCTCTATCTCTACAAATCCCTAACCTCTGATCTCTCTCTCTCCCTCTAAACCTACAATATCTCTCTCTCTAAACCCTTAACCCCCAATCTATCTCTCCTCTCTCTCTCTCTCTCTCTCTCTCTCTCTCTCTCTCCATGTATCTAAACCCCTAACACCAATCTCTCTCTCTCTTTGAATCTCCAAACTCGTAAATCCCAATATATCTCTCTCTCTGACTCTCCAAACCCGTAACCCCCAATCTCTCTCTCTCTAAACCCCTAAACTCCAATCTCTCTCTCTCTCTCTCTCTCCATATATATATATAGATAGATAGATAGAGAGAGAGAGAGAGAGACCCCGAAGCCTCAATCTCTCTTTCTCTCTCTTTAATACAATAGCCTCCAATATCTTGTTCTCTCTCTCTAAAATCCGAAGCCCCGATATCTTTATGTATATGTCTCTCTCTTTAAACCCCAAACCCTTTAACCCCTATTCCTCTCTCACTCTAACCAATTAAAGCCACAATCTCTCTCTCTCTCTCTCTCTAAAAAAAATATATATATATCTCTCTTCTCTCTCTCTCTCTCTCTCTCTCTCTCTCTCTCTCTCTCTCTCTCTCCAAACACCTAACCTTCAATCTCTCTCTCTCTAAATCCCCTAACCACCAATATCTTTCTCTCTAAACCTTATTGTGAAATCTCTCTCTCTCTCTCTCTCTCTCTCTCTCTCTCTCTCAAACCCTAAACCCCGACATCTCTATCACTCTAAACCCTTAAACCCCTTATATCTCTCTCTCTAAACCCATAACAAGCAATATCTCTTTCTCTCTCTCCCTCTCTCTAAACCCATGCCCCCATTCTCTCTCTCCCTCTCTCTAAACCCATGCCCCCATTCTCTCAACATATCTCTCTCTAAACCCTAATCCATCTTTCTTTCTCTCTATATATCTATATAAACCCCTAAGAATAAATCTCCCTCTCTCTCAAAGCTTAACCTCTAATCTCTCTCTCTCTCACTCTCTCTATAAACCACTAAATGACAATCTCTCTTTCTCTCTAAACACCTAATTCATAAACTCTCTCTCCATCTAATCCTGTGAACTCCAATCTCTCTCTCTCTCTCTTTAAAACCCTAACCTCCAATCTCTCTCTCTCTCTCTCTCTCTCTACCCCTAACCCCCCCTCTCTCTCTAAACCCATAACCTCCAATCTCTCTCTCTAAATCTCTCTCTCTCTTTCTAAACCCATAACCCCCAATATCTATCTCTCTCTCTACAACCCTAACCCATGAACTCTTTTTCTCTCTCTCTCTCTAAACCCCTAACCCCCAATCTCTCTCTCTCTCTCTCTCTCAATATCTAACCCCCCCCCCTCTCTCTCTAAACACCTAACCCTAACCCCCATATCTCTCTCTCCATCTAAACCTTTAACCCCCATTCCCTCACTCTCTAAATTCCTAACCAACAATCTCTCTCTCTCTCTCTCTCTCTCTCCCCCCCTTTCTAAACCCCTAACCCACAATCTCTCTCTCTCTCTCTCTCTATATATATATATATAAATCCCTCACCTCTAATATCTCTCTCTCTCTCTAAACCACTAAACTCCAATCTCTCTATCTCCCTATGTAAACTATAAACCCCCCTCTCTTTCTAAACCCAAAATCTCTCTCTCTCTCTCTCTCTCAACCCCTAATCCCCAATATCTCTTTCTCTCTCTCTCTCACAACCCCTAATCCCCAATATCTCTCTCTCTCTCTACCTAAACAACTAACCCCTAATATGTCCCTCTCTCTCTCTAAAATCCTAACCCCCAATCTCTATTTCTCCCTCTCTCTCACTCTAAAACCCTAACCCCCAATCTCTCTCTCTCTCTCTCTCTCTCTTTAAACTTGTAAACCCTAATATCTCTCACTATCTCTATATATCTAAACCCTAATATCTATCTCTATCTCTCTATCTCTCTATATATCTATCTCTAAACCCATAACACACAATCTCTCTCTCTCTCTCTCTCTCTCTCTCTAAACCCCTAACCTCCAATATCTCCCTCTCTCTAAACCCCAACCTCCAATATCTCTCTATCTCTAAACCTCTAACCCTCTCTCTCTCTCTCTCTAAACCCACAACCCCCAATATCTTTCTCTCTCTCTCTCTCTAAACCTGTAACCTCCGATCTATCTCTCTACCTATGAACCCATAAATCTCAATTTATATCTCTCTCTTTCTAAACCCCTAACCTCCATTTTCTCTCTCTCTCTCTCTCTCTCTCTCTAAACCCCTAACCTCCAATCTCTCTCTCTCTCTAAACACCTAACCCAGGTCCAATGTCTCTCTCTCTCTCCCAAAATACCTACCCCCTAATATCTCTTTCTCTCTCTCTCTCTCTAAACCTTTAACCTCTCATCTCTCTCTATCTTTATAAATCCCTAACTTATGATCTCTCTCTCCCTCTAACCTTCAATCTCTCTCTCTCTCTCTAAAGCCTTAACCCCCAATATCTCTCTCTCTCTCTAGATCCTTAACCCTCTCTCTCTCTCTCTCTCTCTCTCTCTCTCTCTCTCTCTAAACCCCTAACCCAAATCTCTCTCCCACTAATGCTCAAACCTCAAATCTCTCTCTAAAATACTAAACCCCAATATATTTATGTCTCCTTCTTTCTAAACCACTAGCCCCTAAACCCCAATATCTTCATGTCTCTCTCTCTCTAAACCACTAACCCCTAAACCACAATATCTCTCTCATTATAAACCCTTAAATCCCTAATCTTTCTCTAAAATACCAATCTCTCTCTCTAAAAACCTAACCCCAAATCTCTCTCCCTCTCTCTCTTCTCTCTCACTCTATAACCTTAACCTTCCATCTTAATCCCTCTCTCTAAACCCCTAACCTCAAATCTCCCTCTATCTCTCTCTAAACCCCTAACCCTCAATCTCTCTCTCTCTCTCTCTCTCTCTCTCTCTCTCTATAAACCCCTATTTCCCAATCTCTCTCTCTCCCTCTAATCCCCTATTGCACAATCTATCTCTATCTAAACCCCTAACCTATAATCTCTCTCTCTCTCTCTCTCTCTCTCAATTACTAACCCTTAATCTCTCTATGTATCTCTCTCTCTCTAAATAACTAACCCTAATCTCTCTCTCTCTCTCTAAACCCCTAACCCCCAATTTCCCTCTCTCTCTCTAATCCGTGAACCCCCAATCTCTCTCTCTCTAAATCCCTAACTTCAAATCTCTCTCTCTCTATCTCTATGTCTCTCTCTAAACCACTAACCTCCTCTCTCTCTCTCTAAACACCCACCTCCAATCTCTCTCTCTCTCTCTCCAAAACCATAAACCCAATCTCTTTCTCTCTCTCTCCAAAACCATAAACCCAATCTCTTTCTCTCTCTCTCTAAACCCCTACCCCCATTCTCCCTCCATCTCTCCTACTCTAAATCCATAGCCTCCAATCTCTCTCTATCTCTCTCTAAACCCCTAACCCAACCTCCCTCTCTCTCTATAAACCCCTAGCCTCCAATCCCTCTCTCTAAACCCCTAAACCAACCTCCCTCTCTCTCTCTCTCTAAACCCCTAACCTCTGATCTCTCTCTCTCAAAACACCTAAACTTTGATCTCCCTCTCTCTCTAAACATTCAATCTCTCCCTCTCTCTCTAAACCCCTAATCTCTCTCTCTCTCTCTCTCTCTCTCTCTCTCTCTCCACATCCCTAACCCCCAATCCCTCTCTCTTTCTAAAACTTAATCTCTCTCTCACTCACTCTCCAAAACCCTAACCCCCAATCTCTCTCCATCTCTCTAAGCCCCTAAACTCCAATCTCTATCTCTATCTCTCTCTCTCTGTCTGTAAACCTTTAGCTCCCAATCTCTGTCTCTGTCTCTCTCTCTCTCTCTCTAAACCCCTTAACCCCAATTTCTCTCTCACTCTCAACAATTAAACCCATAATCTCTCTCTCTCTCTCTCTCTCACTCTCAACAATTGAACCCATGATCTCTCTCTCTCTCTCTCTAAAAATCAATCTATCTCTCTTAACTCTCTCTCTCTCGCTCTCTCTCCAAACACCTAAACTTCAATCTCTCTCTCTCTAAATCCCCTAACCACCAATATCTCTCTCTCTCTCTCTAAACCTTATTGTGAAATATCTCTCACTCTCAAACCCTAAACTCTAAACCCCAACATCTCTATCACTCTAAACCCTTAAACCCCTAATCTCTCTCTCTCTCTCTCTCTCTCTCTCTCTCTAAACCCCTAACAACCAATCTCTCTATGTCTCTCTCTCACTAAACCCATTCTCCCAATCTCTCAACCTTGTTCTCTCTCTAAACTCCTAAACCCTAATCCCTCTTTCTCTCTATCTATCTATCTAAACCCCTAAGAATAAATCTCTCTCTCTCTCTCTCTCTAAACCCTTATCCCCCAATCTCTCTCTCTCCCCCTCTCTCTCTAAACCAAACCATTGAAAGACAATCTCTCTATCTTTCTAAACTCCTAATTCCCAACCTCTCTCTCCATCTAAACTGATGAACTCCAAACTCTCTCTCTATCTCCCTCTCTCGCTCTAAAACCCTAACCTCCAATCTCTCTCTCTAACCCCCCTTATCTCTCTCTAAACCCGTAACCTCCAATCTCTCTCTCCTCTCTCTAAATCCATAACCTCCAATATCTCTCTCTCCAAAATCATAACCCCCAACCTCTATCTCTCTCTCTCTAAAACATTAACCCCCAAAATATATTTTCCTCTCTCTCACTCTAAACCCCTTACCCCCAATCTCTCTCTCTCTCTAACCCCTAATCTGTTTGTCTCTCTCTCTCTCTCTCTCTTTATCTAAACACCTAACGCTTACCTCCATACCTCTCTCTCCATCTAATCTTCTAACCCCTATTCTCTCACTCTTTAAATGCATAACCAAAAATATCTCTCTCTCTATCCCTTTCTAAACCCCTACCCCCCAATATCTCTCTCTCCCCCCTCCCTCCCTCTCTCTCTCTCTCTAAACCCCTAAACTCTGATCTCTCTCTCTCCCTCTATAAACCATAAACCCTCTCTCTCTCTCTCTCTCTCTCTCTCTCTCTCTCAAAATCCCTAATCCCCAATCTATGTCTCTCTCTCTATACCTAAACAACTAACCCCCAATCTCTCCCTCTCTCTCTCTAAAATCCTAACCCCGAATCTCTCTATGTCTCTCTTTCTATCTTTAAGCCCCTAAACCCTAAACCCCAATTTATCGTTCACTCTAAACCCTTAAACCCCAAATCTCTCTCTCTCTCTCTAAACCCCAAACCCCCAATATCTCTCTCTCTAAACCCATAACCATTACCCCCCAATCTCTCTTTCTCCCTCTCTAACAATCTAAAACCCTAACCCCCAATCTCTCTCTCTCTCTCTCTCTCTCTCTCTCTCTCTCTCCAAACACCTAACCTTCAATCTCTCTCTCTCTCTCTAAATCCCCTAACCACCAATATCTCTCTCTCTAAAACCCTTAAACCCCTAATATCTCTCTCTCTCAACCCATAACAACCAATCTCTCTTTGTTTATCTCTCTCTTTCTAAACCCATGCCCCCCAATCTCTCAATATCTCTCTCTCTAAACCCTTAAACCCTAATCCCTCTTTCTCTATATATATCTATATAAACCCCTTATAAGAATAAATATCTCTCTCTCTCTAAACCCTTAACCTCCAATCTCTCTCTCTCTCTCAAACCATAATAATCAATCTCTCTTTGTCTCTCTCTCTCTCTCTCTCTAAACCCATGCCCTCCAATCTCTCAATATCTCTCTCTTTGAACCCTTAAACCTTGATGCCTCTTTCTCTCTCTATATCTATATAAACCCCTAAGAATAAATTTGTCTCTCTCTGGACCCTTAACCTCTAATATCTCTCTTGCTCACTCTCTCTATAAACCACTGAATGAAAATCTCTCTCTCTCTCTAAACACCTAATTCATAGACTATCTCTCCCTCTAACTCCGTGAACTCCAATCTCTCTCTCTCTCTCTAAAACCCTAACCTCCAATCTCTCTCTCTCTCTCTCTCTCTCACACACACACACACACACACACACACACACCCTCTATACCCCTAACCCCCCCTCTCTCTCTAAAACCCATAACCTCCACACACACTCTCTCTCTCTAAATCCCTCCAATATCTCTCTCTCTCTCTAAATCCCTCCAATATATCTCTCTCTCTAAACACATAACCCCCTATCTCTCTCTCTCTCTCTCTCTAAAACCATAACCCCCAATCTCTCTCTCTCTCTCTAAACACCTAACCCTAACCCCCATATCTCTCTCTCTATCTTAACCTTTAACCCCCATTCTCTCACTCTCTAAATTCCTAACCAACAATATATCTATCTCTCTATCCCTTTCTAAGCCATTAACCCTCAATATCTCTCTCTCTATCTATATCTCTATCTAAATCCCTCACCTCTCTCTCTCTCTCTAAACCGCTAAACTCCAATCTCTCTATCTCCCTCTGTAAACCATAAATCCCCCTCTCTCTCGAAACCTCCAATCTCTCTCTCTCTCTCTCTCTCTCTCTCTCTCTCTCTCTCTATCGAAACCCCTAATCCCCAAATATCTCTACCTGTCTATCTCTCTCTACCTAAGCAACTAACCCCTAATATGTCCCTCTCTCTCTCTATCTAAACTCCTAACCCCTAATCTCTTTATGTCTCTCTTTCTCTCTCAAATCACCTAACCCCAAAACCTTGATTTCTGGATCACTCTAAACCCTTAAACCCACAATCTCTCTTTCTCTAAACTCATAACCATTACCCCCCAATCTTTTCCCCTAAACCCCTAACCCCCAATCTCTATTTCTCCCCCCCCCCCACTCTCTCTCTATATATAAATATATAAATATATACCTCTAACCCCCTATATCTCTATCTCTCTTTAAACCTGTAAACCCTAATATCTATCACTATCTCTATATATCTAAACTCCAATCTCTATCTCTATCTCTCTATGTATCTATCTATCTATATCTATCTCTAAAGCCCTAACCCACAATCTCTCTCTCTCTCTCTCTCACAACCCCTAACCTCCAATCTCTCTATCTGTCTCTCTCTCCCTCTAAACCTCTAACCACTCATTTATGTCTCTCTTCCTCTCTCTTCCTCTCTCTTTCTATAAACCCCTAACCTCCAATATCTCCCTCTTTGTAAACCCCAACCTCCAATATATCTCTATCTCTAAACCCCTAACCCTCTCTCTCTCTCTCTCTCTCTAAACCCACAACCCCCAATCTCTCTATCTCTCTCTAAACCTGTAACCTCTAATCTCTCTCTCTCTCTCTCTAAACATGTAACCTCTAATCTCTCTCTCTACCTATAAACCCATAAATCCCAATATCTATCTCTCTCTCTTTCTAAACCCTTAACCTCCATTCTCTCTCTCTCTAAACCCCTAACCTCCAATCTCTCTTTCTAAAGACCTAATCCCCAATGTCTCTCTCTCTCTCTCTCTCTCTCTATAAAAAAACCTACCCCCTAATATCTCTTTCTCTCTCTCTCTCTGAACACCTAACCTCTCATCTCTGTCTATCTCTATAAATCCTTAACCTCTGATCTCTCTCTCTCTCTTTAAACCTTCAATCTCTCTCTCTCTCTCTCTCTAAACCCTTAACCCCCAATCTCTCTCTCTCTAAACCCTTAACCCCCAATCTCTCTCTCTCTCTCTAGATCATTAACCCTCAATCTCTCTCTCACTCTCTCTCTCTCCAAACCCTTAACCCCCTCTCTCTCTCTCCAAACCCTTAACCCCCCCTCTCTCTCTCTAGATCCCTAACCCCCATCTCTCTCTCTCTCTCTCACTAATACCCAAACCTCAAATCTCTCTCTACCCCAATATCTTTATGTCTCCCTCTCTCTAAACCACTAACCCCTAAACTCCAATATCTCTATGTCTCTCTCTCTCTAAACCACTAACCCCTAAACCACAATATCTCTCTCATTGTAAACCCTTAAATCCCCAATCTCTCTTTCTAAACTATCAATCTCTCTCTCTAAAAACCTAATCCCAAATATATCTCTCTCTCTTCTCTCTCACTGTATAACCTTAACCTTCCATCTCAATCCCTCTCTCTAAATGCCTAACCTTAAATCTCCCTCTATCTCTCTCTAAACCCCTTACTCCCAACTCTCTCTCTCTCTATTTATCTAAACCCCTATTTCACAATCTCTCTCTCTCCCTTATACCCTTTTCCCAATCTCTCTCTCTCTCTCTAAACCCCTATTGCGCAATCGATCTCTCTCTAAACCCCTAACCTACAATCTCTTTCTCTCTCTCTCTCTAAACTACTAACCCTTAATCTCTTTGTGTCTATCTCTCTCTCTAAATAACTAACCCCAATCTCTCTCTCTCTAAACACCTAACCCCCAATTTCTCTCTCTCTCTCTCTCTCTAAACCCCTAACCCCCAATTTCTCTCTCTCTCTCTCTCTCTCTAAGCCCCTAACCCCCAATCTCTCTCTCTCTCTAAATCCCTAACCTCCAATCTCTCTCTCTCTCTCTAAACCCCTAATGCACAATTTCTCTCTCTCTCTCTCTCCCTATGTCTCTCTCTAAACCACTAACCTCCTCTCTCTCTCTAAACACCTAACCCCCAATCTCTCTTTCTCTCTCTCTCTCTCCCAAAACCCTAAGCCGAATCTCTCCATGTCTAAACCCTTAACCACCAATCTCTCTCTCTATGTAAACTCCTAACCCCAAGTCTCTTTCTCTTTCTAAACCCCTAACCCCCATTCTCTCTCTCTCTCCCTCTCAACCCCTAACCCACAATCTCTCTCTCTCTCTCTCTCTCTCTTAAAACCCTACCCCCATTCTCTCTCCCTCTCTCCTACTCTAAATCCCTAGCCTCCAATCTCTCTCTATCTCTATCTAAACCCCTAACCTAACCTCCCTCTCTCTCTATAAACCCCTAGCCTCCAATCTCTCTCTATCTCTCTCTCTAAACCCCTAACCTAACCTCCCACTCTCTCTCTAAACCCCTAACCTCTTATCTCTCTCTCTCTCGAAACACCTAAACTCAGATCTCCCTCTCTCTCTAAACATTCAATCTCTCTCTCTCTCTCTAAACCCCTAATATCCAATCTCTCTCTCTCTAAAACCCCTAATATCCAATCTCTCTCTCTCTCTCCACACGCCTAACCTCCAATCTCTCTCTCTCACTCACTCTCCAAACCCCCTAACCCCCAATTTCTCTCTTTCTCTCTAAGCCCATAAAATCCAATCTCTCTGTCTATAAACCTTTAACTCTCAATCTCTCTCTGTCTCTCTCTCTCTAAACCCCTAAGCCTCAATCTCTCTTTCTCTCTCTTTAATACCATAATCTCCAATATCTTGTCTCTCTCTCTCTAAACTCCTAAACCCCAATCTCTCTCTCTCTCTCTCTCTCTCTACCCCTAACCTATTAACCCCAATATCTCTCTCACCCTAAACAATTAAACTCATAATCTCTCTCTCTCTCTCTCACCCTAAACCCCATAATCTCTCTCTCTCACCCTAAACCCCAATCTCTCTCTCTCTCTCTCTACCCCTAACCTATTAACCCCAATATCTCTCTCACCCTAACCAATTAAACCCATAATCTCTCTCTCTCTCTCACTCTCAACAATTAAACCCACAATCTCTCTCTCCGAACACCTAACCTTCAATCTCTCTCTCTCTCTCTAAATCCCCTAAACCACCAATCTCTCTCTCTCTCTCTCAACCTTATTATCAAATCTCTCTCTCTCTCTCTCAAACCCTAAACTCTAAACTCCAACATCTCTATCACTCTAAACCCTTAAACCCCTAATCTCTCTCTCTCTCTCTCTCTCAACCCATAACAACCAATATCTCTCTGTCTCTCTCTCTCGCTAAACCCATGCCCCCAATCTCTCAATCTCTTTCTCTCTCTAAACCCTAATCCCTCTTTCTCTCTATCTTATCTATCTAAACACCTAAGAATAAATCTCTCCCTATCTCTCTCTAAACCCTCAACCTCCAATGTCTCTCGCACTCTCTCTCTAAACCATTGAACGAAAATATCTCTATCTTTCTAAACACCTAATTCCCAACCTCTCTCTCCCTCTAAACTAGTGAACTCCAAACTCTCTCTCTCTCTCTCTCTCAACCCATAACCTCCAATCTCTCTCTCTCTCTCTCTAAATTCCTAACCCCCAATCTCTTTCTCTCTCTAAACTCATAACCCCCAATATCTATCTCTCTCTTTAAAACAATAACCCCCAAAATATATTTTTGTCTCTCACTCTAAACCCCTAACCCTCAATCTCTCTCTCTCTCTCTAACCCCCAATCTTTGTCTCTATATCTCTCTCTTTATCTAAACACCTAACTATTACCTCCATCTAAACCTCTAACCCCCATTCTCTCACTCTTTAAATTCCTAACCAATAATATCTCTCTCTCTATCCCTTTCAAAACTTCTACCGCCCAATATCTCTCTCTCTCTCCCTCCCTCCCTCTCTCTCTATCTTTGTCTAAATCCATCACCTCTAATATCTCTCTCTCTCTAAAACCATAAAATTTAATCTCTCTCTCTCTCTCTCTCTCTCTCCCTCTGTAAACCATAACCCCCACTCTCTCTCTCTTTCTAAACCCCTAACCCCTAATCTCTCTCTCTCTCTCTCTCTCTTTATTTATCTATCAAAATACCCAATCCCCAATCTCTCTCTCACACACACTCTCTCTACCTAAACAACTAAGCCCCAATCTCTCCCTCTCTCTCTCTCTAAACTCCTAACTCTGAATCTCTCTGTGTCTCTATTTCTATCTTTAAGCCCCTAAACCCTAAACCCCAATTTCTCGTTCACTCTAAACCCTTAAACCCCAAATCGCTCTCTCTCTCTCTCTCTCTCTCTCTCTATAAACCCCAAACCCCCGATCTCTCTCTCTAAACCCATAACCATTACCCCCCAATCTCTCTTTCTCCCTCTCTCTCACTCTAAAACCCTAACCCCCATTATGTCTTTCTCTCACTCTCTCTATCTCTTTCAACCCCTAACCCCATATTTCTCTCTCTCTCTCTCTATATATATATATATATATACCTATTTATCTATCTATCTATCTATTGAAACCAAGAATCCCCAATCTCTCTCTCTCTCTCTCTCTCTAAACTCCTAAACCCCAATCTCTTTATGTCTGTCTTTCTCTCTTTAAGCCCCTAACCCCTAAATCCCAATTTATCACTCACTTAAAACCCTTAAACCCTTAAACCCCCAATCTCTCTCTCTCTCTCTCTAAACCCCGAACCCCCAATATCTCTCTCTAAACTCATAACCATCACCCCCCCAACCTCTCCCACTAAACCCCTAACCCCCAATCTCTCTTTCTCCCTCTCTCTCTTTCTATTCATCTATCTACCTACCTACCTACCTACCTACCTATCTATCTATCTATATATCTATCAAAACCAATAATCCCCAATCTCTCTCTCTAATACCCTAAACCCCTCTCTCTCTCTCTCTATCTAAATACCTAACCCCCAATCTCTCTCCCTCTAAACCCCTAAGATCCAATCTCTCTCTCTCTCTCTCTCTCCCTAAACCCATAACCCCCAATCTCTCTCTCTCTCTCTCTAAAATCCTAACCCTTACCCCCAAATATCTCTCTCTCTATCTAAAATTCTGACCCCCATTCTCTCATTCTCTAAATGCCTAACCCAAAATATCTCTCTCTCTATCTCTTTCTAAACCCCTACCCCCCAATCTCTCTCTCTCTCTCTCTCTCTCGAATTCCCTCACCTTTAATATCTCTCTCTTTCTAAACCCCTAAACTCCAATCACTCTCTCATTCTCTCTAAACCCTAACCTCCCCTCTCTCTATCTAAATCTCTAATCTCTCTCTCTTTCTCTCTCTAAATACCTAAACCCAATCTCTCTCTCTCTCTATTGAAATCCCTAATTCCCAATATTTCTCTCTCTCTCTAAACCCAAAACCCCCAATCTCTCTCTCTACCTAAACACCTAACCCTAAACTATCTCTCTCTCTAAACTCCTAAACCTCAATCTCTTTATGGTTATTTTTCTCTCTCTAATACCCTAACCCCTAAACCCATATTTCTCACTCACTCTAAACCCCTAAACCCCCAATATCTCTCTCTCTTTCTAAATATCAAACCCCAAACTCTCCCTCTCTCTCTCTGTAAGTCCATAGCCCTAACCCCCATTCTCTCTCTCTCTCTCTCTAAAACACTACCCCCCATTCTATCTCTCTCTAAAACACTAAGCCTCGATCTCTATTTATCTCTCTCTATCTCTCTCAACCCCTAACCCCCAATTTATCTCTCTCTCTCTCTCTATCTATCTTAATCTATCAAAACCCATAATTTCTAATCTCACTCTCTCTAAGCCCCTAACCCACAATCTCTCTCTCTCTCTCTCTACCTAAAAACCTAACCCCTAATATCTTTCTCTCTAAACCCCTAACCTCCAATCTATGTCTTTCTCTCTCTCTCTCTCTCTAAACTCCTAGGCCCCATTCTCTCTACATCTCTCTCTCCCTCTAAGCCCCTATAACATAAACCCAAATTTCTCTCTTAGTATAACCCCCCCTCTCTCTATCACACACACACACACACACTCTAAACACTTAACCCCAAATCTCTTTATCTATCTCTCTCTCTCTAAGCCTCTAATCCCCTAATATTTCTCTCTCTCTAAACCACTAATCCCTATTCTCTCTCTAATCCCGTTACCCCAATATATCTTTCTCTCTCTCTCTCAACCCCTAACCCCCAATTTCTCTCTCTATCTACCTCTCTCTCTCTCTAAAAACTCAAAACCCCCAATCTCTCTCTCTATAAACACCTAACTCTGTGTGTGTCTAAACTACTAACTCCCAATCTCTCTCTCTCTCTAAACCCAAAATTCTCAATCTCACTCTCTCCCTCTAAGTGCCTAACCCCAAATATATCTCTCTCTTTCTCTCTAATCCCCTAACCCCCATTGCCTCTCTATTTCTCTCTCTCTAAATCCTTATCTATCTCTCTCTCACACTCTCCAAACCCCTATACTCCAATCTTTCTCTCTCTCTAAACCCGTAAACTCCAATATCTCTCTCTCCCTATCTCTCCCTCTAAACCTCTAACCCCCAATTTATATCTCTCTTGGCCCCTCTCTATCTCTAAAACCCTAAGCTCCAGTCTCTCTCCCTCTAAACCCCTAACCTGCAATCTCTCTCTCTCTAAACACCTAACCTCCAATCTCTATCTTTCTCTAAACCCCTAAACCCCAATCTCTCCCTCTCTCTAAACAAAACCTTGAATCTCTCTATGTCTCTCTAAACCACTAACTCCCAATCTCGCTTTCTAAAAGTGTAACCCCTAATATCACTCTCTCTATCACGCTCTAAAACCCTAACCCTCTATCCCTCTATCTCTAAACCCCTAACCCTCAATCCCTTTCTCTATCTCTAAACCCTTAACCCCCAATCTCTCTCTCTAAACACATAACCCCCAATATTTCTCTCTCTAAACCACTAACATCTAATATCTCTCTCTCTCCCTGAACTCCAAACCCAAAAAATCTCTATGTCTCTCTATGTCTCTAAACCCTAAAACCTCAATCTATCTCTCTCTTTAAACCCTCTCTCTCTCTCTCTCATTCTATCTCTAAACCCCAAACCTACAATCTCTCTATCTCTCTCTAAACCCATAACCCTTACCCCCCAATCTCTCCCCCTAAAGCCCATTCTCTCTTGCTCACTCTCTCTCTCTCTCTATGAAACCCTAACCCCTAATCTATCAATCTATCTTTCTATAAATCTATCTATGTATCAAAGTTCATAATCCCAAAACCCTCTCTCTAAGCCCCTAACCCCCAATCTCTCTCTCTCTCTCTAAAATACTAACCCCCAATCTCTCTACGTCTATCTCCCTCTCTATAAGCCCCTAACCCCTAAACTAATTTATTCCTCGTGACAATAAATCCTTAAACCCCAAATCTCTCTCTCTCTCTCTCATACACACACACACACACACTTTAAACATCTAACTCCAAATCTCTCTCTCTCTAAGCCCATAACCCTTACCCCCATTCTCTTTCTCTAAAACCCTAAACCTCTCTCTCTCTAAATCCATAACCCCCAATCTATCATTCTCTATCTCAATCCCTAACCTCCAATTTATCTCTCTTTCTCTCTAAACCCAAACCCCCAATCTCTCCCTCTCTCTCTCTAAACCCCTAACTATGTGTATGTGTCCAAATCGCTAAACCCAATCTCTCTCTCTCTCTCTAAGCCCCAAACCCCCAATCCTCTGTCTCTCTCTAAATGCCTAACCCCAAATCTCTCTCTCTCTCTCTAAACCCCTAAATTCTAATCTCTCCATCTCTCTCTCTCTAAACCACTAACTCCCATTCGCTCTCTCCCTCTAAACCCTAACCTCTATCTCTCTCTCACTCTCCAAACTCCTAACCCCCAATTTCTCTCTCTCTCTCTCTCTCTAAACCCCTAAGCTCCAATCTCTCTCCTTCTAAATCCCTAACCCCTAATCTATTTCTCTCTCTCTCTCTAAACCACTAACTTCAAATCTCTCTCTCCCTGCCTATAAACCCCTAACCCCAAATATCTATCTCTCTCTAAACACATAACCTCAAATTTATCTCTCTCTCTAAAACACTAACTCCCAATATCTCACTTTGTCTAAAACCATAACCATTATTCTCACTCTCTCTCTGTTGCTCTAAACCCTTAACCCCCAACCTCTCTATTGCGCTCTCTCTCTCTCTAAGCCCCCTAATCTCTCTATCTCTGTATACCCCTAACCTCCAAACCCTCTCTCTCTAAACCTATAACTCCCATTCTCTCTCTCTCTCCCTAAACCCCCAACCCACAATCTCTCTTTCTCTCTCTCTCTCTCTCTCTCTGTGTGTGTGTCTAAACCTCTAACCTACAATATCTCTATCTCTAACCCCCTAACCTACAATCTCTCTCTCTCTAAAACCCTAAAACTAATATATCTCTCTCTATCAAAACCCTTAACACCCAATCTCTCTCTCTCTCTAAACCCATAACACCCAATCTCTCTCTCTCTCTCTAAACTCCTAACCCCCAATCTCTCTATGTCTCTCACTGTCTCTAAACCCATAAACCTCAATCTCTCTCTCTCTCTCTCTCTCTCTAAATCCTTAATATCTCAATCTCTCTCTCTCTCTCTCTCTCTCTAAATCTCTAACCCACACTCTTTGTCTTTGTCTAAACACCTAACCGTTACCCTTTAATGTCTCTCTCTAAACCCCTAAACCCTAAAACCTCAATCTATCTCTCTCTTTAAACCCTTAATCCCTCAATCTCTCTCCCTCTCTCATTCTCTCTCTAAACCCCAAACCCACAATCTCTCTATCTCTCTAAACCCATAACCCTTACCCCCAAATCTCTCCCCCCAAACCCCATTCTCTCTTGCTCCCTCTCTCTCTCTCTCTTTATGAAACCCTAACCCCTAATCTATCAATCTATCTTTCTATAAATCTATCTATGTATCAAAGTTCATAATCCCAAAACTCTCTCTCTAAGCCCCTAACCCCAATCTCTCTCTCTCCCTCTCTCTAAAATCTGAACCCCCAATCTCTCTATGTCTATCTCTCTCTCCCTAAGCCCCTAACCCCTAAACCTCAATTTATTTCTCATAACACTAAATCCTTAAACCCAAAATCTCTCTCTCTCTCTCTCACACACACACACACTTTAAACATTTAACCCCAAATCTCTCTCTCTCTAATCCCATAACCCTTGCCCCCATTCTCTTTCCCTAAAACCCTAAACCTCTCTCTCTCTCTCTCTCAACTGCTAACTCCCAATATATTGTACTCTATCTCAATCCCTAACCCCCAATTTCTCTCTCTCTCTCTCTCTCTCTCTCTCCCTCCCTCTAAACCCAAAACCCCCAATATCTCCCTCTCTCTCTCTCTATACCCCTAACTATGTGTACGTGTCTCTCCAAATCACTAAATATCTCTCTCTCTCTCTCTCTCTCTAAGCCCCAAACCCCTAATCCTATCTATCTCTCTAAATGCCTAACCCCAAATCTCTCTCTGTCTCTCTCTAAACCCCAAAATTCTAATCTCTCCCACTCTCTCTCTCTAAACCACTAACCCCCATTCTCTCTTTGCTTCTAAACCCTAACCTCTATCTCTCTCTCACTCTCCAAACCTCTAACCCCCAATTTCTCTCTGTCTCTCTCTCTCTCTCTAAACTCCTAACCCCCAATTTTCTTCTCTCGCTCCCTCTCTCTCTCTCTAAACCCCTAAGCACCAATATCTCTCCTTTTAAATCCCTAACCCCCAATCTATTTCTCTCTCTCTCTAAACCACTAACTTCAAATCTCTCTCTCCCTCTCCCTGTAAACCCCTAACCCCAAATATTTATCTCTCTCTAAACACATAACCTCAAATTTCTCTCTCTCTCTAAAACACTAACTCCCAATATCTCACTCTCTCTAAGGCCATAACCATTAATCTCACTCTCTTTCTATCGCTCTAAACTCTTAACCCCCAACCTCTCTACTACTCTCTCTCTCTCTCAACCCCCTAATCTCTCTATCTCTGTATACCCCTAACCTCCAACCTCTCTCTCTCTCTAAACCTCTAACTCCCATTCCCTCTATGTCTCTATGTATCTCACTGTCTCTAAAACCATAAACCTCTCTCTCTCTCTCTCTGTATTTGTCTAAACACCTAACCCTTACCCTTTAATGTCTCTCTCTAAACCCCTAACCCCCATTCTCTCTCTCTCTCTCTAAACCAGTAACCCCCAATATCTCTCTCTCCCTTACAAAACCTAAACACCAATTTGTGTGTGTGTGTGTCTGAATTGATAACCCCCAATCTCTCTTTCTAAACCCCTAATTCCCAATCTCTCTCTCTCTCTCTAAACGCCTAACCACAAATCCCTATCTCTCTCTCTCTCTCTATCTCTAAACCATAATCTCTCTCTCTCTCTCTCTCTCTCTCTAAACCCCCAATCTCCAATCTCTCTATGTCTCTATACCCCTAACCCTATATATATCTTCAAACCCGTAACCCCCCATCTCTCTCTCTAAACCCCTAACCTCTCTCTCTCTCTCTCTCCCTAAACCCCTAACCTCCAATCTCCCTCTATCTCTAAACACCTAACCCCCAATCTCTCTCTCTGTAAAACCTTAACCCGCAATCTCTCTCTCTCTAAACACATAATCTCTCTCTCTCTCCCTCTCTCCCTCTCCCTAAACACTAACCCTAATCTCTCTCTCTCTCCCTCTCTCCCTCTCCCTAAACACTAACCCCAATCTCTCTCTCTAAACACCTAACCCTTACCCCCTAGTCTCTCTCTCCCTAAACCCCTAACCCACAATCTCTCTCTCTCTAAACCACTACCCCCAATATCTCTCTTTCTCTGAACCTGTAACCAACAATCTCTCTATCTCTCTCTCTCTCTCTCTCTACACCCATAACCCCCCAATATATCTCTCTCGCTCTCTCTAAACCCCCCCTCTCTCTCTATAAACCCCTAGTCTCCATCTCTCTCTCTCTCTAAATCCCTCAC
Source organism: Larix kaempferi (assembly GCA_027924585.1). Taxonomy (NCBI): domain Eukaryota; kingdom Viridiplantae; phylum Streptophyta; class Pinopsida; order Pinales; family Pinaceae; genus Larix; species Larix kaempferi. The sequence continues at coordinate 165,438 of BSBM01000559.1, forward strand.
CTCTAAACTCCAATATTTCTATCGCTCTAAACTCTCTCTCTCTCTCTCTCTCTCTCTCTCTCTCTCTCTCTCTCTCTCTATAAACCCCTAAACCCTAACATATATCTCTATCTATCTATCTATTTATCTTAAACCCTAACCATGAACCTCTCTCTCTCTAAACCCCTAACATGTGATCTCTCTCTCTCTACCCCTATCTCCCAATCTCTCTCTCTCTCTCTCTCTATCTATCTATATATAGCTAGCTATCTATATCTCTAAACCACTCATAGCCCATCTCTCTCTCTAGACACTTATTTCCATACCTCTCTCTCTCTCTCTCTCTCTAAACCTACGAACTCCAATCTCTCTCTCTCTCTAAACCCCAAAATTCTAATCTCTCCCACTCTCTCTCTAAACCACTAACCCCCATTCTCTCTTTGCCTCTAAACCCTAACCTCTATCTCTCTCTCACTCTCCAAACCTCTAACCCCCAATTTCTCTCTGTCTCTCTCTCTCTCTCTCTAAACTCCTAACCCCCAATTTTCTTCTCTCGCTCCCTCTCTCTCTCTCTAAAACCCTAAGCACCAATATCTCTCCTTCTAAATCCCTAACCCCCAATCTATTTCTCTCTCTCTCTAAACCACTAACTTCAAATCTCTCTCTCCCTCTCCCTGTAAACCCCTAACCCCAAATATTTATCTCTCTCTAAACACATAACCTCAAATTTCTCTCTCTCTCTAAAACACTAACTCCCAATATCTCACTCTCTCTAAGGCCATAACCATTAATCTCACTCTCTTTCTATCGCTCTAAACTCTTAACCCCCAACCTCTCTACTGCTCTCTCTCTCTCAACCCCCTAATCTCTCTATCTCTGTATACCCCTAACCTCCAACCTCTCTCTCTCTCTAAACCTCTAACTCCCATTCCCTCTATGTCTCTATGTATCTCACTGTCTCTAAAACCATAAACCTCTCTCTCTCTCTCTCTCTCTCTGTATTTGTCTAAACACCTAACCCTTACCCTTTAATGTCTCTCTCTAAACCCCTAACCCCCATTCTCTCTCTCTCTCTCTAAACCCGTAACCCCCAATATCTCTCTCTCCCTTACAAAACCTAAACACCAATTTGTGTGTGTGTGTGTCTGAATTGATAACCCCCAATCTCTCTTTCTAAACCCCTAATTCCCAATCTCTCTCTCTCTCTCTCTAAACGCCTAACCACAAATCCCTATCTCTCTCTCTCTCTCTCTCTCTCTAAACCCCCAATCTCCAATCTCTCTATGTCTCTATACCCCTAACCCCTTATATATATATATATATATATATATATATATATATATATATCTTCAAACCTGTAACCCCCCATCTCTCTCTCTAAACCCCTAACCTCTCTCTTTCTCTCTCCCTAAACCCCTAACCTCCAATCTCCCTCTATCTCTAAACACCTAACCCCCAATCTCTCTCTCTGTAAAACCTTAACCCGCAATCTCTCTCTCTCTAAACACATAATCTCTCTCTCTCTCCCTCTCTCCCTCTCCCTAAACACTAACCCTAATCTCTCTCTCTCTCCCTCTCTCCCTCTCCCTAAACACTAACCCCAATCTCTCTCTCTCTCTCTCTCTCTCTCTAAACACCTAACCCATAACCACCAATTTCTCTCTCTCTCTCTCTCTAAACCCATAACCCCCAATCTCTATCTCTCTCACTCTGGACCCCTATAAGCGAATAGACCCCAATCTCTCTCTCTCTCTCAATCCCTAACCCCCAATCTCTCTCTCTCTCTCTCTAAACCCCTAGACCTTAACCCCAAATCTCTCTCTCTATCTAAACCTCTAACCTCCAATCTCTCTCTCTAAAGCCATAACCTGCAATATCTCCCTCCCTCTCTCTCTCTATCTCTCCGCCCCTACACCCCTAACCCCCATTCTCTCTCTCTAAAGCCCTAACTTGCGATATCTCCCTCCCTCTCTCTCTCTATCTCTCCGCCCCTAAACCCCTAACCCCCAATTTATATTTCTCTCTCCCTCTCTCTCTAAGACCCTAACCTCCAATGTCTCTCTCTCTCTCTCTCTCTCTCTCTCTCTCTCTCCCTAAACCCCTAACCTCCAATATCCTTCTCTCACTAAACACCTAACCCCCAATCTCTCTCTCTAAAACCATAACCCCCAATTTTTCTCTCTCTCTCTAAACACCTAATCAATCTCTCCCCCCCTCTTTCCCTCTCTCTAAACCCTACCCCCCAATATCCCTCCCTCTCTAAATCCATAACCCCCAATCTCCCTCTCTCTAAACCCTTACCCCCTAATCTTTCTCTCTCTAAACCATTAACCCACATTATCTATGTCTCTCTCTCAACCCCTAACCCACAATCTCTCTTTCTCTCTCTAAACCCCACTACCTGCAAATATCTCTCTCTCTAAACCCTAACTATCAATATCTCCCTCTAAAACCCTAACCCCCAATATATCTCCCTCTCTCTCTAAACCCCTAAACTATGATCTCTCCCTCCCTCTCTAAACCCTAACCCATTCTCTCTCTCTCTCATAACCCCTAATCCCCATTCTCTCTCTCTCTAAACCCCTAACCCCCAATATCCCTCTCTCTCTCTACCTAAAAACCTAACCCCCAATCTATATTTCTCTAAACCCCTAACCCTCAATCTCTCTCTCTCTCTCTCTCTCTCTTTAAAATCCTAACCCCCAATTTCTCTATGTCTCTCTCTCTCTCAGACCCTAACCCCTAAACCCCGATTTTTCTCTTACTTTAAACCCTTGAACTGATAATCTCTCTCTCTCTCTCTCTCTCTCTCTCTCTCTCTCTCTCTAAACCCCTAACCCCAAATCCCTCTCTCTCTCTAAAACCCTAACCCAAAATCCCTCTCTCTCTCTAAACCCATAACCCCAAATCTCTCTCTATTTCTAAACCCATAACCCATAACCCCCAACTTCTCTCCATAAACCCCTAACCTTTGTTATATCTCTCTCCCTCCCTCTCTCTCTCTAAACCCCTAACCCCCAATCTATCTTTCTCTCTCTCTCTCAACCCCTAACCCCCAATCTCTCTTTCCCTCTCTCTCACAACCCCTAACCCCCAATTTCTCTCTCTCTCTCTCTCTCTCTCTCTCTCTCCAAACCTAAAACCCCAAATATCTCTCTATATATATAAACCGCTAACTCTCTTTATGTGTGTGTCTAAACCCCTAACCCCCAATCTCTCTCTCTCTCTAAACCCCAAACCCCTAATATATATTTCTCTCTCTAAACGCATAACACAAATCTCTTTCTCTCCCTAAACCACTAAAATCCTCTCTCTCTCTCTAAACCACTAACCCCTAATCTCTCTCTACCTGAATCTCTCTCTCACTCTCCAAACCCCTAACCGTCGATCTCTCTCTCTCTCTCTCTCTCTCTCCAAGCCCCTATAATCCAATATCTTTGTCTCTCTATCTCTATCTCTCTCCCTGCTCTAAACCCATAACCCCTAATTTATCTCTCTCTATCTCACCCTCTCTCTCTCTAGCCCCTAAGACCCATTATCTTTGTCTCTAAACCCCTAACCCCCAATATCTCTCTCTCTCTCTCTCTAAACCCCTAACCTCTAATTTCTCTCTCTCTTTCTCTCAAACCATAACCTCCAATATCACTCTCTCTCTCCCTCTTGAACTCCCTACCCCCCCCCTCTCTCTATCTGTAAACCCTTAACCCCCAATCTCTCTATCTATCTTTCTATGTATCTAAATGCCTAACCTCCAATCTCTCTCTCTCTATCTCTCTAATACCCTAACCTTAAATCTCTCTCTCTCTCTAAGCTCATAAACCCCAATATGTTACGTCTCTCTCTCTAAACCCATAACCCCTAATCCCTAAACCACAATCTCTCTCTCATTCTAAACCCTTAAACCCCCAATCCCTCTCTCTCTAAACCATCAATCTCTCTCTTCCTCTATAAACCGCCAATCTCATTTTCTCTCTAAAACCCTAACCTGGAATCTCTCTCTCTTCTCTCTCTCTCACTCTATACTCCTAACCTTCAATCTCTCTCTCTCTCTCTCTCAACCCCTAACCTCCAATCTCTCTCTCTCTGTAAACAAGTAAAATATGATCTCTATCTCTCTCTAAATGTCCAATCTCTTCCTCCCTCTCTCTCTCAACCCCTAACCCCCAATCTCTCTCTCTAATCCCCTAACTCCCAATATATATCTCTCTAAACCCATAACCCTCAATCTCTTTGTATCTATTGCTCTAAACCCTAAACCCCCAACTCTCTCTCTCTGTCTAAACCCCTAATCCCCAACATCTATTTTTATGTCTTTCATACCATAACATCCAATATCTTGTTCTCTCTCTCTAAACTCTTAAACCCCAATATATTTATCTCTCTCTCTCTCTCTCTCTAAACCCCTAACCCCTAAACCCCAATATCTCTCTCACTCTAAGCCCTTAAACCCCTAATCTCTCTCTCTCTCTCTCTCTCTCTCTCTCTCTCTCCCTAGCCCATAAACCCCAATCTCTCTATCACTCTAAACCCTCAAATCCCTAATCTCTCTCTCTCTCTAAAACTCTAATAACCCATCTCTTTGTGTCTCTCTCACTAAACCACTACCCCCCAATATCCCCCCCTCTCTCTAAACCCCTAAACTTGAATCCCTATCTTTCTCTCTATCTATCTAATCCCCTAACCATAAATCTCTCTCTCCCCCTCTCTCTCTAAAAATCCCTAACCTCCAATATATATCTCTCTCTACCCATAACCCCCAATTTATCTCTCTCTCTCTCCCTCTCTAAACCATTGAACGACAGTCTCTCTAAACAAAGAATTCCCAACACCTCTCTCACTCTAAACTAGTGAACTCCAATCTCTCTCTCTCTCTCTCTCTCTCTCTTTATCTAAACCCCTAACCCTTACTCCCAAACCTCTCCCTCTATCTAAACCCCTAACCCCTATTCTCTCAATCTCGAAATGCCTAACCCACAATATCTCTCACTCCTTCTCTTTTTAAACCCATACCCTCTCTCTCTCTCTCTCTCTCTATAAATCCCTCAATTATAATATTTTTCTCTCTCTAAACCCATAAACTCAGACCTCTCTCTCTCTCCCTCTATAAACCTTAAGCCTCCCCCCTATCCCTCTCTCTCTCAATCTGTAACCCCCAATCTCTCTCTCTCTCTCTCTCTCTCTCTCTCTCTCTCTCTCTCTCTCTCTCTCTCTCTATTGAAACCCCTAACCCCCAATCTCTCTCCCTCCCCCCTCTCTCTCTATTGAAACCCATAATCCCCAATATCTCAACCCCCCCGCCTCTCTCTCTCTCTCTCTCTCTCTCTTGCTTGCGCTCTCTCTACATAAACACCTAACCCCCAATCTCTCTCTCTCTCTCTCTCTCTCTCTCTCTCTAAACTCATAATCCCCAATCTCTCTATGCCTCTCTTTCTTTCTCTAATCCCCTAAACCCTAAACCTCATTTTAACACTCACTCTAAACCCTTAACCCCCAATCTCTCTTTCTCTCAACCCCTAACCCCCATTCTCCCTCTCTCTCTCTATTTATCTATCTATCTATGTATCAAAACCCCTAATCCCCAATCTATCTCTCTCTCTTTCTACCTAAACACCTAACCCCCAATCTCTCTCTCTCTCTGAACACCTAACCTTCAATCTCTCTCTCTCTCTCTCTCTAAACACCTAACCCCTAATATCTCTCTCTCTCTGAACCCCTAACCTTCAATCTCTCTCTCTCTCTCTCTCTAAACCCCTAGACCTTAACCCCATATCTCTCTCTCTATCTAAACCTCTAACCCACATTCTCTCTCTCTAAATCCCTAACCTGCAATATCTCCCTCCCTCTCTCTCTATCTCTCCGCCCCTAAACCGCTAACCCCCAATTTATATTTCTCCTTCTCTCTCTCTCTAAGACCCTGGCCTTCGATGTCTCTCTCCCTCCCTCTCTCTCTCTCTCTCCCCCCCTAAACCCCTAACCTCCAATCTCCTTCTCTCGCTAAACACCTAACCCCCAATCTCTCTCTCTCTCTCTCTCTCTCTCTCTCTCTCTAAACACCTAATCTATCTCTCCCGCCCTCTTTCCCTCTCTCTAAACCCTAACCCCCAATCTTTCTCTCTCTCTCTCTCTAAATCCATAACCCCTATTCTGTCACTCTCTCTCTCTCTAAACCCTTAACCCTTACCCCCTAATCTTTCTCTCTAAACCATTAACCCACATTATCTATGTCTCTCTCTAAACCCTTAACCCAAAATCTCTCTTTCTCTCTCTAAACCACTACTTGCAAATATCTCTCTCTCTAAACCCAATCATTGAATCTCTCTCTCTCTCTAAATCCCTAGCCTCTCTCTCTTTCTCTCTCTCTCTCTCTCTCTAAACACCTAAACTATGATCTCTCACTCCCTCTCTAAACCCTAACCTCTCTCTCTCTCTCTCAACCCCTAATCCCCATTCTCTCTCTCTCTAAACCCCTAACCCCCAATATCCCTCTCTCTATCTACCTGAAAACCTAACCCCCAATCTATATTTCTCTAAACCCCTAACCCCCAATCTCTCTTTCTCTCTCTCTCTTAACCCCTAACCCCCAATTTCTCTCTCTCTCTCTCTCTCTCTCTCTCTCTCTCTCTCTGTCTATCTCTCTAAACCCCTAACCCCCAATATATATATCTCTCTCTAAGCCCCTAACCTCCAATCTCTCTCTCTCTCTCTCTCAAACCATAACCTCCAATTTCACTCTCTCTCTCCCTCTTGAAATCCTTAACCCCCTCTCTCTCTCTCTATCTGTAAACCCTTAACCCCCAATCTCTCTCTCTATCTATCTATGTACCTAAACGCCTAACCCCCAATCTCTCTCTCTATCTCTCTAATATCCTAACCTCAAATATCTGTCTCTCTAAGCTCCTAAACCCCAATATTTTATGTCTCTCTCTCTAAACCCATAACCCCTAATCCCTAAGCCACAATCTCTCTCTCATTCTAAACCCTTAAACCCCCAATCCTTCTCTCTCTAAACAATCAATCTCTCTCTCTTCTCTCTCTCTCACTCTATACACCTAACCTTCAATATCTCTCTCTCTCTCTCTCAACCCCTAATATTCAATTTCTCACTCTCTCTCTCTGTAAACACCTAAAATATGATCTCTCTCTCTCTCTAAACATCCAATCTCTCCCTCTCTCTCTCTAAACCCCTAACCCCAATCTCTCTGTCTAATCCCCTAACTCCCAATATCTCTCTCTCTAAACCCATAACCCTCAATCTCTTTGTATCTCTTGCTCTAAACCCTTAACTCCCAACTCTCTCTATCTCTCTCTCTCTCTCTAAACCCCTAATCCCCAATATCTATTTTTATGTATTTCATACCATAACATCCAATATCTTGTTCTCTCTCTCTAAATTCTTAAACCCCAATATTTTTATCTCTCTCTCTCTCTCTAAACCCCTAACCCCTAAACCCCAATATTTTTATCTCTCTCTCTCTCTAAACCCCTAACCCCTAAACCCCAATATCTCTCTCACTCTAAGCCCTTAAACACCTAATATATGTTTCTCTCTCTCAAACTTGTTGCAAAATCTCTCTCTCTCTCTCTCTCTCAATCCCTAACCCATAAACCCCAATCTATCTATCACTCTAAACCCTCAAACCCCTAATCTCTCTCTCTCTCTCTCTCTCTTTCTAAAACCCTAATAACCAATCTCTTTTTGTCTCTCTCACTAAACCACTACCCCCAAATATCCCTCTCTCTCTCTAAACCCCTAAACATGAATCCCTCTCTTTCTCTCTATCTATCTAAACCCATAACCATAAATCTCTCTCTCCTTCTCTCTCTCTAAAAATCCCTAACCTCCAATATATCTCTCTCTCTACCCATAAACCCCAATTTCTCTCTCTCTCTCTCTCTCTCTCTCTCTCTCTCTCTAAACCATTAAACGACAATCTCTCTCTAAACACAGCATTCCCAACACCTCTCTCACTCTAAACCAGTGAACTCCAGTCTCTCTCTTTGTCACCTACCCAAATTTCTGGGAATTATTATTTTATTTTGCAAAAATACTTCATGTTAATTTAATTACAAAGTTTTGTAATTATGATCAGTTATGATCATGGATGAATGTAAGTACTGAATATTATTATTTAAATAAATTAATTAGGAGACAAACACCCAAGAGGACTGTTGAATGAGTGTTCAATGACCCACTAGGAGGAATGCAAGCTGTTGGAAGGTATGGGACACATGGAAGCAGTTACATCACACCACTAACTGTTGGTTATGGGATAGATTCCCCTAAAATAGGGCATTATCCCCCAGGTGGAGGGAGTGAGCAGGTAGCTCATTTAATGACCCAGTAACATTTGAAAAGGCTTAGGCATCCTATAAAGGAAAATTCGAATTGGGCAGGTAGCCCTTAATCAATATTTCTGCAGAATATTTTCCTCTTGTAAATCAAGTGATTTCAAGAGAGATTCGAATAAGGGAGGTTAGTGGTGATTGAAAACTGAGTTTTTGCATATTATTGAAGAGAAACAGAGTTGTAGGAGCAAGTCTTTTGGACTGCTACCTATTGAAGATTTAGAAGATTACTGCTACAACAAGAAGAAGTCCAAATTCCTGAAGTTTCTTCCTCCTGGTGGTTCAGCGAACAGGCTCGGGGGTCCTAAGACAGTATTTGACTGTTTTTAGGGGTTTGGTTGGGTGGAACAGTCTTCCTGGGTTGTTTGTTTCCCTACAGAGTTCTCAGGTTCTTAAGGATTTCCTAACTTATTCTCAGTAAATAATTATGTTCTGTTTATCTAGTATTAATCTATTTATTTGCTTTTGAAAAGAATCTAATTCTAGAAATGTTTCAGTTTAATGATAAATTGATAAATCAATATCACCATTTTTCCACATGCTGTTTGGCAACATTGTACTCTAGTAGAGATATGCAAATTAAAGTAGATTAGAAGATAGACAAAATTTTCCATTGAATTCGGTAGATAGGTAGTAATCATATATGTATCAGTGTTTTGTTCCTAAGATTAATTAATTGAAGAAGGTCCTGTATCATAGTTAGTGTATATAATGTTTCTTCAGTTATATGATAAACAATCCATATATAATTTCTGTACAATCCTCCTGCATTATATATAAATTATGTTCATAGGAAGTAGATAGATTAATACTGCATATTGTTTTAAGATTGCTGAATTTGAATAAAACATTCTTTATAATAAGTTGGAAACAATAGTTTTCACACATGTTTCATATTCATACATTTCATTCACACATAGTTTCATTGAAATTACTTCATCAACATTATATGCATAGAAATTAAATTATAGACAGAATTGTAATTTACATAGTCTTCACGATTTCTACACTATACATTCACATTGCTTTCACTTACTATAGTAAGGATGTATTATCTATAAATTTAACAAATGACAAGAATTTACTAAACACTACTATTATTACCATGTGTTTATTTCTCTCTTTTTCTGTTTACTCTGTTTGTGATTATTGTAAATCTGAGTCTCGTATCAAGAAGAAAACCCTAGCTAGATTTATGTTTTTCTCTTTTATTATTTTATAACAAAACTTTACACTCTATTCAAACCTAGGATCGAAACCGATCCAGTATCTTTAATATTGTTCATATTAACATCCTCAACAAAACACGAATTAGGGTTTGACCCTATTCGTTTCCTTTGCAAAACATTATTGAAAAATCAGTTCAACCTTTTACTCTACTTAGATTTCAAACATCTACAAGCAAGAATGCACATTATCAACCTATCGTATCAAGACAAACCAAACAGACTTATACGAAAAGTTTAGCATACATTTCCATCTTAGGGTTGAATTTTATTTTATACACAGAACCTTTATCATCGACGATATTTTCAAACCCTAATCTAGCTCGAAAGACATTGTAGTAACCTTCAGCATGAAGTTGAATTACACAGACATTTAACCATTATAATTTAGCATGCAAATTTATTTTCCGAGGAAAGAGGTATCATTTACACAATGACTGAGCCCACGGCTCATTTCAAAACTTAACCTTTGAAATCATAGATTCTCAGAACGAAGATTTTCAACTCTGATTGCAAACAAAATTAAAATTAGGGTTTATCCCAAGTTTACAGTAGTTCTAAAAGAACCCAATATCCCAGAACATCGACGAGTCATAGCTCCAGTCGGTCTCACAAAATTACACTTTATAAAAACCAAGAACCATTCAAACGAAAACAAGAGTCGCAAGCATGTTCAGAGAAAACAATGAGCCTCGACAAGCCTGTTACTCATTCTTAAGAACCACTTCAACCACCATCCAAGAGAACTATGAGGGTTATGGAAGACCCGAGGCTTACCGATGTTGAGGTACGCTAACACCTTTGCCAAAACGTTACTCTGTTGCTTCCTTAAAACCCTGTAGCTAACAAATGACAGAGTTTGAGTTAGATAAAAGTTATTTCTAGAATGAAAAACGAAACGCAGCAAAGAAATTTTTCACCTCAGAAGAATCGCTTACCTTCGTAACCCTGGCCAAGCCTTGAAGTTCTCAAAAAAAACGACGAGATTGGTGCTGTGAATGATACCAGGAAACTTTCAACCATGATTTCGATAATACTCTAAACCAGAGACTTAGGTCTCTAATAAACAAAATGCCATTGCAGAGGTTTAAGACCTGTAACTTCCACTTGTTAGAAAGTCTCAAGGTCGAATCTCTCCCAAGGTTTCAACAGAAATTTCGGCAGCCTATCGGCCACCTCCAACGAAGACAATAACACAATGAAACTACTTTCTCCAAGTTCATAAACTCAACACACGGTAGATGTTAGGGTTTTCATCCAACGACCCATTTCCATCACCATTGACGGTCTCCACCTTGCCAGCAATCGTAGCATTGAAATAAACGATGTCAAACATTTAATGCCAGACCTATTTTACAGGTAGACATTGCCACGATGGCACATGGTGGAGCAACATGATCAACGCATGGAATATAACCCTTACACAACAACAAGCATGGAGGCATTCACATCTACGTGGATCTCTGAGATTACCACTCAACAAGGAGGCAGTACCAAGTTTTTTAATGTAGGATTGTTGGGCGATCTCTATCTCAGCTCAAGACCGGCGCCAAGTTAAATGAGCCAGCAACCTGTCAATTTTTCACATTAATTGCATGTCAGCGTTTTCGATGGGACTGTAAACCTTGCAATTCATAGTATTAACACCTTTTAAATTTACCATGGTAATTTAACATCTATGCAAAGTTCGATATAACATTTCATTATAGTGCTTGCACTTTATTACCATCAAATCCAATATATTACAATGTTGGCAAACATAGTTTATAGTTTGGAGATGATTCTTTTTGTTGTATGTTATTATAATAGTTACACCTATATTCTAACATTGATATCAAACTGAGGATTAATATAGTTGCACCACTATATTCATAAGACTTAGATTTTATCACGATATAGAATGGAATTTAAATAGCTCAAGTCTTGTTTGTACTATAGTCAATCTATGGTTTACATTTGTTCATATATTTAATTGCTACGAATGTCTAGTCTTTTGGAAAGATCACAATTGCTTATTAAGACCTAAATAATTCTAGTGGTGAATATGAACTTTGAACCATAAAACTTATATAGTTAATCAATAATGTTGTATAAGCTCACAAACACATACATGCTATAATATATATTTTGGTAATGGGAGTAATAATTTTCTCCAACCCCTATCCACTTCTATTCATGCGATACAATGGTACTATACCATCATGGTACTACTAGCTAAATGATGACAACAAGACAGCTAACTTGGGTTGATCTTACTATGATACAAAACGAATTATGGAAAGCAAAAGTGTAAGCATATGAATCGTACATGTATGCTTTTATAAATGCAACAGTCTTTAATCATTTCTATTTTTATTTCCAAACGATGAATTTGAACTCACACGAACTGGAATTTATTGCAATCATGAAACTTCTTACTTGTCGTCTGCACATAGAACAGGTCCAATGTTTTAGCATACAGCTAAGTAAGCTTCGGGGTCCCTCATAGGACTCCCTTGGACAACAAAGGAGCAAACTGTCAGTATCATATCATGGAAAGAGCATCATACCACATTCTAACCTGGAATTTCATTATTACATCAATCATACTTATCATTGCATTAAAAAGTGTCGCATCAAAGTCTGAGTTAATCGTGCATTTAACTATGATAATCATAGTTGTTATGAATGCAATTAAGTTGTCACTGTTGCATTAGTTATAACATAATTTTATTTATGTTAAGTACAACAGCTGTTTAGTTAGCGTTGTTACATCTAGCAATTATAAATTATCACAAATTAAGCTAATTATTGCTGGTTACAAAAAATTTAAATTTTTACGAAAATATGGGATGTTACATGTGGTATCAGAGCACAGATTCATACTCTAGGCCTGAATTAGGTCCAAACATGCTATAGAAAACTTTTATATACAGCAAAAAAAAAAATTTTGCAGCAGAAAATCATACTAACTTGAAAATTGTATTATTATGTTATCAGAAGTTTATTTTCAGTTACAGGTATGGAGAACTCAGTTGAACATTTAAGTGACAGATTTCAGCCAAACAGTCACAGTTTGGGACAACACTTTGTAGAGGAAGGTCACGGGGAGATAAACAATAGTTCAACGGAACTGTTACGTGCCTTTCAAGAATTAAAGGCAGAAATCAAATCTGTGAAACTAGATAATGAAAAGATTCTGCAAGCTCAAGAACAACTCAATCAAGTGTTGTTTGAACACAGCCAAACAGAGGAACAAGAAAGAAACCATGAAGATGTTTCCAAGGTTGAAGATATGCCTCATGCTAATAAAAATCAGAACATCAAAGCCAGTGAAGTAAAGGATAGCTCAACCTCATCCGGAGATGCTATTGCAGAACGCAAAAAGAAACGTAATTATACTAGTGACAGCAGTGAAGAAGATTCCAAACCAAGAAGGAAAAATCATAAGGAATATGAGCAGATTTCTGGAGAATTCAAGAAGATAAGACCTCCAACTTTCAATGGAGAAAATGAGAAAGGCAAGACAGCAGAAGCTTGGCTGTCAGGGATGAAGAAATACTTCCATATATACAACTATTTAGAGTTCTTAAAAGCAAAAATGGCCATATATAACTTAACCGGAAAAACGGATATCTAGTGGCAGGATGTCAAAAGGGTAAAGGGCAACAAGGATAAAGATGTAAGCTGGAGTGCTTTCAAACAATATTTCAAAAAGAAGTATCTATCTGAACAGTGCTACGAAGAAAAATCTAAAGAGTTTTACGATTTGAAGTTGGGAGGTATGAACATGAAGGAACTGAACAGTAAGTTTCTGAACTTACTGAGATATGTACCCTACTTCATAGAAGAAAAACCAAAAATTCAAAGCTACTTAAGTTGTTTACCTTTCAGCATTAAAGACAGAATTGAGTATGGCAGCCCTAAAACATTAGAGGAGGCTATGAGGAAGGTAGTTTTCTATTATGATACAAATCAGAAGAGAGAGGGTATGTCTAATTGGAAAAATCATAAGCCAAACAATTTTGAATAGAAGAAGAAAAATTTCAGATTCAGTGGGAATTCCGGATTCCAAAGGAAGAATTTTCAGAATCGAAATTCCCAAGGGAATAATTCCATAAATAATTCACAGCAGAATTCTACAACACCGAAAAATGCATCTAATACTGCCAAGACCAGTGAGCCAAAGACACATATTAAATGTTTTGAATGTCAAGGTCCTCATTACGCGTCAGAATCTCCCTTACGGAAGCGGAAAGCAAACAACATTAACTCTATATAGACTGAACCTACTGTTGGAGACATAGCAAGGGAGATGCCAAGAATTAACGCAGCACTTGACAACAAGCAAGTAGATCATCAAATATCCATGGTAGAGATTGAAGGTATGATACATGACCATCCTGTTACTGTTTTAATTGACCCGGGTGCTAGTTTAAGTTATATATCACCAGATGTTGTAGAAAGTCTTAAATTGAAAACTGAAAAGTTCAATAAATCATGGCTAGTTAGAGTAGCAACTGGAACAAAGAGGAAAGTTTCAGATTTTATAGAGAACTGTGTTTTATCCATGAACCATTTGCAAACACAAATCAAGCTGAATATTTTACCTTTAGGTTCATATGATATTATAGTTGGTATGGACTAGTTAGAAGCCCATCATGTCATCCTAGACTGTTACGGAAAAAGTTTTACATGTTTAAATGATGAAGGGAAAACTATAGAAATAAAAGGCATTCCAAGGAAGGTAACCCTTAGACAAATTTCAACCATGCAAGTTAAGAGAGAAGTTAGGAAGGGATGCCAAATGTTTGCAGTAAATGTGATAAATGATGAGATTATGGATAAAGAGGACAAACTGAAATTAGAAGACATACCTGTCCTAAAAGATTTTAAAGATGTATTTCCTGAGGAGATTCTAGGATTAGCACCCAAAATAGATTTAGATTTTACCATAGAGTTAATACTAGGAGCTGTACCAAATTCAAAAGCTCCGTACCGAATGAATATACTGGATTTAAACGAATTAAAATCTCAGTTGAAGGAACTTATTGACAAGAAGTATATTAGACCAAGTGTGTCTCCTTGGGGTGCACCTGTCATCTTCGTTAAGAAGAAAGATGGAACATTAAGACTGTGCATAGATTATTCCCAACTTAATAAGATGACGATTAAGAATAGATACCCGTTGCCCTACATAGATGATCTATTTGATCAGCTGCGTGGAGAAACAGTATTTTCGAAGATTGATCTAAGATCAGGATATCATCAAGTAAGGGTTACGTATGAAGATATTTTCAAGACAGCTTTCTGAACTCGGTATGGACATTACGAGTTCGTAGTCATGCCGTTTGGCTTGACTAATGCCGTGGTTGTATTTATGTGTTTGATGAATAATATTTTGCATAAGTACTTAGACAAGTTCGATGTTGTGTTTATAGACGATATTTTAGTGTACTCAAAAAGCAAAGAAGAGCATGATGAACATTTACGGATTATCTTACAAGTATTAAGAGATCATCAATTGTATGCCAAATTTAGTAAATGTGACTTTCACAAAGACAAAATTCAGTATCTAGGACACCTAATTTTCGCAGAAGGAATCTCGGTTGACCCCGACAAGATAAGGGCCATTAATGATTGGACGATTCCCAAAAATGTGTTGGATGTAAGATCATTTATGGGCATTATGGGGTATTACAGAAAGTTTATAGAGAATTTCTCAAAAATTGCCAACCCCATAACTTCCTTGCAGAAGAAAGGGAAGAAATTTGTTTGGGATCAGAAATGTGTTGAGAGTTTTAAGAAATTAAAGGAACTATTGACGACAACACCTATCTTGAAGATAGCGAACCCCAACAAGGATTTTGTAGTTTGTACAGACACATGCAATGATGGACTTGGTGGAGTCTTGACACAGGAAGGGCATGTGATAGCATATGAATCTAGAAAGTTGAAAGTACATGAAAATAATTACTCTACATATGATTTAGAGTTATTAGCAGTTATTCATGCCTTAAAAATGTGGCGTCATCACCTTATTGGCAGGAAGTTTACATTATTAACAGATAACATGGGTCTGAAATATTTATTGAATCAGACAAACCTGAATGCTAGACAAGCTAGATGGTTGACATTCTTAAGTGAGTATGATTTCGAAATTCAACATATCAAAGGAAAGGAGAATAAAGTTGCAGATGCCTTAAATCGCAAGGCAAAACTAAATTTCATTTCAGCAATCAGTAATTATTCAACCGATTAGGAAAATCAGATTCTGGAAAAAGGTGAAACAGATGAAGAATACAGAAAAATGAAGGAAAAGACAACCAATAACAATTCTGAAAATTGTATGGCAGATTACAGAATTAAGGAAAATGGACTATTATTGTATAAAAACAGATTGTATGTACTAGATATACCAGAAATAAAATTTCTAATATTAAATGAGATGCATAAAAGTCACTATTTTGGTCATCTAGGATATCAAAATACCATCACTATGCTGAGAAAAGAATACTATTGGCCCATAATGAAAGATGAAGTAGCAGAATACATCGCAAAATTCTTGGACTGTCAAAAGGTGAAGGTTGAACACCAAGACCCTGCTGGATTGTTGAAACCATTACCAATACCAAGCTGGAAATGGGAAGTGATCAGCATAGATTTCATTACTGGATTGCCTAAAAATCAGAAACAACATGATTCCATCATGGTGGTGGTGGACAAACTCAGCAAGGCAGCACATTTCATACCAGTGAAGACCACACATAAAGCACTAGACATTGCAGATATTTTTATGAAACGGATCTTTAGACTGCATGGAATACCAAAGGTAATAATTTCATATCGTGACTCGAAGTTTACAGGAAACTTCTGGAGATCATTGTTTAAGGGATTGAATACAAATCTAAATTTTAGTTCAGCATTTCATCCATAGACGGATGGACAGACAGAAAGGGTAAATTAAGTGTCAGAAGATTTATTAAGAATGTATGTTAAGGATCAGCCTGGTAAGTGGGAAGATTATCTGCACTTAGCAGAATTTGCTTATAATAATCATTATCATGCTTCAGCCAAACTTAGTCCTTTTGAAATTCTTTATGGTAGGAAATGTAATACACCTATTTCGTGGAATGATCCAGTCAATAGAGTTGTTTTAGGACCTGAATTATTGCAAGAATTAGAACTAATTGTGAAACAGGTGCAAGGACATTTAAAGGCTGCCCAAGATAGGCAGAAAAGTCAAGCAGATTCAAAAATAACTCATAAAGAGTTCGAGGTGGGTGAACATGTGTTTCTTAAGGTAAGACCGAAAAAGAGTTCACTGAAATTGGGGAGCTGTGCCAAGTTGGCACCCAGGTATTGTTGTCCTTTTGAAATATTATCTAAGGTTGGAGTAGTGGCATACCAACTGGCTTTACCACCTAACCTAAAAATACATAATGTTTTTCATATATCATTTTTAAAGAAATATGTGCACGATACTACTCATGTTGTAAACTAGAATGATGTACAGGTGGGACAAGACGGAGATTTTCCGGTGGAACCAGATTGTATCCTCGGAAGGAGGGAAACTATTCTCTGGAATCACAACATTGGGCAAGTGAAGGTGTAATGGAAGCACCTTAGCGTAGAAGAGGCAACCTGGGACTTGGAGAGTAGTATGCAGGCAACATACCCAACTCTGTTTCAGGAACACTCAAGGAGTGATTAGCCAACATCGAGGACAATGTTGAGACTTAAGGGGGGGTGTATGTCACCTACCCAAATTTCTGGGAATTATTATTTTATTTTGCAAAAATACTTTATGTTAATTTAATTACAAAGTTTTGTAATTATGATCAGTTATGATCATGGATGAATGTAATTACTGAATATTATTATTTAAATAAATTAATTAGGAGACAAACACCCAAGAGGACTGTTGAATGAGTGTTCACTAACCCACTAGGAGGAATGGAAGCTGCTGGAAGGTATGGGACACATGGCAGCAGTTACATCACACCACTAACTGTTGGTTATGGGAAAACTTCCCCTAAAATAGGGCATTATCCCCCAGGTGGAGGGAGTGAGCAGGAAGCTCATTTAATGACCCAGTAACATTTGAAAAGGCCTACGCAGCCTATAAAGGCAAATTCGAATTGGGCAGGCAGCCCTTAATCAATATTTCTGCAGAATATTTTCCTCTTGTAAATCAGGTGATTTCAAGAGAGATTCGAATAAGGGAGGTTAGTGGTGATTGAAAACTGAGTTTTTACATATTATTGAAGATAAACAGAGTTGTAGGAGCAAGTCTTTTGGACTACTACCTATTGAAGATTTAGAAGATTACTGCTACAACAAGAAGAAGTCCAAATTCCTGAAGTTTCTTCCTCCTGGTGGTTCAACGAACAGGATCGGGGGTCTTAATACAGTATTTGACTGTTTTCAGGGGTTTGGTTGGGTGGAACAGTCTTCCTGGGTTGTTTGTTGCCCTACAGAATTCTCAGGTTCTTAAGGATTTCCTAACTTATTCTCAGTAAATAATTCTGTTCTGTTTATCTTGTATTAATCTGTTTATTTGCTTTCGAAAAGAATCTAATTCTAGAAATGTTTAAGTTCAATGCTAAATTGATAAATCAATATCCCCATTTTTCCACATGTTGTTTGGCAGCATCGTACTCTAGTAGAGATATGCAAATTAAAGTAGATTAGAAGATAGGAAAAATTTACCATTGAATTCGATAGATAGGTAGTAATCATATATGTATCAATTTTCTATTCCTAAGATTAATTAATTGAAGAAGGTCCTGTATCATAGTTAGTGTATATAATGTTTCTTCAGTTATATGATAAACAATCCATATATAATTTCTGTACAATCCTCCTGCATTATATATAAATTATGTTCATAGGAAGTAGATAGATTAATACTGCATATTGTTTTAAGACTCTTGAATTTGAATAAAACATTCTTTATAATAAGCTGGAAACAATAGTTTTCACACAGGTTTCATATTCATACATTTCATTCACACATAGTTTCATTGAAATTACTTCATCAACATTATATGCATAGAAATTAAATTATAGACAGAATTGTAATTTACACAGTCTTCACGATTTCTACACTATACATTCACATTGATTTCACTTACTATAGTAAGGATGTATTATCTATAAATTTAAAAAATGACAAGAATTTACTAAACACTACTATTATTACCACGTGTTTATTTCTCTCTTTTTCTGCTTACTCTATTTGTGATTATTGTAAATCTGAGTCTCATATCAAGAAGAAAACCCTAGCTAGATTTATGTTTTTCTCTTTTATTATTTTATAACAAAACTTTACACTCTATTAAAAAATGGGATCGAAACCAATATAGTATCTTTAATATTGTTCAGATTAACATCCTCAACAAAACACAAATTAGGGTTTGACCCTATTCGTTTCCTTTGCAAAACATTATTGAAATATTAGTTCAACCTTTTACTCTACTTAGATTTCAAACATCTACAAGCAAGAATGCACATTATCAATCTACAGTATCAAGAAAAACCACACAGACTTATACGAAAAGTTTAGCATACATTTCCATCTTAGGGTTGAAGTTTATTTTATACATAGAACCTTTATCATCGACGATATTTACAAACCCTAATCTAGCTCGAAAGACATTGTAGTAACCTTCAGCATGAAGTTGAATTACACAGACATTTAACCATTATAATTTAGCATGAAAATTTATTTTCCGAGGAAAGAGGTATCATTTACACAATGACTGAGCCCACGGCTCGTTTCAAAACTTAACCTTTGAAATCGTAAATTCTTAGAATGAAGATTTTCAACTTTGATTGCAAACAAAATTAAAATCAGGGTTTATCCCAAGTTTACAGCAGTTCTAAAAGAACCCAATATCCTATAACATCGATGAGTCATAGCTCCAGTCGGTCTCACAAAATTACACTTTATAAAAACCAAGAACCATTCAAACGAAAACAAGAGTTGCAAGCATGTTTGGAGATTTCTTCAACTAACAACATCGACAGAGAAAACGATGAGCCTCGACAAGCCTGTTACTAATTCTTAAGAACCACTTCAACCACCGTCCAAATGAACTATGAGGGTTATGGAATACCCGAGGCTTACCGGTGTTGAGGTATGCTAACACCTTTTCCAAAACGTTACTCTGTTGCTTCCTTCAAACCCTACAGCTGACAAATGACGTAGTTTGAATTAGTTAAAAGTTATTTCTAGAATGAAAAACAAAATCCAGCAAATAAATTTTTCACCTCAGAAGAATCGCTTACCTTTGTAACCCTGGCCAAGTCTTGAAGTTCTCAGACAAACGACGAGATTGGTGCTGTGAACGATACCAGGAAACTTTCAACCATGATTTCGATAATACTCTAAACCAGAGACTTAGGTCTCTAATAAACAAAATGCCATTGCAGAGGTTTAAGACCTGTAACTTCCACTTGTTAGAAAGTCTCAAGGTCGAATCTCTCCCAGGGTTTCAACAGAAATTTCGGCAGCCTGTCGGCCACCTCCAACAAAGACAATAACACAATGCAACTACTTTCTCCAAGTTCATAAACTCAACACATGGTAGATGTTAGGGTTTTCATCCAATGACCCATTTCCATCACCATCGATGGTCTCCACCTTGCCAGCAATCGTAGCATTGAAATAAACGACGTCAAACATTTAATGCCCGACCTATTTTACAGGTCGACATTGCCACGATGGCACACGATGGAGCAACATGATCAATGCATGGCATATAACCCTTACACAACAACAAGCATGGAGGCATTCATGTCTACGTGGATCTCTGAGATTACCACTCAGCAAGGAGGCAATACCAAGTTTTTTAATGCAGGATCGTTGGGCGATCTCTATCTCATCTCGAGACTGGCTCCAAGTTAAATGAGCCAGTAACCTATCATTTTTTCACATTAATTGCATGTCAGCATTTTCGACGAGACTATAAACCTTGCAATTCATAGTATTAACACCTTTTAAATTTACCATAGTAATTTAACATCTATGCAAAGTTTGATATAACATTTCATTATAGTGCTTGCACTTTATTACCATCAAATCCAATATATTACAATGTTGGCAAACATAGTCTATAGTTTTAAGAGGCTTTTGTTGCAGCCCAATGAATCGCTGTTTGAAACAGAATCACAAGAATATTCAGTAGATCCTGAAGTGGCTGAGATGCTTAAAGATTCTGACATAATTGGTGAAGCTACAAGCCTGTTTAACATGATAGACAAGATATTTGAAAAATATAGTGCAGAAATCATTTCTCTACTAATCAAGGATCCGCAGACAAGCCAGATTAGGGAAAGGATTGAATTGTTGGGATGGAAATCTGAATCCTTGCGAGTAAGTTGAGGAATCTTGAATCATAAAATAATTCATTTATAACTTTATAATTTTCTCTTTTATATGATAGTACTGAACGTATAAGACGTGGTTTGTATTTACAGAATTATCGGAGACCACACAATAGTGGTCAAGGCGGTGCTGGCCCTAGCGGGGCTCGTGGAGAGACGTGGCATCATGAGCAAACAACTCCATGTGCATCGACTCCTTCACCATTGTTGTCAACTGAACAGTTGGCAACACGTTTTGACACACCACGGACCCCAACTGTGAGTGCACCAGCTGCTAGTGACCGACACACACTGGATCGTCCAGAAGAAGGGGTCGACACCGAGAATCCTGGTAATATTGATATCGACCCAGATGCATTTCCAGGATCTTCCTGTGTCACTAGCATGAGAAAAATAAAGATCGATAAGATCCTAGGTAATTAATATACGTTGATTAAGTTAGTGTTTATAATTGCATTGTAATATATCGATAAAACGTTTTTTTTCAAATAATTATGATCATGGCATAATCATTTTGCAGGAAATGATGTTTTCTATAAACAAATGAATGATGCGTCCTTGGAGATCTTAGTGACCACCATCTGAACAAGGTGGGATAGACAACCGAAATTTTTAAAAGATGAACTCACTAATCGGTTGGTTGGCCTGTTCGGCGACAAGACCTTCAGTCAAGCCGAGGTCCTGAGAAGGGCAGGACAACATATCAAGGTTTTCTGAGACCAATATAGGACCCACCTAGAAAAAAAACCTAGGTATGAGCTCCCTCCAATGATTCCAACAATGGATTGGAGAGATCTAGTGGAGGATGGAAAGGAGAGGGCTCAAAGAAGAGAAGGAAAGATACCACCAGGCATAGGCACATATGCAATACTTTCCGCAATGTAATTCTAAACCTTATTATTATTGATTTCTATATCGAACATGGAACATCTAATGTATTTCAACACTTGCATAGGCTTCCAGACACATCAAAGTCCACAAAGGCAAGACTGGAAAAAATAGGTTAGCACAAGCTTGGCCCTGGTGGTTATTCGAATTTGGTGGCACGAATTATAAGTTTTAAAAAATCAATAATGCATACAAATAATAAATTGTAAATTATTTTTCGTTTTATTGCACCACAAAATGTTAAATAATGGCGTTATGCAAGTATGCAGGCCGAATGATTCAATGAAGAGGCCACAGAGGAAGACATGAAGCTTGGCTTCAAGCAAGGCTTTGCAGCTGTTGTTGAACGCCGGAAAAGCTTGTCTGGGAAAACACAGTCTTCTGGTACCAATCCATCCGGTGCACAGGTAAATAGAATCTATATACTTTAATGAAGATTTATTGCTTGTGAAATCTATTCGTTACAAATATTTGACAAAAAATATTGACTTTGTTTTGAGCAGGAAAGCAATGATCCCCCTAATGTTGAGGAGGGACAACAACAAATCGAAGACCATGCTTCGAATCCTAGTAATGAATTTATTCATATGCTACAATTTTATGTTAAGCATTGCAAATGGTGAACATTAATTGTAGTTCACCATATTTCAATTGCAGAGCATGTAAAGGGTGAAACTGTATAGGTTGAGCGTGGACAAGAACATGAATAACATGATGTGGCCACACCAGGTAAAAAAACACCTTTGTTTTTTTTATTTTTAAATGAAATACTTGTCAATACAATAGAAAAATACAACAATGTAACATTTTCACATTGTTGCAACAAATCCGAACCCCTTTCCACACAATCCATGTCTAGATCAGCACTCTAGGATGAAGACATCACCACAAGCGCTTGATGAAGAACCAAGAACTGGAAGAGAAAGTCCAGATGTAGATGATCCTCTTATAAATTATTTACCACTAAAGAGAAGAAAAATTAAAAAGAAGTGACTGGAAAAATGTCGTCTAATTATTTTTGATAATAATATATCGTCCATGATTTTTGGCCTAATGAATGAATGAATGGTTTAATGGTTTAATAATTCAGTGTAGTAAACTATTGCCTTTATTGAATGCCAGCTTTTATTGAATGAATGTGTTGACTAACTGAAAGAATGAATGCTTTATTGAATGTTATCTTTTATTGTATGAATGTGTTGACTGAATGAAACAATGATTTAATGAATGTTATCTTTTATTGTATGAATGTGTTAACTGAATGAAACAATGGTTTAATGAATGTTAGCCTTTATTGAATGAATAGTAGATGAAAGTTCATGATGAAATATGGATGAATTTGCACGTATTTGTTTTTTTCAAGTACATGCACTGGGTATGGGGAATTGAGAGTGATGTGAGGGGGGGGAGGGGCCATAAGAGTTTCCACATTCATGTGGTTGGACCTATTCAGTAGAGAATATTAAATTATTCTCGAAACAGAGAGGAGCTCAATGAATGGATACGATGCTGGATTTCTACAACCCACTCGCGTGTCATCTAAATTTTGACAATTTCTTGGAGCTTGTTGTGATGTTTGGTTGCTCCTCATAAACAATTTTGGGTTTCTAGATGATGAAATATCACTTGAGTAACTATTTGTGGAGTAGAGTGAGATATTTTTTGTAATAGGTTTGTTGATTCAACATGAAACTCTTAACGAAGATGAAGTGGCTAGTACTGGAATAATATCGGTGCTAATTGATGTCCTTCGAGATAAGCAGGAAAAAGTGAGATTGTTTTTCATGACAACACTAAGTGAGCTAATTTTGAGCTTTTTTGCAGGATTGAAATATGTTCACATGTCTTTCAATTTAGATGTACTAGCTTCAAACATTAACTTAGACACTTGGTAATTGTGACAGGTTCCTAGTGCATTGTGGAATTCCTTGAAGATGGGTTGAAATCCTAGGATCAAATGCTATGTAAGAAATGATCTATATTGAAACCCTGCCTAGCCAAAAATCCTTAGATGTTTTGTAAAACAATACAAATTTGAAGGCAATGTCACCATATTGTAGTCACAAAAAATTCATGCCACTAAAAGTCACTAGACTGTTGTTGAAGAATCAAATATGGAAACACTAGTTATTTTGTGATAAAAAAGTAGTGTATCCAATAAAGTCTCTAAACCACTATTGAACAATTAGGTTCGAATCCATGATTCTGCAATCAAAAAAAGATAGTGATGTTGCATATTTAGATCCTCTTGTTGTTGGGAAGACAAGATGTAGGCTAGGTCAATTGTTTTTTCTTTCTAGTGGCTAATTATTGGTGGATTGTGGTAATAGGCTTTATTGTTTCTTCTTGGTTATTGGTGGATTGTGGCAATGAAAAATAGTTTGCAGTGACTTCTTGTTAAGATTTTGTGTCAATGTGATTTTGGCTATAGATTATGGCTTATATGAGATTGAAAACCATTTATTACCAATAGAATCCCTTCTTATAACAACATCTAATATCTAACATGATATCTATTTATAATTAATTTTTGATAGTAAAAAAACATGGAATAACATTCATTGTTCCTTGCAAGTTTAGTTGGAGTCAATATTCATGAGGATGAGCTGGCCCTTGGGTTCTTGCTTCAATTGTAGTTGACGTGGCATAACCTATTCCTACATGTTCTTCTCTTCCATGACTATCTTGGCTTTTTCATCTATGACTTCATTAGATTCTAATTAGCCTAAAATTGCATCATTCAAGGTCTCATATTTCTGCTTCATCTAATTCAATTTTGTATTTGTAAAAATTCATCTAATTAATAGTGTATTTTTTTTTTTAAATACCATAAGGTCATTGGATATCTGACGACCTGGCCAAAGATATCCGACATCCTTGCCATACATCCGACAGTAAGGAACATTGGATATCGGCCATTTCCACATGGAAATGTCGTCGGATATCCGATGACCAGGCCAAAGATATCTGACGTCTTTTCCATACCTCCGATGGCAAGGAACGTCAGATATCGGCAATTTCCACATGAAAATTTCGTCGGATATCTGATGCCCAGGCCAAATATATCCGATGTCTTTGCCATACCTTCGATGGCAAGGAACATCAGATATCGGCAATTTCCACACAGAAATGCCATCGGATATCCGATGACCAAGCCAAAGATATCTGACTTACTACTAAGTGCTAGTTGTCGGATATCAGACTTCCTATTAAGTGCTAGATGGTCAGACGTCCGACTAGGAAGAGGCGTCGGATATCCGATGACCATCTCACCGTCGGATCTTAGCTGAATTTTGACCGACATTAAAAAAATAGGCAGGTTGTCGGCTATTCGACCACCATACGTTGAAAATTTGACTTTTTGGCCGTCGAATTTTGGATCCAAAAAACCTAGTTCCATAATGTGAAATATCTATCTCTCTCTCACTCTCACTCTCTAAAAACCTAACCTCCAATCTCTCTCTGTCTCTCTCTATTTATCTCCACTTGAACCCCTAACCCCCAATTTATCTTTTTGTCTCCCTCCCTCTCTCTCTAATCCCATAACCACCAGTATCTCTCTCTCTAAACCCCCAACCTCTAATATCTCTTTTTCTTTATACCCTTATCCCCTAATCTCTTTCTCTCTCTCTAAACGTGTAACCACCAATCTCTCTCTCTCTAAACCCATAACCTTCAATCAATCTCTCTCTACCTATAAACCCCTAAATCCCAATTTATCTCTCTCTCCCTCTCACTCTCGAAGCTCCTAACCTCCAATATCTCTATCTCTTTCTCTCTCTGTCTATCTCCATAAACACCTAACCTCCAATCTCCCTCTCCCTCTCAAAACCTAACTCCAATCTCTCTCTCTCTAAACCCCTAATCTATCCCTCTCCCCCTCTCTCCCTCTCTCTCTAAAATCCTAACCCCAATCTCTCTCTCTCTCTCTAAACCCCTAATCTATCTATCTCCCCCTCTTTCCCTCTCTCTAAACCCTAGGGCCACAATCTCTATCTCTCTCTAAATACATAACCCCCAATCTCTCTCCCTCTCTCTCTCTAAATCCATAACCCTTACCCCTGAATCTCTCTCTCTCTCTAGAAACTTAACCCAACTTCTCTCTCTCTCTCTCTCTAAACCCCTAACCCACAATCTACCAAAACATTTTGCATCACCAAAAATTCACTAGATTTGGAAACACATTCAAACATTTGAAAAGAGTTTTATGCATGTTGTAAAAAAAAATTCTTTTAATTCTAATTTGAAACTTGCGTGTTTGGAATACCCACATGAACCTCTAATTTTTCATTAGTTTAGAACATTCATCGAATTGAAAGGTATAGTAGTGAGCATATTGCATTGTTTTGTTCATATTTTCGAGTCAACACACCACCGGTTTCACTTCCACTCCTGAAACTAAGTAAAGTACCCTTAAAATTGGCACTTAATATAAAACTAACCAAGATTTGATTTTCATATTACCAACGAGGTTAGGCTAGTGCCCTGGATTAGGTTTGGAAAGTTAACACTCCTGGGCTACTAATATTTTGAAACTAGCATTGATTATTGAGATTTTAAATCCATTAGTAGAAAAAATTGCTTGTCAGGAAAGTGCATCTAACACATGCATCAAACACGAGGTCAATCTAGATAAGTAAGGGTGGTACCCCCCCTCTTGCTTGTTTAGTGGGTTATGAGATCATCATAGAATTCTATGGAAGTGACAAGTCCTCGGGGTGACATCACTTTTCTAGAATACCTGGTTATGAGAGTTGTCCTAGACTTACAACTATTCCTCCTGACCATCGATTGTGAAGTGGTGAACTTAGTTGTTATTCCTAGGATATCACATAGGCTATTGTGAGTGGGGGATACTTGCAATACTTGAGACAGACTTTGAATATTTTACTCCTTGGGAGGGTGATTGGTCAAAAACCAATACTTACACCCATGGCAATTAAATTTTATTGTAACTATTTCTCATACCTTCGCTATTAGTAATTATTTGAGGCTTGGTATCCCTCACTAGCTACTAGTTTTGGAAGGCCCTCTAATCTGTCTTTTCACTAAGCTTCAGTTCTTTGGAAAAGTAGATTGCTTTCTTAGATTCATAGGACTTTTTTACTGTGTGGACACTTTTTCTTTTTGTTGATTCTAGAGTTCCTTACGATTGTTTGATTCTATTTGTGATTAAGACTACCATTTTTAAACAAATCCTTTTATCAAATTCTTCAAAGTGGCTACTATCTCGATCTGCTAGTCACGGTGGTAGCGAGGTGAATAACCGGAATTTGAAGGCCCCGCTACGTCGCGGAGATAGATACAACAAACACAACCTTGTGACTTGAAAACTGAAAAACTTCTAGATTCAATTAACAATAACAGATAAGAACAACATCAAACAAATATTGAAACTTCACCATTATATAATGAAGAAAACATAGAAATTATAAATAATCTTATTCCATTTGAAATTGAAACACTAGAGAACAACATAGCTACTCACGTAAACCCACATTTGACAAATCTTTCAGACCCAGTGGTACTTCACATCAGTGAGTCCTTGAATTATATCAATCCTATTTTCAATTATTGGAATAATATGCAAAATTCAACACTTAACCATATGGCTTCATCAGGAGCACAAGGGACTATATCATCACAACCTCAAATAGTTGTTAGAGGTAGCAATGCTTCCAATTTAGCCTCTACATCAATCCCAATAGTTAGTATACATGTTATTAGCACAAGTTAAACAATCACTTCAGTGCCAGTTGGTATAGTTTCGGGTTCCAATCCCGGAAGTACATCCACTTCGTCTACAGGGATCCCTAATTGGGGGTGTCCCTTACCAAATATGGGTTTTCCATATGGTTTGGCTAATTAAGGTAAAAAAAATCAAGGAGTAAACCAAAATCCTCTTGGTATACCTAACATTATTCCAAGTTCTACTTCTAGGGGAAACCCTTCATCATGGAATCTTAATATTCCTGGTGGAATGAATGGACCATGGAATAGTAATGCCAATTGGGGTTATGATCCACATATTAGTGGAAATGCCTTGGGAAATCATCCTCCAACTTTTCCTAACACAAGTCCTGGAAGGAATCCCATACCCCCAACAGGTAGCACGCCAAGGGGAAATCCACCTATCAACACCATTCCACAATGGAGTGGGAAAGTTCCAGGAAGTAACCAATCTTTTTGGGAACCACCCCTGCAAGGGGGAAATCAACCTTGGAATGCTTATCAAAACCAAGGAAACATTCAATGCAATGGTCAGATTTCGATAAGTAACCAATCTTATTGGGGCCCACCTCCGCAAGGGGGAAATCCACCCATTAATCCTATCCTGCAACAGAATGGTCATGTTCCACCAAGTAACCAATCTTATTGGAACATACCTTTGCAAGGGGGAAATCCATACATGCATCCTATTCCATAATGGAATGGACCACAATTAGGAAGTGACCAATCTTTTTGGATGCAACCTCCGCAAGGAGGAAATCCCCCTTGGAATTATTTTGAAGCCCAAGGAAAACAATAATGGAGCCATCAAGCTTCACTCGTGTATCAATCATTTGCTACAGCACCAGTCAAATCACCATTTTTATCCACATTGAATCTAACGGATTAATCCTGGTTGACTAATGACCCTGTTCTATATTTGAATGGGTGGCCAACCATACGAACTGAAATACCCTCATACATACCCAAGTTTGACAGAAAACCAGGGGAAGATCCATCGAATCATGTGATGACATTCCATTTGTGGTGTCCATCCAATTCCCTAGTTTATGATAGTATTAGGTTAGAGATTTTTTCACCGGACCCTAACAGGAACCATTGCAAAATAGTACATTCAATTTTCCCATAATACATTCACAGAATTTTCATCTTGAGCTATGGTATTTTTGACACATTTTCAATTACCTATCCACTATGAGGCGGGTACAGAACTTTTGACTTCACTTAGGCAATCCACTTCTACACACATATCAGATCATATCCACGAATGGAGGATGGACCAGAGGCTTATAAAAGTTGAAATCCCAAATCAATTGTTAGCAGATTGTTTGACAAAATCACTATTACCTACTCTCAAAGATGTAGCCATGTCAGGATCCATGACTGAAGAATAACTCATTAAGAGTGCTCAACAGATAGATTTGATATATTCCCAATCAGGCAAACTTTATGATTTAATACCTCATGTTGTAAGACATATGTCCAGTCCAGCTAGGCCACCCAAAGGACCTCATACCAATGGTGTGATTGGATCTGTCAACCAACTTGAGCAGATTATCCTGAAATTGGGACAAATTTATGTTTAGACTTCGCAACCCACATCTGGCCAAGCAACACAACAATCTGCAACTCCCACCCAAACTTCTGAAGTACTTACGGTTCAAACTACGAACCCAAAAGGGAAAAAGAAGAAACAAAAGAAGAATCCAAATACTAATTATAGCTAGGGATTTCACCCTAGCTTGTGCAAATGAGCACCTGCTAAGGATAATGGAATCCTTAGCAGTAGTCTGGAAGTAAATAATGTTAAACTAAATACAAATGACTGAAGCAAATGATAGGAAATAGTAAATCTTAGCTAAACATGTGCATGAAACATCAAACTACTTCTAACATCAACCAGAAAATAAAGAGCTTGACAAATGGTAAATGATTCTTTTTTATTAACAATGGGAAACTGATTTACATCCAAATATTACCTCAAGGGTGAGGCTGGTGGAGAGCTTTGCAACTGTGTGGTGGAGTATGCTTCAAGGGTTCAGTATCTCCTCTTCTCAAAAATGCTAGCAAGGGGTGACCAATGGTTCACTCTTGGTGGAGAACACAAGCTCAAGTGGTTGAGCAAGGGTTCTAGAGTGATTTGGGCAGCATGAGGGTAGGATGGATTGTCGATATGAAATGGGGAGCCTCCGCCTTCTATTTATAGATTTTTAGGTGGAGGAGTGCTTGGGCCATGGTTTTGGGCCAATAGTGGTTTAGGTTAATGGTTTAGGGTTTAAGGTTTCCTCCTCATTTTCTCTCCATTTTAGATTTATTTTCAATATGTATTCCCTTTTTACTTGATTTTGGGAACTTTAGACCCCTTTTGAGGGTTTTTGGTATGTTTTGGGAGTTTTTGGGTTATTTTTTAGGAGGAAAACATTAACCTTTACCTTTTGGGTAATTATTTGGGGATTTTGTAGGAAATATGGTTAACAGAGTTAGGTGGCTAGGGGAGATGAGCTGGTGATCATTTTTTGAGTGTTAACAAATTGCCCCCTAATGTGTGAGGGCATGAGCTCATCGTATGGTCGACATACATCATAGGTTCTATCATTTTCTAGGGATGTGAGCATTTTGGCAGAGAAGAGTGGAGACTGTAACCTGGACTCTGTACAGACTGCAAAAACTGAAACAATACATGGCCTCATTTAATGAAATGAGGAAATTATCTCAATATGTGGACGAGGTGGGCATACCCATGCTTGTATTTAGTATATACAAATAATAATGAGGCCCAAGAGGGGGCCTGTACAATACATGGAGAACAAATGTGTACATCATAATTGGTCCAAGGGGGACACAAATCTGGGACATACTCATGGTTTGACCATGATTGATATGGAGAATTGATGTATGGACATAAGGGCGTCCACGCTGAATGTGGTACCATAACGACTGATGCTTTGCTAGATCTGAGTGTGTCCAACAACTGGATGGAATCAATGACCAAGAGTCAGAATCTCAAGGGTGCTCGAGCAAGCATATGACTAAGGTACTTCTGAATATTGTTGCCGAGCGTAACTCGGATATCCGCAGGAACATATAACTGGCGGGTTCCGAAGTAGACTCACCAATGTGCTAGAGTCAAGGGACATCCAGGGTCTTCGACTAATAACTCAAGGGACCAATACCCTAGACGAATCTCAACGGTGCGATCAAGGTGTTGAAGTCAAGCACGTGAGAAACAACCATTCAGAGAGGCACTAAGGACTCCTCTCAAAAATGATCCGTAGGCACTCGCCACTGATGGTGATGAGTCCAAGGCACAGGGACCTCTGGGTCTATCCTCTGGAATATATTGGTTGGAATCAACAGAGGGAGACCTACGACTACCAAGGCAATTATGTTTCCTAGATAGGAGCACGAGGTGTTCAACCGAGAGGTGATAGTATTGAAGGTGGGACTGTTAAACTGTAGGGGTGGGGAACAACTGAGGTCGTAGAGTGGGGAGGAGACTCAAACTTCCTTTGTTCAGAGTAAGATGGCATGGCTTGATCTGGTAGCGTATGAAACTAACTTCGGGTATGGGGATCATAACGTAAGGGACCAGGGGCTGTGACTGCAATGGGGGATACTCAGGGGGGAAACAGATAATTGGTATTGAGAGACTCTAAGGGTGACACTTTGCAGAATAATCTGAACAAAGGCGACCATATTGGGGGAGCTACCATAATAGTGTGACTATACCTGATCTGTTGTGGCACCAAGAGGCACCGTTGGGGCCTTCTTCATGTTTTAGGAAGCTCAAAGAAGGGATAGAAGTGTGCTCAAAATGGTGCTGTCATGTGGATTTGTACGAGCCCAGGACAGTTCATGCTCGTGTGTGCTTTCAATTTTAAGGAGTCTGAAAGCAATAAGAAGACTCTGAAATGGTGGAGAAGTAACTTTGTGTGGATTTATGCGAGCCCAGGATGGTGAATGCTTATGGTTGCTTTCAATTTTAGAGAGTCTGGAAGCAATAAGAAGACTCCAAGGGGGTTCTTTTTCATGTGTTAGTCTTCAAATCTCGAGAAAACATTAAATAATGCGAGCATGAAAAGGGGTAAACTTATACTAGTCAATGTGACTAGAGTATTCATTTTTCATAATTAGTCTACAAGGTTCGGAAAAGGGGTAAACTTATACTAGGTAGATGCCCTTTCAGATACTTTTAGCGAGCATGAAAGGAAGCAAGGTTGCTCGACAATCTTTTCATTATTTTAGGAGTTAGAAAAGAGATTAACAAAAAATCCCTAAGTGCCTTTTTTGTAAAGGGGTTGTTCATCCCGAAAAAGGGGTAAAATTATACTGAACACAATGATGGCCTAGTCGCGGTCTGGCACACAAATTGATGCAGTAAGGGGCCTGGAAAAAAGTTCCCTAAGAAGGTTGCGTGAGAGTGAGAATGATCTCAAGCATCATCACGGGCATGGAAATATGATTCCAGGGATGCAAATGGTGCGAAAAACAGAGTTCGTATGATCCTTTCGCGGGGTTGGCATGTAAATCGAGGCAGTAAGAGGCCTGGAAAAATTGCCTTGAAAAAATTTTCATGAGAGAAAGAAATGATCTCAAGCACCATCACGAGCACATAAATGTGATTTTGGTGATGCGAACGGTGCGAAAAATGGAGTTCGTATGATCCGTCTGGAGTGTTGGCACGCAAATCGAGGCAGTAAGAGGCCTGGAAAAAGTGCCCTAAAAAAGTTTTCATGAGAGCCAAAAATGATCTCAAACATCATCACAGGCATGGAAATGTGATTCCGATGATGCGAACAGTGTGAAAAACGGAGTTCGTATGATCCTTTTGCGAGGTTGGCACGTAAATCGAGGCGATAAGAGGCTTGGAAAAAGTGCCCTGATTTTTTTTTCATGAGAGAAAGAAATGATCTCAAGCATCATCACGGGCATGGAAATGTGATTCCGGCGATGCGAACGGTGCAAAAAACGGAGTTCGTATGATCCGTCCAGAGTGTTGGCACGCAAATCGAGGTGGTAAGAGGCCTGGAAAAAGTGCCCTGAAAAAGTTTTCGTCAGAGCGAGAAATGATCTCAAGCATCATCACAGGCACGAAAATGTGATTCTAGCGATGTGAATGGTGCAAAAAATGGATTTCGTATGATCCTTTTGCGGGGTTGGCACTCAAATCGAGGTGGTAAGAGACCTGGAAAAGTGCCCTGAAATTTTTTTCGTGAGAGTGAGAAATGATCTCAAGCATCATCACGGGCACGGAAATGTCATTCCGACGATGCAAATGGTGCGAAAAACGGAGTCTGTTTGACTTGATAATTTTGGAAAACTTGTTATAAATAGTGTAGCGGGGCCTTGTGACATGTGTCATTGTCATTGCTAAAGTTGACAGGAGATTGACGGGGCCCAGAGATGAATACCTTGTTTTCTCGCATTCCAATCGGTGGATTTTGATTTTGTGATTTGCAGGTAAGAGTTCTTGCATCCCTCCATGTTTTCCATATGGTTTGGTGGGTGGCTAGGGCCCTGCAGCATGCCTGTGGAGGAAAACACTCTCCAAAGAGACCTAGTGCAGGTTTCAAGAGAAACCCAGCGCTTTAGGGAACATCACTGGGTGTTGGAGCTACACTTCAAAGCGCAATTGTTGGAGTCACAGTTGCGCTTTGAAGTGCAGCTGTGGGGCTTACAGCTGCACTTCAAAGCACAACTATGGGTCTCACAGCTGCACTTCAAAGCGCAACTGTGGGGGTTACAGTTGTGCTTTGAAGCGCAATTGTGGGGCTCACAGCTGCGCTTCAAAGCGCAACTGTGGGGGTTACAGTTGTGCTTTGAAGCGCAATTGTGGGGCTCACAGCTACGCTTCAAAGCACAACTGAAAGGGCCAGAAAGTGCACTTTGGAGTGCACGTTCTGCCCGTATATGGGGTGTTTTTTTTTTTTTTTTTTGAGGTTTAATGAGTTTTGGTTTGCTACTTGGCAGGATGCTGGTGGCTTGGCGAGAGCATGAGTTGGTGAACGATCTTGTGGAGGACATTGTGGACAACGTAGATGTGCAGCTCAGCCTGGCTCGTTGTGGGTTGATGAAGTTCTGCCAAGTTTCTTTGATGCATGTGGCTAACTTGTTGCTGAACAAGTTTGTCGGTTTTTGGGATATAGATGCGGAGGCATTCATCATCCAGGGTGAGCACCTGGAGATTACCTTGATGGATGTCTATTTTTTGACGGGTTTATCGTTGTTGGGTCGGGTAGCTGATACCCAGCCGAGGAGACAAAGCGACATAGACATGGGGGATTTTTTGGAGCACCACTGTTATCGAGGTGCTTTCATGCATGAGAATGCCATATTGATTGTTGACCTGATGAGTGTGGAGACGCGAGCTATCGCGACATTGGTGGTACGCGTGCTAGGATCCCATTCTCCCCACTGAGTTTCTGGGAGTTAGATGATGTTATCACAGCGGGTCCTGGCGGGGACCTATTTTGCATGGGGGAAGATGTACTTGTTTGCGGTTTAGTGAGAGTTGAATGAGGTGCGTGGCCGAGGGAGGGGGGGGATTTTGTTTCTCCTCGTTTTTATGCTCTTTCTTCTTCGAGCGAGTCCCTACCTTATGGTACAGGACAGGGGATGGTGTGAGCCACGGATGTACAGGTGGGGAGAGATGATGACCCGTGTAGGTGGTGGAATTGTGGGCAGGCTTTTTACTGAGGAGTTGTTTCAGTAGTGGATGCAGCTCCCTGTGGTGATCTAGGACTATCCGTATGTGGGGATGGACTTCCGTGGAGATCCAATGATGATCTTACCTCTAGGGCAGGCCTGGGGGCCTGATGGTATGTTTATTTCATGATTTTGGCATTGTATTTTATATATAGATGATAGCTTATATGATTTATATGATGTCGAGACTTATGGGATCTCATATCTCTTGCAGATATTGGACCATTGCCCCCAGATGGATATCGCGTGCGGAGAGGCCGCGTGGCGGGTTTGGTCCCTCTTGGTCGAGGTTAGGGCCGACATCGAAGTGCTAGGGATACGCTGGATACTTTGCTCATGGGGATAGACCATTTGCTGGATGGGGTCATTGATGAGGGTTGGCAGCACCTGAGCCAGGAGCTGATCAACATTTGTTATGATGCTCCGTAGGAGTGGAGGCCTCTGATGAGGCATATTGTGATGGCTACGGAGACTATATGGGCTATGGCATGGGGGGACGTCCCCTATCTGGGCGATGAGGATGTTGACATAGGGTCTGATGAGCCAGCTGAGGAGGAGGCAGAGGATGACCGAGTGGATTCAGATTGATCAGGCAGTCTATGGGACTGCCCCCATGTCTGGGGCATGTTGATTTTGTATTTTGTATTGAGATGTATTTATATGATGTGGATGTTGTTGGGGCTCCTTAGTGTATTCATGTATCGGGATGCTTTGGACATGATGACACTTGTATTTATGGCATATATATGTATCTTATATATGCACATGGATGCATTTTTGTAGTGATGTCTTTTGTTTTATTTCTATGCACGTGGATGCAGATTATGGTGATTATGTATATGCATGTGGATGCACATTGTGATGAGTATCTATATGCACGTGGATGCACATTATGATGGTGATTTCTTTTGTGTTTTTCTATGATGTTTATGTATGCCTATTTGATGGATATATGCATGGTTTTTGGTTTTCTTCCTACAGGTTGTGGTTTATGAGCCAGTCTAGAATGTTGTTAGCCATTTGGTCTACGACAGTACTATTTTGATGTCATGGGACATGAGTGAATGTAATGGATCCAAATTTTCTAATCATTTGTTTGGTGCGTAGGAATTTTCTAAAGAGGCAGGGGTCTTGTACCAGTAGTAACTGTTGAGTTGGGTGACGAGTAACTGGGAGTCGAGGAACACACGAAGGTGACTTATGCCCACCTGGAGAGCAGTGGTGAGGAGACTATTCATAGCATCGTACTCAGCCTAGTTGTTGGTGGCTGCACCTATGCACACTCCGTCGAGTCGAATCACCTCATGTGAGGGGTCATATAACACCCAAGTTGTGGAGGAAGGGTTCGAGGACCAGCGACTTGCACTGTCTACGAAACCGAGATAGAGTGGTGGAGGAGGCTCCATTTGTAATCATGCAGGGAAGCAATGTGTGAGGTTCTATATGCAAAAAGACAGAGATAGAAAGAAATGCAACTATATTACATGGACTAATGGGTCCGAGAAGTGCTCAGGGGTAAACGTGCTTGAGGTACAACCCATTATGGGGGTTGCGCAAGGGGTTTCCATCACAATCGGTGAGGATATATGCCCCATGTACAAGGCATGTATGGACGATGTATGGGCCTTGCCACATTGAATCGAACTTTCATTTCTTGGTTTTTTCGTGTGCTTGGTCATAGACAAGGACAAGGTCACCTTCTCAGAAATTGTGGGGGCGAACATGTTTGTCGTAACTAGCTTTGGAGCGGTTTTTGGCAGCCTCAAGTGTCTGAAGGGATGTCCGCCTATCCTCGTTGGCTTGTTCTAGGAGGATAAGCCATTGTTCGAGTGGTGAGGTATCGGGGAGGATTTCTACTACGAGGTGTAGTGTGGGGATCTGGCATTCGATGGGAAGGATAGACTCAACCCCATGGACTAAGTGGAAGGGGATAAAACTAGTGGCAGTTTTGGTGGACGTGCAGTAGGCCCACAGTGCAGAGAACAACATGTGGTGCCAATTGGACTTGTGTTTGTCCACTTTGCATTGGAGAATGGTTTTCAGAATCTTGTTGATGGCCTCAACTTGGCTGTTCCCTTGGGGGTAATAGGCCAAGGAGTATTGGTGTTCGAATTTTAGCATGGTGGATAACTCCTTCCAGATGCATCCTCAAAATGAGAGTCGTGGTCGGACATGAGCTGTTTGGGTATCCTGAACCGAGCGATGACGTGGTTAAAGAAGAAGAGGGCTTTGGTTTCTGCTTTGCAGTTGAAGGTGGGCATGGCCTCAGCCCATTTGGTAAAATAATTGACGGCCACTATGATGTATTTATGGCCTCCTGCCGATGGAGGGTTGCATTCCATGAAGTCTATGGCCCATTTTAAAAAAGGGTCGATGGTGATCATGGGATGAAGAGGGGTGGGTGGGGTTCTTGCTCTGGGGGTGAAGAGTTGGAAGTTATGGCAATGTTTGACGGATTTTATGCAGTCAATAAAGAGAGTGGGCCAAAAGTAACCGGCGCGGATAAATTTTTGGGCGGTGGCCATCCCGGAGAAGTGGTCGCCGCAAGCCCCGCTGTGGCAGTCATTAAGAACTTGTTCTGCCTCATCTTTGGTGAGGAAACAACTGAGGATGGTGTCGATGCCTTGTCGATATAACACATCGTCGAGGAGGAGATAATGGGAGGCGTGGTGGTGTATGTGACGGCGGTCATCGCGGTCAAGGTCAGACCGAAATAAAATCTATTCAATGTCAGAAATATAAATGCATGAAATATATAAATGAAGAAGGTAAATTAAACTACTAACATAATTTGCAAAATTTGAAATTTATTGTGCAGGAAAAAGAAAAGTGACAGGTACTCAATTAAACTAGGAGCTTATAAAGGAGCTTAGAGATAAACAAGGTGCCAGACTCAATGGCTGAAAAGACTAACTAATGCCCAAGTAGGCTTATTCGGTTTCCTACCTACTCTAATCTAACCAGTTATCACAAATGCTAGGTAAAATCATAAATCCAGTGCAACCATTCATCAAAAATATTAGTGATTCTTCTTTGATTTATGGTAATGAAACCAGTCATGATTGGATTAAAGATCAGAGAATTTGATAATGCAGTCTTCCAGGTTTGTTCAAAAATTGAATAAAGGTTTGAATGGTGCAAAATGAAATCATGCCAAGGAAAAGATTGTTTGCTGCAAACATCCTCCATCCAAGAATTGATAGGATCATAAAATTCATGCAAGTTATTGCTTAAGATTGATGGAGGAAAAATATAAGGCTTGTAACTCAATTCTTTTTCACAGAACATAACTTCCTCATTTACTTCTTTTACATATTCAATTTGGTTCTCCCTAGGATTAATGATCAAATAGAAACCAAGTGGGGATAACTTAAAGTTCAAAGGACGGAAAAACAAAGTCAAGCCCACTTGATGCTCAAAAATGGAGAAAAGGTGAAATTGATCTTTAAATATCTTTTCTAGCCACCAAGAATGATTGATAACTTGACAACAAGCATTCTGGTTCCAAAGTGACTGAAAAGGGAAATGAAGTGCTTTTTCTCTGAACATGTAATCATGCTTATACTTCTTTTTGAAAATTTCCAAGGCCAAAGATTGACTAGAGCACCAACCCAAAGATGATTGAAAGAGTTGGGAAGGGAGGGTGGATTGCAAATATGAAAATTCTCCCAAATGGATAAACAAGTTCGACCTTAGATTTTGATAATAGAAAACATTGTTTACTCTAGGAATTATTTCAAGCTTTTGATCAAGTTTAATATTTACAATCTGAGGACAAGATTGACCATAGCTATCTAACTCTAAACTATCTTGACTAAGGATAAAAAAAGGAAAATTTAAAGATTCATTATAAGAAGTGGAACAAAGATTAGAACATCTAGTGTGACTTACTAATTCATCCTCATCTTGAGATTGACATATTGATTCATCATTAAATTCATACGAGGATAAATGATCATTTTTATTTAATTTGTCAGGGAGAAAATTAACAAGCTCATTTAAAACATCCTGATTATTTGCACAATGATCATGTGAAAGCACTACTAAAGGATCTTGGTTAATGTCTCCACTTTCTTCTTCTTCAGTAAGTTGATAAGGAATTGAATGATCACTAAAGACAGAATGACTAATGAGTCTCTCTGAGGGAGGAACTTCAGTAGACCTGTTAACTAAAATCTCATCCTCAGAAATTCCCTCAGGATTAGGACTAGGGCTACCTAAAAAGAAATTTGAAAACTTATGGTTTGTACAATGATTAAAGATTTGACTTTCTATTGACTCAAAAGTAGAAGACTTTTCATCAGAAGAAATTGGGCAGGAAAGGTCATCTCCGGATGTTGACAAATCACTTGATATTTGATTGTTAAATGATTCCACAATAGGATTGGAAAGGGGAAGGTTTTGATCTTGGATTTGATTCGAAAGATACATATCATCGAATTCACTTCCCCATTCTTCTAGGAATGTATTTTCAAACATGTCATAACCAGAAATGCTATTGGGTTTCAAATTCGAAAGCCAGAGTCTAGCTCTTTCTTTGAAAGATGAAGCCAATAGTCTCATACACACATCCTCATGGGTTATGGATAACTCTTTAATAATTTCCCTGAAAAGTTCAAGGTGTCTTTTAGCAGAGATTTCATAACTTCCATCGAAAATAGGCAACCTTGCACATGCTTGATGAGGAATATGATGAGGATACCCAACAATTTTTGAAAAGTCAAAAACTTTTAGACGACCGAAAGTTCTAGGTCGCTCAGAAGCAGCCATGGATAATAATTTTTATTTTTTATATTTTTATATTTATTTTTAAATTCAAGAACCTGAAAACAAAATGACGCACCCCATGGGTTCTAGATAACGATAAGATCTGTCTAAATTCTAGTGTTATAGGGATGTAAATGAGCTCGCTCCTCAGCGGAGTCACGATTGGGAGTGGCCAGGTATATTTAAACTCTTCTACCAAGATATGTGTCATTGTATATGCAGGAGAGAGTGAATAATGACTACTAGTTTGTCCACGGTAAGCCCTATGCCTTTCAATACCAAAATGTTAGGAAAAGAGAATATGAGGGCTTTAAGAAAGGTTTGTCGAACCAGGGTAAGCTATTGCCTCCCAGGCAGCGGTGCCAAAATGTTGGAAAAGAGAAAGGGAAGGCTTTAAGAAAAGTATGTCGAACCAGGGTAAGCTATTGCCTCCCTGGCAACGACGCCAAAATGTTGTCACCTAAGCTGTAGTTACCCCTATGGATGTATCCACTCGTGGATGGAAATAGGGAAGGGCAACTCAAAGGTGCAACCACGATCACCTTGACCTCCAATATATGGTTGTCATGCCAGTCGAGGCAACCTTCACTTTATGTTATCTAGCCCAGACAACAAAGGGGGAGACCCGATCTACTCCCGACAGGAGAGATCAAAACCAAGACACCAAATCAGGTTATTTCTAAGTGAAGTAAGGTGTATAGTTTATCCTAGACCTTAAGATGAAGTCACAAGACAAGTGAGTGATTCAAAGAGTGTGGCTTTGGTTCATTGTTGATGTGAGAGTGACTTATGATATTTGAAATGAGATCTAGGATTAGAGTACTAGTTCAATGTTAGAAAATCCACTGCCTTGGGAACCGTGTCCAATGCAGGGTAGTTTAGGGGTTGAATTGGGGCTAACTAGTACAAGTGACAAGATTGATCATGATACATGATGGCTTCAAGGGTTTAGTTCACCATGCTAAAGTCAAACCACAAGTTAATCCAACAATCTAGGAAAGTCGAATTGACTTGGAGAGAAGCCAGTGCCTTGGGAATTGGGATAATGGAGTCAAAATATAGTTAACTTGTGGTTAAGGACTTCTATTGCATGAGACAAGTGGGCAATTAAGGTCTTGATGGATGAATAGGTCTAGATCTAGGTTTGACCAAAGTGGACCACAATCCCTTAAAACAAGGAATGCTATCCCCAAGGCAAGATTTGACAAGGTGACCTACTAGAACTAGGTTTTGAATTATTCCCATTCCAAATCCACGAAAATCTCAAGTACCCATGTCCTAGAAGTGGACAAACTCCCTTCTCCAAGGTGGTGCGACTTTACCCAAGGAGGCCTAAAAGTGGGGTAAGTGGGGTCAAGACAAGTCCGATGACATCCAAACTTTAGATCCGGGTAGGTTAGTCAAGTAGGAGTATGGATCTATAATTTCAAGGCAATTCGATGGTTAGATCTTACTAGATCTGAGTTTAAAGATACCAAGTGGTCCAAAATGGGGATTAAATCCCTTAAAATGTGGAATAGGGCCCATAAGGTAGAAATCAGAAAAGTGACAATATGGGGGTAGGTTATTGGATGTGTAGATCATGAATCAAGTGGAATCTCAACTACCCATGTACTAGATCTAGGTCAACCCACCCAAACTAGGAAGTGCGCCCTTGCTTGGAGAAGGCTGAATGCCTTGGGAAGAGGGTCAAATGGAGGCCAATCCTCACCAAACTATAGATCCGGGATGCTGTGGATACTATAGAGGTGGGTTTTAAATATATTACCCAAAAATCCACTAGATCTTAGTAGATATGAAAAAATGTAAAAATGGGGGTTTTGATTAATTAGGGTTTTAAATGTTTTAGACAAGTGGATAGATCATGGAGATAGAATTTACCTTGAGATCATACTTGAGTGATGAAGAGAGATGCTTTGATGTTGAGGAAGATTCCCGCAGAGATCAAATGAGAGATTGTTGATTTTGCTTGCCAACTTGATGCCCTAGCCCACAAGTGCGCCCTCCTCTACTTGTCAATCCAAGGAAAATCGATTTCAATCAGAGAGGTCAAGTATGGAAGAAATACAAGTAAAATGCAATGATAACATAGAATAGAAGGTCCTGGGATAGTAATACTCCCTGTTACCAACGAAGAGATCCAAAGAAGAAGTAGGGAGAGTCTTCCCCTACCAATACTTCCTCCTCAAAGCAAATCGGCCTCCACCTGTAGATGCAAAAACGTGGTACAAAAGATATGGCAAAACAAGATCTCCAATAACTCAGTGCAAAGGAAGAACCAATGAACGAACACCAAAAACATTCACCACAACACTGGAGATAGATGCAATAATAATTTTCTATTCCAATAATCCAGAGCCACCAGTCCCCTTTACAATGAGAGGCTCTCTCCTTTAAATAGGAAGGAGAGGCACCAAAACCCTAACCACTTTTTGAATGAGTGGCTAAGATTAAAAGATACAAATTTCTAATCAATGGTTGAGATGAACTCAACAATAAAATACATGGATCACTAATAAAATATTATATGAGTGGACAAAATCGCCCTAGAAGAGGGGAATCCCACCAAATCATGATGACAAAATATAATAAAGGGCTTATGGTGGGTCCAAGGGGTAATTTTATCCCTCCTTGGTCAATCTCCATAGCACAATAATCATAAAATAATCCTCAATGTACCAAATCGTGCCTCCATGGTCAAATCGTAGGCCTCAAAAAGACCTCATAAATCCTCAGAAAGTGCCATAAGTGATGGATGCGGGCCCCGATGAAGCTGAAACTGCTGGAGGAGGTGTGGAGGACCCCGATCTATCATCACTGATCATCCCATGCCATAAAATTGCCTCAGTAGCTCAAATTGATTTCCTCAATAGCCATTTCTACCAATCCTGAAATGCCTTGGGAAGCGTGAAACTGCCCCAAACTGCCTCCTGGAGTGCCTGCGCTATCAAGGTGAGGGCACCAGTGTGTCCGGGAGGGGGTAATATGGTAAAAACAAGTGGCTGGACCATCCCCTCCAAGTATAGCGCCCTAGGTCAACTAGATAAAAATCACATCTGCTCTGACAGGGCCTCCGACAGACCAAAACTGCACTAGGACAGCCTATTGAGGCAAAATCATCACTGTAAGTGCCTAGAACTGAAAACAAACTGTCTCATTGGACTCAGAAGGTACAAATCCATCCAAGATGTGTACTCATACACCATATGAGTCTCTGCATGATCAAAATATATATCCAATATACCGGAACAAGGCCAATAATAATAATCTGTAAATGATCAAACACTGCTGTAAACCAAGAATCATCATCATAACCCTGTAGCTGTTGCATAG
This sequence comes from Larix kaempferi, assembly GCA_027924585.1. Lineage (NCBI taxonomy): Eukaryota > Viridiplantae > Streptophyta > Pinopsida > Pinales > Pinaceae > Larix > Larix kaempferi. The sequence continues at coordinate 207,782 of BSBM01000559.1, forward strand.
AATCATCATGTACATGTACATAGACCATATATCATCTATCCATATCATCATAAGGTCCAACCATCTCATGTCCTATGGTTGACCTTGGTCTAACCAAGTCAACATGACCAAATATAACTTAGACCATCATCAGAAGCTACTGCAAAGTGTCCAAGGTTAATGCATGCTCTACAACTTATTCAAATAACAATTATAACACAAAGCAATCATTACTGGCGATCTAAGTCCAAATATATAACATCATTAATTATTATTATTACTCAGGTTAGACTTTCAGGATCATACTCACTTCATAGCTGTGATCAATTTGCTAGTGAAGGGTGAAGGCTAAAATAACTGGCTAGGCTAAGGGATGACTTGACTGACTTAAATTTGTGACAATTTGGCAAAGGGAGAGGGAAAACACACCGTAGTATATACTGAAAGAGCAACAACACAGGGAATGGCGGTGTCTCACAAATGGATGAGTTGTTCAAAGAGGGTTTATTCACCTTTAACAGATGCGCACAATCCATAATACAAATAAGGCCAGCAATTGTTTTGATATAGCATTTAAGTTCCATTGCTTTTTGGGCCTGAAGTTTCCATAGCCTTGGTCTATGTGTGTTTACAAACACATTGCATAGATTTACATTTATTTTAAGCTTTCTGCTGCAGGTGTGTTTTTAAGGCACTTGTTTACCTGAGCACTTCTAGGTGTGTCATGGACAGCTTGTTTACCTAGGTATTTACATTTCCAACAGATATAACATTTTATTTTCATGGCCATTTTCATTTGGCATGCCTTTCATTCATGTGTATTCATGGCAGCACTAAAAGTTTCAGGTTTAGCCAACACAACTTTAGTGACTGGGGGGAATTCACAAGGAAATCCAACTCACCAAAGGCAAGTTTTGTCACCAACTCAGAGCCGAGACACAATAAACAGGGAAGCTCATCCAATACAGAGGCTACAGTGGGGAAAAGATCCTCCATGTCACTAGTCAAATAGTAAGTCAGGGTGATAAACTAAAAGGTAGGCAATGGATGGATGAAGACAATGAATAATGGAGCTGACACTAGCAAGCCAAGGTATGGTGGAATGATCACCTCTATTCTCCCTAAGGAGGGTAATACCAATGAGTATGAATAGTGAACTTCTAAGTCTGAGTAGGGACAATGTAATATATATAATAAGATCAACCAGGTCCACATATCTATATGATCGCCAGATCATGACACTAAGTGCTAAGACATGCTATAAGAATAAGTATAAAAGCAATATAACCATAACACAATGATATACCTGTTGAGTCATATACCTGAATGCTCATCAACCTGTACCATCATCTGTCCTCTGAAACTGCTGCTGTGGATCTGGGCACTACTGACTGCTCTGTACCAATGATATAATGGCTACATCGGTCATCTCTCTGAGTGTCCTGAGACTCAGTCATGGCATGGGGAATATACACTGCTGTCCACAATCTGATAGTGATCCAATATAGATGCTCATCTCAGCATCTCAAATGTAAGGGAACTAGTTGAATAGTGTATTAGCATTAGAAAAATAATGTATGGTAGCCCGGCTACTATATATGTGATAACAGGCCTGCTTCTCCTCAAAAGGATAATGCAACTGTGGGCCGGATAAGGTTTGACTCACATAATAGATTATGTGTTCTTTTCGCGCACTATCCTCCTGAATAAGGACCCTCAAGACGGCGTGGTCGGATGCCAAAATATAAAGGATAAAATCCTTCAAGAAATTGGGTGGTGAGATCAATGGGGCGTTGGTTAGGGCTACTTTGAGGGCATCAAAATTTGCTTGTGCTTGCTCGTCCCACACAAAGGGGATGCGGGTATGAAGTAGGCGAAGAAAACTGTGGAAAGTCGTGGCATATTCTAGGACAAAGCGGCGGAGAAAGTTAGCTCTCCCCTACAGACTTTGCAATTGTTTGACTGTGTGGGGGGTGACAGATCCAAGATGGCCTGTACCTTTAAAAGATCTATGGTGATCCATTTTTTAGAAACGATGAATCCTAACAACCGACCTGCCGGAACGCAAAATATGCACTTTAGAGGGTTTAAGTGAACTTGGTATTTGTGACAATGCATAAAAACTTGTCGGAGGTCATTCAAGTGATTGGACCGTTCCTTTGATCGCACAATGAGATCATCAAGGTATACTAGGATAATGTGTGCTAGGTCATGGAAATAGTAAGTCATGGCTCGCTGGAAAGTGGCGCTAGCATTTTTTAGACCGAATTGCATGACACGGTAAGTAAAGGTGCCCCATGGTGTTGTAAATGTGGTCTTATATTGGTCCTCTTTTTGTATGTGGATTTGGTTATATCCAGAGAAACCATCCATAAATGAGAGAACTTCGTGTCCCACACAGGCGTCAATGATTTGGTCGATGAATGGTGTGGGGAAATTGTCCTTTGGACACACGTGATTGAGTTCGCGGAAATCGGTGCAAACGCGGATGGTGCCTTGTTTTTTGTTTACAGGTACCGGGTTGGACACCCATGTGGTGTAAGCGATGGGGTAAATGAAGCCTACTTTTCGTAATTTCTCGATTTTGGCTTTCACGGCTGGGAGCTTGGATGAGTAAATTGGTCTCTATTTCTATCGAACAAAATGGACATCCGACCAAGTATCAATGTGGTGTTCGACGATGATGGGGTCTAATTTGGGCATCTCAGTGTAGGACCAGGCGAAGACGTCTCGAAACTCTTGGAATAGTTTCGTGTATTCCCCGATCTCATATTCGGTACAAGCGACGCCTAAGGTGATTATCTCAGGTTGGCCACCTGGGCGAGCAATGTCCACTTGTGTAATGGGAGAAATATTTTCCATGTTTCCATCTTCTATGGCATCAGGTGCTGGGATGGGGTTCTTGAACCAGTCTACTTTATCGAGGAGGAAATCCTTGGTTTCAATTGCCAATTGGTTGGTTGTGGTAGGGGTGGACTCACCAGGGATGAAATATGATCAATGGTGCATGTCATCCCATGGGTAGTCAAGTTTCGTAAGGGCTTCGAGGATTTCCTCGTCGCTGCGGAAGTACTAAGTTTTCAAGTAAGACGGGGGGAGGGTAGGTGTTGGAGGCACATCATGCCTATTGACCATAGAGATCATGTATATGGTATTGATTTATTCCGAGTAGGAAGATATTGGGGGATAAATTTCTTCAATGGTAGGAAGGGATGTCTCTAGGTCAGCGTTATTCAGTTCATAGAGAGCTGCTTTGTAATTTGGGAGATCAGGGCAGTGATGTGTGTAATGGCTATAAATTTCACAGATGGCGCAAGCATGGTTAGTTCGTAATGGTTTGTTGCGCTGGTGAGTGGGGGGATTTAATTCGACTACAGGGATGTCGGGGTCATCATCCAAGGTCTGCATGTGTTTTTGGAGATTGGGCAATTGAGGACAGTTGTGGGTGGTGTGGCCCAGATCATCGCATAGGGAGCACTTCCGGGGTGCATGGGGTGGAGGTTGGGGTATTGCAGGTTTCCTTGCTGGTGGGGCTGTATATGTTTGCGGGCCTCTGCGCCAGGTATTTCTGGGTTGTGGGGGGGCAGGGTTTGTTTTCGATGTAGTGGTCACCCCAGGAGATGGGTGATTAGGTATATTTGGCACACCCAGGGGTGGGAGATTAGAAGTGTTGATAGGTTGGACAGGTTGGAGAACAACTTGTGGTGTCGGGGGAGGATTGGGAGCGGGGAGGTACCACGTAGGTAGTCCCAATGTTATGCCTAGGAGATTTAGCGTAGCCATGACGGGGCATGCTTATTACTCCGAACGACGGGAAAAGGAACGGGATGGTGTGGATGGGAGTGGCTCTGACATGACTTGATGCTGTTGGTGGTTGTGGCAGCAAGGGTGGTTGGGGGTTTGGCATTGCTAGGTTAGTTGATATTGTGCACAAGTCAGATATCTCGATTGTCGACAGTGGGGGTGGTATGGATATGAAAGTAGATGTCATGGGGGTTTCAGAGTAAGTTCTGGGCCCTATTGAGGACAACAATGTAGTGGGGGTGCCCAAAATGGGTTGTTCAACAATGGTGAGAACGTTCTCTGGGGTGGCAGGAGCATTAAGGTCATGGTAGGTGATTTGGTCAATCTTGACGACCCATCCCTCATGGGGGAACATCATAATACGGAAGACTGATGAGGTGACTGCCTTCATAGCATACATATAGCTGCGTCCGAGTAAGAGGTTGTAATCAAGTTGGGAATTGATAACCTCGATTTCTATGAGGATAGTGTTCCCAACTAACTAGACTGGTACATTGGCCAAGAGGCCCTGTGGTTGAGTAGAGTGACCATCATAAGCTCGCAAGGTAGTGGGGGATGGCTGTAACGTAGGTGATCCGAGCTTCTGCCATACGAATGTTGACATAATGCATGTGGAGGCACCTTCATCGATGATGCATCGATGGATAACAAGATTTCGAATAGATACGAAGACTTGGAAGGCTAAGGTGGAAGGCATGAGTGGCTCAGATTGGTGGAGGTCGAATGCCATTATTTGTGAGTCAGAAGGGTTGATGGCGGATAATAGAGTCTTGCATTGGATAGGACAATTCTTTAGAACCTCTAAGGTTGACATAGCAGCAGGAGATTGGGCTAAGTCATCCACAATGTTGTAGTTCGGGGTCTCGCGTGGGCGTTGGGGTTGTTGTTTATACGTCATAGCGAGAAATTAGGGGCTTTGGGGACCGCATATCCTGGTAGTCCATTGGGGGTATGCGTAGCGACTAATCATTGGGAACAATGTTAGCAACCCTATCAACTAGAATGGCTTCAGCAGTGGGCCCGTATTGGTTTCGGCATGTTTGGAGGTTGACATCGGCCGAAGACATCATAAGCAAGTGGTGGGTACCCAAATCCATGGGTTGATTGGCGGGTGCAGCATATGTAATTTGTTGTTGTTGTGCTAGAGGTCCTTGAGGGGGACCCATTGGTTGGGTGTTCACGACTCCTTATGTGGGCAAGGGGTTTTGTAATACCAAGGGTTGGTTTTGGGGTGGCGGGGGGTTGGGTTGTGTTTGTGGGGCTGCCTGACCCTATCGTTGGGCATCGTCAGTCCATAGTTGGTGTGCCTACACTTAATGAGGACAGGTGTGTGTGTAATGGCCGAACACCCTGCATATTGAACATGGGTGGTTAGTTCATAGATTGGGGTTCTTCCCTTGATGGGGAGGTCTGTTGGGGTTTTGGTTGGGTGGGGAAGCATTGTTGTTGTTCGGGGGATTGGGTTGTTGACCGCCTTGATCTTGTGGTTGGTTGTTACCGTGGTTACACCCTTGACCCCATTATTGTTGGCCCTGCTGGTTGAATTGGGTCGGTTGGTTTTGCTGTGGGTTCTGTTGGGCATATACCTACCCTTGGGGGTTCGGGCGTTTCTGGGGTTGGGCAGGTGCCAAAGCTGTTTGCTAAGGATGGTAAGCTGGAGTGGATTGGGGTTGAGTTGGAGGTGGTGCTGCTTACTGCGGATAGTAAATTGGGGGTGTCTGCTATTGTGCAGGTATTAGCTGCAAGGGGTAATAAGTCGGTGGGGCTTGGGGTTGGGTTTGCACAGGTGTCTCTTGCTGATGGTAATAGGTGGTGGTTGTTGTAGGGGGATTATAGGGTGTTGTTCCATGACCAAAACATTTTGGCAGACACGATGGTCCATGGGTATGGGGGGTGCAAGCCATGGGAACACACGATGTCATTTCTCTAGAATGGGATGTGGCCCGTCAAAGATCAAGGTCTCGGGTGGGGGGCATAACATTATAAGGTTGGCCGTGGGATGCCACGTGTCCAATGATGTCGTTGGTGGCATGAGATGCCCCTGGTGCATCGTTCTAGGAGGAGTTTCCACGGGGGGCATCTAGTAAAATGGAGTATAGGTAGCTGGATTGGGCGTAAATCAGGTCAAACTATTGTGCCTTGGGGATAGCCTCTTCTTCTGATTGAGGCCGTTCGGATGCCACATCCTTGGCTATTGCTGGTATCAGAGACTTCAAGAGCCAGTCTTGGAAAATTTGATCGTCAAGCCTTATTTTGCACAAGCTACGTTGTTTGTGCCACTCATGAATGTGGTCCGTGATATGGGTGGCCGTATTCTACCTGCAAGATAGGGGAATTTTAACACTGGTGTCGTAACGAACTGGAAGCTGAAAGAACTATAGAAAGGTGGAGGTGAGGGACGTGAATGTGGAGTGGGTCCCATGTGGCTGGTCAATATACCATTTCGCTGCACAGTCAGTGAGGGTCCATTGCAATAAGCATAGGCGGATAGAGTCATCCACTATGGAGTTGGAGGAACACCATAGATGGAAAGACATGATATGATTTTGGGGATCCTCACTAGCCTTTCCCTCAAACTTAGGGATGTCTAATGGGAGCTTGGTAGGCATATGAGGCCAAGTGAGGTCATGTCGAATGGGATCATTTTTCAATCTGGCGAGGTCAGGTAGATTGAGACTAGCCATGAAAGGTAAACTGGCCGAAGGGTGTGACATGGTCACCAGGGTGTGTGTGTTGGTAGTTGCATTAAAATTGGGGCCGATGCCCATAGTGTGGGGGGCTGTGTTATGTGTCATGGCTGGGATCATGGGACCCCTAGTCAGAGGTGGGGGAAATGCGAAGGAGGGGCCTATGCCACCAAGTGTAGCATGGATTGTTGACGGGGCAATGTTGTGTCCAACGATTGCTGGGGTTTGAAGGGTGGCGGGGATAGCAGGTGTGGGTCATCCCAATGGTATACCAGTGACGGGTGCTGTCATGGTGACTATCGTGGTGTCTTGGGGGATGGTGGATCCTCCACCGACAGTCCCTCCAAAGAATGGGTTGGAAGTCATGCCTACCATGGGGATAGACAGAGCGGTGTATATGGGGTTTTTTGACTCTTCCTCAAAGTCAGATGCGGTGTGGGGGGGTGTCGTAGTCAGGTGACAAAGCTCTATGCCTGTGATGGGAGGAGTCAAGTGACGAGGCTCTGTACTAGTGGCGAGTGGTGTCAAGTGATGAGGCTCTATGCCTATGGTGGGTGGTGTCAAGTGAGTCATGCTGCGGGTGCTCACCCCGAAAGCGCCGAGAACATCTCTGGGACTCAATGGTGATGAACTGATAGTAAGATTAGTGGGTTTTGGTGAGTAAAAGGCTCAAAAACCCTAATGCAACCAAGTGTCCGAAAGGGGAGCACAAAAAATATGGCACTCAGGCCAACAACAAACTCAAAATGCTCATTGTAACAGATGTGCTACAGTAAGTGGAGTGGAAAAAATGTGGTCAGAAAACCAACAAGCAAACGGCTCCTAAAATAAAAAATGATGTACTCGCTAAACCAGGAGGAGGCAAGGGAGCATGCAAATGCCTAAGTAAAGAGGTATTATGGTTCGAACAAGACGTATCCTCTGCAAGGTGATGAAATCCAAGTCAGACAATACAAAATGCAGAACCAAAGGCTAATGATATCCCCCTACCGGGAGGGACACCGGGTAGACAATCTTAGAAGAATGGCCACTAAGATACCTCATTCATGACACATCCAGAAAGGTAAATCCGCAGCTCCTGTTCTATCGCCACTGTACTCCCACCGGGGTAGTACACTAAGAACAATGAGTAAGTAGCCTTCGGTTACTAAATGGATTGCGGTATTCCACTAAGGCCTTCGGAACCAATCTTGCTACTTCGACCCTCCTAGGGGAGAGGCCTTTCCGACAAATTGGTGTATAACCATGCCAATAAGTACTAGGAGATTTTGGTACCCTAATGGACAACAACTATGTCTCAAGTGAATATGACCGAGGGGTGTTATTTGGATGCCTATCCCCCTTGTCCTACCTAACTACAATATTATTTTGTGTTCCCCAAGTGGGGTTACGTGTTGGTTGAGTTAGGTGAATTTTAAGTCTCACTTGGGTTAATTGTGTCAGGTTGTGCACAAAGTGGTGTTGTGTCTTATGCTATAAATTTAAATGCTGAAGTTAAACTTTGGTGAAAATGGGAAAAATTGCTGAAATAACACTGCTTATAAGAAATAATTTGTTGAGATTTGAATGTTTGAAAAACCAGGATTTTCCTAGTAAATCAACAAGCAGAAACAGAGAAATACAGCTAATTAATAAATGTGTGTAGTTTGGACAGGTGGCTGCCAAGGTGGAGGAAAAAGTGCAAAAAAGGTTGGCCAAAACTAGGGGTTGAAGCTCGGCTTTCTAGATGAAACCTGCAGCCGAAGCTTGGCTTTCTGGGAAAAACCTACGGCTGGAGCTTGGCTTTTTGGCTGATACTAGAGGCTTGGAGTGCGGCTTTCTGGCTGAAACCTAGGGCTTGGAGCTTGAATTTTGGGAGGAAACCTAGAGCTTGGAGCATGGCCTTTCGGCAAAAACCTAAGCTTTGGAGCTCGACTTTCGGGCAAAAACTTGCGACCGGAGCTTGGCTTTCTGGAAAAAACCTAAGCTTTGGAGCTCAGTTTTTAGGACAAAACCTAGGGCTTGGAGCTCGGCTTTTGGGAAGAAACCTAGTGCTAGAGCCCAGCTTTCTGGAAAAAACCTAAGCTTTGGAGCTCGGATTTCAGGACGAAACCTAGGGCTTGGATCTCGAATTTCGGGCAAAAACTTGCACTTTGGAGCTCGGCTTTTTGGAAAAAACCTAAGCTTTGGAGCTCGGCTTTTGGGATGAAACCTAGGGCTTGGAGCTTGGATTTCATGCAAAAACCTGCGGCCGGAGCTCGACTTTCTGGCAAAAACCTGCGGCCGAAGCTCGGCTTTCTGGCAAAAACCTGAGCTTTAGAGCATGGCTTTCGGGATGAAACCTAGGGCTTGGAGCTCGAATTTCGGGAAAAAACTTGGGCTTTGGAGCTCGACTTTTAGGAGGAAACCTAGGGCTTGGAGCGGGCCTTTTTGGCCAAAACCTAGGGCTTGGAACTCCACTTTAGGGCGAAAACCTATGCTTTGGAGCTCAGCTTTTGGGCAAAAACCTGAGCTTTGGAGCTCAGCTTTCGAGAGGAAACTTAGGGCTTGGAGCGGGGCTTTCTGGCCAAAACCTAGGGCTTGGAGCGGGGCTTTCTGGCCAAAACCTAGGGCTTGGAGCTCCACTTTAGGGCGAAAACCTGTGCTTTGGAGCTCAGCTTTCGGGAAAAAACCTAAGCTTTGGAGCTCGGCTTTCTACAGAAAAGGTGCGGCCAGAGTGGCAACCAAGGCCAAGAAATGTGCGGCCGAAGCATCAGCTAAGGTAAAAAAAAGTGCGGCCGGAGCATCAGCTAAGGTAATAAAAAGTGCGGCCAGGACACAACTGTTAGATTGGAAGCCGAGCTCTAGGATGCGGCTACAGAGATGAAACCTGAGCTTTGGGGCCTGGAAGATACAGAGAAAACCGGTGGCCGAATTGGTGGCTAGGGTTTCCAGGGATCTTAAGACATAACCAGGGCTGAAAATGGCAGTAAAAACTTGAAAAACACAATAAAAAACTTGCAAAATACAGTAAAAATTAACTAAAGCCAGAGAACCAAGGGTTCAACCAGTGGAGTCGCCAATCTGTAGCTAGGGATTTCACGCTAGCTGGTGCAAATGACCACCTACTAAGGATTATGGAATCCTTAACAACAATCTGGAAGTAAATAACGTTAAACTAAATACAAATGGCTAAAGCAAATGACAGTAAATAGTAAATCTGAGCTAAACATGTGCATGAAACATCAAACTACTTCTAACATCAACCAAAAAATAAAGAGCTTGACAAATGGTAAACGATTCTTTTTTATTAACAATGGGAAACTGATTTACATCCAAATATTACCTCAAGGGTGAGGCTGGTGGAGAGCTTTGCAACCGTGTGGTGGAGTATGCTCCAAGGATTCAGTATCTCCTCTTCTCCAAAATGCTATCAAGGGGTGGCCAATGGTTCACTCTTGGTGGAGAATGCAAGCTCAAGTAGTTGAGCAAGGGTTCTAGAGTGATTTGGGAAGCATGAGGGTAGGATGGATTGTTGATATGAAATGGGGAGCCTCCACCTTCTATTTATATATTTTTAGGTGGAGGAGTGCTTGGACCATGGTTTTGGGCCAATAGTGGTTTAGGGTTTCCTCCTCATTTTCTCTCCATTTTAGATTTATTTTCAATATGTATTCCCTTTTTATTTGATTTTGGGAACTTTAGACCCCTTTTGAGGGTTTTTGGTATGTTTTGGGATTTTTTGGGTTATTTTTGAGGAGGAAATCATTAACCTTTGCCTTTTGGGTAATTATTTGGGGATTTTGTAGGAAACATGGTTAACATAGTTAGGTGGCTAGGGGAGATGAGTTGGTGAGCATTTTTTGAGTGTTAACACTAATTCTAGGATGGGAGAAGCACCTAAGGTGAATAATGCTACTAGAGGCAATCAGGAAAATTGGAAAAACAAGTACCCTTGCAAAATTTGCCAAGGGGATCATCCTACACACCTTTTCCCTCACATGGATGATATTCATTGAATGTTGGCACAAAGAGGAGGGAAAAAACAACCTGCTGTCCTAACTCAACCTTTCCCAAAACAACAACAAATGGTTTCTACAATGCCAGTACCTGAACCAAGAAAAACCCCCATAAGGGGGAAATCCCCCCAACGCTAACATCTTCATGATTGGTGAACATGAAATAAACATTCAAACAAGGGATTGTTTTTATGAAACACCTTCAAATGATACAGAAACAACTGGATCTCAGCCTAGTGGTTCTCTAACAATAGAGAAACCAACCATAGACATACTACCTCGACCTCCAAATGGGGTTTTTCATAGAACAACACACAATCCTAATGCGCGAGCTGCTCAAAACTACAATGTGGTTGCAGACTTAGCTCAAGATCCTTGTGCAATGTCAGCCTTGGAATTTTTGCAAATTTGTCCTACTCAACGAAAAGCACTATTGTCTTCTATCGGTGCTATTGATCCATCTGACAACAATTTGATAACTTTTTATTTAGAATAGTCCACATGTAGGCTTCCATCACAAATCACATTTTAGATTAAAGTGACTTCACATGGTAAGAACATTTTTCGAATAGTTGTGGATGAAGGAGCCTCAACTAGTGTCATGTCACTAGAATGTTGGAAAGCTTTGGTATCACCCACCCTAGTACCATCCCATACAATACTCAAAGCATTTGATGGTCATTTGTTCCCTCCTCATGGAATTATCATGGCTTCCCCAGTTGAACTAGGAGGTAAAACAATTAAAGTAGATGTTGAGGTAGTGGACGCTCCCATAGATTACAATTTTCTAATGGGACGTAGTTGCATACATAAGATGACGGTTGTAGTGTCTTCAGTATTCCGAGTGATTTGATTCTACTTCCAAGGGAAGATTGTCATGATCGATCAACTAGACTACAACAAACCTGAAACTGGTCTCCACTCAAATGTACCTTTTGTAGGGGATTCAAAAATGGTGATTCAAGATATTGAGGTAGGAATGTTCAAGGATTCGTCCCTCATGGAACTTTCATGATTCCACCACTAGTATTATCCCCTCACGCTGGTCCAATTTTCACTATTACATCAGAAGTATACTTTCCATTAAAAAAAAATTCTAAGTCCATACCAGAAGTTGGATCCACCTCATTAGAGGGAGCCTCAAAGAAGGACATATTAGTCAAAAATACTGATGGAAATATACTAACTTCTATGCAACATAATGAAATGGAGAGTAGTGTACCCCTATCCTTTGTAGAGATTTCATATCAAGCTATGCAAATGGCTTCGGCCGATTCAAATCAAAATCTTTCCCAGATGGGGGAATATGATCCTTACACTTCACCAATATGGGCCATCAATGCTCCTAGTACTCATGACATCCTGAACCTGAATTTTTCATTAGATGAAGCCATCCTTGAAGTCATGAACATCTCTGAACGGCCTTGGGAAGATATGCATCATAGATCATCATTTCTTCCAAAGACAGATTCATTAGAGGTCAAACCAAAAAATTTAAACCTCGATAATGACATGGAAAATACCAATGCCTCGTCCAAACACACAATGTGAGTTCGGAAGAAAATATGGAAAATATTCCAAAAACCATTCCAATTGATATATCCATTAAGCCTGGCATCATTGAAAACATCAATATAGGCGATGATTGCTCTCTAGAGGAAATTGTGCATTATACTGCTCTATTTAAAGAGTTTCACGATATGTTCGCTTCGTCTTATGAATAAATTTCGGACATTGATCCTAGCATAGTTGAACATGAGATAAAACCTATGATAATGTTAAACTGGTGTGATAGAAGCTACGTCCATTCAATCTTAAGAAATCGACTACCATCAAAGTAGAAGTTGAAAAACTATTGAAAGATGGCTTCATCTATCCCGTTCCTTTAACTGAATGAGTATCCAATATATTCCTATTGATAAAAATGAAGGAACTATCTGGGTTTGTACTAACTTTAGGGATCTAAATTTGGCTTGTACCAAAGATAACTATCCCACGCCCTTCATTGATCATATTATAGACGAGTGTGTCGGGAATTAAATCTTTTCATTTATGGACAGATTCTTTGGTTACAACCAAATCCAGATAAAAAAGGAAGACCAGTATAAAACAACTTTCATATGCCCTTGGAGGACTTTTGTATATTGGAAAATTCCATTAGGCCTAAAAAATGTTGGGGCTAGTTTTCAAAGAGCCATGTCATATGCATTCCATGATGTTAAGAAAATTGTTGAGGTTTATCTTGATGACTTGGATGCCAAATCCAAAAGGAGAGTTGAACATAGTGAGCATTTATGTGTCATCTTCGTTCGATGTCACAAATATAACATTAGGTTGAACCCACACAAATTGATGTTTTGTTTGGAATCTGGGACATTAATGGGGTTCATCATATCAAAAAAGGGGATTATGGTGGATCTCCTCAAGGTTGAGGCAATACTTTAGTTTCCTTCCACGAAAACAATAACACAACTTCCAATCCTTCAAGGGAAAGCTAACTACTTGAGAAGATTTGTCGCAGATTTTGTCGAAGGAGCTAAAGGTTTCATGCCTCTCCTAAAAAAAGATGCACTATTCATATGGGAAGACCAAGCTCAATTCTCATTTGATTTAATAAAGAAAGCTTTGGTATATTCCCCAATACTTAGTCCTCCAAACTATAGTAGAGAATTTTTGCTATATTTTGTAGCATCTAGTTCCACCATAGGAATGGTATTGGCACAAGAAGACGAATGATCACAAGAACATGTTATTTACTATCTTAGTAAGGGCCTTGCAGGTCCTAAATTGAGGTATTCTCAGGTTGAAAATTTGGCCTTGGAAGTATTTCATGTTGTCCAAAGACTTTGACATTATATACTACCAAGGAAAATGACCATAGTGGCTGAAATGAACCCCATGAAACACATTTTTCCCCGCCATATCATTGGTGGAAAATATTCAAAATCGATAGTAATTTTGCAAGAATTCGATCTTGAGTTCATAAATGCTAAAGCCAAGAATTTGTTGGCATTTACGGAACGAATGTATGAACTACCCTCCGATAAAGAGGATACTGTATGTGTTGAATCTTGGGCAGACGAACCTGTATTCCTCATTGCAACATCAAATCCTTGGTATGGAACATTCATCACATATCACCAAACCCAAAGGATTGATCCTCATTTTTCTAGCATTGAACGATGTCGCATTCGACACCAAGCACGAACATACCTCATCATTGGAGATACTTTGTACCGTCAAGGAGTAGACATGATATTAAGACGTTGTTTAATACACGAGGAAGCTGAACAAGTTTTGAATGATTTCCATGTCGGGGAATGTGGCAATCATCTTTCTGCGTTGGAAACTGCCCCAAAAATCTTGCATGTAGGATACTTTTGGCTCATAATCTTTAAATATTGTCAATGTTGTCAAAAAGTGTCACCCTTTCCAAATTTACAAAATAAAAATGTGCACAAATCCTGCTCCATTACACCATGTAGTAACCGTGGGTCCATTATCAAAATGGGCCATTGATTTTATGATAATCAACCTGCCTTCATTTGATGGCCACCACTACATCATAGTAGAAGTGGACTACTTCACCAAGTGGGCTGAGGCAATGCCTACATTCAACAGCACAACAAAAACTACAGCATATTTTATATTCAATCAGGTGATAGCAAGGTTTGGTGTACCTAAAGAGACCATCACTGATAATGGAAGACATTTTAGGAATTCCTTTATGGATGAACTTACCACCAAGTTAGGATTGCAGCAGGATTTTTGCTCTCCATATTACACTCAATGTAACGGATAAGTAGAAGACATTAACAAGGTTTTAAAAACTATGTTGCAGAGGACAACTAATAAGAACAAAACCAATTGACACTTAATGTTGTTTCTGCTCTTTGGGCTTATTGGACCACTCCTAAAACGGCAACCAACTTCATTCCTTCTCAATTGGTTTATGGAGAAGAAGCAGTGTTGCCGATTGAATGCAAAATACCATCATTAAAAATAGTAGTCGAACTCCTACCTAACACTTCTGCAGAAGAAGAAAGGTTTCTCCATCTTCATTCTTTTGATGAAACTATAAGGGAATCTTCTCTAAATGTAAAAGCACACAAGAAAAGGGTTACGATGCAATATGACAAATCGCCCCGTCCCCGAGTATTTTTTGAAGGCGATTTGGTTTTAGTTTATGACCAATACCAAGACAAAATAGGAGAAGGGAAATTTGTACCAAAATGGTTTGACCCACTTGTTATCAAAAATGTGTTAAAAATGGGAGCATATGAATTGATCAAGTATGATGGGGAACCTATGTCAAAGATAAAAAATGATCTCTATCTAAAGAAATACTTCGCATAGGAACTGATGCCTTGCAACACTTGTTGCATTATGTTGTATTCTTTGTATAATTTTTTTAACTTTAGTCATTTTGAACACACACATATCTTGCTTGGCATTGTCACTTTGGCAGATGGCAAAAGAAACCTTCACATATTTTGGATATACGGATGGCACCAGCCGTAGTTCTCGGAACATTGGTTCCGTCACATGGGTGATTTTCACACCTAATGACAAAGTTTTAAGTTTTGGAGGCATTTTTCTCGGATTTGCAACCAACAATGTTGCAAAACATAACACAGTCATTGAGCTTCTTGTCGAGGCTATTGTAACAATAAAATAATAATTAATATTAATAGTCATTCCCTTTGGTGAAAAGGCGCAAGACAGGCTTATTTAAGCCCAACCCATTGTATTCATTTATCATCTTCTACATTATCAAATATACATTTTACATTATACATTACGTTCTCTGCTTTTCACCCATTCTTCTCTCTCCATTGGTATCAGATCCTGTCGTCTCTCGGCACCAGCCCACCACCTTGCATCCTCCACCACTCCCACCTCCTTGTTACCTTCCCCGCGCTCACGCTGCCCTCCACCACCAGCTACCACCTCCCTCATGCCATCCATCTTGTGACTTCCCCACTTCGTTGCTCCTCTGCCATCACCCCACACCACGCCGACTCCATCGCCTCACTGCTCCATCCTCTCCTCCACCTACACACTGCTCCCTCCTCTTGTGCACCTCCCTTCTCCACTGCACTGCCCTTCCTCGCTACAACACCATCGCTGCTTCCACCTCCGCCACTGCTGCCACCTCCCCATCGCTCTCCATCCTCCTTGCATCCCCCACTACTCTCTTCTCTGCCATCTCCCATCTCCCTTCTCCACCATCTCCTTCCTCCCCTCCACTTCCACACAACCTCCTCCCCATGCCTGCCTGCACCTCTCCTACACCCCCTCCTTTTCTATTCACCACCTTCCTCCCCCACGCTGTTTCACACACCTGCTCCACCGCACTCATCAATCCATCCATCCATCCACATCCATGCTCCACTCCACCTGCGCCCTCCCACGACCATCTTCCCACACCCCCTACCTCCATCATTCATCTCCAGCTGCGATTTAGCTCAACGCCTCCTCCCTCTTCGCCGTCCCCCGTCACGCTGCAACTTCCCTCACCACTCCATTGCTCCCCCATCATTCTGCCTACCACCATTCCATCTCCCTAAACACCGCCTCCATTACTCCAACTCCGTTGGCTATCAATATTTTTTTTAATATTAATACCTTAATATTAATAACATTTATTAATATTATTGTTATTTAATATTATTATTAATTAAATATATATATATATTATAATAATAATAATTATTATTATAATTAGTTAAAAAAAAATCGTGGTGGGCTGGCTTTGTACAACAAATAAAAATAAATCCATGTTCAGCACTGAGAAGATTCCACCAATCACCATATCAATGAGTGAATTAAATGCTTGGTTCGATTTGATTAATGAGAAGATTAGCAAGAACTCTGAGGAACTGCAAGAAAAGATCAAACAAACCAGTGACAATTTGGCAGTGACTTGGACACAAATCATGTCACGAATAGAGAACATTGTTCTCACTCTACAAGAAGACCAAAATAAAAATCAGGCAGTTTTAAACGCCATCTTGGACATATTACCATTACCAAAAGATCTGCATCCAAACTCTCCCAGAACACCAGAGCAGCCGGATCCTTTCAACATGTCGTCATCATACTCATATACAAAAGGACACCAAATACAGGTGAAAGTTGAGCTACCCAAATACAACGGGGATGAACGACAGTGCATAGCATGGATTAACAAAGCCGAGGAATACTTAGACATCCACAATATCCATTACGAAGAGGAGAAAGTTAAATATGCCTCCATGCATCTAGAAGGAAATGCTTACAACTGGTACTTATGGTGGAAGAAAACTGCAAGAATCTATTCTCACAACTGGGTTAGTTTCAAGAATGACCTTGTTAAAAGATTCCAAGGCATTGAAGAAAAAGAATTCTTTGCCAAAATCACAAGGTTACAACAAAAAAACAGTGTTGATGAGTACACTTGTGAGCGGTAAGAACTATCAACTCGAGTCCCAGAGTTAATCGATGACCAATGACTACATACCTACATACACAGCCTAAAACAACACATACATGATGAACTAGAGTTACATAACATCTCTACCATGGACGAAGCACGACGAAAAGCCAGGATTATTGAAAGCAAATCCGTTCATACAAATTTTGACCAATACAACTCCAAAGAGAACCCCCTCCAATCAACATACATAGGAAATCCAAGATATATACCGCCTCAACTTAGGGAAGGAGCGAATCCCAGTTTAGAGGCCCAGAGAATAAAGGAAGGGAAATGTAAGTTCTGTGGAGACAAATGGGATCCTAAGCACAGATGCTTACAAAAGAAATTGTATGCCTGTGAAGTAGAGTTGGAAGTCAAGGAACCAATTGAGAATGATGTGAAGAGTCAACAAGACTACCACATAGAAATCGAGGACGACACCTGAAAAATCTCATTAGCCTTTATTACCAGAATCTCCCAACTGCAAACATTGAAGCTTAGAGGACATATCAAAAAGAATAACGTCATAGTTCTCATCGACTCTGGAAGCACCCATAACTTCATTAATGTCAACCTTGCTAAGGTATTTAACTTATTTGTTTTTCCAGTACCTAACATGAAGATTATGGTAGCAGATAGAAAGAAGATTGACAATGTAGGAAAATGTCACCAAGTCAAGTTACAAATACAAGAGTATAACTTAGAATCAGAGTTCTTTACGGTACCGCTGGGAGGAGTCGACATAGTATTAGGAATACAATGGTTACAAACCTTGGGTACATACTCCGCAAATCACCAAGAACATTTTATTGAATTCCATGTGTTTGGGAAAACACACAAATTATACGGGTTCCTACCACCTCCGACACAGTTGGTTACATCACATCAGATAGAAAAGCTACTTCAGAAGGATGCACCAACGTACATACTTCAGCGTCAAGAAATGAAGCTTCTAACAAGTAAAGGAGATAGAGACAAACAACCAAAGATACAGAAGTCGATTCAGAAACATCGCAAGGTGTTTCAAGAGATACCTGTGGAGCTCCCACCAAACAGAAAAATCGAACACATATTCAAAATAGAACCAGGGACAAAACCAACCAGTAGCAAACCATACAGGTGTCCACATCAAAGACGATGCAACAGTTCACGTACTCATTGTCGTTAAATAAGCTTTGAGGACAAAGATTCCCTTAAGGGAAAGGCAATGTAACAATAAAATAATAATTAATATTAATAGTCATGCCCTTTGGAGAAAAGGTGCATGACAGGCTTATTTAATCCCAACCCATTTTATTCATTTATCATCTTCTACATTATCAAATATACATTTTACATTTTACATTATGTTCTTTGCTTTTCACCCATTATTCTCTCTCCAGCTATCACCCTTGGAATCCGACGAATAATCATCAAACTGGACTCAGAATTATTTTTATCTCAATTAAATGTTCAGTATCAAGTTCGAAATCCTATACTTTTTAGAAATTTTCTACGAGTATGTCTTTTAGAATGTCAATTTGAGTTCATTGAATACATTCATGTTCCTAGAAGTCTGAATAGTTTGGTTGATTCCTTAGCCAACTACGTACTTGATTGGCATCTAAGTCATTAACGTCATTCTGAAAAAATAAAGCATGTATATTATTCATGGAAATTTAATTGAACATATCATTTAAGGACATAAGTAAAATATTAAATAACTAGCTCACATCATAAACCAAAAAGTGTGTTGAGGTTCTAGACATGTTGTATAGTAACTTTGCACAAATAAAAAAGAATAGTGTAAAAACAATTCTCTTTTTGTTTCTTTTCTTTGAGATAAAAACCAAAAAAATTGTTAAAAATAATGAAAATATTTGGAAACTTAAAAAAATATTTGAAATTGTTTCTAATTTCCTGGTCTGGCAAGAAGACTCACCTACAACTGGCAGATCACTGAATAATGGTGTTAGCACTCAAAATGTGCTAAGCATTAAAGAAGGACTTCTATGAAGGAAAAGGGTTTGCAGGGTCGAAGTAATTCTGCAAAGGAAGCTAAAAATCCCAAGTCACACCCCTAGGGTGGATGATCAGAACTAGATACGGCGGATTTGGAAAAAGGAGAAAGAATATTTAAAGATCCAGTTTCCCAAGGTGAGTAGGAGAATAATAGTCGGCCAATACACCAGCAGCAAACAGGAACGACAAGGACTAGATTCATCGTAGACCTACGGCCTTGAGCCTTTTTGGCGCAAAACTTAAGTAGAGATGGTACAAGCACAAAGGAAGTGTTAAACGACGGTGTGGATTGACGGAAACGAAGATCTACGGTAGGAAAGGGATGGTGCTAATATAACATGCGTAGAAAAGGGTCGCGTTCAAAATCACCACGGGTGGATTAAACGTTGCACTCTTTGCAATAGCGCAGATCTAACAGAGATGGATCAATGGTTAAGAATGGTGGCGGTGAGTTTGATTGCCGGCATGTTAAGCACACCCAAAATCGCCATGGTCGGTAGGGATGCATCATCCAACAGTCAGATTTGGAGCTGTGTGTAGCAAAATGGAAAGCCACAGAGGCTGAAATCTAAGCTCCTGATCCAATAACTAGTTTCCACAGGAGAAGGACATCTCCACCAGAGATCAATGATGGCCACATGAGCTAAGCCACCTCAGTGTCATCAGGGGTCCTTTTTGTATGATCCGAAATGCACGGTCAAACGTGTCTTGCATCAGTCCTATCCCCAGTCATCGTGATAAATTATTTCAAAGGTCTAAGTGAGAGAATCATAGTAGAATAATTCGCATGGAGATGCCATCATTATCCATCGTTATAAGCCTAATTCTCGGGACCCGCAGCTTACATTGAATTCTAAAAGGGTGGCGAGTTCATTTGTTCAGTTTATTTGCGGTCAGTATCGGAAACATGGAGAGAGATCTATGATCCGAGATAATAATTGCACCAGAGCATGTATTGTCTAAGATGGAGGAGGAGCATACTCCTTTACCTCCTATGGTTTTCGACCAGGTGGAAGACGGTTCTGTCAACGAACCAGAATATCCCAAGACACAACATAGGTGTTGGATTTTTCAGCAGCAGGAAGGAGGGGAAGAATCCCATGAAGAGGACGCATAGAAAATCCCCCAAGATGAAGACACAATCTAGGACATAATACTCCCCACTGAAGAGGTGCCCCCTATTTCCCCACCAAAGGAAACTCGAACAAAGGTTTCCTTCGACGTGGATGATTTTCTTGATTGGTATGATTAGGTGAAAGCTCAGGAATAAGTGGTAGGTTAGGAGCTCAAAGTTACCAACTAAATAGTCAGTGAGCGATGGAGGCGGCGAGCTAGAGCTGTCAATTTTCTGTTTTGTTTTTTTTTGTTAAAGTAGTTGGTCAAATAGTAAAATAGGCCAGTGAATGTAAAAAAGCGGTTAGGCCTATACCACCTGTGTCTGTTTTGAGGTTGTAACGGCGAATACGCCTTGATTAGTTGTCAATTAGGTGTCCAGTAAAACACAACTATTTTTTGTTTAGGAAAGAGCCGAGCCAAGAGCTCAAAAGGCATCTATAAATTCATTGTAATTAAAGACAGAAGGGTTGAAAAAACTTGTTGAAAACTTTTATGGGAATTTTGTGTATTGTTCTGTAAGACATTTCTGAGCTATATTTTGAATAAAAGTTACAGAGCCAAGATGATGTTTTCAGATATTTTTGTGTAATTGGTCTCATAGTTTGTCTTTCTCTTTCCTATGTGAATTGTGTATCTCTCATTGTTAATTCCAGTCTATAACATTCCTTCATACTTAGTGTAGTGTGATAGTTAAGTAGAATTCATAGAATTTATGCTCTGCTTATCTGTTTCCAAGTATTTCACCATTACTTCTCTACTAAAGTTGATATAGGATTTATCATTGTATTCCTTATATCAATGGATTGTTTCTTTCTCTTCTGTTTCACCAATTAAATTCACTTTGACTACGAGCAGTTTACTATCTCGCCCCTGTGTTAATGCATTTGTGAATAAATTTTCAGAGTTTGTCTAATGTGACTCCATTGCCCAAATAGAGATTCATATGTTTCATCCAAACGACGTTTAAACCATTTTGTTCCAACATAAATATGATCTTCTGTATGTCATAATTGAATATCTTGAATGATGAATGTTGGTGTCTGTTTTCATTGTTGACACCTTTGATTATTCCAGTTTTTCATGAGCTTATAGAGAGAGCCCTCTCTGTTTGTGCTGGGTCAGTAGCACAAGCTAAATATTGGTTAGTGGTTACCCTGAATTGCCTTCTCTCACAACCTTGGGGGTTAATTTGGGTGTTAACAAATTGGCGCCGTTGCCAGGGAACGACAAAATATTTTGAATATTCAAAGAAAGGAGAGATCCCTGTGGGAAAACAGAGATTTCCATATTTTTAGAGGGTCATGTTTTTTGCCCTGGCAACTCCACTCGTAAAGGTGCATATTCAAGAAAGACTCCACAGGGGAAGATCGACGAGCCAAGTTCATTCCTGAAAGAAATCTCGAGAAAGGCATCTTGGGCTCAAGAAAGATCCATACGAGAGGTAATCCTATTTTTGAACTTCTGTTGAGTGTGGAAAATCCAGAAATATTACTTAGACATAAGACCGTAAAGGATAAAGCTACTACTTCTAGCATGAAAGGAATTGGGTCTAAAGGAGAACTCCCTGTGCTTCAAGAATTGGGTATAGAGATAGATATTGGAAATCCCTTACCGAGATCAAAATCCGAGTCTTATCTAAGCCTAGGTGAAGAGGGTCTGAATTCCCCTAGATCCTATTTGTTAGATCCTATTTGGCTTGAGTTGTAGAATATTATCAAAGTAGAAAGAGCTAAATCTGGTTTTCAGATCCCTCAATCTCATACTACAATCCCTGCAAGTAATCCTGCCCAGAATATCCAACCCCAAGCTCAAAATCCACCTAGACCCATGGCTGCTAGATTCGCACCATTGGCTCTGCCAGCTATTTTGCATGACCTCCCTCAGAACCACGCCCAGAGAATCGTCTCTTATGATGGAGAGGGAGGTTTTTCTGCCAAGCAGCATGTAGACAGATTTGAGGATTTTATTGATTTGGAGGAAGTACACCATGATGATGTTAAGATGATGTTGTTTGCTCAGATTTTGTTTGGAGAACCTAAGAAATGGTTCAGACAGTTGTCGAATGCTTCTATCAATGATTTTGCAGCCTTTAAGACACTGTTCTTAGAGAGGTGGGAAATTTTAGGGAGCCCCACCCTAGTCTTGTCCCAGTATAACCATCTGAAGAAATGAGGTTTTGAATCAGTTCATGAGTTTTTTGCTAGGTTTATGAAATCCTACAATTCTATTCCAGATGACCTAAAACCCTCAGTAGGCGCTGCAAAGCTCCACTATGTAGATGCCTTTGATGGAGACTTCTCGTGCACATTAAGAGAGAGAAAATCCACCACCTTTCCCATTATGCTAAAGGATTCCATAGAGGTGGAAGCCAACATGATGGCTTCAGGGAAAATAAAGGGAAAAACAGAAGCCGATAAAAAGAAGCAAGAAACCCAAGCCTCTACCTCTTCCTCTTCTAGTGACGCCAAGTTTGATACTATGATGAAAAATATGGAAAAGTTGATGGA
The DNA here is from genome assembly GCA_027924585.1 of Larix kaempferi. Classification (NCBI taxonomy): domain Eukaryota; kingdom Viridiplantae; phylum Streptophyta; class Pinopsida; order Pinales; family Pinaceae; genus Larix; species Larix kaempferi. Next base: position 230,310 of record BSBM01000559.1, read on the forward strand.
TAGGTTAGCCATGGAAAATAAACCTCCTATTAGAGATTAGCCTGAAAATCAGATAAGAAATCCTAACTTTAGAAGGACACCCCCTCAAATAAATCCAAGAAATCAAGAAGACCACTAGATGAGGCCTCCCTTCCCTAAAAATTTGGTGGATGAGGAAGGACCTGAAGACCCTACTGGAGACCAGATCCATCTCTTTGACACCATAGATCACGAAGTACATTTAACCCAAAGGGAACATGACTTTTTCACCAAGGGGAATGCAAACAAAGCTGCTGAATTTGATTCTGAGCAATACCAAATGGGTTACATGAATGTTGTAGATGACATCCAAAGGAAGATGAAGTTAAGGAGCAGGTAAATACCAATAAGCGAAGGGAAGTCTGCCGATATCCAGTCCCCCAAGACGCAGCAGAATATAGAGAAGCTAAAGGAAAAACAACCAGAGGTCACTGCACATAAAGCCTCAGAAGGTAAGGGGTGGTATTCTAAAGAAGTAAGGCAACTAGAAGTTGCTGGGGTAGTAAGTCTAGCTGCAACATTTAGTCTGAAGGCTGAATTACTATCCAAAGTAAAGATCTCTATCCTCTTGAATGAGCTGTTAAGAAACAATGAATAGAAAGAAGAGATAACTAATATGGTAAAAGGACAAGACGATGGTACGCAGGACATGTTGGAAGTAATAGATGATGCCCCCACTATAATTTATGGTTCCAAGTTGGAAGAACCAGATGATGAAGAAGTACCCCCCTTTTATTTGAGTTTGAATACTCATGGTAAATTATTACACAATGCCCTGATAGATTCTGGAGCTTCACACAACTTAATGCCAAAATTAGTGGTGGATCAGTTGGGTTAGAAGTTACTAGACCCTACAAGGAATTATATTCTTTTGATTCCAGAAAGGTACCATGTTTGGGTTTGATTAAAGATGTAGTAGTGACCCTAGCACAAATTCCAGCTAAGAGCATTATGATGGACGTAATAGTGGCCGAGGTGCCTGCTAAGTTCAAGATGTTGTTGTTAAGATCCTGGGAAAAAAAGTTGAAGGGAACTATGCAGATGGACCTGTCTTATGCCACCATACCTATTTTTGGAAGCAATAGAAAACTGTACAGGGAAAAGAGGATGGCTTATGTGGTCAGCATTGATGACAAACCTGAAAATCACCCTGTATACCCTGTAGACACTGGGATTGGCTCCTCTATTTTCTTCAATGATGGTCCACACACTGATCCTGTACCTCCATTTCCCCATGAGGTTAACAAAGATAAAGAATTTGCAACAAGGCATGAGGCCTCAGAGAGGCAGAAGAATGAGGAAGGACTGTGGAATATGTACTTCGATGGATGACTGAGCAAGAATGGTTCTGGTGCAAGGGTTTTGATCATACCTCCCAACCAAGAGTCCAGGGCCCTATCATACAAGCTAACTTTTGAGTGTACTAATAATGTGACAGAATATGAAGAGTTGCTCCTGGGATTGAGAGCTTTGAAATATTTAAGAGCAAACAGGATACATGTTTTTGGAGATTCAGAGTTGGTGGTCAATCAAGTGAATGACAGTTATCAAGCAAAACATCCCAGGATGAGGGCCTATAGAAATGAAGTCTGAGATATGTTTGGGAACTTTTTCACCGAACACAAGATCTGGGTGATCTTGAGATTTGAAAATCAGGTGGTAGATTCTTTGGCCACCACTGCTAGTGGTTTCAAAACTCCCATTTTCTCTCAAGAAAAATACGAAGTAGAGGTGGTGAACAAGCCTTCTATTCCAGACAATGCTAAATACTAGCAAGTATTTGAAGATGATTTACAAATTAAAATATTTTTAGAATTGTCTGATGAGTTTGCTAATGTTCATGTTGACACTGAGAATGAGAACATAGAAGCATTGATGGACCAAGAGTAGTCATAGAGAGGAGAAAGAGAAAGCAAGCAATGGAAAAACATGTTGGGTGGGAAAGATATCGTTCAATTAAAAGGTAATTATATCCCCAAGGGATTGATACCCTTGGAGAGGCTGTTTGACCAGAATGATGTAGCAAAAAACCCGAAGTTTGAACCCCCCAAAGATGCGGTAGAAGACCAAAACTTGGATACTAAAGAAGAGCCTCGGATGGTAAACCTGTATAAGAAGATACCAGCTAAAAAGGAGCGATATGTAGAATTGATGAAGAAATATGTTGTTGCATTTGCATGGAGTTATGAAGAACTGAAGGAATATGATACCTCAATAATACAACACTCTATTCCAATCAGACTAGGAGAGAAACCCTTCAAGCAAAAGTTACGGAGGATAAACCCTAAACTGGTGCCTGTGATAGAAAAAGAGATCAGAAGATTATTTAATGCAAAAATCATTGTCACTTTGAGATTCTCTCAATGGATAGCAAATTTGGTTCCCATAAGGAAGAAGAATGGCGAAATTAGAATCTGCATAGATTTCAGGAACCTGAACAGGGCTTCACTAAAGGATAATTACCCCCTGCCTAAAATGGAGCATATCTTACAAAAGGTAGTAGGGGCAGAAAGGATCTCTACTATGGATGGTTTTTCCTAATACAATCAAATCAAGGTCTGCCCTGAAGACCAAGAGAAGACCGCTTTTACTACTCCTTGGGGTACTTTCATGTATGCGAAGATGCCTTTTGGGCTGATGAATGCAGGAGCTACTTTCCAACGGGCGATGGATATAGCATTCTCTGAAGAGAAGGACAAGTTTGTGGTTGTATACATGGATGACATAACAGTGTATTCGAAATCTGATGAAGAGCACCTTAAGCATTTGGAACAAGTTTTTAAGAAATGTATAAAATACGGTATTTCCCTTAATCCTAAGAAATCACATTTTGCATTAGAAGAAGCTAAGCTCTTGGGTCATATTATTTCCAAGGGTGGTATCAAGATCAATTTTGAAAGGGTTATTTCCATTCAGAAAGTTGGAGATCCAAGAAGCAAAAAGGAGGTGCAGTCTTTCATCGGACAAGTGGGTTTTCTGAGTAGGTTCATTCCCAGTTTTGCAGAAATTATGATGAGTATTACCAATAGGTTAAGAAAGGAAAATCAGGTAAAATGGACTGAGGAAGCAAGAGATTCATTTAAGGGAATTAAGAATGCTATCACCGAAGCCTCGGTATTAGCCAGTCCATATTTTTCTAAAGAGTTTTTGATTTTTTCTTATGCATCTGAGCATATAATGGTGGGGGTATTGTTATAGAAGAATGCCCAGAACACTGAACAACCAATTGCTTTTTTCAGCAGGGTGTTAAGAGATGCAGAATTGAAATATGATATCATGGAAAAGCAGGCCTATGCCTTAATCAAGTCACTAAAATATTTCAGGGTTTACATCCTCCATTCACACATCATTGCTCGTGTCCCAAATAGTGCTGTGAAAGGTATCCTGACCCAAGTAGACCCTAAAGGAAGAAGAGCCAAATGGATTGCCATATTGCTAGAGTATGACCTGGAGATAAAACCCACCAAACTGGTAAAGGGGCAAGGGTTAGCAAAATTAATGACCAAGGCCAACTATGATTCTTTGCAACTGAACTTCTTACAAGGGTTTTCAAATCAGCTGGATGTAGGAGTGCGGGTGAGGCCATAATTCTCTGCATCCTCTTGGTAAGCTGACATTGTGTATGTATTACAAAATGTACAAGCTCCTCCAGGATTAAGCAAAATCAGGGCTAGAGCTGTGAAACTAAAGGCTGTGAAGTACTGTATTATGAATCAATTCTTATACTGGAAGGACCCTGGAGGTGTGCTGCTGAATTGCTTGCTTGAGGAAGAGGCTAAACACACAAAGGAGGAGTTTCAGAAGGGAGACTGTGGTGGTTATCATTCCTGGAAGGTGATAGTCAACAAAATCCTGAGGGTTGGTTTCTACTGGCCTACCATGTTTTTAGATGTATATAAAGAAACTGTTGCTTGTCACCAACGTCATATTTTTGAAGGAAAAAGAAAAGTCATTTCACTACCCCTTCACCCTGTTATAGTAGAAGCACCCTTCCAACAGTGGGGTTTAGACTTCATTGGAGAAATAAATCCTAACTCCTTGAGACAACATAGATGGATATTGACAGCCACTGATTATTTCACTAAGTGGATAGAAGCCATACCAACTAAGAAAGCAAACAAAAGTGTTATCATGGATTTTCTGGAAGATAATATCCTATCAAGATTTGGGTGTCCTAAAAGAATAGTGACGGACAACGCACCTACATTTTGTTCCAAGAAAATGATAAACTTTTGTCACAAATAAAATATCAGTCTGAATGATTCCATGACATACTACCCTCAGGGAAATGGACTAGCAGAGTCATCCAACAAAATCCTAGTAAGAATCATAAAGAAGTTGTTGGAGGATAATAAGAGAGCTTGGCACACAAAATTGAAATATGCTATATGGGCTGATAGAATGAGTACAAAGAGGGCTATCGGGATGTCTCCTTTCCAATTGGTATATGGAGCTAAGGTGGCTTTTCTGGCATCTCTAGGGTTTCCAATCATAAGGTTGCTCCAAGGGATAGAAGAAGAACCAAACCACATGCAAAGAACGGTAAATCAGATAGTCAAGCTGAGTGAATTAAGAAGTAAAGCCTATGACAAAGTACAGGGGCACCAAGAAAAGATAAAGAGTGCTTTTGACAGAAAATCAAAAGAAGATCAATTTCAAGTAAATGACCTAGTTCTGAAGTGGGATGCTCCTAGGGAAGATAAATATGGGAAATTCGACCATATGTGGATGGGGCCATATATTATTGCAGCAAACCGAGGAGAAAATTATTTTATCCTGGAGCACCAAAGTTGAACCTGCCTGGTCAAGAGGTCCAGTTAATGGAAGGTTTTTGAAGCACTACCTATCCTAGAGAAAGCAGGTAACTCATGTACCATAACTTGTATATATTTTCATTTTTTACCATTATTTTGAAGTTCTAATGGCACACCTAAAAGACTTGAAGCCCGAAGTGAAGGCCCTAAGGTCTAGAAGGAGAGCCAGGGTTTGTTTTTTCTCTCATAGGTTTAGCCCAGATATGAGGCAGGTATAGTCCCATTTTTAATTTGTAGAGAAGTATTTAGCTCAGAGTTTGAAATATCACCCAATGGATCAGACACTTTGGTCTATGAAGTTCTTTGCTACCTCACAGGGAGGATAGCATCCCTGGTTGGAGCTAGTTGTTAGCACTCAAAATGTGCTAAGCTTTAAAGAAGGACTTCTATGAAGGAAAAGGGTTTGCAGGGTCGAAGTAATTCCACAAAGGAAGACAAAACTCCCAAGTCACACCCCTTGGGTGGATGATTAGAACTAGATACGATGGATTTTGAAAAAGGAGAAAGAATATTTAAAGATCCAGTTTCCTAGGGTGAGTGGGAGAATAATATCCAGCCAATACACCAGCAACAAATAGGAACAACACAGATTAGATTGCCCCAGAGACCTATGGCCTTGAGCCTTTTTGGCACAAAAATTAAGTAGAGATGGTACAAGCACAAAGGAAGTGTTAACCTATGGGAAAATTTCTAAATAAATCGATGGTGTGGATTGATGGAAATGAAGATCTACGATAGGAAAGGGATGGCGCTAATCTAACATGCGCAGAAAAGGGTCGCGTTCAAAACCACTGCAGGTGGATTAAATGTTGCGCTCTTTGCAATGGTGCAGATCTAATGGAGATGGATCACCAGATTAGAACACCGGCATTAATTTTTATCACCGACATGTTAAGCACACAAAAAATCGCCGCAGTCGGTAGGGACACATCATCCAATAGTCATATTTGGAGCTGTGTGTAGAAAAATGGAAAGCCATGGAGGCTGAAATCTAAGGTCCTGATCCAATCACTGGTTTCCATAGGAGAAGGGCATCTCCACTAGAGATCAATGATGGCCACATGGGCTAAGCCACCTCAGTGTCGTCAGGGGTCCTTTCTGTATGATCTGAAATGCATGGTCAAACGTGTCTTGCATCAATCCTATCCTCAGTCGTCATGATAAATAATTTGGAAGGTCTAAGTCAGAGAATCATAGCAGAATAATTCGCGTGGAGATTCCATCGTTATCCATAGTTATAAGCCTAATTCTCGGGATCCGCAACTTACATCGAATTCTAAAAGGGTGGCGAGTTCATCTGTTTGGTTATTTTGCAGTTAGTATCGGAAACATGGAGAGAGAGCTAGGAGCCGAGATAATAATTGCACCAGAACATGTATTATCTGATATGGAGGAGGAGCATACTCCTTTACCTCCTGTGGTTTCTGACCAGGTGGAGGACGGTTCTGTCAATGAACTGGAAGATCCCGAGACACAACAGAGGTGTTGGAGTTTTCGGCAGCAGGAAGGAGGGGAAGAAGCCCATGAAGAGGACGCGCGGAAATCCCCCAAGATGAAGACATAATCCAGGACTTAATACTCCCCACTGAAGAGGTGCCCTCTGTTTCCACACCAAAGGAAACTCGAACAAAGGTTTCCTTCGATGTGGATTATTTTCTTGATTGGTATGATTAGGTGAAAGCTCAGGAATAAGTGGCAGGTTAGGAGCTCAAAGGTACCAACTAAATAGTCAGCGAGCTAGAGCTGTCAATTTTCTATTTTTTTTTTTGTTAAAGTAGTTGGTCATATAGTAAAATAGGCCAGTGAATGTAAAAAAACAGTTAGGCCTATACCACCTATGTCTGTTTTGAAGTTGTAATGGCGAATACGCCTTGATTAGCTATCACTTAGGTGTCCAGTAAAATGCAATTGTTTTCTGTTCAGGAAAGAGCCAAGCCAAGAGCTCAAAATGCATTTATAAATTCATTGTAATTGAAGACAGAAGGGTTGAAAAAACTAGTTGAAAACTTTTATGGGAATTTTGTGTATTGTTTTGTAAGACATTTCTGAGCTATATTTTGAATAAAAGTTGCAGAGCCGAGTTGATGTTTTCAAGGATTCTTGTGTAATTGGTCTCGTAGTCTGTCTTTATTTTTCCTATGTGAATTGTGTATCTCTCATTGTTAATTCCAGTCTGTAAAATTCCTTCATACTTGGTGCAGTGTGATAGTTAAGTAGAATTCATAGGTTATGCTCTGCTTATCCTTTTCCAAGTATTTCACCATAACTTCTCTGCTAAAGTTGATATAGGATTCATTATTGTATGCCTTATATCAATGGATTTTTTCTTTCTCTTCTATTTCACCAATTAAATTCACTTTGACTATGAGATGTTTACTATCTCGCCCCTGTGTTAATGCATTTGTGAATAAATTTTCAGAGTTTGTCTAATGTGACTCCATTGCCCAAATAGAGATTCATATGTTTCATCCAAACGATGTTTAAACCATTTTGTTCCAGCAGAAATCTGATCTTCTGTATGTTATAATTGAATATCTTGAATGATGAATGTTGGTGTATGTTTTCATTGTTGACAACTTTGATTATTCTAGTTTTTCATGAGCTTATAGAGAGATCCCTCTCTGTTTGTGTTGGGTCAGTAGCACAAGTTAAAATTGGTTAGTGGTTACCCTGAATTGCCTTCTCTCACAACCTTGGGGGTTAATTTGGGTGTTAACAAATGGTTCAAACTTCTAGAAATCCATGTTGAAAGGAGATGCTTCCTCTCATCCAGCGGCTACACCTACAAGGAATATGGTTAAAAATAAGCGTTTTACTTATCTTTTATTCATATATGTATAACCATATCCTTTTGAATGATAGGATGATGCATAATTATTCAATTTTGGCTATCATTTTTAGATATTAATTGCACATTTGAACCAGTTTTTTACTAAACAGTTAGGTAGTGAAATGGTTTTGATCACGGGACTCAGAGACTTTGACAGTTAAAACTATTTGATTCAGGTAGTTGGAGACATGGAAAATTTTAACAACCCCCCTTTAATTTCTAGGTATAGTAAATGGGTGAATCCCCATGATACATAGGAAAATATGAAGGCTATTTTATCAATGTTATATTATGTATAAATAATTTTTTGGTGAATCTCTCATTGAATTATATAATCTTGTAAAATCTTGGCGAATCTTTCACTAAATTATAAAACCTTGTAAAGTCTTGGCAAAGCTTTCACTAAATTATAAAACCTTGTGAATTCTTGGTGAATATTTCAACAAGTTTCTCCTTTGAAATTCATCCCCCCTCTACATGCCCAAATACATGGCTATAAATGGCATCCAAGCCCCCAAACATGATGACTCAAACACCCACAAAATCGTTATTGTTGCATCGTCAATTACAAGCTTCACAATCCCCATGTTTCTTAGGGAAACTTTGGATCTAAGGTAATGGGATTAGAACTCTCCTAAATGCAAGTGGGTCGCTATAAGATTTTATAGTAAATATCAATTGCCCTTCTCATGTGTACATGAAGCGACTTGCAAAATGTGATTCAACCCATGAAATCTAAATGAATGTAACTTTGAATTTTATTTCCATGATTAAGGTGAAAGAGCCCATATCAACTGCCATTTCTGGGAATTGGGAGCGAATGAGTGCTACCTAGCAATATTTTTTGGCTAACCGAGGTTTAAATCCATTTTTAGAGGGGGTAAATTGTTTTATTTTGGCTCCCCTTTTTGAATTAGATGGGGCTAACCTCCTATTCATTATAAGTAAATAAATAAAATGTCGACTAATCATACCTAATGGGTGTTTAATAAAAAAATATCCCATTAAAAATTTAAAACCCCTAAACTTAGCCCATGGGCTAAGATTAGCCCCTAAAATTTTCCATGGTTGGAGATAGACCATGATTCATGGTGATTTATGATTTTGGCATTTTTCACAAGGCTATGAAGTAAACAAAATTTACCCATTCCTACTTGGCCATTATACCAAATTAGATAAACTTATTTACATGGTATTATTTCACCATATGTCGACACATAATCCTCCTTCAAATAGCCTACCCATGGAGGGAGCATATGTAATAGTGTGCACAAATAGCTCATCCCTTGTTTGCAATATGGATATTTTACTTGTCCTGACCCATGCCCTTGAAATATAGGAGTACACCCATGCAATACTCGTTCCCTCCCATGTACTATAGCATTATTTATTCTTTTTCAAGATAATAAATGAAAAAGGCATAATTTTTTTAAAAAAATCCAAAAAAGGGGGAGAATTGAATCATTTCATATTATATCCTTGAAGAAAATGGAAACAGTCAGTCCTTGTCTCCCTTGAACGTGGCACATAATTTGGTATCCGTTGTCAGTGCACCATCTACATTTCCCTTAGGAAACTGTACCATTATTTTGAACAAATCTCCATCGATGGGTTATCCTTCCCATCACCAATGGAGATTTCATGAATGCATATGGAATTGGTGGATTTAATTAACATCGGTTACTCCAGGACTATGTTTCCAAGTTTCCATTTCACGTCGTGTTATATGTTCAAGGGAAGTTCAAACTATGTCGGTCATTCCTCAAATATTCTTGACCAATCATGTCGGTCTTCCTTGTGTCAGTATATAGTGTTGGATCTCGCATTTCTACCAAATTATATCAGACTATTGAACTTTGTTTTGTATCAGTTGATGTGGGATGCATTAATGCCCTCCTTCCGATGGATCTACTCCTATCGACACCAAATCATCATCTAGGAAATGGATATGGAAACCTAGGAGCACCTTGGATCTTGCAATAATTAGTGGTATGTTTCCTTGCAAATTACAGTGGGTATACATCAATGACCCTTGATTATTTGATTATACAAGTGTTTGACTTTAGAACATCTATTCACACTTTCTAGTTTGTACTCAGTACCTTAGAATCCATCACCATTATCAATGGGTCTCTTTGCATCTATTAACGGTATACGTCAATGGTCGATAATCATATTTTATTATTATTATGCTCGACATAAGTTCATTTATTTGCATGATATAAACTTGTGCTATCATTGGTTTGTATTGAATACCTTGGGAAAAACATTTGTATCACTCATCGATGCACTGCTCGAGTCGCACAAGATTAAAACTACCATGTCAAAAGTTCGATGAAGACCTTGTTCTCACAGTCATCAAAGTGCATGTTTACACTTCTGAAAAATTTACTTTTGACATGGATCCACTATGTATTGTTTGTGGCCATGCTTGTTTACTGTTGAGCATGGGTATGTCCGCCTCAGGAAGATATTGTATATTTGAGAAATTGTTATGTTTGACTTGCAAGTGTTCTCCTGAATCTTATGCCCATGAGATAATCACTTTTCATCTTTGATTTGATCAATAAAGAGTATCAGTATGAAAAGTATCAATATAAAAAATAATGTATTTCATACCTTAGCTCTACTTCGGACCTCACACATTAGGGGGCATATGTTAACAATCAAATTAACACCCTTAACAAGTGAAGGTAGAAGCACATTTTACCATTCGCCCACAACATGAAGACTAGAAATTTGGAACAATTGAGGGATTCAATCTCTCATCTGACCACCTCTTCCGCAAAGGAATAAGGTTGTTAAGACAAAGGTTTCCCTAAAGAGGCCAAGTCTAGGACCACTCAAAGGGACAAAACCCAGTTCCTACAACTCCCAAGGTGGAAAGAATACATCAAAGGTGTATTAATTGTCCCGAAAATTATGGAATTTAATGTAAAAAGCATGAAAATAATGGAAAAGTGGGTTTTTGAGTGAAAATACTAAAATTTCAATAAAATGTATTATCCCACATTGAATTTGAATCATGAATTCGCATTTCCCAATGCTCTAAAAGAAAGGAATTTGGGGCATGGTAAGATACAAAAAGTGAGAGTAAAGGCATGCTCGAAGGATTTCAAGGTTGGAAAGATCATCTTCAACAAAGCTCTTGAAGGATCAAATTCAAGGATGGAGAAGGTTGTCTCAAAGCAAAGGAGGAAGGATTCACCTCAAGCAACAAGATTGTAAGTATTTCTTTTCCTCAATTCAATATGATGCAATTCATGTTTCCCCCCAAATTTGTGTTTGAATTTAGGTTTTAGATCTAGTTTTGAATTCAAGTTTAGTAGATAGATTTCAAGTTTTGCAAAGTTTTTCAAGTTCTTAGAGATAGAAGCTAGAGGTAAGAACCTAGCAAGCTGTTACAAATGGAGGCCTAAAGGCCATGGATGCTCAAGCAAGGGGATCTTCTTCAAGTGGCTAGCTTCAAGAGGTATTCTACTCTCTTCCTCCCTTCTATTTTCTTGAAAATTAATTAGACATATCAAAGGAATGAATGAGTATTGCACGACTGTTTCTGTCATTTAATATAACCAAAATCATAGTAAGATATCTAATTAGTGTAGACACATCCCTACTAAAATTTATATTAATGCCCCTAACCCCTAATCTCTCTCTCTCTCTCTCTCTCTCTCTCTCTCTAAATGTGTAACTCCCAATCTCTCTCTCTCTCTCTATGAACCCCTAATCTATCTCTCTCCCCCTCTTTCCCTCTCTCTAAAACCTAACACACAATCTATATCTCTCTATAAATCCATAACCCCCAATCTCTCTCCCTCTCTCTCTCTCTAAACCCCTATCCCCCAGTATCTCTCTCTCTCTTTCTAACCCTTAACCTCTCTCTCTCTATAACAACTTAACCAAATCTCTCTCTCTCTCTCTGTATATATATATATATACAGAGAGAGAGAGAGAGCTAGACTTGTAACCTCCAATCTCTCTCTCTCTCTCTCTCTCTCTAATACACTAAACCCAAATCTCTCTCTCTAGACTCCTAAAGCCCAATATATGTATCTATCTCTCTCTCTCTAAACGCATAACCCCTAAACCTCGATATCTCTCTCTCTAAACCCCTAATGGTCAATCTCTCTCTCTTTAAACCCGTATCCCCTAATATCTCTCACTCTCTCTCTAAACCTCTAGCCTATAATATCTCTCTCTCTCTAATACCGTAACCCTCAATCTGTCTCTATATAAACCCCTAAACCCTAATATCTTTCTCTATTTATTTATCTAAACCCCTGACCTCCAATATCTCTCTCTCTTTAACCCTTTCCAGCAATTTCTCTATCTATCTATCTATATCCAAACCACTCATTGACAATATGTTGCTGCTGCAACTGTATCCCCAAAATTTTCTTAAAATTGTAGGGCCCCTCCTATTTTTTTATTTAGAGTTTTTGTTCACCTTTGATGAGCTCACTTTTTGTCACTTAGAATTTTCTTGAAAAAAGGCAAGGGAAAGAGAAAATTTTGGAGTTAGAATAACTTATCTTTTTCCGCCGAAATGGTCGGAGCAACTCCCAAATTCACGCCAAAATGGTCGGAGCAACTGTGATAAGGTTTGCATTTCAATGTAACTTGAGATTCTCTGCCAAAACGGTTGGATTGTTAGAAGTTTTACACCCGAACACTTAAGGTTTTTTGGTCGCAATTTATGTTTCGTAGAAGAATATTAAGTCACGTCGATACTAAAGGAAAAGAGGCCAAATCGGGGAGTTGTATGTTCTACTCCGAAATGGATTGGTGACAAGCAAAATTCACATTGAAGAGTGTCGCATTTAAAATGAAAAGTCCTTCGAATATTAGATCAGATCAAGATGTAAGAATGCTTTGAAATGGAATCAATGCAATTGTATAATGAACATATCAACAACGAATGTTAAGTTCCTCTGAAACACATTGACGATGAATATTAAGTTACATATTGGTGACAAATGTGAATCACGTCGAAATGCATCGGTGCTGATGGAGAATTTCCCCGAAACGCTTGCAATAAATGGGAAATTTCTCCAAAAAGGCGATTTGACCCGTTAGCTGTGTGCATTTATTACTAGGGTTACAATGCGATATATAAAGGGGGAAACTTGTGACATTTGTAAATGTCATTTTTCATTTGGAATCTCCATCAGATGCCAAGGGAAGTAACCAACATCGTTGAGAAAAAATCACATTTGGACCATTCTTCAATTGCTAGGTAGGATTTTTATCCATTCATTTGAGGTTTGGAAACATGCTTTTTCACCATTGGTAAAAGGGAATAGCAACCTAAGCATGAGATTGTTGTTAGGTTATGATTGTACATTAGTTGTTACTGGCTTGAAACCCCTTAGTGAACTATTGTTTTCTTTCCAGTTGGGAATAGGTTAAGAGTTGGTCGATAGCATTCAAACATCATTATAAGTGAGAGTCTCGGCCAAAACATGCTAGGGTTTCCCGTTTGACGACCGCCTCTGGCCATATATCCATCTATGATTTCTTATATCACGTCATCCTGTTTATTGAACTGTGTGGGGTTGGAATTTCATGGCTAATAAGTACCTGCCCTTCATGGTCTACTATAGATGATGTTCCTTCCCAATATGGGGACTACCCTCACAAATCCCTAGTTACTTACATCTAAGTTGTTGGTTGATTCGAGTAGGATTATTAGTAGAAGCGTCTCAGACTTCTTTATAAGCATGTAAACTATTGTAACATACATCTTATCTTGATCAATCTAGAACAGTTCGCATTCCTGCATATTGTCTGTGCGTATTGTGTTTATCTGTATTGTGTAATCCTGCTTTTTCTCATTCTATTTATTAAGCTTCTGCCATAACAAAGCCGACTCATTAAGTCGAACTGTTGTCCCCCTTGTGCTTCCTGGACATGACCCGGATCATTGGTATTAGAGCACTCAATTTTTGTTTGTGCTTAAGTTCTGCGTATACACTTCTCTCGAAGTTACCTCACTTACGTCAATTCAAACTCGCTCGCAATCTCATCAATCCAAGTAGACACGATCTCCAGAAATTCCAGAAGAAACAAACGATAGACATGCAGTCGACGAGACAACACAGCTTATTGAGCAAGCTCTGGCTCGACAATGGACTAAAATGTTTGCCCAGTTCAATGAGGTTCTCTTGCGATTCGCTTTGACATCCGGAGGATCCTTGACGACAACTCACTCCGATAAAATCAGCCCCTTCAAAGTGAAAATGAATTTAGACATACCGAATCTTGAAGGTAAGATTGACCCATAATCTGTCGATAATTGGGTGCAACAATTGGAATCCTATTACGCTGTAAATCAACTCTCCGAAGCTGAAAAAGTCACCATTGCGTCCTTAAAGATGTCAACCTTTGTGCACTGCTGGTGGGAGAACCTCTCGACAAAGATGGACAAAAGCATAGAACCCATCGACACATGGGATAAATTCGTCGAACACATCTGAAAGGAATTTTACCCGCTGAAATACCTCGAGCAACAGTATAAGAAGTGACAACAGCTAAGGCAATGGAAAGAACAATCAGTATAGAGTTACACCGACGAGTTTTATCGACTCATGGCTAGACTTGGCGTCCAAGAAGAAGAGAAATTGCTTGTTCTGAAGTACGTTAGTGGATTGTCCTAGTACATTCAGCGGGAGATGGAATTTCTGACTGTCACTACACTTGCGGATGTTTTCCACTATGCCAACAAACTAGAAATCAAGCAAAAATGGAAAGCACGTTTTGCAACAAAGCCGACATCACGACGACTATTGGAATATTCACACCATCATTTTTATGTTTTGCATGTTTGCATGCAATTGCATGCCACTACATGCATCTAGTCATCATCATGGCTGTCTCCCCAACACCTAGAGCTTTCTTCTAGCTCTCCAGAGCCTGTCTTTAGCCCCCATTTGGCCTCCTACCTACCTAATGCACCCTTCTTGACCTCTCTACATGGAAATTTCACCTTTCCCACCTACCACATCCAGTTTGGGCCCCTTTGCTCACCTACCACCAGTTATCACTCAGTTAGGGCGCCTTATCTCACCTACCGGGAGTTATCATTCGGTTAGTGCATTGATTGAGTAGTTCTTCCACTAACTGGTCATGCTGACTGCTTGTAGCTTCTAGTTAGCTAGTTCTGGAGTTCCACTTGACTATTTGATAGCGTCATGCGCCCCCCTTGGAGTCTCCATTCCCTGATTTATGCCTAGATGGTTCTATTAGACTCAGTTAGACACACTTCACTAACTATTACCATTTATGACTGATACTATTGACTGGATGATGTCTCCATTATTATCCAAGCTAGACTTTGAGCTAGACAGCCTCATGCACCCCCCTTGGAGTCTCCATTCCCTGATTTGTGGCTAGATGGTTTTGATAGACTCAGTTGGACACACTTGACTGACTCTTACCATTTATGATTGATACTACTGACTGGATGATGTATTCATATTATCCAAGATAGATTTTGAGCTCATATTCGAATGCCCTACTTGGCTAATTCAAATCCTATATGATGCTCCCTTGGATTTCATTGTAACACATTATTTACATTCATTATTCATTGTATGATACTGTTATTGTTCATTATTCTGTGTTTATGAGTGATTATTGAGTGCATGCTTCTCTTCTTCTTTGCAAATATTATTGAGAGTTTGATTGTGAGATTGTTACAGTTTCTAGATCCCTGCATATTATCACATGGTATCAGAGCAGTTAGTAGCTATTTGAATTGTAGCCATTGCAACAATTGCAGCAGCAGCAGTTGCAACATTTCTTTGAGTAGCTATCTTTCACTTGAGCACCAGAAGCCTCTGAGTTTCCGCAACAAATCCTAGTGCTATTACTTGATTTCATTGGAGAAATATAGTGAGGTCTAGCCAAGTGTGAAGGACTTAGTCTATGTGCTCAGTGTTCAAAAGGTAGTGTTCAGTTGAAGTGTAGCATTCTCCATCAGCAAAAACCTCTCTTATTTTGTAGGTTTATTCACCCATTTGGAATCTTCTTCAACTATTTGACTTTCTCTATTCATATGGATCTAAATCTCACATCTTCCAACTATGTTGAGTGGAAATCCAAGATGATTCTCTTCATGAGATCCAAGATATTTACTTGAATACTCAACGGAACGATGGTAGAACCTCTCAGTGCAGTTGAAAAGTCCAAGTACTTGGATAGGCTTGATGAAGCAATTGGTTTCCTCCTTCTCTCAATTTTTGAAGATATTCACTTCCATGTCATCGATCTTACATCTCCTAAAGAGGTTTGGGACAAGCTCAAATCCCTTTTTGGACAAAAAGATGATATGAAAGGACACAAGTTGGAGAATGAGCTCATATGTTTGAGTCTTGAGAACTTCGAATCTATCAATGCCTTCCTCACCAAGTTCAAAAGCTTGATATCACAGTTGAAAAGATATGAGATAGTGAAAGAAGACAAGCAGCTTATACTTTCCATTCTCTCAAAGTTGGGGGCAAACTTCTCAGTTTTTGTCTCTACTTTCTAGTTAGCTAGGTTTTCCATTCCAAGATGGAAGTTTCCCTCACTTGATGAATTCATCCAATATCTTACTCAAGAGGAAGAGAATTTGATCTCTATGGGAATGATCAAACCCAAATTGGATTCAACTCTTACAGTTGTAGAGAGAGCGAATGGTAAAGGCAAGCAAAATATTTCTGACAAGAGATCAAATGATACAAGGCCTACAGATAGTCCAAAACAGTCAGATGGGGTTTTGAACTCAAGGAAGACCAAGCATTCTCAGAAGGGAAATACCAAGTGCACATATTGTCTTATGGGTTTTCATCATGAGAGTACTTGCATGAGGAAGACTATAGATTTGATGGCTCAGTTACTTGAGAAGAACAATCTTCTTGTACCAGCATGTGCAAGGAAGAAAGATCCTCATACTGAATCTTCTAGATCCAAAGGAAAAGAAATATTTCATGCTCTCATAGCAAGTGCATCAACTAATTCTTCTTTTATCATAGATTCAGGAGCATCATTCCATATGGATTCCTCCAAAGATCTCTTCTCTAGTTTTGAAGGCTCTATTGGTCCTTTAGTCAGTTTGGGAAATGATTCAGAAGTCTCCTCTCAGGGGATTGGAAGAATCGATCTTGATCATGGTTACTTTTCTTATGTGCTTTATGCTCCTTCTCTTGCAGCCAATGTCCTTCAGTGTATCAAATGAATCATACTAGAGAGCCCAAAAGAGTGATCTTTACTCCATATGAATTCAAGGTACAACACATGGTTTCAGGGCAAATCATTGCAAAAGGAGTTGCAAATCATGAGACAAAACTCTATGAGTTTTCACACTTCTTACCTCTCTCAAAGGAGTTTTCTCTTCGCTCTAATACTCATGAAGAGAGTAGACAATCTCATCTCAACCACAAGCTAGCTCAGAATGTGGTTGATGGTCTTCTCAGTGGAAATTTTGCTCATGGCACCTTCGAAGGTTGTCTAAAGGGAAAAGATACATCAAAGGAGATTGAGAAAAAGAGGACTCTTGAAGAAGTGCGAATTCTAGATCCAGATCCATAAGAACCTGAAGATATAACACCTATTTGTCCAACTCCTATTTCAAAATGGGCCTCCACTGCTGCATCCTCCTTTGATCTTAATGAAGATCCATCATCATCTAGTCCTAGTTCTTCTATTGATTACAGTCATAATGGTTCAAATGAGGACTACATGCATATTCTGGAGCAGTTTCATGACATCAACGTTTTTGGATATGTTCCTCCTTCGAGTGATGATGAGCCAGTTTTACTTGCTTCTTCTCATGAGATTTCATATTCAGAGTTTGGATGTGATAATGCATCTCCACATTATATTTCATATTCAAAAGATGATGATGAAGATGAGAAAATGAGAGATCCAGATCCATAAGAACCTGAAGATCTCGCACCTGATATTCCTCCTCTTCCCCGATGGGCAGCCACTCCATTCCGATCTGCTGGTGATTTGGATGGTGATCCACATGATCATAGAAGAACCAGATCAGATTTTCAAAATGGAAGGGTTCATCCTTCTCACATTGCTGATCCAATTCAGATCGATCGATCCTTCTTCGGAAAGGAAGGACACTTACCTCCTTCAGGGGTGAGAGATGATATGCTTCGTTAGCATCCTTCAGTCTATTTTTGAGGGAAATATTTCTTCCCATTTGGCCTCCTACCTACCTAATACACCCTTCTTGACTTCTTTGCATGGAAAGCCATAGCCAGTTTGGGCACCTTTGCTCACCTACCACCAGTTATCACTCAATTAGGGCGCCTTGTCTCACCTACCGGGAGTTATCATTCAAATAGTGCATTGATTGAGTAGTTCTTCCGCTGATTGCTCATGCTAACTGCTTGTAGATTCTAATTATCTAGTTCCGAAGTTCCAGTTGACTATTTGACAGCCTCATGTGCCCCCCTTGGAGTCTCCATTCCCTTATTTATGCCTAGATGGTTCTGTTAGACTCACTTAGACACACTTGACTAAATATTACCATTTATGACTGATACTATTGACTAGATGATGTCTCCATTGTTATCCAAGCTAGACTTTGAGCTAGACAGCCTCATGTGCCCCCCTTGGAGTCTCCATTCCCTGATTTATGGCTAGATGGTTCTGATAGACTCAATTGGACACACTTGAGTGACTCTTACCATTTATGACTGATACAACTAACTAGATGATGTCTGCATAGTTATCCAAGCTAGACTCTAAGCTCAGATTCGAATGCCCTACTTGACTAATTTGAATCCTATATGATGCTCCCTTGCAGTTCATTGTAACACATTCTTTACATTCATTATTCATTGTATGATATTATTATTGTTCATTATTCTATGTTTATGAGTGATTATTGAGTGCATGCTTCTCTTCTTCTTTGCAAATATTCTTAAGAGTTTGATTGTGAGATTGTATAGTTTCTAGATCCCTGCATATTATCACAATGACCACCCAACAAGAAGGCACCGATTGACTTCAAAAAGTCAAAATCTTCTCAGCCGACACCACCAAAGCCATACCACAGAAAGAAGCCTTTTCACAAGAGGGAACATAGAAAACAACCACCGACTGGAAAATGGTGCGATTACCACCACTCATCTTGGCATGATACGTCTGAATGCAAAGCTTGGAAGACATTTTTGACAAAAGTGTCGAACTCTGATGTGTTCGACAAGACAGTGGAAGAATCTGAACTAGACGCAACAACCCTTTTGACCTCGATCACTCTAGCATCAACAAGAGCACCTGTTCCATAGATGGATATGGGTCCAGCACAACCCATTTCATCTGATTGTGGACAATGAGAGCCAGAAAAACTTTGTTTCTAAAGAACTTGTGAAGAAACTAGGTCTTTTTACCACTCCTCATCCTCAGCCTTACAACATTGGTTGGATGAAGGATGGACAAGAATTGCAGATCACTCGACAATGCAAGCTCGCCTACTTCATAAAAAATTTTGAAGATGAAGTACTCTGTGACATGGCACCACTCTCCGTAGCCAATGCCCTATTTGGGAAACATTACATATGGGATAGACATGGAAGTTATCAGTCACAGACTCAAAAGGCGATTGTCAGAATCCGTAATTGATGGTTTAGCATACCAGAGCGTCAACCTACACCGACGATTGCACTGATATCTGACAAATAGACAAAGAAGCTCATCAATCATGCTCATAAGTTTGCATTAATCATGATCAAGCCGCAACATTCTAAGAATACTGTAGCAATGAGTCAAGTCACCGACCAATGCAGTTCTCGACAAAAGCAGCAAGTCGATCATATTCTCAATGAGTACCAGAACCTCTTTCAAGCTCCAGACGGAGTACCTCAACATTGTTAGGTAAAACACTTCATTGAACTTGTTCCTGGTTCTTCCTTGCCTAACGCATTTGTTTACAGAAGATCCATTCTCGAAAATGAAGAGATTCACATCATAATGCAAGAATTAATCGACAAAGGACATATCCGACCCAGCCCCTCTCCTTGTGGAAGTCTAGTCATCCTAGTTCTAAAGAAAGATAGGACTTGGCGCATGTGCATCGACTACAGATATGTCAACAAAATATCGGTGAAGAATCGGTACCCTCTGCCATGGATAGATGAGCTCATCGACTATCTGAAAGGTGCAAAATTATTTACTAAGCTCGACCTCAAGTCGGGATATCATCAGATTCTAATCGAGCCCTCAGATGTGTGGAAAACTTCTTTCAAAACCAAGGAAGAATTGTCTGAATGGTTAGTCATGCCTTTCAGCTTAACCAATGTACCTATGACCTTCATGCCACATATGGATAACCTTCTTCAACCTTTCATTGGCAAATGGGTTATTGTCTATCTTGACAATATATTAATTTTGATTCGATCATGGGAAGAACATGTTGGACATCTTCGACAAGTCCTCGACACTCTCCAGCAACATCTTCTTTATCTAAACATGGACAAGTGCTCTTTTGCGATGACCAACATCAAATATTTGGGGTATGTAATTGACTCTACAGGCATTCACGTCGACCCAGACAAATTACATATCCTCAAATATTGGCCCATTCCTATAAGCATTCAAGAACTAAGAAGTTTTCTTGGTTTGGAAAATTTCTATCGATGGTTCATACTCGGCTTCAGTCACATAGCCTGGCCCATGAATCAGTTGAAAAAGGGAAATATGAAAACTATCTTCCAATGGACAGCAATACAACAAGCATCATTTGAACAACTCCAACACAGGGTTTGCAATGCACTAGTATTTGTGTTACCTGATTTGCATCAGCCCTTTGAGATTGAGATGGACACAACGGACTATGCCTTGGGCACAGTGATCACTCAGTCTAGTCACCCAGTCGTTTTTAATTCTGAGACTTTTAATGACACAGTTAGAATATACTCGATGTACGAAAAAGAACTGTACGTCATTGTGCAATCTCTCAAGCAATGGAGGCATTACATCCTTGGCAAGGAAATGGTCATTCTCACTGATCATAATCCTCTACAGTTCACTCCGACACAATCAAAGTTGTAGACAAACCGACAACTCAAGTGGATTAATTACCTAAAGAAATTCTAGTTGTTGATTAAGTATTGGACCACCCATTACTCTCCTTTTGACAGTGATGAGTATGCAGGGATACAACACGACCACTTGGCCACAGTTGCATGAGGACAACAGTGACTTATCAGCAGTCTATCGACAGTTACAAACTAACAAGTCATCGACCTCAGACTCTGCCTACTTCCTGAAATACACCTTGCTATACAAGCTTGGACAACTTTGTGTACTGATCGGCGAGCATCGACAGCAGCTCATTTGGGATGCGCACTACAGCAAGTCTGTAGGACACTTTGGAGTAGCAAAGTCACTTTCTATTATGCAGAAGTATTTCTTCTGGCCTACACTTAAATTTGACGTCAACAAGTATATTCAATCATGTGTGGTTTGTGCCATTTCTAAGCCACCTAATCGACGACAGGGATTGTACACACCTCTACTAGTTCCTAGTCGACCATGGGAATCTATTTCTATGGACTACTTGATGGGTTATCCTACTACCAGACATCAGCATTACATGATATTAGTAGTAGTCGACCGATTTTCCAATATGGCCATTCTCATACCATGTAAGAAGACCAAGACAATGCAACAGACCGCTCATCTCTTCTTTACACATGTTTGGAAATACTTTGGTTTACCCACAACCATCATTTCCAATCGATATGCCAGATTCATCAACATCTTTTGGAAGACCCTCTGGCAACAGCTGGACACACAACTCTCATTGTTGACAGCTTTCCATCCTCAGACCGATGGACAAACGAAAGTTGTAAATCTCCTTGTAGTACAATTGTTTCGCATGTACAATCACAAGCATAGACGCACATGGGATGATCGTCTTTCATACATTCAACACAGCTACTATCATGCTCAACAAAACTCTACAGGAAAGAGTCCATTTGAGATCTATTATAGATTTCAACCCTTAGCGCCTATGAAATTGATCAGTTCCTCAATACATCCAAACTCCGATACAGACCACATCCAGTGAGAAGTTGATAAAGCAGTCAAGTTTCGAGAACATATTTGCGACATCTAGCGACAAGTAGAGGATATGTTGCACAGAGAAAACGCAAAATCTAAGGCCTGACATGACAAGCATCATATTCCTCATACATTCCAAATTGGGGATAAGGTCTGGCTACATCTTAAGAAGGAGCGCTTCACTGGTCCTTTCAAGAATCTCAAGCCTTTGCGACATGGTCCATACAATATTCTTCGACAGATTGGTGAAAACGCTTTCCAGCTCGACATTCCTGCATGCCTGGGTCTTCATCCAGTCTTCAATGTGGATCTACTTCGACCATACCATGCACCCTTGTTGGAACAGAACGAATTATCAACAGCATCACCTGAAGACATCCATCCATATGTTCAGGAGCCTCTTCCTTGCGACACCATTGTGGGACGATGAGTATGCCTTACAAGGACAAACACAATTCCCGTGTTTCAGGTTGTCAAAGCTGGCCAGATCCCATCTCAAGGAAAGTGGTACTCTTCTACTAAAGTGACCGACAAGTTTCCTCACCTTCACGAGCAAACAATGGGGTCCATTGTTTCTTAAGGAAGGAGGTATGATCCGCATCATAATTGGAAAGTCATCGATGTCGATATAACTTCGACAAGTTTCGACTCGACATGAATTTGACAACTTCAACATGGTCCAATTTCGACACAACTTTGACAAGTCTCGACTTCGAAATACTGCGACACGTTCTGCACCTTTGACATGTTCAGCAACCTCACAGTTCGCGACATCGACAAGCTGTGTCGACATGCAACCAGCGACTGTTGAACTTCAACAAAATATTTCTCTGTCTTCCAGTCGACTATAATGGTTGAACTATTGAAACCATTCTAACTTCTTCTTTGTAACTGAACGTAACGGGAAGGCACCCAAGCATCTCAGACTTCTTTATAAGCATGTAAATTATTGTAAGATACATCTTATCTTGATCAATCTAGAACAGTTCGCATTCCTACATATTGTTTGTGCGTATTTTGTTTATCTGTCTTGCATAATCCTGCTTTTGCTCATTCTGTTTATTAAGCTTCCACCATAATAGAGCTGACTCATCAGTCGAACTGTTGCCCCCCTTGTGCTTCCTGGACACGACCTAGATCATTGGAAGACATTTCAGTGACTTTTTTGAGGATACACTAGTAATATCTAAATAATTCTACACAAACAATATGGTCGTACATTGGTTCGTGCACACAAGCACATGTTTTCCTCTACCAAGTGATGATGTTGTGATAAAACATAGATAACATCAAATACACTTGACACTATGGAAGTAATGAATCTTCTAAAATTTGTTTTCTTGTAAATAATATTGATAAGGGATATCTTTACATGTTGTTTAATTCTATTGCTTTAACATTAAAATCCACTTATACATTTATTTGATGTTCTATTAGGATTTAGAAATGCAAAAAATGGCTTCCAAGCGAAATCTCAGGATAACTGAATCAAACTCTGACATAGAAGTTGTTGCAGACACTCCAATGGAGACTATATTCGAAGACACCAAAACAATGACAGGAATCATCCCAGAATACAAGTGGAGTGAACTATATCATCTCATTAGAGATCATAATGTACCTGATGCATTCATTGGGGAGATGATGGTGTGTCAAAATATCAAGAAATCTGGTCTCCATAAAGTAGCTACCCAACCAAAGCTTTTCTTGTGCTCTGAAGTCATCAGCTGGATTCTACCTCATATAGACATTGGCACAAGGATTATCTCTAATACAAGCGGGGAAGGATTTGCTTCATTCCAACTAGGTCACATTGCTACAGCATATAAATTACCATCGCCCAAGGTCATGATGACGGAGGACTTGATCAGAGGAGTAAATATATATCACTTTGAATACGCCAAGAAGTTGATGATTCTAAGAAAGCAACTGAGGCAGAGAGCAAGTGGAGAACACGCCATCCAGAATTTGAGGACACCGTTTAGAATCGTAGCTTTGATGTTGAGCAGAATTTCGGTAGAGAAAATGGGAATATATACAAGCTCAACTGGATACCATTGATGTATCATATATCCTTCCATGGCACCATTTTCAATTAGGCAGATATTATCTCAAAAATCATGGTGTCAACAATAGTTGCATCCCAAGGAGGAATGATCCAAAAGAAAGCATAATTTTTCATGTCCTCATATCTTATGGATTGCATACTAGTCAGACATCCATTCCCTAAATTGGGATGTGTATGGAATCAGACTGAATCCCCCCTTTATGTGGCTTATCAGATCACATGGGCCCACAAGTATGCGAGCTACTACAAGCTCATCTGTGAAGATCTAATTACTCCTTTTCATTGGTTGATTTTTAAACAAGAACCAAATTGCTTGTCAGATAACACTATGGAAGTTATAAATGAATATGGAGACTACTGTTTTTCTCCGGAAGGCACTTACATCAGGATGTATGGGGGACCAAAGATCCATCTCTAATTCCTAAGTATGTGACTGATTTTGTAGTACACAAAGACACAGTGAGACAAGTTTTCATCAATGGTATAGGTAATTTTTTGAATGAACATAAGAAGGCTTCTTACCCACCATTGACATGTGTCATTTGGGCCTACCAATTCCCTAAGGTGAAAGGTGCAGAAGTTTTCGTAAAATACTTAGAGGATTTTCATTTTGGGGAAAAGGTTTTCGTAAGGAATGACAGTTCGCAAAACGTCGCCCAACATTGTTCATCATGAAAGATTCATTTTTAATACTCGCGCCATTTCCTTAAGGATGAGGAGGTGTTTTGGAGAGAAAGCAATATGACTTAGTTAAATAAACGTTTTGTTCAGAAAAGTGGCACAGGCCCTAGTCCTGCTGCAGAGATTGCTAAGGAGCTCGAATTGCAGAAGCAAAAGCAAGAAGCAAAGAGACTACAGGAAGTGGAAATAGAAATAAATCAAAGGGAAGAAGTAGAGAGGCTACAGGTGGTAGAAGCAGAAAAAAAAAGGATAGAAGAAGAAAACAAAAGAAAAGAATAAGAGGAAAGAAAAGAGAAAGAAGAGCAAGAAGCAACAGATAGAAATTGGAAAGACAAAGAAAAGAAGAAGACATGCTCAAGAAAGTTGTGGAAGAGGAATAATCCCAAGGTGAAGTTCCAAATTTTCAGGACACGGATATATATTCACCAGGAGTGTCAGGAATCACACTTACAGGGGGACACCTCCCATTTGTATAACTTGGACTCACTCCTTTCACCCCATCAAAGCAACACATGATGGAAAAGCTGGATACGATAGTCTTCGACTCAAAAGGGAAGACAATAACCAGAAGGTTAGAAAAAATATTGAAGATGGGATAATAGCCTGATGTGGTGACCATTCAAGAGAATACCATAATGGAAGGCACCCATAAGGATCCCAAGTTCATAGCATCACTAAATGTAGCAACTACATAAGCAAGTGCATATAATATTGATAAGCTAATGAACGACTTGGAGCGCAACAAGGAGAAGATGATAAATCTAAAGGATAACCTAGTGAAAGCACAAGGAGAGGGGATAGAAGTGAAGAGGAAACATGATGTTGTAGTTGCTAAAAAGAACAGATTACTATACGATTATCAGAATCTGGAAAATGAAAAGGATGCTTTAAATTTATAGTTGGTGATTATGCAGGGTGAAAAAAGTGATTTTTATGCTCACATAAATGAATTGGAGGGAAAGTAAATAACAACAAATCAACAAGTGGAAATCATGAAATCCCAGATGGAAGAGCTAGTGAAAGAGAACGATTCTCTGGTGGAACAGGTCAAGTTGGCATAGAATAAAAAGCAACACATGACTCCTTTCCATTAAAGTTTCTAATATAAAGGAATAGATCTGCCGCTCACAGGAATTATTGACTGAAGAAATTTACAAGATGAAGTAGATGATAGATAGGATGAAGAAGATTTTTGCAAATTCTTTGTCAATCAGGTAGAAATTGGTTAACTCTTTTAAAAATATTAAAAAGAAGATGGCTTGGAAGGAAGAAAATTTAAACTTCCCTGATCACCTACCAAACAAGACGGATGCAGAAATAAATTGATATAGCGCTTCTTGAATTTTGTAGGAAAGCTTCCAGAAGGATATGTGCAGAAACACCGAAGTCCATTGAAAAGTGTGAACAGTTCTACAAAATAATTCATCAGATACATGAAAAATGCCACATTGTACTGACTCCAGATATGGTTGAGTTTCCCACAAAAGATTAGCACTGAGTGGAGTTGAAGGATATATTGAAAGAAGACTTGGAGTATATCATAAAACTAGTTGTGTTGAACGAAGAAGACCTCAACCAGTATATTGGGAAAGCATCTATCAATGCTTATTTCATAGAAAAAATCTACAAAGCTGCTGTTGAGGGAGTGACTAGCGTAGAAAATGAATTATCTATCCATGAGGTGTATTTGAAAGTATTAGAACCACTCTAATGTAATATTATATTTGAGGAGGAAGACTTGTGGGATAATTACATTTCTAGTTTGGAGGGCCCACCAAAAAATTAATTTGTAATTTGTAATTAATTGTATTTGTTGTGCAAACACAAAAGGATTGATTTTGGGAATTTCAAAGGTTGGGGTAGTTGATTTGAATAGTTAGGTTAGGACAAACTCCATTGTAATATAAATATAGGGGGGATACTAGAAAATTACTTTTGCTAGCATAATAGAAGCTCAACACATTTTTAAGAGAACTATTTTTATGCTAATGAGAAGGACCTATTTGTTGGGAAAAGCTTGCACATAAATGTTTTGCGTGGAATGTGTAGAATGACAAATTTGGAACTATTTCCTCTTTCATTCGTAACTCATACTGTGAGATTGTTCTAACTTTATTGAACTACTTCAAATGGTGATGATTGATTTCTTTATCTATGCAAACGTTTATGTGTTGACACAGTAATAAATTGTTTAAATTACATCAAATCTATCTTTGGTATTTTTTCTGTTGTGAATTTTAACTCTTTATCTGAATAACTATCTTTTGGGTTTGTATGAGCATTTTTGTTAACAGTGCTCACTAGCTCATTCCCTTATTCACGTGACCCATTTGTCCACTTTTCCCACCATTTGAGCCTCTAAAACCTTCAAAAGGTCACCAAAAAGACCATAATACACCTTTTTCCCCTCAAAATATGTATTTTTCCTCAAAAAACACAAAAAACCCTAAAAAAGGGTCCAAAATTCCCAAAAATCAATTAAAAGGGAATAATATTAAAAAAATATTCAAAAAAGGAAAAAGAGGGAAAAAGAGACCTAAACCATTTTAGTCAATACCATTGGTTTCCTTCAACCATAATGGTATTCCCCACCACCAAAAAACTATAAAAAAGTGATAGGGGCTTCTCACTATTCATCCACATTCATCCTATCCTTATGCTGCCAAATTCACTCTTGAGAGCCCTAGCCTCACTTTTGAGTTTGAAGATCCCCATTAGAGCTTTGGAGAAGAAGAGACCATTGGAGCATCTCAACCTTGGAGCTACTCAAACTCACCATCCTCACCATTTGAGGTAATACAAAAGATCAAATTTTTTATTTCTTGTTTTTCTCATAGATCTCATTGTTTATTGTTCTTAAATCTAGTTTTATTTCTTTGCACATGTTAGATTAGATCTACTGTTATTTACATTAGTTTTTACTTTTACATTGAGAGTGCTGCTACAAGTTAGCAGGTGCTCTTTAGCACATGCTTGGTTGAAAAACCAAGCAACCGTTTTTGGCGACTCCGCTGGTTTTCGAACTTTGAATCTTTGATTTAGATCTATATTTTAGTTGTTTTTTCCATTTAAAGTTGTAGATCTGACTAGTCAACCTCTTCATTGTTGCCCTATCCGTTGGCCTGTTCTGCAGCTTTAAACAGCGCAAAATTTCATTTTTTGGACTCTTTTTTCGGCAACATTTTCTATTCGTCGCATCACGAATTTCGGCTTGACAGTTGTGATTCGCATCGTGGCTTTCAACCTATTTTCTGCACTGCACATCGTGGCTGTTACCCTCATTTCCGCGTTGCACATCGCAGTTGTTACCCTCATTTTCGCGCTGCACATCGCGGCTGTTATCCTCATTTCCGCCTTGCACATTGCGGCTATTACCCTCGTTTCCATGGGGCGCATCGCACCTTTTAGCCTAATAACCGCTATCCCCTGTGCGGGTTTTCCCTACATTGCCGCGATATCACATAGCGGCTTTTAGCTTGAAAGTCACGATCTGCATCATGGCTTTGCCGCCAATAGTCATGATATTACCTGTTTCGTACAACCCATTTTCCTGAGTTTTTCTTCCAGCTATCTTTCCTTCATTTTTTGGACAGCCCACTGTTTTATTTTGCAACATGAAAAATCCATATTTATTTTCTGTTATTTGCTTTACTACATCTTTTTGAAAATTTTCAGTTAAGTGAAAGAAAGATTTGTTAAGCATTTTTCAGATTAGAAATTTCATATTTCACAAAGTTAGAATCATAATTTTGAATTGCTTGATATTTCTCCCAAGCGAGGCTTAGAAATCCACTCATTTCTGCTTATGTTATTTGCTTCACCTTGAAATTTTCAAAGAATCAATATTTCTTGAAAAATATTATTAAAGCATTTACATTTAAATTGTCTTCCATTTTTGCAATTTGAAATCATTATTTTAATTTGTGAATAGTCGCCCAAGCGAGGCAATTTCTTTTTTGGTTCTCAACCACACCAGCACACAATCTGTCATAATAAATCCAAGTGAGCCTTAAAATTCTCTTAACTCAACCAACATTCTAACCCCATTTGGGGAACACCAAAATAATATTGTAGTTAGGTAGGACTGAGGGGATAAGTATCCAAATAACACCCCTCACTCACTTACATGTTGAGACATAGTGGTTGACATTTAGGGTACAAAAATCCCTTATTATTTGTTGACACGGTTTAAAACCAATTCGTCGAGAAGGCCTCTCCTTTAGGAGGGTTGAAGTCGCTAGACTGGTTCCGGAGGCCTGAGTGGACTACCGCAATCCATTCAGTCACTGAAGGACACCTACTCGCTGTTCTCGTTGTACCACCCTTGTGGGAGTACAACGATAATAGAGCAAGAGCTGCAGATTCACCCAACCAGACGTGTCATGAATGGGGTATCTTAGTGCCCTATCTTCTAGGACTGTCTACCCGGTGTCCCTCCCAGTAGGGGGATATCTAGCCTTTGATTCTACACCTCATATTTTTTGACTTGGATTTCATCACCTTGCAGAGGATATGTCTTGTTGAGTCATAATACTTTTTAGTTAGGTGTTTGCATGCTCCATTACCTCCTTTTGGTCAGTAAGTACACCTTTTTTCTATTTTTAGGATTCGTTTGCATGTTGGTTTTCTAACCACATTTTCTGATTACTCTGCTTACTATAGCACAACTGTTATAGTAAGTGTTTTTGAGGTTGGTTGTTGGCCTAAGTGCCATTATTTTTTACGCTCCCCTCTTGCACACACGCTTGCATTAGGGATTTCAAGCTTTCCACTCACCACAACCTAGTAGTTTTAATTGACAACCATCATCATTGAGTCCCCGAGATGTTCTCGATGTTTCCGAGGTGAACCCCCACAATACGGTTCACTTGACACCTGTTGATGTATATGTAACTTCGGAATGTATTTCACCTATGTATATTGTACTCCTATAGAGATGGTATTATTCCTCTATACGGAAGTGTCATCATTTGTATTGACAAGTGTTGCAAGTGTCGTAACTTGTTGTGATGGGTTATTAGACCACCAAGTGTGGGGTCGGCCCTGATTAATGTAACCATGGGTTATTAGACTCTCCTAGAGAAGTCGACCCTACTAGTTTATTAGGCAAGTCAGGATAAGTATAAATAGAGAGTGGCAGCTCTCTATTTGATCATCTCATTATTCACTTCTACATCACTCGGAAAGTGGTGCACTAGTGGAGGAGGAGGTTCAGTTGCTAGGAGGACTATCTCTGTGTACTTTGGTTGTATCATTGCTCTTTCTATCTCTGAGGAAGTTGTGGGGTTTTTTACCTTTATGGTTTTCCCTAGTGAAACTCCGTGTGTCTATTGTCTCATGTGATTTCTTGGTGTGATTGATATGCATTGTGATACTTGATATGTTGTACATGTTATTTCTTAGTAAGGATCCTAGAGTATGTTGAAGTAATGCTAAAAAATTAACATGGTATCAGAGCTAACCTGAGAAGAAGACACTATGCAGTTGCAGAAACTAGGGTTTCCTGTTTATTGGGTTTCTCTCCACAAATATTGAAAAGCAGTAGGTTATTTTGACTCTCCTCAGCAAGGCGCATCTTTCTGTCTAATCAGAATTCAATTCTGGGCACTTTCATTTTTGGCCCTAAAAATTAGGGTTTCCACAAAAATAGGAATTTTTGAAATCTGAGGACATAGCTGGACGCTCCTTGGAAAAATTGAAGTTTAGAGCTTTGGATCGATATTTTTGGTTGGGTGAAGCTATGGTAAACTCAAACCCTAATTCAGGGTCCTCCCTAGTGAATCCGGGAAGACTAAAAGGCATTTATGAAGGGTGAAAATTTGCAGATTTCAAATTCTAAATATACCAAGCCGATCAGCTCATCAAGGCACATCTTTCTATCCTTTCATAAAGTTGAAATTCACATTTTGAATTTTTAGGGTTTCTCTAACAAACCCTAATCCAACACCAGATCCAGATTTCTGCAAATCAAGTGGTAAGACCTAAATCTTTTCTATTTCCATTTGAAGTACTCTTTAAAGATGTCTCACCACACCAAGCTTGAGGATAAGCTTGAAGGGGTTGATAACTTCCGAGCATGGATGTATAGGATTGGGTTAATCCTGGAAGAAAATGAATTGGATACTTACATAAGTTCTAAGGTCCTTGTCCCAGAGGAAGAAGAGGCTAAGGCTTTGCATAAGAAGAACTTGGTCAAGGCAAAGAGGATCATTGCTAATTCTATCAAAGACCATCTTATACCACATGTGTCATCTCTAAAGACACCTAAGGAGATGTTTGATTCCCTGACCAAGCTATTTGAAGGGAAGAACATAAATTGGAAGATGACTCCGCGAAATCAGTTGAAAGGGGTAAATCTTCAGAATGGAGATACCATTCAATCCTATTTCTCTAAGGTCTCTCAGATCAAGGAACAACTTGAAGCTGTGGATGAAGTGGTGGAGAATGGTGAAATTGTTATGACCACTCTAAATGGCCTACCTAGGTCATGGGATTCCTTTATCTAATGAATCTATGCAAGAAGAAAAATGATCTCCTTCAGTAGGCTATGGGAGGAATGCTCTCAAGAAGAAGCTAGGATTTTGGCCCGAGAAGAAAAGATGGGGAATGAATATCAAGCTCTCATAGCACACACCAAGAAAGGAAAGTTCAAGAGCGAGCCATCCCACTTCAGGAAATCTTCACACCACCATTATCATAAGAATAAGAAAGATCTCATATGCTTCACATGCAATGAGAAGGGACACTTTGCTGCAGATTGTCCCAAGAAGAAGAAAGACAACAAAAAAACTTCAATAAGAAGAAGAACAACAACAAGAAGAGGTTTCATGCTCATGCCGCTGAGGATGATGAACCTCCCAAGAAGAAGGCTAGGGAAGAAAGTGATGATTCATCAAGTGAAGATGAATATGTTTTAATATCTTCTCTCATAGGTACTATCTCTCATGGATGTAATGATTGGCTTATTGATAGTGGGGCTTCCAAACACATGACTAGGTTTAAAGAATCTTTTGCAAATCTATCTGAACATGAGTCACCCCATAAGGTGAAACTTGGAGATGACTATCAATATCCTATCAAAGGAAGTGGTGAAGCCTCCTACAACCTAGACTCTAGGAAGTCTTTGAAGATGAAAGATGTTCTATATGTACCTGGGCTCAAGAAGAACTTACTCTCCATATCTGCATTGGATGCAAAAGGCATGAGGGTTGCATTTGTAGATGGTCAAGTCCTAATGTGGCCCAAGGGTAAAACTATAGATGATGTAGTAGTGATTGGAGAGAAAAAGGGAGGATTGTACAAATTGAAGGGACAACCTGAACATGCCATGGTGCATGAATCCATGGAGCCAATTGAACTTTGGAATGGAAGGCTTGCACATGTGCACTATAGAGCACTACCAATTGCAAGCAAAGTTGTAGAAGGTCTTCCTGAAATCAAGACAAAGCATGAAGGTGTTTGCAAAGGATGTGCAAAAGGAAAGAACGTTAAGAAGGCATTTCCAAGCAGTGAAAGCAAAGCGAAAGGAATCTTGGAGATTATCCACTCTGATGTATGCAGTCCGATGTCATCCAGTTCTCTGAGTGGATATGTATACTATGTCTCTTTCATTGATGATTTCTCTAGGAAGACTTGGGTCTATTTCTTGAAGAACAAAGATGAAGTGTTTGATAAGTTCAAGGAATTCAAAGCCTTGATGGAAAATCAAATTGATAAGAAGATCAAGACATTAAGATCCGACAATGGCAGTTAATTCACTTCAGGTGATTTCAAGAAGCTATGCAGTGATTCAGGGATTAAGAGGGAGTTGACTGCTCCCTACAATCCACAACAGAATGGAGTTGTAGAAAGGAAGAATAGAACAATCATGGAAGCAGCACGGGCAATGTTGCATGACTAGGATCTGCCTATGCATCTTTGGGAAGAAGCAACTAGGACAACTGTATATGTACAGAATAGAACACCTCACAAGATATTGGACAACAAGACACCAGAAGAGGTATTCTCTAGTAAGAAACCTGAAGTTAGCCATCTCAGAATATTTGGTTGTCCAGTATATACACATGTTCCAAAGGAAAAGAGGACAAAGCTAGATCTTTCAGGAAAGAAGTGCATCTTTGTGGGGTACAGTGAAAGCTCAAAGGCTTACAGAATATACTTTCCAAGGTTCAAGAAGATTGATGTCAGCAGGGATGTAACATTTGATGAAGACTCATCTTTCATCAAATCAAGGAAGGCACTTGTTGAAGATCATGAAGAACCAAAGGAAACCAGATTTCAAGACACCACCATGAATGAAACAATTCTAGAAGTAGATCATGAAGCTGAAGATCCACAAATACCTGTAGATCGACCCCGTGAGAAGAACTCTCACAAGAGGAAACCTGCATGGGCTAGAGAGCTCATTCAAGATGCAGAAAGGTATGGCATTCCAGAAGAAGAACATAGATCAAGGAAGAGAACTAGATCTCATACCAGCTATGTTTCCTTACTCTGTGACATTATGAACAAAGAACCTTCCATTTATGAAGAAGCAGCGAAAAAGAAAGAATATAAGGATGCCATGGTCGAGGAATACTAGTCGATCATGAAGAATGATGCTTGGGATGTAGTCCCAAGACCCAAAGGGAAGTCCGTTGTAACTTCCAAGTGGATCTACAAGATCAAGCATGCTGCAGACGGTAGCATAGAAAAGTACAAAGCGAGATTTGTAGCTCGTGGCTTCTCCCAAAAAGAGGGAATAGACTATGAAGAGACTTTTGCTCCTATAGCTAGGTACACTTCCATTAGATCAGTACTTGCCCTGGCTGCAGTGATGAAATGGAAGATACACTAGATGGATGTCAAGACAACTTTCTTGAATGGTGTAGTCGAGGAGGAAGTGTATGTGGAGAAGCCACTTGGTTTTGAGACACATGGCAGGGAGTCACATGTGTGCAGGTTGAAGAAAGCCTTGTATGGCTTGAAGCAAGCTCCTAGGACTTGGTATGGTAGAATAGACAGCTTTCTATCCAGTTTGGGATTTACTAAGAGTAAAGCAGATTCCAACCTTTACTACAAGGTTGAGGAAGGAAATCCTGTGATACTACTTCTGTATGTGGATGACCTGTTTGTTACAGGTGAAGATGGTTTGATTGCCGATACCAAGAGGAAGCTTGCTGCCAAGTTTGAGATGAAGGACTTGTGGATGATGCACTATTTTCTAGGCATGGAGGTGTGGTAGAGTGCAGATGGAATCTTCCTTGGACAAGGGAAGTATGCAGTAGAGATCCTGAAGAGGTTCGGGATGATGGACTGCAAGGCCATGGCCATACCTATGGCATCAAACCTGAAGCTTTTGTGTGATGCTTCATCTGATCCGGTTGATGTCACGGTGTATCGTCAGATGATTGGATCCTTGATTTACATGACAAACATGAGACCAGATATTTACTTTGCGGTGAACACATTGAGCCATTCCCCGACGGATCCCAGAGGTGTTCACCTGGTTGCTGTAAAGCATATTCTGAGGTACCTAAAGGGTACAATTGATTATGGGCTCAAGTATGATGCGAATCAAAAGTTTAACCTGCAGGGTTATGTTGATTCGGACTAGGAAGGCAGTGTTGCATATAGGAAGAGCACATCTAGGTGCTGCTTCAGTATGGGATCAGGTGTGATCTCTTGGTTTAGCAGGAAGCAATCCTACGTAGCACTGAGTACAGGCGAAGCAGAGTATGTTGCAGCTTGTTCGGCTAGTTGTGAGGCAGTATGGCTGAGGAAGCTATTGTTTGAGTTATTTGATCTCCTGTTGGATGCTACTGGTATCTTTTGTGAGAACCAGAGTTGTGTGAAGCTATCTGAGAACTCGGTGTTCCACGACAGGTCGAAGCACATTGAGATCAAATATCACTATATCAGGGATATGGTGCAGAGAGGAACAGTGAAGCTCTTGTATGTTGCGACGGATGAGTAGGTTGCAGATGTGTTGAAAAAACCACTGGCCAGAGTGAAGTTTGATTACTTCAGAGAGAGGCTTGGTGTTCTTCAGATTGATGACACTTCAAGGAAGAAGTGATGGGCACATTTGCTGGAGCCATTCCAAGCATGGTTAGAGGAGGATCCTTCCCATGGCTATGGATGTAAGCACTGGATGTTGAGAATCAGGACAATGCTCCAGTTACTACTCTGTATATGCATCATGTTGGATGCTTTGTATGATCAGTTGGATCATGTGTTTGTATATGCATGATGTTGGATGCTTGATATGATCAGTTGGATCATGTATTTGTATATGCATCATGTTGGATGCTTGATATGATCAGTTGGTTCATGGATTTGTATATGTATCAGGTGGATACATTGTATGATCAGGTAGATCATGTATGATGATATGTATCAGGTAGATACTTCATATGCATCACGTGGATGCATTGTATGATCAGGATGATCATGGATGATGAGCTTCAGGATGTTGCTCCGGATGATATGCATCAGGACGATGATTAAGATGATCATGTGTGATGAGTATCAGGATGATGCTCTCGACGACATGCATTAGGATGATGCAGTGACGATGATCAGGATGATCATGCAAAGATGACATGCATCAGGATGATGCAATGATGATGATCAGGATGATGTATGGTGAGTATCAGGATGATGCTTTGTGGTTGTGGACAGGTTGTGCTTGAGAGGACTTGTAAGACCTGGGAGATCCGAGAGGTTGGGCCATGTGCCCGTAATAAGTCCTAGGATTCTCTTTCGAGGGTTTGTGGTGGTGACTACATGTAAGACCTGGGAGATCTGATAGGTTGGCCTGTGTGCCCATAATAAGTCTTGGGATGCTCTTTCGAGGGTTTGTGGTGGAGATCACATCTAAGACCTGGGAGATCCGATAGGTTGGGCTGTGTGCTCGTAATAAGTCCTGGGATTCTCTTTCGAGGGTTTTTGATGAGGATCACATGTAAGACCTGGGAGATCCGATAGGTTGGGCTGTGTGTCTGTAATAAGTCCTGGGATGCTCTTTCAAGGGTTTGTGATGAGGGTCACATATAAGACCTGGGAGATCTGATAGGTTGGGCTGTGTGCCCGTAATAAGTCCTAGGATGCTATTGCGAGGGTTTGTGATGCATGTAATAAGTCTTGAGGATTCCATAGTATGGCCAGTGATGATGAAGACCTGCAAGTGGTGAGCCTACATCCAGTATGAAAAAGGACTAGCTCTGTAGAACTTCCTATGACGAGTAGATCGAATATTGATTGAGATAGCAGTAGCAGTGACACTGACAATGATTCAATGATGATGATCTAGTGACGATGATCCAGAGAAGAAGACTTGTACTAGCAGATCTATGTCAAGAAATACCTTCCTAGTTAAGAGGGAGTGTTGATGTATATGTAACTTTGGAATGTATTTCACCTATGTATATTGTACTCCTATAGAGATGGTATTATTCCTCTATACGGAAGTGTCGTCATTTGTATTGACAAGTGTTGCAAGTGTCGTAACTTGCTATGATGGGTTATTAGACCACCAAGTGTGGGGTCAGCCTCGATTAATGTAACCATGGGTAATTAGACTCTCCTAGAGAAGTCGGACTTGCTAGTTTATTAGGAAAGTTAGGATAAGTATAAATAAAGAGCGGGAGCTCTCTATTTGATCATCTCATTATTCACTTCTACATCACTAGGAAAGTGGCACACTAGTGGAGGAGGAGGTTCAACTGCTAGGAGGACTATCTTTGTGTACTTTGGTTGTATCATTGCTCTTTCTATCTTTGAGGAAGTTGTGGGGTTTTTCACCTTTATGGTTTTCCCTAATGAAACTCTGTGTGTCTATTGTCTCATGTGATTGGTTGGTGTGATTGATATGCATTGTGATACTTGATATGCTATACATGTTATTCTCTCAGTAAAGATCCTAGAGTATGTTGAATTAATGCTCAAAAATTAACAACACCACTCATCATAGACGAAGAGAATTATCACTCGACTCTACACGTCATTGACGTAGAGCCCCGTCATCTGATTTTGACACACCTCATTTCACATCTGACTCTAAGGAAGAATCCGAACATCCTACATACACAACACCCACTAGCCCCATGGCTGGTTCGCATTTTGACTCCTTCTTCACAAGGACTGTTGGTGGAAAATCCACCACCTTTGCCACCACAATGGCCACTGCTACAACAACTCCCTTAGGTATGCCTAACATGGGACCCTTGCCCAATACAAGACCCACACCTAACCTAAGAATTCCCACAATAGGAACTATACCTACTATCGCCGCTACCACTCAGATCCCAACACCTATTGGACATTTTCCCAACCCATCTGTAACTCAAGTTGCACTTGGTGGCACGGGCCCCTCCCACACTCCTTTGGGTGGAGGGCACTTACCTCCCATGGCTAATATCCCCCTAGGGGGCAATGGCCCAATACATAACGCTACCACTAGCACTTATGCCCCCATGACAACGTCATACCCCTCTGCCAGTTTTCCATTTATGGCTAGCCTTAACCTACCAAACTTGGCAAGGCTAGCAAATGATCCCATTAGACATGACCCTACTTGGCCCCCCATGCCCACAAATCTCCCCTTAGACATCCCAAAGGTTAAAGGGAAGGCTGGGGAAGACCCCCAAAACCATATCATGTCTTTTCACCTATGGTGTTCCTCAAACTCCATAGTCGATGATTCTATTCGACTCTGACTTTTACAAAGAACTTTCATTGGCTCGGCATCCAAATGGTATATTGAGCAGCCACATGGGACACACCCCATGTTTACATCCCTCGCCTCAACCTTCCTACAGTTATTTAAACTACCCGTACGCTATGATGCAAGTGTAGAAATCTTACTGTCTTGTAGACAAAATATAGCCACCCATATCACAGATCATATCCATGAGTGGCGTAAACACTGTAGTCTCTACAAGATCAAACTAGATGACCATATCTTCCTGGATTGGTTCCTGAAATCACTCCTTCCTCTCATAGCCAAGGATGTAGCTTCTAAACGACCCCAGTTGGAAGAATAAGCCATTTTAAAAGCCCAGCAGTTCGACCTGATATATGCCCAGTATGGATATTTATACACAATATTACCTAAAGCCCTGTTGGACGATCCATCCCGGAATGATGCATCGAGGGCATCCCATGCTGCCGATGCTATCATTGGCCAGGTTATGGCACAAAACAAACCTTTCACCATGATGAGTACCAACAACGCCCCACACCTTTCTAGGGCTACATCTCATTCTGGAGCTACAACTTCGTATGCTCTAGTGATGCACACCCACCACACTCATGGAACCTCATGTCCACCGCAGTGTTATGGGAAAGCACCATTAGCTTATGCACCACCTCCATATTATAACCAGCAGTCCAATCAGACTCTAGTTCACCCACACGCCCAATCAGCTTATTACCCTCAATAGGCAGCACCTCCTGCTCCAACACTTCCAATAGCTCAAGATTACCAACAAGCACCAGTTCCACCTAAGAACCCTCCTGCTTAATATCCACCACAGCCTGCTCTAGCGACTGCATGACCTCAAAACCCACCTACTTCCCAAGGGAATGTATACACACAGCAAAATCAACCTCAAAACCAGAACAACCAGTGTAACCAAGGAGGTCAACAGAATCATGGAAGAGGATGCAACCACGGAAATAACCAACACCAAAACCAAGGAGGACAACCACCTAATATTCCCAATAACAATAACCCCGCTCCTACAAATCAAAACCCTGATCGTCCACCAAAACAGGGCAAAAATCCTAACTTGAGAACAAACCACCCATGTTCCATTTGTGGGGTATACGGCCACTACATGCATAATTGCCCCCATTTGGACAGAGCATGTCAACTCTGGACCGATGATGCCCAACAACAAGGACATGTTGCATAGCCAGCACCACCTCCTCAGCCACAACCCATGATATTGCAAAATCCTCTATCCAACCAAGGAGTAGTAAACACCTATCCAATGGATCCCCGCCCAGGACCCACCACACCACAGCAACAAATTACCTATGCAGCAAACGATTACCAGCATACAGAGTCCAAAACTCATCATTTTCTAATGATGTCAACCTTCAAACTCGGTGAAACAAATATGGCTCAGCCCTTGAAACCAGACCCATTGATCCATCTTCGAGTACCCTCCCAACTTATCAGACACTACGCATACCTAATATGCCTATGTACGGGGGTCCAAAAGCACCTCGCTTCCCTTTAAGACGAATCAACAACAACCCTAACGCCCATGCAGCTTCAAACTATAACATCATAGAAGACTTATCCCAGCCCCCGCTACTATGTCCACTCTAGAAGTCCTAAAAACTTGTCCTGCACGGAAAAAATTGTTGTTGTCTACCATTGGTGCCATAGACCCTAACAACTCCAATATGACGGCTTTCGACTTAGACCAAGCCAAACCTTGTCTACCTTCTTCACTAGCTTTTCAGGTTTTTGTGTCCATTCGAAACCTTGTCGTTCATTGATGCATCATCGATGAAGGTGCCTCCACCTGTGTTATGTTGACTTTTGTCTAGCAGAAATTTAGATCCCCAACACTTCAACCATCCACTACCGCATTATGAGCTTACGATGGTCATGCAGCTCAACCAAAGGGTTTGTTAGTTAATGTGCCTATACATCTTGGGGGCAAATTGGTTCTCATAGATATGGAGGTCATCAACACCCAACTTGATTACAATCTCCTTTTGGGACGAAGCTGCATGTATAAAATGAAAGTTGTCGCTTCTTCAGTTTTTCGCCTCATGATGTTTCCCCACGAAGGACGCGTAGTCAAAATTGACCAGATAACATACTATGATCCCAATGCCCCCGCAGCACCTAAAAATGTTCTTCCTATGATCAAAGAACCCATTCAGAGTGCACCCACATCTTTTGTCTCCTCAGTCGGACCCGAGATATATTCGGATACTCCCATGACCACCACTTTCCCATTTATCCCACCCCCTCTGCGGATAACTGAAATATATGATTTGTGCACCATCTCACATAATGAACAACAGCATACTCAACAACCTCAACCACTGCCACAACCCCCAACAGTGCCTAGTCACATTGGAGCAATACCGATTCACACTATCCCATTCTTGTTTCCATTTTCAGGAGTTGTCAGCATGCCAGTAATGGCTACGCTAAACCTTCAAGGGTTAACGTTAGGATTAACTATATGGTACCTACCTTCCCCAACCCCTCCCTCGACACCGATCATTGTTTTACAACCAGTACAACCCATCAATACTTCTAACCGTCCACCACCTGGTGTACCAAACCCCCAAAACCAAACACCTCCAACAGGGGCCACTACATCAACCTCTAGTTATGTTCCCCCTCAATCTCACTACAATGGGGGTAGAGGTCCATAGACCTACACCACTGGACCCACAACTCGCACCCCCCAAGCAACCCCCAAATTAGCAAAGAATCCCCCAATAATTTGCATACCCCCCAATTGTTCCTTGTGCGACGATATAGGCCATGCTACCCATCTATGTCCACAATTACCAACTCTTCAAGAGCACATGCAAATGTTGGACGATGACACTAACATTTCGGTTGTTAAACTTTAGCTACCCCCTCAGCCTCATGATAAATCACTACGTACAAACCACCCTTGTGCGATCTGTGGCATCTACGACCATTATTCACATCATTGCCCCGATCTTCCAGATTATAGAGTAGCACTGTACAAACTAAATAATGCCAACCTAGAGATATCTCCCCCGCTCATTAAGGAAATATTCCCCTTCAGAAGAGATCAATACCATTTATATGATTTCAACTACCTACAAGCCTGAACCAATTGATTTGATGACACACTACTTCCATAGCGATGAGGAAATCCTAGAAACACTTACTGCACCGGACTACCCATGGGATGATATGCACCATCAGTCATACTTCATCCCTGAGGCATCTACCTCCACCACGGAAAACCAATTTTCCATCGACTCGAAAGATTTTTTACCAAGCAAGGTAGATTGGTTCAAAGATCCAATCCCAACACCAAAATCCTTTGAAGAAGGTAACATGGCCAACATTTCTTCGATCATAAAAATTGACATCTTCACCACCCCCGGAAAACCCGAACTTATCTCTTTAGGCGCATCATGCACTGAAAAGGAAACCCAAACCTATAAGAAACTCTTCCAAGAATTCTGCGATGTCTTTGCCTGGTCTTACACCGAGATGCCTGGTCTTGATCCTACCATTGTAGAACATCACATAGACACTTGGCCCAACATATCCTTGATCTACCAGAAGCAACGCCCCATTCACCCATCCAAGCTTCCAGCCATCAAAGCCAAAATTGAGAAACTTTGTGTAGCAGGTTTCATATATCCTATTGCTTATACCACCTGAGTTTCCAACCCAATTCCAGTCAATAAGAAAGTGGGCACCATTCATGTCTATACGGATTTCCGTGACCTCAATCTAGCTTGTCCCAAAGACAACTTCCCAACACCATTTATCAACCAACTAATCAATGCATGTGTGGGGCACGAGGTACTTTCTTTCATGGATGGTTTCTCTGGGTATAGCGAAATCCAAATCCGCAAGGAAGATCAGTACAAGACAGCTTTCACTACCCCATGGGGCACCTTCGCCTATCGTGTCATGCCTTTTGGTTTCAAGAACATTGGAGCCACATTTCAGCAAGCTATGACTTATTGTTTTCATGACCTAATTAACATCATATTGGTTTATCTAGATGACCTCACAGCTCAATCTAAGAAACAATCCAACCATTTAGAAGACCTCCGACAAGTCTTCTTGCATTGTCGCAAATACCAAATCCGCTTGAACCCACTCAAGTGTGTCTTTTGCATTCCAAGAGGATTTTTGTTGGGTTTCATCATTTTAGAGAAAGGGATTGTCGTCGACCCTGTAAAGGTCCAAGCCATCGTAGACCTACCATCCCCTTGTACACTAAGACAACTACAAATCCTTCAGGGGAGGTCCAAATTCCTCCATCGCTTTGTCCTAGATTACACCACGACAGTACGTGGTTTACTCCGTTTGTTACATCTTCATACCCGTTTTGTATGGGACGACAAAGCAGAAGGAGATTTCATAGACCTAAAGAAAGCACTCACAAGTGCCCCCTTGATTTCACCTCCGGACTTCACAAGAGACTTTATCCTTTACATTTTGGCATTCAATTACATCGTTTCTGGAGTACTCATCCAAGAAGAATTCGCTCGTCAAGAGCATGTCATTTACTATGTGAGCCAAACCTTATGAGGCCCACCAAGGCGCTACCCACATGAAGAGAAAATGTCCCCTCACCGTCGTCTTTTCAGTACAGAAGCTACACCATTATATTCTCCTCAGCCACACCACGGTTGTGGAAAATTCCAACCCAATGGTCTATCTCTTGAATCACTGCCTTTTGCAAGGCCATGTTGCCAAATGGGTGATTATCCTACAAGAATATGACCTGACTTTTAAAACCCTGAAAAGCACCAAATCCCTAGCACTCGCTCAGCTCATTATGGACCTACCATCCTCATCGTCATCACTAGCTATCCATATAGATATAATAGACGAACATTTATTCATCATCTCATTTGACGGCCCTTGGTATGACGACATTCTGGTATACCTCCGCACACAGAAGTTTCAATTCAATATCGACCGTGACAAACGTCATCGCATTCGTCACCACGCCCCCCATTATCTCCTCTTAGGTGATTTCCTCTATCGACGTGGCATCGACACAATCCTACGATGATGCCTTTCCCAAGAAGAAGCAGAACAAGTCCTTAACGACTGTCATAGCGGTGCCTACGATGGCCATTTCTCTGGAATGGCCACCACCCAAAAGGTAATCCGTGCAGGTTATTTTTGGCTGTCATTATTCACTTATTGCATCACAGCAGTCAAACATTGCCAAAACTGGCAGCTCTTTGGCCCCAAGGCAAGAACCCCCCCCGCCCCCCTTCATCCAGTCGTCACTGTTGGACCATTTTGCAAATGGGCCATCGACTTCATGGATTGCAATCCTGCATTAGCTGGCAGCCATAAACACATTATTGTGGCCATCGATTACTTCACCAAATGGGTAGAAGCCATGCCTACTTACAACTGCAAAGCCGACACTGCAGCCCGTTTTTTCCTCAACCATGTTATTTCTTGTTTTGGAGTACCAAAACAACTCGTCTTAGACCATGGTTCTCACTTCGAGGACTCCATTTGGTGAGAATTGTCAACACTCCTTAAGTTTGAACATCATTTCTCCTCCGCCTACTACCCCCAAGGGAATGGCCAAGTCAAAGCTGTTAACAAAATTTTGAAGACCATCCTCTAGCGCACTATCGACAGACATAAATCCAATTGGCATCATATGATTTTTCCTGCATTATGGGCTTACCGCACATCCACCAAAACCGCCGCTGGCTTTACCCATTTCCATTTGGTTCACAGCGTGCAATCTGTCCTCCCCATTGAGTGTCAGATACCGACATTACAAATTTCCATAGAACTCCTCCTGGATACTTCACTAATTGAAGAATGCTTACTTCTTTTAGAGTATGCCGACGAAGATCACCGCACAACTCTCCAAACAATCGAAGCCACAAAGAATAGATCTAAACTCCATTACGATAAACGTGTTCACCCACGAGCATTAAGTGAAGGAGACCTTGTACTCGTTTACTACCAAGCCCATGATAAAATGGGCAAAGGAAAATTCGAATCCATGTGGCAAGGCCCATACGTCATACACACTTTCCTTGGGCATGGGGCATACATTTTGACTGATTCAGAAGGCAACCCCATGCGCAACCCCCGTAACGGGTTGTACCTCAAATGATTCTATCCATAAAAAAGCTTTTGGACACAACAATCCATATTGTACAATTTTTAATTCATTTTTTCACTGTAAACTTTCAAAACCTTACATTTTCATTTTTTTCTACATGAACACAGATGCATCCCGTTCCACTCTACCATATTGGCTTTGCCGACGGTGCAAGTCGCTGGTCTCCAAATCTCGCCTCTCCATCTTGGGTACTTTATTCCCCTTCACACGAGTTGATTCACCTCGACGAAGTGTGCATAGGTTCCACCACAAATAATTAGGCTGAATACGACGCCATGACCGGTCTACTAGCCGTACAAAATGTGTATCAACAAAATGCATCCCCATATGCTCATCAACATTTGGGGGCAGGTATAATATAACCTAGTCCTCATCGACACGGTCAGTCGC
This sequence comes from Larix kaempferi, assembly GCA_027924585.1. Lineage (NCBI taxonomy): Eukaryota > Viridiplantae > Streptophyta > Pinopsida > Pinales > Pinaceae > Larix > Larix kaempferi. Next base: position 274,023 of record BSBM01000559.1, read on the forward strand.
CTCCTCCGGCTCCTCCTCCAAATAATATTGATCCCGAGCTCTCCTCTTAGCTACCAATACAGCTACCCTCCGCAGAATTGATCTCCACTCACGTAGAGCATCATAACAATGGTCCAATACGCGTTGATCTAGGTCTCTCCAACCATCATTTGGTACATCATCCAGCAGCGCCTCTAAGGTATCATGAAAATCCTCTATGGCATCATATCGGTGATGCACAACTCCTCATACATGAGGCGGAGGTACCACTACCGGTGGAGGTACCACCACCACCATCCGTCCCCTACGGCCCTGATGATCCGGTGGTGGTAGCGGACCCACATCTGCAATAATCCACACTGAAATACGTCAATATCATACAAACATCTCTAGCTGTCATAAATAAACAAACTATACAAACATGATATAATAAGAACAACAAAAACAAGACATACCATCCAACCCCCAAGCCTGCCCCTAAGCTCGAGGCATCTCGATGTCTCCCTGGAAGTCCATACCCTAGTACAGATAGTCGTCAATCACAACTAGCATCTGCTCCCACTGCTCATACATCTCCGTCATGAAGAACCGTTGAATACTACCACCAACCTAGGGCATCATCTCCCCCCATCGCACCACCCACCGCTCACTCCTCAGTCCATCTTGAACCGGCACACATGGCCGCAAGGTAGGTACCCACTCAAAAATGAAGCAACATAGGAAAGAGGCATAGCTAAACTCTCCTCCCTTACGCCTCACCTTGTTCAGCTCTCGCTGAACACAAGCCAAGAACATCTGACCCCAAGAAAAATAGGTCCTAGTCATGACACAATGAACCATCATCATCTAACCCCCCCTCGACAAATGGTGGGGTGCCTGTGCACCAAGCACTCACAAAACACAAGCTGCCACTGCTTGCATCTCCGACTCTCACAGATCCGAGACACTTAGTGTGCTATTCTGCACACGGGCCCCTTGAATGAAAAATCTCTCAAGGAGATCCTCTATATCCAGACTAGCCAGAATCCTAGGCTGGGTGTCCCCTATATCACCCAAACGGGGCAAGCCAGTAAGGAATTACACATTAGTCAAGGTGAGATCTAGTCGCTCACCTTGCACCTTAAAAGCTAGCTCCTCTGGGTCCCAGAAGTCAATCAACTTGATCAGCAACTCTTTTACCAAATGCATAAGAGGAATCTGCACGAACTTCAGTAGTCCGCCCAAAGCCAAGGCTACCCGCACATGTGGGATTACCCGAATAGTCTCCATCAACCCCTCATCAATCTCTCTCTCCCTCCACGATACCAAACAAAACACGAATTTTTTTAGAAAAATACAGTAAAATGTTTTCCAATGCCAGCGATCCACATCGCGACTTTAAGCACCAATAGCCACGATGCACATTGCATCTGTAAGCACCCACAGCCACGATGCACATCGTGGCTGTAAGCACCCATAGCCGCGATGCACATTGCTGCTTTGAATCCCATAGCCGTGATGTGCATCACGTGAAAAGCCCCAAAACTCGCGATATTCCGCATTGGCAAGCCAACATGGAATATTCGCCACCTCTGAGACCCCAAGGCTCACCAAAAAGCAAATATATTGAAATGCTAAGGCAAATAGGATTACCTGAAACTCACGGAATGAAAAACCGATGGTCGAGTCTCTCGCAAATGAATAAAATGCTTTGACTAAATCAAATTACTCTATAAAACTCAATGGTGAAAATGACACTTGTCACATTTGGTCCACTTGCTATTTATAGAAATTTGACCAATTTACAGTCAACCTTTCTAGCATCATACGACATCCATTTTTCAAACCATTGGTACCATTGGAATCAATGCAGCAAGAACTTCACGATAGTCCACTCCTTTTCTTGATTCCACCAGGTCCCATTTTTGGGCATTTTTTCACATGCCCCTTGTTGCCTCAGTTTGCATGCCACATCGACTGTTGTATGTTTTTGACGGATTTTATATCCCCAAATTCAGTTTTCTGCACTCGTGACGATGCTTGAGATCATTTCTCATTCTCACCACCATATTGTTTGGGCATTTTTTCACATGCCCCTCGTTGCCTCGATTTGCAGGCCACATCGGCTGTTGTCCGTTTTTGACGGATTTTATATTGCTGGATTCAATTTTCCACACTCGTGACAATGCTTGAGATCATTTCTCGCTCTCACCTCCAATTCTTTTGGGCATTTTTTCACATGCCCCTCGTCGCCTCGGTTTGTGTGCCACATCAGTCGTTGTTCATTTTTGATGAATTTTATATCGTTGGATTCAGTTTTTCTTGCTCGTGACAATGCTTGAGATCATTTCTCGCTCTCACCACCATATTTTTTAAGACATTTTTTCCATGCCCCTCATTTCCTTGTTTTGCATGCCACATCGACCTTTATCCATTTTTTACGTTCTTTATATGGTCGAATTCAGTTTTCCGCGCTCGTGACAATGCTTGAGATCACTTCTCGTTCTCACCAATACCCCTTTTTATGTGGTATAAATTTACCTCTTTTTCGGGCCGAGCAACTCTTTTACGAAAAAGGCACTTAGGGAGTTTCTGTTAAGCTCTTTTCTAACTCCTAAAAACAATGAAAAGATTGTCGAGCAATCTTGCTTCCCTTCATGCTCGCTAAAAGTATCTGAAAGGGCATATGCCTAGTATAATTTTACCCCTTTTTCGGACCTTGTAGACTAATTACGAAAAAGGAATACTCTAGTCACATTGGCTAGAAGAGTTCTCCATTTGCATCATTTTATGCTTTTTCGGGCCTTGGAGACTAACATATGAAAAAGAACACCAATGGAGTCTACTTACTAGTTTCAGACTCTCTAAAATTGAAATCAACCACGAGCAATCACCGTATTGGGCTCGTACAAATCCACAGGACAATACTCCTCCACCAATTTAGAGTCTTCTTATCATTTTCAGACTCCTTAAAAATAAAAGCACTCACAAGCATGAACAGTCCTGGGCTCGCATAAATCCACAGGATAGTACAATTTCAAAGCACACTTTTATCCCTTCTTGGAGCTCATTAAAACCACGAAGAAGGACCCAACGGAGCTTTTCAGCACCACAACAGATCATGTCTACTCATATGGCAACTTCCCCATTATGGTCTCCTTTGTTAAGAGTATTTTGTTGTATGTCACCCTGAGAGTCTCCTAATAACATCCATCAGCATGTCCCCCAGAGCCACTCCAATCTGTAATACATACCCCTGATCCCTTAAGCTATGATCGCCACACCTAAAAGACAGTTTCCTACACTTCCAGGTCATCATGCTTTCAACAAAGGAAGTTTGAGTCCACCCACTCTACGACCCCAGTTATTCCCCATCCCCACAATGTGTCAGTCCTACCATCAATACTATCACACTTCAGTTTTACACCTCATGCTCCTATCAAGGAAACTTCATTTTCTTGGTAGTTTCTAGTCTCCCTCTGTCAACGCCAACAAAATCTATTCCAGAGAATAGACCTAGAGGTCTCTGTGCCTTGGACTCGTCACCATTAGTGATGAGTGCCTGCGGATCATTTTGAAAGGAGTCCTCAGTGCCTCTCCAAATGATTGTTTCTCACATGCTCGACTTCAACACCTTGATCACATCGTTGAGACTTGTACAAGGTATTGGTCCTTTCAGTTATTTGTTGAAGACCCTGAATATCACCTGACGCTACCACCTTTGAGAGTCTAATTGAGGAAACAACCAATTACACATTCCTATGGATATTCGGGTTGCGCTTGTTGAAATACTGAGAGGGGGGTGAATCAATATTTGCTAATTATAAAATTTCAATTGAGAGCAAGTTGCTAATCACCAATCATAGCAACATATCATCAACAATCATGAAAAAAACAAGATGCACAGTACACAAGATTTTTACGTGGAAACCCAAGTCCTGGGGGTAAAACCACGGAATCCTTTTATGATAAAATTTGACCTAGCAACAACTGGGGTTACAAATTTAATACAACTTCTCCAGCTACAACTGGAAGGGGCTACAACCCCTAGGCTTCGTCAGCTGCAACTGATGAGCTGGTACAATAGCTCAGCTCACAAAATTGTGAGCCCTAGCACCACCCTACCACCCTGAAAAGAAAGATTGTTGAACCTGTGGATCTGTCAAACAACAAACCCTGTACTCTCTGCTGCTGATAACCTATGCTCTCTGATCACTACCAAATCATCACTGTATATATATCACTGAAGTATCTGCACATCACTGCGTGATCATCATGTCACTGTATACTAAGCATGTCCGCTATTTTCATTGCACTTGTCACATCATGTCTTCTGTTATATTAAATCAGACTACTACTCATAATCTCTACTCAATCTGTTGCTCAAGAATATTGCTCATAACCCTGTCTACTTAAATACTAGATAGTCATCAAGTTCTGAAACAATCTGGATAACTCAACCAGTCCTTAACTGTCACTATCATATCAAACTGTCACATCAATGCTTGTCAAAGTCAACTCCAGTCTGTTGTTCACATCTGCCCTCTGTATGTCATCACTGTGTATTCATCATACTTATCATCACTGCCATATCATATGCATTATTTCATCTCTGTGTATTCAAATCTTCACTGTATATAATATATCATCACATCATGTGAGACATCATTCCATCTCCTTTGCAAAACTTGGGACTGTGCTATCTTCAAGAATGTGAACTCCCTTAAAAATTCTGACTGTAAAAAGATCCCTGTGTAAAAATTATTTGAACTGGTAATTAAAAAGGAGATAAACCATTTCACATCTTCTGTAGTTTTTCATGCAATTGCCTTTTCATCTTCCTTAGTGTCTGCGGCTGTAGTTGATGTTCCTCAGTAACCAAACTCAAGAGTCAGATGAAACTTGAACTTCAAACTTCACAATTACACCTCATATATATGCCCTGCTCCAACAAATTGAAAATCTGAGTTTGATCCTTCTTATCACATGTCTGTGGATCACTGTATATAGTCTCACATACAGCAGTCTATTACCCAAAATTCAGAGAGAACAAAGCTTGAAAAACTTCATTTGAAAACCCTGACTGTGGTTCCTGTGGGTGTAGTTGCTGTACCCAAATTTTAGATCACATATCAGACACTATATTCATGCTGCGGCTGCCACAGTGACCTCTGTCAACCCGAATTTAAGAGCTATCAAACTTCACATTTCATCATCTGCTGCGGACAGGTAAAATGTAGCCACAAATAGTGAAGAGATGAGTAATTTATGTGGTTGTAGATTGGGGCTGAGACAAGGATTTGATCCCCCTTTGCATAGACTTTCAGATCTGCCCACATTACAGGCTGTACATGAATTTCTTTGTGTATATGAATATAAATGCCCAGCACTAAAAGGAGTTTTCCAGAATTACTGTAGCGTGCTCATTTCCTTTCCCGATGGTCACTATAATGGTTGTCTCTTCAACTGTGCACTGCTGCTCCACTCACAAGTGCGCCACACAACATTGAAACTGCCCTTCCTTATGTTCCCACGTGATGACAGAAATATGCATTCCTTGCTAACTGAATGAGATGGTAAACAATCTAACTTTCCTCTACCATGGTGCACCCTTCCTCTCTTGTCCAAGTCACTGTAGCTTCGTCCTTCTTTACCAGAGAATGCCACAAACACAATGCTCCCTCACTCTACAGCAAATGCTCCCTTTATGTGGTGCGCCCCTCTTTAAGCAGAGAGTAAAGATGAGTGCGCCCCCTTTTAAGCAACATAGAGAAAGGTGGGTGTGCCCCTCTTTTTGACTGTCGTCACTACTGCAGATGCACCTCAATATACCAAAAAATCAGAGCTCACCCGAAATTCTCCACACCAATTCCACATACCAAAATAAAAAAAAATTCCAGACTGCTATTGCTGGTAGATGCCCACAAATTCTTGCCTCAGTGAAGATACCCGAATTTTAGAGCTCAACCGAAAATCTCCACTCACCAAATGACATATCATTTGACTGGTATTTATAGTGGTTTTAAAAAAAAAAAAAACATTTGGAGCCGACCTTACAAAAATTATATAATTTTTAAAATTTAATTTTAATTTATTTGGAGCCGACATGTAGTTTTAAACACTTTATAAGGGTTTAAATAATTTGTTAAATTATTTAAAGATGTTTTAATGCTTTATCTTAATGTGGAGACAAGGGTTTAATGGACTTTATGGGTTTAAGGGTCAAATGTATTTTCATTATTTTATATATTTAATATTTAATCTTTAGTGTTGTGTCACACATTCTTACCATTTAGAAATGATTTTAGGGCCCCATCAAGCCACTAGGGCTTCCAACTCAAGGGCTTCATCAAAACCTCGAGAGTCAAACCATCATAATCAATCAAGCAACCATTGTGTGGGTTATATCATATGCAAAGGGTGTATTACGCCATCAAGGTGTGGGGGTGCCTAGGCTTCTCCTAGAGTACCATGACCTTTACCAAACGCAAATGACCACTGAAAGGGTCATTTGGACTCTTGCAACTTCTTCAACCCAACAAGGACACTTCCTAGGGTACTAGGGCATAGGTTGTGGTATGGGGAACCAGAGAAACAACTTAGGGGTACTTAAACACTCTAAAGGGTGTTCAGGGCTTTTTCCATTGTCCAAGGCCTCCAAGGGCTTCAAGCTTGGGCTTGGACAACCACAAAAGGACTCCTTAGACTCCAACAACACAAAAGACTCTCAGGGGCTCCACAAGGGGCACCAAGACTTAACTGTTGGCATCAATTACCAGACATTGTTGGCATCAATGACAACCTAATCAACAGCGCTTGGTGACAGTTTTCAGATGTACCCCAGTTTTATACTCCCTCGAGTATACAGTTACATATACTCCCTCAGGATTTGTCTCACAGTCATTGAGTCCCAACATATGTTGGACACCTTCACCTCCAATAGTTCATCAACCCTTTTGAAACCTTATTTAGAATGGTTGTTTCTCTTTTCCAGTGTATCAGTTATTGAGATCAGTCATGGCATGAACAGGAGTACGTCCTAGCATTGTGTCCCCTCTGGACCATTATGATGTACCAACAGATTTTTATGTATTATTCGGGTCCCCTTTCTTGGGCCTAATTATTATGTATATGTCTTGATACAAGCATGGGTATGCCTGCCTCGTCCATTATCAAAGATTATTCCTCATTCATTTTGAGGCCATGTATTTTTTTAGTTTTTGTAGCTTCCAAGGGACCGTTGTTACAGTCTCCAATCGGTCTCTTCTCTTCTCCAAGCCCCAAGAAAAAGACAAAAGAACTATGATGTCTATCGGCCATACGATGAGCTCCTGCCCTCACACATTAGGGGGCAATCTATTAACACCCAAAAGGTACTCACTGGCTCATTCCCTTATTCACATGACCCATTTGTCCACTTTTCCCACCATTTGAGCCTCTAAAACCTTCAAAAGGTCACCAAAAAGATCATAATACACCTTTTCCCCCTCAAAATATGTATTTTTCCTCAAAAAACCCTAAAAAAGGGTCCAAAATTCCCAAAAATCAATTAAAAGGGAATAATATTCAAAAAAAAGAAAAAGAGGGAAAAAGAGACCTAAACCATTTTGGTCAATACCATTGGTTTCCTTAAACCATAATGGTATTCCCCATCACCAAAAAACGATAAAAAGGTGATAGGGGCTCCTCACTATTAATCCACATTCATCATATCCTTATGCTACCAAATTCACTCTTGAGATCCCTAGCCTCACTTTTGAGTTTGAAGATCCCCATTAGAGCTTTGGAGAAGAAGAGACCATTGAACCATTGGAGCATCTCAACCTTGGAGCTGCTCAAACTCACCATCCTCACCATTTGAGGTAATACAAAAGATCATTTTTTTTATTTCTTGTTTTTCTCATAGATCTCATTGTTTATTGTTCTTAAATCTAGTTTTATTTCTTTGCACATGTTAGATCAGATCTACTGTTATTTATATTAGTTTTTACTTTTACATTGAGACTGCTGCTACAAGTTAGCAAGTGCTCTTTAGCACATGCTTGGTTGAAAAACCAAGCAACAATTTTCAGATTATTACTCTTACTTAATACTCACTCCTTGCAAGGATAGGTTAGTTAGTTTAGAATATAATTAGCAAATTGATTAGGTAGAAGTGATCAGACAAAGGGAAGAACCTTCGCATCACTTGTTGAGGCTTCTGCTTGTAATTTCTAGGTTAAATGCATTATTTAGATTAACAACACTTGCATATTCATACTTTAAAACCTAAAATTACATAAACGGTGGTTCAGGCCACAGCTGGTAAACAAAACCAAGCAAACACATCTATGGTAGCCGGACCATTAACCGGACGGATTCCCCATACCAAACAGTGAGTGATCTAATTGGGATTATTCACTGGGGAGAATCCCTACTATCAATGCTAGTATTTTTCAGGAATCAATAGTTTTGGCACTAGATAGAGTGTCGCTAGTGCATGGCTGGCTGAGGAAATCCATTTCCATGAGGAAATTTCTCTCAGTCTTCGTTCGAAAAAACAATCATACCAGAAGAATTGATTTCTGAAACTGTTTATCAAGAAAAGTTGGATTTTGAAACTGAGAATACTGAACGTTTATATGTTGTTCCTCACACATAGGTAGATAACTTTAGGAGACATACAAGGTCTTACATAAGGAACTTGGTGGATTAATAGTAGTGCCTATCTTACCCATAAGGCAAGCTCCTAGAAGGCAAGTTGTGCAAACTAGGGATTCTGTGCTTGTGGAATATTTCGAAGAGTTAGTTGATTTATCGTTACAAGATATACAAGATCCCATCAATCAATTGAGGCTTGATTCACCTGAGACAATCTCTTCTCCACGCAGACAGACTCTAACTCCAACGCATACTCCACCTCATTCTCCAGGATGCATTATGGCTCACAATGCCAACCAACCACCTACATGGAGAGCCAGAGGACCACTCAACTTGGTTGCTCCTTTACATGATGTACCTAAGCATCCAGAAAGAGTGCTACCCAATTTTGACCCTGGTAAAGGTATCTTTGTAGAAGATCACTTAAATATCTTTTATTTTTATTTAAATCTATTAAATGTAGAACATGAAGATGTAGTTTGTATATTGTTTCCTTACACTTTTTAGCCTAGAGCGTCATCATGGTATTTTAGTTTGCAGGCCAATTCTATAGCAGACTGGGACAGTTTTGAAAAGGGTTTTCTGAACAAGTTTGGTAACCAAAAGACTATCGCTACAATTATGAAGGAATTATTGTCTATGAGGATGGAAAAGAAAGAAAAGGTACAAGAGTTCAATAAAATATTTACCACAATCTTAAACAGTTTTAGTGATGCAACTAAACCTGTTGAAGAATGATTGGTAGAATATTATACTACAGCACTTCTCCCACTGATAGCCTTGTTTGTTAAGAGAGATGTTATAAGTATTGTTAATAGAAAACTATGAAGAATCAAAGAAAGTAGAGGCAGACCTGGACAATATCATGAAACATACAATGGATCTAGAAGTAAAACCAACAACAAACAAGAATACTTTGATGTTAACTAGACCCAAAGAAGAGCCTTCAAATGAATTAGAGAATGTGGTCAAAATGGTCCAAAAGTTGTCCAATAAGATAGTGGATTTAGAAAAAGAAAAGGGTACTAGCTCTTCAAGAAAACCATTTAAACCTTTCTATAAGAAAAGGGAATAAATTGCACAACCACAACCACCATTGAATAATTCTGTTGTTTTAAATATGAATGAAGTTGGGATGGATCATTTTTGCACATTTCATCAAGAACATCATTCTGAGAAAAGTTTCCCACAATGGATTAACTCAATGACCCTAGTAATGAATCAATTATTGGATACTCAATTGATAGACCAAGAAGAACCAGAAGAAGATAAATCTAACAAACAAGAAGATCATAATAAAGAAACTAAAATGGTATTATGGGATTGGGAACCAAATTTGGGATTAAATGAAGAAGAAAAGATAGAAGAAATTCAAGTATCGTTTGTAAATTTTGCTACTGGAAGCAAAGGACCAGTTGAAGACCAAAGTATAATGTTTCCCAAGATGAGGATAGTAAAGGAAAACACTAAGACAAACAACAGCCTAAATCAGCCACAACCAAAAGTAAATCCTGGAATTACAAAAGAAACAAACCCATTGATCAATAAGAAAATGAAACCTGTAGGTAATGTAGCTGGTGTTTTCACACCAGCTCATGCTAAAGAGTACCTACTAAGGATTCAGGAACCCTTAGTAGCAGTTCATGTAAATGGGTAACAACAATAAATAAGAAAATGATAATTGATATATGTGAATGCAATAATAAAAATAAAAACTAAACTAACTAACTACTGCAGTAATAAAACAAGTAGGAACCCATGAATGAAAATTTGATTTTCTGTATTAATGTGTAAAAAATTATTTACAAGATAAGGTTACCTCAAAAGGTGAGGATGTGGGATCCCTTGCAGCTGTACGATAAGTAGTGCACTAGGTCTCCAGGGTTCCTTTCTCTTCTCCAAATGCTCAATGGGTTGGCCAAGTCTCAACAAAATGGACACAAAAGCTTGAAGGGTAGGCTAGAGTGTTGTAGGAAATTCGGCAGCATAAGGGTATAAGAGTGAATAATGGATTAAATGGGAGGACTCCATCACCTTTTTATAGCATTTTGGGTGGTGGAGTGTTGGCCCATGGTTTTAGGAAACCTGTAGTATTGGGCAATGGTATTAGGGTTTTTCCCTCTTTTTTGAGTTTATTTTGACTTTTTTCCCTTTTTTCTTTTCTTTTAGGGATTTTGGACCCTTTTTTCAGGGTTTTTGACCTTTTTGAAGGAATTTATTTATTTATTGAGGGAAATAATTGGTTTTTTTTCCCATTTGGTTTCCATTTTAGGGTTTTGGGGGGTTTTGGAGGCCAAACCTGTAGGAAAAGTGGAAAAATGGGTTATGTGACTAGGGAGATGAGCTAGTGAACAATTTTTGGGTGTTAACAGATTTCCCCCTGATGTGTGAGGGAAGGAGCTCATCGTATGGTCGATAGAAATCATAGGTTCTATCATTTTCCAGGGGTATGAGCATTATTATGGTGAAGAGCAGAAACTGGTTGGAGACCGGAACATGTGATCCATACAAACTGCAAAGGAAAAAACTTGAAATACATGACCTCAATAATGAATGAGGAATGATCTCAATATATGGACGAGGCGGGAATACCCATGCTCGTATCAAGTTATAAAAATAATAATGAGGCTTAGAGGGGACCTGAACAATACATATAGAACTGATGTGTACATCATAATGGTCCAGAGAGGACATAAATATGGGACATACTCATGGTCCAACCATGACTGATATGGAGAAATGGTACATGGAAACAATGGCATCCATACTGAATGTGGTACCAGAATGGCTGATGCTCTACTGGATCTGAAGGTGTCCAAAAACTGTATAGACTTAATAACTGAGAGTCAAAATCTCAAAGGTACAATGAACTACATCTGAACTGGATACTCTAGGAAGCATATGACTAGATGGCTTCCGAACACTGTCACCAACATAGCTCAGATATCCACGGGAACATACAAATGGGGGGTTCTGAATAGACTCAATAATGTGCTAGAGTTAGTGGACATCCATGGTCTTTGACCAATAACTGAATGAACCAATACCCTATATGAATCTCAATGGTGCGATGATGGAGTTGAAGTCGAGCACGTGAGAAACAACCATTCTAACAGGCACTAAGGACTCCTCTTAGATGGTCCATAGGAACTCAACGCTGATGGAGATGATTCCAAGGTATAGGGACCTTTGGGTCCATCCTCTGGAATAAATGTGTTGGCTTCGACAGAGAGAGACTGAAAACTACCAAGGAAATGATGCTTCCTTGATAGGAGTGTGAGGTGTACAACCAAGAGGTGATAATACGAAATGTGAAACTGACATACTGTGGGGGGGGACTCAAACCTTCTTTGTTCAGAGTTTGATGGAAAGATGACCAGGAAGCATATGAAACTTACTTCGAGGAAGAGGATCATAGCTTAAGGGATCAAGGATGGTGGTTGCATAGGGGGAGACTTAGGGGGAAACTGATGAGTGATATCAAGAGACTATAAGGGTGACACATCGCAGAATACGTTGAACAAAGGAGACCATGTTGGGGATGCTTCCATAATAGGGGGACTAGATATGATTTGTCATGGCGCCTAGAGGCACCGTTTGGTCCTTTTTCATGGTTTAAGGAGCTCAAAGAAGGGATAGAAGTGTGCTCAAAATGGTACTTTCGTGTGGATTTATACGAGCCCAGGACAGTGCATGCTCATGGGTGCTTTCAATTTTAAGGAGTCTGAAAGCGATAGGAATACACTGAAATGCTGGAAAGGCACCATCATGTGGATTTATACGAGCCCAGGACGGTGAATGCTCATGGTTACTTTCAATTTTAGAGAGTCTGAAAGAAATAAGAAGACTCCAAGGGTGTTCTTTTTTATGTGTTAGTCTCCAAGGCCTGCAAAAGCATAAAAGTATGCAATGAAGAACTCTTCTATCCAGTGTGACTAGAGTATTCATTTTTCGTAATTAGTCTACCAGGTCTAGAAAAGGGTTAAACTTATACCAGATAGATGCCCTTTAAGGTACTTTAATGAGCATGAAAGGAAGCAAGATTGCTCAATGATCTTTTCATTCTTTAAGGAGTAAGAAAAGAGCTTAACGAAAAATCCCTAAGTTCCTTTCTTGTAAGGGAATTGCTCGACCCAAAAAAGGGATAAAAGTATATCGAACATATGTAACAACCAAGCAAGGAGGAAGTGTTCAATAAAGGGACAATTATGAGAACACGGAATGAAGGTGAGGGGGAACATTGATGGGGCATCCTTGCGGGTTGATGAACGGTGGAAAAAGAATGCAATAACTACAGTATGGATGGAGAGGAGGGTACATTTATAGGTCGCAATAGATGAAATGGTAAAAATTGGGAAAAATGACTACGGCCTGTGTGGAACACAAATCGAGGTGGCGAGGGGAATGGAAAAAATGTCTGATTTTTTTTTTGAATGAGAGTGAGAAATTATCTCAAGCATCATCATGAGCTCGGAAATCTGAATCCGACAGTGCAAATGGTGCAAAAAACAGAGGTCATATGGCTCTGGAATGGTCAAAACAAAAATAGTGTAAAAATGGTTATAAATAGCAAAGGCGCCCTCTACCACAAGTCATTTTCACTGTGCAAATTGGGAGGAGTGTGGAGGGGCCCAAAAGAGGAAATTCAAATTTCTCTCAATCCAATCAGTGAAATCCAGTTCTGTGACTTACAGGTAAGTATTTAAGTGATTTTTGACATTTTTGATGCATTTTTATTTGGATTTGGGCCTCTACGGAGGCGTACCAAGCTTGGCTTGGGCACCATAGCACCGGAGCACGAATTTTGAGGAAAATCACACGCTTTGGGCATGGCTCTGGGTTGTACATCCGTGTTGTTGGAGCGTGACTGTGGGTCGTACAACCACGCTCTGAACCGCAGCATTTCTTGGGAAACGTGTGCTTCGAGCATGACTTTGGGCCCCCCAGGCACACTCGAGGGTTGCAATTTTTGAGGAGAAAAGTGCACTCTAGGGAACACCTATCGGGAAAAAATGTGCACTTTGGAACGCGCCATTTTTCCTAAGTTTGGGTGTGGTGATCCGGAGGTGCTTGAGGTATTGTTTATATGGACCTAGTGGGGGTTTTGTTTTCTTGTTGACGGGATGCTGAGGGTTAGCTAGAGAGAGCGTGAGCTCGGGAACTTGTTGGATTATATCATGGGCGGTGAGGATGTTCAAGACACGTTGACCTATTGTGGGCTGCTGAAGTTCGCAAAGGTGCTCCCAATGCATACGACAAATTTGTTTCTAAACAAATTGGTGGAGTTTTGGGATCCAGATGCGGGGGGCATTCAAGATACAGGGGGAGCGATTAGAGATATCACTCATGGATTTGTACTTATTGATCGGGCTCCCGTGTTTGGGCATGATTTTTGACACCCAGCCGAGGAATCCAAGTGATGTGTCCATGGAGGACTTGTTAGAGCGCCATTGTTATTCCACAGCGTATGTGCATGACAATGCGATTCTGATCAGTGACATAGAGAGCCTGGAGACTTGGGATATACCAACACTGGTAGTGTGTATACTGGGGTTGAAGTCACCCCACACGGTCTCAGGGGGACAACTCGTGTTGGTTGAGAAGGTCTTATCAGGTACCTATTATGGCTAGGGCCATATTTATTTGACGGTTGTTCGACGTGAGCTGAACAAGGTGAGCCATACTGGAGGGGATTTTTACTTCCCTTCATTCATTTGCTCGTTATTCTTTGATCAGGTTCCTACACCACAAACACATCGGGAAGTGCATAATGGGGGCCCTATTGAGCTGCGAATGCAGCGATGGGGCAAGATGATGACTCAGGGAGGTAGAGGATTGGTGGGACAGTTTTTTACCCAGGAGTTATTCACTCAGTGGATGCAACTCCCAGGGGTAATTGAGGACTATCCCTATTATAGGATGGACTGCAAGGGGGATCCAAAGCTACCGCGACCTCCAGGTTAGGCATGGGGACCATATGGTATGCATCTTCTCAGTTTACAGTATCATGTTTTGTATCGTTTCATAGCATATATGGTAGCTAGAATATGTTTATGACACTGAGACTAATGATGTGATTTTTATGTGCAGATGTGGGATTGTAGCCTCTGAGAGGATACTAGGCACGAAGGGGTTGGGTGGAGGGATTATACTCTCCTGCGCGTAGATAGTGCCGTCAACAGAGTGCTTCGACGACGTTGGATACGTTAGGTGTTAGGATTGATCGGCTCCTGGATGGGGTGATTGATGATTATTGTAAGCATCTAGATCAGGACTTGATCGACATTTGCTATGATGGTCCACGAGAGTGGAGATCTCTGATGAGGCGCATTACGATGGAGGCTGAGGCGGTGAGAGCTATGGTGTGAGGGGATTCCCCCTACGATGATGAGGAGGAGGAGACGGAGTCTGATGAGGAAGAGGAGGAAGAGGAGGAGGAGGAGGAGGACGACGATGATGATGATGATGTAGAGTGACTAGGAAGTTGATGGAACTTCCCCCAATGCGATGAGCATGGGGGATTTTGTATTCGACTTGTATTTTTCTGATGGGAAGTTGTTGGGGTTCCCCGATGTATTGTTTTTTATGTTATGATGTGTACATTATGACATTTTATGATGATATGTATATATACATGCACATGGATGCGGTTTATGATGATGATGAACTTGTTTTTATTTTATGATTTTGTATGCCTATATAATGTATATATGCATGTGGATGGTATGAGGATGCATTTGTATGGTTTACTTCCTACATGTTGTGATTGATGTGCCAGTCTAGAATATTATTATCCATTTGGTATACAACACTATTATGATTTCGTGGGACATGAGTGAATATAATGGATTCAAACTGTCTGATCATTTGTTTATCACGCAGGAACTTTATAAAAAGGCAAGGATCCTGTACTTGGTAAAAGTTGTTGAGTTGAGAGACAAGGAGTTGGGAGTCAAGAAACACATGAATGTGAATTATGCCCATCTGAAGAGCAGCGGTCAAGAGACCACTCACAGCATCATACTCATCCTGGTTATTGGTAGCAGCACCAATACACACTCTGTTGAGGTGAATCAACTCGTGTGAGGGGGAATATAATACCCAATATATGGAGGCGAGGTTTGGATACCATCGACTTGCACCGTCGACGAAACCAACATAGAATGTTGGAACAGGATCCATCGGTGGTCATGCATGGAAGCAAACTGTAAGTTTCTGGATGCAAAAACTGGAAAAATGAGAAAAGGCATAAAACTATACAACACCGACTAGTGTGTCCAAAAAAGTGCTAAGGGTGAAATCGTTTGAGGTACAACCCCTTACGAGGGTTGGTCAAGGGGTTTCCTTCGGAATCGGTGAGGATGTATGCCCCCTTTCCTAGGCATGTTTGGATAATGTATGGGCCTTTCCACATGGATTCAAACTTTCCTTAATTGTGCTTGTCATGACCTTGGTCATAAACAAGTACTAGATCACCTTCTTGGAAATTGCGCGGGTGGACATGCTTGTCATAATTGGCTTTAGAGCAATGTTTGGATGCCTCATTGAATTGTAAAGCTGCTCGATGATATTCGTTGGCTTTCTCCAAGAGGATTAATAGTTTCTCAAGTGGTGAGGTGTCCGGGAAAAGTTCAACAACAATGTGTAAAGCGAGAATCTGACACTCAATGGGGAGAACCGACTCTACGCCATGAACAAGATGGAAAGGGGTGAAACCTTCGACAGTCTTAGTGGAAGTACGGTAAGCCCACAGTGCAGAAAAGAGCATATGGTGCCAATTGGACTTGTTTTGGTTTACGGTTCTTTGAAGAATGGTCTTCAATATCTTATTGATGTTAGTTTTCCATCATTTAATTCAATATGATCTAGGATCTTAACTGAGAGAACAACAGGTACAACATATTAAACACAAGAGACAAGAGACACAAAGCATTTCACCGGGGAAAACCAAGAAGGTGAAAAACCCCACAACTTCCTCAAAGATAGAATGAGCACCAATACAAAGATCACAAAGATGAAACCCCAAAATAAGAGATAGTCTCCAAGTAGCTACTCCTCCTCCACTTTTGCACACTCCTACTCTCTCTCACTAATGCGAAGTGATTGAGTGAGTGAATGAATAGAATGAGAGAAACACACTCTCTATTTATACAATGACTTGACTTGCCTTTTACTCTAACTGGGCTGACTTCCTAAGGAATCCTAATAACCCATCCACATGCAACTGGGATGACCCCACTAGGGTGGTCTAATAACCCTTTAACCCATACTGGGTCAACCCTTCTAATGTGGTCTAATAACCCATCAAATAGAAGTTACGGACACTTACAATGTAACTTGCGACACTTGCAAATACAAATGACGACACTTCCAATCAGAGGAATAATACATTTTCGTTGGGGATACAATAAAACACAAATGTAATACATACAATATACAAGTGAATATCTTCTGAAGTTACAAATACATAAACACTCCCTCTCAACTAGGAAGGTATTCTCTTGACACAAGTCATCAATACATATAGGCACAAGTCTTCAATACTGGAGCTGGATCATCGTCACTGGATCACGAAGCATCATCATCACTACTACTGTACTTGTCATCTCGATCACTGGTGCTATCTCTCAATTCTTCTCATCATAGGAAGTTCTACAGAGTTAACCCTTTTTCATGTTGGATGTAGGCCTAGCCTCCTGTAGGTCTTCATCATCTCTGTGAGTATCCATCCAGTGGAATCTCAGGACTGATTACATGCATCAACAAAACCTAGGAAAACCTATAGGATCTCCCAAGGAGCTATTACATGTGACCTCGCAAAACCTAGCAAGAGCATCCTAAGATTGATTACGTGCCCAACACAACTTGGAAGATCTCCCAGGGAGCTATTATATACTGCCAAGCAAAACCTAGCAAGAGCATCCCAGGATTGATTGCGTGCCCAGCACAACTTGCAAGATCTCCCAAGTTGTAATTACAAGCCATGGACAAAACCTCGAAAGAGCATTTGCCAGATCTTCTAGGGAGCCATTATACGCCATAGGAAAAACCTAGCAAGAGTATCTACAAATCTCCCACGACGCTATTATATGTCCTTCTAAGAAAAAACTTGAAAGAGCATTTTCTAGATCTCCCAGGGAGCTATTATATGCCATAGGAAAAACCTAGCAATAGTATTTGCAAATATCCCAGGGCGCTCTGATATGCTTATCACACAACATGTCCATGGCCATGGAGTATCATCCTGACACTCATGATCCTCCTGATCATCCTCACACAGAGCATCATCCTGATGCTCATGATCATATTGATCATCATCATACAGTGCATCATCTTGATGCACATCATCATCACATGATCATCTTGATGCTCATCACAGATGATCATCCTAATCATCATCATATATAGCATCATTCCGATGCATATCATAATCGCGTGATCATCCTGATAATCATCATATATTGCATCATCCTAATGCATATCATCATCGCATGATCATCGTGATCATCATCATATATAGCATCATCCTAATGCATATCATCATCGCATGATCATCCTAATCATCATCATATATAGCATCATCATGATGCATATCATCTGGAGCATCGTCCTAATGCTCAACACACAACACTTACATCCACATCCATGGGAAGGATCCTCCTACCACCATGCTTGGAATGGCTCCTGCAAATGTCTCCCATCACTTCCTCCTCGAAGTATCTTCTATCTAAAGAACACTAAGCCTCTCTCTGAAGTGCTCGAAATTCACTCTGGCTAGTGGTTTGGTCAACACATCTATAATCTGCTCATTCGTCGCAACATACTGGAGCTTCACTGCTCCTCTCTGCACCATATCCCTAATATAGTGATATTTGATCTCGATGTGCTTCGACCTGTCATGGAACACTGGTTTCTTAGACAACCTGACACAACTCTAGTTTTCCCAGAAGATATAGGTAGCATCCAGCTAGAGATCAAACAAATCAGACAGTAGCTTCCTTAGCCATACTGCCGCACAACTAGCCGAACAAGCTGCGGCATACTCTGCTTCGGCTGTACTTAGTGCTACACAAGATTGCTTCCTACTAAACTAAGAGATCACACCTAATCCCATACTAAAGCAACACCCCAAAGTGCTCTTCCTATCTACAGCATTTCCTGCCCAATTTGAATCAACATAACCCTCTAGGTTCAACTTTTGATTCGCATCATACTTGAGCCCATAATCAATCATACCCTTTAGGTACCTTAGAATATGCTTTACAACAATCAGGTGAACATGTCTAGGATCCATTAGGAACTGGCTCAAGGTGTTCACCGCAAAGAAAATATTTGGTCTCATGTATCAAGGACCCAATCATCTGACGAGCATTGTGGAATCAACTGACTCTGATGAAGCATCACTCAATAGCTTCAGGTTCGATGCCATAGGTGTGGCCATGGACTTGCAATCCATCATCCTGAACAGCTTCAAGATCTCTATTGCATACTTCCCTTGTCTAAGGAAGATTCCATCTGCACTCTGCCACACCTCCATACCTAGAAAGTAATGCATCATACCCAAGTCCTTCATCTTGAACTTGGCAGCAAGCTTCCTCTTCATGTTGGTGATCAACCTATCCTCACCTATCACAAACAGGTCATCCACATATAGTAGGAGTATCACTGGATTGCCTTCCTTAACCTTGTAGTAAAGGTTGGAATCTACTTTACTCTTGGTAAAGCCCAAACTGGACAGGAAGCTGTCTATCCTACTATACCATGTCCTGGGTGCTTGCTTCAAGAGATACAAGGCTTTCTTCAATATGCACACATATGAATCCCTGTCACGTGTCTCAAAACCGAGTGGCTGCTTCACATACACTTCCTCTTCAACTACACCATTCAAGAAAGTTGCCTTGACATCCATCTGGTGTATCTTCCACTTCATCACTGCAGCCAGAGCAAGTACTGTTCTGATGGAAGTGTATCTGGCTACAGGTGCAAAAGTTTCGTTGTAATCTATCCCTTCTTTCTGGGAGAAGCCACGAGCCTCAAAACTTGGCCTTGTATTTCTCTATGCTGCCATCTGCAACATGCTTGATCTTGTAGATCCAATTGGAAGTCACAACAAACTTCGCTTCTGGTCTCGAGACCACATCCCAAACATCATTATTCATGATCGAATGGTACTCCTTGATCATGGCATCCTTCCATTACTGCATCTTGAATCCTAGGAACTTCAGATTCTTCAATATCTTCAATAGGTAGTTTTCTTGAAGTTCGTTGCTTGTTCTTCAGAACAAATGTCATTGTCCTTCTTTTGTAGGTGATTGTACACGATCTTTCCTATAAGACAAGTTCAATTGCATGATTAGAAACATCTCATAGATTTCAAAACAAATTCTTACACATAAAGACATATGTCAAATAGTCATGCAATTATCTTAGCCAATGCTTCAATACAACATTCATCCATATCCTGTATTCATACGGTAACTTTCTAGATGCCTTCCATCTCTACCAGAACATTGTTAAGAGTGTGCACTACTCCAACATGTCAGCAAAGAGGTTTCATTCTAGATAAGTAGAAATGGAATGTTGTACAGTACCATAGGCCACTTACCCATTACCTGCATACTAGTATTATCTTGTTCATTAATGCGACTTTTCTAATATGCATAATATACATCCTAAGTCTAGGAACATAAGTATGTACATGACTGAACAACATCATTTAAGCAATCATATATACAAGAAATGACAATTCAAATACTTATCTTTGTTTCCTTGTAGGGTGGACTCCCTCTCAATCTTTGCTTCCTTGCAGGAACTACTGGAGTGTGCTCCCTCTTGATCTTTGCTTTCTGGATTATCTATCTTTGAACTTATATCCATCCTGGACCACTATGCATGCTTAAGTGTGCACTAGTGTCATCATTGTATCATCCTCAAGATCTCATACATAGTCATACATACATTAGTATAATCTCAATACTATCAAAAACATTATGATTCTAAATATGTATGGTCATGATCATTTCATACACAGATAATTTATCACAAGCGTTAGTATTCAAGGTTTCAGGGAGTACTTCTTTTACTCATGCATATTCTTATTCAACCATTGGACTCTTCTAGTTTGTTATATCATTAATCAAAGTAAGAAGCGTAATATGTATCAACCCATGATTATTCAAACCTATAACTTCATGAATAATCATTATCAATCATACAAAAGCATACTTATATGAGATCCTAAAACAAAGTAGGATTCTAACTTGATATAGGAAAATATACCTGGATTATCATGTTTGCGAGTTATGTCTAACATACCCAAACAATGTCTTATTTGTTCTCTTTAATGATTTAGAGACCTTGTGCTAGTAACCTGCATATCTCATAAGTTAAGCATTGTAGAACCAACTTATACATACCTCGTAAGTAAAGCTTCTATGTGATCAATGGCTATGGATGAGCCTATGTCTTCATGTCAGCATGGTCATATGTTCTTGATCTAGAACTTGATTTGTCTTTCTTGATGTACCTTTTATGTTAGCGGACAACATCATCCTCATACAACACCATAGTGCATTAGTACAATCATAAGTGTCATAACCCTAATCAATGAATGTCTTCCATCATTCACATGCATTCATATTTTTACTATGGGGATAAGACAAGTCTAAAATTAAGATTGTACTAACCTCAATAATATGAAGACAAACTTAATAATGAACAAATTTCAAAACATACCTGTATCTCCTCAAGTCATACCTGTCGGGATTGCTTATAGTATTATTTTGTAAAGCCTTAGCCTCATCTCCCTATGGAACTAGAACTTATTCACTTATGTAGGTGTCCAAATTATTCTCTTTTAGGATTAACCCAATCCACTTTGATTTGCTGAGACAGGACCTGGAGCTGGCTAGTGTTTGACAGAGAAACCCAAAAAATCCAAACTTGGAATTTCAAACTTATGTCTGGATAGGGAGATGTAGATGACTTGGGTGAGCAATCTGGTGTACTCTAATTTTGAAAACTCCAAAATTGACCCCTCAAAATTGCCCTGCGAGTTTCGGATCTGCAGCTTTTGTCAAATTCTGGTTTTCTGGTTTTTCTGGTCAAAATCCCGAACTAGGGTTTGATAGAGCCCAGGGTTCTACCCAACCAGATATTGGTCTCTAAATTTCAATTTTGATGAGGAGAATCCAGCCATGGTCTCAGATTCCAAAAATTCCAATTTTCGTAGAAACCCTAATTTCCCGCAGTAGTGACAATCCAAAAATGAAAGTGCTCAGAATCCAATTATGTTTGGACATAAATATATGCCATATTGTTTCTGATGTATCTCTTAAATTTTGTATCCTGAGGGTCAGAAAATTTAGCCTATGGTAGACTGACCTGTCATCTTTCCAAACCCATAGATCTGAGCTTTAATAGATTCTCTGAGAGAGAGATATGCCAAGTTTCGCAAAGTAACCTGTTTATGGGATGAAACAGTGTATCAAACTTGTACGGAGTGCCACGTGTCGTTGTTTCAACTTCGACCTATGAAACCCAAACTTGTGAAACTACAGTCCATTCCCTAACTTCTAATTTTTACAGAATTCCAATTGGGGCTTCCTAGCCCGAGATATGACCTTTGTTCCTATGTCACCTGTTTAGGGATGCATTCTGGAAGAGGCAGAAACCCTAACTTATACGAATCATATCTCACAAAGTACAACGAATATGAGGTTGATATTCGGGAAAAAGGTACATGAACATTTCATCTTCGGCCTATAAAATTTTCAGATGCTGAACCTTCTCCAAAACTGAGTTATAGCGAAAGTTCCACAATGACTAGTTTTTGCTATATCAAGCCCTAGCTTCCAAATTGTCGCAAGTGCAACAAGTGTTGTACCATACAATGCCTTCCTTTAGGCTAGCTCTGATACCATGATAGTTTTTCATCATTTAATTCAATATGATCTAGGATCTTAACTAAGAGAACAACATGTACATCATATTAAACACAAGAGACAAGAGACACAAAGCATTTCACCGGGGGAAACCAAGAAGGTGAAAAACCTCGCAACTTCCTCATAGATAGAATGAGCACCAATACAAAGATCATAAAGATGAAACCCCAAAACAAGAGATAGTATCCTAGCAGTTGATCCTCCTCCACTTATGCGCACTCCTCCTCTCTCTCACTAATGCAAAGTGAGTGAGTGAGTGAATGAATAGAATGAGAGAGACACACTCTCTATTTATACAATGACTTGACTTTCCTTTTACTCTAACTGGATCGACTTCCTAAGGAAGCCTAATAACCCATCCACATGTCACTGGGATGACCCCACTAGGGTGGTCTAATAACCCTTTAACCCATACTGGGCCGACCCCTCTAAGGTGGTCTAATAACCCATCAAATATAAGTTACAACACTTACCATGTAACTTGCGACACTTGCAAATACAAATGATGACACTTCCAATTGGAGGAATAATACATCTCCAATGGGGATACAATAAAGTACAAATGTAATACATACAATATACAAGTGAATATCTTCCGAAGTTACAAATACATCAACAATTGATAGCCTCAACTTGGTCGTTTCCCTGAGGGTAATAGAATGAGGCATACTAGTGTTCAATCTTCCGAAAAGTCGACAACTGCTTCCAAGTAGTGTCTTCAAAGTGTTTACCATGGTTGGATACGATTTGTTTAGGGACCCCAAACCAAGTAATGATGTAGTTAAAAAAGAAAAGGGTTGTGGTTTCATCTTTGCATTTAAATGTAGGCATGGCCTTGACCCATTTAGTGAAATAGCCAACAGCCACAATGATGTATTTATAGCCATTCTCCGAGGGTGGGTTACACTCTATAAAATAAATGGCCCACTTAAAGAAAGGGACAATGGTGATGACTAGATAGGAGAGGGGTGGGAGGAGTCCTAGCCTTGGGGGAAAAAAGATGGAAATTATGGAAATGTTTGACTGTTGTAATGCAATCAGTTGAAAGGGTGGGCCATAAATATCCAACACGGATAACCTTTTGAGCAGTGTCCATCCTAGAGAAATGGATGCCATAGACTCCACTATGACAATCGTTTAGAACTTGTTCAACCTCGTCACGTGTGAGGCAGCGATGCAAAATGGTGTCGACACCGTGCCAATAAAGGACATCTTTGAGGAGGATATAGCGCGAGGCATGATGGCGTATGCAACGTCGATCATTACGACCGATGTTGGATCAAAACGTTTTTGTTCATAGGTACACTAGGATGTCTCTGTACTAGGGTTCATCCGACGAAATGGTAAATAAGTGTTCAACGGGCAAGTTGGTGGTGATAGGTGGTGACGTTGAAGAAGATGGTAAGTCATTCACGAGTTGTGAGAATGCCAGGGCCTTGGTTCTTTTGGGTGTAATGAATGTTAGGTCATATCCTTGAAGGATAATGATCCATTTAGCCATGCGGCCTTGAAGAAGGAAGCGACTCAAGGATAGACCATAGGGTTGGAATCTTCCACAACTGTAGTTCGGCTCATGAGAATCTAGTGGTGTACCTTCTGAACCGAAAAGACGAAGGAAAGGGCCAACCTCTCTTCATGGGAGTAGTGTAATGGTGGACCAGACAACATTTGACTCACATAATAGATGGCGCATTCTTGACGCACACTATCTTCCTCAACTAATGTGCTGAAAATGCCATATTCGGATGCCGAAATGTAAAGGATAAAATCCTTAGAGAAATTAGGAGGTGAAATCAAGGGGGTGGAATTCAATGCTTGTTTTAGTGCTTCAAAATCTGCTTGTGATTGTTCATCCCAAACAAAAGGGATACGGGTCCAAAGAAAACAAAGGAAACCATGAACTTTCGTTACATAGTCCGGAACGAAGCGACTGATAAATTTGGATTTCCCTTGAAGGATTTGTAATTGGCATAATGTACGTGGCGAGGGAAGTTCAAGGATGGATTGAACCTTCAAAGGATCGACAGTGATCACGTTTTGGGAAACAATGAAATCTAATAACTGGCCTGCAAGAACCAAAAAAAAACACACTTGAGAGGGTTCAAGTGAATGTTATATTTGCGACAACGCAAAAATACTTGTCGGAGATCGTCTAGGTGATTGGATCGCTTCTTGGATCGAGCAGTAAGGTTGTCCAAGTAGACGAGGATGATGTGAACCAAGTCATGAAAGAAAAAGGTCATGTCCCACTAAAATGTGGCACTAGCATTCTTAAGTCCAAGTGGCATAACTCGATAGGAACAGGTGCCCCACGGGGTAGTGAACGCAATCTTATACTGATCTTCTTTGCAAATTTGAATTTGATTATAGCCAGAGAAACCATCCATGAAAAAGAAAATATCATGACCCGCACATGCATCAATAAGTTGGTCAATGAAAGGAATAGGAAAGTTGTCTTTGGGACATGCTAAATTCAGATCACGAAAATCGGTGTAGACGTGAATGATGCCCTATTTTTTGTTAACCGACAATCGATTGGACACCCATGTAGTGTAAGTGATGGGATAAATGAACCCATCTTGACGTAGTTTCTCAATCTCAGCCCTTACTGCGGGTAACTTGGAGGGGTGGATAGGTCGTTTCTTTTGGTGAACAGGTGGGACATCGGGCCAGGTATAAATACGATGCTCAACGATGGTGGGATCAAGACCAGGAATCTTAGTGTATGACTAATCGAAAACATCATGTAACTCTTGGAATAGTTCCTTATAGGAAGCCACTTCTTTGAGAGTGCATGAGGAACCTAACGTAATATTTTCAACTGTGGTGGGGGTGGTTGAAATGTCGACCTGAATGGTAGGAGATATGTTGGCCATGTTGCCTGCCTCGAAGACATTGAGGGATAGGATGGGGTTCTTAAACCAATCCACTTGGTTATGAATGAAGTCCTTCAACTCGATCGAAAATTGATGGTCGTAACAGGGGTAGACTCCTCAGGGATAAAGTATGAGTGATGATGCATGTCAACCCAAAGGAAGTCAGGTGTGGTTAGTGCTTCGAGGATTTCTTCATCGCTATGAAAAGACTATGTGGAAATATCGGTAGAGGTGAAGCTAGATGCTGGAGGTGAAATTGGTTCACGACCCATGGAAATCATGTAAATGGTGTTGATTTCTACTAGGAAGGAGGATTTAGGTGGGTGAATATCCTCAATGGTAGTAATGGATGACTCTAAGGAAGACTGTTTCATTTCATGGAGAACTAGTTGATATTCCAGTAAGTCATTGAAATGATGGGAATAGTGTCCATAGATCACATATATGGCACAGAAGTGGTTGGTGTGAAGTGATTTGTTGCGTTGTTGTAAGGTGGGAGCTAGCTTGACAACTGGAATATTGGGGTCATCATCTAATGTATTCATGTGTTCTTGAAGCTTTGGCAGTTGTGGAAAATCATGGGTGGCATGGATCAAATCATCGCACAAAGAACACTTGGGAGGTGCGTGGAAGGGAGGTGGTTGTTTCATAGGTTTAGTTGGAGTTGGGATGGTACGAGTCTACATGGCTCTTCCCCCAATGTTCTTGGACGATTGAGGGGCATTATTGGATGAAGTTACTTCCACCACACCTGGAGGTGGATTAGTGGTCGTCGTAATTGAGTGGACCGGTTGAAGGACGACATGTGGTGTCGGATTAGGGTTGGGTGTAGGTAAATACCATACGGGAAGTATGAGTGTCAACCCAGGAAGATTTAATGTGGCCATGATGGGCATACTCACTACCCCTGATGGTGGGAATAAGAATAGGATCGTATGGATTGGTGTGGCTCCAACATGGCTAGGGATCGACGACGGTTAAGGTAACAATGGCGGTTGAGTGTTAGGCATCAATGGATTTGACGAAATGGTGAATAATTTAGATATCTCAACAGTCTGCAGAGTGGGTGGAATGGATCGAAAAGTGGATACCATTGGAGTCTTTGAATAAATTCTTGGTCCAACGATGGAAACCAAAGATGTGGGCGCACCAAAAACAATTTGTTTCAACCATGGGGAGAACATTTTCTCGTGCAGCGGGTGCATTTGGGTCATAGTAAGTAACTTGGCTGATTTTAATGACTCGTCCCTCGTGGGGGAAGATCATGATGCGGAAGACTAATGAAGCGACAGCCTTCATGGCATACATGTAACTACATCCTAGCAGTAGGTTATAGTCGACCTATGTGTTGACGACTTCAATGTCAATCAAGACATTTTTACCAGCTAGTTGGATTGGGATGTTGGCCAGAAGGCCTTAGGGTGGATCTGAATGACCATTGTAATCTTGTAAGGCAATCATGGATGGTTGTAGTGTAGGGGATCCGATATTATTCCACATGAATGTAGACATAAGGCATGTAGAGGCACCCTCATCGATGATGCATTGATGGATAACAAGATTCCGAACTGAAACAGAAACTTTGAATGCTAATGTGGAAGGCATGCATGGTTCAGATTGGTCTAAATTGAATGCCATCATCTGTGAGTCGAAAGTTTTTATCGCACCTATGGCATATAACAGTGTTTTGCGCTGCGCTGGGTAGTTTTTAGAAACTTTGAGGTCTAGCATAGCAGTAGGGGACTGGGATAAGTTATCCACGATATTGTAATTGGGGGCAGCACGAGCATTGGGGTTGTTATTAATGCGACGCAAATTAAAGCGAGGGGATTTGTGGCCCCCATCGCATAGTTCTAGGGGTATTCGTAACGACTGATATGTGGGAAGAGCGTTAGCATCCTTATCGGCAGGAATGGTTTTGGTGGTGGAAACATACTGGTTATGACGTGTTTGAAGGTTGATGTCAGTCGAAGACATCATTAAAAGGTGATGGGTACCTAATTCAATGGGTTGACTAATAGGCGCAGCATAAGTGATTTTCTATTGTGGTGCAGAAGCCCCTTGAGGGGGAGCCAACGGTTGGGTGGTCACCACCCCTTGCATGGGTAGGGGATTCTGCAACACCATAGTTTGTGCATGAGGTTGCGTGGGGTTCAGTGGTGCCGGAGGTGCAGCATGTCCTTGGCGTTGGGCATCATCGGTCCAAAGTTGGCAAGCTCGCTCCAAATGGGGACAATTGTGTGTATAATGGCCATTAACCCCGCAGATAGAATATGGATGGTTCGTACGTAAATTGTGGTTTTTACCTTGCCGAGGTGGTTGGTTAGGATTTTGGTTAGCTAGTGTAGCACCATTATTGTTTGGAGGATTCAGTGGAGGATTGCCTCTATTAGGAGGTTGGTTTTTATCATGGTTACGGCCTTGTCCTCTATTCTGTTGTCCTTATTGGTTCCGTTGGGTAGGTTGGTTTTGCTGTTGGTTTTGTTGGGAATAAACTTTCCCTTGGGGAGAAGGGGAGTTCTGCGGTTGGGAAGGTGCTTGGGAAGGATGAGGTGGATAATAAGTGGGAGGGGATTGGGGTTGTGTAGGCATAGGTGCTGCTAGTGGATGATAGTAAGCAAGTGGTGCTGTAGGGGGGGTGTAAGCTACAGTTGTATGTCCGTAGCAGTGCAACGGAAAGGAAGGTCCATGTATAAAGGGTTTTTGAGTCAGAGGAACATATGAACATGTTGCTCCTGACTGGGTTGTGGCACGTGAAAGGTCGGGACCATGCATGGCGGGGTTAGGTGTAGGATTATAAGCTGGGGTGGTGGCAAGGGGCATATGGACATATGGCTGACTATGAGATGCAACGTGTCCAATAATGTCATCCATGGCATGGGATTCCCCCAGCGCGTCCTTCCTATAGGAATCATCGCAAGGAGCATCAGGTAAAATGGAGTAGAGGTAACCCCACTATGCATAGATAAGGTCAAATTGTTGGGCTTTGAGGATAGCTTCTTCTTCTGTTTGGGGCCGTTCAGATGCCACATCCTCAGGGATAAATGGTATGAGGGATTTCAAGAACCAATCTAAGAATATGCGGTCATCTAACTTGATCTTTCATAAACTACGGTGTCTACACCAATCATGAATATGGTCAACGATATGGGTATCCGTGTTTTGTCTACAAGATAGTAAAATCTCAACACCAGCGTCATAACAGATGGGTAACTAAAGGAACTGCAGGAAATTCGAAACAAGGGATGTAAAAGTGGAGTGTGTCCCATGTGGTTGTTCAATATACCACTTAGCTGCAGAGCCAGTGAGGGTCCATTGTAAAAGGCGTAGGTAGATCGAGTCATCCAATATCGAGTTGGAGGAACACCATAAGTGGAAGGACATGATATGGTTTTGGGGGTCCTCCCCACCCTTCCCTTTGAACTTAGGGATATCTGAGGGGAGTTTGGTAGGCATGGGAGTCCATGTTGGGTCATGTCGTATCAAACTGTTGGTCAATCGGTCCAGATCAGGGAGGTTGAGACTGGCCATGAATGGAAAACTAGCAGAAGGATGTGACATAGTCAAAGTGGCCTGTGTGCTAAACCACTTATACTATGAAACGAGAACTATATACTATGAACGAGAACTCTACCCATAAAAACGATGATTTTTGCAAAAAAAACACCAAAAACACCCCCCAAATAGAAAAGTGTTGATGCCAGTATACACGTATTTTTTTTTAGGGTAAAAAATAGAGCCATGGCCTAAACATCCCATATTGTTGTTTAACAAAACTTTAAAATCAACCTTAAATTGGAATTTTTTCTTTTTCTTGAAGAGATAAATTACAACTTTCAGGAAAATTGCATATTAAACAAAAAAACAAATTTCTCTAATAATTTCACCATTATAACCATATAAAAACAAAGGAATTATGATGCGATTCATAATGAGATAATATATTAGACCATACAAGAACAAATGGTTCATATAAATATTCAAAAACTCCTCTAGAGTTTCAATTACAAAAATCATACTAGTAAAAAGCATCTAAACTACTTCTTCAAATTCATCCATGGATTCTGACACCCCATCATCAAAAACTCCTCTAGAGTTTCAATTACAAAAATCATACTAATAAAAAGTATCTACACTGTTTCTTCAAATTCATCCATGGATTTTGACACCCTATCAGAATCTACATTTTCTGCAGATGAAGGACTTGATGAAGATGTAGATGACCCATACTCTTCTCTATTATCAATGGGCGCACAATCTGAGTCTACATCTATACCCATCATTTCAGATGTCATATTCCTTCGGGATCTACGACTTGGTTTAATACACTCCCATCTTGCACGAATGCTCCCTATTCCACGAATATTAGCTTTGGGTTTTAAAAAAGAAATTAAAAACAAATTAAACTAACATTTAAACTAATGTTATAATTAAAAATTAAAAAAAAAATAAAAACAAACTAAACTAAGATAACATTATAATTAAAAATTTAAAAATACATTAAAAAAAAATACTATATATCTATACTAAACTAAGATAACATTATAATTTAAAATTTAAAAATACATTAAGAAAAATACTATGTATCTATATACTAACCAAACTAACATTATAAAAAATTTAAAAAAAACTATACAAAAACTTAAAAGCAATTAAAACAAAAATTTAAAAACAATAAAAAATCAAACTATGCAAAATTTTAAAATAAATTAAAAAACAAAATAATTAAAAAAAAATAAACTATACAAAATTAAACAAACTTTAAACAAAATTTATAAAAAATTAAACAAACTTTAAACAAAATAAAATTTATTAAAAATTAAACAAACTTTAAATAAAATTTATAAAAAACATAAACTATACAAAAATTAAAAAAAACTATACAAAAATCAAAACAAAATTTAAAAAAAAATAAACAAAATTTAAAAAATAAAACAAAATTTAAAAAATAAACAAAATTTAAAAAATAAAAAAAATCAACACAATCCAATGGGAGGCCCTCGGGGCCCCCTCGATGCTGGGCATCGAGGGCCGGCCCCGAGGGCCGCCCATTGGCGCCCGAGCGGCAGACGTCCGCCCGTCGGGCGCCAATGGGCGGCCCTCGGGGCTGGCCCTCGATGCCGGGCATCGAGGGCCGGCCCCGAGGGCCGCCCATTGGCGCCCGAGCGGGCGGACGTCCGGCATCGAGGGCCGGCCTCGAGGGCCGCCCATTGGCGCCCGACGGGCGGACGTCCGCCGCTCGGGCGCCAATGGGCGGCCCTCGGGGCCGGCCCTTGATGCCCGTCCGCCCGCTCGTGCGCCAATGGGCGGCCCTCGGGGCCAACCCTCGATGCCCGGCATCGAGGGCCGGCCCCGAGGGCCGCCCATTGGCGCCCGACGGGCGGACGGGCGTCGCTCGGGCGCCAATGGGCCGCCGCTTGGGCGCCAATGGGCGGCCCTCGGGGCCGGCCCTCGATGGCATCGAGCGCCGGCCCCGAGGGCCGCCCATTGGCGACCGACGAGCGGACGTCCGCCGCTCGGGCGCCAATGGGCGGCCCTCGAGGCCGGCCCTTGATGCCCGGCATCGAGGGGGCCCCGAGAGCCGCCCATTGCATTGTTTTGATTTTTTTGATTTTTTAAATTTTGTTTATTTTTTAAATTTTGTTTTATTTTTTAAATTTTGTTTATTTTTTTTTAAATTCTGTTTAATTTTTGTATAGTTTTTTTTAATTTTTTTTTTTTTTTTTTATTTTGTTTAATTTTTGTATAGTTTTTTTCTAATTTTGTTTTATTTTTTAAATTTTGTTTTATTTTTTTTTTAATTTTGTTTAATTGTTGTATAGTTTATGTTTTTTTAAATTTTTTTTTTTTTTTTTAATTTTGTTTTATTTTTGTATAGTTTTTTCTAATTTTGTTTTTTTTTTAAATTTTGTTTTATTTTTTTTTAAATTTTGTTTAATTGTTGTATAGTTTATGTTTTTTTAAATTTTGTTTTTTTTTTGTTTAAAGTTTGTTTAATTTTTTATAAATTTTGTTTAAAGTTTGTTTAATTTTTTATAGTTTAATTATTTTGTTTTTTAATTTATTTTAAAATTTTGTATAGTTAGATTTTTTTATTGTTTTTAAATTTTTGTTTTAATTGTTTTTAAGTTTTTGTATAGTTTTTCTAAAAAATTTATAATGTAAATTTGGTTAGTATATAGATACTTAGTATTTTTTTTTAATGTATTTTTAAATTTTGTTTAAAGGTCGCTCGCTTGGGCGCCAAAGGGCGGCCCTCAGGGCCCCCGTCGATGCCCGGCATCGAGGGGTCCCTTGCTTGGGCGCCAAAGGGCGGCCCTCACGGCCCCCTCGATGCCGGGCATCGACGGGGTTAGTTTGATTTTTTTTTAATTTTTCTTTAAATTTTTTATTATAATGTTGTTAGGAATTTTTTATTATAATGTTGTTAGGGGTTAGTTTAATTTGTTTTTTAATTTATTTTATTATAATGTTAGAGGGGGGAAACATGCAGCAGAAGAGGACATGAATTTGGCTTCCATAATATTGTTGATTAGTTTCATGTTTTGAAAAAAATGCTAAGTTTGATAATATTTTGATAAGATATATTAGTAATGTTTTGACTTTCAGACTTAATTTTAGAAATAAAATTTCTATATATAATGTTTGAAATATGTTTTTTACAAATAATTTGTATAGTTTTTCTTGAATTTATGTGAATCAACACTTTTCGGAAAATAATATGAAATAGTATCATTTTTATACAAAACATATCTGAAAATTGATTGAAAATGGTTTTAAATGTCTATATTGTTTGGAATTTTTTACAATTTTGTCAATAAAAGTGTCTTATTTTGTCCATAAAAATGTCTTATTTTATAGAAAAAATTGCAAAATGTATATGTTTTTCATTATAAATTGCTTAAAAATGTATGCTATTTTGCTAAATTTCTAAAAATGTACCTGAAAATGGAAACTAATTTTTTTTTACGATAAAGATAATTCAAAGGTCCCAAAAAATGACTCGAAATGAAAATGTGTGATACTGGCATCACCCCTTTTTGAAACGGAGCTAAAAATACCTACTAAAATTAGGAGAGAGAAAACGAGAACTGTGTCGAGTTCTCGTTTCATAGTATAAGTGGTTGCTAGCCATGGTTGTGATCATGGGGCCGCCTCCTTTGAGTGTCGGGGCAGTGGCGTGTGTTATAACGGAGATCGAGGGACCCCCAGTAAGGGGCGTAGGGATCATGTAGGAAGGTTCGGTGCCCCCTAGTGTACTACTGGTTACCAAAGGGATTGTACTCGAAATAGATCCACTAGCGATAGGTGTGGACATAGTAACTGGAATGCTAGGTGTAGGTCTTGTGAATGGTATAGTAGGGATGGATGCTGAAATGGTAGCAGGGCTAGTGGTGGAACCACTACCGATGATATCGCCAGTGAAGGGGTTGGGATTCATGCCTGCCATAGGGATAGACGAAGATGTGTATATGGGTAACTCTGATTCTGAATCAGAAGTAAAATAAGGGGCATCTGGATAGAGATCCAGCGACGAAGTAGTGCGTCTGTGATAGGTGGTATCAAGTGGACCGTGTTGCGGGGATAGTACCCATAGGAGACGAGAGTGTCTCGATGAATCAATCGTGACAGGTGTAAAATTTTTGAAGGTCTATGGTGGATAAAATTCTCAAAAAACCTAGTGCAACCGTTTGTGCAAAAGGAGAGCTAAAAAAAAATGGCACTCAGGCCAACAACAATGCTCAAAAACACTTGTTGCAGTAGCGTGCTACAACAAGCGGAGCGGTCAATGAAATGTTTAGAATACCAACAAGAAGCACTCCTATAAATGAAAAGGTAGACTCACTAATCCAATGAGGGTATAGGAGCATTCAAACACCTATCTAAAATATATGAAAGCTCACACAAATCATATTCCCTGCAGGGTGATGAAATCCGCAGTCAAGCAATACGAAATGGAGAACCAAGTGGCTAAAGGATATCCCTTTACCGTGAGGGACTTTAGGTAAAAGAGTCCTAGAAGAATGGAAACTAAGCTACCCCATTCATGGGACGTCCAAAAAGGTGTCCTACAGCTTCATTTCTTTGGTTGTCGCACACTTGGTATGGGCTCCAGTATGCACTGTTAGATTGTGGTAACTTTGGGATGTCATCCATGGTTCAGATGCCTTACATGGAGGTACATTAGCTGCATAGGAATCAGGATGGAGTAGAGAGTGAGATGCACTCTACTCAGTGGCATGAGTCTAGTGGGGGCTCCATGCGGAGCTTCAAGGGAGATTGAACTTTGCATGCATGACTTTTGCATGATGTGTCAGCATTCAGTGACTGCATGCAAAAGTGAATTTTGCATGCACCTAAAATTAGGGTTTTGGCAAACCTAATTCATTGGTGAGATTATTTATAGAGGTAGGGGGTCTCCAGATGAGGTTACTCAGTTACATCGTCAAAGAGAGATACTGCTAGAGTGAGGAGGGCATAGCTACACATGTGGGGCAACTTTCTGAGAGAGAGAGGAGTTGCTGCAGGAGCTAGGAAGGTCAGATCTAAGCTAGATCAATGACCTTTAGTTCCAGAGAGGCTAGACACCCACTACTATGAGCTGAGAGAGCTCAATAGTGTGATTTTTGATAAGATTGGAGGAGGCCGAGTTCTCTTGGAGGAGGGCGCATTTCCCAAGGAGGGAGAAGCTCGTTTGGAGCTGGATTGATCGATTCTGAGTTTGAGACTTCCAGGATAGACTTGCCTCAGCATTGGAGGAAGGTTAGGGACGATCAGAGCTCAGATCTGCTGAGATCGGGTCAGGTATGAGCATTTGACATCTGGAGGGAGGGCACACTTATGCATATAGAGTAGGCTGGGTTCATCAGAGGGCTTCTTCAGTTTCAGATCATATCATAGCAGTGAGATAGAGAGAGGGAAGATCAGTCAGAGGCATCTTCAGGTTACTCAGATCCAGTTTGATAGTTGGGGCTCACTCATCTAGTGCATGCATCAGCTGGATGCATGCAAAGTAGAGTCTGTCCAGTTTTGGACTCGTTGAGTTACCTATTGAGGTAATCCTGTATTGTATTGTCTCATTTATATACATATGCTCTAGGCTCGAGAAAGAAGATAGCCCCATAGTTAGTTGGTTTTTCTTGAAAGGGTTCCAGGCTATATCTGTTGTTTATGTGTGTGATTGCATTTATATTTTAGTTGGTAAATGTAGATCTAGTTGTTTGAGTCTTTATTTTCATGAGCATATATTGATATCGAGACTCACACCACTTGAGATCTCAGGGCTATTCAGAGGGAGTAGTAATCTCTGAATCAAATATTTACATGGTATCAAAGCCCTGTTGAGGGTCAGAGAGGGAAGTCACACAGAGATTAGTGATGATAGAAACCAAATATACCAGATCTGAGTAGCATAGTTCAGATATGAGGTTGTAGAGGTCAGATCTATCATATATGTGGTATTGGAGACTAGATCTGAGATAGATCTAGTAGATCAATGAAGATAGAGACCAGATCTACCAGATATGAAGAGAACAACTCAGATCTAAGGTTGTAGAGGTCAGATCTATCCAATCTGTAAGTTTGGAGGTGAAATCTGTGAGAGCAGAGTCCAGATATGAAGAGCATAGTTCAGATTTGTGAGTGCAGACATCATATATTCTAGGATAGATACTAGATCTATCATATCTATGAGTTCAGAGGTTAGATTTGTGATCAGGAGAGGTTCTTGTTTCACTATGGGTTACAGTATTTCAGTTTTGCAAAGTTATGGCCACTAGCTTGAGAGTAGAGTACAGGTTGATGGGAAAGATTGTATGTGGCTCCAGGGAGACCTTGGATGCAGTTTCAGTGTTAGTGACAGAGGGAGAGCATGATGCTTCTCTCAAGATGACATTGATAGAGGAGGAGTGCAGATATGCATATCATAGTGCAGCAGATGCAGCCGGAATGTCTTCCAGTTCAGAGGGAGTAGTTGCAGCAGTGTATGATGTGTTTGATCCTAGTGGATGCTTCTCTAGCAGTACCTTCCTCGCCGAGAGGGAGTGTTAGTATAGAGATGTGCATGAGATATGCATATGCATGAGGCCTTGCATGATGCATGTGCATGAGATATGCATGCACATGAAGACCGAGAGATGGTTTATTGAGGATGAACAGTTAGCAGTAGCAGAGGAGGTTTATGAGTTTACTTCTCAGTTTGAGAAGGAGTTCTCATTAGCCTCAGTTTAGTCAGGATATGATAGTATTCTACCAAAGGATTAGGTTGATCAGAGTTGGAGGGTTTATTGCATGCTCAGCAGTCACATGACAGGAGTGTGGGATGCATTCCTTATATTAGAGCACACACCCTTGCAGTTGGCTCAGGATGTGCAAGGGGTTGACCACTTGGTCACTCGAGTGGGAAGAGTGATATTTCTACTTGATCGTGGGGAGATCCTGGAGGTTTTAGGAGTGCTCTTTGTTCCAAGACTGAGAGGGAGTGTCCTCTTAGTAGCATCTTTGGCAGCAGCAGGCTACCCTGTAGTGTTTCATAGGGATTGGTTCTTCACCTATCCTAAAGGAATAGACCCAGTCTTGTTGGGTCACAGGATCGATGGTGATTATTTTGTTCATGGACAACCTACTTCAGGAACATCTGGATCGCTGAGTGCATCCTCTTCAGATGCAGATGAGGTGGATGAGCGCAATGCTCATAGCAGAGATGAGGCCAATAGGAGTGATCATGTTCAGCAGATGAGTGGGTGAGATGCTCACCATGGTGAGGATCAGGGTAGTGTTTATGGAGTTGAGATGGATGAGCGAGATGCTCTTGACAGTGATGAGTCTCAGGAGATTGATCCCTTGGGCTCATATCAGATGGATGAGCATGTTGCTCATGTAGGCACCAGCCAAAGAGTGAGCTGGTATGACATGGTTGAGATGGACTTAGCCCAAGAGAGAGATAAGTCAGTTCAGAGACAGAGGGATTTGACTTATAAAGCTAAGTCAACTCAGAGTCATAGGCAGATGATATACAGAGAAATAGATCCACTTGACATAGGTCTTCAAGACTGGTTACACCAGCAGAGACTCAGAGGGATTCTGAGTCAGAGTGCAATGATAGACTCAGCAGTGGTTGATAGGAGGGCTTCCTCTGAAGCCACACTTATGGAGATTGATCAGAGTTCTCCAGGTCAGAGAGAAGTGATAGGAAGATCAGTTAGATCAATGTTAGCAGCAGTGGACTTGATGGATCCAGGCATCAGTGTCAGGACTTCCCTCGTTAAGAGGGAGAGTTAGATTGTGGTAACTTCGAGATGTCCTCCATGGTTCACATGCCTTACATGGAGGTACATTAGTTGCATAGGCATTAGGATGGAGTAGAGGGTGAGATGCACTCTACTCAGTGGCATGAGTCTAGTGGGGGATGCATGCGGAGCTTCAGGGGAGATTGACCTTTGCATGACTTGTCAGCATTCAGTGACTACATGCAAAAGTGACTTTTGCATGCACCAGGAATTAGGGTTTTGGAAAACCTAATTCATCGGTGAGATTATTTATAGATGCAGGGGGTCCCCAGATGAGGTTACTCAGTTGCATTATAAGAGAGAGATACTGCTAGAGTGAGGAGGGCATAGCTGCACGTGTGGGGTGAATTTCTAAGAGAGAGAGGAGTTGCTGCAGGAGCTAGAAAGGTCAGATCTGAGCTAGATCACTAATCTTCAGTTCCAGAGAGGCTATACACCTAGTACTATGAGATGAGAGAGCTCAACAGTGTGATTTCTGATTAGATTGGAGGAGGCCGAGTTCTCTTGGAGGAGGGCGTATTTCCCAAGGAGGAAGAATCTCGTTTGGAGATGGATTGACCGATTCAGAGTCTGAGACTTCCAGGATAACCTTGCCTCAACATTGGAGGAAGGTTAGGGACGATCAGAGCTCATATGTATTGAGATCCGGTCTAGTACAAGCATTTGACATCTGGAGGGAGGGCGCACTTGTGCATGCAAAGTAGGCTAAGTTCATCAGAGGGATTCTTTAGTTTTAGAGCAGATCAGAGAAGTGAGATAGAGAGAGGGAAGATCAGTCGGAGGCATCTTTAGGTTACTCAGATCCAGTTTGACAGTTGGGGCTCACTCATCTAGTGCATGCATCAGTTGGATGCATGCAAAGTAGAGTCTATCAAGTTTTGGACCGATTGAGTTACCTGTTGAGTTAATCCTGTATTGTATTGTCTCATTTATATCTATATGCTCTGGGCTCAAGAGAGAGAAGATAGCCCCACAGTTATCTGTTTTTTCCCGAAATGGTTCCAGGGTATATCTGTTGTTTATGTGTGTGTTTGCGTTTATATTTCAGTTGGTAAATGCAGATCTAGTTCTTTGAGTCTATTTTTTATGAGCATATATTGATATTGAGACTCATATCGCTTGAGATCTTAGGGTGATTCAAAGGGAGTAGTGATCTCTGAATCAAATATTTACATGCACAACGAGAACAACGAGTTGGTATCCTTCATTACAGAATGGAGTGCGGTATTCCACTCAGACTTCCGGAAACAATATTGCTACTTTCCCTCCTAAGGGAGAGGCCCTCCGATAAATCGGTGTTAAACGTACCAATAAATAATAGGGTATTTTGGATCCCTAAAAGACAATAGCTATGTCTCAAATGTAAATGACAAATGGGGTGTTGTTTGGATGCTTGTCCCCAACGTCCTACCTAGCTACAAAATTGTTTTTGTGTTCCCCAAGTGGGGTTAATGGTTTGTTCAATTAAGTAAATTTTTAGGCTCTCTTGGATTATGGTGATAGAGTGTGTGCACAAGTGGTGTAAAACCCAAGATCACTCTATGATCAATGCTGAAATAAAATGTTGAAATAAAGTGCTAAAATAAACAACTAAGACTGAAAAATAAAGCTTTTTCCTTTTATTTTTCAAAACATATAAAATGCTAACTGCTGTAAAATGTATGCAAAAAATAAGCTACTGAAATATGATGCATGAGATAGCAATGCAAGAAGGATGCATGCACACTAAAATGTCTCTAATGCTATAGCAAGCAAAACAATAAGAAAAATGCAACCAGCAAAATGGATGCAAGCAAACAGAAGGCTGTTAGGGAAAGAAAAAGTGGGAAAAAATGGTTGCAGGGTGCGGCTGTGAGGTGAAATATTGCACTTTGGGTGCGGCAAAATGCAGAAAAGTCACGCTGAAACAGACTGACAAGAACAGGAAATAGGGCACAGGTTTCTTGGATGAAGGCACGCTAAGGGCATGGGTTTTGAGGTAGAAGACATGCTAATGGCACGGGTTAAGGGTCGTAAAGTGCGCTAAATGTGCGGCTGTCAGGATGAAAGGCATGCTAAAAGTGTGGCTATGGGATGAAAGGTGCGCTAAAGGCGAGAGTTTCGGGCCAAAGAGTGCACTAGAGCACGGTTTTTGGGCTAAAAGTCGAGCGGAAAGCGCAGGTTTCAATTGGACAGTCGCAAAAGGTGACGCAGAACAAAATTTATGAAGTCACGGGTCGAGCCATAAAAATGAAATTTTGACTGCGAAGGCAAGGGCCAAATATGCAAGTATAGGGGCCAAGTCTAGGCCAGAGCTATAAACTGCAAATAAAATAACAAGTACAAAACTAAAAATAAACCAAAGATTCTATGGGAATCGACCTAGCAGAGTCACCAAAACTGTAGCTGGTGTTCATGCTAAAGAGCACCTACTAAGGATTCAGAAACCCTTAGTATCAGTTCATATAAATGGGTAACAACAGTAAATAAGCAAATGATAACCGATATATGTGAATGCAATAATAAAAATAAAAACTAAACTAACTAACTACTGCAGTAATAAAACAAGTAGGAACCCATGAATGAAAATTTGATTTTCTGTATTAATGTGTAAAAATGATTTACAAGATAAGGTTACCTCAAAAGGTGAGATTGTGGAAGCCCTTGCAGCTATACGATGAGTATTACACTAGGTTTCCAGGGTTCCTTTCTCTTCTCCAAATGCTCAATGGGTTGGCCAAGTCTCAACAAAATGGACACAAAAGCTTGAAGGAAATTCGACAGCATAAGGGTATGAAGAGTGAATGATGGATGAAATTGGAGGCCTCCATCACCTTTTTATAGAATTTTGGGTGGTGGAGTGTTGGCCCATGGTTCTAGGAAACCTGTAGTATTGGGCAATGGTATTAGGTTTTTTCCCTCTTTTTTGAGTTTATTTTGACTTTTTTTCCCTTTTTCTTTGTTTTTAGGGATTTTGGACCCTTTTTTTAGGGTTTTTTTACCTTTTTGAAGGAATTTATTTATTTTTTGAGGGAAATAATGGGTTTTTTGCCCATTTGGTTACCATTTTAGGGTTTTTTGGGGGTTTGGAGGCCAAAAATGTAGGAAAAGTGGACAAATGGGTTATGTGACTAGGGAGATGAGCTAATGAACAATTTTTGGGTGTTAACAGGTAACAAATATGAGATCAGTGAAAAGGGTGGGGAAGATCATAATATGGGATACAAAATTGTGGAATACATTAAGAAAAAAAAAGAAAACATATATTTGTTTGAACTATGTAATCTCCCACAACAGAGAAAGAATTTTCTAGAAGCTTTCAACCCACAACAGAGAAATAATTTGCTAGAAGCTTTTGACCCACAACCAAGCAACACAGTGGAAAGGGTTGAGTCTAACACTAAGATTAACCAAGCAAGTATCGGTGGAAAATCAAAATCTCAAACTCTTCCTTTCTTATTAACTTTTGAAATATTTAATTATAATATGCATAATTGATTGGTAGATTCTGGGGCTTCATCTAACATTACGTCACTATCTATTTGTAAAAATATTAATGGGAAACTCACGGCATCCCATTCTCAGATTATACAACTAGACAGGTCTGTTGTTAAGGTTATTGGGGAAATGAAAAATGTATTGATCAGATTGGCTGCAGACCCAAGGGTGTGTCAATTTATTGATATTATGGTAGTAGACATACCTGAGGTTTATGGTTTAATTCTGAGTAGAGATTAGTCAACAAATATGAATGGTTATTTTGAAACAGATTGGTCTCATTTGTGAATGCCATATCAGAATAAGAAAAATCAAATTAAAATATTAAGAGAACCCCACATGAAACATAATGTGACTCATTTGGAAGAAAAGAACGAACCCATAAATTTTGCATCTTCAATTTTGAAGAATTACTTTCTAGAAATTGAGCCAGGGAATTATCAAGAGGAAGTTGTTGGTCATTATTCAGACAACCAGTCTGATCTCCTTCAATTCTCATGGATTGATGATATTGACTGTAATATAGTAGAATTAGTTACTAACTTCGGATATAATGCTAACATAGTTGAATCAGATAATAAATTTTGGACTTTGTATTTTGACTGTTCCAAAACACAAGAGGGAGCAGGAGTCAGGTGTGTTCTTGTTGATTATGAAGGAAACAAACAATTTCTTTCTTGTAGGATAGAGTTTGAATGTACAAATAACACCGTTGAATATGGAGCTCTAGTTCAAGGTCTTAAAAAATCCATTGATTTAAATGTTAAGAATTTAAAGGCTTTTGGTGACTCAGAAATATTTGTTAGGCAGATAAGAAATACTATTCATTGTTTATCTCCACACATGAAAGGATATCAATCTGAGGTATGGAACTTGATATCAAAGTTTAATCCTTTTAACATAAATGCCATTCCTATATTACAAAATGTTGCAGCTAATTTACTAGCCACTTCTGCTTCTCGATTAGTACCGACTAATAATAAATGTTCTATTGAATTGATTTTCAGGCCATGTCTACCTGATAACATTACAAATTTGAGAGTGTTTGATGATGATGAACAGATTATCATTTTTTTGACGAATGAATATTCCTTCAAAGAATCTATTATTGAAGAAGAAGAACACCAGTTGGAGTTTCAAAATAAGGATATCAATAAGGGAAATTTTATGCCGAAGGGACTACGTACTCTTGAAGGGTTATTCGACTTACAACATAAATTTAGAAAACCTGCAAATGTCAAGACGAACAACTACTCAATGCAATATGATTTGGTAAACTTAGGGATAGAAGATGAACCTAAATATGTTAATTTAGGAAAATATTTCTCACCTAGCGAAAGATGCAAGTTCATTAAACTGTTTTAGCAATACAAATACATTTTCACATGGACATATGAAGATTTGAAGACCTACGACACACACATCATACAGCATGTGATACCCATTAAACAAGGTGTAAATCCATTTCAGCAACAACTCAGGAAGATGCATCCTACACTCGAACCTTTGATACAAAAGGAATTAAAAAAGTTTTTGGATGCTAAAATTATTTGTAAAGTTCGACACTCAGAGTGGGTTGGTAATTTGGTACCTATAAGGAATAAATCAGGAGAAATAAGGCTATGTGTCGACTTTATAAATTTGAATAGAGCCTCATTTAAAGAAAATTACTCGGTGCTTCCAATGGAACAAATATTGTAGATGGTATCAGGCTGGGAAATGTTCTCCCTATTGGATGGATTTTCAAGTTATAATCAAGTATTAGTGGCCAAGCAAGATCGAATCAAGATGACATTTCGCGCAAAATGGGGAACATTCGCATACAGAAGAATGCCTTTTGGCCTTATGAATGTTGGAGCCACATTTCAAACGGCCATGGACATTGCATTCTAAGGTTTAGTCGGCCACTGCGTTGTCATTTATTTAGATGATGTGACAATTTTTCTAAGAAAAGAGAAGACCATGTTTTCCATTTGAAACATATTTTTGATCGTTGTATAAAGTATGGTATATCTTTGAATCCAAAGAAAATAATTTTTGGTGTACTTGAAGGAAAACTGTTAGGACACGTCATATCTAAAAATGGAATCTCTATAGACCGAGAAACAATTCAAGCCGTAAATCAGATTCCCATGTCCCATAACAAGAAAACTATGCAATCATTCATGGGAACGATAAACTTTGTTTGAAGTTTTGTACCATATTTTGCACAAATCGTTAAACCTTTGCAAAAAATGGTGAAGCAAAGTGTACACTTCAAATGGAATGATGTTGAGAAGAATGCATTCAAGGATATAAAGAATGCTATAGCTCATACACCTTCACTAAGAAGTCCAGATTTTGAAAGGGATTTTATTATATATACCTTTGCTTCAAATAATTCTCTTGCAGCAATGCTCACATAGAAAGGAGAGCTAGGAGATGAATATCGCATATCCTTTATGAGCACCGTATTACAAGAAAATAAACTGAATTACCCAACTGTAGATAAGCAAGAATAGGCAGTATTTAAGGCTGTAAAACAGTTCAAACCCTACATTTTGAAAAACAAAACAAAGGTCATAATACCTCATCCAGCTGTCAGATCCTTATTTGTACAAAAGGAATTAGGAGAAAGGCGAGGAAATTGGGTAACTGCATTACAAGAATATGACTTGGAGTTCAAACCAGCTAACATCATTAAAGGTCAAGGGATGTGCAAGTTTCTCGCTGAAAACCCAACTGACAAAGATCATGAATGGGAAAACGAATCTGAAATGAATTCAATTGAGGTATGTTCCATTTTTACTACTCTAGAATATTGGTATAGGGATTTGATTCACTATCTGCAACAAGGGTATTTTCCAAAACATTGGAGTTCTAAGCAGAGAAGGGAAATGAGATTGAAATCGGCAGCATATTAGATAATAGATGGGGTACTTTTTGGAGGAAATTATGATGGAGTGTTTCTCAGATGCCTTGAGAAAGAAGATGTGAATAAGGTAGTTAAGGAGTTACATGATGGACTTGCAAGGGGACATTGTTCTAGGGAAACTATTGCTCACAAAATACTAAGAGCCAGATATTATCTGGCCTACTATTTCCAAAGATGCTCACGCTTATGCAAGAAAATGAGATATATATCAAAAAAGTGATGGTAGATTACCAAAATCAGTAGGACCATTGCAACTGGTTATCATTTCAGAACCATTCGAGCAATGGGGTCTAGACATCATCGGAGATATCAATCCAAATTTTTCACTACAACATCGATATATTCTCACAGCTACTGATTATTTTACACGATGGACAGAATCTACTCCTCTGCATAAAGTGAATGAAGATGCAGTCATCAAATTCTTGCAAGAAAACATTATAACCAGGTTTGGGGTTCCAATTTCCCTGGTTTTTTATAATGCATCTTATTTCTCGTCTATTAAATTAAGTGCATTTGATTTTCAAAGAGGAATTAAACTGCATTATTCCGCTAATTACTATTCTCAAGGAAATGGATTAGCGGAATCCACAAATAAAAATCTCATCTGTATATTAAAGAAAATAGTTATTGAAAATTAGATAAATTGGCATGTAGCTCTTCCCAATGATTTATGGGCAGATAGGGTCACTCCAAAAG
The DNA here is from genome assembly GCA_027924585.1 of Larix kaempferi. Taxonomy (NCBI): domain Eukaryota; kingdom Viridiplantae; phylum Streptophyta; class Pinopsida; order Pinales; family Pinaceae; genus Larix; species Larix kaempferi. Next base: position 317,818 of record BSBM01000559.1, read on the forward strand.
ATTCTTTAGGGGTTTCTCCATATACCTTAATCTATGGGAAAGAGGCTATACTCCCACCAAATATACTACTCCCTTCCCTGCAATTAGCTCAGGCATCTCGAGGATCAAGTAGTGAAACCCTATAGTCTCGAATTAATACTCTGTTGAAACTTGAAGAGTCATGAAAAAAGGCCAAGGATTGATTCAACCATCACCAAGATATTGTCAAAAGGTGGTTTTATAAACGGAAGTTTGGTAAGATAATTTTTGAGGTAGGATACCTAGTTCTGAAATGGGATCATCTGCATGAAGACAAAGGAAAACATACAAAATTTCAACAATTGTGGCTTGGCCCTTATCAGATTGTAGAGAATCTTGGCCCAACAACATACAAATTGCAATATTTACAAGGGGAGGAGGAAAATATCCCTATTAATGGCCTAGCCCTTAAACAATACCTTACCTAGATTTAGGAACACCTATTGTACATAAATAATTTCTTCTTTTTCTTAGCCTTCCTTAGTTTTGTTTATTTCCTTCTTAGGTTAGTTAGTTTCATCCTTATTTTTCTTGTTGTTTGATTTTCTTTATTTGATTGATTTTTTGTTGAATAAATCTCATCTCAACTTTCAAAGTGACATGCAGAAATACAAGAATCTGAACGATCTCATGGGAATCATTGTTAATCACTAGAAAATCATAATTGGCTTCATAGAAAAGGAATTATTTTTGTATAATATTGTCATTTGTGATTTTAATTGTTGGTCTGTTTTAAAGGGGAAACTAGCTTCATGTTTTATGTTGATTCATTATAAACCCTGTAAAATAACGAGGACCCATGAGTTCTGAATTACTATCTTGAGGCTCCACTCACTCACACATAAATAAACCTCTCAGGCAGCCTACTACAACTGACCCATGGAAAGGAAGCAAGTTTGCAGGTGTATGGCAATTAAAATGATCCCATGCTACAAAATCAAATCCAAAAGGCTCATAATGAAGAGTCAAAATTCTGAAAATTTTCATCTCCATCAAAGAAATGGTTTTGAAAATAAATACATTCAATCAAGAAAGATTGCCTAGATGACAAGTCCAGATGTTCTTCTCCATCCGTGAGTATGACAAACAAAGAAAATTCATCACTCACACAAAAGGACATTATGGATGGAAGAACCCACATCAAATATTGAAGACTGAAGACAGCTATTAATGAAAGACTCAGACAATAAAACTTGTCAAAAGAAATCATCTAAAGAAATGCTTATAGCATGAAGATGAAGAACAAACAAATACATCTTTTTGATTTTGTTAGGATCCTGTGGAGTCATATCTAGAGGTAACTGAAAGATGGGACTAAAAAAAAATGAGCTCCATATTATGGCCTCGGAAGAGTAGTCAGGAAATCTGGTCCAGGTTTCCTAGTTATCTCCCTAAATGAATGACCAATATGATTCAAGAAAGCCTATCTCCCTGTATAAAACTTTGGCCCTTTAAAATCCTGGAAAATTGATGAAGGCATTGTCTTACTATTAGAATTAATAATATACAAGCAATTCTAATATTCAAGGAGAGTTGTTCAGAGATCTGTGTTCACTAGCTAGTTGCCAATTGTTGTTGCTGCAACCTTATCCCCAAAATTTTCTTAAAATTGTAGGGCTCCTCCCATTTTTTTTATTTAGAGTTTTTGTTCACCTTTGATGAGCTCACTTTTTGTCACTTGGAATTTTCTTGGAAAAAGGCAAGGGAAAGCGCAATTTTTGGAGTTAGAATAACTTATCTTTTTTCGCTGAAATGATCGTAGCAACTCCCAAGGTCACACCAAAATGGTCGAAGCAACTCCCAAAGTCACGCCGAAATGGTCGGAGCAATTGTGATAAGGTTTGCGTTTCGAATTAACTTCAGGTTCTCCACTGAAACAATCGGAGCAACTCCCAAAGTCACGCCAAAATGGTCGGAGCAACCATGATAAGGTTTGCGTTTCGAATTAACTTGAGGTTCTCTGTCGAAATGGTCGGATTGTTAGAAGTTTTACACCAGAACACTTAAGGATTTTTGGTCACGATTTATGTTTTGGAGTGGAATCTTAAGTCACGCCGATACTAAAGGAAAAGAGGGAAAATCAAGGCGTTGTATGTTCTACTCCGAAAAGGATTGGGGACAATAAGAATTCACGCAGAAGAATGTCGCTTTTAAAATGAAAAGTCCTCTGAATATGGAATCGGATCAAGATGTAAGAATTGTCTGAAATGGAATCGATGCAGTTGTATAATGAACATATTGGCAACGAATGTTAAATTCCACCTAAATGAATCGACGATGAATGTTAAGTTCTGTTGAAATGCATCAGTGATGAATGTTAAGTTACATATCGGCAAAAAATGTGAATCACACTGAAACACATCGGTGTTGATGGAGAATTGCCTTGAAATGCTTGTGGCATTACACGAAAAATTTCTCTGAAAAGGTGATTTGACCTATTAACCGTGTGAATTTATTACTAGGGTTACAATGTGATATGTAAAGGGGGGGAACTTGTGACATTTGTAAACATTGTTTTGCATTTGGAATCCCCACCGGACTCCAAGTAGTACCCAACATCATTGAGCAAAAATTACATTTGGACCATTCTTTGATTGCCAGTTAGGATTTTTATCCATTCATTTGAGGTTTGGAAACGTGCTTTTTCACCATTGGTAAAAGGGAACTGAAACCTAAGCATTATATTGTTTTTAGGTTATGATTGTACATTAGTTGTTACTAGCTTGAAACCCCTTAGCGAACTATTGTTTTCTTTCCGGTTGGGAATAGGTTAAGAGTTGGTCGATAGCATTCAAACGTCATTATAAGTGGGAGTCTCGGCCAAAACATGATAGGGTTTCACGTTCGACGATGGCCTCGGGCCATATATCCATCCTCGATTTCTTATATCACGCCATCTGGTTGATTGAACTATGTGGGGTTGGAATTCCACGGCTAATAAGTACCTGCCCTTCACAGCCTACTATGGATGATGTTCCTTCCCAATATGGGGACTTCCCTCACAAAGCCCTAGTTACTTATGTCCTAGTTATTGGTTGATTCAAGCAGGATTCTTAGTAGATATCACACTATTATTTTATTTTTACCAAGTGATGCCCAAAATTTGATCTAGTTATTCTCACAAACCGCGTTGCTAGGAATTAAGAATTGTTCTCATATTTTTTCTTTCAAGATGGGAGAATTCGAAATGGATTTAACCACTAGGAGAATCCCTCTTTAGGGATTTCCATTTGTAATTGTTTTCTCGGTGTTTAACGCCCGCAGCGCCGATCCTTTTCGCTTCTCGTCATCTCTGGATACCTCACCACTAATAAAACAAACTCATTTCGGTTCATTTCCATGACCTTTTAAGTGGGCATTAATAAAAAGGACAGTTCTGAGGATCCAAAACCTATAATTGTTATAGGTCTAATTGACAGCAGGAAAAGTATTAATAGTAGTCTAAGTTCAAGATTAGCACTAGGCAATAGAATTTCAAGAAGCACATAACAACCATTGTTATTTTTTGTTTGGGAAAGCCTAAAGGAAATTTTTTGTTTTCAAATTCTCAAGCCATCCGATTCTTTTAAAGAAAATCTAGTTTCTGCACTTATTTGACTATTTTTGTTTTCTATAAAATAATCAGTTTGCAATAAAACATAGGATGATTTTTTGTTTTCCGAAACAAAAATTTGATTGAATTTATGAGATTGTGTATGCTTTGTTGAAAGTTTGGAATACATTTCAATGACTTTTCTGAGGATGCATTATAAGATCTAAATAATTCTACATAAACAATCTGATCATACATTAGTTCTTGCGCACAAGCGCATGTTTTCCTCTACCAAGCGATGATTCTATGATAAAACATAGATAACATCAAATACACCTGACACTATGGAAGTAATGAATATTCTAAATTTTGTTTTCCTGTAAATAATATTGATAAGGGATATATTTACATGCTGTTCAATTGTATGGCTATAACATTAAAATTCATTTATACATTTATTTGATGTTCTATCAGGATTCGGAAATGCAAAAAGGGATTCCAAGCGAAAGCTCAGGATAACTGAATCCGACTCTAATGTAGAATTTGTTCCAGACACTCCAATGGATACTATATTCGAAGACACCAAAGAAGCGACATGAATCATCCCAGAATACAAGTGGGGTGAACTATATCATCTCATCAGAGATCAGAATATACTTGAGGCATCCATTGAGGAGATGATGGTGTATCAAAATATCAAGAAATATGGTCTCCATAAAGTAGCTACCCGACCAACGATTTTCTCGTGCTCTGAATTCATTGGCTGGATTCTACCTCATATAGACGTTGGCACAAGGATTATCTCTAATATGAGAGGGGAATGATTTGCTTCATTACAACTGGGTCACATCGCTGTAGCATATAAATTACCATCACCAAGAATATGATGATTCCAGGAAAGCAACTGAGGCAGAGAGCAAGTGGAGAACACGATAGCCAGAATTTGAGGACATCGTTTAGAATCGTAGCTTTGATGTTGCGCATAGTTTTCGATAGATAAAATGGAATATATACAAGCTCAACTGGATACCATTGATGTATCATATAGCCTTCCATGGAACCATTTTCAATTGAGCATATATTATCTTAGAAAGCATGGCGTCAACAATAGTTGCAGCCCAAGGAGGAATGACCCAAAAGAAAGCAACATTTTTCATGTTCTTGTATCTTATGGATTGCATACTAGTGAGACATCCATTCCCTAAATTGGGATGTGTATGGAATCATAATGAAGATCCCCCTTTTATGTGTATTATCATATCACATGGGCCCACACGTATGCGAGCTACTACGAGCTCATCTGTGAAGATCTAATTACTCCTTTGCATTGGTTGATTTTTAAGGAAGAACCAAATTTCTTGTCAGATAATGCTATGGCAGTTATAAATGAATATGGAGACTACTATTTTTCTCTGGAAGGCACTTACATCCAGATGTATGGGGGAACCAAAGCTCGATCTCTAATTCCTAAGTATGTGATGTTGGTTGTGGAGCCTAATCTCCAAATTCAGAGATATTATTATTCAGCCGTGTCCATACCCCAGGTTTGGTTGTATTTCCCTTATAAAAGAAAGACATTGTAATACGGCTAGGACAGATGTATTAGGTATTATGCATTGTAAAGATCTCTAAGATCAAGAAGAGAGACTGTGAGACAGTGGAGTGGAAGTGTAGCAATTGTGATGTAGGTTGTATCCCTTCACTTTGATGGAAGGAATAATAATAAGGACTGGCAAATTCAGTGTGGACGTATCCCAAGTTGAGGTGAACCACGATATATCTATGTCTCTCTTGTAATGTGTATGTGTGATCATATTTGCATTTATGTTTATTGCTATTGCTCTGCGATCCTGTTTTTCTAACAATTGGTATCAGAGCCAAAGGTCTATTTGGCAAATAAACCCACAGGAAGCTAGGGTTTCTTGTTCGAGTGGGAACAATGGCAGAAGAAGGAAAGTTTAAGGTCGAGAAGTTTAATGGCCAAAACTTCCAGTTATGGAAGATGCAAATGGAGGACTATCTGTACCAGAAGGATCTATTCCTACCATTGGGAGGGAAAGCAAAGCATCCAGTGGCCATGAAGGATGAAGAATGGGAGGTTCTGGATAGAAAGGCTCTGGGAACAATACCATTGAGCCTAGCCTCGTCAATGGCTTTCAATATCTCAAAAGAAACGACAACAGAGGGGTTGATGAGCACATTGGGTAGGCTGTATGAAAAACCCTCGACCTCCAACAAGGTATTTCTAATGAAGCATTTATCTAATATGAAGATGTCTGAAGGTGGATCTATTAGTGATCATTTAAATGATTTTAATACGGTTACAAATCAATTAAGTTCTGTAAGTGTGAACTTCGATGATGAGATTAGGGCTCTTATAATCTTGTCTTCATTGCAAGAAAGTTGGAATAGCTCAGTCATGGCTGTAAGTAACTCTGTCTCTGGTTCAAATACCTTGAAATTTGATGATGTTATTGGTGTTATTCTTAGCGAAGAAATGTGAAGAAAAAGCACAGGTGAGACATCAGGTAATGCATTGACCATGGAGAGTAGGGGAAGACAAAAGGAGAGAGGAAAGAGCCAAGGTAATCATAGCAACTCTAAAAAGGGAAGATCCAAGTCTAGACTGGGAAAGATAGAGTGCTGGAACTGTGGAAAGAAAGGACATCTGAAGAAAGACTGCAGATCTCTAAAGAAGAAAGGAGATGCACAGAAGGAAACTACCTAGGAAGCAAATGTAGCAAGTGATGTGTTACAAGATGCTTTGATTATTGCATTAGATAATACTAGTGATTATTGGGTAGTAGATTCAGGGACTTCATGTCATGCTACACCCCATAGGAAATATTTTCATGATTATGTTCCAGGCGATTTTGGACATGTTTTATTGGGTGATGATGAGCCATGTAAAATTGTTGGAATGGGTAAGGTATGGATAAAAGTTAAGAATGGAACTGACTAGCTGTTAAAAGATGTTAGGCATATTCGTGCTATGAAAAGAAATCTGATCTCAACAGGGCAGTTGGGAGATGGCAGCTGTCTATCTATATTTGGAGAAAAGGGGTGGAAGATCACTAAAGGATCAATGGTGATAGCAAAAGGAGACAGGGTAGGTACGTTGTATTTATGTCCTCATAATACTGACCATTCTATCTCTTTAGCTTCCACAGGAATAGATACAGCATTGTGGCATCATAGGCTTGGCCACATGAGTGAGAAGGGGATGCAGATTCTCCACTCAAGGAAGTTGTTGCTAGATTTGAAGCAGGTAAGTTTGGAATTCTGTGAGAACTGTGTTTATGGAAAACAAAAGAGAGTCAAATTTCTCAGGGTTGGGAAACAGAAGAAGAATGAAAAGTTAGAGCTTGTGCATACAGATGTATGGGGACCAGCTCAGGTACAATCTCTTGGTGGCTCTCATTATTATGTTACATTTATTGATGATGCAACTAGGAAAACTTGGGTTTATTGCATTAGACAGAAATATGATGTGTTTTCTACTTTTAAGAAGTGGAAAGCTTTGGTTGAGAATGAGGTAGGAAAAAGGTTGAAGTGTCTCAGATCTGATAATGGAGGTGAGTACTGCAGCAAGGAGTTTGATAGTTACTATTCATACCATGGGATTCGTAGAGAGAAGACAGTCCAAGAACACCACAAGAAAATGGTGTGTCAGAAAGGATGAACAGAATGATCATGGAGCATGCAAGGTGTATGAGACTGCATGCAGGGTTTCCCTTACAGTTTTGGGTGGATGCTGTAAATACTGTTGTTTATTTAATAAACAGAGGGCCTTCAAGTGTTTTGGATGGTGGTATTCCAGAGGAGGCATGGACAGATAAAAAGGTAAACTACTCATTTCTGAGAACGTTTGGTTGTGAAGCATTTGTCCTATTGATAAAGAAAATAGAACAAAGCTTGAAGCTAAATCCAAGAAATGTACCTTTATTGGATATGGGGTTGATGATTTTGGTTATCGTTTATGGGATTATGAAAATCACAAAATCATTAGAAGTAGAGATGTCATATTCAATAAAAAGGTCATGTATAAAGATCAGTTACAGGGAAAGGAAAACATAGAGTACACAGTACTTGATGAAATTACAGAAAATGAAGTTCCAAAGGTGCCAGAAAATCAAGAACAGCAACAAGTGCCTGAAACTCCTGCAACTACAAGAAGATCTACCAGGTTAAATAGACTCCCTGAATGATACTCTCCTTCAATGTATTATTTGTTGATGACTGATGCTGGTGAACCAGAATGTTATGAAGAAGCAATGCAGGTGGAAATTAGAAAGAAGTAGGAGCAAGGCATGAATGAGGAGATGGACTCATTGGTAGGAAACCAGACTTGGGATTTGTTTCAATTGCCTGCTGGTAAAAGAGCATTGCAGAACAAATGGATTTACAGGTTGAAGGAAGAAGAAGGAGGCAAGAAGCGGTACAAGTCTAAACTTGTTTTAAAGGGGTTTGCATAGAAGAAAGGTATAGATTTTGATGAAATATTTTCTCATGTTGTTAAGATGACTTCAATTAGGACTATCTTAAGTCTAGTGGCAGTAGAAGATTTGCATCTTGAACAGTTAGATGTAAAAACAACCTTTATCCATGGGGATTTGGAGGAAGAGATATATATGCAGTATCCACAAGGGTATGAGGTCAAAGGTAAGGAGAACTTGGTATGCAGGTTGAAAAAGAGCTTGTGTGGCTTGAAGCAAGCTCCAAGGCAGTGGTATTTAAAATTTGGCAGGTTTATGATAGAACAAGGTTATAGTAGATGTCATTCTGACCACTGTGTTTATTTCAAGAAACTAGACAATGAAAGATATATTATCTTGTTATTGTATGTGGATGACATGCTTGTTGCAAGGTCTAACATGCAGGATATAAATGTACTCAAAAGGAAGCTAGCTAATTCATTTGTGATGAAGGATTTGGGTGTTGTAGAGCAAATCCTTGGTATTAGAATAACGAGAGATAGGAAAAATCACAAATTGACATTGTCTCAGAGTGAGTACATACAAAAGGTGTTGGAGAGGTTCAGAATGCAGAATGCAAAACCAGTAAGTACACCTTTGGCAAACCATTTCAATCTAAGTAAGGAAATGTGTCCCAAGACACAAGAAGAGACATATTACATGTCCAAGATTCCCTATCAATCAGCAGTTGGCAGCTTGATGTATGCCACGGTGTGCACAAGACTAGATAGTGCACAAGCAGTGGGATTTGTGAGCAGATATATGAACAATCCAGGTAAAGAACATTGGAAGGCAGTACAGTGGATTCTCAGGTATTTGAGAGGTACTACCACTCAGGCATTATGTTTTGGAGGTTCAGACACTGTTCTACAGGGATATGTTGATGCAGATATGGTAGGTGATAAGGATAGCAGGAGGATCACCACAGGGTATGTGTTTACTGTAGGTGGAACAACAGTAAGTTGGATTTCGAAGCTGTAGAAGGTTGTTGCACTCTCAACAACAGAAGCAAAGTATGTTGTTGTTACAGAGGCTAGTAAAGAGATGATTTGGCTGCAGAGGTTTATGGAGGAATTGGGTAAGAAGCAGAAGGATAGCAGGTTGTACAGTGACAGCCAGAGTGTCATTCATCCTGCAAAGAACTCAACATTCCATTCCAAGACTAAACATATACAGCTCAAGTACCATTTCATACACTCTATTCTGGAAGATGAACTATTGAAGCTAGAAAAGATACACACTAGCCAAAATCCTCCAGACATGTTCACAAAGGCAGTGACCAGAGAGAAACTGAGTTCTTGCTCGGTTTCAGTTGGCCTTCTAGCATGAAGGTGAAGAGGAGAAAGTTTCCAAGTCCAAGTCCAGCAAGTGCATCAGCAATGGAGTTGTTGCAATCAGTCTCCAAGTGGGAGATTGTTGGTTGTGGAGCCTAATATCCAGATTGAGAGATATTATTATTCAGCTGTGTCCATACCCTAGGTTTGGTTATGATCCCGGCATGACCCTAGGGGGATCTGAGGGAGTGTCCACTGCCCCGGCTAGGGGGTGTGGGGGCCAGCAGGCCCTCGAGAAAGGGGGTTTGGGGGAAACAACCTCGAGAAAATGGGGGTTCGAGGGCTTAACCCCCGAGGAAAATTTTTGGGGTCGTTTTCACCACCAGTTTTCGGGCCCATGGTTTTGGGTAACCTGTGATATTTTCCCATTGTATTTCCCTTATAAAAGAAAGAAATTGTAATACGACTAGGAGAGATGTATTAGGTATCATCCATTGTAAAGATCTCTGAGATCAAGAAGAGAGACTGTGAGACAATGGAGAGGAAGTGCAATGGTTGTGCTGCAAGTTGTATCCCTTCACTTTGCTGGACGGAATAATAATAAGGACTGGAAACTTCAGTGTGGACGTAGCCCAAGTTGGAGTGAACCACGATATATTTGTGTCTCTCTTGTAATGTGTATGTGTGATCATATTTGCATTTCTATTTATTGTTATTGCTCTACAATCATGTTTTTCTAACATGTGACTGATTTTGTAGTACACAAAGAGGCAGTGAGACAGGTTTTCATCAATGGTATAGGTATTTTTTTGAAAGAACATAAGAATTCTTCTTACCCACCATTTTCATTTTTCATTGGGGCCTACAAATTCCCTAAGGTGAAAGGTGCATAAATTTTTCGTAAAAGACTTAGAGGATTTTCATTTTGGGGAAAAGGTGTTCGTAAGGAATGACAGTTCGCAAAAAGTCACCCAACATTGTGCGTCATGCAAGATTCATTTTGAATACTCATACCATTTCCTTAAGCATGATGAGGTGCTTCGAAGAGCAAGCAATTTGACGGAGTTAAATAAAAATTTTGTTCGGAAAAGTGGCGCAGGCCTTAGTTGTGCTGCGGATATTTCTAAGGAGCTCGAATTGCAAAAGAAAAAGGAAGAAGCAAAGATAATACATGAGGTGGAAACAAAAAGAAAACAAAGGGAAGAAGCAAAGAGGCTACAAGCAATAGAAGCGGAAAAACAAAGGACAAAAGAAGAAAAAAAAAAGAAAAGAAGAAGAGGAAATAAAAGAGAAAGATGAGCAAGAAGCAACAGAGAGAATCGTTGAATCGGAAAGACAAAGAAAAGAAGAAGGCATGCTCAAGAAAGTTGTGGAAGAGAAAGAATCCCAATGTGAAGGTCCAAATTTCAAGGACATGGATATAGATTCACCCGGAGTGTCAGGAATCACACTTATAGGGGAACACCTCCCATTTGTAGAAATCAGACTCACTTCTTTCACCCCATCAAAGCAACACACGGTGGAAAAGCTAGATATGATAGTCTTCAACTCAAAAAGGAAGACAATAACTAGAAGGTCAGAAAAAAGACTGAATATGGAAGAACAACCTGATGTGGTGACCATTCAAGAGCATACCATAATGGAAGGCACCCATAAGGATCCCAAGTTCACAGCATTAGTGAATGTAGCAGCTGCACAAGCAAGTGCAAATAATGTTGATAATCTAAAGAAATACTTGAAGTACAACAAGGAGAAGATGTTAAAGCTAAAGGATAACCTAGTGAAAGCACAAGGTGAGGGGATAGAAGTGAAGAGGAAACATGATGTTGTAGTTGCTGAAAAGAACAAATTACTGTCCGATTATCGGAATCTGGAAAATGAAAATGATGCTTTAAATGTATAGTTGGTGATTATGGAGGGTGAAAAAGTTATTTTTACGCTCGCATAAATGAATTGGAGGGAAATAAAATAACAGCAAATCAGCAAGTGGAAATCATGAAATACTAGATGGACGAGCTGGTGAGAGAGAACAAGTCTCTGGTGGAACAGGTTTAGTTGGCATAGAATCAAAAGCAAGACATGAATCCTTTCCATGAACAGGCCTGTAAGATACATGAAAAGATTTGTCGCTCACAGGAATTATTAACTAAAGAAATTTACAAGATGAAGCAAATGATAGATAGGATGAAGAAATTTTCTGTAGATTCTCTGTCAATGACGCAAAATTTGGTTAAATATTTTAAAAATATTAAAAATAAGATGGCTTGGAAGGAAGAAAATGCAAACTTCCCTAAGCACCTTCCAAACAAGACGGCTGCAAAACTTAAATTGGATATAGTGCTTCTTGAATTTTGCAGGAAAGCTTCGAGAAGGATATGTGCAAAAACACTGAACTCCATTGAAAAGTGTGAAGAGTTCTACAAAAGAATTCATCAGATACATGAAAAATGCCACATTGCACTGACTCCATATATGGCTGAGTTTCCCACAAAAGATCAACGCTTAGAGGAGTTGAAGGATAGATTGAAATAAGGCCTGGAGTATATCATAAAACTGGATGTGTTGAATGAAGAAGACCTCAACCAATATATTGGGCAGGCATCTATCAATGCTTATTTCTTAGAAGAAAGCTACAAAGTTGCTGCTGAGGGAGTGACCAACATAGAAAAGGAATTATCTATCCATGAGGTGTATTTGAAAGTATTAGAATCCAATGTAATATTATATTTGAGGAGGCATATTTGTGGGATAATTACAGTTCTAGTTTGGAAGTCCCACCAGAAAATTAATTTTAAATTTGTAATTAATTGTATTTGTTGTGCAAACACAAAAGGACAAAGTTTGGTAAGTCCAAAGGTTGGGGTAGTCGAACTAAATAGTCAGGTCGGGAAAAACTCCATTGTAATATAAATATAGGGGGGGGATACTAGAAAAGGACTTTTGCTAGCATAATATGAGTTGGACACATTTTGTAAGAGAACTATTTTTCTGCTAATGAGAAGGACTTGTTTGTTGGGAAAAGCTTGCACATAAATGTTTTGCATGGAATGTGTGGAATGACAAATATGGAACTATTACCTCTAACTCATACTGGGATATTGTTCTACCTTTATTGAACTACTTCAAATGGTGATGAATGATTTATTTATCTATGCAAATGTTTATGTGTTGACAGAGTAATAAATTGTTTAAATTACATCAAAGCTATCTTTGGTATTTTTTCTGTTGTGAATGTTAACTCTTTATCTGAACAGCTATCTGTTGGGTTTGTATGAGCATTTTCAGATTATTACTCTTACTTAATACTCACTCCTTGCAAGGATAGGTTAGTTAGTTTAGAATAGAATTAGAGAATTGATTAGGTAGAAGTGATAAGATGGAGGGAAGAACCTTTGCATCACTTGTTGAGGCTTCTTCCTGTCAGTTCTAGGTTAAATACTTTAGTTATATCAACATCACTTGCATATTCATACTTTAAAACCTAAAATTACATAAACAGTGGGTCGGGTCACAACTGGTAAACAAAACCAAGCAAACACATCTACAGTAGATGGATCGTTAACTGGATGGATTCCCCATACCAAAAAGTGAGTGATCTAATTGATATTATTCATTGGGGAGAATCCCTACTGTCAATGCTAGGATTTTCTAGGAATCAACACAATCTCTATCCCTCTCTCTCTAAACCCATGACCCCAATCTCTCTCTCTCTCTCTCTCTCTAGACCCTAACCCCCAAACTCTCTCTCTCTTTCTCTAAACCCCTAACCTCCAATCTCTTCATCTCTCTCTCTCTCTCTCTCTCTCTCTCTCTCTCTCTAAACCCCTAACCCCCAATCTCTATCTCTCTCCCTTTAAACCCCTAACCCCTAATTTATCTCTCTATATCCCTCTCTCTCTCTAAACCCCTAAAACCCAAGCTCTTTCTCTCTCTCTCTAAACCATTAACCTCCAATCTGTTAGGATATTTAGATACTTAGGAGTTAGTTAAGATCAACTTGTTATAATATATCTATTAGGAAAAGTGTGTTTGTTTAGTATGCATTTGTAAATATCTAATCCAACGGTCACTATATGTTCTAGCCAGATGGAGTGATCCAATGCTTCAAATTATCTTAGATCATAACTACCTTTGATCCGTGGATTAACACCTGATTGGTCCATGATATCTATTTAAAGACCATGGAGGGTCACTTTCTAGTTGATCGATTATGAGAAACTCATTTGTTACTAATTTATTTCTTTAGCATAATAAACAACCTCAAGTAGCTATTTGGTTGGGGCCATGGAGTGTTTCCCTTTTGAGGGTTTAAGCCACGTGAAAAATTTGGTGTGTTGATCTGTGATCTACTTGTGTGAGCAGCTACTCTAGGTGTTCGGTCTTTTGGAATTATCCTCTATAGAAGAACATGGTATCATATCCTTTCTGAATAGTTTCTTTCGTTGGTGATTTAGATCTTGAACCAATGTTGCCAAAGTTGTGAAAGGGTTTCCAGTTATGAAATTTATGTGAATTTTTAGGCTATGAGAGGTGTCTCATTGCGTCCAGAGCACCATTTCCAATGGGGAAAAATTTTCGTTTCATCCAAAAAGGCTTTTGTTTTCCCAAAATACTTGCATTTCATCAGATCTAGAGGTATATTGTTACATTGACGTTTTTTTTATTTAAAACAATTTTCTCATTTTCTTTTTAGATCTCATATATTTTTAGTTTCGGGTTGTTTCCTTCTCTTTCTGTGTATTCTCTTTTCCCTGCACCTCGTGTGATCTCGAAAAAGCAGAAACATAAGAAAAATGGTTTTCTTTACTGTGTATGCTCTTTGCCATGCACTTCGTGCAACCACGGCAAATCAGAAACAGTGAGAAAACATATACAGTCTGGGAAAGCTAACGAGGTCTAACCTCAAATTCGAGGCATAATATTTTTTTGTTTTAGTCTTGGTTTATGTGAAATGATTTGTAGGAAAAGGGTCTTTTTCTAGTAAGCACGAAGTTTGAAAAAAACAAAAAAAACCTTCCTCCTTTCAATCTTTTGTGTACCTTTTAATATTAGCTCATTCGATTAAAAGTTGTTTTATTTAATAAGAGGTCTTGAATTCAATTCTTCTTGTTAGTTACTTTTCTAAAATTGCATGTAATTTCTATTTTTGAGTTACTTTATTGTAAAAGTGTATCTCCCTTAAATTATAAAAGGGATTCACTTAAAGTATTTTAGTTTTTTTGTATGCAATATTTAAAGTAACATTATTGTAAAAGTGAAACTCCACTTATTTTACAAAAGTGGTTCACATAAAGCAACATTATTGTAAAGTGAGTTTAAAAGGTTGAGATTTAGAAGAGGGGGAGTCTTTTTTTCAATTGGGTCAATGCTTTTCCTACCTCATATATGTTGGGGTCACCTGTAACTTTGTTTTAAACCAAGCATAACTTCCTCATCCGGAGTCATTTTTCAATGTCGTTTTTTTCAAATAGCTTGTTAAATTTGATGAAAATATATTGGCCTGCGATCTTAACTCAGCATTTGTGCCATCTTTGGCTTGCAATCCCAATTCAGCGCTTGTGCCTTCTTCTACTCCCAACTTCCTTGACAAAATTCCAATTCTAGTTTATGATGATGATAGTGAGGATGAAAATCCACCTCTGCCTGCTCATTTTCCTCATGTTGCAACAGTACAATCGCTTCCTCAATGGGTCCATTCAACATGTGAAGCAACTGGTGGTCTTTCCAATGATCCTAGATATCAACGATGAACATGTTCTCAGTTCCGGCGAGCCTCTTCTCTTTTGTCTCAAGTTTCTAAGAATCATGATCTAGATACTTTTGCAGAAACTTCAGGGAATCTAGATTGGGATGCAACTATGGATGAAGAATATCGTTCCTTAATGGAGAAAGATACTTGGGATATTTTCCTTCTTCATCACTTTCACATGGAATATTGTAAACCAAACCCCTCTCCCTTCTAGTCTGGAGTCAAACTTTCTGCCACTTGCAAATCACCTGAAGTTGATGCCACATTGTATCTTCAGCTTGTTGGTATTATCTTATACTTGACTCATATCTGTCCTGATGTTTCCTTTGTCGTTGGTTGTGTTTCCCACTATATGCAAACTCCCCATGAAATTTATTGGAAAGAAGTAAAATGAATACTTCGATATATTCGGGGTACAATTCAGTTTGGGATTCTTTACAGTTCAGGGAGGGCTCCTTTTTTGGTTGGTTTTACTAATTCAGATTGGGTCGGCAATCTTGATGATCAAAAGTCTAATGCAGGTTATGTTTTCAATCTGGGTTCTGGACTTGTCACTTGGGCTTGTAAGAAACAACAAGCTCTTTCTCTCTCTTCATCAAAAGCATAGTATCATACAGCAGTTAATGCTATTCAAGAAACTTTATGGCTTCGACATATCCTTTCAGAGTTTGGATTCCAGCAGCAGCACCTAATTCCCCTTTGGTGCAACAATTAAAGTTCCATCAAGCTCACCAAATATCCAGTTCAACATCAACACAACAAACACATTGAGCTACATATTCACTTCATAAGAAAGTTTGTTCATGATTGTGTTCTTGAAGTGCTATTTTTCCCTACAGGTGATCAAGTTGCAGACATATTTACCAAATCTCTCACATAAGCAAAGTTTTATAAACTTCAATCTATGTTAAGAGTTTAGGAACTTTCCAATATTAAGGGGGGATAGGATCTAATGCCTCCTTCCTTCTCCTAATAGTGTCACTTTTGTAAATCCTTCAATCCTATACCAAGATGTTCTTAATGGGGGATGTTAAAATATTTAGACACTTAGGAGTTAGTTAAGATCAACTTGTTATAATTTATCCATTAGGAAAAGTGTGTTTCTTTAGCATGCATTAGTATGCATTTGTAAATATATAATCTGATGGTCACATTATGTTCTAGACATGGAGTGCTCCAACGGTTCAACTTCTCGTAGATCATAACTACCTTTGATCTGTGGCTTGACACCCGATTGGTCCATGATATCTATTTAAAGATCATGGGGGCTCACTTTCTAGTTGATCGATTATGAGAAGCTCATTTGTAACGTTCTTTCTTTTGCATAATAAACTACCTCAAGTAGCTATTTGGATGGGGCCGTGCAGTTTTTCCCTTTTGAGGGTTTAAACCACGTGAAAACATCGATGTGTTGACATTTGATTTGTTTGTGTGAGTGGCTTCTCTGGGTGTTCGATCTTTTGAAATTATCCTGTGTATTCAAACACAATCTCTCTCTCCCTATCTCTATAAACCCTTGACCCCCAATCTCTCTTCCTCTCTATAAACACATTACCTCGAATTTCTCTCTCTCTCTAAAACCATAACCATTAATATCACTGTGTCTCTTTCGCTCTAAACCCATAACCTCCAACCTATCTACTTCTATCTCTCTCTCTCTCTAAACCCCCTAATCTCTCTATCTTTATATACCCCTAAACTCCAATCCCTCTCTCACTCTCTAAACCTCTAAATCCCATTCTCTCTCTCTCCCTAAACCCCTAACCCACAATCTCTCTATATGTATCTCTCTCTCTCTCTCGAAACCCCTAGCCCCCAATCTCTCTCTCTCTCTCTCTCTCTCTCTATCTAAACCCCTAACCTGCAATCTCTCTTTATCTAGACCCCTAACCTCCAAGCTATGTTTCTCTCTAAACCCCTAACATAAATCTCTCTCTCTCTCTCTCTCTCTCTCTCTCTCTCTCTCTCAACCCCTAACCCCCAACCCCCATTCTATCTCTATCTCTCTCTCTCTCTAAACAGCTCAACCCCAATATCTCTCTCTCTCAATCCCTAACATCCAATCTCTCTCTCCCTAAACTTATAACCCCCAATCTCTCTATATATCTCATTGTCTCTAAACCCATAAACCTCAATCTCTCTCTCTCACTCTCTCTCTAAACCTCTAAACCCCAATCTCTCTCTCTCTCTCTCTCTCTCTCTCTCTCTCTCTCTAAACACCTAACCTCTAATGTCTCTCTCTCCCTCGAACCCAAAATTTATCTTTCTCTCTCTCTCTAAAACCCTGACCTCCAATCTCTCTTTCTCTCTCTCTCTAAACCCCCAAGCCCTCTCTCTCTCTCTCTTTGTAAACCCTTAACCCCCAATCTCTCTCTCTCTCTCTCCATATATATATATATATATATATATATATATATATATATATATATATATATCCATCTATTTATCTATATATCTATCTATATAAACCCCTAATATTCTCTCTCTCTCTAATACCATAACCTCCAATATCTTGTTCTCTCTCTCTAAACTCCTAAACTCCAATATATTTATGTATCTCTCTCTCTAAACCCATAACCCATTAACCCCAATCTCTCTCTCACTCTAATCAATTAAACCCACATTCTCTCTCTCTCTCTCTCTCTCTCTCTCTCTCTCTCTCTCAAAAACCAATCTCTCTCTCTCTTCTCTCTCCCTCCAAACACCTAACCTTCAATCTCTCTCTCTCTAAATCACATAACCACCAATCTCTCTCTCAATAAACCTTATTTTAAAATCTCTCTCTCTCTTTGAAACCCTAAACCCTAAACCCCAACATCTATATCACTTTAAACCCTTAAACCCCTAATCTCTCTCTCTCTCTCTCTCTCTCTAAAACCTTAATAACCAATCTCTATTTGTCTCTCTCTATGTAAACCCATGACCCCCGACCTCTCAATATCTCTCTATAAACCCCTAAACCCTAATCCCTCTTTCTCTCTATCAATCTATATAAAGCCCTAAGAATAAATCTCTATCTCTCTCTCTTTAAACCCTTAACCTCCAATCTCACCCTCTCACTATCTCTCTAAACCACTGACTAACAATCTCTCTCTCTCTAAACACTTAATTCCTACACTCTCTCTCCCTCTAAACCCGTGGACTCTAATATCTCTCTCTCTCTATCTCCCTCTCTCTCTCTAAAACCCTAACCTCCAATCTCTCTCTCTCTCCCTCTATACCCCTAAACCCCCTATGTCTCTCTCTCTCTCTCTCTAAACCCATAACCTCCAATCTCTCTCTCTCTCAATCCCTAACCTCCAATCTCTTTGTCTCTAAACCCATAACCCCCAATCTCTCTCTCTCTCTCTCTCTAAAACCATAACCCCCAAACTCTATTTATTGTTTGTTTTTCGTCATTTAATTCAATTTGATATAGGATCTTAACTGAGAGAACAACATGTATAGCATATCAAACACAAGAGACAAGAGACACAAAGCATTTCACCGGGGAAAACCAAGAAAGTGGAAAACCCCACAACTTCCTCAAAGATAAAATGAGCACCAATACAAAGATCATAGAGATGAATCCCCAAAAGATAGATGTCTGCAGCACCTACTCCTCCTCCACTTGTGCGCACTCCTCCTCTATCTCACTAATGCGAAGTGAGTGAGTGAATGAATAAATAGAATGAGAGAGACACACTCTCTATTTATACAATGAATTGACTTGCCCTTTACTCTAACTGGGCCAACCTCCCTTAGGAGAGTCTAATAACCCATTACCACTTGTCATTGGATTGACCCCACTAAGGTGGTCTAATAACCCTTTGACCCACACTGGGCCGGCCCCTCTAAGGTGTTCTAATAACCCATCAAATATAGGTTACAACACTTACAATATAACTTGCGACACTTGCAAATACAAATGACGACACTTCCAACCAGAGGAATTATACATCTCCGTTGGGCATACAATAAAGTACAAATGTAATACATACAATATACAAGTGAATATCTTCTGAAGTTACAAATACATGAACATTTCTCTCTCTCTCTCTCTCTCTCTCTCTCTCTCTCTCTCTTAATATCTAACCCTCAATCTCTCTCTATCACTCTCCATCTTTATCTAAACACCTAACCCTTAGCCCCATATCTCTCTCTCCATCTAAACCTCTAACCCCCATTCTCTCACTCTCTAAATGCCTAACCAATAATATATATATATATATATATATATATCTTTCTAAACCCCTACCCCCATTATATATATATATATATATATATATCCCCCCTCTCTCTATCTCTATCTAGATCCCTCACCTCTGATCTCTCTCTCTCTCTCTCTCTAAACCCCTAAAATCTGATCTCTCTCTCTCCCTATGTAAACCATAAACCCCCCTCTCTCTCTCGGTGTCTCTCTCTAAACCCCTAACCCCCACCCTCTATCTCTAAACACCTAACCTCTCATCTCTCTCTATCTCTATAAATCCCTAACCTCTGATATCTCTCTCTCTCTCTCTCTCTCTCTCTCTCTCTCTCTCTCTCTCTAAACCCTTAACCCCCATCTCTCTCTCTACACCCTTAACCCCCAATATCTCTCTCTCTCTATGTAAACCCTTAACCCTACATCTCTCTCTCTCACCCTCTCTCTCTCTCTCTAAACCCTTAGCCCCCAACCTCTCTCTCTCTCTATGTATCTAAACCCATAACCCCAATATCTCTCTCTCTAATACCCAAACCTCAAATCTCTCTCTCTCTCTCTCTCTCTCAAATCCTAACCCTGATATATTTATGTATCCCTCTCTCTAAACCACTAACTCCTAAACTCCAATCTATTTATGTCTCTCTCTCTAAACCACTAACCCCTAAACTGCAATCTCTCTCTCATTCTAAACCCTTAAACCCCCAATCTCTCTCTAAAACCCTAACCCCAAATCTCTCTCTATATCTCTTCTCTCTCACTCTATAACCCTAAGCTTCCATACCACTCCCTCTATCTAAACCCCTAACCTCCAATCTCCCTCTATCTCTCTCTAAACCCTTAACCCCCAATCTCTCTCCCTCTCTCTCTCTCTCCCTAAAACCCTTTTTCCCAATATATCTCTATCTCTCTAAACCCCTATTGTGCAATCTATCTCTCTCTAAACCCCTAACCTACAATCTCTCTCTCTCTCTCTCTAAATTCCTAACCCTTAATCTCTCTATGTCTATCTCTCTCTCTAAATAATAACCCCAATCTCTCTCTCTCTCTAAACCCCTAACCCCCAATCTCTCTCTCTCTCTCTCTCTCTCTCTCTCTCTCTCTCTCTCTAAACCCCTAACCCCCAATCAATATCTCTAAATCCCTAACCTCCAATCTCTCTCTCGCTATAAACCACTAATGCACAATTTATCTCTCTCTCTCTCTCTTTCTCCAAATCCGTAAACCCCAATCTCTCTCTGTATAAACCCCTAACCACCAATCTCTTTGTCCCTCTCTCCCTCTCTCTCTCTCCAAACCCCTAAACCCCAATCTCTATCTCTCTCCCTAAATGCCTAACCCCAAATATCTCTCTCTCAAAACCCCTAACCTCTGATCTCTCTCTCTCTCTCTAAACACCTAAACTCTAACCTCCCTCTCTCTCTAAAAATTCAATCTTTCCCTCTCTCTCTAAACCCCTAACCTCCAATCTCTCTCTCTCCATGCCCCTAATCCTCAATATCTCTCTCTCTCTCTCTGTTACACCAAAATGTCGTCACCCTTGTGCAAGTATCACAAGTGTTGCAAGTGTCATCATCACGACCTAGTGTCATCACCATGACTGTTGCAAGTATCGTCATTATGACCAAGTGTCGTCATCATAACCGTTGTGATAATGTCGTCGTCTTGACCATTGTGTAAACTCTTTGCTTTGACCCCTAACCTGATTATGGGATAAAACATATCCAACTGAGATATTTCCCCGCCCAGTTGACCTCTTTGAGTAGCTTGTCGCACTTCTCCTTCATCTACGGTGTGACGTCGCAGTTTTTGGTCAGCTAGGGTGAGACACTGTCGCACCCTGTCTTCCTACAGAGTGCGATGACCCCCTATGTCACTCTATGTCCTCCACCAGGGTGTGACGAGGTTTGTTAAAGGATATTTTGGGGAGTCTTGAGGTATTTCTAGAAGTTTGTTGAGGTGGAGACATATCCCTAGACTCTAGGTGAGGTGGCATTTCGGTTCCTAACCTAATGGGAGGATCCCTTAACCATCTCCCTCTAATCCTCAACCTACCCTATCTCTTTAGCCCTATATAAACACCCACTCTCTCCATGGTAGGGGGTAAGGTCTACGGTATCCTTATGTTGATAGAATCCATATTGGTGATTAGGAAGCTTGTACCACCTTGGAGGCTTGGATTGGACATATTGGATGGAGGATGCAACGTTGAGGCTTTGGTTGTAGTTTCATCCTTTCTATGTATTCCCACCTTTTAATACATTTAATATAATCTCTTTCCATAAATGTTGTCTCATTGATGATATTTAGAACTTTCTTCCTCAACTTTTAGTTTAGATTAGTTATTGTTTAGATATCTTGTACTGCTTGTATCGTTTCCATATTGTCTTGACAGGTCTTGTAGCTAGAGATCTGATGACAGCGAGGCTTGGAGCAACAACAAGGAGAAGGATCCGCTATCTAAAAGGTATGATATCTAAGTACTTGATATGTAACTAGATCTAGGAAATGAGTTTTGTAATATATTCTATTTGTTCTAAATTCATTTGAACTAGGGACATCCAGCTTGCGTCCGCTCAAGTGGATTGTCCATTAACAAATTTGGAGACTATACTAGGGAAAGAACATAGTTTTAATTTTCAATTTGGATTCCATTTTCAGATGATTTCTTTTTCCAACCATCTAATTTGCCTCCTAAGTCTTTTTCACCATCAGATCTTCACTTTGGAGAGTCTGATTACCTTCCTCTGAGTTTGTACTTCTCATTTTAAAGCCTGTTTATTGCTCATTACTTGGATAGTTGGCTCATCTTTGAACTTAGATCTTGCTTGTCGCACCTCGATGATATACACAGAGCAACATTGTGTCATTCTTGGTCTCTGTTCTTTGGCTGTTGGCTTGTCGTCGCAACCCTGTCACTATCTTTCTGCGACAGCGTCGCAGTCCCCACATTGGTGAACCGCGACGTCGCACTATGTACAAGCATAGAGTGTGTTGATCTGTCATTTTTTTCCATACAGGCATACCCTCTCCAGTTCTGATTTGAGTTTTGGTTTGTGTGCAGACTCCTCTGCACTGTACCTTCCAAGAAGAGATCCTTTTGTCCAGCAGTGTTTTGTTTGTCTTGTTTGTATTGGTTTTTGGGTCTTTTTTAGATTTGGATTCATGTTTGGCCCCTTGAGTCAAAACTAGTGTTTTGCTTACATTTTAAAGCGAAACAGGGGGTCCATGAATCGTGCATCCTTTAGTCATTTTGACCCATATCAAGGTTTTGAGATCATTTTTGGTTTGGCGTGATTGGCTTGTTTTAAAGACTTGAAGAGTGTGGGATATCCATATCTTTTTTAGCCTCTTTTTCTTGCGTTATGCATCTTATTTCCCTTACATGCTGAGCTATTCAATTTTTTTTGGGGAAAGATTGTTTCCTTGTCTCCACTTTAGTTCAAAGATAAGCTTGATTTTGTCACTCTTTTGCTATATTCATGAAATTGGAAAACATAAGTATTCTTCTTGCTTTAAATTGATCATTTGAATTTCTTGGTCGCACATTCATAAGAAGAAGAAAGGCTTGATTTTGTCACTCTTTTGCTATATTCATGAAATTGAAAAACATAAGCATTCTTCTTGCTTTAAATTGATCATTTGAATTTCTTGGTCTCACATTCATAAGAAGAAGAAAGGCTTGTTTCAGATTTGTGTGCATTTGAGTTAGATAAGATTGTTAAGTGCTTATCTTTGTCTTGCATTTGATTGAAAACGTTTGTGGAATCCTTCTTTTCGTGGCTTAGATGTGTCTTTTTCAAGTGTAAAGAGATAGGAAATGAGTTATAATTATTGCATTTGGTAGATTTTGAGCCTTTCTTGAGGACCTTTGAGTTGTTTGGGTGCTTGCCATTTTTCTTTGGGAATTTCTAAATGATTGGAATGTTGTAGATATTTTCTCACTTTCTGTATATAGATATGAAAAGCGTTTAGATATCAAATTCCATTTTTGGCACATGCATTTGAAAATTGAAAGTGCTTCATCAATTTTGTCCTATATTATTGTTAAGATTAGTTGCATCTTTCATTTTCTTTGCGCTTTTTAGCTGATTATTGTAGAAAGTTAGAGTTATTGCATCCTAGGAAGGAATTCTTCTTTTCTCTACTACTTAAGTACTTTTGGTTTGAAAGAAAGAAAAATCTCTCCTTACCTTAAGTAGTTTTCTTTGAAAAGGAAAGTAAAATGTGCATTATCATGTAGTTGAGGATTGCATTATGTTTACATTTATGTACTCACTTCATGCATCCACCTAACTGTGCAAGATAAAATTAACGCTAGCTTAGGTTAAAATCATTTAGTAACTGTGTGTAAGTTAGAGACGTGTTCCAGCGTCATTAAGTGTGGAAGCTATCATTATTTTTCAGCATTGTATCTCGAGGGTATTGTAGTCTTCCACGTACTTATCGATATATCGAGTTCCTTCACGTACCCACCAAGTCACCTTTAGTACTTGGCATATATCGAAGGGTGTATCAGTACTCAGTAGTATATCAGAAGGTCTCTTGCTGAACGGTTATGCATTAGATAGCACCACTATGGATTTGAGCTCCCACATACCTTGCTTATATCGGGAGACACCCTTAGGATTCCTGAAACCAACAGAGTTAACTTTTTTGCCGTCTTAGCGGAGCAATACACCGAGAACAGCACTCGGGGAGCTACTACGCATGTACCGTCAAGGTAATTGGGTATGCAGGCAACGGTACGGTCCCAATCCTCCTTTTCGTGTCATATTGTTGGACCCTGCGGTATCTTGCGAGTTGTGAAGCCTTGACAATCCTGTGAGGTTCCAGACTTTGAATCCACTCCTATTCACACAGTTTGCTTGTTGCTTTTAGACTTGAGTAGTGTTTGATTTGTGTGGTACTTTAGAGACTCTTAGGAAGTTTAGATATGGAATATTCTTTTGGGACTACCAACCAAGGCGCCCCCATTCCAGGGTATGCCATTTGTTATTCCCCCTTGTGGTACTTTTGGTCCTCCCTTTATGGCTATGTTGAGTCTTCCTAGATTGACGATAGGATTACTAGTATGGTTATTCTCTAATCTAGTTACACCAAGTGCACCAATTGTTTCGAACCTAGGTCCTTCATCACATGAGCATCAATCTCATGGTGATCATTCTCCTTCTTCGTCGAAAGTTGAATCGACTTCCGTCTCTTCTTCCTCTCCTACTGAAAAACTCTGATGTTAGTAAGAAGGTGGGTGAGAAGAAAAAGAAGAAAAGGAAGATTAAGAAGAAGAAGGATAAGAAAGAGACCAAGCGTCAACCATCTGCCTCTAATGGCACTCATTCTATGAGAACACCTCATAAGCCCAAGTTCCCTTGCAAACTTTGAAAGGGTGATCACCTTCTCAAGGATTGTCCCGGTCTTCCCATGTGTCAGAAGTGTGGTCTAAAAACACCAAACCACTTGTATCGTCAACCTTTGACCATCATGTTGATGACACTCCCTCGACCAGTGACCCGTTGGTGAAGGGTTGGAAGGGTAAAGTCTTGTATCCCTATTTGATATGTAAGGGTATGCACCGTACTTTCCTTTGTCCAAGCATGAATGAAGCTTCACGGTGGTTGGAATATATTACTAGTTCTCAACAGGTGCTTCCAACAAGTGATAATAAGTTGTCCCTCGACCCCCCATTGGTTGAGTAAGTGATCAATTCAGTTTCATTTGTAATTGATCCCACTCTTCCTTTCGAGAGTGAAGTGATCGAGTTGATGTCATCTCCACTCGATCCCGCTCTTTCATTGGAGAAAGTCTAGACTGAAGCAGTCACCATGACACAATCTTTGTCCCATTCTTATCTTCCAAGTGAGAGTGAATTGAAAACCGCTGATGTTTTCCTAGTCAATTCAGAATGTCCTAGGAAAGGGGAGACCCTGTCCATTCCTACAGGGACCCCCCCCAAGTACTGAGGTCATTTCCTTTGATTAGAATAGTCTAACAGAATCTCGTCTTCCTTCGAGTATTCCTTTTCAAATATCTGTAGGAGTTTCTGATAAAGAAATCTTTCATATGAAAGTTAATGAGGGAGCTTCTATTAGTATTTTATCCTCAACTGCTTGGAAAGCTATAGGTTCCCCTCATCTTGTGCTAGTAACTGACCATATTTTGGCTTTTAATAGAAGGCCTACCGAACCTTTAGGGATTCTCCCGTAGTTACCTGTCACGTTGAGAGGTAAAATTGTTTATGTTGATGTCATGGTTGTCCAAGGTCCTTTAGATTTTAATCTACTCCTTGGATGTGATTATGTCTATGCTATGAAATTTGTAGTGTCCACGCTCTTTCGAGTGATGTATTTTCCTCATCATGGGAATATTGTGACCATTGATCAACTTTCCTTCGTGACACCCAATCATCGCATGAATGCCAGTCATCAAACTTCCCTAAATGTTCCACATGTTTTAGTGGTTTCTTCATCCTGAAGATGGGGGGTACGAGCATGGTTTATGTTATGTTTCAAGCTCATTTAAAAATGAAATAGACCCCTCTAGCATAGTTTCCCTTTGGTTTCAAGCTTGCATAAAAATGAAACCAATCCACTCGAGCATAGTTTTATTCCATTTCAAGCTCGTTAAAAAATAAGATGGGCCCCCTCAAGCATAGCTATTGTTTATTTCAAGCTTATGTAAAAATGAAATAGATCTCCCTCCCATCGATTTGAGTCTCTCGTTAGAGTTAGAACTTGAACCTTCATTTCATCTGATTCTCGTTTTCCCCCCTTGGTGAACATTTTTTCATTTTAGTAGCCAGGTTGGTAGTTGGATTAGCAAGCATCATTTTCAGATGAAATGAAGCTTGGGGGGCATGCCACATGTCGTACCGTCAGCAATCATGTTTAGGGAACACTACCATGTTAAGCCGCTAGCAATCATGTTGGGGGAATTTTACCAACCTCTGGGCATCATGTTGGGAAGGAACCCATCAATGGGCCTTAACCGTGAGCATAGTTTACCTTTGGCTTCTAGCTCGTTTAAAAATGAAACCAGTAGTTTGAGCATAGTTCCCATTCTATGTCAAGCTCATTAAAAAATGAAATAGGTTCCCCTTAGCAGAGTTCTAATCTTATGTCAAGCTCATTAAAATATGAAACTACTCCTTTCCCTTTGAGTCGAGTCTTCTCGTAGACTTAGTATATGAACCTTATTTTCATCCGCTTATGCCTCAGGCGAATGAAATGAAGCTTGGGGGGCATGTCTTCAACCTATGGAAGTTATGTTGAAGTCAACTCAATCACCTCTCCACACCACGTTGGAGCTAAGTCACTTACTTCTAGCAATCATGCTGGGGGCATGTACCAACCTTTGGATTTCATGACGGGAATAAATCCACCATTGGGAACATTTTTCGAGCATACTTCCCTTTTTTGTTTTCGAGATTGTTAAAAAATGAAACAGTGCCTCTAGAAATCATACTAGAAGTAAGCTATCAGTTTCTTGTGCCGGGGGCAAACTCTCCAACCTCTAGCCATCATGTTGGGAAGAAACCTGCCAATGGGCATTAGCCTGAGCATAGTTCATTTTTCTATTACAAGCTCGTTAAAAAATGAAGCAAATGTCATGAGCATTCTTCCAACCTATCTTCGAGCTCGTTAAAAACAGTAAGATGGCATTTGAGCTTACTTTTCACTTCTTTTCGTGCTCTGGTTGAAACATGAAAAGTGGTTTGAGCTTACTTTTTACTTTTTCATGCTCTGGTTCAAATATGAAAAATATTCTGAGTGCTTTTGATACCATTCTCGTGCTCGTTAAAAATTTGAGTTAAAAAGGTGTGTCTAATGAGTATAAGTTTATCACTTTATCTGGCCTCACTAGACTATTTATGGAAAAGTAACTATGCCGAGTTTACTTTTTCCTTTGTCGTACTCGGTTATGAACCATGGAAAAGTTATTCATGGAGTCCTCTTTAAGCTCTTTTTAGACTCCTAAAATAGGAAAAGATGGACAAGCGAAATTGATTCGTTCATGCTTGTAAAAGGATTTGAATGAACATCTCCTTGGTGATAGTTTACCCCTTTTTCGGACCAAGGGGCACTACTTACGAAAAAGGTATACTCCAGCCAATCATGACTGGAAGAGTCCTCTCCCATGTTGTTTTACTCTTTTTCGAGCGACGAGGCTAACTTTACGAAAAAGGACCATTGGAGTCTTCTTTAGTTATTTTCAGACTCTCTAAACATGAAATGACGACCGAGTTTACCTTCTATGGACTCGTTAAACTTTTACATTGAAGGGCCCGCCATGGGATGAACCCCTCCTATCCTAAGTTCAGAAAATATTCGGGATTGGACTCATCTATGAGATGAGCTATACCGAGCATCTGGTTACCCTCACCAAGCTCGTAAAAAACACATGAGGCATTCATCATTCATGATGGGGAAAAAGGGAAGATTTTGTGCTACATCTTAATTATGGTAGTACATAGTCACTCTTGAACATGGCACTCATTTGCATTTGCATTCAGTACTTGGATAATATGTTTGTCCTTGAGTCTTATCAATTCCATGAGTCGCATCGCTCCTTTGGATCAGCCAAAGAATGCTTCCACCATCAGTTGCATTAGGGGTTGGTATCATTCTTGTCATGTCAATACTGCTAAGTCATGCTATGCCCATGTTCAAGAGACATTTTCTACTCATCATCTGCAGTCAGTATACCTTCGATCATGTTGGTCTACCTTGAGTCAGTCTTGCACATTACTCTACTATTCGATCTACACCAAACATCTATTATCGAGTTTCATGTTGATGATGGGGGATTCTTCATGGCCCTCCTTCGACGGGTTCATCCTTGTCGACTTCAAATCATCATCCGAGAATTGAACTTAGAAACCAACCAAGTACCTTGGCCCTGCATGTCTCAATGGCAGGTTATCTTGCTTTCAACATGAGTTTACATCATTTACTCTTGATTGAAAGATTTCATCTTGCGTTCAACTTCAACTCATTTACTCATGCTTGATGATATGTACTATGATACCTTGGGAATCATTGATATCAATGGTGATTTCCCTTTCACTTGTTAACGGTATACATTAATGACCGATAATCAAGTGGTTTCTACCATGTTTAACTCCAAAACATTGTAATCACATGGATAGATTCATATCATTACGGGTTCATCTTGAAGACCATGGGGAAGTTATTTTCTACCCAGGCTACGATGGAGATTGTTTGACATGCACAGATCCACTTTGTATTGGTCGTGGTTGTGTTTTCAGTTCATAGTTACACGAATCCACTTTTGTATTAGTCATGGATGTGTTATCATCTCATCATGGATCTACGATTGTGTCTAGTAGCCATGATTGTGTTCAGTCGGTCATTACTACCATGGATCTGCAGTGTATTGGTCGGCAGCCATGTTTTGTGAGACTTGTGGATCTCAGGTCATTTCTGCAGCAACTCCTTCCAACTAGCAAGTCCTTTCCATTTTTCTTATTACAAAGCATTTCACCTGTCTCATTCCGTCAGCTTCATGCTTTGGGGGGCATTCTATTACACCAAAATGTCGTCACCCTTGTGCGAGTATCACAAGTGTTGTAAGTGTCGTCATCATGGCCTAGTGTCGTCACCATGACCATTGCAAGTATCGTCATTATGACCAAGTTTTGTCATCATGATCGTTGTGATAATGTTATCATCTTGACCATTGTGTAAACTCTTTGCTCTGACCCCTAACCTCATTCTGGGATAAAACACATCTAACTGAGAGATTTCTCTACCTAATTGACCTCTTTAAGTAGGTTGTCGCACTTCTCCTTCATCTAGGGTGCGACGTTGCAGTTTCTGGTCAGCTAGGGTGAGACACTATTGCACTTTGTCTTCCTACAGAGTGCGATGACCCCCTATGTCGCTCTGTGTCCTCCACCAGGGTGAGACGAGGTTGGTTATAGGCTATTTTCGGGAGTCTCGACGTCTTTCTAGAAGTTTGTTGAGGTGGAGACCTATCCCTATGCTCTAGGTGAGGTGGCATTTCGGTTCCTAACCTAATGGGAGGATCCCTTAACCATCTCCCTCTAATCCTCAACCTACCCTATCTCTTTAGCCCTATATAAACACCCACTCTCTCCATGGGAGGGGGGAAGGTCTATGGTATCCTTATGCTAATAGAATCCATATTGGTGATTGGGAAGCTTGTACCACCTTGGAGGCTTGGCTTGGACATGTTGGATGGAGGATGCAACATTGAAGCTTTGGTTGTATTTTCATCGTTTCTATGTATTCCCACCTTTTAATACAGTTAATATAATCTCTTTCCATAAATGTTGTCTCATTGATGATATTTAAAACTTCTTCCTCAACTGTTAGTTTAGATCAGTTATTGTTTAGATATATTGTACTACTTGTATCGTTTCCATATTATCTTGACAGGTTTTGCAGCTGGAGATCTGACGACCGCGAGGCTTGGAGCAACAACAAGGAGAAGGATCTATGATCTTAAAGGTATGATATATAAGTACTCAATCTGTAACTAGATCTAGGAAATGAGTTTTGTATTCTTTTCTATTTGTTCTAGATTCATTTGAACTAGGGAGATCTGGCTCGCGTCCGCTTGAGTGGATTGTTTTTTAACATGCTCTCAAAACCCCTAACCCCAATCTCTCTCTTTCTCTCTAATCCCCTAAACTCCTATCTCTCTCTCTCTCTCTCTCTCTCTCTCTCTCTCTCTCTAAACCTCTAAGCCTCAATCTCTCATTCTCTCTCTTTAACACCATAACCTTCAATATCTTGTTTTCTCCCTCTAAACTCCTAAAGCCCAATCTCTCTCTCTCTCTCTCTCTCTCTCTCTCTCTCTCTCTCTCTCTAAACCCCTAACCCCTTAACCCCAATCTCTCTCTCACTCTCAAAAATTAAACCCACAATCTCTCTCTCTCTCTCTCTTAAAGTAGGGATGTGTCTACTCTAATTATCCATCTTACTATGAATTGGTGACATTCAATTGACAGAAATGAAGAAATTATCTAAACTTTCCTAAGATTCTTAACCATTTTGAATTTGGAATAAACTTGGAGGGAAAAACTTAAACTCATAAATGGGAGGGAATATTGAATGGTTTCATATAACATCAAAGAAGAAATGATACTTACTTACAACCTTGCTTGTACTGAATCCATTCTCCTTTTCTTTGAGCCATCCTTCTCCATCCTTTCCTTTGATCCTTCAAGAGCTTTGTTGAATATGAGATTTCCAAACTTCCAAATCTTCCAGCATGCCTTTACTCTCCCTTTTTGTCTTTTACTATGCCCCGAATTCCTTTCTTTTATAGTATTGGGAAATAGGAATTCAAGATTCAACTCTCAATGAGGGATAATACATTTGATTGATTTTTGATTATTTTCATTCAAAAACCCACTTTTCCATTATTTTCAGGCTTTTGACATTAATTTCCATAATTTTCAGGACAATTAATACACCTTTGATGTATTCTTTCCACCCTATGAGTTGTAGAAACTGGGTTTTGGCCCTTTAAATGGTCCTTGACTTGAATTCTTTAGAGCAACCTTTGTCTTCACATACTTCTTCATTTGCAGAAGCAGTGGTCAGATGAGAGATTAAAGCTCTCAATTGTTCCATATTTATGGTCTTCATGTTGCGTGTGAATGGTAAAATGTGCTTTTTCCTTCACTTGTTAAGGGTGTTAGTTTGATTGTTAATAGATGCCCCCTAATGTGTGAGGTACGAAGTGGAGCTAAGGGCCAAAATACATTATTTATTCATACCGATACTCTTCATACTAATACTCTTTATTTATCAAAGCAAGGGTGAAAAAGGATTAGCTCATGGGCGCATGATTCAGGATAACACCTGCAAGTCAAACATAGCAATATCTCAAATATACAAAATCTTCTTGAGGCGGGAATACCCATGCTCAGCAGTAAACAAGCATGGCCACGAACAATACATAGTGCATCCATGCCAAAAGTAAATTTTTCAGAAGTGTAAACATGCACTTTAATGAGTGTGAGAACAAAATCTTCATTGAACTTTCGACATGGTAGTTTAATCTTGTGTGTCGCGAGAAATGCATCGATGTGTGTTACAACTGTTTTTCTTAAGGTATTCAATACAAATCGGCGATGGTACGTGTTTATATCGTCTGAATAAATGAACAGATGTCAAGCATAATAAAACACCATCTGATTATCGATCATTGATGTATACTGCTAACATATGCGAAGAGACCCATTGATAATGATGATGGAATCTAAGGTACTAGGTATATACTAGCAAGTGTGAATAGATGTTCTGAAGTCAAACACTTGTAGAATCAAATAATTAGGGGTCATTGATGTATACCCACTGTCATTTGCGAGGAAACCTGCCACTAATAACTGCAAGATCCAAGGTACTCCTGGGTTTCTAGATCCATGTCCTAGATGATGATTTGGTGTCGATAGGAATAGATCCATCAGAAGGAGGGAATTAATGTATCCCACATCAACTGATACAAAACAGAGACCAATAGTCTGATATAATTTGGTAGAATTGTGAGATCCAACACTATATATTGACAAAAGTAAGGCTGACATGATTGGTTGGGAATATTTGAGGAATGGTCGACACTGTTTGAAATTCCCTTGAACACATAACACAATGCAGAATGGACACTTGGAAACATAGGAATCGAGTAACCGACCTTAATGAAATTCGCTAATTCCATATGCATTAACGAAAGATCCATTGGTGATGGGAAGGATAACCCATCGATGAAGATTTGTTCAAAATACTTGTATAGTTTCCAAAGACAAATGTAAATGGTGTGTAGACAACGTATACCAAATTATGTGTCATGTTCAAGGGCGACAAGGACTGAGTGTTGCCATTTTTTCAAGGATATAATATGAAATGATTCAATTCTCTCCCTTTTTGGATTTTTGTGTTTTCCAATTTGTATACCTCTTTCATTATTAGCTTGAAAAAAGAATAAAACATGCTATGGTACATTATAGGAAACGAGTGTCTCAAGGGCATGCGCCTATATTTCAAGGGAATGGGTTGTTGAAATACTGAGAGGGGGGTGAATCAATATTTTCCAATAATAAAAAATTTTAATCAGGAGCAAGTTGCTAATCACCAATCATAACAACATATCATCAACATTCATGAAAAATAACAAGATGCACAGTACACAATATTTTTACGTGGAAACCCAAGTCCTGGGGGTAAAACCACGAAAGCCTTTTATGATAAAATTTGACCCAGCAACAACTGGGGTTACAAATTTAATACAACTTCTCCAGCTACAACTGGAAGGGGATACAACCCCTAGGCTTTGTTAGCTGCAACTAACGAGCTGCTACAACAGCTAAGCTCATAAAATTGTGAACCCTAGCACCACCCTACCTCCCTTGAGAAGAAGAAGACTGGACCTGTGGACCTGTCAAAACCAATCACTGAACTTGCTGCTGATAACCTCTGCTCTCTTATCACTGCCAAGTGATCGCTGTGTACTGATAACTCATTTCACTACCATACATTCACACATTATTGTTTCACAACCACTGTATACTTCAATGTTCATACACCGTTGTATGTATCACTGTACATACCCTACTGTACATATATTTGTACACTCGGTGTACATACATCACTTTTACACTTGCTGTACATACATCCCTGTTCATAACTAGAACTCTCACTGTACATACATCACTTGTATAAACCATAATAGTCATCAATATCATATCATCATTATCATGGGGTATACTTCACATATCACTATACATGTTCTACTATACATCCAATCAATACTATATATGCATACCTTGATGACTTCAAACAAGAATTGTGTATAACCTTAGAAAATTCAAGACTGTACTGTAGATGACCCTAAACAAGACAAACCTTTCACTGCTTCAAAATCGGGACTGAGGATGCCTATAGATGACTATAATTACTGTATGTACCACTGTGTTCTTCATCGTGTTCTCCACAAAGCATCAGACTTGGGACTGATATTGTAACTGTGGCGATTTCCCTTTAAAAAACTCTCGGACTGTGATGACAAGTTTGGGACTGTGTTCTTCACTGTGCTATCAACTTCACCTGTGCTATGTTTTTACTGACATACCTCCGAACTGTGTTATCAACTTCAATAAGGAATTTCATACTGTGGTAAGTATGATTGCATCATCAACTTCAGAAATTTCGAACTGTGATAGAACTCCAATAAAACTCGGACTGTGGCTATTTACTGTATCATCATCTTCCAAATTGTGGACTATGGAATTCTTCTTTTGATTGCTTTATAAAACTGTCTCAGAACCTCTTGAGTTATTTGCTGGCTGCTCTAAGAGAATAGAGATAGAATCCTCGGATGTTTGTCAAACTTCTGCCTTAATTCACTACGAATTCCCATGAATTTTCATAGCTTTTCATACTGAGGCCTGCTTAGAAAGAAGGAGTAAGACTGTCATGGTACACCACCGAATTCCCAGCTACTAGGGGTTTAATAAGACCATCTAATTTCATACTATCCATAAGTGTCCACTGACCAATGAATTTCAAACTGTCCACAAGTGTGATAATTACATACTGTATGTCTTCAGATTCCTCTAGAGGTATGTCCAATTGTGAAAGTAAGAGATAATACATAAACCACCTAAAATATTTAAGAACCAGTCATCACCGAAATCCTACTATCCATCTTCCTTCAGTGAATTTCAGAGCTATATACACCAATAAATTTGCCTCCGTCGAATTTTTTGAGCTAGCCACAATTTTTTAAAGTGAGTTTTCCTTTGTATTTATACACATTTCCAAAAAATATTAATGGGCCGACATGCATGGTTTAATAAACTATATTTTAATATTAATTAAATTTTATTTTTGTTTTTATCACACACTTCTTAATGAGGCCGACTTTACCATTTGAATTTTTTTTAGTGTAATTTGATGCAAGGTTTCACACATAGTTTAATTTAAAAACAAGATTTACTATTAAAATAATAAAAGTACTTTTTCCTTGTCCCCCTCTAAAATTTATTTTCTTATATAATTTTTAAAAATCCTTTAAGTAATGCTTTAAATAATATTCTATTAATTATTTAATTATTAAATTATTTTTTATAAAGATGGGTCAATCATGTAATTAGTTTCAAATTTAATTTTAATTAAAAATTCAAGTAAGCTTTTATTAATTAAAATTCTTTTGATTTAATAATTTTTATTAATCTGTAATTAGGGCTTAAGCTTAAGTTTAGGTTTTAGAAGGGGTGACACTAGGGCTTAAGGACTTCTTATCAAGGGAAACCCAACAAGTCAAAGGGTAAATAGGGCTTTGTAATTGTCCCAAGGCCTCCAAGGGCTTCAAGCTTGGGCTTGGACAACCACAAAAGGACTCCTTAGACTCCAACAACACAAAAGACTCTCAGGGGCTCCACAAGGGGCACCAAGACACCATAATCTCTCACTAGGGCACTGTTGGCATCAATGACAAAACTTTATCAACAATCTCCACCTTTGTCATTGATGACAACACCTAAGCTCCCCCTGAAAATAGGCCCTCCCTGTTTACAACGTCTCTCCCCCTTTGGCATCAATGGAAAAGGGTACCACCTTAAAGTAACGCTCCCCTTCAAAACATGCTCTCCCAAACACCAAGCACTTCTGCGTGAAGAAGAAGAATCAATTTAGTGGGAAGAAGGAATGACCCTCAATTTTTCTCGGAGGTACTCAAATGTCCCTTTAGGAAGTGGCTTCATGAATATATCTGCTCTCTGCTCCTTTGTCCCAATATATTCCAACTTGATGTGCTTTTCTATGACCTGTTCACGCAGAAAGTGATATTTGATAGGGATGTGCTTTGTCTTGGAGTGCATTACTGGATTCTTGGAGATGCTAATGGCAATTGTATTGTCACATAGAATTGGAATCGGCTCATCATATGTTACTTGTATGTCTTGCAGATTCTGTTTCATCCAAAGGATATGAGTACAACATGTTGTTGCTGCTATATATTATGCTTCTGCTGTTGACAAGGATACTGAGGATTGTTGTTTGCTAGACCATGATACCAAACAGTTTCCTAAGAAAAATGTTGCACCACTTGTGCTTCTTTTGTCATCCACACATCCTGCCCAATCTGCGTCTGAGTAAGCTAATAAGTCCAACTCATTTCCTTTTGAATACCATAATCCAAAGTCCATAGTTCCTTTAAGATATATGAAGATTATTTTGACTGCAATAACATGAGTTTCCTTCGGAGCTGCTTGAAATCTTGCAACCTGTTCAATAGCTTGCATCACATCTGGCGTTGAAGCTGTCACATACAGTAGGCTTCCAATCATTGACCTATAAAGTTTTTGATCCACTGCATTTGATTCATCATCTTTGCTTAACTTGCAGCTAGTAGTCATAGGAGTGCTCACAGGCTTACAATCTTCCATCTTGAACCTCTTCAACATTTCTTTAATGTACTTGGTCTGAGAGATGAAGATGCCTTCTTCACATTGTGATATCTGAAGTCCCAAGAAGAAGGTCAGTTCACCAAGTAGCGACATCTCAAATTCGTTCTGCACAACCTTGGCAAATTGTTGGCTCAGAGTATCATCATCACTACCAAAGATAATATCATCAACATATACTTCAACAATAAGTATGCTGTCATGATCAATATTGATATACATATTGTTGTCTACAATTCCCCTTTTGAAACCTTGTTTCTGCAAGTGACTGTCCAATCTGGAGTACCAAGCTCTAGGAGCTTGCTTTAACCCATATAGAGCCCTTTTTAATCTGCACACATAGTCCTTGATTGCTGATAGTTGGAATCCTTCTAGCTATTCAATGTAGACTTCTTCTTCTATTTTGCCATTAAAAAAGGCTGATTTGACATCCATTTGATACACTTTGATGTTTTTAGCACAAGCATAGGCCAATATCATTCTTATAGCTTCCATTCTGGCTACTGGAGCAAATGGTTCTTCAAAATATATCCCTTCGATTTGAGCATATCCTTTGCAAACCAATCTTGCCTTGTTTCTGATTACCTGTCCATTTTCATTCAGCTTATTTCTAAAAATCCATTTTGTGCCAATCACATTTTTGTCCTTGGGTCTAGGAACAAGTTCCCATGTTTCATTTTTCTCGATTTGATCAAGTTCTTCTCCCATGGCTCTGACCCAATGTTCATATGCACTAGCTTCTGCAAAGTTACTTGTCTCAACTGTAGATAGTAGTGAGAAATATACTTGTTGTGGTCTTCAGACTTGTCTTCGATCTTTTCTGGTTTCTATGCCGGCATTTTTGTCACCAATAATCAATTCCTGTGGATGATTCTTTTGATACCAATTCTTTGGAGAGTTTTGTTGTTCTTGTTGTTGATCCTGTACTTGTTGATCCTGTGTAACTTTTGGCTGAATTTTTCTTTGTTATTCTTCTTATTCTTCCTCTACTTCATCATCATCATCTTATTCTTCATCTTCTTTTTCTTTGTCATCATGATGTTTTGAGTCTTCCTGACATTTTGTCAAGCTCGATTCATAAATCTTTACATTGATGCTTTCCACTATATTACCTAATCTCAGGTTGTAACACTTGTAGGCCTTTCTTGTGGATGAGTACCCAACAAATATTCCTCCGTCTACACAAGATTCGAATTTTCTAATCTTCTTATCATCTCTTCTGATGTAGCACCTGCTTCCAAACACTCTGAAGTGTTGAACATTAGCTATTTTTCCTGTCCATAGCTCATACGGATTTTTATCACTGTTGCTTCTGAGCAATCCTCTGTTCATAATGTGGACTGATGTATGTACTGCCTGAGCCCAAATTTTTTTGCTTAGCTTAGCTTCATTCAACATACTTCTGGCCATTTCTAACACTGATTTGTTCTTCCTTTCTGCTACTCCATTCGGCTGAGGTGTTCTGGCAACTGAAAATTGTCTTTTTATACCATTTTCTTCATAGTACTGATAAAATTCATTTGATGTAAATTCTCCGCCATTATCGGATCTGAGACACTTGATTCATTTACCTGTTTCATTCTCAACCTGTTCTTTAAAGATCTTGAAGCATTCAAAGGCTTCCGATTTCTTGTTAAGAAGGCATACCCATGTCATCCTGGAGTAGTCATCAATGAGCAGCATGAAGTATTCTTCACCATCCAATCCATTATTCTTGGTTGGCCCACATAGATCAGTGTGGACAAGCTCTAAGGGTTTTGTAGAAGAGTATTCTTTTGTCTTGAAATTGGCTTTCATAAGTTTCCCTTGCTGATAGTGCTTGCAGATAGTGTCAGAAGGCTTTGTAATCTGTGGCATGTTCCTTATGGCTTGCTTCTTGCTGATCTTGACCAGATTATCAAAATGTATGTGTCCCATTCTTCTATGCCATAACCAATTTTCATCTTCTTTTCCTAGGTGACATTTCTCTTCCTTAATCTCGTCCAAAACATATATGTTGTTTGGAGTCCTAGTAGCTGTAGCCACTAACTTTCCTGATCTTTCTTTTCTTATCTTGCATGTCTTTGAGTTGAATGTAAGTTCATGTCCCTGATCACACATCGGGATGACACTCAACAGATTATGCTTCATACTGTCCACAAACAACACATTTTCTGCTACTGTATCTTTGCCACCAAGATTTACTGTACCT
This sequence comes from Larix kaempferi, assembly GCA_027924585.1. Taxonomy (NCBI): domain Eukaryota; kingdom Viridiplantae; phylum Streptophyta; class Pinopsida; order Pinales; family Pinaceae; genus Larix; species Larix kaempferi. The sequence goes on from BSBM01000559.1 coordinate 355,693, forward strand.
TTTCCAACAACTTTTGTTGATTTGTTATTTCCAAAAGAGACAGATCCTTTATCTTTTTCAAGAAAAATGAAAGCGCCTTTGTTACCTGTCATATGCCTAGAACAACCACTGTCAACATACCATTTTCTTCTACCAGTTTGATCTTGAGCTTGAAGAGCTATCCCACATTCATGAATATTCAGATTGTTCTTTTTGTCTTATCCATACTTTTCGTTGGTCACCTGTTTGATTGGTTGATACCTATTTAATGGCTGTAGGAGGGACTGCCATTCTGCAATTCATGGTTGTATGCCCGAAGTTGTTGCATTTCTGTCATTCGACTTCAGAATCCAAAGGAGAAAAACTATTGTTGTTTCGTTGCCATCTAGAATTTTCATACCTGTTTCTGTTTTCTACATATATTCCTTTTAAACAATTCATAGCTTTATGCCCAAATATTCCGCAAGAAAAACAATAACCATAAAACGGATATTCATACCTGGGAACAAATGGTCTTCTTGGAGGTGTTGCCCATTTGAAACTTTGATGTTCAACTGGAGTCCATTCTGAGGTTGGTTGTCTAGGTTGAAATGGTCTTCTCAGAGGTGCTGTCAATTTAACATGTTGATTTTCAATGGGAGCCTGTTCTGATTGTTGTTTTGGCTGATATATGGGTACTTCCTAGATGACGGTGTCTTTGATAACTTACGGTTTATCTTCAGCTATCTTAGAACTTGAACCTTCATCATTGTGCTTCTTATAACCAAGACTTGTTTTGTCGAGGTATGGCTTTTGATTACTGATGATCTGATCAAGTATCTTGGAACTGTTGTCATAGCCTTGACTCACATTTTTCTTTTGTACTTGAGTTCTTAGAGTCACCATCTCCCCTATTAGTCTCTCACTTTCATTCATACTTTCTTCTAGTTGTTTTCTAAGATTGTCTTGAATTCTTTTAGCTTCTTCTAATTGAATAATTATACTTTGAATGAGTTGATCTACTTCTTCAGATATCTGAGGTCTTTCTTGTAACTCCTGGATCTCCCCTTTAAGTAGTTTATTCCTTTTTCTGTCTCTTCTCAGCTTTTTCATAGCACTTATCAATTATTCCTCAAGGTCTACTTCACCTTCTGAATCATATTCTTCTTTTCTTTCGGAGATCTCATCTGAATCTTTTGAATCAATAGCCATGAAGAGTACCCTTTTTGATTCATTATCACTGCTACTGTCCGAATCACTATCACTATATGAGTCACTGTCAGAATCTTCATCTGATGAGTTGGTGTTTCTTTTAGTGTAGAGACTTTTCTTCTTTTCAAACCTTCCATTTTTCTTTCCTTTGAAGTTCCTGTATTTCTTATGTTTCTTGAAACTGTCATCACTATCAGAGTCTTTTGCATAAGGACATTTTGAAGCAAAGTGACCTATTTTACCGCATGAAAAACACTTAAGAGGTAACTTACCTTTGTACTTACTTGTGCCTCTTTTGAGCTTTCTTATGAAGTTTGTTGTCTCGTCATCATCTGAATCATCGCTGCAGTTGAAGTGGTATGTTGTCTTTGATTTCGATTTTATTTATGAATTGTCCTTCTTGGCTTGTTTGTCTTTCATTGCTTGCTTGGAGGAAACTTTAAAGGCTGCTTCTTTTCTAGGTGAGTCTTCATCTTCTAATCTCATTTCATAAGCCACAAGTGTCCCATGTAGCTGGTCTACTGTCATGGTATCCAAGTCAGTCCTTTCTTCTAAGGTTGAGATTTTAGGATTGAATCTGTTGGGAAGCGTTCTTAGTATCTTTTGAACAACAACTGATTCTTCAATCTTTTCACCCAGGCCTCTAATAGTATTTACAAGTTCATCAATTCGAAGAAAATAGGTTGCAATGTTCTCATCATCCTTCATCTTTAGATGTTCAAATTGTCCTCTGTAGGTTTGGAGTTTGGCTTCTTTGACCTTTTTGTCACCTTCGTAGATGGTCTTGAGCTTGTCCCACATTTCCTTAGCAGAAGTACAATGCATGACTTTGACAAAGACCGATTCATCCAATGCACTCGAAATATGGTTCGTGGCTTTTGAATTCGTATCATAACGAGCTAAGTCAGCTGGATCTGTTGGTGGGGGTTTGGTACTTTATATCCATTTTCAACTATTTGCCATACTTGTACTCCTTGAGCTAGCAGAAAAGATTTCATTCGTATACTCCAAAAGGTATAGCCCGTCCCATCAAACATGGGTATTCCATTTTTACTGTGCTTGGCAAATTTGCCCATAATTTCCTTCCAGTGATTAGATTGTTCTTGAAGGAACCCGCTCTAATACCAATTGTTGAAATACTGAGAGGGGGGTGAATCATTATTTTCCAATAATAAAAAATTTTAATCAAGAGCAAGTTGCTAATCACCAATCATAGAAACATGTCATCAACATTCATGAAAAATAACAAGATGCACGGTACACGATTTTTACATGGAAACCCAAGTCCTGGGGGTAAAACCATGAAAGCCTTTTATGATAAAATTTGACCCAGCAACAACTGAGGTTACAAATTTAATGCAACTTCTCTAGCTACAACTGGAAGGGGCTACAACCCCTAGGATTCGTCAGCTGCAACTGACGAGCTGCTACAATAGCTCAGCTCACAAAATTGTGAGCCCTAGCACCACCCTACTGCCCTTGAGAAGAAGAATACTAGACCTGTGGACCTCTCAAAACCAATCACTGAACTTGCTGCTGATAACCTTTGCTCTCTTATCACTGCCAAGTCATCCCTGTGTACTAATAAGTCATTTCACTGCCATACATTCACACATTACTGTTTCACAACCACTGTATACTTCACTGTTCATACACCGCTGTATGTATCATTGTACATACACTACTATAAATATACTTGTACACTCATTGTACATACATCACTTGTACACTTACTGTACATACATCCCTATTCATAACTTGTACTCTCACTATACATACATCATTTGTATAAACCATCATAGTCATCAATATCATATCATCATTATCATGGGCTATACTTCACATATCACTCTACATGTTCTACTGTACATCCAATCAATACTGTATATGCATACCTTGATGACTTCAAACAATAATTGTGTATAACCTTAGAAAATTCAAGACTGTATTGTAGATGACCCTAAACAAGACAAACCTTTCACTTCTTCAAAATTGGGACTGAGGATGCTTGTAGATGACTATAATTATTGTATGTACCACTTTGTTCTTCACCGTGTTCTCCACAAAGAATCAGACTTGGGACTGATATTGTAACTGTGGCGCTTTCCCTTTAAAAAAAACTCGTACTGTGATGACAAGTTCAGGACTGTGTTCTTCACTATGCTATCAACTTCGCCTTTGCTATGTTTTTACTGACATAGCTCTGGACTGTGTTATCAACTTCAATAAGGAATTTCAGACTGTGGTAAGTATGACTGTGTCATCAACTTTAGAAATTTTGGACTGTGATAGAACTCCAACAAAACTCGGACTGTGGCTATTTAATGTATCATCATCTTCCAGATTGTGGACTGTGGAATTCTTCTTTTGATTGCTTGATAAAACTGTCTCAGAACCTCTTGAGTTATTTACTGGCTGCTCTAAGAGAATAGAGATAGAATCCTCGGATGTTTGTCAAAATTCTGCCTTAATTCACTATGGATTCCCACGAATTTTCATAGCTTTTCACATTGAGGCCTGCTTAGAAAGGAGTAAGACTGTCATGGTACACCACCGAATTCCCAGCTACTAGGGGTTTAATAAGACCATCGAATTTCAGACTGTCCATAAGTGTCCACTGACCAATGAATTTCAAACTATCCACAAGTGTGATAATTACATACTGTCTGTCTTCAGATTCCTCTAGAGGTCTTTCCAATTGTGAAAGTAAGAGATAATACATAAACCACCTAAAATATTTAAGAACTAGTCATCACCGAAATCCTACTATCCATCTTCCTTTAGCAAATTTCAAAGCTATATACACCAATAAATTTGCCTCCGTCGAATTTTTTGAGCCAGCCACAATTTTTTAAAGTGAGTTTTCCTTTGTATTTATACACATTTCCAAAAAATATTACTGGGCCGACATGCATGGTTTAATAAACTATATTTTAATTTAATTAAATTTTATTTTTGTTTTTATCACACACTTCTTAATGAGGCCGACTTTACCAACTGAATTTTTTTGTAGTGTAATTTGATGCAAGGTTTCACGCATAGTTTAATTTAAAAACAAGATTTACTATTAAAATAATAAAAGTACTTTTTCCTTGTCCCCCTCTAAAATTTATTTTTTTATATAATTTTTAAAAATCCTTTATGTAATGCTTTAAATAATATTCTATTAATTATTTAATTATTAAATTCTTTTTGATAAAGATGGGTCAATCATGTAATTAATTTCAAATTTAATTTTAATTAAAAATTCAAGTAAGCTTTTATTAATTAAAATTCTTTTCATTTAATAATTTTTATTAATCTGTAATTAGGGCTTAAGCTTAAGTTTAGGTTTTAGAAGGGGTGACACTAGGGCTTAAGGACTTCTTATCAAGGGCCACCCAACAAGTCAAAGGGTAAATAGGGCTTTGTAATTGTCCCAAGGCCTCCAAGGGCTTCAAGCTTGGGCTTGGACAAACTCAAAAGGACTCCTTAGACTCCAACAACACAAAAGACTCTTAGGGGCTCCACAAGGGGCACCAAGACACCATAAGCCCTCACCAGGGCACTGTTGGCATCAATGACAAAACTTTATCAACATGGGTCAGGCCAAGGAAAAGATACATATTCAAAACAAGGGTTGAGCTCGTTATGTACACTCTTATGGGTGTTTCCTCCATGGGTATGGGTCAATTATACAAACGCAATGGTTTATAGGTATCATGTAACAGAAAGTGACTACAAAGGAAAATACACAACATAAGCAATCAGCAATGAAGCAGTATGCACAGAGATGTTCAAGTGGATATTTTAACACATGCTTATGTAAACTGGCAGAAAATTGGGATCCCATTAGGATATGGTCAGAAATGTATGAAATTGAAATATGTGGTCTCAAAATCCAAGTCATGATGGGACAAATAGGGCTCCCAGTCCTATGAGACTAGCTCAACATGGGCACCAAATGGAAATGGGGTGCTGACTAGAGTGCCCCATGTTCGGTAGGCTCTTCTATTGGAATGGTGGAAAATATAGATATGAAGGGATAACCCACCAATTTCCAATAGGTTCGACCCTAGGGAAAGTTTGGGTTGCAAAAGGTTCAAATGCATCTTTACATAGCGATACCATAAACCTATATGCAAGATTCCAAATATACTTGATCAAATCGAGGAACATGAAAATCACGGTCCTATGCTTGGGTAGATTTAAACCAAGTATGTTCCAAGTGTCCCCACAATATATGTCCTTAGTTGGGTGCAACCAAATGTTCATAACTTCAAGGATGGCTTCATCTGATGATAAAATATTTTCCAAGAAGTCATGTGAGCTGGGAGGGATCATAGCCCCAACGGGCCAAGTAAATAGATCATATTCCTCCATCAAGGGAAGATTTTGATCTGAATCCTCTGAAGCCATTTGAATAGCTTGGTATGAAACTTCTATGACATATAGGGGTGATCCTAATGCTTGCCAACATTTGAATGACATTACACAAGTTGAGGCTCCTTCATCAACTATGGTTCGAAAAATGTTATTTCCATGAGTCGTCACTTTAATCTGAAAAGAAACTTCAGAAGGGATCCTACATATTGAATGGTTTATGCCTGATGTGATCAAAGTCGCATCGTTTGGATCAACAACACCAATTATAGACAATAGTTCCTTTATTTGCGTAGGACAACATTGCAATACCTCCAAGGACGACATGGCACATTGTGCTCAAGCTAGGTCCTCAGTAAAATTATGGTTCTAAGCTGCTCACGCATTAGGATTATGCGGTGTTCTACATAGAACACCTTTGGTGGGTGTGGTACTAAGTCTATGGTTGGTTTCCCAATGGAGAGAGAACCACTTGGCTATGATACTAATTGATTCGATGTACTAGGAATGACATCACAAGAATTGGGTCTTGTTTGAATGTTCATCTCATGATCACACATGAATACATTGGCATTGGGATCATTGCCCCCTTCAGGGGGGTGGTTGGTTGCTTCTTGGTAGGGGTACCAGTGTCATAGCAACCATTTTTTGATGGTGCTACAGAAGGGGTTGCATCAAAATAGTGGGTTGTTGTTTCACACCATATTGATCCATGTTTGGTGCATCTCCCATCCCAGAGTTATCATTTTTCTTACTCTTGTATTTCTTCTTCTTTCCTCTAAGGTCTATGGAGTGGAATATAAGGATTTCAAAATTCTGGGAAGGATTAACACTTTGCATACCCTTATACTTATTCTTATATCCTCTTAGGTCTATGGATTGGACTATGAGGATGTCAAAAGTGTTTGCAGGATTAGCAGGTTGTTGCATTTTCTGGCCAGCTATAGGTTGCAAAGTCTGAACATAAATTTGTCCCATTTTATGGGTAATCTTCTCAAGATGGTTGAAGGAATCCATCGTACCATCGGCATGAGTTCCATATGGTGGCCTAGATGGATCAGATGTAGGTTGTGTAGGTTGGTTCCAAAAATATTGCTTACTTCCTAGAACCTAACCACTCCATTACATAATGAGGTTAATGGGTGGATTTCCCCCTTGCGGGTTTAGGCCCCAAAAATATTGGTTACTTTCTATAACATGACCACTCCATTGATGTGGTCCTTGGGTGTGATAAGCATTCCAAGGTGGGTTTCCCCGTTGTGGAGACTAGCCCCAAGAAGATTGGGTACTTCTCGCAACATGACCAATGGGTGGATTGCCTCCTTGCGGAGGTGGGCCCCAAGAAGATTGGTTACTTCTTGGATACCAACCACACCATGGTGATTGTCCTTGGGATGGAAAATAATTCTAAGGTGGATTGCCTCCTTGCGGAGGTTGCATCCAAAAATATTGGTTACTTACTGAATGTTGTCCATTCCATGGTGGAACGGGATGGATGGATGGATTGCTCCCTTGCGGAGGTAGGACCCAATAATATTGGTCACTTGCTAGAACATAACCATGTCATTGATTGTTTTCTTGGATTTGATAAGTGTTCTAAGGTTGATTGTCTCCTTCCAGAGGTGGGATCCAAGAAGTTTGGATACTTCCTAAAACCTTCCCACTCCATTGCGGAATGGGGTTGGTAGGTGGATTTCCCCTAGGCATTATGGGGTTGGTAGGTCCATTACTTCTGCCAGGAATATTACCATTTAATTTTCCCCCAGAAGTAGAACCTGGACAAGTTTTTGGTATACCAAGAGGATTTTGGTTTACTCCTTATGTGTTTTGACCTTGAGTAGCCAAACCATATGGAAAACCAATATTTGGTAAGGCACACCCCCTAGTAGGGATTCCTGTAGACGAAGTGGATGTACTTTTGGGATTGGAACCTGAAACTGTACCAACTCGCACTGAAGTGATGGTTGAACTTGCGCTAATGATAGGTATACTAACTATTGGGATTGATGTAGATGCCAAATTGGAAGTATTACTACCTCCAGCAACTGTTTGAGATTGCGATGATGTAGTCCCTTGTGCTCCTAATGAAGCCATAGGGTCAAGTGTTGAATTTTGCATGTTATTCTAATAACTAAAAAGAGGATTGATGTAATCCAATGACTCACTGATGTGAAGTACAACTGGGTCTGAAATATTTGTCAAGGGTGGGTTTACGTGAGTATTTGTGTTGTTATGTAGTGTTTCAATTTCAAATGGAGCAATATTATCAACAATTTATGTGTTTTATTCGTTATGTAATGGTGAAGTTTCAGTATTTGTTTGATGTTGTTCTTCTCTATTACTGTTAATTGAATATAGAAGTTGTTCAGTTTCTAAGTCATAACATTGTGTTTTTTGTATCTGTCTCTGCGATGTAGCGGGGCCTTCAATTTTCAGTGACCCGCCTCGTTGCCGTTGTGACTAGTGGATCGAAAGAGTATCCACTTTGAATATTTTGATAAAATGATTTGTTTAACTTGGAATTCTTAATAAAAAATATAATCAAACAATCCTAAAAGAAATATAGACTCAAAAAAAAGAAAAGTGTCCACAAAGTAAAAATGTCCTATGAATCCAAGCAAGCAATCTACTTTTCCAAATAACCGAAGCTTAGTGAAAAGTTGAATTAGAGGGCCTTCTGAAACTAGTAGTTGTTGAGGGATCTCAAGCCTCAAACAATTATTAATAGCGAAGGTTTGAGAAACAGTTACAATAAACTTTAATCACCAAAGGCGCAAGTATTGGTTCTTGACCAATCACCCTCCCAAGGAGTAAAAGCTTCAAACTATGTCTCAAGTACTGCAAGTGTCCCCCACTCACAATAACTTGTGTGATATCCCAGGAATAGCAACTAAAGTTACCGCTTCATAATTGACGATTGGGTGGAACAGTTGTAAGTCTATGACAACTCTCATAACTAGGTACTCCAGAAAAGTGATGTCACCCCAAGGAATTGTCACTTACATGGAATTCTATGATGAGCTCATATCCCACTAAACAAGCAAGAGGGTGTGTACGACCCTTACTTATCCATATTGAACTCGTGCTTGACACATGTGTTAGATGCACTTTCCCGACAAGCATTTTTTGCTACTAATGGATTTAAACTCTCATTGAATAATCAATGTTATTTTAAAAAAAATTGTAGCCCAGGAGTGTTAACTCTCCAATCCTAATCCAGGGCCCTAACCTAAACTTGTTAGTGATATGAAAATCAAATATTGGTTACTTTTAGATTAAGAACCAATTTTAAGGGTACTTTGCTTAGTTTCAGGAGTGGAAGTGAAACTAGTGGTGTTTTGACTCAAACATTTGAACCAAAAAATGCAATAATCTCACTACTCTACCCTCAAATTCGATTAATGCTCTAAACTAGTGAAAAGTTAGAGTTTTGTGTAAGTCTTTCAAACATGCAAGTTTCAAAAATATAATTATCTCTATGATTTTGAAAAAAGAAATTTTCTAAAGAAATAGCGGTTTATTGTCACAAATTACTTGATTTCTTTGTTTCAATTTCTGCTTACAACATGCATAAAACTCTTCTCAAATGTTTGAATAGGTTTCCAAATCTAGTGAAGTTTTGGTGACGCAAACATTTTGGTAGATTTTTTGTATGTTTAGGAACAATTCTTCTGAAATATGGTTAATTATTGATTTCAAAAATTGATGTAAACCAAACAAATATCTCAATTGAAATGAATTCAACTCTGTTACACAGTGGATCTCTATTTCTCATTTGCAAGGCCACCCTAAAGTGAAAGAAAAGAGGATACGCAGAGCCCTTTGAAGAACTATGAAGCAAACATTACAAATGAGAACTACTTTCGCGTCACAAGATCACCCAAAATCCCAAGTGAAAAGGATACGGTAGCTCGAGAATTGTATGTAAAAATTAAAATCTACTCTGTTACAAATGAGATCCACTTTCTCATTCACAAGATCTCCCAAAATCCCAAGTGAAGAGGATACGGTGGCTCAAAAAGAAATTGCTTGAAAAATCAAATCCTAAGCTATCACAAATGAGAACCACATTCTCATTCACAAGATTTATCAAAATCCCAAGTGAAGAGGATACGGTGTCTCGAACACAACTTATCTCAAGAAAATTGAATATTAAAGCTACAACTCTCTCTAATTGTCCGTGAGGAAAATGAAATATTGTAGATCCAAAACAAAAATTTACTAATTAAAGTTGTTTCTTTCGTTTTGGAGGGAAAAGTTTTCAAATTCTCTCAATGTGTAATGTTCAATTTTTTTAATTTTAATGCAAATTTCCTTATAGATTTTTTTCTAATGATATTTTAATGTATCATGGCTATGATTTTGTTTCTTTTTCAGGTTGTAAAGCATGTGGAATTCAAAAATTGAAAGGCCTAAAGGTTCTTAAAACAACGTGTCATGTTTTTCCAATTTTTACCATTTGCAAACTACTCATTTAATCAAAAAAATTTAGAAATCAATCCTAATTTCAACAAATCAGGGATCTAAGTGCTAAATATGACCTCAAGCAATCAGATCTAAAACAAATTATGAGAAAATTTTGGAAAAATGCCAAATTAAGCCATTCTTAAGGGTTTTGGAGGGAAAATTTCAATTTTAAAGTTTTCAAAATAAGGCCTCCCAATTTTTTCCAAATATGTTGTGAATTGATCCTAAAATGTTTTTAATACCATGTATAGGTATTAAAACATAAAAATCATGCCTAAAGTGGCCCTAAAATAGTTAATTCAAACAACTAGTTTTTGACAATTTTCTTGCAATTTTTTAACAAAAGTCTTCCAAATATTTAATTTTTTTACCAAATATTAGTCAATTAAGATTAAAATAGGGTCTAATAACTAAGTGTTTGCATTCCCAATCCAACTACTGCAAAATGAATCACTGAAAATGATGAAAAAATGAGCAAATTAAGCCAAAAATACCAAGATTCTGTGCATTTTGTGATATTTTCACCCCCTCTACACTAAGTACAAAGCGAAAAAATGAAATTTGCACCCCCAAAACACTTACTAGGGTGCAAAAATTTCCTAATTTTCACTCTGTATACACTTGCAAAGGCTCGAAAATCAAGTTTATTCGAAACTTTTCGCTCTGTGGATAACTGTGCAGGCATGAAAATCAGGGATTTTCACTCTGTGTATAAATGGTAGGGCACGAAAATATTGAAAGACCTTTAAAGATACGGGATCCGAGGCTAAATCCTCTCAAATTTAGTAAAGTCTTGAGCATTTTTGGGAAATAAAGACCCTAAATAGACTCAAAAATCAATTTAATACATAATTAAGTAAGTTTTAGGAAGTTTATTAAGCTTTAGAACACCAAAATTTTGAAACAAATTCAAATTAATCCCCAGCAGAGTCGTCAATCGGTTAATGGTGATTATAGTAGGAATGTGCCTACTCTAATTATCCATATTACTATGAATTGGTGAGATTCAATTGATAGAAATGAAGCAATTATTTAAAGTTTCCTAAGATTCTTAACTATTTTGAATTTGAAATAAACTTGGAGGGAAAAACTTAAACTCATAAATGGGAGGGAAATTTGAATTGCTTCATATAACGTCAAAGAAGAAATGATACTTACTTACAACCTTGCTTGAGGTGAATCTATTCTCCTTTGCTTTGAGCCATCCTTCTTTGTCATTTCCTTTGATCCTTCAAGAGATTTGTTGAAGATGAGCTTTCCTAACTTCCAAATCTTCCATCATGCCTCTACTCTCACTTTCTGTCTTTTACTATGCCCCAAATGCCTTTATTTTATAGCACCGGGAAATGGGAATTCAAGATTTAACTTTCTATGTGGGATAATACATTTTCTTGTTTTTTTATTATTCACTCAAAAACACACTTTTCCATTATTTTCAGGCTTTTGACATAAATTTCTAGAATTTTCAGGACAATTAATACACCTCTGATGTATTCTTTCCACCCTAAGAGTTTTGGAAACTAGGTTTTGTCCCTTTAAGTGGTCCTAGACTTGGCATGTTTAGAGCAACCTTTGTCTTCGCATACTTCTTCCTTTGCGGAAGCAATGGTCAGATGAGATATTAAAGCTCTCAGTTGTTCCAGATTTCTGGTCTTCATGTTGCGATCGAATGGAAAAATGTCCTTCTTGCTTCACTTGTTAAGGGTTTTAATTTGATCATTAACACTCTCTCTCCCTCTCTCTCTCTAAAAATACAATATATCTCTCTCTTATCTCTACCTCTCTCCAAACACCTAACCTTCAATCTCTCTCTCTCTAAATTCCCTAACCACCAATCTCTCTCTCAACCTTATTGTGAAATCTCTTTCTCTCTCAAATCCTAAACCCTGACATCTCTATCACTCTAAACCCTTAAACCCCTAATCTCTCTCTCTATCTCTCTCTAAACCCCTAACAATCAATCTCTCTCTATCTCTCTCTCTCTCTAAACCCACGCCCCCCAATCTCTCAATATCTCTCTCTCTAAAACCCTAGACCTGAATCACTCTTTCTCGTTATCTATCTATCTAAACCCCTAAGAATAAATCTATCTCTCTCTAAACCCTTAACCTCAAATCTCTCTCTCTCACTCTCTCTCTAAACACCTAATTCCCAACCTTTCTCTCTCTCTCTAAACACTAATTCCCAACCTCTCTCTCTCTGTATATATATATAAACCCCTAACCCCCAATATATATATATATATCTCTATTTAAACATGTAAATCCTAATATCTATCACTATCTCTATATCTCTAAACCCCAATCTCTATCTATCTCTAAACCCCTAACCCACAATCTCTCTCTCTCTCTCTCTCTAAACCCCTAACCTCCAATCTCTCTATCTGTCTCTCTCTCCCTCTAAACCCCTTACCACCAATTTATCTCTCTCCCTCTCTCTCTCTAAACCCCTAACCTCCAATATCTCACACTCTCTAAACCCCCAACCTCCAATATCTCTCTATCTCTAAAACCCTAATTCTCTCTCTCTCTCTCTCTCTCTCTCTCTCTCTCTCTCTAAACCCATAACCCCCAATATCTCTCTCTCTAAACCCGTAACCTCCAATATATCTCTACCTATAAACCTATAAATCCCAATTTCTATCTCTCTCTCTTTCTAAACCCCTAACTTCCTCTCTTTCTCTCTCTCTCTCTCTCTCTCTCTCAAAACACCTACTCCCTAATCTCTCTTTCTCTCTCTCTCTCTAAACCCCTAACCTCTCATCTCTCTATATCTCTATAAATACTTAACATTTGATCTCTCTCTCTCTCCCTCTAAACCTTCAGTCTCTCTCTCTCTATATATATATTTCTAGATCCTTAACCCTCAATCTATCTCTCTCACTATATCTCTCTCTCTCTAAAACCTTAACCCCCAATCTCTCTCTCACTAATACCCAAATCTCAAATCTCTCTCTAAAATCCTAAACCCCAATATATTTATGTCTCCCTCTCTCTAAACCACTAACCCCTAAACCACAATCTCTCTCATTCTAAACCATTAAAGCTCCAATCTCTCTTTCTCTAAACCACCAATCTCTCTCTAAAACCCTCCTAACCCCAAATCTCTCTCTCTCTCTCTCTCTCTCTCTCTCTCTCTCTCTCTCTCGCTATATATATATATATATATAACCCTATCCTTCCATCTCACTCCCTCTCTCTAAACCCCTAACCTCAAATATCCCTCTATCCCTCTATCTCTCTCTAAACCCCTAACCCCCCCTCTCTCTCTCTCTCAATTCCTAACCCTTAATCTCTATATGTCTATCTCTCTCTCTAAATAACTAACACCAATATCTCTCTCTCTTTCTCTCTAAACCACTAACCCCCAATTTCTCTCTCTCTCTCTCTCTCTCTCTCTCTCTCTCTCTCTCTCTAAGCCCCTAATCCCCAATCTCTCTCTCTAAATCCCTAACCTCCAATCTCTCTCTCTCTAAACACCTAAACCCCAATCTCTCTTTCTCTCCAAAATCCTAAACTGCAATCTCTCTCTGTCTAAACCCTTAACCCCCAATCTCTCTCTCTCTCCCTCTCTCCCTCTCCCTCTCCAAACCCCTAACCCCCAATATCTCTCTCTCTAAATCCCTAACCCCAAATCTCTTTCTCTCTCTAAACCCCTAACCTCCATTATCTCTCTCTCTCTCTAAACCCCTACCCCTATTATCCCTCACTCTCTCTCTCTCTCTAAACCCCTACCCCCATTCTCCCTCCCTCTCTCCTACTCTAAATGCCTAGCCTCCAATCTCTCTCTATATCTCTCTCTAAAACCCTAACCCAACCTCCCTCTCTCTCTCTCTAAACCCCTAACCTCTAATCTCTCTCTCTCTCAAAACACCTAAGCTCTTATCTCCCTCTCTCTCTAAACATTCAATCTCTCCCTCTCTCTAAACCCCTAATATCCAATCTCTCTCTCTCTCCACACCCCTTGTTGGCACGTTATTTCTTTTTTTCAAAATTTGAATGAGGCATGACTAATATAAAAAAAAATTGATATAACCCAAAGCATTGGGTTGAAAGCGCCTATCCCTAAAGAAGGTACCACATGACCGGGGAGAGAGGATCTAAAGAGATTGATGAGATGGCTTGAGAAATTATATGATAGGATTGACGGTCAAGATTGCAGTATGAAAAGATCGACGGCGGAAGAGAGGTTTCGCTGGAAAAGGAGCAAGGTGGATAATGGAAGTAAAAGCCGTTGAAATGTCAAATGAAGCGACATTAAAGGGATGTTAGAATCGATGGCCATTTGATCAGGTGGTGGATAGATCAACGACCCACATTTATTTTGCACCCCCAACACGCACGATGAAACGAGATCCTTGGTGCTTCTGAAATACCATACTGCCCTCCACATGTCGGCATTATATCATTTCGCAATCCGGGAGGGCGGTAAGGGAAACCACTCCTCTACGTTGTGAAACCGCCTTCAGAATGTATAAAAATCCAAAAGCACGTGGATGTGTTGACATTTGTCTTTTTGACATCGGGTGATTGGGACGTGTGCGTGTAGCGGGAAGGAGACAGAGCATACCTTTTTCATCATGTCAGTGCCAAGTAGGCCCTTCAAAACTCATGCAAGCATTTAGAAAGTTTCTATATGATGGAAGACTATGGTGAAATGGTTTCTAAGAATGTCAAAAATGTAAGAATAGAATAAACCCTAGAAGAAAGAGACTATGACATTTATGACCCTATAATGGTTAAATTTCCAATTTCAGAAATCAAAAGAAAGCTAGAGGGTTTGCACAACCAGAAATTAGACGCACACAATGTTTACAGGTCCAATTTAATCCATTTCTGTCTGGAACAAACTCTAGGGTTCCCAGATTTTGTTTCATGGTGTGAAATGAATTATTCTCATAACGAAAAACTGATTATGAATTCATCCAAAACAAAAATCCTTTTCCCTCTCATCTCCTCAACTGTTAGGAAATCCTTAGAGGTACCCATGTCCTTCTCTCGTGACCAAGAAAACTTCGCTGAATAAACATTAGTTAGCCAATACATATAGTCATCCCCTGAAGCCAAGCAAGCCTTCTTGACCAATTGCCTAAAACCTGACCTCGCAATGGAAAATACCCCTTATCCACTGGACATCAACTTCTTTGATGAAAATTCACAGTTAGTTTTGTCACTAATTTCCCAGTTCTTAGGGTTTGATAATGATTCAATGATCATAGAAGTCCAGCTAAGTCTACTTTTCAGATTGAGTTTTGGTATGCCATAGATAGATTATAGTCGAGTCCCTTGCCTTAAATTTGATGAATTCTTGGCTGAAAGTATTCACTCTTAGCTGATGAATTTCCAAAACACTAGACATTTTAGATTCCATACATACTTGATATAAATGCTTTTATATTCAATTGAGAAGGATTTACATTTCCCACAAGTGGTATTTTCAGACACAGTGGAAAACAATATGTTCAACTTCATGAATCTCATCTTGTCAGAAGTGTATAGATTAATTTTTGAAGAAAATTTACCAAGAGTGCTACCAGAGATGAAGACCTTAATGCAGTTGAGCCCAGAAAAAGCAGTTGGAGATTGGTTTTATTGAAGCAACATACAATGATTAGGATTTATGGGTTTGTTAAAGAGCCATATGTTCTTCCAGCCTTTTTTACTTTGAGAGTATTTGCTTTAGAATTTGTCAGACAGAAGTTAACAGTTGAAAATGACCATTGTTTGGCCTTCAAAAAAGCTCCAGATATAAAGTTTCCTTTAAAAATTGGTCCTTTCATCATCAAAAATAGGAATGCTCTTTCCTTTATAGAAAAACAATTGGAGATATTGGATTTTAAGAAGGCCTTTGCTATCAATTACGACCCATGTCATGTCATTTTCCATAGAAGGAAACAAAACAAAAGCAAAGCATTTGATCATCTGGAAGTTGAAGGGTTAGCAAGGAGGAATAATCTATTACAATATGAATCCGACACAAAAGTTTCAGAAAGTTTGCAGTCAAATCTTTCTACCCTGGCAAAATTTTCAACCAAGTTGATACCTACCCTAGGTAAGATTGAAACAACTAGCAAAAGGGGTTTCCATGAAAGTACTAAAATGCAGCTGGAAGAAGAAAGAGAAGTTAAAAGATTAAAATCAATTCAGCAAGATGAAATGATTGTATTAGACAATGGAAAAGGAAAAGAGAAAGAAAAATACCAAGCCCCGAAAGTTCAAATGTATAAATATAATTTTGATGAAGAAAAATATGCAGGTGATGCTAATAAGTTTCAGTCAAGAGCTGAGTTGTATGTTAAGTATGGTCAAGACAAGCAGGAAGCATCAGAAAAAATCCATAAATTATTTCTGAGAGTCAGGAATCTCATCAATTCAGAAATTACCCTGATGACCAGTAGGGATCCTGTAAAGAATACCTTGAATCTGGTTTTATCATCTGATGAGAAGGTCACAGAGATGAAACTAAATTTACAAAATATACTAGCCCCAGATAAGATTCACTTGCATAGGAAGACCGGAGAAGTCATTCACACAGATTTGATGAAAGCTACCCTGAACGTTGCAAAGCTGCAAAATACAGTGAATGGGTTGGAAATTCAGTTGAAATAGGAGAAGACAAAAAATAGAGCTCATCAACAGCAAATCAAAAGGTTTCAAGTTGATTTAATGGAAAATAATGATGATCCAAATAAAAGAGATGTAAGCAAAAATATTTTAATTGAAAAAGAAAACACCATTCAATTACTCAAAAGAAAACTCAAAATCCCAGCAACTCAGTTCATTCAAGCCTCTCAGTTGACTGTATTAGAACAAGAAAAGGAATCCATGTCACAGGAATTATATGATTGTAAAGCTACATTGCTTAAACTTGAAGGAAAAGAGGTGAATTGGGAGAAAGAGAAATTGATTCTCAAGACTCAAATTGAAGATTTGAAAATAAAATTAGCAGGTGTGGTGCAAGAGAAGCAAGGAACGAGTTAGACTGGAAAAGAAGCTAGTACAGAGGATCTAATCCAAGATATGTCCCAAGTTAGCTTGAAAGAGGTGGAGATCAAAGAATTGAAGGAAGAGAAACAAAGGTTAGAGGAAGAAAATCAGAAAAAGGAGGAAGAAAGAAAGGAATTGGAAAACAAGAATAAGGAAATGATGGATAAAAATCAGAAATTATTATCTCAAGTGACAGGGCAGCTTCCATTGCAAGGAACAAAAAATTTAATTTGGGATTTGATCATAAATGAAGCTGCAAAATTCAGGCAATGGCTATTAAAAACAGAGTAGCAGTTATAACTTGGGCTGGTAGAGTTCTTGGAAAACCTTCTCACATTGAGAATGTCCAAGCAAAAGTGGAACAGATGAAGAAATACGTGGAAGCTTTCAAAAAAGCATTTGAAAAACTAATTCAGAAAGGATTTCCTTCTTTTGGGGATGAAAAGGATAAATTAATTTCACAGAATGATTATAAGAATTTGTTATTTGATATCGGGATGAACCATGAAAAGTTTGAAGATATGAATCATGTCCTAACAGGGAAGCTTGTGCTAGAAAAAATTTCAAATGATTTTGAAATTCTAAACCAGTTAGCCATGATAGGTGCAAAGATACCTCCGATATCTATTGCAGAACATGTGGAAATGATGTTTCTTGTCAAGGAAATGACTAGTTATGAAATACCTTGTACAGAGAAAGGGAAGGTAGTGGATAAGTATGGGGAAATGAAGTACAGTTTGCACATGAGAAAACTCTTATCCGAGAAAGAAGTTTCCTCAACAGCTACAGCCAATAGAAGACACCAAATCCTATATTTTGAAGAATTTTGAAATTGTATTAATTTTGACAAAAATAGAATGTAATAAGAATTTTAAAGTTTACTATTTTTAGTAGCAAAGCAGTTAGGTTTTTCCTCAAGAGGATTTTCAATGTATAAAAGGAAAAATTTTGCAATGTGATAGGGTTTTGAACCCGTGAAAGGAATACACATTTTGTATTGAGTTTTTCTCAGTTTGAATAAAGATGGTCGAGCAGAGTTGAAACATTTTTCAAAGAGAAAAGATTCTTGTGTTGTTGATTTACATTTTGTAATCTCCTTTCCTTTATGTGATTTGTTATTCCAGTGAATTACTTTCCATTTTGTTCTCCTTCATGCTTAGATGAAATTTTGATTAAATCGAAATTCATGTAACTATGTTCTGATTTATCAGGTTTGAGTATTCACAGTTTTCCACTAAAAATGATATTGGATTCATTTATAATATGTGCTCAATATTGATGGATTGTCCCTTTTTCTTCCTTTATCACCTGCAAAAAGAACTTGACTGTGAAAAGATAACTACCCTTCCTTTGAAAAAATATTTATTGTTGAAATTCTATTGACTCTTAAACATTGTGATTAAGACTCCATGTCCATTGGTTTTTATGTGTTTCATCCCTTTACAAATTTAAAGCACAATCATTTTGAAATATCTCTAGCTGTTGTATCTATTTGTTGAGAGAGCTCTCTCTAGTAGGAAAAAATATAGGTTTCCTCCTAAAGATTGGTTTGAAATAGTTACCTTAGAACTATCCTTTCACAACCAAGGGAGAAATTATGAGTGCTAACATTTTGGCGTCTGTTGTGGCCACAACAGATCCCATGCTTACTTAAGCACGGGAGCCCCGATCTTAATAAACACTATGGTGTTTGGGTGAGTCATTTTGTAAATGTTAGAATTTTGATTTTACCTCTAATTTTCTTCACCCATGCCTTTGGTTTGTTTGTTTGCAACTGTTGTTCATTTTTCCAAGGTGTTTTGGTATAAAAGGAAAAGAAAGCTAAATTTTTTATTATTTTGTTGATTGTTATCATCATTCCGAAAATTAGCATTTGGAGTCTCCGAAACCTACAACCCAACAGTTGTGGGTTATGGGACTGTTGTTTGAAATTTTGATATTTAGTGATCCCGCAATCCACAACTCGACATTTGCAGGTTGTGGAACTGATCAGTAATAAGACCAAGGAATAATTACCCTAAAACCCGAACTCCGCAATGGCAGCATTCGGCTTTCAGGATGATTGTTTTTTGTTTATTTGTTGTGTGCTCCCGAAACCCGCAAACCATAATTTCGGGATGCGGCTTTCGGGATGGATATTTTACATCACAGTTCAACGTTCCGAAGCCCGCCACCTGCACAGTAGGTTTTTGGATTTCGGAAATCCTCTCTTTTACTTTCATTTTTGTGAACCTACAACCCGCAAATCCGTACTTTCGGATTTCGTCTTGCGGAATCTTTGCATAAAAACTTCGTGAACTTAATTGAATTCAATTCCGCATCTCGCTCTAGCTAATCTCAGCCGTCCATTGTTACAAATTTGTGGCCATGTTGATTTTGGGTAATCAGTTAAGTCAAGATGCACTATTTTGTCTATGGAAAGCTGGTTCTCCCAGATTATCAGTTTTTCTGTATAATTTGTAACAGTGGATACTACTACAAGATTATCAATTGCTTCATGTTGGATGGACACTATTGCTCTGCCTTAAGTTCGCCGTGTCTGGTCTCGAGTTTTAACGTTTTGTCGTTTTGCTACGCTTATTAATGATCATCTCTTTTCACTTAAAATACGATTTCAAAGCTTCTATCCTTCTCATTGAAGTTGGGTCAGATTGATCCGATTTGTTACGTGTGAAGAACTGATCATCCGTGTACTGGAACTCCTAATCAAGATTTTTTGCAGGTCAATTCTATCACCGCAGCCTCCGTTTCCATTATTAATTACCAGTTATAATTATCGATGGGGGGTTTCCTATAACGATGTGATAGTAAAAGCAATTCAAAATCATGCAAGCAGTAATTGAACCTATACTTTGCACAAACTTAAACTCAAATCTCGGTTTTTTTCATGATAGTTGAAGTAATTATAATGGGTTCATTGCGTAAGTTTAATCATTTCAAATTGCCTTGCTTAATCAGCATCACCCTACCTGTTGGTCTTAAAGTAGCAATTAACGTGAAAATTCTACATTGCTCATTGTTTTCTGTAATAGGAAACTTTCTACACATCGTTTTGGGCATCCTGCTATCTAAAGATTTATCTAGGATGATTAATTTCCATGCAGGAGGTGAACCTTCTAATATTCATGTTGATAATGAAGAACTTTACCCCTTTTTGTATCAAGAAACGTTGTCACCACCATTTGATGCAGGTATTCCTGATCTTAGCAGCGACAGTAGTGAAGAGGACTTTAAAGCGTTATCTTCCTATGTGCAAAATTCCATGGGGCAGAGAAAGGAAATTCTAGAAGAACCAGCTCACCTTGATGACGATGTCATACAAGACTTTATAATCAATGGAGAACCTGACGTACCGGCCACTATTTCTGAAGTAAATCCTTTAATGGATTTCTCTGTTTTTAACCATGAATTACCTGATCCTGAATTTCCTACAGCAAATGTTTCACAAACCATGCCACCTGTCGAAGATAATGAACAATCTGTTATTGAATTTTTATGGTGCCACGAGAACCTATCTGATTAAAGAGCGAGTCTTTGTAACATCTTTTTGGTAATAAAGTGGCAGAAAAATCCTTCAAGCTGGAAAGAAGCAAGTTTTATTGGATTGACGGTTGGAGCCGATTTTTGTAATTTCTATTTTGTATAATTTCTCCTTTTGAGATTTTGGGTAAAATTTAGTATTTAAGGAGGAATGTTTCCCTTAGCAAAGGGTTGGGAATTTTGGAATTACGATTCAGCAGGAGTATGGATTGAAGATGCTCTATCTATTCAAGCTATTGTAATTTGTGTACAAGACTTTTATATGCAGTAAAGTTATCTTTATCCACCTTCTTGTGTTCTTCAAATTTCTTTGAGAATCGCTGAGTTAAATGTTTCAAATTGTCATCAGCTATGTGTTCAATCTATTGCAGATCACTTATTGATGTATATGATCCTTCATATTGATTTTTCTGTATGTTTTGACTCATGCTCTAGATTGTTCTATTAAATTTCTTTGATTGAATAGTTCTCACTTTTATATTTCTGCAAATGATTAGATGCAACTAAATATGTATAATCAGTTGTTAATTTTTAAATTGACGCAATGATTACAGATCAGGTATTTGAATGGGCTTAAACACTTTGAAGAATTGTCACTTAATTTCTTAATTGATAAAGCTTTAACTAACAAGTGAAGAACCTGAAGACATTTCTGTTTAAGGTACTTAATCACTTGTCCATCTCACTTCAATTCTGATCTACACGACATCAACTCTTCCTTTTAGGCTAGATCTGACTCAGAATAGGTTCTTACCTTAGGTAGGTTAAGTTAGATTTCGGTAACTAGTTTTCACTTTGTTTTCCTTAATAGGAAAAATGATCTTTCATGATCAAATATTTTACTCATAGAGTGCCAACAAGGGCCAAATATCCGTGGGTGATCACCACACAAAACAGCTCGAGGATAGAATTGCCCTTGCATAGGGTCTTTCGAAGCCTTTGGCTGGGTTTTCATCCCCTGTTGTGTGCCTTGGACCCCATTCCAGCATTTTGCACTCACCCTGCACCCCCGAGGCATCAACAAATGGCGCTAGAAGGAGGGCCACTAGTAAAACATGCCTAAGCAAACTACTAATAAGCCTCCTCCAGCAAGTACTTCAATGGTTCAAACCTGAAGCCAGACTAGGGCTTCAACATCTAAACAACCAACTGATTCGCAACCTACAGTTCTCCCTATTACATCTGTGCAACCTACATTTATACCCGTTACACTGGTGGTACGACAAGAGAACAGAGGAGAAATCATCTTCACGTCGCCCTCAAGGGGACCCATTTCGTTAGAACAGTTATTGAAAACATCCACCGATAGGGTTTTAAGAGTAGAACAAAAACGTCTTGCTGATCAAAGAAGACGCGATCTGGCAGCTCTAAACTTAGAAGGTGTTTTGAAGGCTAGAGATCGAGAAGAACAACAAGTTCCCACCTCACAGACCTATGATCCACCAATTCAACTGACTGATAGTTTTAACACACAGGATTGACATACAGCTGATCACCAATCTGAAAACCAAGACCTAGTCAATCAACCAGATTCTCCTGAATATAACCGTGAGGCCACTCTCGTAGGAACACAAGGTCAACCAAATCTTGGAGCCGGTGGTCCACCATCGTTCCCTCCTTCATCTTCATCATCTTCCTCGGACACAGAGAATTCTTCTAGTTCGTCATCTGAAGAAGAAGAACAAGAACCTCCAATGGCTGGAGAAGGTCAGAATAGACCTTGGATTGACCAAGGTACAGTTTTCATACTAGGAGATTAACATAGATTACCAAAGAATCCTTAAAAATGGTTTCCTAAATTCAACCCTGATGATAAAACGCCCGCGTTGGATCACATAAAAAATTTTATGCAAGCAATCAGGCTTAGAAGCGTGGTATATGAGGAGACTCTTTCCATATACTTTTGAGGGTAGAGTGGCCACTTCGTATTTTGCTTTACCAGTCCAATCCATAACGTCCTGGGATGAATTCGAAAAAACATTTTACCCAGAAGTTCAGGGATGACAAAACATCGCAAGATCTTGTCTTATATTTTTCCTCCATGAAATCCAAAGGAAAAGAAAGGGTAAAAGACTTTAACCAAAGGTTTTCATATCTCAAAAACAGAATTCATGCCAATCTTCTTCCTGCTGAAGAATTATTGGTGGATTATTATGAAAAGGGTCTGCCTCCCTCCATTGCAATATGGGTCAAAAGGGCACAGAAGGGTACTCTACTGGAAGCATTTGATGAAGCAATCCAATTTGAGAAAGACATCTTTTGTCTGGATGACAGCCCTGAATCCTCAGAAGGACAACCTTCCACTTCCAGGAAGAAAATTGAGATTGTCCCTAAACCCATAGTTCAGAACAAGGATTCATTTGATTTGACTGACATGAAGAAATTCCTTCAGAAGATGTCGAATGAGATGGTGGATTTGAAGAAAAACACTAACAATAATCAGAATCAGAATAGAGGTTTTGTAAGGCCACCATTTAGGAGACCTTACCAGCCTCCACAAAATCTACCACCACCAAATCCGGCAGATGCACTCACAAATGATGAACTCTTTTCTATTTTTAGAGCATTGGCAGTAGAATCCCAAGTCACCCTTGACACTTCTAACGATCATACTACCCCGTATCCTCCACTACCTGAAGAAGAAGCAGAAGATGATCCACAGGTCGATGCTGTGGATTGCTTTTTGGAACTTCCTATGTGTGAAGCAGAAGAAGAAGAACCTAAGGCGGTGTTTAACACAAAACATCCTTATAATACAAGGTCAATACCACAGCCACCTCAAGAACCTTCATCTTCTTCCCCAGTTCCCACAAGTAACAAGACTGTCCCACAGAAGGATACAGTCCTCCCTCAAATGGAGTACAACCTGGTTGAAGACCTAATAAGAGTCAAAGCAAACATATCTCTGTTTGAGCTACTCAATATTCCTGCTATGAGAGACTCTTTACCTAAAAACATGATAGTCAAACAACCTAGAGAGTCACAGAATAATAATCTAGACTCTGTCACTAAAACTAATGATAAAAAAACAACAAGTAAGAGAACTCCTCCTTTCTTGCTTACTTTTGAGATTTTCAATCGGAATGTACACAACTGCATGATAGATTCGGGAGCATCATCAAATGTGATGCCCCTCTCTATTTGCAGAAAATTGAATGCAACGTGGGAACCTTGTCCAACCCAGATTGTGCAACTTGACAGATCCAAATTCGAAGTGTTTGGCAAATTGAGAAACGTTCTGCTCACGCTGTCAGCTGATCCCAGGATCCATCAGACAGTTGACATTGTGATAGCTGACATCCCAGAAGCCTATGGGATGTGGTTAAGCAGGGACTGGTCAGAGAAACTTAAGGGTTACTTTGCAACCAACTAGTCCCACTTATGGTTGTCATACAATGGTCAACCAAATAAAATTAATATCAGCAGAGAACCTTTTATGAAACAGACAGTTACTAATCTTAATGATTCAAGTGAACTTGCTGGTTATCTCACCTCTCGTACAGAGCACTTTACATTCGATACCTTTTTCGGTGAGTTCTTAGCTAATGCCTCACCAGAAGAAAGCATTCATAACGAATCACATATCACTCAGGTTACTTCTATACCTTTTTCTGGTGAAATTATGCATAATGTATATAATGTGAATACAAATTTTAGATTAGACCCTGTCTCATGGAATTTATTTTTCGATGGCTCCAAGTCCAAGGAGGGAGCTGGAGCAGGTTGTGTTCTTATCAATCCTAAAGGAATGAAAATCATGATTGCTTGTAGATTAGAATTTGACTATACTAATAATGTAGCCGAATATGAAGCTCTTGTGCAGGGGCTCAGGAAGGCCATTGATTTGGGTGTTCAAGTAATAGAGTGCTATGGGGACTCCGAAATTATAATCAAGCAAGTCAGAAATAAGATACACTGCTTGTATCCGCGTTTGGCTAATTGTCAAAAGCTGGTAAGGGAGCTAACCAACTCATTTTCAACATTCAATATTAAATCAGTTCCTAGATCACAAAATTTTGATGCAGATCTGTTAGCAAACACAGCTTCTAGACTAATTCCACCGGAAGGTCTATCTCCTCAAAATTTTTCAATTGAATTGATATACGGACCATCTATTCCAGACAATGTGACTAATTGGAAAGTGTTTGATGATGACCGACAGATAATTGACTTCCTCACTGCTTAGGATACGTTTCAAGACATGGCCATCGATGAAACAGAACATGAAAAGTCTCTCACTAATTCCTCAAACGTCATCCCGAAGTCGGTGATCAATCTAGAAAAGTTTTACGATTTACAGGACAAATTCAAATCTCAGACTAATTGTAAAACTCAAAGTTCATCTTTGAATTATGAACGGGTCAACCTAGGCACCGAACAGGTACCTTGTTTCATCAATTTGGGAATTGATTGCACCCCTGAAGAACGTAGAGACATTATTGCATTGTGTAAACAGCATAAAGATGTCTTTTCCTGAACTTATGATGAATTAAGAACGTTTGACACTAGCGTCATGTTCCACAACATACCCATGAAACCAGAGGTTAAGCCATTTCAACAAAAGCTACGGAAAATGCACCCCATTTTAGAGTCTTCTGTTAAAAAGGAACTGGAGAAGTTACTCAATGCTCGGATTATCTTTCCGATCAGGCACACTCAGTGGATCGTCAACTTAGTACCTGTCCGTAAGAAAAATGGAGAAATTCGACTCTGTGTTGATTTCAGGAACCTAAATCGGGCTTCTAAGAAAGACAACTATCATGTTCAACCTATGGAGCAGACTCTTTAGAAGGTATCCGAATCAGAGATGTTTTCCCTCCTGGATGCTTTTTTGGGGTATAACCAGGTTATGGTCGCCCCAGACGATCAATTGAAAACAACCTTCAGAACCCCATGGGGTACTTTTGCTTACAGATGGATGCCTTTCGAGTTGATCAATGTTGGAGCTACTTTTCAGAGAGCTATGGATATAGCTTTCCAAGGGTTAATGCATAATTCTGTCGTGGTTTACCTTGACGATATCACTATTTACTCTAAAAAATGACATGAACATGTGTTCGCTTTAAAACAAGTTTTTGATCGCTGCAGGAAATTCGGTATTTCTCTCAACCCGAAGAAATCTATTCGTGCAGTAACTGAAGGAAAACTTTTGGGCTTCATTGTTTTGAAAGAAGGTATGGTTGTTGACCTTGAACGTACAGAGGCCATTTCAAAAATTGGTTTACCCTGTTCGTGCAAAGCAATGCAATCCTTCCTAGGTAAGAACAATTTTGTATGGAGATTTGTACCAAATTTTGCTCAAATAGGTAAACCATTGCAACTCTTGGTCAAGAAAGATGTACAGTTTACTTGGTCGCAGGAACAGAGAGATGCGTTTATCAGAATTCTAAAAGCCATTGCAAGAAGCTCCTGCCCTCATGTCCCCATATTTTGATAAGGATTTCATTCTTTATACTTTTGCAACTGATTTTTCTTATGCAGCTGTGCTAATGCAAAAGCATGATAATGATGCAAAAATCCCCATCTCTTTCATGAGCTCAACATTCAAAGGTGCAGAGCTTAAATATTCACAGATTGATAAGCAAGCTTATGCAGTTTATAAATTTGTCAAACATTACAGACCCTACTTGTTGAAGTCCCAAACCAAAGTCATTGTTCCATATTCTACTATCAGGAATGTCCTCATTCAGAAAGAGTTAGGGGAAAAGAGGTCCCATTGGATGACTTCCCTACAAGAATATGATCTTGAGATTAGACCGACAAAAATTGTAAAAGGAAAGGGCCTTTGTCTTCTTACTGCGCAATCCAATGACCCTGCACAGTAGCAGTCTAAATGGGATCATGAGGAAGAAATTCCCTCAGGTGTTGTTAACATTATTGATGCCCCAACATCAGAATGGTACAACGATATCAAATTTTTTCTGAACCATGGGTTTGCTCCTGAAACTCTCAATTTTAAGAAAAGAAGAGCTTTAAGACTAAATTCTGCTCCTTATCAATTCATTCATCAAGTTCTTTTTAGAAAAAATTATGATGGAGTATTTCTCAGATGCTTGGAAAAACATGAAACTGATGACATTTTGTTTCAATTTCATGCAGGTCCAGCTGGAGGCCATTTTTCAGGAGAGACGACAGCACACAAGATTCTCAGTGCTGGATATTATTGGCCCACACTGTTTAAATATGCCTATGCTTATGTGAGAAAATGTGAGCCATGCCATAAATGCACAGGGAAGTTTAGGAAACCTGCATTTCCTTTTCAACCAATTACGATTCAGTTTCCATTTCAACAATGGGGACTGGATTTTGTTGGGCCTATAAACCCTCCTTCATCTCTCCAACATAAGTATATTCTCACAGCCATAGACTATTTCACTAGATGGGTTGAAGCAACTCCTCTTAAACAATGCAATGCCACTCAAGTAATCTCTTTCCTTGACAGCCAGACTGTCACACACTTTGGTGCTCCAAAGTATTTAGTTTTCAATAATGCATCCTACTTCTCTTCAATCGATATAACTGAATATGCCTTTGAGATGGGAATTAAGCTTAAATTTTCTGCCAATTATTACCCTCAGGGTAACGGCTTGGCTAAATCATCAAATAAAAACCTAATTAATATTCTCAAGAAAACTGTAGCCTCTCATCACAGAGATTGGCATACACAGTTGTATAATGCATTATGGGCAGATCGAATTACCCCAAAAGTAGCAATTGCAAACTCCCCATACTGTTTGGTTTATGGCAAAGAAGCCATTCTCCCCACTAATCTCACCATTCCTTCGTTACAATTGGCCCAGTTTGTTCAAGAAGATGATTCTTCTCCCCTCCAGCAAAGAATTGACACCCTATTGAATCTAGAGGAGGACAGGGAAATAGCCAAGAACAAGTTGTATCATCATCAACAGATGGTGAAGAGATGGTTTGATGAAAAATCTTCTTCCGATAGGGAGTTTTCTATTGGTGACATGGTTTTGAGGTGGGACAAGCAACGTAAAGATAAAAATATATACACCAAGCTCCAACGTCTTTGGCTCGGACCTTTCATTATTACAAAAAAGATTGGTCCCAGCACAGTTCGATTGCAGACATTGGAGGGAGTTGTAGACACCTACCCGGTGAATATATCTCTTCTCAAAAAGTATTTCGTATGAGCAATCTGATGCACTTGTACATAGGTGTGATTTTTTTTCAATCATTTGTTTTATTGCGTTCATATTTTGATTGGTTTTCTTGTTTTGTTATTGGTTTTCATTAATAAGGCTCCATACTTGTGGTAATGGCTTATGATCACTTTTCTTAGCAACAATTGCTTCTGAAGTTTCAACATCGTTATCAATCTTACTTTCTGGCTTTTGATTAGAATTTGCTCTGAAGAATAAACAGTCAAATAAGTGCAGTGCCTTTGGATACTTTTCACTTTGATCATTATCTTTCACCGTGCTTTATCTGTGTAATTGAGGTATGGAGGATGGTCATCATTTCTCTATCTGGTGTTTCATGGTTGAACGGCATATCATAATAACCTCACCAGTTCTGATTGCTCATGGATCCTTTTACAATCACTTTGAATATGAAATTTGTTTAAAATTATAAGTTACTAGGTGGATGGTCTTGTTATCAAGCCAGCCCATTAGGTTCATAGGTGTTTAAAGTGGAATGACATCTTCACATCAAGCCACCACACTTGGAAGATGACTTTCAGTTCTGTTGGAAGGTGGAAGATCCTATTACAGGTCGGTCCATTCATGATCCGCAAAGCACTGGTGAGTAACATTATCACTATATGGTCACCAAGCCATGGTAATTCCGTGTAGCTTATGCCAAAATAAAGTGTTTTCTTTTTATAAGATTTTGTTATATACAAGAACAGGGGGGTCTTATCACAAGCCAGCCCTGCTATGATCATGAGTTTGACCTTGGACTAGAATTATCACTATATGGTCACCAAGCCATGATGATTTCTTTTGGTCGTACAACCAGAAGACAAGGAGTCTCGTCATCGAGCTAGCTTGAACAATTTCCAGATCGGGCTTGTGAATGGCACTGTTTCATCTAATCCCCAAGTTAGTACAGTGGTATTGTATCAACAAAATTTTATATTTATAAAAAAAAGAGAAGAGAAGAAAAGAAAAGACAAAAGATAAGATGATGAAGTGTTACTGAATATATATGTAATTAATAAACCAAGGAGATCTATAATTAGGATATCCATGAGCATTTCGAAGACTGTGCCCAGATTCAACACAAGCTGGTTTTCTATGATTACATCATGGTAAAGATTCGATATCACTCTCTAAATCTCCTTATCAGATGAGTGTTATCCTTACAATGATCATTGATTGAGATTTATCCATTTTTATGTTCATTGTTTGTTGGCTGTTATCTTTTCAGTATCTTCTAAGACTTGGGTTTCAAGCAATCGGTTGATCAACATGTTGTCTTTAGTTGGATTTGATTGCAGAGATAACTGGTTCTTCCCAGCCAGTCGCCATTTGCTGTGGCCACAACGGATCCCATGCTTACTTAAGCATGGGAGCCCCGATCTTAATAAACACTATGGTGTTTGGGTGAGTCATTTTGTAAATGTTAGAATTTTGATTTTACCTCTAATGTTCTTCACCCATGCCTTTGGTTTGTTTGTTTGCAACTGTTGTTCATTTTTCCAAGGTGTTTCGGTCTAAAAGGAAAAGAAAGATAAATTTTTTATTATTTTGTTGATTGTTATCATCATTCCAAAAATTAGCATTTGGAGTCTCCGAAACCCACAACACGACATTTGCGGGTTACGGGACTGTTGTTTGAAATTTTGGTATTTAGTGATCTCGCAATCCGCAACCCAACATTTGTGGGTTGCGAAACTGATTGGTAATATGACCAAGGAATAATTACCCCGAAACCCGAACTCTGCAATGGCGGCATTTAGCTTTCGGGTTGATCGTTTTTTGTTTATTTGTTGTGTGCTCCCGAAACCCGCAAACCGTAATTTCGGGATGCGGATTTCGGGATGGATATTTTACGTCACAGTTCAATGTTCCGAAGCCCACCACCCGCATAGTAGGTTTTCAGCTTTCGGAAATCCTTTTTTTTACTTTCATTTTTGTGAACCCGCAACCCACAAATCCGTACTTTCGGATTTCGGCTTGCGGAATCTTTGAATAAAAACTTCATGAACGTAATTGAATTCAATTCCGCATCCCGCTCTAGCTAATCTCAGCCATCCATTGTTACAAATTTGCAGCCACGTTGATTTTGGGTAATTAGTTAAGTTAGGATGCGCTATTTTGTCTATGGAAAGCTGGTTCTCCCAAATTATCAGTTTTTCTGTATAATTTGTAACAGTGGATACTACTACAAGATTATCAATTGCTTCATGTTGGATGGACACCATTGCTCTGCCTTAAGTTCGTCGTGTCTAGTCTCGAGTTTTGACGTTTTGTCGTTTTTGCTCCGCTTATTAATGATCATCTCTTTTCACTTAAAATGCGATTTCAAAGCTTCTATCCTTCTCATCGAAGTTGGGTCAAATTGATCCGATTTGTTACGTGTGAAGAACTAATCACCTGTGTACGGGAACTCCTAATCGAGATTTTTTGCAGGTCAATTCTATCACCACAGCCTCCATTTCCATTATTAATTACCAGTTATAATTATCGATGGGGGGTTTCCTATAACGATGTGATCATGAAAAGCAATTCAAAATCATGCAAGCAGTAATTGAACCTGTACTTTGTGTTAAATTTTCAGAATTTACTTCAATCTGATCTAGGATCTTAACTGAGAGAACAACATGTACAACAAATCTACAGCATATCAATCATGGACACAATAATGCAAGCACACAAGAGACACAGAGTTTACTTGGGAAAAACCATAAAGGTGAAAAACCCCAATAACTTCCTCAAAGATAGATAAAGCAATGATACAACCAGAATACAAGAGATAGTCTTCTCCTAGCAGCAGAGCCTCCTCCTCCACAAGTGCGCCACTCTCCCAAGTATGAGTGAGAGAATAGAATGATCAAATAGAGATCTCTCAATCTCTATTTATACTAGACTTGACTTGCCTAATAACCTTTACTAGGTTAGCCTTAACTTAACCACATAACACAATGCTGACTGGGCCGACACCCAATAGGGTGGTCTAATAACCCTTTGACCCACATGGCCGACCCCCACTAGGGTGGTCTAACAACCCTTCGACCCACATGACTTATACAGGGCCGACCCCAACAAGGTGGTCTAATAACCCATCAAGTATAAGTTACGACACTTACAATATAAATGATGACACTTTCGTATAGAGGAATAATAACATCTCTATAGGAATATAAAATACATATATCAAATACATGGGTGAAATACATTCCAAAGTTACATATACATCAACACTTCGCACAAGCTTAAACTCAAATCTTGGTTTTTTTCATGACAGTTGAAGTAATTATAATGGGTTCACTGCGTAAGTTTAATCATTGCAAATTGCCTCCCTTAATCGGCATCACCCTGCCTGTTGGTCATAAAGTAGCAATTAAAGTGAAAATTCTACATTGCTCATTGCTTTCTGTAATAGGAAACTTTCTGCACAGCGTTTTGGGCATCCTGTTATCTAAAGACTTATCTAGGATGAGTAATTTCCATGCAGGAGGTGAACCTTCTAATATTCATGTTGATAATGAGGAACTTTACCCCTTGTTGTATCAAGAAACGTTGTCACCACCATTTGATCCAGGTATTCCTGATCTTAGCAGCGGTAGTAGTGAAGAGGACTTTGAAGCGTTATCTTCCTATGTGCGACATTCCATGGGGCAGAGCAAGGAAATTCTGGAAGAACCAGCTAACCTTGATGACGATGTCATACAAGACTTTATAATCAATGGAGAACCTGACGTACCGGCCACTATTTCTGAAGTAAATCCTTTAATGGATTTCTCTGTTTCTGACCATGAATTACCTGATCTTGAATTTCCTACAGCAGATGTTTCACAAACCATGCCACCTATCGAAGATAATGAACAATCTGTTAATGAATTTTTATGGTGCCACGAGACCCTATCTGATTAAAGAGCGAGTCTTTGTAACATTGTTTTGGTAATAAGGAGGCGGAAAAATCCTTCAAGATGGAAAGAAGCGAGTTTTATTGGATCAACAGTTGGAGCCGATTTTTGTAATTTCTATTTTGTATAATTCCTCCTTTTGAGATTTTGGGTAAAATTTAGTATTTAAGGAGGAATGTTTCCCATAGCAAAGGGTTGGGAATTTTGGTATTACGATTCAGTAGGAGTATGGATTGAAGATGCTCTGTCTATTCGAGCCATTGTAATTTTTGTACAAAACTTTTATATGCAGTAAAGTTATCTTTATCCACCTTCTTGTGTTCTTCAAATTTCTTTGAGAATCGCTGAGTTAAATGTTTCAAATTGTCATCAGCTATGCATTCAATATATTGCAGATCACTTATTGATGTATATGATCCTTCATATTGATTTTTTTGTATGTTTTGACTCATGCTCTAAATTGTTCTATTAAATTTCTTTGATTGAATAGTTCTCTCTTTTATATTTCTGCAAATGATTCGATGCAACTAAATATGTATAATCAGTTGTTAATTTTTCAATTGACACAATGATTATAGATCAGGTATTTGAATGGGATTAAACACTTTGAAGAATTGTCACTTAATTTCTTAATTAATAAAGCTTTAATTAACAAGTGAAGAACCTGAAGACATTTCTGTTTAAGGTACTTAATCACTTGTCCATCTCAATTTCAATTCTGATCCGCACGACATCAACTCTTCCTTTTAGGCTAGATATGACTCAGAATAGGTTCTTACCTTAGGTAGGTTAAGTTATATTTCAGTAACTAGTTTTCACTTTTTCCTTGATAGGAAAACTGATCTTTCACGATAAAATCTTTTACTCATAGAGTGCCAGCGGAGGCCAAATATCCGTGGGTGATCACCACACCAAACAGCTTGAGGATAGAATTGCCCTTGCATAGGGTCTTTTGAAGCCTTTGGCTGGGTTTTCATCCCTTTTTGTGTGCCTTGGAACCCATTCCAGCATTTCACACTCACCCTACACCCCCAAGGCATCAACAGCACCGTTGTCGGTGATCGAAGGTTCAAATTTTCCCTGGGAAGAACGACACTTTAGATCAGATTGCCGTGGAAAAAAAAGTTTGATATTTATATTGGCTGTATTTTTCCTTGGCGATTCCAGTCTGAAGATTCAAATATAAAAAAGGAAACTCCAAAAAGAAATTGTGGCTTCCAGAAAGATCCATACGACGAGCAATCCAGATTCCCAGTCATTCCAAGCTTTAGAAAGGCTTGAAAATCTTCTGAGAAGGATTAAAGGGAAAGGTCAAGAATGTACATCTAAATCAAAAAATTTGTTCCCTTCTTTTTAAGAAGAATTGTTAAATATTGAAGACATTGGTTTAAGTAAAAGGTTTAAACAGTCTTTATTTAGATCCAAGTCTAAGTCAGATTTAAAAGAAACGGCTATTGATTAGAATAGATTTCATTCATACCTATTGCATTTTGTTTGGGAAGATTTACAAAAATCTGGAAAAGTTAAGTTGAAAGAACAAAAAATTCATAATCCACCACCACATACTCATAATATTGTTCAAAACCCCCCAGTAAGAATGGATACTATATTTTCGCCACTCTCCTTGCCTGATGTTTTACATGACCTTCCTCATAATTATGCACAAAGGATTATACTGTTTGATGGATAAGGAAATTACACAACTCAACAACACATTGATAGGTTTAATGATTTTATTGATCTTGAAGAAGTAGATTACGATTATGCAAAAATGGGGTTGTTTGCTCAAATTTTATCAAGAGAGGTTAAAAAATGGTTTAGAACTCTTGCTACAAGGTCTGTTCCTTCATAGGATGAATTTGCAAATCATTTTCTTACAAGATGGGAAGATAAAAAGAACCCTTAACAAATCTTGAAACAGTATAATAATTTGAAAAAGGGGAATTTTTAGTCTATTCAATAATTTTCTGGAAGGTTTATGAGACATATATAATTCAATCCCTATTGATTTTCAACCTACAGTAGGAGATGCCAAGTTACATTATGTAGATGCTTTTGATGGTGATTTTTCATGTATGCTAAGATAAATAAAACCAGCTACTTTACCCGACATGTTAAAAGATACAGTAGAAGTAGAGGGGAATTTGATGGCTTCTGGAAAAATGAAACAGAAAACAGAAACAGATTGAAGGAAAATTGGAGAAGAAAATCAAGCTTCAACTTCCTCTTCCACTGATGCTAAATTTGATGTTATGATGAAAACTATGGAAATACTCATGGACAGATTATCCTTGGAAAATAAACCTCAAAATAGAGACCAACAAGAGCCACAAATTAGAAATATGAATTTCAGAATACCAATTCCTCCACATATAAGACAGAGAGATCAGAGAGATCAGAGAAATCAAAGAGATGTAGAAGATCATCAAGTAAGACCTCCATTTCCTGAAAATTTTGTTGATGAAGAAGGAGAAACTAGACTTGTAGAAAGTCAAATACATCATTTTGATGATCTTGAATTTGAGGTTTATCTGACTAAAATGGAACATGACATGTTTTCTAAAGAAGGGGAGTGTAATACTTTTGAATTAGAAATAGAGCAATATCATATTAGGTATCAGAATGTTGTGAATGACCTTCAAAGAAAAATCAACCTCAGAAATAGAGATGTAGTTGTAAATAAAGGAAAAGGTCCTATTGAACAACCTTCAACTAGTCAACATAAGAAAGAAAAACAAAAGGAAGATGTAGTGAAAAGGGTTCTAGAGATTAAAATAGATTCAATAAAAAAAAGTGATAAAACACTCACTCCTTTCAACTTGTCGAGTGAGATTTCAAAAATTAAAATTTCCATCCCTTTTAATGAGATATTGAAAAATAGTGAGTACAAAGAGCAGATTGCAAACATGGTTAGGAGTGAAGGATGAATGGGACCTGATACGTTAGAAATAAATGATGTTGCCCCAATTATTCTTTTGGGTTCCAAAATGGAAGATAGTAGTTTGGAAGAGGTTCCACCTTTCTATGTGAATTTGATTATCCATGATATGTTTCTCCATAATTGCATGCTTGATTCAGGTGCTTCACATAATTTGATATTAAAAGTTGTGGTGGATAGTTTGGGTTTAGAAATCACAAGACCTTACAAAGATTTGTTTTCTTTTGATTCAAAAAAGGTCAGGTGTTTGGGATTGATCAAAGACTTGGTGGTTTCCCTGACTAAAATTCTAGCTAAAAGTATTGTCATGGATTAAGTTGTGGCAAATATTCCCCCAAAATTTGGTATGTTATTATCTAGGTCTTAGGCTTCAAAACTCAGAGGAACCTTATAGATGGATATTTCTTTCACTACAATTCCAGTTTTTGGTGAACATAGGAGGTTATACACAGAAAAGAGACTTGTGCTTCATATGTGGTAAGCAGTAAAGATGAACCAGATAATCATTCAATTTATGCAGTAGACATTGATTTAGGGTCTTCTATTTTTTACAATGATTTTCATCTTGAGAAAGAAACGGATTCTGACAAATAGAAGGAAGACAATAATTTGATTGCAGAACAAGAAATCCTTATGCAGAAACAAAGAGCCGAAGGGATTTGGACTATGCATTTTGATGGATCAAGAAGTAGAGAAGGTGTTGGTGCAGGTGTGTGGATAATAAATCTAGAGCGAGAGTTCTTCATTTATTCCTTTAAGTTGACCTTTGAGTGTACAAACAATGTTGAAGAATATGAAGCTTTGATTTTGGGACTTAATATGTTATAAGATTTGAAAGCAAAGAGAATAGATGTATATGGAGATTCTGAATTGGTAATTAATCAGGTGAATGGCATTTACCAAACTAAACATCCAAGGATGAGGGCATACAAGAATGAAGTTAGGGGTTTGCTTGGAAACGTTTTTGATGAACACAAGATAGTGGTGATACCCAGAATAAAAAATTCAGTGGCAGATTCCTTGGCTACTACTGTTGGAGCTTTTAAAGTTCCTAGTTTTTCAAACAAAAAATATAAGATTGAAATTGTGAATAGGCCTTCAATCCCTTATAACTCAAAATATTGGTAAGTTTTTGAAGATGATTTGCATATTAAAAATTTTTAAGAGATGTCGGACGAATTTTCCAATACAAATATTGATAATGAAGATCAGAATATGGAGGAATTTGATGACAATGAAGGATTCTCAGAGGAACAAGAAAAGTTCAAAGGGGTAATTGGAGGAAAATAAATTATTCAGCTGAAAAACAATGTTATTCCAAAAGGCCTTATACCTTTGGAAAAGTTGTTTGGCAGGGATGTGTTAATTTTTTAGCATTAATTCAATATACTCTAGGATCTTTACTAAGAGAATAACATGTACAGCATATCAAGCATATCAATCACAACAAGCAATCACATGAGACAATAGACACACCAAGTTTCACTGGGGAAAACCATAAAGGTGAAAAACCCCACAACTTCCTCAGAGATAGAAAGAGCAATGATACAACCCAAGTGCAAGAGATAGTCCTCCTAGCAGCTACTCCTCCTTCCTCACTTGTGCGCCACTTTCTAGAGAGTGTAGAAGTGAATAATGAAGTGATCAAATAAAGTGCCTCCCGCACTCTATTTATACATGACCTGTCCTGCCTCATAAACTAGCAGGGCTGACTTGTCTAACTCAGTCTAATAACCCATGGTAATACTAATCAGGGTCGACCCCACACTTGGTGGTCTAATAACACATCACTTGCAAGTTACGACACTTGCGACACTTGTCAATACAAATGATGACACTTCCGTATAGATGAATAATAACATCTCTATAGGAGTACAATATACATAGGTGAAATACATTCCGAAGTTACAATTACATCAACACTCCCATCCTGCCTAATAAACTAGCAGGGCTGACTTGTCTAACTCAGTCTAATAACCCATGGTAATACTAATCAGGGCCGACCCCACACTTGGTGGTCTAATAACACATCACTTGTAAGTTACGACACTTGCGACACTTGTCAATACAAATGACGACACTTCTGTATAGAGGAATAATAACATCTCTATAGGAGTACAATATACATAGGTGAAATACATTCCGAAGTTACAATTACATCAACACTCCCTCTTCACTAGGAAGGTATTTCTTGACACAGATCTTCTAGCACAAGTCTTCTTCTTTGGATCATCATCATCGAATCATCGTCCTTGAAACATCGTCATCATCACTGCTGCTGCTATCTCAATCAATCTCAAATCTACTCGTCATAGGAAGTTCTACAAAGCCATCCCTTTTTCATGCTGGATGTAGGCCCACCATATGTAGGTCTTCATCATCAGTGGCCATACTGTGGAACCTAGGACTGATTACGTGCATTAACAAAACCTAGCGCAGACTATAGGATCTTTTACATGTTGACCTTCACAAAACCTTCTCAAAGCATCCCAAGATGTTATGAGCCCACTGCTCTACCTGTCTGGATCTCGATAGAGCATCCCAGGTTGTTACAAGCACACCGCTCTACCTGTCCAGATTTTAAAGGATCTTTTCTATGTGAACTTTCTCAAAACCTACTCAAAGCATCCCAGGATGTTACGAGCACACCACTCTACCTGTCTGGATATCGATAGAGCATCCCAGGTTGTTACGAGCACACCGCTCTACCTGTCCGGATTTTAAAGGATATTTTCTATGCGAAACTGTAGCAAAACCTACTCAAAGCATCCCAGGATGTTACAAGCACACCGCACTACCTGTACAGATCTCGATAGAGCATCCTAGCATGTTACGAGCACACCGCTATACTTGTCCGTATTTTAAAGGAATGTCTATGCTACCTGCACAACCTGTCCACGCCCACAGAGTATCAACCCGATACTCAACATACATCATCCTGATGTACATCATCACATGATCAACCTAATCATCATCATATCATCATTCTGATGCATATCATCATTCTGATGCATATCATCTGGAGAAAAATCATGAAGCTCGTCATCTATGATCATCCTGATGCATATCATTTGGAGCAACATATTGAATCTCGTCGTCTGTGATCATCCTGATCAACATCATAGCATCATCCTTATGCATATCATCTAGAGCAGCATCCTAAAGCTCGTCATCTGTGATCATCCTGATCATACCATGCATCCACATGATGCAAACAATGTATCTACCTAATACATATCATCATACATGATCCACCTGATAATGCAATGTATCTACCTGATACATATCATCATACATGATCTACCTGATCATACAAGTATCCACCTAATACATATACAAATACATGATCCACCTGATCATACAATGCATCCACCTGATACATATATAAATACATGATCCACCTGATCATACAATGCATCCACCTAATACACATATAAATACATGATCCACCTGATCATACAATGCATCCACCTGATACATATATAAATACATGATCCACCTGATCATATCAAGCATCCAACATGATGCATATATAAATACATGATCAAACTGATGAAAAGCATCCAACATGATGCATATACAAATATATGATCAAATTGATCAAAGCATACAACATGATGCATATACAAATACATGATCAAACTTATCAAAGAATCCAACATGATGCATATACAAAGCAATAACTAGAGCATCGTCCTAATGCTCATCATCCAGTGCTTACATCCATAGCCATGGGAAGGATCCTCCTCTCCCCATGCGTGGAATGGCTCCTTCAAATGTGTCCATCACTTCTTCCTCGAAGTGTCGTCAATTTGAAGAACACCAAGCCTCTCTCTGAAGTACTCAAACTTCACTCTGGCTAATGGTTTCGTCAACACATCTGCAACCCGATCATCTATCGTAACATACAGGAGCTTCACTACTCCTCTATACACCATATCCCTGATATAGTGATATTTGATCTCAATGTGTTTCGACCTGTCATGGAACACTGGGTTCTCAGACAGCTTCACACAACTCTGGTTGTCACAAAAGATACCAGTAGCCTCCAGCGGGAGATCAAATAACTCGAAAAGTAGCTTCTGGAGCCATACTGCCTCACAACTAGCCAAACAAGCTGCAACATATTCTACCTCAGCTATACTTAGTGCTACGCAGGACTGCTTCCTACTAAACCAAGAGATCACACCTGATCCCATACTGAAGTAGCACCCAGATGTGCTCTTCCTATCTGCAGCATTGCCTTCCTAGTCTGAATCAACATAACCCTGCAGGTTAAACTTTTGATTCGCATCATACTTGAGCCCATAATCAATTGTACCCTTCAGGTACCTCATAATATGCTTTACAGCAACCAGGTGAACACCTCTAGGATCCATCAGGTACTCGCTCAATGTGTTCACCGTAAAGAAAATATCTGGTCTCGTGTTCGTAAGCTACATCAAGGACCCAATCATTTGACAATACACAGTGACATCAACCGGCTCAGATGAAGCATCACACATAAGCTTTAAGTTTGATGCCATAGGTGTGGCCATGGCCTTGCAGTCCATCATCCTGAACCTATTCAGGATCTCTACTACATACTTCCTTGTCCAAGGAAGATTCCATCTGCACTCTACCACACCTCCATGCCTAGGAAATAGTGCATCATACCCAAGTCCTTCATCTTGAACTCAGTAGCAAGCTTCCTCTTGGTGTCGGCAATCAACCCATCCTCACCTGTTACAAACAGGTCATCCACATACAATAGTAGTATCACAGGATTTCCTTCCTCAACCTTGTAGTAAAGGTTGGAATCCGCTTTACTCTTGGTAAAGCCCAAACTAGATAGAAAGTTGTCTATCCTACCATACTAAGTCCTAGGAGCTTGCTTCAAGCCATACAAGGCTTTCTTCAACCTGCACACATATGACCCTCTATCATGTGTCTCAAAACCGAGTGGCTGCTCCACATACACTTCCTCCTCCACTACACCATTTAAGAAAGTTGTCTTGACATCCATCTGGTGTATCTTCCATTTCATCACTGCAGCCAGGGCAAGTACTGATCTGATGGAAGTGTACTTGGCTACAAGAGCAAAAGTCTCTTCATAGTCTATCCCCACTTTCTAGGAGAAGCCACGACCTATAAATATCACTTTGTATTTTTCTATGCTACCATCTGCAGCATGCTTGATCTTGTAGATCCATTTGGAAGTCACAACAGACTTCCCTTCAAGTCTTGGGACTACATCCCAAACAACATTTTCATGATCGATTGGTATTCCTCAACCATGGCATCCTTCCATTCTTTCTTTTTCGCTGCTTCTGGTTCTTTGTTCATAATATCACAGAGTATGGCAACATAACTGGTATGTGATCTAGTCCTCTTCCTTTCTCTGTGTTCTTCTTCTGGAATTCCATACCTTTCTGCATCTTGAATGAGTTCTCTAGCCCATGTAGATTTCCTCTTGTGAGAGTTCTTCTCATGAGGTGGATCTACAGGTTCTTGCAGATCTTCCATTTCATGATCTGCATCTAGAATTGTTTCAGTCATGGTGGTGTCTTGAAATTTGTTTTCCTTTAGTTCTTCATGATCTTCAACAGGTGTTTTCCTTGACTTGATGAAGGCTGAGTTTTCATCAAATGTCACATCCTTGCTGACATCAATCTTCTTGAACCCTGGAAAGTATATTTTGTAAGCCTTCGAGCTTTAACTATACCCCACAAAGATGCCCTTCTTTCCT
This sequence comes from Larix kaempferi, assembly GCA_027924585.1. Classification (NCBI taxonomy): domain Eukaryota; kingdom Viridiplantae; phylum Streptophyta; class Pinopsida; order Pinales; family Pinaceae; genus Larix; species Larix kaempferi. Next base: position 395,940 of record BSBM01000559.1, read on the forward strand.
GAAGGATCTAGCTTTGTCCTCTTTTCCTTTGGGACATGAGTATATACTAGACAACCAAATATTCTGAGATGGCTGACTTCAGGTTTCTTACCAAAGAAGACCTCTTCTAGTGTCTTGTTGTTTAATATCTTGTGAGGTGTTATGTTCTGCACATATACAGCTGTCCTAGTTGCTTCTGCCCAAAGATGCATAGGCAGATCTTGGTCATGCAGCATTGCCCGTCCTGCTTCCATGATTGTTCTATTCTTCCTTTCTGTAACTCCATTCTGTTGTGGATTGTAGGGAGCAGTCAACTCCCTCTTAATCTCTGAATCACTACATAGCTTCTTGAAGTCACCTGAAGTGAATTCTCCGCCATTGTCAGATCTGATGTTCTTGATCTTCTTATCAGTTTGATTTTCCATCAAGGCTTTGAATTCCTTGAACTTATCAAACACTTCATCTTTGTTCTTCAAGAAATAAACCCAAGTCTTCCTAGAGAAATCATCAATGAAAGAGACATAGTATACATACCCACTCAGAGAACTAGATGACATTGGACCACATACATCAGAGTGGATAATCTCCAAGATTCCTTTTGCTTTGCTTTCACTGCTTGGAAATGCCTTCTTAATGTTCTTTCCTTTTGCACATCCTTTGCAAACACCTTCATGCTTTGTCTTGATTTCAGGAAGACCCTCTACATATTTACTTGCAATTGGTAGTGCCCTATAGTGCACATGTGCAAGCCTTCTCTGCCAAAGTTCACTTGGCTCCATGGATTCATGTACCATGGCATGTTCAGGTTGTCCCTTCAATTTGTACAATCCTCCCTCTTTCTCTCCAATCACTACTGAATCATCTATAGTTTTACACTTTGGCCACATTAGGACTTGGCCATCTACAAATGAAACCCTCATGCCTTTTGCATACAATGCATATATGGAGAGTAGGTTCTTTTTGAGCCCAGGTACATATAGAACATCTTTCATCTTCAGATACTTTCGAGAGTCTAGGTTGTAGGAGGCTTCACCACTTCCCTTGATAGGATATTGATAGTCATCCCCAAGATTCTCTTTATGGGGTGACTCATGTTTAGATAGATTTACAAAAGATTCTTTAAACCCAGTCATGTGTTTGGAAGCCCCACTATCAATAAGCCAATCATTACATCCATGAGAGATAGTACCTGTGAGAGCAGAGATTAGAACATATTCATCTTCACTTGATGAAGCATCACTTTCTGCCCTAGCCTTCTTCTTGGGAGGTTCATCATCCTCATCAGCATGAGCATGAAATATCTGCTTGTTGTACCTCTTCTTCTTGTTGAATTTGTTGTTGTTGTCTTTCTTCTTCTTGGGACAATTTGAAGCAAAGTGTCCTATTTCATTACAATCGAAACATCGAACATGAGAGAGATCTTTCTTCTTATGATGAGGGTGAGAATGTTTCTTGTTATAATATTTCTCCCTCTTAAACTTGCTTCCCTTGGTGTGTGTTATGAGAGCTTGATCTTCATTCCCCATATTCTCTTCTCGGGCCACAAGCCTTGCTTCTTCTTGTGAACATTCCTCCCATAGTCTATTGAATGAGATCAACTTCCTTCTTGCACAGATTCCTTGGATGAAGGAGTCCCATGACCTAGGTAGGCCATTCAATGTGGTCATGACAACTTCACCATTATCCACTACTTCATCCACAGCTTCAAGTTGTTCCTTGATCTGAGAGACCTTAGAGAAATAAGATTGAATGGTCTCTCCATTCTGAAGCTTTACCCCTTTCAATTGGTTCCGCAGAGTCATCTTTCAATTTATGTTCTTCCCTTCAAATAGCTTGGTCAGGGAATCAAACATCTCCTTGGGTCTCTTTAGAGATGACACATGTGGTATGAGATGGTTATTGATAGAATCAGCAATGATCCTCTTTTCCTTGACCAAGTTCTTCTTATGGAAGGCCTTAGCCTCTTCTCCCTCTGGGACAGGGACCTCTTCTCTTATCTAAGTGTCCAATTCATTTTCTTCCAGGATTAACCCAATCCTATACTTCCATGCTCAGAAGTTATTAGGTCCTTCAAGCTTATCCTCAAGCTTGGTGTGGTGAGACATCTTAAAGAGTACTTCAAATGGAAATAGAAAATATTTAGGTCTTACCACTTGATTTGTAGAAATCTGGATCTGGTGCTGGATTAGGGTTTGTCAGAGAAACCCTAAAAATTCAAAATGTGAATTTAAAAATTCTGAAAGGATATAAAGATGCGCCTTGATGAGCTGATCATCCTGGTATATTCAAAATTTGAAATCTACAAAGTTTCACCCTTCAGAAATGCCTTTTAGTCTCCCGGATTCACTAGGGAGGACCCTTAATTAGGGTTTGAGTTTCCTGGAGCTTCACCCAACCAAAAAGTTCGATCCAAAGCTCTAAACTTTGATTTTTCCAAGGAGCTTCCAGCTATGCCCTTAGAATTCAGAAATTCCTATTTTTGTGGAAACCCTAATGTTTAGGGCAAAAAATGAAAGTGCTCAGAATTGAATTCGGATTGGACAGAAAGATGCGCCTTGACGAGGAGAGTCAATCCACCCTACTACCTTTCAAAATATGTGGAGAGAAACCCAATAAACAAGAAGCCCTAGCTTCTGCAACTGCACAGTGTCTTCTTCTCAGGTTAGCTCTGATAAAATGTTAATTTTTTAGCATTAATTCAATATACTATAGGATCTTTACTGAGAGAATAACATGTACAGCATATCAAGCATATCAATCACAACAAACAATCACATGAGACAATAGACACACAGAGTTTCACTAGGGAAAACCATAAAGGTGAAAAACCCCACAACTTCCTCAGAGATAGAAAGAGCAATGATACAACCCAAGTACAAGAGATAGTCCTCCTAGCAGCTACTCCTCCTTCCTCACTTTTGTGCCACTTTCTGGAGAGTGTAGAAGTGAATAATGAAGTGATCAAATAGAGTGCCTCCGACACTCTATTTATACATGGCATGTCCTACCTAATAAACTAGCAGGGATGACTTGTCTAACTCAGTCTAATAACCCATGGTAATACTAATCAGGGCCAACCCCACACTTGGTGGTCTAATAACCCATCACTTGCAAGGTACGACACTTGCGACACTTATCAATATAAATGACGACACTTTCGTATAGAGGAATAATAACATCTCTATAGGAGTACAATATACATAGGTGAAATACATTCTGAAGTTATAATTACATCAACAAAATGATGTAGCTAAGAACCCAAAGGTGGAACCTCGGGAAGGTGAGATTAAATACTGCAATATTGGGACAGAAGAAAAAATCCAAAATAGTAAAAATTTCAAAAAAATTGCCACCAGAAGAAGAAAGAAAGTATGTTGAGTTAATGAAGGAATTTTCAGATGTATTTGATTGGAGTTATGAAGATTTGAAAGAGTATGATACTACTATTATTCAACATAGAATTCCCATTAAAATGAATGAGAATCCCTTTAAACAAAAGCTCAGAAGAATAAATCCCCTGCTGCTTCCAGTGATTGAGAATGAAGTTAAAAAGTTGTTTGATGCTAAAATCATTGTATATTTGAGATTTTCAAGATGGGTAGCAAACCTGGTTCCTATGAGAAAAAAGAATGGAGAAATAAGACTTTGTGTAGATTTAAGAAATTTAAACAAAGTATCTTTGAAAGACAATTATCCTTTACCGAAGATGGACCACATTTTGCAAAAGGTTATAGGGGAAGAAAGAATTTCTATGTTGGATGGTTTTTTAATCAAATTTAATTTCTTCCATGGGATCAAGAGAAAACAACTTTCACAACACCGTGGGGAACTTTTATGTATGCAAAAATGTCATTTGGATTGATGAATGCAGGAGCTACATTTCAAAGGGCCATGGATATTGCATTTGCTAAAGAGAAGGATAAATTTGTAGTGGTATTTATGGATGATACAACAGTTTATTCAATGTCCGATGCATATCACTTGAAGCATTTGAAGAATGTATTTTTAAAATGCATAAAATTTGGTATATCTCTAAATCCCAAAAGGTCTAATTTTTCCATGAAAGAAGGAAAAGTATTGGTACATATTATATCAAAATATGGTATTAAAATTGATCATGAAAGAGTGGCAGCCATTCAAAAGATTGGGATACCAAGGTGTAAGAAAGAAATTCAATCTTTCATTGGAAGAGTAAATTTTTTGAGAAGGTTTGTCCCTAGTTTTGCAGAAATTTTGAGGAACATTACAGACATGTTAAAGAAAAATAATGATATCAAGTGTGTTGTTCAGGATTTCACCTTATAGTGAGGAGATGGACACTACCAACTGGACGGGGTTGACAGGTAAACAGATTAATTGTATTACATTTAGTTACTACAAAAGAAAGAGATCGAGATTGAAAGAAGTACCTCTTATTGACGGCTGGTCCTAGCTTTCGCTTGGTCTTTCACTTGATCTCCCGCTTGATCTTCTGCTTGTCAAACCTGCGACACAAAAGATACCTTCCTCAGCGTATCTTGGATATAATAAATATGATGAAAGAATGAACAACTTGATCATCAAATATAACAAGATATTAATCCAAATGAATATACAATCTAGTAGACATTTGATTTGAGACAGGAAGGGTGTTTTGACCTCTTTATTGTCAAAGAAACATGAATCAGTACAATATACCTGATGTGTAAAGATGATTCTGGAACCGGATCCTGGGCTCCTTCTCTTCACTCTGACTTGGGAATTCCTCCAGCATAACAGTACTCAAAGCATTCGTTCTAGGTCATTTATGACTTTCTATCTATAACCCCTCTCATGGATCCTCCTTGTATTTATAGGACAAGGTAGGAAGTTGGATTGGAGAGGTAGTTGAATTGGGAGGTTGGGGAAGTTGCAGAACCAACTTCAACTAATCCCAATTAGTCAACTTAATATATTTTTTGATTTCATCTTAAGATGTACACGGGTTTCATACAACAAGAGTAGCGTACAAAGAGCAACTTTTGTGCTCTGCAACAAGCATTTACAACATTTTGGGAGATGTACGTTGGTTGTCCTTGAGCAAAGTAGAGTATTTTTCCAAGGTGTACGCTGGTTTTCTATACAGAGAGGGGAGTACATGTAGTAAAATCAGGAGAAACTACAAGATTTTCAATTGAAGAGTGTACTTCTAACAACAAGTGATCCATGTCAATCCAACTCTTCAATCCTTAGTTCCCTTTTGTGTGATCAACAGAGCAATGTGATCACAGACGGAGAAGTGCAGTTTTGACCTATAACAAAGTGGACTATAGAAGCTAAAAAATACTTTACAGACATTAAAAAATATCTCAAAGAAACTCTTGTTTTAATTAGTCCATATTTTTCAAAAGAATTCATTATATTTTCTTTTGTCTTACAATATACCATAGCTGGAGTTTTATTGCAGAAAAATTAGGAGAATATGGAATAACCAATTGCTTTCTTCAATGAGATTTTGAGAGATGGGGAATTGAAGTATGATATAATGGAGAAACAGGCTTATGCATTGACCAAATCTCTAAAATATTTCAGGGTCTATATTTTACATTCACAAGCGATTGCTTATGTTCCAACTATTGTTGTTAATGATATTCTTACTCAAACAGACCCTAAAGGAAAGAAAGCCAAATGGATTGCAATATTGTTGGAGTATGATCTAGAAATCAAACCTACAAAACTAATTAAAGGACAAGGTTTGGAAAATCTAATTACTGAAACAAATTATGATTCTATAGAAATGAATTTCATTTTTGATCTTTCAATTGAGACATTTCCAGACCTACCAATGGTTAAATATTTTTCCTTATCTACTTGGTACAGTGATATTGTTTATGTTTTACAAAATATACAGGCACCTCCTGAACTAAGCAAGACTTGATCAAGATCAGTAAAATTAAAGGCAACAAATTTTTTCATCTTGAATGAGTTTCTATATTGGAAGGATCCATGGGGGATTTTGTTGAATTGTTTGTTGGAGAACAAAGCACAGCAGGTTATGAAGGAGTTTCACAAAGGAGTGTGTGGAGGACACCATTCATGGAAAGTAACACTCGACAAAATCCTTAGAGAGGGTTTTTATTGGCCCACTATTTATTCTGATGTGTACAAAGAGATTTCAATTTGTCATGAGTGTCAGATTTTTTATGGAAATAACAAACTTTTACCTCTACCTTTAAAGCCAATTTCAATAGAATCACCCTTTCAGCAGTGGGGATTGGACTTTATTGGGGAAATTAATCCAAAATCTTCTGGTCAACATAAGTGGATCTTGACTACAACAAATTAGTTCACTAAATGGATTGAAGCCATGCCAACTAGAAATGCCACAGATATGGTGATCATTAATTTTTTGGAAGAAAATAGTCTTTAAAGGTTTGGATGTCCTAGGAGAATAATAACAAATAATGCACAGGATTTTAGATCAAAGAAGATGATTAATTTTTGTCACAAATATCATATTCATCTGAATAATTCAACTGCTTATTATCCTCAGGGTAATGGATTGGCAGAATATTCAAATAAAAGTGTGGTACTGATTATAAAGAAACTGCTAGAAGAAAACAAAAGAACATATTGGCATACCAAACTCAAATATGCTTTGTGGGAAGACAGGATTAGTACAAAGAGATCTTTTGGTACATCGCCATTTAAGTTGGTATATGGAATAGAAGTAATTTTTCCAGACTCATTGGGTTTTCCAGTGATGAAGTTGTTACAGGAGGTTGCAGAAGAGCCAAATCATATGCAGAGAAGGCTAAATCAAATGATAGAATTGCATCATATGACAGAAAAAGCATATAACATAACTCAAATACATCAAGATAAAATGAAAAATACATTTGATAGAAAGATCAAAGAAAGAAATTTCCATATTGACGATTTAGTTTTGAAATGGGATGCTAGAAATGAAGACAAACATGGGAAATTTGAATGTTTATGGAAGGGCCCATACATAATTATTGCTTACCAGGGAGATAATTCTTTCATTCTACAGGATCAAAATGGAGAGTTTGTTACAGGAATCCCAGTGAATGGAATGTTTATCAAACACTATATTTCTTAAGAGAGGATAAGAAAAGATAATTATGTACATAATTTGTATATATGTTGTTGATTTTCAAAAGAAATTTTGTATACATAAACAAGGTTGAGATGAATCATTAAAAATAATAAAATAATAAAATAATAATAAGGCACTGGTATGTGAGGTTCTTTTCTACATCACTGGGAGGATAGCATCCCTAGTTGGAGCCAGTTGTTGGCACGTTATTTCTTTTTTTCAAAATTTGAATGAGGCATGAATAATATAAAAAAAATTTGATATAACCCAAATCATTAGGTTGAAAGCGCATATCCCTAAATGAAGGTACCACATGACATAGATGAAAGGTTGAAAGGAGATAAAGGGATTGATGAAATGGCTTGAGAAATTATATGATAGGATTGATGGTCAAGATTACAGTATGAAAAGATCAATGGCGAAAGAGAGGTTTCATTGGAAAAGGAGAAAGGTGGATAACAGAAGTAAAAGCCACTGAAATATCAAATGAAGCGATGTTAAAGGGAGGTTAGAATCGATGATCGTTTGATTAGGTCACGAATAGATCAACGACCACATTTATTTCGCGCCCCTAACATGTATGATGAAATGAGACCCTCAGCAGTTGCAAAATACCATACCGCCCTCCACGTGTTGGCATTATATCATTTCGCAATCTGAGAGGGCGGTAAGGGAAACCACTCCTCCGCGTTGCGAAACCGCCTTCTGGGTGTATAAAAAGCCAAAAGCGCGTGGATGAGTTCACATTTGTATTTTCGACATCGAGTGATTGGGACATGTGTGTGTGCAGTGGGAAGGCGACAGAGCATACCTTTTTCATCCTATCAGTGCCAGGTAGGCCCTTCAAAAATTGTGCAAGTAGTCAGAAAGTTTCTATATGATGGAAGACTACGGTGAAACAGTTTCTCAGAATGTTGAAAATGTAAGAATAGAAGAAACCCTAGAAGAAAGAGATAGTGACATTTATGACCTTGTAATGGCTAAATTTCCAGTTTCAGGAATCAAAAGGAAGCTAGAGGGTTTGCACAACCAGAACTTAGATGCACACAATGATTACAAGTCCAATTTAATCCATTTCTATCCAGAACAAACTCTAGGGTTCCCATATTTTGTTTCATGTTGTGCAATGAATTATTCTCAGAACAAAAAAGTGATTATTAATTCATCCAGAACAAAAATCCTTTTCCCTCTCATCTCATCAACTCTTAGGAAATCCTTAGAGGTACCCCTATCCTTCTCTCCTGACCAAGAAGACTTCACCGAAGAAACATTAGTTATCCAATACAGACAGTCATCCCCTTAAACCAAGCAATCCTTCTTGACTAGTTGCCTAAAACTTGACCCGCAATTCACAATACCCCTTATCCACTGGACATCAACTTCTTTGATGAAAATTCACAGTTAGTTTTGTCACTAATTTCCCAGTTCTTAGGGTTTGATTATGATTCAATGGTCACAGAAGTCCAACTAAGTCTACTTTTCAGATTGAATTTTGGTATACAAGATATAGATTATAGTCAATTTATCTTGCCTTAAATTTGATGAATTCTTGGTTGAAAGTATTCACTCTCAGCTAATGAATTTCCACAACACTAGACATTTCAGATTCCATACATACTTGATGAAAATGATTTTATTTTCAAGTGAAAATATTTTACATTTCCCACAGGAAGTATTTTCAGACATAGTGGAAAACAATATGTTCAACTTCATGAATCTCATCTTGTTAGAAGTGTATAGATTAATTTTTGAAGAAAATTTACCAAGAGTGCTACCAGAGATGAAGACCCTGATGCAGTTGAGCCCAGAAAAAGAGTCGGAGATTGGTTTTTATTGAAACAGCATACAGTGATCAGGCTTTATGGGTTTGTTAAATATCCATACGTTCTACTAGCCTTTTTTACTTTGATAGTATTTTCTGTAGAACTTATCAGACAGAAGTTAACAATTGAAAATGACAATTTTTTTACCTTCAAAAAAGCTTCAGATATAAAGTTTCCTTCAAAAATTGGTCCTTTCATCATCAAAAATAGGAATGCTCTTTCGTTTATAGAAAAAAAATGGAGATATTGGATTTTAAGAAGGCCTTTGTTGTCAATTATGACCCATGTCATATCATTTCCCAGAGAAGGCAACAAAACAAAATCAAAGCATTTGTTCATCAGGAAGTTGAAGGGTTAGCAAGGAGGGCTAATCTATTACATATGAATCCGACACAAAAGTTTCAGAAAGTTCACAGTCAAATATTTCTACCCTGACAAAATTTTCAGCCAAGTTGATACCTACCCCAGGTAAATTTGAAACAACCATCAAAAGGAGTTTCCATGAAATTACTGAAATGTAGCTGGAAGAAGAAAGAGAAGTTAAAAGATTAAAATTAAGTCAGCAAGATGAAATGATTGTATTAGACAGTGAAAAAGGAAAAGAGAAATAAAAATATCAATCCCCAGAAGTTCAAATGTATGAATATAAATTTGATGAAGCAAAAGATGTAGGTGATGCTAATAAGTTTCAGTCAAGAGTTGAGTTGTATGTTAAGTATGGTCAAGACAAGCAGGCAGCATCAGAAAAAATCCATAAATTGTTTCTGAGAGTCAGGAATCTCATTGATTCAGAGATTAATCTGATGACCAGCAGGGATCCTGCAAAGAATACCTTGAATCTGGTTGTATCATCTGATGAGAAGGTCACAGAGATGAAACTAAATTTACAAAAGATATCAGTCCTGGATAAGATTCACTTGCATAGGCACACTAGAGAAGCCATTTACACAGATTTGATGAAAGCTACCCTAAAAGTTGCAAAGCTACAAAATACAATGAACAGGTTGGAAATTCAGTTGAAACAGGAGAAGACGGAAAATAGAGCTCATCAGCAGCAAATCAAAAGGTTGCAAGTTGATTTAATGGAAAATAATGATGAACCAAATAAAGGAGAGGCAAGCAAAAAGCTTTTGATTGAGAAAGAAAACACCATTCAATTACTCAAAAGAAAACTCAAAATCTCAGCAACTCAGTTAATTCAAGCCTATTAGGAACCTGTAACAATTAATTGATAAAATGCACAGTATATGAGATCACAGAATATTTTTATTGATCGCAGGCCACTTTGAGGGGGAAACCTCCTTTGAGCAAGCTCAATACAAATAACTTCGCGCTGCCTTCATTGGCCTCAACACACACTTATATACTAAGTATATGCCCAATACTATGGGTTAATACCATGGGACATATAATACTACAAGACGACTTACAAAGTATATGCGTCCAATACTATGGGTCAATACTATGGGCTAATACAAACTATGGATCAACAAATACTACGGGACAACTTACAAATCATATGTGTCCAACAACAATACACTAAAAAAGTAAAGAGAAGGGTTGGCACGGGTTCCTAACATCCCCTCTCCCTTAGAAAAAGCTTTGTCCTCAAATCTTTAGATGTGGAAATTGATGCGGAATCTGAAGGAGTGGTTCCCCTGTAGCATCCTCAAGTTGTATTCCATGCCACTAAATTAATACCTCTATGATAGATTTAGAGATAAGCTGACATCGTTTGAGTGTCAGGGAGGATTGCTTGGAAGGTTGTAGACGAAGAAGAACCATATCACTTGCTTGAAAAGTGCGCTCAAAACGATGTTGATCAACTTATTGTTTCATTCGAATTCTTTCCATCTAAAGATTGTCCTGGAAAATGAGAAGAATCTGATCACGGTTTCAAAGAATCGAGTCAATTTCCTGAACTAGGGAACTGCTGAGGGTGGATGGAAGAAGAACTGGTGATCCCTGTTCATAGATTGCTTCATATGGTGTCATTTTAGATGTGGTATTGTACCACTGGAGTGCTTAAAGAAAATCCATAGAAATAGCTGTCCAAATTTGTGTAGGGATGGGAAAGGGTTCGAGCAGTCCTAGAAGGAGTGTCGTTTCATCCTTGTTGACCTAGCAAGTATCACAGTCAGCCACCATCTGTTGAATTGGCATTTTTCAGTCCCTGCCAAAAGAAGTGACACTATTCTCGGTCATACGTTTTGAGGAACCCAGAGTGCCCTGCCGATGGAGAAGTAGGGAGTTCATAGAAGACATAGCCCTATTGAACAAATTGCAACCAATTTGGAACAAGCATAGAAATAGCTGAAATAGAAACTAGGTCATCAAATGTTCGAGAAGGAGCATCCGCCACCAGATTGTCCTTACCCTACTTGTAAGTGGTCGCATAGGCATAACCCATGAGTTGCATAACCCATTGTTCCAGGAAATGTTTTAGACGTTGGTGATCAATCTTGATGCAAAAATAATTCCCTAATAGGTATGGCTGCCACTTCTGTACTACATGAAAAATATCCATCATTTCCTTCTCATTTGTAGATGCGGCTAAATTCGTACCGAAAAGGTCTCTTGAAGGCAGCAAGCCCACTGGTTCATCAAAGACACCTGCATATCTATCCAAGGAAGTAGTGGAGACCGTTGATGGGTGCATATGAATGGAATGGAACTGAGCGATGACACCATGTGAATTCTTCTTAAGGATATTTTCCAAACGATGTGAACTGATGATGCGGAGAGACCCTGGTTGTAAGCCTGTAAATGTGTGTTGTTTCCCATTGACTAAAAACTGCATCCAAAGTTCAGCAAAATCCCATAAGATGGGGCCAAGGATGCATAACCATTGAACACCCAAAACCACATCACATCCAGCTAAGGACAAGGAAAACATGTCAGAGCATAGGTTATAATCTTCCATAGAGATACACACATTGTGAAACTTCCCCTTGCAAGGTAAGGTGCCCCCATTGGCAATCATGACTTCAAAGTTGGAGCAAGAATGGACAAAAAAATCATCCTGTTTGGCGATCCGAGAGTCAATAAAGCTATGAGTGCTACCAGAATCAATGAGTATTGTAAGAGGGATCTTCTTGAAGTAACCCCTGACCTACATTGTTTGTGGGGTGGTGACTCCAGCGAAAGCATGGAGAGATATCTCTAGGTGGTTGTCCGAAGATGGAGGGTCAACAGGCGGTTGTTGAATGTTGACCTAATCATCTAGTGTATCTGGAGCTTCTGCACCAAGTTTAGAGGTAGGTGAAGAATCCACATCTAAGATATAGAGTTGTTTATAACCACATCTATGTCCCTGAGTGAATTTCTCATCACAATTATAACAAATCCCTTTTTCTCTAAGTGCCCGCATCTCTGCTTCAGACAAATGCTTGATAGGAGTTGTGTGAGGAGATGGCGTGATGGGAGGTCGGTGGGAAACCATATTTCTAAATGGAACAAAAGTGGATTTGGAGCATTTTTGGGCTATGATCTTGTCCTCCGCCAACTTAGCCAACCCTAGGACTCCAATCATTGTGTTGGGATAGAACATTTTAACCTCTGAGCGGATTTCATCCTTAAGACCACTGATAAAAAAACTCTTGTAGAATTCATCAAACAATCCTTCTGTGTGATTGGCTAGTTTCTCAAATTATGTCTGATACTCTCTCACATTGCCAATTTGGTGACGTTTAGTGAGTGCTCTTGTGAATTCATCAAAAGCACTAGGACCAAATCGTTGCAAAAGGAGTTGGCAAAAATATGTCCATTTTGGCTTGTCATGAGCCTTGATGTACAAATGGTACCATTGAAGGGATTCATGTTCCAAATGAAAGGATGCACGTGAAAAAATTTGGACATCAAAAGTATTTTGTAGACTGAAATATTGTTCTACCGAGTATATCTATCCGGTCAGATCATTACCATTGAAGCGAGGAAAATCAATCTTCAGCCCACGAAAATTGTTGGAAGAAGAGAACTCAGTGTTCATAGTGGAATGATGAAGATGGAGGCTGAGAAATTTTTCATCCAAATCTTGGAGTTTGGTTTTGAGGGTTGCAAGTTCATCCTCCATTATTTGTGCTCCTGCGTGGGTGACAACCATAACCAGGAGTTTTTTTTTTGTGTGAATGGGTAGAAAAACACAAATAGAATCTTATTTAGTAAAGAGAAATTTGGATTTGGGAAAAACTCTGATGGGTAATTGGGGTTTCACTAGGTTTTGGACACTTTTGAATGGACAGGGAAGCAGAAAATGAGGATTTCAGAAGCAGGGTGAAAGAATGGGAAACTTTTCTAGAGAGGGACAAAGAAGCAGAAATAGGGAATCAACACGGTGACAAAATTTGAAGGCGATTGGGTGAAAATCGAAGAAGTTATGGCAAAACATAAAAATAGACAAATGTGGGATTTTTGGCTTTGGGAAGTGGAATTTGGGATAGGGTCCTCAGGAATGAAATATGAAGAATGGGTTTGTAGGGGTGTCAGTAAGGTTTCAAGGGAAATAAAGTTAAAACAAAGGAGATATGGAGAAAAAATAGATTTTTTTGGTTCTGTTTTTCATAATGGATCTGAAACGGCTTTCGAAATGGATCTGAAATGGCTCGAAATGGATCGAAAATGGCTGGTTCTGAAAACAGTTGGATATGAAACGGCTCAGAATGGATCGAAAATGGTTAGATCTGAAACGGCTTTCGAAATGGATCTAAAACAGTTGGATCTGCAACAGCGCGGAAGTGATCGGAAACAAATGGATCTGCAATGGCACGGAAGTGATCAGAAATAGTTCAGCTGAAAATAGATATGGACCCCAGGTATGCTCGGCTTCCTAATGGTTCAGGGGTTTCACTTGACCACCAATGTTGTCTGACGGCTTGCGTATTGGGGTAGTACCTCTCACTCTACGGCTCAGGTAAAACTGATAACCGCTTTGCCACAAACGACAGCTCTTGGTTTACCTCATAGGTGGGAACTAGTCAATCAGGTAGGGGTCATTGTCCTTTTAGTTGGCAGGTCCTCTCATTGGGCCAGCTACTTCGGGGTTCCTGTGGTACTCCTCACAATTATTTTTAGGGCTTATGCCCAAGTACTTCCCACAGTTAAGAGGATAGGGATTATTCCCATATTTGAACCTGAAACGGATGCAAAAAAGAAAATTGGAAGAAATTCCACCCAACAAGCCCAAGAAAGTGCTCTGATACTAGATGTGAGAAACCTGCAACAATTAATTGATAAAATGCATAATATATGAGATCACAGAATATTTTTATTGATCGCAGGCCACTTCGAGGGGGAAACCTCTTTTGAGCAAGCTCAATACAAAGCACTTCATGGTGCCTTCATTGGCCTCAACACACACTTATATACTAAGTGTAATATCCCTTGTTAGCAATTTTATTAAAATGGAAATTTTTCACTTTTTTCCCTAGTTAGACCTTTGACTAGTTTTGAGCACTAGGTCCCCAAATTGCTCCAATTGCTCCCAAATATTCTGAGAAGGTATATGGATGATTTTAGAACATAAATATGTGTTTTAGAAATGCTTTTGGACCTCTAAAATACTTCTGCAAATCCTCTTTCAATTCTGGCCAATGTAAGGAATTTTACTAGTAATTCCCTTTGACTAGTCTTGGTCTCTAGGTCTCAAATTGACTCCAAATGCCTTCAAATATTCAAGGAACGTGTATGAATGATATTAGGACTTGAATATGATAATCAGGGATGATATATGGCCACCAAAAGACCTCTTCGAACTCTCTTATATTCTGGACCAAGTATGCAATTTTACTAGTAATTTGGGGTTCAAATCCCCCTGGGATAAGTACTGAAAATGGCTTCCCAAATGCCTCCAAACCCACTCAAATTTATGAAAATAGGTAGGGAATGTATTAAGGATTTTATTAAGGTATAATGTGCACGTTAATTTATCATTATATCTATTCCAACCCTCTCCCATTCAGCTGCAAAAATCACCCATTCGACCCTTGGAGAAATGACACTATTTCTTCTCCCAATGCAATTAAACTGAGTAAAAATACTTCAAATGCTCAAGTACAGTACATAAAACTTTTAAAATACATCCATGGAAGTATATTAATCACAAATGTATCATGGAATCATCCATTCATTCAAAATCATCAACAGTACATTGGTTCACAACAAGGTAGTGGGGAAATGGCACTGTTCTTTCGTTAAAAATGAGATTTACACATTTCTACGTGGAATTTCGACATGAAACTTTTTGGAGATGAAGAAAAGAGTATTTACTTCATATTAAAGAATAAATTGGTCATTATAAGCTCCCCCAAAGAGTACAATAGATCACCAAAAACGCTCTCCCTCAAGGATCAAGAATATGCCATCAAAACTAGAAATGGTTGAAGGAGTGAGCTACAATAGAAGAAACCATGAGCTGCCCTGTAGCTTACACCTGCAAATAAAGAATCCATTAAATCTCCAAATAAAAGGTCTGAATGGACTTTCCAATTACCAACTTGGATGGGAATCTTTCACCCTCGAAATTGGCTAAGGCAAGAAACTAGTCATCCACTAGCTCTCCCTCTTCACAAATGCAATTGAAAATTCTACAAATGATCAAAATATGGTTTCATTATTTTTTATTGACATTTATAAATTTCTAGTGTCCTCCATTTGTCGAATTCCTTCCAAGAGACTCATGCCAACTCTTGTTGGGAAGAGATTCCAAAGAACGCCACTTGTACAACAATTCCTAGTCTCCCACTTCCACCAAATCACATGTGGAAGCATATTAGATGCCCTAACACCCTTGAATGCCCTCTTGGAGTCTATTTTTAGCCCTGACATGTCATATATGTCATATTTGAGCCTTCAGGTCTGATTTTTGTCATAGGTGTCATAGCATCTTCATCATCATCATCATAGAGCTAGGGAATCTAGCCCAAGTGTCTCACTAGCTCCAAATTGCCTCTTCCTCTTCCATGGGAGTTACTTTTCCTCTATATTTCGACCTCATTGACTCATTCCAATTATTATTGACCTTATAACTCATCCCAATAACATTAGGCTTCCCATGGATTCGAAATTGCAAGAAGAGGATGCCATGTGGTACATAAATTCTAGCTTGTGTGGGTCCCACTTCCTCCATGTGTCTTCATGATCAAATGCCATTTTGATTTTCACTTGTATATATTTATTTATCTCTTTTATTAAATATGTATGCCATCCTAATGTTCCAACATCATTTATTATCCCCATTATTCCAAATCCCAAAACTTCCACCCCAAACCTAGGAAACTAGTAATTTTCCTCCTTGGCAATTATTTGACCTTTAGCATCAATTTGACAAAATCTAATGAATAGGGCCAATTTGCTTAGGCCATTGTGACCCAATGCCAAATTTGGGACATGACACTAAGTCTATTCCCAATACTATGGTTCAATACCATGGAATAATACAAACTATGGATCAACAAATACTACAGGATGACTGACAAAGCATATGCGTCCAACATCAATATACTAAAAAAGTAAAGAGAAGGGTTGACACAGGTTCCTAACAAATCCTCTGATTTGACTATGTTAGAACAAGAAAAGGAATCCCTGTCACAGGAATTATATGATTGTAAAGCTAAATTGCTTAAACTTGAAGAAAAAGAGGTGAATTGGGAGAAAGACAAATTGAGTCTCAAGACTCAAATTGAAGATTTGAAAATAAAATTAGTAGGTGTGGTGCAAGAAAAGCAAGGAATGAGTCAGATCGGAAAAGAAGCTAGTACAAAGGATCTAATCCAAGCTATGTCCCAAGTTACCTTGAAAGAGGTGGAGATCAAAGAATTGAAGGAAGAGAAACAAATATTAGAGGAAGAAAATTAGAAAAGGGAGGAAGAAAGAAAGGAATTGGAAAACAAGAATAAGGAATTGATGGATAAAAATCAGAAATTATTAGCTCAAGTGACAGGGCGGCTTCCATTGCAAGGCACAAAACATTTAATTTGGGATATGATCATAAATGAAGCTGCAAAATTCGGGCCTTATTTGAATTTTATGAATACAAAGGAAGCAATAGTAGATGATAGTCTACAGAGTTGTACAACGATGAGAGAAGTCCTGGATAAAAAGCCGAAAGAGACATCCCATCATACCATAAAAATTTTAAATACTTTGACAGAAGATTATTTGAAAGCCATGGCTATTAAAACATAATAATAGTTATAACTTGGGCTAGGAGAGTTCTTGGGAAACATTCTCACATTGAGAATGTCCAAGTTAAAGTGGAACAGATGAAGAAACAGGTGGAATCTTTCAAAAAATCATTTGAAAAACTAGTTCAGAAAGGATTGCCTTCTTTTTGGGATGAAAAGGATAAATTAATTTCTCAGAATGATTATAATAATTTGTTATTTAAGATCAAGATGAACCATGAAAAGTTTGAAGATATGACTCATGTCCTGACAAGGAAAGTTGTGCTAGAAAATGTTTCAGATGATTTTGAAATTCTAAACCAATTAGCCATGATAGGTGCAAATATACCTTCGATATCTATTGCATAACATGTGGAAATGAAGGTTCTTGTCAAGGAAATGACCAGTAATGAAATACCTTCTACAGAGCAATGGAAGAAAGTGGAGAACTACGGAAAATGAAGTACGGTTTGCACACGTGAAAACTCCTGTCCGAGAAAGAAGTTTTGTTAGCAGTTGTAGCCAATAGAAGACACCAAATCCTATATTTTGAAGAATTTTGAAATATTATTAATCTTGACAAAAATAGAACGTAATAAGCAGTTTAAAGTTTATTATTTTTAGTATGAAATCAATTAGGTTTTGCCTCGAGAGGATTTTCAATGTATAAAAGACAAATCTTGGAAATGTGATCAGGGTTGGAACCCATGAAAGGAATACACCTTTTGTATCGGTTTTTTCTCAGTTTGAATCAAGATGCTCGAGTAGAGTTGAAACATTTTTCAAAGAGCAAAGATTCTTGTGTTGTTGATTTACAGTCTGTAATCTCCTTCCCTTTATGTGATTTGTTATTCCAGTGAATTACTTTCCATTTTGTTCTCCTTCATGATGAGATGAAATTTTGATTAAATCAGAATTCATGTAACTACGCTATGGTTTATCGGGTCTGAGTATTCATAGTTTTTCCTATAAAATTGATATTGGATTCATTCATAATTGGTTCCCAATATTGATGGATTGTCCCTTTTTCTTCCTTTATCACCTACCAAAAGAACTTAACTGTGAAAAGGTAACTACCCTACCTTTGCAAAAATATTTATTGTTAAAATTTTGTTGATTCTTAAAGATTGTGATTTTGACTTTCTATGTTTCATCCCTTTACAAATTTAAAGCACAATCATTTTGAAATATCTCTAGCCATTGTATCTATTTGTTGAGAGATCCCTCTCTGGTAGGAAAAAAGCTAGGTTTCCTCCTAAATATTGGTTTGAAATAGTTACCTTAGAACTATCCTTTCACAACCAAGGGAGAAATTATGAGTTCTAACATTTTGGTGTTGATGTCGGGGATTGAAGGTTCAAATTTTCCCTAGGAAGAACGACAGTTTAGATCAGATTTTTGTGGGAAAAGAAGTTTGATATTTATATTGGTTGTATTTTTTCTTGGCGATTCCAGTCTAAAGATTCAAATTTAAAAAAGGTGACTCCAAAAAGAAATTATGGCTTCCAGAAAGATCCATACGAGGAGCAATCCAAATTCCCAGTCATTCCAAGCGGTAGAAAGTCCCGAAAATAATCTGAGAACGATTAAAGGGAAAGATCAAGAAGGTACATCTCAATCAAAAATTGCGTTCCCTTGTTTTCAAGAAGAATTGTTAAATATTGAAGACGTTGGTTTAATTAAAAGGTTTGAACAGTCTTTATTTAGATCCAAGTCTGAGTCAGATTTAAAAGAAATAGTTATTGATCAGAATAGATTTCAGTCATATCTATTGCATTCTATTTGTGAAGATTTACAAAAATCTGGAAAAGTTAAGTTGAAAGAACAAAAAATTCAGAATCCACCACCATAAAATCATAATATTGTTCAAAACCCCCCAGTAAGAATGGCTGCTAGATTTTCCCCACTCGCATTTCCTAATGTTTTACATGACCTTCCTCAGAATTATGCACAAAGGATCAAACTGTTTGATGGAGAAGGAAAATACACAGCTCAACAACACATTAATAGGTTTAATGATTTTATTGATCTTGAAGAAGTAGATTACAATGATGCAAAAATGAGGTTATCGGCTCAAATTTTATCAAGAGAGGTTAAAAATGGCTTAGAACTCTTGCTACAAGGTCTATTCCTTCATATGATGAATTTGTAAATCGTTTTCTTGCAAGATGGAAAGATAAAAGGAACCCTTTACAAATCTTGACACAGTATAATAATTTGAAAAAGGGGAATTTTGAGTTTGTTCAAGAATTTTCTAGAAGGTTTATGAGAGTCTATAATTCAATCCCTACTGATTTTCAACTTCCAGTAGGAGCTTCCAAGTTACATTATGCAGATGATTTTGATGGTGATTTTTCTTGTATTCTAAGAGAAATACAATCAACTACTTTACCCGACATGTTAAAATATGCAATAGAAGTAGAGGCGAATTTGATGGATTCTGGAAAAATGAAACAAAAAACAGAAACAAATAGAAGGAAAATTAGAGAAGAAAATCAAGCTTCAACTTCCTCTTCCACTGATGCTAAATTTGATGTTATGATGAAAACTATGGAAAGACTCATGGACATGTTAGCCTTGGAAAATAAACCTCAAAATAGAGACCAACAAGAGCCACAAATTAGAAATCTGAATTTCAGAAGACCAATTCCTCCACAGATAAGACAGAGAGATCATAGAAATCAAAGAAATGCAGAAGATCATCAAGTAAGACCTCCACTTCCTGAAAATTGTGTTGATGAAGAAGGAGAAACTGGACTTGTAGAAAGTGAGATACATCATTTTGATGATCTTGACTCTGAGGTTTATCTGACTAAAATGGAACATGACATGTTTTCTAAAGAAGGGGAGTGTAATACATTTGAATTAGAAACAAAGCAATATCATATTGGGTATCAGAATGTTGTGAATGACCTTTAGAGAAAAATCAACCTCAGAAACAGAGATGTAGTTGTCAATAAAGGAAAAGGTCCTATTGATCAACCTTCAACTAGTCAGCATAAGAAAGAAAAACAAAAGGAAGATGTAGTGAAAAGGGTTCCAGAGATTAAAAGAGATTTAATCAAAGAAAGTGATAAAACACTAACTCCTTTCAACTTGCATAGTGAGATTTCAAAAATTAAAATTTCCATCCCTTTTAATGAGATATTGAAAAACAGTGAGTACAAAGAGCAGATTGCAAATATGGTTAGGAGTAAAGGACAAATGGGACCTGATACGTTAGAACTAAATGATGATGCCCCAACTATTATTTTGGGTTCCAAAATGGAAGATAGTAGTTTGGAAGAGGTTCCACCTTTCTATGTGAATCTGAATATCCATGATATGATTATCCTTAATTGCATGCTTGATTCAGGAGCTTCACATAATCTGATGCCAAAAGTTGTGGTGGATATTTTGGGTTTAGAAATAACAAGACCTTACAAAGATTTTTTTTCTTTTGATTCAAAAAAGGTCAGGTGTTTGGGATTGATCAAAGACTTGGTGGTTTCCCTCACTAAAATTCCAGCTAAAAGTATTGTCATGGATGTAGTTGTGGCAGATATTCCCCAAAAATTAGGTATGTTATTATCTAGGTCTTGGGATTCAAAACTCAGAGGAACCTTACAGATGGATATGTCTTTCGCTACAATTCCAGTTTTCGGTGACCACGAGAGGTTATACACAAAAAAGAGACTTGCATATGTGGTAAGAAGTAAAGATGAACCAGATAATCATTCAATTTATGTAGTAGCAATTGATTTAGGGTATTCTATTTTTTACAATGATTTTCATCTTGAGAAAGAAACAGATTCTAACAAACGGGAGGAAGACAATAATTTGATTGCAGAACAAGAAATCGTTAAGCAGAAACAAAGAGACGAAGGGATTTGGACTATGCATTTTGATGGATCAATAAGTAGAGAAGGTGTTGGTGCAGGTGTGTGGATAATATATCCAGATTGAGAGTTCCCAATTTATTCCTTTAAGTTGACCTTTGAGTGTACAAACAATGTTACAAAATATGATGATTTGATTTTGGGACTTAATATGTTAAAATATTTGAAATCAAAGAGAATAGATGTATATGGAGATTCTGAATTGGTAATTAATCAGGTGAATGGCAGTTATCGAACTAAACATCCAAGGATGAGGGAATACAGGAATGAATTTTGGGATTTGCTTGGAAACTTTTTTCATGAAGACAAGATGGTGGTCATACCCAAAATAAAAAATTCAGTGGCAGATTCCTTGGCTACTAATGCTGGAGCTTTTAAATTTCCTGTTTTTTCAAACAAAAAATATGAGATTGAACTTGTGAACAGGCCTTCAATTCTTGATAACTCAAAATATTGTCAATTTTTTGAAGATGATTTGCAAATTTAAAAAAAGTGGAGAGGTCAGATGAATTTTCCAATACAATTATTGATAATGAATATCAAAATATGGAGGAATTTGATGACAATGAAGAATTTTCAGAGGAACAAGAAAAGTTCAAAGGGGTAATTAGAGGAAAATAAATTATTCAAATGAAAATCAATGTTATTCCAAAAGGCCTTATACCTTTTGAAAAGTCTTTTTACAGGAATGATGTAGCTAAAAACCCAAAGGTGGAACCTCAGGAAGGTGAGATTACAGATTGCAATATTGGGATAGAAGAAAAAATCCAAAATAGTAAAAATGTCAAAAACAATTCCACTAGAAGAAGAAAGAAAGTATGTTGAGTTAATGAAGGAATTTCTAGATGTGTTTGCTTGGAGTTATGAAGATTCGAAAGAGTATGATACTTCTATTATTCAACAAACAATTCCCATTAAACCGAATGAGAATCCCTTTAAACAAAAGCTCAGAAGAATAAATCCCCTACTGCTTCTAGTGATTGAGAAAGAAGTTAAAAAGTTGTTTGATGTTAAAATCATTGTATATTTGAGATTTTCAAGATGGGTAGCAAATCTGGTTCTTGTTAGAAAAAAGAATGGAGAAATAAGACATTGTGTAGATTTCATAAATTTAAACAAAGTATATTTGAAAGACAATTATCATTTACCGAAGATGGACCACATTTTGCAAAAGGTTGCAGGGGAAAAAAGAATTTCTATGTTGGATGGTTTTTCAGGGTATAATCAGATTAAAGTTCTTCCAAAGGATCAAGAGAAAACAGCTTTCACAACACCATGGGGAACTTTTATGTACGCAAAAATGCCATTTGGATTGATGAATGCAAAATCTACATTTCAAAGGGCCATGGATATTGCATTTGCTAAAGAGAAGGATAAATTTGTAGTGGTATATATGGATGATACAACAGTTTATTCAAATTTCGATGCAGATCACTTGAAACATTTGAAGAAGGTATTTTTGAAATGCAGAAAATTTGATATATCTCTAAATCCCAAAAAGTCTAATTTTTCAATGAAAGAAGGAAAATTATTGGGACATATTATATCACAAGATGGTATTAAAATTGATCATGAAAGAGTGGAAGCCATTCAAAATATTGGGATACCAAGGTGTAAAAACGAAATTCAATCTTTTATTGGAAGAGTAAATTTTTTGAGAAGGTTTTTTGCTAGTTTTTCATATATTTTGAGGAACATTACAGACATGTTAAAGAAAAATAATGATATCAAGTGGACTATAGAAGCTAAAAAATATTTTGCAGACATTAAAAAATCTCTCACAGAAACTCCTGTTTTAATTAGTCCATATTTTTCGAAAGAATTCATTATATTTTCTTTTGCCTCACAATATACCATAGTTGGAGTTTTACTACAAAAAATCATGAGAATATGGAACAACCAATTGCTTTATTCAGTAATATTTTGAGAGATGGGAAATTGAATTATGATATAATGGAGAAACAGGCTTATGCATTGATCAAATCTCTAAAAGATTTCAAGGTCTACATTTTACATTTGCATGTGATTGCTTATGTTCCAACTACTGTTGTTAAATATATTCTTACTCAGCCAGACCCTGAAGGAAAGAGAGCCAAATGGATTGCAATATTGTTGGAGTATGATCTGGAAATCAAACCTACAAAACTGATTAAAGGACAAGGTTTGGAAAATCTAATGATTGAAACAAATTATGATTCTCTAGACATGAATTTCATTTATGATCTTTCAATTGATACAATTCCATACCTACTAGTGGTTAAATATTTTTCCTTATCTCCTTGGTACAGTGATATTGTTTATGTTTTACAAAATCTATGGGCACCTCTTGAACTGAGCAAGACTAGATCAAGATCTGTAAAATTAAGGGAAGCAAATGTTTGCATCTTGAATGAGTATCTATATTGGAAGGATCTAGGGGGGGATTTTGTTGAATTGTTTGTTGGAGAACGAAGCACAACAGGTTATGAAGGAGTTTCACAAAGGAGTGTGTGGAGGACACCATTCATGGAAAGCAACACTCAACAAAATACTTAGAGCAAGTTTTTATTGGCCCACTATTTATTCTAATGTGTACAAAGAGATTTCAATTTTTCATGAGTGTCAGATTTTTGATGGAAAGAACAAAATTTTACACCTACCTTTAAATCCAATTTCAATAGAAGCACCCTTTCAGCAATGGGGATTGGACTTTATTGGGGAAATTAATCCAAATTCTTCTGGTCAACATAAGTGGATCTTGACTGCAACAGATTATTTCACTAAATGGATTGAAGCCATACGAACCAGAAATGCCATAGATATGGTGATCATCAATTTTTTGGAAGAAAATATTCTTTCAAGGTTTGGATGTCCTAGGAGAATAAAAACAGACAATGCACGGGCTTTCAGATCAAAGAAGATGATTAATTTTTGTCACAAATATCATATTCATCTAAATCATTCGACTGCTTATTATCCTCAAGGTAATGGATTGGTAGAATCTTCAAATAAAAGTTTGGTACAGATTATAAAGAAACTGCTAGAAGAAAACAAAAGAACATGGCATACCAAAATCAAATATGCTTTGTGGGAAGACAGGATTAGTACAAAGAGAGCTATTGGTACATCACCATTTCAGTTGGTATATTGAACATAAATAATTTTTCCAGTCTCATTGGGTTTTCCAGTCATGAAGTTGTTACAGGAGGTTGCAGAAGATCCAAATCATATGCAGAGAAGGTTAAATCAAATGATAGAATTGCATCATATGAGATAAAAAGCATATAATAGAACTCAAATACATCAAGAAAAAATGAAAAAGACATTGGATAGAAATATCAAAGAAAGAAATTTCAAGATTGATGATTTAGTTTTGAAAAGGGATACTAGAAATGAAGACAAACATAGGAAATTTGAACGTTTATGGAAGGGCCCATACATAATTATTGCTTACCAAGGAGACAATTCTTTCATTCTACAGGATCAAAATGGAGAGTTTGTTACAGAAAGCCCAGTGAATGGAAGGTTTCTCAAACACTATATTTCTTAAGAGAGGAGAAGAAAATATAATTTTGTACATAAATTGTATATATGTTGTTGATTTTCAAAAGAAATTTTGTATATATAAACAAGGTTGAGATGAAGCATTAAAAATAAAAAATAAAAAAAATAATCATAAGGAACTGTTATGCGAAGTTCTTTGCTACCTCACTGGGAGGATAGCATCCCCAGTTGGAGCCATTTGTTGGCACGTTATTTCTTTTTTTCAAAACTTGAATGAGGCATGAATAAAATAAAAAAAATTGATATAACCCAAAGCATTGGGTTGAAAGTGCCTACCCCTAAAAGAAGGTACCACATGACCTGGGAAAAAGGTTGAAAAGAGATAAAGGGATTGATGAGATGGCTTGATAAATTATATGATAGGATTGACAGACAATATTGCGGTAGGAAAATATCGACGATGGAAGAGAGGTTTCTCTAAAAAAGGAGCAAGGCAGATAACAAAAGTAAAATCCATTGAAATGTCAAATGAAGCGACGTTAAAGGGAGGTTAGAATCGACGGTCGTTTGATCGGGTGGTGGATAAATCAACGAGCCACATTTATTTTGCACCCCAAACATGTACGAAGAAAAATCCTCTACGTTGCAAAACCGCCTTCGGGATGTATAAAAATCCAAAACCGCGTGGATGTGTTGATATTTGTCTTTTTTACGTCAGATGATTTGGACGTGTGCACACAGCGGGAAGGAAACAAAGCATAACTTTTTCATCCTGTCAGTTCTAGGTGGGCCCTTCAAAACTCATGCAAGCAGTTAGAGAGTTTCTATAGGATGGAAGACTACAGTGAAACGGTTTCTCAGAATGTCAAAAATGTAAGAATAGAAGAAACCCTAGAAGACAGAGACAGTGACATTTATGACCCTGTAATGGTTAAATTTCCAGTTTCAGAAATCAAAAGCAAGCCAGAGGGTTTGCACAACCAAAAATTAGATGCACACAATGTTTATAGGTCCAATTTAATCCATTTATGTTCAAAACAAACTCTAGGGTTCCCAAATTTTGTTTCATGGTGCGCAATTAATTATTCTCAGAACGAAAAAGCGATTATGAATTCATCAAAAACAAAATTCCTTTTCCCTCTCATCTCACCAACTGTTAAGAAATCCTTAGAGGTACCAATGTCCTTCTCTCGTGACCAAGAATACTTCACTGAAAAAACATTAGTTAGCCAATACAGATAGTCATCCAGTGAAACCAAGCAATCCTTCTTGATCAGTTTCCTAAAACCTGACCTCGTAATTG
Source organism: Larix kaempferi (assembly GCA_027924585.1). Lineage (NCBI taxonomy): Eukaryota > Viridiplantae > Streptophyta > Pinopsida > Pinales > Pinaceae > Larix > Larix kaempferi. Next base: position 421,643 of record BSBM01000559.1, read on the forward strand.
ACAATACCCCTTATCCACTAGACATCAAATTCTTTGATGAATATTCACAGTTAGTTTTGTCACTAATTTCCCAGTTCTTAGGGTTTGATAATGATTCAATGGTCACAGAAGTCCAACTAAGTCTGCTTTTCAGATTGAGTTTTGGTATGCCATATATAGATTACAGTCAAGTCCCTTGCCTTAAATTTGATGAATTCTTGGCTAAAAGTATTCACTCATAGCTGATGAATTTCCACAACACTAGACATTTTAGATTCCATACAAACTTGATGAAAATGATTTTATTTTCAAGTGAAAAGGATTTAAATTTCCCACAGGCAGTATTTTCAGACACAGTGGAAAACAATATGTTCAACTTCATGAATCTCATCTTGTCAGATGTGTATAGATTAATTTTTGAAGAAAATTTACCAAGAGTGCTACCAGAGATGAAGACCCTGATGCAGTTGAGCCCAGAAAAAGTGGTTGGAGATTGGTTTTTATTGAAACAACATACAGTGATAATGCTTTATGGGTTTGTTAAAGAGCCATACATTCTGCCATCCTTTTTGACTTGGAGAGTATTTGCTTTAGAATTTATCAGACATAAGTTAACAGTTGAAAATGACCGTTTTTTGGCCTTCAAAAAAGCTTCAGATATAAAGTTTCCTTTAAAAATTGGTCCTTTCATCATCAAAAATAGGAATTCTCTTCCCTTTATAGAAAAAAAATTGGATATATTGGATTTTAAGAAGGCCTTTGCTGTCAATTATGACCCATGTCATATCATTTCTCAGAGAAGGAAGCAAATCATTTGATCATCAAGAAGTTGAAGGGTTAGCAAGGAGGGATAATCTATTACAATATGAATCCGACACAAAAGTTTCATAAAGTTCGCATTCAAATATTTCTACCTTGGAAAAAAATTATGCAAGTTGATACTTACCCCATGTAAGATTGAAACAACTAGCGAAAGGAGTTTCCATGAAAGTACTAAAATGCAGCTGGAAGAAGAAAGAGAAGTTAAAATATTAAAATCAAGTCAGTAGGATGAAATGATTGTATTAGACAGTGGAAAAGGAAAAGAGAAAGAAAAATATCAAGCCCTAGAGGTTCAAATGTATGAATATAAATTTGAGGAAGCAAAAGCTGCATGTGATGTTGATAAGTTTCAATCAATAGATGAGATATATGTTAAGTATGGTCAAGACAAGAAAGCAGCATCAGAAAAAATCCATAAATTTTTTCTGAGAGTTAGGAATCTCATCGATTCAGAGATTACTCTGATGACCAGCAGGGATCCTGCAAAGAATACCTTGAATCTGGTTGTATCATCTGATGCGAAGGTCACAGAGATGAAACTAAATTTACAAAAGATACCAATCCCATATAATATTCACTTGCATAGGTAGACTCGAGAAGTCATTTACACAGATTTGATGAAAGCTACCCTGAAAGTTGCAAAGCTGCAAAATACAGTGAACAGGTTGGAAATTTAGTTGAAACAGGAGAAGACTGAAAATAGAGCTCATCAGCAGCAAATCAAAAGGTTGCAAGTTGATTTAATGGAAAATAATGATGAGCCAAATAAAAGAGAGGCAAGCAAAAATCTTTTGATTGAGAAAGAAAACACCATTCAATTACTCAAAAGAAAACTCAAAATCCCATAAAATCAGTTAATTCAAGCCTCTAAGTTAACTGTGTTAGAACAAGAAAAGGAATCCATGTCACAGGAATTAGACGATTGTAAAGCTAAATTGCTTAAACTTGAAGAAAAAGACGTGAATTGGGAGAAAGACAAATTGAGTCTCAAGACTCAAATTGAAGATATGGAAGTAAAATTAGCAGGTGTGGTGCAAGAGAAGCAAGGAACGAGTCAGCCTGAAAGAGGTGGAGATCAAAGAATTAAATGAAGAGAAACAAAGGTTAGAGGAAGAAAATATGAAAAAGGAGGAAGAAAGAAAGGAATTGGAAAACAAGAATAAGGAACTAATGGATAAAAATAAAAAATAATTAGCTCGAGTGGCAGGGAAGCTTCCATTGCAAGGCGCAAAACATTTAATTTTGGATTCGATCATAAATGAAGCTGCAAAATTTAGGCCTTATTTGAATTTTATGAAGATAAAGGAAGCAATAGCAAATGATAGTCTATAAAGTTGTACATCAATGAGAGAAGTCCTTGATAAAAATCCAAAAGAGACATCCCAGGATACATAAACTTTTTAAATAATTTGACAGAAGATGATTTGAAAGCAATAGCTATTAAAAACAAAGTAACGGTTATAACTTGGGCTAGGAGAGTTCTTGGAAAACATTCTCACATTGTGAATGTACAAGCTAAAGTGGAACAGTTGAAGAAACAGGTGGAAGCTTTCAAAAAAGTATTTGAAAAAATAATTCAGAAAGGATTGCCTTCTTTTTGGGATGAAAAGGATAAATTAATTTCTCTGAATGATTATAAGAATTTTTTATTTGAGATTAGGATGGACCATGAAAAGTTTGAAGATATGAATCATGTCCTGACACGGAAAATTTTGCTAGAAAAACTTTCAGATGATTTTGAAATTCTGAACTAGTTAGCCATGATAGGTGCAAAGATACCTCTGATATCTATTGCGGAAAATATGGAAATGAAGGTTCTTGTCAAGGAAATGACTAGTTATGAAATACCTTCTAAAAAGCAATGGAAGACAGTGGATAGGTACGGGAAAATGAAGTACAGTTTGCATACGTGAAAAATCTTATCCGAGAAAGAAGTTTCGTCAGCAGCTACAGCCAATAGAAGACACCAAATCCTATATTTTGAATAATTTTAAAATTGTGTTAATTTTGACAAAAATAGAATGTAATAAGTAGTTTAAAGTTTACTATTTTTAGTAGCGAAGCAGTTAGGTTTTTCCTCGAGAGGCTTTTCAATGTATAAAAGAAAAATTTTGGAAATGTGATAGGGTTTGGAACCTGTGAAAGTAATATACATTTTGTATTGAGTTTTTATCAGTTTGAATAAAGATGGTCGAGCAGAGTTGAAACATTTTTTTAAAGAGAAAAGATTATTGTGTTGTTGATTTACAGTCTATAATATCCTTCCCTTTATGTGATTTGTTATTCCGGTGAATTGCTTTCCATTTTGTTCTCCATCATGCTTAGATGAGAGTTTGATTAAATCAGAATTCATGTAACTATGCTCTGGTTTATTGGGTCTGAGTATTCATAGTTTTCCTCTAAAATTGATATTGGATTCATTCATAATCGGTGCCCAATATTGGTGTATTTTCCCTTTTTCTTCCTTTATCACCTGCAAAAAGAACTTGACTGTGAAAAGATAACTACCCTTCCTTTGCAAAAATATTTATTGTTAAAATTCTATTGATCCTTAAACATTGTGATTTTGACTCCATTCCCAATGGTTTTTATGTGTTTCATCCCTTCAGAAATTTAAAGCACAATAATTTTGAAATATTTGTAGCCATTATATCTTTTTGTTGAGAGAGCCTTCTCTGGTAGGAAAAAAGCTAGGTTTCCTCCTAAATATTGGTTTGAAAGAGTTACCTTAGAAGTATCCTTTCACAACCAAGGGATAAATTTTGAGTTCTAACACCCCTAACCCCCAATCTCTCTCTCTCTCTCTCTCTCTCTCTCTCTCTCTCTCTCTCACTCTCCAAAACCCTAACCCCCAATCTCTCTCTTTATCTCTAAGCCCCTAAACCTCTCTCTCTCTCTCTCTCTATATATATATATATCTAAACCCCTAATCCTCAATCTCTCTTTCTCTCTCTTTAATACCATAACCTCCAATATCTTGTTCTCTCTCTCTAAACTCGTAAACCCCAATATCTCTCTCTCTCTCTCTCTCTCTCTCTCTCTCTCTACAAAAATAATTTCTCTCTCTCTCTCTCTCCAAACACCTAACCTTCAATCTCTCTCTCTCTCTAAATCCCCTAACCACCAATCTCTCTCTCTCTCTCTCTCAAATCCTAAACTCTAAACCCCAACATCTCTATCACTCTAAACCCTTAAACCCCTAATCTCTCTCTCTCTCTCTCTAAACCCATAAAAGCCAATCTCTCTCTATCTCTCTCTCGCTAAACCCATGCCCCCAATCTCTCAATCTCTCTCTCTAAACCTCTAAACCCTAATCCCTCTTTCTCTCTATATATATATCTAAACCCCTAAGAATAAATCTATCTCTCTCTCTCTCCCTAAACCCTTAACCTTCAATATATCTCTCTCACTCTCTCTCTAAACCATTGAACGGCAATCTCTCTCTCTTTCTAAACAACTAATTCCCAACCTCTCTCTCCCTCTAAACCGATGAACTCCAATCTCTCTCTATATCCCTCTCTCTCTCTAAAACCTAACCTCCAATATCTCTCTCTCTCTAAAACCCTAACCTCCAATCTCTCTCTCTCCCTCTAACCCCCTTCTCTCTCTCTAAACCTATAACCTCAAACCTCTCTCTCTCTCTCTAAACACCTAACCCTTACCTCCATACCTCTATCTCCATCTAAACCTCTAACCCCCATTCTCTCACTCTCGAAATGCCTAACCAACAACATCTCTCTCTCTATCCCTTTCTAAACCCCTACACCCCAATATCTCTCTCTCTCTCCCATCCTCCCTCTCTCTCTATCTCTATCTGAATCCATCACCTCTCTCTCTCTCTCTCTCTCTCTCTCTAAACCCCTAAACCCTGATCTCTCTCTCTCCCTCTGTAAACCATAAACTTCCCTCTCTCTCTCTCTCTCTCTCTCTCTCTCTAAACCCCTAACCCCAATCTCTCTCTCTCTCTCTCTCTCTCTCTCTCTCTCTCTCTCTATTTATCTATCAAAATCCCTAATCCCCAATATCTCTCAATCTCTCTCTCTCTCTACCTAAACAACTAACCCCCAATCTCTCCCTCTCTCTCTCTCAAATCCTAACCTTGAATCTCTCTATGTCTATCTTTCTATCTTTAATCCCCTAAACCCCAATTTCTCGCTCACTCTAAACCCTAAAACCCCAAATTACTCGCTCTCTCTCTCTAAACCCCCAATATCTCTCTCAAAACCCATAACCATTACCCCTCAATCTCTCTCACTAAACCCCTAACCCCAACCTCTCTTTCCCCCTCTCTCTCTCACTCTAAAACCCTAACCCCCAATCTATCTTTCTCTCGCTCTCTCTCTCTCTCAGCCCCTAACCCCAAATTTCTCTCTCTTTGTTTTTATGCATAGAAAAATAGTCTTGTATTGCTAAGAAACCTCCTTGATTAGGTAAGAAGTAGATCTAGAGATCAAATTGCGAAGAAACCTTTGATTTCTATTTTTGCTTATTATCTCATGCATAATTGATATAAATTAGTCTGCTTGTCTCTTGTAGGTTTGGATTGCTATGAAACTTCTTTGTCTCTTTCAGGTTGGCCAAATTAAATTTGGAGCAAACAAGCCCTTAAGCTCTAGTAGTTGGAAATATTGAAGATTGCTAAGAAACCTCTTCAATTTTGGAAATTATTTTGGATTTCTAAAAGGAGGGGTACATGACTCCATAGCCCATCAATTTCTCTACATCAAGGCACTTGGTCACATCATAAAACTTTCATCTAGAACCCTCTCTCTTTTCCATTCCTATTTCTTACTTCCACTTTATTCTTACTATTAATTGTACCATAGCTTAAGCAAGCCTTGATTTTCTTCATGTGATAAGCCTATATGCTTCCCTCATTGTACCTAAGCACAAGATCTACACAAGGAATCTAAATCACAATCACCTAAGAAGATAATACACCATAAAACATAATTCTAACTCATACTTGGTGTGTTTGTTCATAAAAAATTTATTTTGTTTAGTTTTATTTTCCCCAGATTACTATTGAAGGCCATGATTTGCTTGTTGCTCTGAATTGCTTTCTACTATATTTATTTCTAGCAAGTTCTTAAATCGTCTTAAGGCTCTAGTTCATTATGTGAAGCCATGAATAGTTTGTTGTAGTAGTTTATTTACCATTGTAAACTTCCATCAAATGTTTTGAATATGTTATTTCATTTGTTGTTATTTTATTACCAACAAAATTGATTAAATGGATCTACTTTGTTTTATGTTTAAATGACTATTTTATTTTATGTTTAAATGACTTTATTTTACCACTAGGAGTCATTTTTAGCTTGGACCGCTCCATTTAATTTACTGCAGTTATTTCATTTCTAGCAAGCTTATCTATGTGTTGATTGCATCCTAAACAATAATAGCACTTTACATTTTTTATTTGAATAAATGGTTGTAGCATTTAGACAACTTATTTCAATGTGTTGATAAATTTTCTACATTCTATTCATTGCTGGTACTTAACCTCATACATTCATTACCTAATTAGGGAAACTTTTAGTGGAAACATTTTTCCCATGGGCTAATTTTTCCCCAAAAACAATTGTCATTTTCTATTTTTTTCTACTATGATTCGCCCAAATTGCATAGGATTTGTTGGGCGTAGACTGAGAAGAGGAAGTTAAGAAGGAAAGTACAGTTAGGAGAGGTCTACCTTGACCAATTTTGGGATAAAGGAGACTCCGCAAATATCAAGCAGAGGGTATGGAGCAAAGTACATTTGGGAGAAAAGGACATGTCTCCTTAATAAAGACAAAGTATTCAAGACAGCCAGAGGTGGTTGAGTTAGTTAAGATCCAAGCGATGGCCTGACTACTGCAGGAACAGGAAGCTAAGAAGCGGAATGGTGTAAAGGACATGCCATCACAGAGGTCATAGGTGCACTGTCAAAAGAAGCAATGGAGTCAGAGGAAGCAGCACCAAAGGGACAAAGGAGTTAAATCTTAGTGTGCTCTACAGGAGAACCATAGGACTTTAGGGTTTTGGGTTCTGTGGGGGTTGTCCCATAGTTATTGTAATATGTGACCTTTGGGCACATCTATATATATGGGTAATTTTTTAAAAGATGGTTGTTGTTATTGTGGTTTGAAACAAAAGGGTAGCTTGGGTTTGTTTTGTATGTATTGTAAAATGAGAGAACAGAATCTGCAGCTGAGTGCATAGAGATCTAATCATAGAGGTCAGGCCGCGCCCTGCTATTTTGCACAACCGCGGGTTGGTGGGCTCTCCACACGCATACCCCTCTCCTTCCAGTAAGAACCTGCTCCTTCCTCCTTTCATGTGCATGTCGGCTAGCGGCCTCCTCCTCCCACGTGCAAGTTAGCCAGCAAGGGCCACTGCGTTCCCTCCGGTGGCTTGGTCGCTAGGCTCTAACCTGGTGTAGCTCTCGGGTGCTTGGCTTGTGGTTTGCAGTGGTTGGCCATGGCTCCTTGCACAACTCGTGGCCAATATTTACTGTTATTATTATTTTTGTTTGTTTTAAATTTCTGATTTGGTTCACATTTTTGAAATAACTTCTCCTTTATATATATATATGGTTCATATATTTATATATATATATATATATTTGCTTTGTTCGCTATATAAAAAAAAAAATTGTTTTGATTTAAATTTAATTTAGATTAAATTTAAATTTAATTTATATATTTTTGTTCATATGCATAATCTCTTTGTTTGCATGCATATATATAAAAAAAAACTTGGTTTATTTGTATATAATTTTTTTTTGGTTATTGTAACCAAATTTGTTATATATATATATGTTTATCTCTATGTCTACGTATATATATTTATGGTTTATCCGATATATATTTTCTTTTTGTTTTCCTTTATATATATAAAAATTTAAATTTTTCCCTCTTCTATTTAGTTCAATATGTAGAAGAAAAATTTCGCATTTATTCCCTTACTCATTTATTTCTTGTCTTGTTTGCTTATTGTAGGTGTAAACTGGTGAGAGGCTTTTAGCTGGAATTTATTCGACATTTTGTTTTATGTTTTACACATAATAATTTTTTGGTCATCATTTTTCTAATTTTCTGCAAATTAGCAATTAGCTTAAGGCAAGGTAAATCCCTCCTTATTTTGTCTTTTCACTATGGTGAGCCCTCTGGTTCCAGATTTGGAACCATGGCTCTGATACCATGTGTAGGACCCATGTCCTAATTTTACTAAGTTTATAAATAAATCTACTTTTACGTTGTTCCATCCTGGTGTTTCAAGTCTCTTTTTTGGATTTTTCTAACTTATGTTTTAATTTGGGTTTTCATGCCTGTGTAGTGTAACATATTTACACATACATGTTGCTATATATATATATATATATATACATATACTTATTGTTATATCTATTTATAACCATTTCTGTTTGTGTAGGTGTAACAATATATAAGTCTTGTTTTAATAACTAGAAACAAAAATATGACAAAATAGAAATTATCATTATACCTGTAGGATAAATACCTATAATAGCTAATAGCTCCCCTTTCTTCTTCTTTTTTTGCTGCTACCCCCTTGTATTTTCCCTACTTGCTGTATGTGTTGTATGCCTTACTGTAGCCCTGCAACCAAAAGCCTTCCCAAACCCTTGAAACTCAACCGATCAGACAAGTATGCCACCCTACCAACTGGCAAGGTATCACCGACCACCTAGCTCCAAAGGTACCCCTTTGGACCCCCAAGCCCAAATCGAGTACAAGCCAACAACAATTTCTCCCTTCTGAACTTTCTTCAACCAAACCCCTTCTCTTCTGCTTTGCAATTTTCTAAGTTCTCCTACAAATAATAACATCCAAAATAAAGGTCCTTTCCTTCAAATCCATCCTTGCACTTAACCCCCTCTTCCTGCCAACTCTATGCTCCCCATTACTACCCTTATCCTCCCCATTAAATTCCAACTAATATGTCAGTCCTCGTTTCTTTCCTTCCTTGAGACATGACCACATTCATTAATACTTATCAATACATTTATTAATTAATTAATTAATTTACCAATGAATTATAAATATTATCTTTTTTTTTATTCTTGATGCTAATACCATATGTAAAAGTAAACTAAATTTATTAATGCGGTTCCACTACCATTGTCTTTTCAAGTTGACATAATTACAATTGATTTTATGTAATTATCACCCTCGTGTTTTAGAACAATTTCTATTAATTAATCATTATAATATTATATCATTATTTATTTTTTTCAACGTCCAACTATTCGTAATAATCATTTAATTGATAATGATCTATCAGTTAATTAATTAATACTAATTGTCATCGATTAATTAATAACAACCTAGTCATTTAACTAATGATTAACACACTTCTAGTATGCTAACTACCCTTTTAATTATAAATTCAAACTAATTTAATTTATCAATTATCAATAATAATCCTATCAATATAACTCACATCATTATGAATGTACATTTATATTAATTATTTAATATTAACTAAGACTTAATCAACTCCTTCACCTAGTTCCATATTAATTACACCCTAGTTTATAATTAAACTAATTAACAACCATTGCTAACGATAATGATAGTTTTATTATCATCAATTAATATTATTAACACATAATTAATATTAACCGATCAATTTAATATTAACCTAATTGGCATGATAATTTCATTTAACATTTTTAACCCTTAGTCTTGACTAAATAAATTTAATAACAATCAATCAAGCATTACTAATAAATTGCATTAGTTACTACCTAGGTTAACCTTAGCTCGTTTATTAATCAACAATAATTAATTATTATTCGAAAATAATTAACATTATTATTCAGCAATATTTCATGCAATTTATAAATATGTAGGCGAGTTATGTAAGCGTAGCTACTGCTTACATACCTCACGTAAGTACACTAACAGTACTAAATCACATACATATTCATAATCATGAAATTTGTTGTTCACTAACACATGTTTAACACAGTTTGCAAGGTACAGTCTTTTACCTAACTGCATCTTATTAAGTTACGACAATTCATACATTGTTGATTTACAACACATAACCAATCAGGGTTTTTCCACACACACAGTTAGATCTTGTTTTCATCGTGACCGCAAGCTACACCTATCTACCTACATCATCCACCTAGATCACAACTAACTTCTGCATCCTATCCTTTCCTCTGCTAGACTACCCTGAAGTGTCAAGCCATGACTAGCTCCAACTAGAACCCGTAAGTGGAAGTGTCGACTACATCGACTGAGCTTCCCCAGCAGGAAACCACCAGTCATCATCACACACCTTGGGGAGTGCACTGTAGCACATCCCTCCCATGACTCTGGGTTTCAGGGATAAACCGTGGGTAAATCCTCCACCCCCTAATGGAACAAGGGACTATGGCTACCCGACATAATAACTACGTTTCACCTATACTTAGTTTGTCATCATATAACCAATCTGGGAGGTTGATTTTCCTGAAACCCTACCCCACCCATACATCATAATAAACAGCATAATAATCATGCGAAGTAAATAATGCAGCACTTGCATACCATTTATCTTTTGGAGTCCATGTCCCCGAGGCTCTCCCACCTCATAGGATCCAGCTATCACTTAGCCATTTTAACCTGTAAGTCAGTCCTTGACATAAAATCTAGAATATCATGCACAATCCTCAACATGTACACATGCATTTCATCATAACATAACAACAATAATCAATTCATTATATTCACCATGCACCTGGTATAACATTCATTCGTTCAACATATAACTTTAACGGTATCCATGTACCCATCATTCATTAACTTGCATATCTGAGACATAACTAACACATGATACATATCCAACATGACTACGTACCCTAATACTAACATCACACACACACACACATAGATATATCGGAAAAATAATAGAACCACATGTACACAGTGTCGTCAAACCGATGAAATCTCACAATCAAGCAAATACAACATATACTAGTAGCTCAGGTAGAAATGTCAAAACGAGGCGTTACATACACCCACCCTTCAGGAAACTTCGTCTCGAAGTTATGGTCAAAATAGTGTGGGATAATCACAATGCATAGTCTCTGCGTCCTCCCAGGTAACAGAACATGGGCTATACTAGTCCCACTAGACCTTAACCTAGTCCACCAAACAATGCTTGAGTTGTCTAACCCTGCGGTCCAATATATGTAATGGTTCGACCTTGACGTCCCCTCGTCCAAAACCTCCAGTTCCTTCCAATTTATTTTATGAGATTCATCGGCTACATAATGTAATAAAACAGATACATGAAAAACATTATGATTTTTGTGCAAATGGGGTGGCAGCACAAGATGATACTTGACGGGTCCAACTTTCTCTAAAATTTCAAAGGGTCCTATGAATCGTGGTGACAACTTTGTCCCTTTCCCAAACCAAATGGTACTTTTTCTAAGCCTTCTGCGAATGAACACTGCATCCCCAACCTTATAGCTTCAGTCAACCCTATGTGCATCGGCATAGCTCATCTGTCTATCTTGAGCTTCCTTTAACTACTGTATAATCTGAACTTCCATCTCCTGAATCGACTTAGGTCCTATAATTACTCAATCCTCTAACGTTTCCCAACTCAATGGTGTTCTGCATGGCCTCCCATATAATGCTTCATATGGAGGCATCCCAATTGAGCTATGGTAACTGTTGTTGTAAGAAAACTCTACCAAGGGTAAGTGCTTTTCCCGATGAGACTATTGATCCACGACATACATCCTAAGAATTTCCTCCATCACCTGATTCACTCTTTCTGTTTTCCCATCTATCTTTGGATGGTATGTGGTGCTTAGGTTCAACTGAGTACCCAACGCCAACTGCAAACTTGTCCAAAACCTGGACGTAAACCTGGAATCTTTGTCCAAGATAATCTTCTTGGGAAACCCATGGATATGAACTACTTCATTTATGAACACACGAGTCACATCCGTGACATCATAGGTCTCCTTAACTGGAATGAAGTGAGCAGTTTTGGTCAGTTTGTCAACGATGACCATAATGGTGTCATGTCTATGAGAGGTGAGAGGAAATCCCACCACGAAGTCCATGGAGATAACCTTGCACTTCGACATAGGATATCGTGTGGTTGTAATAGTCCTGCCAGGTGGTGATGATCATCTTTTACCTGCTAACACGCAAGGCACCTAGCGACGAATTTGACCATGTCGCTTTTCATTCCTTCCCAAAAGAAGAGTTGCTTCATATCTACATACATCTTCTTTACACCTGGGTGTGCGCAATACACTACTCTATGGGATTCCTTAAGGATAGTCTCTCTAATATATCCTTCCTCAGGAATATACATCCTCCCTTGATACCATAACAAACCATCGGCTTCCAACTCATAGCCTTCAAACTTAGGTCCCACCAGTTTCCCACTTTGGAGTACCGACGTGACCTTTAGGTACCAACTATCCCCGATTAGTTTCCTAATACTCTTTCCCTCACATAAACCTTCAAAGGTATAAGAGAGAAAAGTCTTGGTTTTTTGCTCTTAAGGCATCGGCTACTACATTCTCCTTCCCTTTGATGTATGAAATCCCAAAATCATACTCACTCATGAATTCAATCCATCGCTTTTGCCTAGAATTTAGGTCTCTCTAAGTGAAGATGTACCTTAAGCTTTGGTGCTCAGACTTGAGCTCAAAGCTTTGTCCAGCAAGGTAATGTCTCCAAATCTTTAAAGCTAACATCACTGCAGCTAACTCTAGGTCATGGATAGGGTAATTCTCTTCATGTGTTTTTAACTTTCTTGACACAGAAGCTATTACCCCACCTTCCTGCATGAACACTGCACCCAAACCTTGCCTTTAGGCATCTGTGCAAACTATGAATTCCTTCTCCATATCTAGCACTCGTAGAATCGGTGCACTCGTCAATAGTGTTTTCAACTCGGCAAATGCGACATCGCATTCATCCATCCATTCATACCTAATGCCTTTACGTTGTAGGGTAGTTATGGGTTCTGTTATTTTTGAGAAACCCTCGACAAACCTTCTATAATACCCGACTAACCCCATGAAGCTTCTCACTTCATGCGCATTCCTTGGCATGGGCCAATCTATTATGGCCTTCACTTTCTCAAGGTCCACTGAAATTCCCTCACCGGATATTATATGCCCTAGATAATGGATCTCCTTCTGATAGAACGAGCACTTGGACAACTTACCATACAACGTGTGCTCTCTTAAGCATGACAACACTATTCGCAAGTGTTCCTCGTGCTCCCTTTCATTCTTGGAGTAGATAAGGAGGTCATCCAAGAATACTTGCACAAACTGATCAATTTATTTTCGAAATACGCTATTCATGAGTCTCATGAATACAGCTGGGGAATTGGTCAAACCAAAGGGTATGAATACAAACTCATAGTGCCCGAACCTTGTTCAAAAAGCAGTCTTAGGTATGTCATCATCCATAATTCGTAGTTGGTGGTAACCTAATCGCAAGTCGATCTTTGAGAAGACTGACGCCCCTTTAATTTGATCAAAGAGGTCATCAATTCGAGGTATCGGGTACCTATTCTTGACTGTGGCTCTGTTCAAATCTCAGTAATCGATGCAAAGACGCAAAGAACCATCCTTCTTCTTCACAAAAGTCACTGGTGTACCCCATGGTGAAATGCTTGGTGTGATGAATCCTAGGTCTAGCAGTTCCTTCAACTACATTTGCAACTCACAAAGTTCAGGGGCCGTCATCCTGTATGATGTCTTCGATGTTGGCTCCGAATCGAGTTTTACTTTGATGGTAAAATCAAGTTCCCTCTTAGGAGGTAACCCAAGTAATTCCTTAGGAAAGACATCACTGAATTCGTCTAACACTGGGTACTCATCAAAGGAGGGTCCCTTCTCATTTTTTACTGCTTCAGCAATGTACAACTGACATCCTTGTCATATATACCACTTTACGTTCATCATGGATATGAAATGTAGGGACACCTTTCGTTTGACACCTTGGATCTCGATGGCCTCTCCTTTGTCATCAAAGCAAAGAAATTTCTTCCCATAACAGTCCAAGAAAGCTCAATGTTCCTCTGGCCAGTTCATACCTATGATGAGATCATAAGTTTCGAGGGTGGTGACATACACCCCGATATCCACTACGCACTTGTCGACACTAGGTCCTACCGCTTGCTTTACCCCTGAAGCCATTTCAACTAAGTTGAAATTGTCATGCTTGTAGGATGCCAACCCACATTTGTCTAATTCATATGGAGAAATGAAATTATCTGTAGCACCAGGATCAAACAATATTCTAAGCTTAACATTGTTGACCGTACCTAATGATTCCACCATAGTGGATTTTTTCTCTGCCTGATGGTTGTTTGCTGCTACCGATATCTGATGCTTACTACCCCCACTCCCCATTGGAGCCTTTCCTTCTCGATGCACTGTACCAGATCAAAATTCGGGACAGTCGCATTGGTAATGTGGACCTCCACATCCCCAACAACCAACTTGTAATGGAGTAGGCAAGATAACCTATTCATACCTTTGAGAGGGGTTCCTCCCCCTGGGACCCCTTCCCCTGCCGACTGATCCTCTAAAATTCCTCACACCCCGGTGAGTTCCTGTGACTGACTGGGGCACCTCCCTAGTCGCCACTGATCTTTCTACTGTCGTAACTCTTGGTGTGTTCCTGTTTCCGTAGGGAGGTGGCCTCGCATACCCTCCCTGAGGGTAGCTTTGAGGGGCCTTCCCTACAAACCCTGACTGTTGAGATTTGAATGACCTGATGGGATTTGCACCCAGCATATCCTATGTGTAACGAGTGCAATCTACTGCTTCGAAAACCAAAGTCAGTTTCCCCATCCATACTTGGGCCCTGATCTTGGTGTTGAGCCCATACACGAAGCGCTCAACCTGGCATTCGTCATTGTCCAGGTAAGGAACATACTTGACTAATTCCATGAACCTTTCTTCATACTCTTCCACGGATAGATGCCTTTGTAACAAGGCATGAAGAGCCCCTGCTTGTTCCTCCTAGTAAGATATGGGTAAGTACTTCCCTTTGAACTTTTCCACAAATAGTTCCCATGGTACCATGTCTAGTGTAAGGTGCAATTAATTTATTTATATAAAATATGAAATTAAATTTTAATTTAAATTTAAATATGAAATTTGATATCTATATATATATCAAATTCCTAATGGATAAACAAAAAAATAAAAAATTTATTTATATATTTATTATATACACTATTTATATATATATTTTTTTGATATATTTTTAAACATATAAACATTTATTATTATTTATTTTTTTTAATTTTTTTTAAAATAAAAATAGTATAACATTTTATTATTGATAATTAATAAAATTGAATTATAATAAATTTAACCATTTCATAGTTTATAACACAATCAACATTTGTATTAACCGATATGAAATATAACTTAACAAATAAAGTAAATAATAATAGGTATTTACCACCCTAAGCATACCCTAATATAAATGAACCACATGGAGGCCATGAGGCCTTCCCCTGGTCGACCACTGCCATGCAACAAGTAAACCCTAAAAAGGGTCAAACCCAAAGGACCTCGCCATTTCTCCCTTGGCTCATGAGGATCCCCGCTTTGCAACTTCATCGCCACTGGCGAGCTCTTTCCATGGCTATCAACTGCAATGAATGGTTAAGGTATAGCTAATCCCTCTCTTTTATTTCAGTTTACGGAATATAATTCTCCCTTATATTTTGTTTGCAGGGTTTTGCATTTTTTTTTAGGTTGTATTATTTTATTTTTTTACCCTCCAGATTGCAGAGGGCATCCT
Source organism: Larix kaempferi (assembly GCA_027924585.1). NCBI lineage: Eukaryota > Viridiplantae > Streptophyta > Pinopsida > Pinales > Pinaceae > Larix > Larix kaempferi. The sequence goes on from BSBM01000559.1 coordinate 437,245, forward strand.
GATGGCCTGCTCCTCTTCTCCGCATAGCCCCGCGGGCTCTCCCTCGACATTCCCCTGAGTGCTAGCCTTCACACAAGGGATGTGATGAGATTGAGCACTTTTAATGCTCCCTTCTTCCTTTTGCTCTGAATCGGAAACAAGGTCGTGACCCACACTCTCATAGTCAGCCTCTCAATGTAAAACGTGCATATTTCTTCTCTGTACAAGTTGGTGGCCTCCTCCACGTAGCCTCCCCCTGTACGCAGAGAGGCCGCTACTTCTACATCTGATGCAAACCTTTGTCCACGCAGCCTCCCCTTGCACATAGAGCCACTCCCACGCACAAAGCCACTCCCATGCACAGGTCATTCGTGCCCCTAGGGCTTGTTAGCTCTTAGCTAGGCTATGCCCAGGTTGGCCCATGGCTGCACCATGCTCGGCCAACAAAATATTTCATCAACATCAATTTTTTTTTTTTTTTCAAAAGGATTAATGTGCTGCCCAAGCTTGACTCGTGGGCTCTCTCCCTCTGTGCAGAGGCTAGGCCACGCCCTCCTCTTTCGCACAACCGCAGGCCGGTGGTATCTCCATGCGCAGCCCCCTCTCCTTCCCGTACGAATCTGCACCTTCCTCCTCTCATGTGCAGGTCGGCCAACGGCCTCCTCCTCCCACGTGCAAGTCGGCCAACAAGGGCCACTGCATTCCCTCCGGTGGCTCGATCGCTGGGCTCTAACCTAGTGTAGCTCTCGAGTGCTTTGCTCGTGGTTTACAGCGGTCGACCACGGCTCCCTGCACAACCCACGGCCAAGCTTTACTGTTATTATTATTTTTGTTTGTTTTAAATTTTTGATTTGGTTCACATTTTTTAAAATAAAAATAAAAATTGTTTATTATATATATTATGGTTTTGTTATAGTTTTGGTTTTTTTATTTATTTATTGTTTTTGTTATAAAAATTTAAAATTTAAATAACTTCTCCTTTTTTTATATATGGTTCATATATATATATATATATATATTTGCTTTGTTAGTTATATAAAAAAAAATTGTTTTGATTTAAATTTAATTTAGATTAAACTTAAACTTAAATTTAATTTAAAAATTTTTGTTCATATGCATAATCTCTTTGTTTGCACGCATATATATAAAAAAACTTGGTTTATATGTATATCATTTTATTATACCTGTCGAAGGAAAGGTATATAGCAATGGGTTTGCAATTAATTTCAATGGATTTTTTAATTATTGTGCAATTTCGAATATATTTTTTCAATAGTCTTCAAATGTTTTATAGAAAATAAATATTAAACTGAATATTTTAAACAATAAAAAATAATTTTTAAATTTTAGAAATACAAATTTCTAATTTTTAATTAGAGGAAAGCTTTGAAGTGACAATTTTGCCCTGCTATACACATTATTTGTTAGAAATAAAAATTAATTAAAAAACAAAAAATTAAGGATTTGACATCTTTCTACACTATTATTATCATGTCCTACATAGCACCATCCCAAATGTACGATTTCATCCCAAGCTGGATGTTGTTTGGCACGATGTCAAATGTATGATTATTTGCCAAAAATGTGAATGGATAACCAGCTGAATTGCCCTATGGTGTGGATGACTTTGAGCTCACTTCGATGTTGGAGGTAATTTAAAATTCAAGATATCGTGCCAAACACGTAAATACCAGATGACGGACTGAATTCCCATATGGATGACGACTTAGAGCTCAAATTTTGTATGAAGTTATAATTTTATATAATTTTATATATTTTAATATAATTATATCATATTTTTATTGTTATTCAAGTTTTAATATAACTATGGTTAATGTTTCAATTTTACGGAAGTAAATACTTTTTATTTCCACTAATTTAATTGTGTACTCAATAATGTAAAACTTCATACATTTTTTATGGCTCTACTTTTTAATTATATTTGTAATATTTTAATATATAATTATATTATATTTTTATTATTATTAAAATTTTAATATCACGATGGTTGAGGTTTAAATTTTATGGAAGTAAATAATTTTTCATTAGACTAGTTTAATTTTGTTTAATTGAAATAATATTATAATTTTTTATTTTATTATTATCATTTAAATTTAATTTTTTTACAATTTAATCTAAATTACAGCTTAATAGAATTTCATTTTATAATAATAATAAATATAGTAATTATTTAATCATAAAAAAATTAATAAATTAAAAAAAATTAACTAGATACAATAAATCAAAGACTATAATATATTTTTTTATCTTAAAAACTCATTTTTATTCTCTAGTTTGACATGTAGTAACATATTTTATAATTATTTTGACATCCAATAACAATTCAAGAATTATAAAGATCTTTTGGAATTATATTTTAGATATTTAATAGTTATTGTAGTTTTTAGATTAAACACAACTAATATACTAAAATATTTTAAAAAAAATCAAGTCCTAATTTACTTTACATTCTTTTTAGCAAAAAAGGTAGGTACTAAGTAACTAGATTATCTATTAAATTGTATTTCTAAATTTGGATTTCTATTGATTAAATTTGTGTTATTTTAATTTTCTTTTAATGATCATCTTTAAATAAGCACTATTTTCTTTTACATAAGCACTACTATTTATACTATTTGACTCATTTTTCTATTTCATTTTTAAAGGTATAAAGTAGTAGGTGTCACTTCTCAGTTTAATTTTCATCATTATTTCAACCTTTTTAACTTTGAATTATAAATAACTAATACATTACAACATTTCTAAATGGTAGGTATAAGCACCTTTAGTGCTAATTTTACTTGTTTTTTTTTGTTGTTGTCACCAAATTTGTTATATATCTAGATATATAAGAAATTAATTTTTTCCTCTTCTATTTAGTTCAATATGCAGAAGAGAAATTTCGCATTTATTCCCTTACTCATTTATTTTCTTGTCTTGTTGCTTATTGTAGGTGTAAACTAGTGCAAGGCTTCTAGCGGGAAGTTATTCGACATTTTTTATGTTTTACACATAATAATTTTTCGGTCATCATTTTTCTAATTTTCTGCAAATAGCAATTAGCTTAAGGTAGGGTAAATCCCTCCTTATTTTGTCTTTTCACTGCGATGAGCCCTCTAGTTCCAGATTTGGAACCATGGCTCTCATACCATGTGTAGGACCCATGTCCTAATTTTATTAAGTTGATAAATAAACCTACTTTTACCTTGTTCTATCCTGGTGTTTCAAGTCTCTATTTTGGATTTTTCTAACTTATGTTTTAATTTGGGTTTCCATGCCTGTGTAGTGTAACAAATTTACACCTACAGGTTGTTATTTATATATACTTACTGTTATATCTATTTCTAACCATTTCTGTTTGTGCAGGTGTAATAACATATAAGTCTTGTTTTGATAACTAGAAATAAAAATATGACAAGATAGAAATTATCATTATACCTGTATGATAAGTACCTGTAATAACTAGTAGATCCCCTTTCTTCTTCTTTTTTTGTTGTTTCCCTGCTTGTTGTATGTGTTGTATGCCTTGATGTAGCCCTGCAACCAAAAGCCTTTCCAAACCCTTGAAACTCAACCGACCAGACAAGTATGCCACCCTTCCAACTAGTGAGGTCTCACCAACCACCTAGCTCCAAAGGTACCCCTTTGGACCCCCGAGCCCAAACTAAGTACAAGCAAACCACAGTTTCTCCCTATTGAAATTTCTCCAACCAAACCCCTTCTCTTCTGCTCTGCAATTTTCTAAGTTCTCCTACGAATAATAACATCCAAAAGAAGGTCCCTTCCTTCAAATCCATCCTTGCACTTAACCCCCTCTTCCTGCCGACTCTATGCTCCCCGTTACTACCCTTATCCTCCCCATTAAATTCCAACTAATATGTCAGTCCTCATTTCTTTCCTTCCTCGAGACATGACCACATTCATTAATACTTATCAATACATTAATTAATTAATTAATTAATATTTACAAATGAATTATAAATATTATCTTTTTTTTATTCTTGATGCTAATACCATATATAAAAGTCAACTAAATTTATTAATGTGGTTCCACCGCCATTGTCTTTTCAAGTTGACATAATTACAATTTAATTTATGTAATTATCACCCTCATGTTTTACAACATTTTCTATTAATTAATCATTATAATAATATATCATTATTTCTTTTGTTCAACATCCAACTATTCGTAATAATCATTTAATTGATAATGATCTATCAGTTAATTAATTAATACTAATTAGCATCGATTAATTAATAACAACCTAGTCATTTAACTAATGATTACCACACTTCTAATATGCTAATTACCCTTTTAATTATAAATTCAAACTAATTTAAGTTATCAATTATCAATAATAATCCCATCAATATAACTCACATCATTATGAATGCACATTTATATTAATTAATTAATATTAACTGAGACTTAATCAACTCCTTCACCTAGTTCCATATTAATTACACCCTAGTTTATAATTAAACTAATTAACAACCATTGCTAACGATAATGATAGTTTTATTATTATCAATTAACATTATTAACACATAATTAATATTAACCGGTCAATTTAATATCAACCTAATTGGCATGCTAATTGCATTTAACATTTTTAACCCTTAGTCTTCACTAAATAAATTTAATAACAATCAATCAAACATTACTAATAAATTGCATTAGTTACTACCTAGGTTAACCTTAGCCCGTTTATTAATCAACAATAATAATTATTATTCGACAATAATTAACATTATTATTCAGCAATATTTCACACAATTTATAAATATGCAGGCGAGTTATGTAAGCGTAGCTACTGCTTACATACCTCGCGTAAGTACACTAACAGTACTAAATCACATACATCAATCATAATCATGAAATTTATTGTTCACTAACACATGTTTAACATAGTTTGCAAGGTACAGTCTTTTACCTAACTGCATCTTATTAAGTTACGACAATTCATACATTACTGAGTTACGATACATAATCAATCAGGGTTTTTCCACACACACAGTTAGATCTTGTTTTCATCCTGACTGCAAGATACACCTATCTACCTATATCATCTACCTATATCACAACTAACTTCCACATCCTATCATTTCCTCTGTTGGACTACCCTGAAGTGTCAAGCCATGACCGGCTCCAGCTAGAACCCGTAAGCGGAAGTGTTGACTATATCGACCAAGATTCCCCAGCAGGAAACCACTAGTCATCATCTCACACCTTGGGGAGCACATTGTATCATAGCCCTCCCATGACTTTGGGTTTCGGGGATAAACATTGGGTAAATCCTCCACCCCCCTAATGGAACAAGGGACTATGTCTACCCGACATAATAACTGCATTGCACCTATACTTAGTTTGTCATCGTATAACCAATCTGGGTGGTTGAGTTTCCTAAAACCCTACCCCACCCATACATCATAATAAACAGCATAATAATCATGCGAAGTAAATAATGCAGCACTTGCATACCATTTATCTTTCGGAGTCCATGTCCCCGAGGATCTCCCACCTCATAGGATCTATCTATCACTTAACCATTTTAACCTATAAGTCAGTCCTCAACATAAAATCTAGAATATCGTGCATAATCCTCAACATGTACACATACATTTCATCATAACATAACAACAATAATCGATTCATTATATTCACCATGCACCTGGTATAACATTCATTCATTCAACATATAACTTTAATGGTATCCACGTACCCATCGTTCATTAACTTGCATATCTAAGACATAACTAACACATGAGACATATCCAACATGACTATGTACCCTAATACTAACATCACACAAACACACACACACACACACATATATATATATCGTAAATATAATAAAACCACATGTCCACAGTGTCGTCAAACCGACGAAGTCTCACAATCAAGCAAATACAACATATAATAGTAGTTTAGGTAGAAATGTCAAAACGGGGAGTTACAATAAATGCGTAGCTAACTGGTGAACACAGTAGTGATTCGGTGTAGTTCTGTAATCTATTGATAAAATGCGAAGTGTGAAGTAACATGTTCTTCCTAGCGCTCTTAATTTTATGTTAAGTAGGGCTTCTAGAGAGGATATTGACCACATCTGCACATATTCGCTTTGGGTGAGACTTCAACCTATTTGCAGGTTGATGTTGAAAGGGCCAGTGAGAGGGGTTTTGTTGTGCTGCATAAACTTCGCTGAACACAGGTCTGCCCAGGAAGCACTAACAAATGGTTTTGTCGGCGAATTGGATTGACATTCTAGTGATTTTTCATGTTGATGTGGAATCTAGAGAAGAGTGAAATACAGAATTGGGTGAGTCAGACAAAACGCGAGTTTGCGAAGAAATAAAACAGACATCCTCGGCTCTCTACAGAACAGTGGCTACAGAGATAGATATTTACTTATTTGCATGAATTTTTCTTCACATATTTTGATAACGAGTTACATGAGTGGATATCTAGGGTAGCAGAAAGAAAGAACTATTTTTAGGGTGGAGAACCTACAGTTTGGAATCCATAGTTAATTCAGAGGATTAAAGGGATTAGTAACTAGATCTCCAGAGTAGTAGACTTTTGGATGGAATAGCTTGTTGGAAGGCTATATTATAGAGTTTGTTGTGGACACTTTGAAGTCCTACACCGTAGCTGAAAGATGCTTTTTCAAGGGATTTAGAGGTAAGTACTTGAAAAACCTAATTTTATGCATTAAAATGCTATTAGTTGACAAGGGTGTGTTAAGAGTGCATTCAGATTCCTAGGGTTTAAGTCTATAATGTTAAAAATAACAGATAGTGACATAGACGAATATACTAGCATTCTGTGTAGTGGAAAGAGATGCAAGCTTAACTTTTGGCACGGGATTAGTCCGCAGGAAGTGTGGAAGCCGACAGCTGCGAAAGGGATGATCCACAGGAGAAAGGGTCATTCGCGAAGAACGCAGAAGTAGTTAGTTTGTTAGATAAGGGTCATGTGGACCATTTTGTAACCACTTAGTTTGGTATAAATAGAAGTATGATTTTAATCCTAATGGCATCTAAGAATCAAATGATGAATAGAGGGAGAGACTTTGTGAGTTTTGGTCTGTTTTGTATCCGCAATATGAATTATTGACCATTTTTGCGAAGGTCATTCCGCAGGTTTTAATGAATGCATGAAGATGTTCAATTATGGTTTTATCTCTGTCTTTTTCCTATTGAATGATGAATGTGAATGTTTGATGAGATGTTTAATGCTCTGTGGGTTTAGTAATCGTTGTTTATGCTAATGAGTAATCAGATTATGTTAATGTGAATATATGTAATGTGTTGATGTTGCGGTTGATGAATCTGTGAATAATGAAATGTTAGTATAGTGCGAATGATATAATCTCTAGTTTCTGCGAGTGAAATGTGTGTTTGGTGCATGTCCTCAACTCCACTGTGGAAACTTGGTTCCTACAGCCCCCTTGTGCATCTCGAGTGAGACTTCACTCACAGAGTGAGTGTTGCTCGAAAGGTTAACACCTTTCTGGGTCAGTGCGTAAGGGAGTTTGGGTTGGTGTTTGTTGGAAACGGTGCAAAGTGAACCCCTGTCAATAGTCACTGTGTCAACAAATGGTTCTATTGTCGGGACCTTGAAGAGGAAAAGAAGAGGTTATGTTGTGGCACTCGATGAAACCGGATATTCGGGAGTGGTTCGACAAAAAAATAAAAGAATTCGCAGAAGGGGAGAAGAAAAACCCTAAATAAACAGTAAGCAGTTGGTTACAGAAATAAATTTATTCAGATATCCACGAAATATTTTTCTGCGAATTCCCAATACTGTTGCACGAGTGGTTAGCACAACTAATATTCCAGAAGCACCATTTCCAAAAGACGGAGCCTGAGAATTCGACACCAGAACTTATTCGACAGCTAAAATGTGTCGACAACACAGTATCAAGGGCTATCGATTTCTGGGTGGATACTATCCTAGAGGGATATATTACTGAGTTCGCAGTAGACACGATAAGGTCATACAGCGACACGGAAAGGAATTCCTTCAAGGGACCAAGGGGAAGGTTCTTGTTGTTTCTAAAACTGTGGATTAAGATGCTCGTCTACGAAAAGGGCATATTGAGGATGACTTCCAACGAGTAGAAAGATCAGTGTGCATAGATTGTAGGTGTCACGTGAATGTGGATCTGATAGAAAGATGCGGGGTAGATGGACATGAGCAACGACGAGTTTGTATGGGAAGCTAACAAAGAGTGTGGTACCTTGAGGAGTGGAGCGATATTTCGACGTCCTGAGAAGAAGAGGAGGACTAAGAGAGAGTCTCTTGAGAGGACCGGAACAGAAGACTATGAAACAGGACCACAAGGGAGAAAGCAACCCTATTGTGACGAAGATGGTGACCAGGCTACCCCAGAAGTAGAAGGGGGACGGATCATAAGTTACAACATACCTGCAACCCCACACACTACCTAGAATTTTACAGGAAGAAACCCAATCTATTTACAGAGTTTCCCTACTTGCAGCGGTAAAAGTAGTGCATCAATAAACAATAACAGTAGGAACGTTAGAATGGCAGATGACACAAAAATGCCCACTTTCCAGGGAACAGGACCGAGGATCCCGAGCAGTTTTGGTTTCTGTGCGAAGCAGTATGAACCGTGAAGCAGGTCCAGGATGAAGCTATTAAACAGGGACAACTAGCGATGACCCTTAGGGGCCGTGCGTTGGATTGGTTTATGAAGTTTATGAGGGTTTCGACGGGAACACCAACCAAGTTGGAATCACAGTATGTCACCGAGCTCAAATAAATCAAGCAATACCAAAATGAGCCGATATGGGAATTTGATCAGCGATACAAGACACTGATAGCAAAGGTAAGCTTTGGGATAAATGATATGCAGCATAAGGAGTGGTTCATCGCAGGACTAGTACCCCACATCCGCGGACCACTAATGCAATAAAAGGTTGTGACCCAAGCAAAATCATTGGATATTGTGATGAAGCTGGAGGCTTCACCAATCGGTGAAACAGGCTTGGGTATGGATCGAATACAAGCACAGCTGGTGAACTTGACGATCCAATTACAAGATATGAAGAAGGGGAAAGAGGCTCACGAAGAGATCTAGTGTACTAGGTGTAGGATAGAGGGACACCACAACGATCAGTGCCCGGACTTTCGAGACTATTTGCAATCCGGTGCACCAAATCCCCTCAATCAAGGAGGATTTCCTTAGTGTCGTATCTGCCAAACGAGAGGCCATCGACCAGAAGAGTGTGTATATCTGCAAAAGATGATGGTGTCGAAACCAGAGAACTTGTATTGCAAGTTCTGTAAATCGGTTGGCCACAATGACAACAACTGCAGAGCTTATGGCCTACTCTAGGAGAGAACCGCAGCTGCATATTTCAAGGTAGGAGAAGAACAGGCACCGGGTCAGCAACAGTAGCAGTATAATGAGCTGTCGGCCTAGTATAATCACCAACCACAGCAATATGATAAGGGGCAGTATGGGAAAAAGCAATATCCGGCACCGCAGTACTAACCATATGGACCACCACAACAGCCGCAGTATGGGAAACCATAGTACCAACCATATGGCCCACCACGTGGAGGGGATTCTGCAGAGGCTGAGGTGCTGGCGCATGGCGAGTAGGAGCTGTTGGACGAAGGCAAGGACTACTTATATGTTATAATTGTGGGCAGCAGGGGAACTATCAGAGGGATTTCCCGAATCCAACACCACAGAAGTGCACTTATTGTAGCGATGTGGATCATAGTGTTGAAGACTGTCCGCATGTCATCGCAAAATGGCAAACCAAGAATCCACCACTACCTCCATAGAACCAGAATCAGAATCCACCAGCTGTGCAGATGATATCAATGGAGACTCGAAGACACCATGTGATTGTTGGGGTAGTGACACGAGGAGGAGTGGTGACAGGAGCCAACGGGCCACAAGCTATTGTCCTACCAACAGTACGGAAACATGTCACTTTTGATGCGGAGGTTGAAAGGGATATCTTCTTGGAAATGCAGGAGGCGATGAAACAGAGGAGGCAGCTACCTCTTCAGGAAGAAGTTACCTATGATATGCCACCGACATTCGATAGGACAAAGTCGCAGGGAAAGGCTAATACCTTAAAAGCATTCTTAAAGAGTTATCTGTAGTTGGAAAAGGATTAGGATGTGCTGGAGGAGATATCGAATCTATTGAATCGACAGGAGGATGTACGCCAGGAGCAAAAGGTTAATCGCATACACAAACAGAAGACGGGACGCGAGATGCGAATGTCGGCAAAAATCAGAGCATTTGATGTCGAATCAATTATCTTGGACCTGGGGTCGGATGTCAGCGTTTTGACCAAGTAGACATTGGAAACCATGGTGAAACCGTAGTTGGCATGGTCACCAGTACAGTTGCGATTAGCAAACCAAAGTAAGGTTACTCCACTTGGTCCAGTGTACCAACTTCCCATTGAAATTGAAGGCCTCGGGACTTATGCAGATTTCGATGTAATTTAAATCATGGACAACACCAGTCCCTACCCAGCGCTACTAGGGATTGATTGGGGAATCGACAACCTGGCGTTATTAATTTTAAGAAGCGAACTATGTCATTTGAGAATCGGGAAATGAGGGTCGTGGCACCCCTGGATCCTACGGAAGAGCAGCGATACGTTGAATTGGCGCGAGATTAATTTATGGAGGGATGCGATAGTATATACAATATATCTGAGGATTACATTAATCCTACCATAGATGGAGAATTGGGATGGCACAGTGTCAATTCGGCGGTGGTGGATTTAGATGAGGCGCTTGAAAATTGGCAGAATCGGATGCATGAAGTATCATTTAGGAGATGCGCAAGGATCACACAATCATTGCAATGGGTAGCCACAGAGGAGTGCGCGTTACCAACATATGAAGGTTTTCCCAATTTGAGCACCTTTCTCACTGAATTCGAGGAAAAGGTGGCAGAACCGCAACGTTTATTGGCCTTGGAGGAAGCCTTGAAGGCTACTCCTACGCGCTGGTTGGCAGTGCACAAGTCTAATATCACAACCTGGCCACTATGTCGCCACCTAATGATAGTTAGGTTCAGTGATGCGGAAGGATATAGCGGAAGGAATTCTAATGGCAGAAGCGACCCAAAGGTGCATTTGGATGAGTGCAAAAGCAAATGGGGATTACGAACAAAAGAGGACTGGGTCCATGCATTCGTTCACAGATTGGATGAAGTACCACGGAGTTGGTATGTCGCAGCAGGACTACGACACAGGATGACTTCTTGGGAGAAGCTAACACTTGGCTTTAGCCAAATGTTTTGTTTCTCATATGAGAACCCCTTCATCCATAGTGCGCTACAAGTTATCCGTGATAAGATATTTGAAGCAGTACCGATGGAGCAACCATTAGAACATCGGTGGACTGCGACACCAGAAATGATGATGGAGTGCTATAACATCACAGGAGAGTCAAATGATGAGGACGATCTGAGGGCTATGTATATGCCGAAATCAGAAGGTAGTCGCAGTGTTGAGGCACCAGAAATTCCTTCCGACAAATTCCAGCAACCGCTGAAGATCAAGAAAGTAAACATTGGGTCGGAGGAGAACCCTAAGTTTGCAATCATTGGGGATTATTGGGATGAGTCACCATTGTGAAGATGATGGATCTACTACACGAGTTTCAGGATCTGTTCCCAACAAAATTCTCAGAGATGAAAGGAATTTCGAGGGACTTAGGTGAAATGAAGATCCCCTTGAAACCCGATGCGAATTCAGTCAAGTAGCATCCCTACCAATTGAACCCCAGGAACAAAGAGAGAGTGCAGATCGAGATTGAAAGGATGTTAGAAGTCGAAATTATAGAACCAGTAGAAGAATCTGAGTGGATCAACCCGATGGTGGTCCAGGACAAGAATACTGGCGAGGTCTGAATCTGTGCCGACTTGCGGAAATTAAATAATGCATGTTTGCATGACCCATTCCCGACACCTTTCATGGATGAGGTGCTCGAAGGAGTAGGAGGTCAGGAGATCTACTCATTTACAGATGGGTTTTCAGGCTATCCTCAGATCAAAATTGCGAAGGAATACCGACGTACGACTACATTTGTCACAGAATGGGGCTTCTTTCAGTATACAGTGATGCCATTTGGATTGAAGAATGCTCCAACAATTTTTTGAAGATTAGTAGTTTTGGCGTTCAAAGACTACATTCATAAATTTATTGTCGTCTATATGGACGATTGGAAAGTATATGGGTTGGTCCAAGATCACATCACAAATCTGAGACTGATGCCAGAACAATGTCAACAATACCAGATTTCAGTGAACCTAAAAAAGTGCATCTTTTGTGCTTCGTTCGGGATTTTACTGGGGCACATTGTCTGCAGGGAAGGAATGCTTTTAGACCCAGCGAAAATTGCCATTATTGTCGACCTCCCACCACCGATGACAGTCGAACAATTGAGAGCCACGCTGGGCCACATAGGCTACTACCAGAAATTTATTAGAGGGTATGCAACAATCACAGCACCAATGGAGAAGTTATTGAAGAAAGATGCCAAGTTTGAGTGGAACGCAAACTGCTAGAAGAGTCTGGACATATTAAAAGTGAAGATGGTTTCCACACCTATATTGGCATTTCCAGATTGCACAAAGGAGTTCCACATCCACATCGATGCATCATCAGTCGCATTAGGATTCATCTTGGCCCAACCACGAGAAGGAAATATCGACCACCTGATAACCTTCGCAAGTAGGAAGCTGTCTACTGTGGATTGGTGATGGTATATGCCTTACAGAAATTCTGACACTACCTACTCGGGGGCCACTTTAAAATGTTCACTAATCACTCAGCATTAAAATACCTGGTGAACAAGCTTGTGTTGGGGGGGAAGATCTGTCATTGGTTATTACTATTCCAGGAATTTGATTTTGAGATAATTGTCAAAACAAGACGGCTGAATGTAGGACCAGATCACTTGTCAGGAATTGAGTCAGGGGAAGATCCAAGGAGAATTGATGAAGGATTTTCAAATGCTCAATTGTTCAGGGTTGGAATGGTCGACAACCATTACGAACAAATCATTCAGTTTTTGGCAATAGGGGAACCGTCGGCAGGCTTCACTACCAACCAAAAGAAGCAACTAGTTGTTAGAGCTACAGACTTTCAATTGATCATAGGACAATTGTATAAAAAGGGGCCAGACGAGATACTTCGATGATACTTCCTTCCACATGTACAGGAAAGGATTCTTGCCAAAGATCATGATGGGATCATCTGGGGACACTACGAAGGATGTGCCACTGTGAGGAATATTTTGTGAGCAGGACTTTGGTGGCCAATGATGCATGGAGATGCCGCAGACTATGCTAAAAGCTGTGATGTATGTCAACGGATAGGGAAGCTATCAAGGAGGGATGAAATACCACTAGTACCTCAATTGACATTGCAGGATTTCGACAAGTGGGAAGTTGGCTTCGTGGGACCCATAAACCCACCAGGAAAAAGAACATGGTCGCACTACATAATTACAGCAATGGACTAATTGACGCGATGGGCAGAAGCAGTGCCAATGAAGGATTGCTCCACTGCGACAGCAGCCAGATTCCTCTTCGACAATGTAGTCGCCAGGTTTGGGTGCCCCAAAATACTGATGAGTGACCAAGGGACCCATTTTGTTAATCAGAGAATTGCAGCAATGACATAGGAATTTCAAATACAACACAGAAAAAGCACCCCCTACCATCCACAAGAAAAGGGCACAGTGGAAGCATTTAACAAAATCCTAGAGCATGTGCTCACAAAGGTATGCAACATGAATCGGGATGATTAGGATTTGAAGATCCTTGTGATACTGTGGGCGTATCACACAACTTGCAAACGTTTGACTGGCAAGACACCGTTCAAACTTGTCTACGAGCAGGAAGCTGTAATGCCGATGGAGTACATTGTCCCTAGTCTACGGATTGCAGTTGTCACTAGAAAGAGCGACGATGGAGCACTGGAGGAACGATTGGCCCAATTGGTATAGCTCGATGAGGACAGGTTCATCGTAGGCTTTCATCATAAGGTGGAAAAGGATTGAGAGAAGGATTGGCACAATCGCCATATTAAACAAAAGCACTTTCAACACGAGGATACAGTTCTTCTATATGACAGTAAGTTCTCTAAGCATCCAGGTAAGTTACAGATGCATTGGTTAGGTCCCTATGTTATAGATTTTGTTACTGACGGAGGTGTGGTGCAGCTGAAGAGCTTAGATGGCATGTTGTTTCCTAAGATAGTAAACAGGAATCAGTTGAAACCCTATCACCATGATTAGGCGCATAGTGGTTGAGAAATGCAATAAAAAAAGGAAAACCCAATGATGACAAAAAGTGGGAAGCATGTCCAACTAGGTCGCTCGCTACTGCTTCACACAGTTTAGCATGGGGGAGTCAAATCCGAGTATGATTAATGCAGATCGACATCACTTGAAGACAGCGGAGGATTATGACGAAAGATTCGACTAAGTGTGGATAAGATTTTGCAGATGATGAGCTAGTGTCAAGAAGGAAGCATAAATACCTAGGTCAGGGTTGAAGAATGCAAGTCAAAGTATAGGAAATCCAAAAAGGGAAATAGTGTGTTGTCTGATATGAGTCTGTAAGTTAGATGCGGAACATTAGGAAGTTCAGTAGACAAGCCCAAGGAAGTTGGGGAAAAGGGTAATGAGATAGTTTCAATGGTGCACTTCATTTTGAGCAGAAGCACCCCAGGTGCGCTAAGAGCAAGAACAACAACAGTGCAAGAACAGCCAGCGAAGGAGGCAATTCAGACACTTGGGAGGAATAGAGACGAGGTCTCACCTGAGATGTCTAAGAGTATGGTAGCAGTTACAAGGGTCAGGGTTTCCCCAACCACCAAAACACCAGGGGCGGAGGCCCGCTGGCTCCAGCAGTGAACTATCAAATGTGTGAAACATATGTGCTAGAGTAGCTGGCCTGTTTCACAATTTGGCAACGACGATGAACTTGTCCCCAGGTCACAGCAAGCCTGAAGTGCTAGAGCAAGTGTAGATGAGGTAGATGACCAAGGTTTCAAGAGACTAGAGGATGAGTTCAAGAAGTACATGGCAGCAAGCTCCAGACGCCAATAATAGCTTCAGAAGTTAACCATAGTGACAGATGAGATAAGTACCAGCGGTGTCCAGCTGAGGTGGCTCGGGGGTGAGCCACAAGTTTGTGTTGGGGTCCTGTTGGCATGGGATTAGTTCACAGGAAGTGCAGAAGCTGACAACTGCGAAAGGGATGATCCGCGAGAGAAAAGGTCATTCGCGGAAAATGCGGAAGGACGGAAGTAGTTAGTTTGTTAGATAAGGGTCATGTGGACCATTTTGTAACCACTTAGTTTGATATAAATAGAAGTATGATTGTAAGCCTAAGGGCATCTAAAAATCGAGTGATGAATAGAGGGATCGAGTTTGTGAGTTTTGGTCTGTTTTGTATCCGCAATATGATGTATTGACCGTTTCTGTGAAGGTCATTCTGCAGGTTTTAATGAATGCATGAAGATGTTCGATTATGGTTTTATCTCTATCTTTGTTCCTATTGAATGATGAATGTGAATGTCTGATGAGATGTTTAATGCTCTGTGGGTTTAGTAATCATTGTTTATGCTAATGAGTAATCAGATCATGTTAATGTGAATATCTGTAATGTGTTGATGATGCAGTTGATGAATTTGTGAATAATGAAATGTTAGTATAGTGCGAATGATATAATCTCTAGTTTCTGTGAGTGCAATGTGTGTTTGGTGCATTTCCTCAACTCCATTGCGGAAACTTGGTTCCTACAGCCCCCTTGTGCATCGAGTGAGACTTCACTCGCTCTGCAACTGTTGCTAGAAAGGTTAACACCTTTCTGGTTCGGGGAAAAAGGGAGTTTGGGTTGGTGTTTGTTAGCGACAGTGTGAAGTGAAACCCTATCGATAGTCGTTGTGTCAACATTAACACTAAATAGAGGTATCATGAAGGTGAGCCTCGCACATTCCTAGAAACCGAGTTAGAGAGTGATATAAACTCATCTCAAGTTGAGTCTGATAGTGAAATAGAACCTAGTCATGCTGGCTATCATCCTATCACTCCACGGAAACCTATAGATACTAAACGAAACACTACTAGTTCGCAGAACACTAGTAGCAGTAATACTGCAGAAACAAGTACTGAAGAATCCACAAAGTGGTGGTGTACCTCCACCATTTCACTCCATTGGTAATATTGTAGCATTTCAAAACCCTACACCTCCTAGAAGAAGGATGACAAATGATATAAAGCTACTTGTTTTTAAAGGAACTGGTCTAGAAGATCCAGAACAACATTAGCTTCTCTGCGATGATGTTTGGAACATTAAACAAGTATAAGATGATGATATAAAGTGAGCCCAACTAGTCACTACATTTAGAGATAGAGCTTTAACATGGTTCATGAAATATTCTGTTGGACAGAACATAACACTAGTTGACATCAGCACTGCATTAATTAGAGAATTTAAAAATCCTAAATTAGAATCTCAATGCATTATAGAGTTGAAAGAGATCAAACATAAACCTAATGAAATAGTGTGGGAATTTGATCAGAATTTCAAATCCTTGTTGGATAAAACTAGCTTTGACATTGCACCACAACAGCACCAAGAGTGGTTTATAGCTGCGTTGTTGCCACACATTAATGCAACAGAGTGTTGCTTCACAAAAAAAAGCCTTGGAAATTGTGATGAAACTAGAAGCATCGCCTATAGGAGAACTAGTGCAGGTATGGTACAGATATAGACACAAATATTGAACCTGACATTACAGCTACAAGATATACAAAAAGGAAAAGAAGTAAGAGAAGAAGTTGGGTGTACTAAATGTAAAGGAGAAGGAAATTCCAAGGAACACTGCCGTGTATTCAGATATTACCTTACCAATGTGGCACCAACCATTAAATCAACCACAAGGACCATGGTGTGATATTTTTCGATGTAGAGGACATCGACCAGAGGATTGTTAGCTACTCCAGAAGTATGTACAGACACCAAAGAACCTGTACTACAAATTTTGTAAGTCGGTTGGCCATGATGACACCAAATGTAGAGAATGATAGAAATAAATCATGATGTCTACAGAGTCCAAGGAGAGACACAAAAAACAATGAGAATGCATAGTATGATCAAGGTACATACAGAGGACATGGTGGATTTAGAGGAAGAGGACATAATACTGGCACAGGACGAGGTAGAGGTTAGATTATCTATTATAACTGTAGTCAACCTGGATATTTGGCAAGGGATTGTCAGAACCCTTGCACTACTTGTAAGTATTGTAAATCTTATGACCATATCATTGAAGCATGTCCCATTTTGCTAGGAAAAATGCAAGAAAACAGGCCACAAGGACAAAACCAAAACATTCAGATGATCACAGCTGAGAGAAGGAATGAAGGTTACAATGTCCATGTTGTGACGCGAAGTGTAGCTTCGATAGGAGATGATAGGACAAACATAGCTTCGACTTCTAGTAATCACATGAACATACCAAAGCCTACTGATGGACCTTGGGTGAGGAAAGCAATTGGAAATATACCTACATTCGACCCTAAAAGAGAAAAATAAGTATTCATGGAAGAAAGAAAAGAATTTCAGGATTTGGTAGCTTCGACTACAAGGATCCTTTTGCGAAGTGATAAGACACCTATACTAGATATGCCATTCTTGTATGGTGGGTGGGTTGCGAGCTTTGGCAGAACAGACAAATCCTGTAACATAGTTTCTGTAGAGTTGCATAAAGATGCTAAGGCATGAGGACACCTTAGGAGAATTACAAAATGTGATGAGCTATTTAGAGCATCGCAGTACAGTAAATGATGCACATAGGGCATTCCATCACATTAAGAACCATAAAAGGATAGGAAGAGAAATGAGGTTAAGCACGCAGATTGGAGATTTTGAAATGAACTAGGTCATCCTTGACCTGGGTTCAGAAGTGAATGTGCTAACAAAACAAACATGGGAACAGATGGTAAACCAAAGCTATCTTGGTATCCTATAAAGTTGAGATTAGCTAACCAACAGAAGGTTATACCTTTGGGGAGGCTATCAGGAATTCCTCTTGAACTTGATGGAGTGCAGAGTAAAGTAGATTTTTAGGTGATTGATATCATAGACAACAGTAATCCTTATCCTGTACTATTATGGATTGACTGGGAAATTGATAACCTCGCAATTATCAACTTGAAGAAAAAACAAATGATATTTGAAGGACGGGATATCAGGGTTATTGCACCCCTAGATCCTTCACAAGGAACGAGATATGTTGAGCCAATAAGAGAAGAATACAAAGCTCAAGAGCTAGATAAAATCTACAAGATGACAATTAATCAAGAGGATTATATTAATCCTACATAAAATTGAATGTTGAGTTGGATATGCGATAGTTCCTGCATATTAGATTTAGGCACAGGACTGAAAAACTGGTAGAGTAGAATGCATGAAGTATCAGCTAGACGATGTGCGGGGATGAAAAATTCACTTCGTTGGATTGGAATAGAGGTAAGTCCAATTCCTACTTATGATGGTTTGAGTAATATACATACATTCTTTCATGAATATCTAGCATCAGTTTCAGATGAACATAGGCTATTAGCTCTAGATATAGCATTGCGAGCTACACTTGCTAAGTTGTGGGATGTGCACAAAAACAAGTTGAGCACATGGAAAGAATGTTAGCGCTTAATGGAAGTTAGATTTGTTGAACAAATTGAGAATGTACAAACAAAATACAATGGACAGACTGATCCTAGAAATCATATAGAATCTTGTTGGAAAGCATGGAGGCATATACCAAAGGTAGAGTGGGTCCATATGTTTGTGCACACATTAGATCAAATAGCAAAGAAATGGTATATAGACATAGAACTTCGACATGGTACAACAGATTGGCACATGATGATAAAGAGCTTTCAGCTAACTTTCAATTTTGAGGATGATTGTATGAGCATTAATGAGGCTCTGCAGATCATTAAAAAGAATATATTTGACGATGTCCCATTTCCTGTGTATATTCAACCAGATTGGGAAATACAGTTGGAACATGTCCTTGAGTATTATAATTTTGCATAGGATGAAGATGAAAATGAATATCCTTGTGATGTGAATATACCAGAATCTAAAGGAAAATGTGATGTACAAGGACCTGACTTGGAGATTCCAAAGATGACTAACCCCATTAAGACTAAAAATATCAATATTAGCATAGAGTAAGAACCAAAGTTCGCCTCTATTGGAGATTACTGGGATGAAGAAACAATGGGACAGATCGCAAGCCTACTGCGCGAATATCAAGACTTGTTTCCCACCAAGTTTTCTGAAATGAAAGGCATTTTAGGTGACTTGGGAGTTATGAAAATACCTCTCAAGCATGATACGAATCCTATCAAACAAAGACCTTAGAGATTGAACCCCATATATAAAGAAAGAGTGAAATCAGAAATTGATAAAATGTTGGAGGCAAGGATCATTGAACTAGTAGAGGAGTCGGAATGGATAAGTCCCTTGGTGGTTCAAGACAAGAAAGCTAAAGGAGAAATCAAAATTTGTGTGGATCTCAGAAAGTTGAATGATAAATCTGTGCATGACCCATTTCCTACTCCATTCACAGATGAAGTACTAGATAATGTAGGTGGACAGGAGGCATAATCTTTCACTGATGGATTTTTTGGCTACCACCGGATCAGAATTACTGGGGAAGATAGACACAAGACTACACTTGTTACTGAATGGGGATCGTTTCAGTACAGTGTTATGCCTTTTGGGTTGAAGAACACACCTACTATATTTTCAAGGGTGGTTGTAGCTGCATTTAAGGATTATATTCATAAATTCCTCGAGGTTTACTTTGATGACTAGACAGTATTTCTCCTTTTGAAGGACCATCATGTGAACTTAAGGATGATGTTAGCAAAGTGTAGACAGTATCAAATTTCATTGAACTTAAAGAAATGTGTATTCTGTGTTCCTTATCACATTTTTTTAGGACACATAGTATGCAAACAAGGATTGATGATTGATCCAACGAAGATAGTTATCATAGTAAATCTCCCACTGCCTAATTCAGTTAAGCAGATACGCACTACATTGGGACACACGGGATATTATAGAAAATTCATTAAAATATATGCGCAGATAATTGCTCCTATGGAGAGAATATTAAAAAAAGAATTGAAGTACGTATGGACTGAATATTTCCAAAGAGAATTGGATACACTGAAAGAGAAAATGGTCACAACACCTATTCTAGTCTTTCCTAACTGGAATAAGCCATTCCATGTACACGTAGATGCTTCATCTATGGCACTTGGAATTGTACTAACAAAGCCTGGTGATGGAGGCATCGACCATCCAATTGCATTTTCTAGTATAAAGCTATCTTCAATGAAAAAAAATTACACCACAACAGAGAGAGAAGGCTTAGCCATGGTGTACACATTGCAGAAAATCAGGTACTATTTGCTAGGTTCGCACTTTTGCATGTTCACTGACCATTCAACTTTAAAGTACTTGGTCAATAAGCCAGTATTAGGGGGAAGAATATGCAGATGGATTCTAATTTTTTAGGAATATGATTTTGAGATCATAGTGAAGCCAGGAAGATTGAATGCAGGACCTAACCATCTGTCAAGGATTGATTCAGGAGAGGAACCTAGTAATTTCGAGGATAATCTACCATATTCGCAGTTGTTTTATATTCACATAGCATATGAATACTTCAAAGACATTGTAGAATTTCTAACCACATGGTTAGCACCTGTAGAATTCACTATGCAGCAGAAGAA
This sequence comes from Larix kaempferi, assembly GCA_027924585.1. Classification (NCBI taxonomy): domain Eukaryota; kingdom Viridiplantae; phylum Streptophyta; class Pinopsida; order Pinales; family Pinaceae; genus Larix; species Larix kaempferi. The sequence continues at coordinate 458,066 of BSBM01000559.1, forward strand.
ACAATTAGTGCTAAGATCAGCTGATTTTACCTTGATTGTAGGACAATTATATAAGTTAGGACCAAATGAAGTGTTGTGTAGGTGTGTACTAGAGCATGAGATACCTATCATACTTGTTGAAGCACATTCAGGAGTATCTGGAGGACACTATGTAGGGAAAGCCACTGCACAGAATATTTTGAAAGCAGGACTGTGGTGGCCTACTATACATAAATATTCAAAGGAGCATTCTAGGAGTTGCGATGTATGCTAGAGAACAGAGAATCCATCTCGTAGAGATGATATGCCATTAATGCCACAATTGATGTTACAAGCATTTGAAAAATGGGTTATTGACTTTGTGGGGCCTATTACCCCACCAAGGAAGAGACCTGGATCAAGATACATCATTACAGCTATAGATTATCTAACTAGATGGGAAGAAGAAAAACCATTGAAGGACTGTAGTGCGGCTATAGCAGCGCAGTTCATCTTTGAGAACATCTTGACAGGTTTGGATGTCCAAATATTCTGATGAGTGATTAGGGAACTCACTTCCTAAACAGAACCATGGAAGCTCTAACTGAAGAATTTCAGATATATCATCAAAAGATTACACCATATCATCCACAAGCTAATGGCACTGTGGAGGCCTTTAATAAAGTATTGGATAATGCATTGAACAAGGTATGCAATACAAACAGGGATGATTGGGATCTTAGAATACCAGCAGTATTATGGGCATATAGAACAACTTGTAAAAATTTGACAGGTCATACACCTTTTAGGTTAACATATGGATAGGAAGTTGTCATCCTATGGAATACATAGTACCAAGCTTGATAATTTTAGCATTTACAGGCATGGTTGATGTTGAAATGAAGAATGAAAGACTATTATAGTTGATTGGATTGGAGGAAGACCGCTTCATTGCAAGCTTTCACCAACAAGTGCAGAAAGCTAGAGAAAAGGTATGGCATAATAGACACATCAAGCACAAGTTATTCCAGGTAGGAGACCTCGTTCTCCTCTATGATAGCAAATTTTTGAAATTTCCTGGAAAGTTTAGAATGCATTGGTTAGGGCCATACACTGTTAAACATGTTACTAATGGTGGTGTAGTGCAGTTAGACACATTACTTGGAAAAAACTTACAAGGACTTGTCAATGGGAGTAGGTTAAAGACTTACAGGGATGACCCTACTCCTACAACCAGAAATTAAAGAACGTAATGGTGTTTAAGTGTCAAGTGAAGTTGAAATTGGACACTAAATAGAGAGCAAAGTCTACACATAACATTTTTGACATAATGCGAAGTCCAAAGATCTGAAGGGGTTAGTGTTGCGAAGTAAAGAAGGGAGTAGTATTGTGAAGTTCCATCAAGAGAAGGGAAAAGCGAAGTGAGCTCGCCACTCACCTAACCTTTGATGAAGATAGAGAAAACTAGCTGTTACAACTTATGTTGGGAAATTAGCCGTTATACAATATTTTTGGGAAAGTGGATTTTTCCCCTTTAAGGCTTACTTGTCCATTGAAGACACATTTAATGCAAGGAAAGAATAGGATCTAAGACAAATTTGGACAATGGACATAGCATTTAATGGTAGGTTAGCCATTTTTGGGCACGTTCCAGTTCGGGTTATGGCTATACATAGCACCAACACACAGTTCCCTATTTTACTATGATTTTTATTTTTACTGTAAGATTTTTTACTAATGTAGAACAGAACATTCCGATAGTACATGTCTGAGCAAGAAGAACTACAAGAGGTATTAAATAAATTCCAACAGTCTGGTCTAGAAGCAGTTACTAAGACACCTATAAAGAAAGCAACTCAAAATAAGGGTGGGCCCTCTAGGGCCTCTCCTAGGCATGCACTAGAGCCTAAGAAGAAGTATAAGCACAAATCCAAGGAACAACAGAAGCCCCATCCTACAGAAACACCACAAGAGAACGAGAAAGAGCCGCCTCATGAGAGGTCGATTCTGTTGATACCTGAGTACATCCCTCAATGAAAAGATGATGCATCGGCGGTAGTGTTGAAGAGGAACCCACAATATGACATCCCTATGTCGTCGATGTCAATCCATGTTCGGGAACATGACAACTTGTTGGTCAAGATCCTAGACGTAAATTTTGTAGACTACAATCTGCTGAACACCGTGAAGTATCCATAGTATCAACCAAACCAATATATGTGCTGGAAGTTTGATGAATCCACTAAGCAAACGCCCATAGTAGCACGAGAGTGGATTGCACCATTACAGTCTTCGGGACTATTGAACCTCTTGATAATTCCACACTTCAGATGAATTCCAGAGCTAACAGTCGTTGTGCGTGTGTTGTTGTCATGTAGACACCAAGGATACTTGTGGCTAGACTGCAAGATAGACATAAACATTGATTTGATCTATAGGATCACACATCGTAGCAAACGAGGTACTGACCCCACAATGGTATTTGTGGGTAAGAACAAAGATAAAGAACTCGCCAGGCAGATGAAGAGCGACTTTGGATTAGTTAAAGGAACTCGGGGCTATCAAGTAGAATAGATTGAAGACAATGCCACGAGGTTCATAGTACAGTTGCTCACAGGACAAGTACTCAGATAGTGCATACCGACAGAAGTTTCAGCTGCTGCGATCTCCCTAAATACTAAGTATAAGGAGGGGATACCATTCATTAATTAGGCAGGCTACCTGTTAAATGAATTTTTGGATGATTTAGCGGATGCATAGGACAATGGCTATCAGTTTCATTACAGTTGGCTGATAGTCCTCATTACATTTGTGGGCTAGACAGAGCCAATGTACCAACAAAATGTATAGGCGTTCCCTGGTGATTGTCGTGGACCTCGATACGGAAAAATGTGGAACAACACAAAGCCAGAAAGACAAAGGTTGAACAATGTGTAGCTGTACACATTCTACCAGCAGTTATGCAAGGTGATTATGTGCACTTCGCGTATCCCGAAGGAAGTGATAGCGTTGTACATTAGGAAGATGAGATTCAGGGACGATCTCCATTCTATCTTTATACATCCCAAAGATCCAACAAATCCAGAATGGTATGAGGTTCAATATCAGCTAGATGCACATAAGATTGACCTCATAATCGTGGATTGGCTACCAAAATGGAAAGTTGATGTGCCAGATGCATTGCTCACAACATCTGAGGATAGCGGAACTAACAGTGACAAGCAAGAGAAAAAATATAGTGAAGGAGGTGATGATCAGCAGGAAGAAGAGCAAGAGAAGGAACAACAACATGTTTTCGATCCAACACTAGGAGAAAAGATAAAGAACCCCACCACAGATGAGTCAGAGGGGTCAAAAAGGAGGAAGCAAAAAGTGACTAAGACTCCACTTGATGTGAAGTTGGAAGATGATGACTATGACTGCATCGCAGCCAGAGTCCACGCCCATCTCGAAGAAACACTCACAAAGAAAGACAAGAAGCAATAGAAGCTTCAAATAAACATGGTAGAAAGGATCGTCGAGCTAAAGAATATGATGGAAAGAGTAGATTAGGTACAAAGGGATATAATGAAGGGATCAGACTCTAAAGATAGATCAGAAGAAACAAGCCAGAGAAAAAGGAAAGCACATGCACTAATGATGTGACCTCGTTTGGTGCGTATCGACCCGAAAAATGTTATATTCTCATCAGATAAAGTCACTGAAGGTGCAAAGCAGCTCGCACATTTAGACACTAATGTGGGAATGCTACCTATAGAAGGACTGCATGATCTACACTTGCAGGTCATAGAAGAGATTAAAGACAGGGACATAATAACCTACAACCAGCATCTGAAGCTGGAACAGGGCTATAAAGAGTTGAAGTATGAATGTTGAATGAAGACAGATGAGTTAGAACACGCTCACGAAAGGAAAAGTAAGCTGAAGAAAGCCATAGAGGAAGTTCGTGCTAAGATTTCAGACTTTGTTGAAGATGTTGAAATATAAGCGACTATAGTCAATATTGGTACTGCAGTCAATGGTCTTAAAGCAAAGTTGGAGGACATGGATATTGGATACAAAGATCATATTGCAAATTTGGAGGCTAGATAGCAACCTAGCACTCCACCAGAAGTAAAAGCAGCACGAGCTGAAGAGTTAAGAACTTCGATAGAAAGCATCTCCGTGGAAGTTGCAAGGTGCCAAGACTTGTTAGAAGAAGTGACCAAGTCGTGGGCCATACTGCAGGAATACCCAAACTTACAAAAGATCCAAGGTGAAGTACAAAAGAAGCAGAAGGACCTTGAATCAGTGAACATGGTGATGAAGGACTTGCTGCCAAGGCAGAGAATACAGAAGTTCGAAGAAATAAAGGAGCTCTAGAAAGAGTTACAGGAATTAAGGGCCAAGGAATAAGAAACTACGACAAAGTTGCAGCCAATGCAGGAAGAGGCAGTGGCACTCTCTGAAAAGATCAAGGTGAAGCTACAAGCGCTTCGTGCAACAGAAAACATAGTAAAGGAACAGATGCAGGAACCAATATCTGCGATGTTGCTCGATACAGTGAAAGAATATGAACATGAAACTAAGGAGGTTGATGTGAAGTTAAGCGTAACATATTAAGAGTTCGCAGCGAAGATGAATATTCAAAGTGTTGCGAAGTCAGCAAAACCTAGTCGAAGTGACTTGGGGACGATCCACAAGTAAGTGTTAGGGGCCTGTTGGGCATGGCCGGAGAAGAGGAAGTTAAGAAGTCAATTACAGTTAGGCGAGGTCTAACTTGACCAATTTTGGGAGAAAGGCAACTTCGCAAATCCTGGGAAAAGGGTATGGAGCGAAGTACAGTCGGGAGAAAAGGACCTGTCTCCTTAATAAAGATGAAGTATTAAGGACAACCATAGGTGGTTGAAGCAGTGAAGATCCAAGCGTTGTCCTGACTACTATAGGAATAGGAATTTAAGAAGTGGAATGGTGTAAAGGACACGCCCTCATAGAGGTCAGAGGCGCGCTATCAGAAGAAGAGGCGAAGTTAGAGGAAGCTGCACCAAAGGGACAAAGGAGTTAAATCTTAGCATGCTCTACAGGAGAACCATGGGGCTTTAGGGTTTTGGGTACTATGGGGGTTGGCCCATAGTTATTGTAATATGTGACCTTCGAGCACATCTATATATATGGGTAATTTTGTATAAGGTGGTTGTTGTTATTGTGGTTAGAAACAAAGGATAGCTTGGGTTTGTTTTGTAAGTATTGTAATAGGAGAGAGTAGACTCTATAGTTGAGTGCGTAGAGATCTGATCGTAGAGAAGAGTCTACAGCTAACTGCATAGAATGGAACTATTTCCCTTCAAAAAGAAGTAAATCCATGAGTTATGCATATGAGTTTATGGTGTTTATATATATGAGTTTATGATGTGTTTATGTATTTGCTTGCATGTGTATGTAAATGGTAATCGTATGTTGAGTAAATGGGATATATATATGGATGAATGATATGAAGGAACACTTAGAAGGATAAATACGTATCTAATTGGTGAACACAGTAGTGATTCGGCATAGTTCTGTAATCTATTGATAAACTGTGAAGTGCGAAGTAACCTGTTCTTACTAGTGTTGTTAAGTTTATGTTAAGTAGGGATTCTAGAGAGGATATTGACCACATATGCACATCGCCACAGTTACAGAAGGTTGATTTTGTAACCCCCCATCTTCACTTTGGGTGAGACTTCAGCATGTTTACAAGTTGATTCTGAAAGGGCCAGTGAGAGGGGTTTTTTTTGTGCTACATAAACTTCATTGAACCCGGGTCTTCCCAAGAAGCACAAACGGGATTAAAAAAAATTACTCAAAATTGCCAAAAATGCCCCAAAACTATATAAAACCCTTAGAAGTTTGAATATTTAAAAACATATATATCATCAAACATTTTATGGTTGGAAATTTGATAGTTAGTGAGATTCTCCAAGGTCTATACACTATTAAAAGAATATGGGTCCTTAAAATTTCCCGACACCTACTTCAAGGGAAATTTTAAGGATCCATAATTTTCTTGAAGTGTAGAAACATTGGCGAATCTTATTACTTCTAAAAATTCCAACCATAAAATGATTGTTGATATTTTTATAAAAATATTCAAATTTATAAGGGTTTTATATAGTTTATGGACCATTTTGGCGATATGTAGGGTTTAAAAAAATTATCCTATGGAATTTGGGTGAATCATGTTAGTAAAAAAAAGAAATTTACGAATCTATTTTTAAAAAAAAATCAAAAAAACAGCCCATGGGCTAAATTTCGCCCCTAAAATTTTCCATGACCTAATTGCTTCTACCCAAGACAAAGAAGAGATTAGGTTTGATATTTAGGGAAGGATTCATTTTCTCAAGGAAAAAACTTGCTTCTTTGCAAGTGGGGGAGTCTTAAGAGATATTCTCTCAAACACTATCTCTCCCTCTCAATAAGTTAAACAAGGTAATACAATTTGCATAAGTGAATTTTAAGTTAATTTTTCTATCTTTCACTCTCTAACTTGTTGGTGCATCTAACTAATCAGCACTCTAACATTGAACTTGGATTCCTATCTTTGTGTTGAATGTTATCATAACATGTGTGATTTACAAGTTTTAGCTATATCTTTGGAATGCATGTTATGTCATGAATTCATGAGTTTATTGTTATCGTTGAGTACATTTGAAATTGCCTCTTGCTTCTAAATATGTTTTATACTAACCTCTTTAAACTACTATATCTTTTGCTAAGATTCCCAATTAACTCATTCTTACCTCACCATCATAAATCAACTTGATCAATACTTAAGAAAGCTAGGCCACTTTGTTGTGTTATTAGGCATTGCATGTGGAAACCCCTAGTTAGTACCCTAGAAAATTTTTTCGATGACACCTCCTGTGGTTTGTCTATATTTCTCCTAGGAGATTTAGGATACCTAAAACGAGAGAATTTTCCTTGGCAGTGACATGTTGGAGGAAAATCATGACGTTATGCAAGTTTAGTAGCTAGTTTTCCTTGCACTATTTGAGTTTCTAACATGTGCACCAATAGTCCTATAGCCAATTTGTCTTTCAATAGTTGGAGAACCTCTTATTGGTGCTCTATGTGAGCCTCCACTGCTTGAACCCTAGCTTTCTCTTTCAAGGATAATGTAATGGAAGGAAGACGATAGCCATAAATTGCCAAAATGGGGAATTTTTTTATGAAGTATGTAATGACATTTTGGACCAACATTCTATTAATTTTTTATCGTTAATTTAGAAATGCAATAGTACTTGAAATCTGTCATGTCTCCAAATTTTGGCCTAAGGAAAATTGGCCATGGTCACCTAGGAAAAATTCATAAAAATTAATATGGTGGCTAAAATAATTATATTTCCAAGGAAAATTATCCTAAGTTTCTCAAGAATAATTATTATGGGATAATTTGGCCACATGAAACCCCCTAATTGGAGTTTGCAAGCAAAAATAGCCAATGGTGATTAATTGAAGAATGTTTCCCACTTAATTAACTCAAAGAGGTATTTATGAAAGTAATTCGGCATTTAATGAGTAATTTGGGTCAAATGGGCACATTGGTTAGATGTGGATAAGATTGGTTGGAAAAATTGAAGAAGTGGTAAAATATTAAATATTTCCAACTAGTAAATTGGTTGGGTTCCTTAAAAGGGGGAAATGTGTTATTAAACAAATTACACCACTTCTAGAGCATTTATGACCACCAGTTGGTGGATTCCGTCCAAATGATGAATAAGGTAGGTGTAATAAATGCTAATCCAGTCAAAGGGATGCTCAAGGTGGAAATTAATGATGCCAACCACCTAATGCAATCATTTCCTTAAAATAGGGGTAGCTAGTAGAGATCAATAATGAAGGTTGGACCAAATTCAAATTTGAAGGGAGAGAAGTGGTCAAAAGTGGTTAGGAGGGCGCCTTGGTTTTTGGTAATGGTAAATGTTGATTAGGAAATGGTACAAGAAGTGTTGGAGGGCGAATTACATGAGGAAGTGGTCAAATGATACATTGACTATGGCCAATGTGGAAGAAATCAAGGGTTATGTTACTCCCCATGGTTTTTGTGCATGGTTTTTTGGGTCCCATCGTATTTTCAAGTGGTTTTGGGGTTTATATGAAGCTATATAAACAGCAACAAGCACACTTCACGATGCTTTCCAATATTTGTATTGTTTTGTATTGAGAGTTTGCTTGAGCAAATTCTGGTGCTTGGGAGATGTGCCCCTTGCAAACAGTAGGGAGATGTGCCCCTTTGTAATTTGATTGAGGAGTGGAGCACCTAGCTCCATTCACAAATCTTACTGCAGTTTCTCTATAGGTTTTTATAATCATCAAGTAGCTTGGTGGAGAAGCATACTCCCCATTTTGGTATACAGCTACTCATAATGCGTTTTTGGTGTCTCCATGGGTTTAGTGAGTTGATCCATGGAATATTTTGGATCAGATGGATGTAGCATGTCATCCCTAATATAATACACTCTCTGATATTCTCTGATAATAAAAAAATACATCTCTTTTCTGCAGAATTTCCTTTTCTATTTTTATGTTTATGAATCTATGCTTAATGTGTGCCAATTCTAAACAGTTTTCGTAATTCGCTTTAAAAAGCTCTTTCTGCTTGTCCATTTGCAAATTAGAATCCATATTTGGAAATTAGACAGAAAATTGGTTTGGTCCCCAAATTCAGTTCAAAATTTTAGGAGGCTCTAATAATGTTTGGATCGAGTTGGAAACAAGGTAACTACGCAGTCCCGAATTGGGAAATCTCACTCCCGGGGATCCAATCAACCAAATTGACCACTGAAATTTTTTGCAGAAATTTTTACTACATTACCTGTCATAATAGAGACCCGATACTTGTTCTAGAAACCTTCTTTGAGTTCCAGAGCCTCCTACCTTCTCAGAAGTCAATTCCCAGTGTCTCTCTCTTTGATCTAGTGGGAAGGATCTAGTTTGCATATGCTAGTGTAACCATGAAGCCTTGGAGTAGAATTAAGAAGTATCTAATTTTGAAACATAAATGGTCCCAGTACATTGTGCAAAGGATCCTTGAACTAGTGTAGCTAATGTTTTCCTTCATTACATTAGTGTCTTCCTTGTCCCATTGAGTTAGTGTGCCTATTCCTTTGTTGTTATTGGATTAGGTACACTACAGTGGTATCAGATATTAGATACTTTGGCTGATTTTTTATTTTGTGTGCCCAAATTCTAGTTTGGGTACATCACAAAATCAAATAAAAATCATACACATAAGAAATCGCATTCAACACACGAATTTACCCTTTGGAAACCCTCTATGACTTCAGGGAGAAAACCCATCAAAACCTTCCTTAGTATATTGATAGATATCAGAGAATTTCTTTTACATCAAGCACCCCCGGTGCAATTTACAAATCAAAAGCAATAGATATAGAAGAGAGACTCAGAATAATAATTCTACAATGAACCAATTTGCTAATATTGGTTTCATGAACAAATTTACTTCATTGGAATTCGCTCCAACCTTGGAAACATCAATCTTGCATGAAGAAGTGCGCCCCACTTGTCATGCAATAAATTTAACTCACTCTGTTGACTTCAGGATGAACTCACCCCTTAATTGAAAGCTTCCCCACTTAGTTAGGTGGCTAACTTAAGTGTCGTCATGCAAGTGTCACAACTCAAGTGTGGTCTTTTAGTTAAACACAAGTGTTGTCTTTTAGTTTAACATAAGTGTCGTCATGCAAAAACAATTAGTTAACTAGACCTTCTTTTTTATCACTTAGTTAACTCTATTAATTGAAATATTTCTTGTTAACATCATTGTAGTGAACAATTCAAGTTATCCTTTGATTGACTAAAGTCTTCTTTGTTGATATCACTAAAGTTTAACAATTCGAATTCTCTCTTAATTAAATTAAGTCTTTATGTGCAATTTGAATTCTCTCATATCTTATCTCATCTTATCTGCATGGTCCACATGTGCCAACTTAATTAATTATCATATCAAATATACTAAGAATATTTTCCCAATGATGTGATCATATTGTCCTACTATCATTCCAAGTGGTTATATGCTAAAGTAATTCACTCTACAGGTGGCTAGTCCCTAAAGGAGACTTAATAGCTCAACCATGGTTAGTAGTAAATCACACACCATACAAGCTTTGACATGCAAAGCATTACCTCAACACATGAGGATCTGTCTTGACATACAAGACCTTAGCCTTGACTAGCAAGACTGTACAAAATCAACACTTTGACATACAAAGCACTTGCCTCAACACATTAAGCTTATCCATTCTTGAGACGAACTCAAGATTCTTCACCAAGTTTCCTGAGTCCAACTCAGGATCCTATAAGGAACTTCCTCGACACATGAGGCTCAATATTGACACAGAAGATTGACCTGGAGAATAACTCATGATGTTGTAACTTTAACACTCCCTTCCAGTGAAGGAGGCATTCTCTTCCATGCCAAGCTTGTCTCAGAAGTACATATACTTTGTTACAGACAGAGGCTTAGTCAACATATATGCTATCTTCTCACAAGTAGCAATGTACTCAATTCTTATGGAACCTATCTGGACCATGTCTCTGATGTAGTGATACTTCATCTCAATGTGTTTCAATTTGTCATGAAACACAAGGTTTTTTGAGAGCTTTATGAAACTATGATTTTCAGAGTGAATGAAAATAGTCTCAAGCTTCTCACCGAACAACCCAACAAGTAGATTCCTAAGCCACACAGCTTCTCGGCAGGCAGTACTAGTTGCAATATACTTTGCTTATGTAGTACTCTAGGCTATGGAGCCCTGCTTCCTACTGGACCAAGAGATCATAATTGATCCCAAGATAAAACAAAATTTGGATGTACTCTTTCGGTCCACAATAATACCACCCCAGTCAAAGTCATCATATCCCAGTAGCATCACTCCACCACTGGAAGCATATCTGAGACCATAATCAATAGTAACTCGAAGGTATCTAAGCAGATGCTTGGTATCAACCCAATGTCTATGTCTTGGATCAGACATGAACTGACTCAAGATACTCACTGCATAACATATGTCTATTCTACAATTATCAAATACATCAAGGAACCAATGAGTTGTCTATACATGGAAGGATCCACTAGACCCAATCTGGAAACTGAATCGTGTAGCTTCTTTATATTAGACACCATTGGAGTAGACATGGATTTAAATTCCATCATACCAAACCTCTGCAATACATAAACTGTGTACTTTCCTTGTGAAAGAAAGATCTCATCTTTCCTTTTCCAAACTTCTAGACTAAGAAAATAGTGCATAATACCTAAGTCTTTCATTTCGAACTCAGAAGTGAGATCTCTCTTTCACCGATCTATCTGTTGATCCTCTCTAGTAGGGAATAAGTCATCAACATAGAGAACTAATATTAATTGTTGGTTCTTCACAACCTTGAATTACAGGTTAGGGTCAGCTTCGCTTTTGGAGAATCCCAAGCTCAGAAGATAGTTGTCAATCTTCAAATATCAAGCCCTAAGGGCCTGCTTAAGCCTATACAAGGATTTCTTAAGTTTGCATACATGGGAATCCTTCCCATGGACTACAAAACCACCAGGTTGTTGTATGTAAACCTCTTCCTCAACTTTACCATTGAGAAAGGAAGTCTTCACATCCATCTGGTGAAGTTTCCAACCCAAAACTGAAGCAAGAGAAATTTGGTTATAATAGAAGTTTACCTAACCATAGGATCGAATGTCTCATCATAGTCTATCCATTCTTTCTGTGAGAAACCAGGGGCCACAAATATTTCTTTATACTTTTCAATACTTCCATCAACTACATGCTTGATTTTATAAAGCCACTTGGAAGTTACTACAGACTTCCCTTCCGGTTTAGGAACCACTTCCCATACATCATTATGCATGATGGATTTGTAGTATTTCATCATGGCATCTTTCCAAAATTGATGCTTAGCATATTCTTCATAGGTAGAAGGTTATGAATCATTGATGTGACTCATATGTGCTACATATCCTGGAAGTATTTTAGGTCTCTTTTGCTCTCTGGATGATCCTGATGGTGCTCCATGCTTTTCTACCTCTTGTAGAATGTCTCGACACCATGCACATCTCCTCTTAGAAGGAGTTTCATCAAGTGATATTTATATCATATCTTCTGGCTCTTCTAGATCAAGTGGATCTACAGACTCTTCTGGATTCTAATCCCTCTCAACATCTAAAAGGGTAGAATCAGAAACTGGATCCTCCATCATAGGAGTATCATGCTCCTCCATATCTAAATCACACTGAATTTCTTTAGATTTCTTGAAGCAAGCCTCTTCATGAAATGTTACATCTCTGTTGACTTCAATGTTTATTTGTCATGGAACATAGATTATGTAAGATTTGGAAGATTCACAATGTCCAAGAAATGTTACTTCCTTTTCGGATGGCTCCATCTTTTTCCTCTTCTCTTTTGGTACATGAATGTAGACAGGACAACCGAAAATATTCAACTATCCAACATCTGGTTTTTTACCAATGAAAACCTCTTCAGGAGTCTTTTCTCCTAGGATAGCATGAGGACTTATGTTCTTTATATAAACAGTAGTGTTGGAGGATTCTTCCCATAAGGAGGTGGGAAGATCTTGATCACACATCATGGCTTTTGTAGCCTCACGTATTGTTATGCTCTTTCTTTCAACAACCCCATTTTGTTTGGGGTTGTAGGGTACAGTCAACTAGGATTTTTATTCCTACATATCGACAAAAGTAATTAAAGTCATGAGACTCAAACTCTCCTCCATTATCATACCTCAAACCATGAATGTGCTTTCCAGTTTGATTCTCAACCAATTATTTAAACTCTTGAAACTTGTTGAAGGTTTCATTCTTTGCCTTCAGAAAATAGATCCAAGACTTGTGGGAGAAGTCATCTATGAACAACACATAATACGAATAACCACTCAAGGAAGGTGTTGACATAGGTCCACATAGGTCGGAATGAATTAAGTCAAGGATCCCTTTGGATTTTTTGGTACTGCTAGGAAAACTCTTCTTGATATTCTTTCCAAGAGCGAAACCTCTGCAAACACTATCATATTCATAGTTAAACATAGGCATACCTTTTACCATCTTATGCAATCCAGGTAGCGCTTTGAAATGGATATGACCAATCCTCCTATGCCACGGCTCACAAGGACTAATTGTGTTATGGATCATGGCTTGCATGAGCTTTCTAGGAACTTTGTAGAGACCTCCCTCTCTAACTCCAATTATCGGATTTAGAGTTCAAGTCTGCATGCTTAGGCCACAGGAGCGCTTTGTTGTCCATAAATATTACTTTGAATCCTTTATCTTCTAGAACTAAAACAAACAGGAGGTTCTTCTTCAATATGGGGACAAACATAATTTCATCAACATCTAGTTCATCTCCTGAATCCAACTGAAAGGAAGTGGATCCAACTCATTGGATCGAATAGGTGGTATTATCTCCAAGCTCCACCTTACAGGAGAACTTATTTTCCATCATATATGTGATAGTGCTTCTATATCCAGTCATGTGCTTGAATGCGACATTGTCCACCAGCCATGTCTCAACACTAGTGGTAATGGATCCAGAAAGGGTTGCGACAAGATAGTACTCCTTCCTCATCTCTTTATCATCGGATGAATTATTTCTTGTAGGTTCATCTTCAGTAGCATTAGAATCATGAAACCTACCCTTGAAATTTCCTCTTTTCTTTGCACGGAATTCTCTTGCATAATGGCCCTTCTTATTGCAATTGAAACATTTAAATTTAGACTTATCAATGTTCTTGTGATCATTTTCCTTTTGATGAGAAAATTTCTTGTGAGAAAAATATTTATTTCCTCTCTTCATCTGAGTTGCAAGAGCAAGGTTCTCTTCTTTGGAGGAAACATATTTTCTTTGGATTCTCCCTTCTTCTTGTAGGAAATCATGCCATAGTCTCTCAAAATTTGGTTGCACTTATCAATCATTCACTGCAACCAAGAATGTATCCCATGAAGATGAAAGGCCATTAACAATAGTCTGTATGAGATCATCATCATCGACCGTCACACCAATGCTCATGTGTTGATCTCTTACTTGAGAGATATTTGTGAAGAAGGAAGCAACAACTTCGTCCTTCTCCATATTCAGATTTCGAAGCTTGTTCTTCAATGCCCTCTTTTGATAGGGCATATTCTTCTCATAAATATTTGCAAAGTGTCAAAGCATTCATTTGCGGTCTTCAATGGATTAATCACGAGCATCAATTTGTCTTTCACGGAATCATAAATGATCACTTTTTCCTTGGCTTGATTCTTCTTTAAGCTGGTGTGCCATGCATTAGTAGTAAGCTCTTCAATGAAACTTGATACATATCCATCCAAATCATGATCTTCTGGGATATTCAAAATCCTAGCCTTCAAAGTATTTAAGTTTGAAGTTCCTTCAAGGCGGTCTTCCGATCTTACTGAAGCCATAATTCTTCAAATATTGTGCACACTCGATATCTACGTAGGCTTAAGCTTGATTGTTGAACTTAGATCTTTCACGCCCTGAGCTCTAATACCATGTTAATTTTTTATCTTTAATTTATAAATGCAATAGTAGTTGAAATCAAATAACAATCATACACATAAGCAATCATATTCGACACATGAATTTACCCTAGGGAAACCCTCTATGACTTGAGGGAGAAAACCCCAACAAAACCTTCCTTAGTATATTGATAGATAGAAGAGAATGTATTTTACATCAACCAACCCTGGTTCAATTTACATAGCAATAGAGATAGATATAGAAGAGAGACTCAGAATAATAATGCTACAATCAACCAATTCGCTAATATTGGTTTCATGCACAAATTTACTTCATTGGAAATCACTCCAACCTTGGAGACATCAATATTGCATGAAGAAGTGTGCCCCACTTCTCATGCAATAGATTTAACTCAATGTATCAAATTCAAGATGAACTCACCCCTTAACTGAAATTTTTCCCACGTAGTTAGGTGGATAACTTAAGTGTAGTCATGCAAGTGTCGCAACTCAAGTGTCGTCTTTTTGTTAAACACAAGTGTCGTCTTTTAGTTTAACATAAGCCTCGTCTTTTAGTTTAACATAAGTGTCATTATGAAAAAACACTTAGTTAACTAGATCTTCTTTGTTATCACTTATTTAACTCTCTTAACTGAAATATTTCTTGTTCACATCACTGTAGTAAACAATTCAAGTTCTCCTTTGATTGATTGAAGTCTTCTTTGTTGATATCATTGAAGTTTAACAATTTGAATTCTCTCTTAATTAAATTAAGTCTTTATGTGCAATTCAAATTCTCTCATATCTTATCTCATTTTATCTGCACGGTCCACATGTGCTAGCTTAATTAATTATCATATCAAATATACTAAGGAGATTTTCCCAATGATGTGATCATATTGTCATACTATCGTTCCAATTGGTTACATGCTAAAGTATTTCACTCTAGAGGTGGACATTACCTAGAGGATACTTAATAGCTCAGCCATGGTTAGTAGTACATCACACACCATACATGCTTCGGAATGCAAAGAATCACCTCAACACATGAGGATCTGTCTTGACACACAAGACCTTAGCCTTTACTAGAAAGACTGTACAACATCAACACATGAAGGTTATCCATTCTTGAGTCCAACTCAAGATTCTTCTCCAAGTTTCCTAAGTCCAACTCAGGCTCCTATAAGGCACTACTTCGACACACTAGGCTCAATCTTGACCCGCAAGATTGACCTAGAGAATGACTCGTGAGGTTGTAGCTTTAAAAGGGAAACCACTTGTGTTTGTTTATGCTATGCAAAGCAATGAAGATACCCTTCTAGAAATTTATTCACAATCTCATTTTTCCCATTGAGTTGAGGATGGTAAGAGGATATATGAGCCAATTGAGTATTGAAACAAGAAAATATTTCCTTCCAAAAATTACTAGTGAAAATTGGACCTCTATCACTTACAATAATATTGACAAATCCATGTAGCTTCTCAACTATTTCCATAAATGTTGCAGCTATTATACTTGCTTTAAAAGGATGAGAAAGAGAGAAAATATGGGCATACTTTCTAAGTCTATCCACCACTACCATGATGACATTCTTTCCTTTTGACTTTGGTATACCTATGATAAAATCCATTGATACCTCTTCCCAACTCTGACTTGATATGGCTAATGGTTATAGAAAACCTGTTGTCTTGATTTTCTGTCTCTTCATCTATTGGAAAACCAAACATTTAGCCACAAACTTTTGGACATTAGTTTTAAGAGCTTCCCATAATTTGTTTTATTGATCATGTGGTAAGTTTTCATAATCCTAAATGTACCCCTATAGGAGAGTTGTGCAATTCCAAGAGGGCATTTTATTTGGTTGGGAATCCTTACATAAATATAGACAATCCTATGAAATTGAGCAATTATTGAGTACCTCACCAAATGGAAGAAATTGACAATAGAAGAAGCAACATGGGAACATGTGTTCTTCATGCAAATACAACCACAACTAATCAAGTGTTGAGACAAAAACACTTGTTTGAATGGAAGGGGCATTTTAAGCCCTAGATATTGTGACATTACATTTCTATTATTATATTGGTATTTTCTGTATTGTTTGAATATGACCTTAATTGTAATTGTATGATTGGATAGGACCTTAATTGTAACCTATGTCTCCTATGTATACCAATAAGACCTAGTTTATAGATGATCTCATCTTGTATTTCATAAAAAAATTACTAACACAAATTTTTTGAGGAAGGATTTAAAAATAGAATTCATCAAGCTTTGAAATGTGGAAGGTACATTAGTAAGGCTAAATGACGTCAAAAAAAATCATAACGACCTTCTTGTGTTATGAAGGTTGTTTTTGGAATGTTTTCTTGCCTCATTCTTATTTGATGATATATAGAATAGAGATCCAACTTGGTAAAGAAAATTGCTCGTTGGAATTCATCTAATAATTCATCAATGATAAGAATAGGAAAATTATCTTTAATGGTCATCTTATTGAGCTCTCTATAATATGGACACGTACACCATGAACCTTTATTTTTGTGAACCATCATCACGGTTGTAGAGAAAGCACTTTGGCTAGGTTTAATGATGCCTATATCTAACATTTCTCGAACCATATTCTCAATATCACTCTTTTGTGTATATGGTTACCTATAGGGTCTGATGTTAGGTGATACACTTCATGGTTGCAAGTGAATAGCATGGTCATGATCTTAAGTAGGTGGAAGACCTTTAGGCATCTCTCTAAATACCTTGGAATCATTATTAAAAACTCTTTGGATATCCATTGTAATAGAGGGTATAGATGTTGGAATAGTGAGCACAATTGTGCAATTACACCATGGTGTCCCCTTTTTATCAATCTTGTCATGTTGTTAGAGCTTATCACTTTAGAGGGTTTCCCTTGAATACCTATGAGTTCAATTTCCTTGTCTTCTAATGTGACGCTCATGAAAAGTTCTTGAAAATAAAGAGGCATTATTCCCAATGATTGTAACCATTAGAACCCTAGCACAACATCAACACCACCCATTTGGATGGAAATCATTAGTTCCCTAAATAATTATGGTACCTCTGACTATAATTAGTTCTTGAAAATCCGGTGTTAGATATATAAAGCAATTGAGAAGTTTGACTAATTTGCAATTAATGAAGTTATGGGTACTACCCAATCAATCAACATTGATACTTTTTTCTTTTTTTTTATCTATCTTTCTATCTTGAGAGTTCTAGGAATGATATTCTCAACCAACGCAGACAAGATATGGTTGTATTAGTATCTTCTAGTTTTACATCTTGAGACTGTTCCAACTTTGGATATTCTTCCTCTTGCCAATATATGTAGGATAATTTATTCTCACTGCACTTATGCCCCTTAATATACTTGTTGTCACAATTGAAACATAATCCTTTTGCTCTTCTTTCCTCTACTTACTGAGGCATCAACCTTGTAGGTTGAGCAAGGTTTTTCTTTTTGGGGGGGGCATTTCCCTCTCTATAGGTGTTAGTGGTAGCCCTTCTCTTAGATATACTTTTACTTTCAATTTTCATTGCCAAAACTAAATGCATTCTCCAATGATTTAAGTTTGAAGAGAAGTACTACATATTGAGTGATCTACTTTAAAGTTCCCATAAAGAGATCCAACAAATTGTCTTCTGAAATGTTCTTTAGTCTAAGCCTCAACTTTTGAAATTTCTTAATGTGCTATGCAACTAGACCCATTTCCCTTAGATTTATCAATTGCTTATGAAGGTGTTTCTCTAAATATCCCCATATGTGTTATTAATTCATCCATAAATATAGACAAAGATATAACACAGTCATTTTTATGATCAAAAAGCCATTGGTACCACACAAATTAATTAGGTTCTAGAGACAAGGATGCAATAGTTACCTTTTGTAAGGTAGACACTTTGGTGTAGATTAAAGAATTGTTCCATCCAATATATCCATGTTATGGGATCATTAACATCAAACTTCTTCGTATCTATATTTGGAATTTGAGAGCTTGGTGTTGAAACATTGATATTTTATTTTCTTGCTTTCTACTTGATTCTTTCTTTTGCTTTGCTTTAGGATATTGATAGTTTGATACAAGAAATTTGATATTTTACTTATTAGTCCATATCAATGTATGGGCTATACTTTTCATTTGCAAGCCAAAGGTTTTGACTTAGCATTAGCCTAATTTTATGTTAGAAATTTTTATAAAGTTTTCCAATGTTTATAAATTACAATTTATTAAATTGAATTTTTTTAATTAAAAATAAATTTCAAAATTTTTAAATTTTACTCATTATATTTTCTCATTGATCAAAGAGAATATTGATGAGACATAGATCAATGAGAGTGACTCAATTTTTATAACACAACAACTAAAACTAAAACATTTAGTATGGAATTTTCTAAGATTGCCATGTGACAACTTTCACATCCCACTATTGACTTTTGTGTACTAAAAAACAAAACAAAAAATTGTTGTCGCTTCCCATATGATGTTTTAATTTTGATGTGACTAAGTAAATATATTTTTATTTTAATATTTGTATGAGAACAAATACTTAATTGATGTGACTAGTTTTATAAACTTTTAATATATTATGTGGTTATTTTCTCCTTACTTTCTTAGCTTCCATCTTCAACCTATAACTTATTTACCTTTTAGATTTTAAAAAATGGATAGTAAAATTTTGTTAAATAAAATGATTTATTTCACTAAATATGCCAATATTAACTATTTAAACCATTAACTTATATCATTTAATTTTATTATATTTATATATAATTTATTCCATCTTCATAACAAATCACATATACAATTATAAGGATTATACAATTAATAATAATAATAAACATATAACATATAACTTAAAAAAAACGTTAACCACTTAATACAATGAATATCCTCATTAGTTACTATGAAGTACAATCCAATGAAATGTGAAATTTTTTTACATTGAGATATTCAAATGCTTTATTTTGATATTAAGTAATTTCCCATAACCTAACAAACTAACTCCTAGAAAACTTATGTCCACTTTCCAGCAATCCCATATCACCATCAAATTTTGTGACTCGATATAAACACCTCACACGCATTCTCATAATCTTTCATTTTGCCCTAATATAAAGGTCGTCATTACACTTTTAAGGAACATGATTATATAATTATGTAATAATATAATTTTTTTTAAAAATTATATTTTATAAAAGCAAAAGATAATATTATATTTTATCAAAAATATATATATATTTTTATAATATTATATTTAAAAAAAATATTATATTTTATTTAAACATATATTATTTTAGAATCAATTAATCATTAATCAAATAAAAAGACATTATTTTTATAAATATTATTAATTACTATTTTAAAAATAGATTCATTATTTATTTTTACAACAACAAAGACATATAAGCCATATATGTTGAGATTTATATGTTATTATGAATTAAATTTTACAATTAATGTGGGATGTGGGATAACATCCAAGAGAAAAACTTAAAATCATAAAAATTATTTAAAACTTTAAACATGACATATTTAACTATTTTTTATTTTATTTATTTTTTATTATCTATCATCACACATATTCACACAACTCATTTCATAAAAGAGAATAGGGAGAGCTAGCAAGCATGCATATTTATCTTGTAACCAATTAACCATTATGTGAATAGGAGGATCACTAACATTGTGGACATCTCCTTTGACATAAACATGAGTAAATGTTTACAATATAATACATTTTTTATTGCAAAGATTTTAATATCATTTAATCAATTAATTGCAAAAACATAAACTTTAGTTGTAGACTTTGTCTATAGACAATTGTTTTGAAAAAAAACCTACTCAAAGACAAAGTTTTATTATGGGAACAAGCATAAGGATAACAAACTCAACTAGTGGGAAGACCAAATAACAAAGCTTTAAAAGGAAGCATTAAAGAAAAATATAAGGCACTTGAACTTGCAACTTTGATCAATGAAATTATCACAAGGGGTATGAGGTTGATACAAATTCACCTTCCAGTGCATGTTCTCTACTCAATTATATGGAGGATGAAAAAGATGTATTAGTCAAATAATTCAACATAGCGAAGAGAACTAATCCTTTTAAATTAATTAAATAAAATAATACAATTAACATTATTAGAGACTCTAACGGTTCTGTAACAAATGTGAAGTTTTTAGTGTAGGCACATCAATTGGGAGTGCAATACAGTCTCTTATCACTAATCTACAAAAGTAATGAAGCTCAAGAGCTTGATAATAGTGACCAAAATTTATGAGGTTTGAGAAAGGTTACTGAATAAGCTCGGATTTGGAGGCATGCACACTGGTTGCGGGCACAAATTGCTGTGGCCTTGGTCCTCTTGCAGCGTGCGAGCAGATTGGAGGCGTGCACACTCTGGGGAATGCCTCGCAACTTGCAGCTTTCAAGATGTTGGATGCTCTGCATCAGGCCTCCTGTCGGTTTGGCTTTACCCTAAAGTTGCTTATGTTGATCGGTGCCCTCTGAAGAACACAACTGTGCCCCCAACTTACCTCACATGCATTTGAGAGAGGTTTAGGGGATGGTGTGTGTCCATGGGATCCTGTGATGGTGCACCTCTGCCCCTCCCACCTACAGTCGAAGTAGAAGCCTTCAAGAAACTGATTTGTGCCTATGGGAAAAAGCCGGGGCTCCTCCCGGTCCCCAAGTTTGTTAAGAAACTGGATGAGATACCGACAATAGCACTCCCTCCGGATCAACCAATGAAAGTGGTTGTTTCCCTGGTCGATCGAGCTCTGGTGGGACAATTCTCAGGGCTTTAGCCTTCACCACGCACGACGGACAACTAGATTCAAAAAAACTAGAGGCCATTAATCTCAGCCAGCATGACCTGCTACGCAGTAAGTAGAGGATTCTTCCCGTTTGAATTCATCTCAAAAGACGACAGGGATTTGATCTTCAGAAGTGGCCCATACTTCATGGGACCATAAGGGCTATATTTAAATCGATGGACACCTAATTTCGATCCTGATCTAGATGTGCCCAAAGAAATCCATGTATGGGTTCGATTTCCCAGTCTACAAATCTATTGTTGGGACCCTTCATCTATGAAATCAATAGGGAATGGATTGGGGAAATACATAGATCAGGAAGATCCCAAGGGTCAGTACTTATGTTCCCGGATCTACGTGGAAGTGGATTTAGAATCTGGTCTACCTGAAGCCATCAAACTCACCGTAGGAGAATGGCATCACTTCCATAAGCCGGACTACGAACAGCTGCCATTCAAATGTAGAAGCTACCACGAACACGGACACTTCCAAAATAATTGCCCAAAGGTTCAAGCAAATCAACAAGAAAAAGAGGTAGAGGAAGGTTGGCAACCAGCAAAAAGAACGAAGGAAAATCCAAAGAATTATCTCAAAAAAGATGGCAGCACCCCTAACCTGGCCATACCCAAATATGGAAAGGAACATGAATCTTCAAATGGAAAACCACCGATAGGGAACCGTTTTGAAGTACTAGGAATCCAAGAATGGGAGGCCAGTGCTCTAGATGACTCCTCTGAAAAAAACATAAAGCAAGCAGATGTAGAAAATCGAGCAAACAAAGAAATAACGCCCTCTCAGGAACAAGGTGATAAAGGAGACATCCTTGAACCAGATACGGAGGAAGAGGAAGGAGAAATAGAAATGTCTCAAAACACCATTCAGCAAGGCACTCGGGGAAGGTAATCGGCAAAGGAAAGAAGAGAAAGGGCCACTTACAAAGAGAAGCTCCAGGGCTCCCAACTAACATTGGAAAAAATGGTAAACACACGTAGTCCAAGACACCAGGGGCACCCCTCCAAAGGGGCCACTCCCAACCAAAAAAAGTAAGCAATGAAGGTAGTCTCATGGAACTGTAGGGGATTAGGAAGTAGGACAAAGGAAGAGTCGATGAAAGACCTCCTTCGATCATCAAGCCCAAACATTCTACTTATCCAGGAGACTAAAATGGAGGAACTAGCCTTCCTCCATACTAGCGAAAAAATTTTGAAAAATGGACATGGAATTGCGGTCAGTGATAGATGTGCCTCCAGTGGACTAGGCACCTTGTAGGACAAAGACAAATTGAACTTTGGAATCTGAAATCTGCATTCATTGGATTTACACTAAACTTATCCACAAGGAGTCAGATCTCTAGATCTGCCTGTTCAATATTTATGCCCCGAATCTTATCTCAAAAAAAAAAAAAAACTGCTAGAACCCCATTCAAGACTACCCTAGAATTCACCAATTGGAGAATATCGTCTTAGCTGGAGACCTAAATGTCACTTTGTCCCTTGAGGAAAAAAGGGGGGGATCCAGAGTAAGAGACCAATTTAGGGAAACGGTGGAAGATCTCATCCACGAATGGGAGCTAGAGGACATTAAGCCCTCCAAAGGAAAATTTACCTGGACGAACAAGAGAAAAGGCCCCGGACATATCACTGCCAGATTGGACAGATAAATTTACCTGGACGAACAAGAGAAAAGGCCCCGGACATATCACTGCCAGATTGGACAGATTTCTTATCCATAGCTCCTTCCTCCTTCTCGGATTGGATATCTACTCTAAAATACTCCCCTTCAACGTTTCTAATCACAAACCTATTTTGCTAGAAGTCTCTAAAAATAAAAATTTGGGTCAATTCTGTTCAGGTTCATCCCGTCTTGGATCCAGAAGGAAGGCTTCCAAGAAATTGTTCTCAGAACTTGGACAAGACCAGTTACAGGATCGCCCTTCTATGTATGGGAAGAAAATATGAGACACCTCAAAAAAGAATTAAAGAGATGGGCCAAAAACATAAAACCCCCATCCCATAAGAGGATGGAAGTCCAAAGTCAATTGGAAAAGCACCAAATCTTGTTGGAAGAGAGTCTGATAACTAGTGAAAACTTGGAACAGGAATTGGAACTTCAAAGGAAGTTCCACGCTGCATGTAAAGAGGAGGAAGACTATTAGAGGCAGAATTCTAGAATCCTAAGGCTTAAGGTAGGAGATAAGAATACCAGCTACTTTCACAAACAAGCTGAAGCAAGGAAGCAACACAATATGGTCAAATAAATTCATAGCCACGACCAAATTATCAACGATTTCACTGAAATCAAACATGTTGCTCACACCCACTTCAAAGAGTTGTATTCAGAAAATAATCAAGCTCAGGATGAAAGAAGTAAGAATATTATTGATTTGGTTCCAACCATTGTAATGCGGGATATCAATCAAAAACTTACTGCACTGGTTACCAAAAAAGAAATCAAGAATGCGCTAGAAAATATGCAACCAGACAAAGCCCCCGGCCCGGATGGCTTTACTGCCAGGTCTATAAAAGTGTGTTGGCCAATAATAAAAGAGACTTACATAGAATGGTTTTAAAATCTCAAAAATGTCATAAGATCGATGGTAGTACTAACTCTGCATTCTTAGCTCTGATTCCTAAAGAAAAAGGAGCCACCTCCTTTGATCACTACCGGTCTATCTCACTATGTAACATCGGATATAAGCTCATCACTAAAGTTATTGCAAATCAAGTCAAAGACATCCTTCCTACCATCATTCTTGAGAACCAAGGGGGGTTTATCAAAGGAAGAAACATTGTTGATAACATCATTCTCTTCCAAGAAGCAATCCATTCAAGTACTCAACGAAGAGAAAAAGGTATGATTGTTAAATTAGATTTATCTAACGCATTCGACAAGGTCCGCCGTGACTTTTTGTTTCAGGTAATGCTCCAATTCATATTTTCCTCATAGTTCATCAACTAGGTAAAGGCATATATTGGCTCCCCTTGGATAGCTCCCTTGATCAATGGACGAGCTGTTGATTTTTTCCAAGCCACTAGGGGGTTGCGCCAAGGTTTCCCAATGTCACCTCTGCTATACGTTATCCAAGATTCAGTCCTTAGCTTCCAATTAGAGCACTGTTGAAACCAAGAAGAGCTATAGGGAATTAGAATAGCGCGTGGATTCAAAGAGATCAACCATGCTCAATTTGCAGATGATACGCTCCTGCTGGGAGGAGCCAGCAATATAAATGCTAGAAGAATCAAAAGGGAGATCGATCTCTACAAGGAAGCTTCCGAAAGTCAGATAAATTACAGGAATAGCCAGATTTATGGATGGAATTGTACCAATATTGAAATAATTGGCATAACTAGGATTCTGGAAATGGAGGGGAAGGTTCACTAGAACTCTTTTAAATATCTAGGAATCCCCATCTCCAGAACTAACATAAAATTCGAACATTGGACCCCTCTCCTCGACAAGTTAAAAAACAAAATCAACAACTCGGGAGAAAAATGGCTCAACAATGCTGGGAAGATGGTCCTGATAAAGTCAATCCTAATCAGCATTCCAAATTTTCAAAGCTCAATTCTTCTGCCATCCAGGTTCATCAACAAGCTGGAAGCAATCCTTAGAAATTTCTTATGGAAGGGCGGTAAAAATAGCGAAAACAAACGGCATTTGGTTAGCTGGGGAAAAGTCACCAAGCCAATTTTAGAAGGTGGCCTCCAAATCAAGGACATAAGAGCCCAAAATCTAGCTCTCAGGGCGAAGCTACTCTGGAAATTGGTAACTGGAAATTTAAAATGGAGCAAGCATGCTCTCTGGAAAAAATATTACACAGGAGTGCGCATAACATGCCTTGATAATCCTCCTAAGGTAAAAAAAGGATCTTCGATTTTTAACATTTGTCAGAAAGCTAGTGGGTTCTTCCAGCCTCTCTTAACTTGGATCCCGGGAAATGGCAAAAAAAATCTTATCTGGGAAGACTCTATCCTTGGAGGGACTACGTTGAACTCTATCTTAAACAATTCCAGACTCAAAATGCATTACAAAACAATCAATATCACCTCCCTTTGGGATATCTCCGTATGGAATGAGGATAGCGCCAAATCCTGGAAGAATTCGACACTCCCTGACTGCCCACACCATCTGATCGATGAAGAGAGAATTTTGATCTCCTATCTTCAAGGGAAGACCCATGTTGCAGCTAAGATGAAGGACTTGCGAGGATGGGGATCAACTTTTGGTGTTTACACAGCCGCAGAAGGTTACAAGCATATCAAAGCAATCCTGAATGCCCCCATTAATCCAAAACTCTAGAAAGAAATATGGAGATTTAAAAGTCTCCCTAAAGTAGATATATTCATCTGGACGCTGGCCCACAAAAGCATTCAATCTGTATAAAATCTCAAAAAAGGGGATGGGAAGGATCGACGAGATGTCCTTTCTGTTTGAGGTCAGAAGAAACAACCAATCATATATTGATTAACTGCCCCTTTGCAGCAGGGGTATGGAAACATGGTCGACTCAGATCATCCTCCCAGAGATGGCTTCTTCACTATTGAGTGAGTGGGCCTCTTTATACCCCTACTCTCTGAACAAAAAAGAAAGGACCAAGGCCTGCTGGTCAATATTCCCAAAATTTATACTCTGGGAACTATGGCTAGAAAGAAATGCACGTATCTTCATAAACAAGTCTTCCCATGTAGCCCATGTGGCCACGAAAGCCCATGCCTTGCTGGGTGAATGTTTAAATTCTCTCCCAATCCAGGAGAATAACTGTAAATTGAATGGGGACAAAGAAGATTGGATGAACAAATATCTTCCCTCCCCTCATGATAATGTCCCTACTACTACCAAGCTGGAAAAATGGGAAATAAAAATGGATGAGCCAACCTTTAAACTATGGTAGAATTCACGGAAGGGGCATACCCTATTCTTCAACGGAGCTTCCAAAGGGAATCCAGGGGAGGATGGAGGAGGAGGGGTGCTGCTAGGGCCTAACGATGATATGAAAATTCATTATTCTTGGGGACTTGGTGAGGACATAAATAATATTGCAGAAGCCTTAGCTCTATGGCAAGGACACAGCAAGGATTGTATCAAGCTAAGACAAGGAATATTAGAGAAATTAATGTCTTTGGAGATTCAAGAATGGTGATCCAAGCAATCATCAACAAAAAAAAGAACCAACAATATGAGACTCAGGCACATCCTAGAGAAAATTAAGATCATTATGAATCTCTTCCACGGAATCGAATTCTTCCATATTCTGCGAAATCTTAATGGAATTGAGGATATTGCTGCTAACGAAGTAGTCCCTCTGGGTAAAGGGACCCTGAAAATCAATGGAATTATTAACACTTTCACCATCCCTTAAGAATTTTAGTACTCTGGTTTGGAACCATCATATTGGACATCGTATTTTCCTGGAAGAGGTTGATTTGAGGCTGAACCTGAGGCAAACTAACCATAAGTCGAACAATTCTCAGACTTGGACATCTCATGAGCAAGTATCCCCTCTTGATGGATCTACCCAGCATCAAGCTAGCAATCAGATGACCTCGATCTATGTGGAGGAAGGATCATGGACCCTCGACTGCTGGAAGAAGATGCAAATTAAAATATCAACTAGTATATTATGATGGATGAGCTTCTGGGTATTGTTGATGCCTCAGTGTTATGGATGTCTCACCTCCAGAGACCAATGAATTCAAAGCTAGCTAAGATTTCGATATATTGATTGCTATCCGATTAATTCTAAAGCAGATTGGAGGTAGCTGCTTCTCAGGAATAATTTTTAGATTCTGAAGATCACTGAATTGTTATTTAGGATTTAGTTTGTAGCTAAGCTAAGATCGACTATCATGAACTTAAACTTTAATCTTTTGAGGAAGTTTTGTATTCTTTCCAATGCTATTGCAACTAGTTTTTTCTTTTTAATCCAAATCATAATCGTTTTTGTTAAAAAAAACATTATTAGAGACTCTAACAATTTTAAATCTATTACTTAGATGAAAAAATATAAACAAAAATAATAATTTATTGACATCCAAAATTTTTAATTTGAAAAAATAAAAAAATAGCATATTTCTTTAAATATTATAAAACAATAAAATTAATTCTATATAATTTAAAATATAATTTTTTTAATATAATTTTTCCTTAGCCAATCAAACAAAACAAAATTTACAACCTTCATATTTATACACATTAACACATGATAATTTCACATTAAGACATTCCAATGATTTCCAACTTAGCATGACAAACTAACAACAAAGGTACTTGTGAAGAATTATGTTATGCCTTATCCACTTTTAGATTCCCCATTCACAATGTGGCTTTATACTTGCATGGATTATAACATAAACCCTTACCTAACAAGCATTCTTTGGCACCGTTGCTTTTGTCCCCCACAAAACAAAAAAGTACAAGACCATCAATTCCCCCACAAGTTTATAGGAAGAATGATGTTATATACAACTATGTTCTTGCTCTGATATTTTATTATAAATTATAACAAGTCACAATTATTCCAAGGCTTACTATGGAGCTTAAAATTATTATTTACTTGTATAAGCCTTAAATTAAAAAAAAAAATATGGTAAGGTGATTTATAGAGTCTTTAACATTTGAAAGAAAAAAACTAATAAGTGATCAAAGTTGGATTAAAATTATACATTTAGTATTGTGTATTCACTGACTTGATATAAAATGGTGCTTTACACATCAATTCAATCTTCAATTAATAGTTATTAAAAATTCTATACATAGTAAGACAAATATATATAGATTCTTCGACCATTAGTTGGACAAAAGGGAAAGCAACGAAAAACAAACTAAAACATCGCACCAAATAGATTAATAACGGACTTGGGGCATGCCTTTTGTGTTCACTAGTATTAGGTGAGGAATATGCATGGGTGCACCCACAGCTTTAATGAGGAGATCCAATTTCGAATGAATACTTTTAAGATCGTCCTTGGGCACCATTTAGAAGCTAGCCTTGTCATTTTCATGCTCCTATAAGACCCTACCGAGAAGGATCTGGATGATCCAATATGGCTCCACTCCAATGTTATATCTCGCATCCCGATTCATGTTATAGGTCAAATCTGCACCTCTCCATCCGTGATCACCTTGAGCCGTTGATCACACAAAAGGACAACTTGGATGGAGGAGCATGATGACCTTAGATGACACCTTGACCTACTACACCTCCTTGCAAAATAGCAAAAACCCTAAAAATATCATTTTGAAGCATGAGCGCTACTCTACCTTAACAAACTAGCGCATGTGCTCTACTCCAGTGTGCAATAGTAGCGCCCACCTCCTCATGGGCACTACTCCTCTTCAATATAGTAGCGCACAACATCCAAAAATGGGTGAAAGCTTGTTGTAAAACACTATAGCTACACCCTAGGCACTACTCCACTGTGAAATAGTAGCGCACACCTTAAAATATGATCAAAAAATAATTAATTTGACGAATGGGGATTAGTTGCAGTTGGTTTCCCAACTTCCCCAACTTCCCCTACAACCACCTCTCGACCTAAACTGCCTCCCTTGTCCTATAAATACAAGGAGGATTAAAGAGAGGGGTTAGACATGAAATCTATAGAAAGACTCTTTCATAAGAAGCTTGTATTGGAGTAGGTTATGCTGGAAGATTTCCAAGCCAGAGAAGAGCAGGAGCCCAGGATCAGGTTGCATGAGCATGCTACAAAGTCAAGTATACTTTGTATCATCAATTTTCTTTTGACAATAAAAGGTTGAAACATCTTTCTCGTCCCAAATCAAGTACTTATTGGATTATGTGTTTATTTGGATCATGTTGGTTAATGTTTAATGTTTGAATCATTATTCAATTTCATCATTATTGTATTGGCCAAGATACGCTGAGAAAGGTACTTGTGTTGCAGGTTTATCGAATGGGAGATTGACTTGAGGATTAAGCGAAATATTGGACAAGAGATAGGATCAAACTTCGTTCATAAGGTATGTCCTCTAAGTCTCTAATCTATTTCCATTCATAAACATCTATGTAATGCAATTAATATGCTTACCTGTCACCCCCTTAAGTTGATAATGTATGTTTCCTTATTATAGGGTAGTATTTCCCGCCAACAATTGGTCCCATTATTTTTATGAAATTCCCCGAGCATACTAGATTTTGCTTGATCAATCTCATTCCAGATGAACTAGGGGATGACACTTGATGAATTTTTTGTTGAAGCTAGTGCCAACGCACATTCCCTCCTCTCATGCACCAAGCACATTACCTTACCATAGTTTTCAGATCTCTTGACTCTCCCACTAAGTCACAGGGAGTCACCAAAAGTAATCAAACAATCACATGGTCAAGCCTCAAGCACATTTGACAAAGATAAACTATGAAACATGTACTTGATAATTTGATCACTTTGTTATTTAAAGAAAAAAAATCTAAAATCATTGGATTACAAGCCACGCAATTATAGGAATAGTAATAGATTGAAGTTATTAAACACACATAAAAGTATCAAAAGTTAGGTCATTTATGGTGTTGGATACTAAAGGATATTTATAAAAGTATTTTCAAATTTTGCACATCTAATTACAACATTATAAAAGAAAGGAGTCAAATTTGAATGGATACCACAGAGGGAGAAAAGTTTCCAATGGTTAAAGAAATTGCTCACTAGTAGACCCATTCTCAATATTGTTGATCCAAATGAAGATTTTGTGGCATGTACATATGCTTGCAAAAAAGGAATTGGTGGAGTTCTTATGCAAAATGGGCATGTTATTTGTCATGAATCCAGAAATCTTAAGGAGCATGAGAAGAAATATGTCACACATGACATGGAGCTTTTTGTCATTATGCATCCATTGAAGCTATGGAGACATTATCTTATGGGTAGAAAAATTGATTTAAGAACATATCATAGTAGGCTGAAGTATTTATTTGAAAAGAAAACTTCAAATGCTAGGCATAGATGATAGTTGGAATTTCTTTGCGAATTTGGTTTTGATATCAAACCTATTAAAGGTAAAGAGAACAAGGTTTTGATGCACTCAAAAGAAGAGTGCGTGCAATGCATCCTACAACCATTATCATTCGTAAATTAAATTTAAGAAATAGAATTCTTGAAGTTGTTGTCTCATATGAATATTACCTTCAATTAAAAAAAGGATTACAACAAGAAAATGTATAGCATAAATATGAATGTTACAAGTTGGGAGAGGATGGAATTCTTCTGCATAACAATAGGGTTTTTGTTCCTAATTCTGGTGAATTAAGGAAAGTTGTAATGAGTGAGATGCATAAGGTTCCATATGCTAGACATGTTGGATACTTAAATACAATTGCAATAGTAAGAAGTCGATATTTTTGGTTAGGAATGAACAATGAAACCGTTGAATATATAGCCAAATGTATGTGTTGGAGCCTAATCCTTGGTGTGAGGAACATTATTCTGAAAAGAATACCAAGAGTCACCCAAGAGTCCAAGAGACACCTTGGAAGCTGAAACCAAGGGTCATCCATCATGTATTAATATGTACATTTGTTAATGGAAAAGTGTGCTTTGACGCCTATCTCTCTTGTCTTCTTGTGTTTCTTCCTATTAATTTCCCTTTTGGGGCACCTAACAGTGGTATCAAAGTTGTCGGGTTCTGCCATATTCCCTAGAAATAACTTCTTCCTTCTATAGCTTGTCATATTTTCTGTCATCCCTCTACTCGCTAGTCTAAGTGATCAGTCCTGCCTCATTAGAGGAAATTTGAGGTCTAAAATGGGCCTTTTAAGAAAACGAGCCAACCATAATTGCTTGATGAGTTGGAATTCAAGAACCAACCAAATGAGTCAACCATAATGGTTGACTTGAGATATTTATCATAAAAAACCTACTTTTTGTTCGTATTTTCAACATATTTCCCTGTGTTTTTACTCAAATTTTGAGCGGGAGCACTCGTTGGATGCATAATTTAATTCCACATCCAACGAGTGCTCCCACACAAAATTTGAGTAAAAGCACAGGGATATATGTTGAAAATACGAACAAAAAAAACATGTGTTTTCTTCCTTACTCCAAAATTAATAAATATTATTTTATTATTTTAACTATTATTTCATTATTTTAACTATTATTTTATTAGTTTCCTTAGGAGGCCCATTTTAGACCTCAAATTTCCTCTAATGTTCTCTATTTTATGCGTTCATTCTTCTCAATGACCATTCACCTGCAAAGCCTAATTTTGGAATGTGTTTCTAGCATCCTAGATGAGAATTCATTCTTTGAGCATGTATTGAGAGCCCAGTGCTTAGACCTCATCCTCTAGGCATTTGTAGAAATGATGCATATCAATTCTTAGTGCATAAACCTTAATTATGGTAGCCTATTCTTGGTTGAAAACTGTCTCTCTATGTTTGTGTTGGTCTGATGTCTAGTGTTATTATGTGCCCTCTCCCATTGTGTTTATTCTTTGCAAACCTAAGTTGGAATTTCATCCTCAATATGTGCATATTGATACTCCTTTCCAACCTACAAAATTTTCCTACCACCATTGTGCCACTTCCATGTGTCCATTTCCTAAATGGTTTTTTATGAGCTCATATGCCTAGGGTCCATTCTTTTCTTTCTGTGCCCACGTTTTACCTAGTGTATCTCCATTCTACCACATCATACGACTGTTGCATTTTCCTGCATTATGGTTTATTTCCCTATTGATAGGTGGCATGGGATTGGCATTCCTTTGCACCATCCCTTACTAGTGTATCAATGATAATCCATAGCCCCAATACCTGCAGAATAAGCATACAACTCATAGTGAATGGAGGAGAGATGAACATCAATGATGGACGAGTTGGCCTGATATCAAAATTTTCTATGTGAGACTACACTATGAAGTTATTGTGATCGAAGTTGTGTGGAAATAACAATGCATGGGGTTGTGTTCCCTCTTCTAACAATGGCATCTTCATCTCTCTACTAGTGCATGGAAGTTGAAAGGATTGTGTGAAGAATACAATGTGAAGACACTAGCATTGAAAGTATGGTACTCTAAATTCTACATGGAGAACTCATACTATGCATGTGCCCGCAACATCTGAACAATTGAGCTTCCCTGAGGCATCACATCTAGCCTAGTCGTGATGGTGGAATCCAATTGAATGACACTCGTGTTTCTAGTATTTCAAACATCCATGTATTCATCAATGTTGCCTAGTATTAAACACTATGTAGCAATGCAAAGTTGTCTTATTTAGAAGTCCAATTGAGTGAAGTTGGTACATTCAAATTGATTCTACAATAGTCATTTTCTTAGATAAAGTTGAAATGTGCAAATGCTAGTATGTATGTTTCATTCGTCATACTTCAACAAAGTAGTGACAACTGTGGTAGAAATCACATAACTTATGGTGATAAGATCTACAAGACTAGTCTTTTGTGTTTTGTGTAAATAATATTTGAGTAATGTTGGTATAGACGTCATGGGAGGGTCAATTGTCAACAATACTCCTGCTCGAAAATTAGATAAAGACCTAAAGGTGATCATAAGGACGAATTGTTTCCTTTCATGATGTCTCAAGTATTTGTTGCGAAGTCATTTCGATGGAGAGTTCATTAGCTATGATGGTCGAAAGAACATGTTCATTGCAAAGAGTACATTGAGGAAGAAGATGATCATTCCATGCATCTTAGGGCACAATTACGTTCTGGTCCTTTTTCTTCCATTCCACTGCTACGTGTGACTATGTGAAGATATTGGAGTGAATGTTGAGAATGATCTCTACTGGTGCGTGAAGACATTCTCTAGGTGCATTGAAGTGTTGCGTAGATACTATTTGTTTTTCTTGGAGTGCATCCTAATTTCCTTGAAGATTGGCGTGAATAGTATCGATTCATGAGAACCCTTATCCACTTTTAAAGACAAGTTGAATACTGCTGCAAGTTGAAGACGAGTTGAAGATTGTTGTAGACCTGGTGCATATCACCTATGCAGCCAAAGGATTACCTATCGGATTCAATAATACTCAGAAGTGAGGAATGAAAGATATGTCGATGATATACACAAGCTTTGTGAGTGATTGATAATGTTGTTTAACTCTATAGAAGTGAGGCATGGATTCTCTACATTTTTTCCTTGTAAAGGATAAAACTACATTGAGCCATATCGGGTGGAGTTTTGAAGAGCTTAAGGAGGAAATGGTGTTCTCGTTGGTGGAGATGGTGCCATTTTAAAGAGTTTGATATAAACACCTAAGACACGTGACCTCTTCAACAATAGATTCGTCGAGTTGTGTTAATCCACAATGAAGAGTTTTCGACCACAACATGTGAATGGTTGAATGTAGTATCACAATTGATATCTCACTATGGAAATTTGAGATAGTTTCCCATGGCCATAATGATTTCATCAAGAACATGATTGTGCAGTTTTTATCATTGATTCAACAATTGGTGAGTTTTGAGAGATATGCATGGAGCTCACTCTTTGCAAGTATGTTCAAAGAAATATTATCTGTCCACTATCTTGAAGAAGAGATTTATCTTAGTTCCTAACATGGAGATTCTCATTATCCTTTTCAAGAATATATCATATACACAAGGATTAACTTCATCCTCTGGAAGCTAATCTTTTCCATGGTGATATTTTTCTTTGTTGACTCAATATCTACATTTCAACTTCACATAATTTGAAGTGTCTATATCATATAGCTTCAACATTGTCATTGAGCATATTGTATTCCAAAAATCTTATTGCAGAGATTTCTTTTTATCTAGTGTAGCTTTAAAATTTTACAGAGACTTTAAGTCTTGCACCTATCTCTTGGCTTCCAAACACTATTAAAAATGCAGGCCTTATGAAGAAAAGTTGCAAATTTGAAACTAGCATGTTTGCAGTTGTTACTACAACTACTCCAAAAGAAGAAGATTACAAAAGCATATCATTGTCATTTGAAACTCAAGTATAGCAAATTCATCAATTCAACATTTAGGAGTGTAACTTGCAAACTATTGTTTGTTTGTAAGTTCTAGTGCAATTTTTGGTACTTGCATGAGTGTTTTTGTACAGTATTGTTGTGGCCACAACAGATCCCATGACTCGGCTGAACATGGGAACCCCAATTTTAATAAACACAAAGGTATTTGGGTGATTTGTCTTTTAAATATCAGATTTTGATTTCCATCTTAAAGATCCATTTCCCATGCCTTTGGTCTGCTTCTTTACCATGCTTTTCAATAAATTTTCCAAGTGTTTTGGTCCGGAGAAAGCTTAAATTTTGAGTATTTTATCGTCTGCTTTCGTCAACCCGAAACCCAACATTTTGGGAACTCGAAACCTGCAACCCGACAGGTGCGGGTTGCGGGATCGATGTTTTAGTTTTCGGTTTTTGCAATCCTGAAACCCGCAACCCGACAATTGCGGGTTGTGGGTTTTGTCGTTAATAAATTTGGGAAATCTTCTACCCGAAACCCGCATCTGCGGCTTTCGGCTTTCGGGAATTGGTTTTTGATTTAATTTTATTGCGTGTTCCGAAACCCGCAACCCGCAAGTGTCGGGTTGCGGCTTTCGGGATAAAACTTTGGATTTGTGATTGTTTTCATTCCCGAAACCCGCAACCCGCAAGTGTCAGGTTGAGGCTTTCAGGAATCCTGAAATAAAGCCTGCGAATAAACCCCCATTTCGATTTTGTAAATACCTTGCTCTTGCTTGCTTGTTTAAATCTTGAGTATGGCTTGGTTTCTATTTTTTGGACAATGATTTATCTTTTGCTTATTGATTTTGTGGTCATGCTTTCATGAGATAATGGTTTGATGGTTTTGACTATTCTCTTGATTGATTCTTTTAGCATCATAGTTGATTACATGATACTTTTGGGATTATTCCATAATTCAATTATGGCCATTATATGTAATTAAGAGACCATAATTTGAACAAAATAGATTTTTAAATAATAGCACGAGGATGATATTGTTGTCATATCTGCCATCATGTTGAGAAAATAGTTGCTACATAAAGAAGACAAATATTGATTTCCAAATTAATTCACCGAATCGCTGCAAAGAGAACACAGAATATTGAGAATTAGATTGATTAGTTCATCAAAATGTAGAGATTCGCGCAACCGTAAACTTCATGGCAGTAATAGCTTAACGGAGGAGTAAGCATGTCAATACATCTTTAAGAAAACATATCGAGAATGTCACAACTGCTCCAATTCATAGAGCCGAGATCATCACGCATCAGTCTGATCGCGAAGCATGAGGAGTGCCAACTTCATCTAGAAGCCAATTTTTTCTGCCATAGAATCGCATAAAAAATTTAACGGTTCACAGAAATTGCATGCCCAATGGCAAAATGATGGGAACAATAGATCGAAAGGGACTCTTTATTTTATTTTCTTGTTTATCATTCAAAATATTTCTTTTCATTGATTATTTTAATGTTTATGGTTTTTCTATCACATTATCTTTCTGTGGAAGACTTTCATTTTTTTTGTGTTTATATTTGCAGGTTCAATAATGAAGATGCGTTGGGACAATCTGATGGCGTGGAAACATGTAAAAAGAAATCAATTCGACAAATGAGGCCGGAAGCTGAGGAATTCGATTAGCCAACTCAGAGCTGGAATTGATCATCATCATCGCTATTCTGGGGATTGTTATCTCGTTTCACTGACTGCGTGAGAGAAAATCTGGGGTACGATTGTTCGCAAAAAATCGGTGATAGTCACTATATAAAAGCAAGCAGAATTCGACAGCTGGGGGGGGGGAGTGCTTAGCAGAGCTGGAAATATTTCTCTTCGAGAACTGAGGAGACATTGCCAAGGTTGATGGACTTTAGAGCTCGAATCAGCAAGGAGTTGTTGGACACACCCTGTTTTTGCAGACACTGTAATTTCTTATAGTTGTGTTAATATAGTAAAGTTTCTCCATATGACTTTCTTGTTCACTCTTCAAGTTTCTTTGATCAGTTTGATGATTGCTCTGAGTCTATTATTAATAATTGTTTATTAATTTGTAAACTATTAACATTCCTAGATCTGATATTTTGGTTTATCACTAGTGATGATCTTAATGTATGAATGTGTTGAATGAGTTTCTTTATGCAACATGTTTATTTATTTTTTACAAATGATATGTAGTTCATATCACAGTTCAGGTTAATTTTTCAATTAACAAAAGGAACAACAGGGTAACATTGGATGCACTAAATCTTTAAATTGTTGTCAATCATTTTCATTATCTGATAATGCTTTGAAGTAATAAGTTAACCATCTAGTTTTGCATTTCTGTTAAGCCGGTTAAATTAACTTATTAATTTACAAACCAAATTACCCTGCACACAAAACTTCCACAACTTCCACTCTGTTAGATTAGATCTGACTTAGTTTAGATTTCATTCTAGATAGGATTAACCTAAGACTTAGATCAACCTTTAGAGTTTGGTTACCTTTGTCCTACATCTCTGTAGGACAGATCCATTTTGGATCAAAACCACAAGTGCCAGCGGAGGCCTTTGTATCCGTGGGTGTTAACCATCCCAAACAGCTCAAGGATAGAACTGCCCTTGCGTAGGGTCTTTCGAAGCCTTCGGTTGGGTTTTCATCCCCTATTGTTTGCCTTGGACACCATTCCAACACCTGCATAATTAAGGCATCAACAAATGGCACTAGAAGGAGGGCCATCCGACATGTAAGGTCATTTGAGCTATTTACTTTAATCGGATTATTTTGTAATGGCTCCGGCCCAAAAATTTGTATATAGTTCTTTTTCTGCTCATGAATCTGTATTTAGTTTTTTTTCTAAACAAATTAGCTTTCATTTTCCAACAGATTTGCTGAAGCATTTGATAGAGGTAAAATTCGATGGTGAAGGAGAGATATTAGCACAAGAACATGTTATTCAATTCATTGATAATCGTCTTCTTAACAAAATTTTGGATCAAGATGTTTTGTGCAGATTGTTTGCCTTCACATTTGGAGGACGAGTCAAAGAGTGGTTTGTAACCTTATCTTCTGCCTCTGTCCATTCTTTTGAACATTTTGTAGATCTTTTCATACTTTCTTTTGGACATTACGACTTTGTTAGATTATGCAATGAATGGAAACAACTCACTTCAAAAGAGGGTGAATTATTAGAAGATTTTACAATTCAAAATTTTAATCTCTATTGTAGATTTCCTTTAATAAATAATCCTATAATACTTGAATGGTTTCAGTACACTATCTTTGTTTTACATGAATCTAATCAATCAGTAGATGATAAATCTGGATTATACATTGATAATTCTCTGCCTCTTGGTTTAGATTTATATGAAGAATCTAAGGATTTAAAAATTGTAGAAATGAATTCCTTCTCATTCTTAGATATGGATCATACTCCGTATGATGATTTGGATGATTTAAATGTTGATGTGCCCATATCTGTTTCACAATCAAGTCAAATTTCAATTAATCATGAAGGAAATCATTTTTCTATGGAAGATTCTTCTAAAGTAAAAAAGAATAGTTCTGATCATAATTTCGAACAATCTTCTTCTAGCATAATTAAAGGGCTTCAAGATTCTGATATTCATTATCCTATTAATCCTTTAATAGATCTTGAATCAACTAATGGTTCTGAAATTTGTGATATGTTTTCTCAATTACCATTTTCTAATCTAAGTGATTATATAGGAGAGCATATTTCACAAAATGATGATAATACATTCCAAGAAGAAGCAAATTCTGATATGAAACCTTTCATACATATCTCTTTTGAAGAGAAAATTCCTCTTAAGGAATCTCAATCTGAAAATATTCTACAAAGAGATGAGTTTCATGCACTTATTTCCTCTTCATATTTTTCTGTGTATCCTGATCTATTTGATAACAATGGCACTCAATCATATATTTCAGATTCTAATCCTCCATTATTGAGTCCTAAACAGGTACTAGTCAATTATGAAATGCATGAAGAAGATCAAGAAGATTCTTATCTTTATCATCAACCAATGTCTTCTTGTCATTCTTCTTTGCTGGAAATGAATACTATTCCTGATTTTTAGAATTCTTCCCTTTATGATTCGTCACTCAATGAAGAAACACTTTCTTCTTACAATCGATTACTTGATGGAGAAGATTCTTTTCAGAATGTTAATGATACTAGTTCCATACTTTCAACATCTTGTATCTTTAATTCTTCTCAAGTAAATACTCAATGACAATTAGATCTTTTTGAAATTTTCCAATTTAATCAACCAATTTATGATGATTGTTACAATGGTAAATTAGAACAAATTGGATCTGATTTTTCTGATCTTGTTCAACGAAATATTTTTAACGAGAAAATTATTCAAGAAGAAGTTTCATATTCACATAATACTAATGCTGATTTTCTTTCAAATGATCTATTTCATTGCACAAATCTTTCAAACTCTTTATGTCATTTTTCTGATTTTCATTGTACATACCATGATTGGGTTGTTGATTGGCTTGAGAAATCTTTCTCAACAAGATTTCCGCATTATGGTAAGACTCCATTCTCTTCATTTGTACATCAATCTCATTTTATTTGCTTTGATGCATTCTTTTTCCATTTTCAAGTATTCATATTAGTTTTTCTGATTATTCACTTCTTCCTTTTTGCAGGTTGTTGTATGCTTTCATGGTTGCATGTTAGGAACCCATGTCTTTACTTTGTTAGTATATTGTTGTTGGACGCATATGCTTTGTAAGTCGTCCCATAGTATTTGTTGATCAATAGTTTGTGTTATTGTTGTTAGCGCATATGCTTTGTAAGTCGCCCGTAGTATTGTTGATCCATAGTTTGTAGTGGCCCATGGCTTTGACCCATAGTATTGGCACCTAGACTTAGTATATAAGTGTGTGTTGAGGCCTATGAAGGACCGTGAAGTTATTTGTATTGAGCTTGCTCAAAGGAGGTTGCCCCCTCGAAATGGCCTGCGATCAATATAAAAATGATTTTGAGTTCTGTCATTTCTATTATTTCGCATATTCTTATTAATTAATTGTTGCAGATGCTTCACATCTGGTATCAGAGCACTTTCTTGGGCTCGCTAGGTGAAATTTCTGCCAAATTTTTTTTTTCACGTCTGTTGCAGGTCCAGATTTGGGAATAATCCATATCCGCTTAACTGTGGGAAGTACTTGGGCATAAGCCCTAAAAATCATTGTGAGGAGT
Organism: Larix kaempferi; assembly: GCA_027924585.1. Taxonomy (NCBI): domain Eukaryota; kingdom Viridiplantae; phylum Streptophyta; class Pinopsida; order Pinales; family Pinaceae; genus Larix; species Larix kaempferi. The sequence continues at coordinate 497,533 of BSBM01000559.1, forward strand.
ACCATAGGAACCCTGAAGTAGCTGGCCCATTGAGAAGACCTGCCAGCGAAAAGGGCAACAACCCCTACCTAATTAACTAGTTCCCACCCGTGAGGTAAACTAAGAGCCGTCGTTTGTGGCAAAGTGGTTATCAGTTTTACCTGAGCCATGGAGTGAGGGGTACTGCCCCAATACACAAGCCGTCAAATAGCATTGGTGGCCGAGTGAAACCCCTAAACTATTAGGAAGCCGCACATACCTGGGGTCCATATATATTTTCAGCTAAACTGTTGTTGATCACTGCTGCGCCATTTCAGATCCAGGCGTTTTCAATCCATTCGGCGCCGTTTCAGATCCCTCTGTTTCCACTCACTTCTAGGTCGTTGCAGATCTATCTGTTTCAGATCCCTTCTGAGTCGTAGCCCCTCCAGTCTAGAAAAAAAAAAAAAAATTAAAAAAAAAACAATTTTTTCTCCATATCTCCCTTGTTTTCACTCCGTTTCCCTTGAAATTTTCAGGGAACCCATGTAATCCCATTCTGCATATTTCATTCCTAAGGACCCTATCCCCAATTCCACTTCCCAAAGCCTGAAATCCCACATTTGTCTATTTTTAGGGTTTGCCATAACTTCCTCAGATTTCACCCAATCACCTTCAAATTTTACCACAGAGTTCCTTTCCGAATTCTGCTTCTTTGTCCCCCTCTACCAAATTTTCTCATTCTTTCACCCTGCTTCTGAAATCCTCATTTTTTGCTTCCATGTCTATTCGACAGTGTCCAAAACCTAGTCAAACCCCAATTAACTTTCAGATTTTTTCCCAAATCCAGATTTTCCTTTACTGAAGCAGTTTCTGTTTTTGTTTTTCTACCTAGTCAACCAAAAAAAAAAAAAAAAAATTAGTTTTTTCTCCATATCTCCCTTGTTTTCACTCTATTTCCCTTGAAACTTTAAGGGAACCCCTGTAATTCCATTCTGCATATTTCATTCCTGACGACCCTATCCCCACTTCCACTTCCCAAAGCCCGAAATCCCACATTTGTCTATTTTTAGGGTTTGCCATAACTTCCTCAGATTTCACCCAATCACCTTCAAATTTTACCACAAAGTTCCTTTCTGAATTCTGCTTCTTTGTCCCCCTCTACCAAATTTTCCCATTCTTTCACCCCGCTTCTAAAATCCTCATTTTTTGCATCCCTATCTATTCGACAGTGTCCAAAACCTAGTCAAACCCCAATTACCCTTCAGATTTTTTCCCAAATCCATATTTTCCTTTACTGAAGCAGTTTTTGTTTTTGTTTTTCTACCTAGTCAACCCAAAAAAAAAAACTCCTGGTTATGGTTTTCACTCGCACAAGAGCAAAAACCATGGAAGAAGCACTTGCAGCCATCCAAGCCAAACTCCAAGATCTGGATGAAAAATTTATCGGCCTCCATCTTGAACATTCAGCTATGAACAACAAACGGCAGTCCAAGTCCTCATCAGACAATGGGTTCTCTTCTTCCAGCAATTTCCGTGGTCCGAAGCTTGATTTTCCTCGCTTCAATGGTACTGATCCAACTGGATGGATCTATCGTGTAGAACGGTATTTCAATCTGCATAATACTTTTGATTTCAACAAAGTTCCGCTTGCATCCTTTCACTTGGAACAGGAAGCTCTTCAATGGTACCATTGGTACATCAAGGCTCATGAAGAGCCAAAATGGCTAGACTTTTTCCAGCTCCTTTTGCAACGATTTGGTCCCAGTGCTTTTGATGACTTCACAGGATCCCTCACTAAACTTCGCCAAATTGGCACTGTGAGAGAGTATCAAACCGAATTTGAGAAACTAGCCAACCACACTGAAGGATTGTCTGATGACTTTTACCGAAGTTGTTTTATCAGTGGTCTAAAGGATGCCATCCGCTCTGAGGTCAAAATGTTCTATCCCAACACAATGATGGAATCCCTAGGGTTGGCTATGTTGGCAGAAGACAAGATTGCAGCCCAACAGCGCTCCAAGCCCACTTTTGTTCCCTTCTGAAATATGGGTTCTCAACTACCACCCATACCGCAGGCTCCTCGACCAACTCCTATCAAGTGTTTGTCTGCAACAAAAATGCAAGCATGCAGAGAAAAGGGGCTTTGCTATAATTGTGATGAGAAATTCACTTGGGGACATAGATGTGTTCAGCAAAAGCTCTATCTCTTGGATGTGGATTCTCTGCCTACCTCTGACATTGGTGACAAAGATCCAGAAACAATGGATGCTCAGGTCGACATTCAAGAACCGCCTATTGACCCTTCGTCTCAGGATGACCAGCCAACGATATCTCTACATGCTTTCACTGGAATCACCACCCCCCAAACATTGCGGGTCAGGGTTACTTCAAGAAGATTCCTCTTACAATACTCATTGATTCTGGTAGCACTCGTAATTTCATTGACCCTCAGATCGCCAAACAAGCTGATTGTTTTATCCATCCTTGCTCCAACTTTGAAGTCATGGTTGCCAATGGGGTCACCTTACCTTGCAAAGGGAAGTGTCGAAATGTGCGTATCTCTATGGGAGATTATACCTTGCGTTCTGACATGTTTGCCTTAACCTTAGGCAGATGTGATGTGGTTTTGGGCACTCAATGGCTATGCACACTTGGCCCTATCTTATGGGATTTTGCTGAACTTTGGATGCAGTTTCCCTCAATGGACAAAAACACACATTGACAAGACTACAACCAAGGTCTCTCAACATCATCAGTTCACATCGCATGGAAAAACTCCTCAAGAAGAATTCACATGGTGTCATCGCTCAGATCCATTCCATTCAGATGCAACCATCAGCGGTCTCCACTACTCCTTTGGATCTACAACAAATTCTGGATCGATATACAGGTGTCTTTGCTAAACCAGTGGGATTGCCACCTTAAAGGCCAGAAGACCATCGTATTCATCTCCTTCCTAACATCTTTCCTCCCAACATCAGGCCCTATCGCTACCCATTTCACCAAAAAACAGAGATTGAAATGCTCGTTTGGGACTTATTGAAGCAAGGTATTATTCGCCCAAGCACTAGTTCCTTTTCTTCTCCAGTTCTTCTTGTCCGCAAAAAAGATGGGTCATGGCACCTCTGCATTGAATTCCGAGCACTTAATCACCTCACCATCAAGGATAAGTTTTCAATTCATGTTGTTGATGAGCTTCATGGGGCTCAATTTTTCTCCAAGTTGGATCTTCGTTCTGGGTATCATCAAATTCGGGTTCATGAGGATGATATCCCTAAAACAGCTTTCCGCACACATGATGGCCATTATGAGTTTTTTTTCATGCCCTTTGGCCTCACTAATGCTCCTTCCACATTCCAGGCCTTAATGAATAAAATATTTCGGCCCTACTTGCGGAAATTCATTCTAGTATTCTTTGATGATATCCTCATCTACAGTAAAACATGGGATGAACATCTCCAGCATCTGGATCTTGTCATGAAAATTTTCTCTAACCATCATCTCCACGCCAAGCAATCTAAATGTGTTTTTGGACAGAAGGAAGTTGAGTATCTCGGGCACATTATCTCAGCACAAGGGGTTCGCGTGGGTCCTGCCAAAATCGATGCCATGAACAATTGGCCACATCCTCAGACACTCAAAAGCCTTCGTGGTTTTTTGGGGTTGACTGGCTACTACCGCAAGTTTGTCAAGGATTATGGGAATATTGCAGCTCCATTAAATTCTCTATTGAAAAAGGATGCTTTTACATGGACACATGCTGCTCAGTGTGCATTTGACAAACTGAAACAAGCTATGTGTACTACACCTGTTCTAGCTATGCCCTATTTTTCCAAGTCCTTCACTATTGAGAGTGATGCTTGCGACAATGGACTTGGTGTTGTTCTCCTTCAAGATGAACACCCCATTGCATTCACCAGCAAATCCCTTTCAGGTAAGAATTTAGCTGCCTCTACATATGAGAAGGAAATGATGGCTATTTTGCATGCAGTACAGAAGTGGCGACCATACCTATTAGGGAATCATTTCTGCATCAAGATTGATCACTAGAGTCTGAAATATTTCTTGGAACAGTGTGTCTCCTCCCCTGCACAACAGAAATGGATTAGCAAACTCATGGGTTATGACTATGAGATCACTTACAAGAAGGGTAAAGACAATATTGTGGCAGATGCTCTTTCTCGCACATTTGATGCCCAAGGTTCTCTTTCAGCTATTTCTATGCCTGTTCCAAATTGGTTGCAATCTGTTCAATAGGGTTATGTCAATGACTCTTCCTTATCTCAAATCATCCAATGCTTGACCAACAACCCTTCTGCTGTACCACATTACTCTTGGGATGGTGCTTCTCTAAGATACAAGGGTCGTCTGGTGCTTCCCCCAAGCACATATCTTCAACAGGCTGTCTTCTATGAACTCCATGCTTCTCCATCGGCAGGGCACTCTGGGTTCCTCAAAACGTATGAACGGGCATGGTGTAACTTCTTTTGGCAGGGCATGAAAAGGACAATTCAACAGATGGTGGCTGAATGTGATACCTGCCAGTGCAATAAGGGTGAAACAACACTCCTTCCAGGATTGCTCGAACCCTTGCCCATGCCTACATGAATTTGGACAGATATTTCTATGGATTTCATTGAAGGGCTCCCTAAATATGGTGGGAAGACAGTGATTCTCGTTGTGGTTGATCGCCTCTCCAAATATAGTCATTTTTGTGCTCTCAGCCATCCCTATACAGCCTCCTCAGTCGCTCAAATTTTCCTGGACCAGATCTTTCATCTTCATGGCATCCCTTCGTCCATTGTCTCGGATCGTGATGCGACTTTCACCAGTCATTTTTGGACAAAACTATTTCGCCACACTGGCACCAAACTGAAGATGAGTTCAGGGTATCACCCACAAACAGATGGTTAGACTAAAATTATCAATAAATACTTGGAAACTTATCTTCGTTGCTTCACCTCTAAACAACAACATCAGTGGGCAAAGTGGCTCCCTCTTGCTGAATGGTGGTACAATACCTCTTACCACACTGCCTCTAAAATGACCCCATATGAAGCAGTCTATGGTCAAGCACCTCCAGTTCGTCTTCCATACACCCCCAACAGTTCACCAGTTCAGGAAGTTGACATGGTCCTTCGAAACCGTGATCAGATTCTTCGCATTTTGCAGGACAATCTTTACATGGCAAGAAATTGCATGAAGCAACAAGCTGATCAGCACCGTTCTGAGCGCACTTTTCAAGCAGGTGATATGGTTTTTCTTCATCTCCATCCGTACAAGCAATCCTCCCTGAAACTCAAAGGGCGTCATAAGCTCACTCCAAAGTTCTATGGGCCATATCGGATTCTTCAGAAGATTGGGTCCGTTGGTTATAAATTGGAACTTCCTCCTTCCCGCATTCATCCAGTATTTCATGTCTCTTGTCTGAAGAAAGTTCTTGGCACCAACATCAGTGGAAAAACTATTTTACCCGAACTGGATAATGAAGGATCCATCCTTTTGGAGCCAGAGGCCATCCTCAATCGGCACACTCGTTAACTTCGCTCTCGCTCTATCACAGAGGTCTTAATTCAGTGGCACAGCATGCAACCAAAGGATGCTACATGGGAACCACTCCTACAAATTCAACAACAATTTCCACATCTAAATCTTTGAGGACAAAGCTTTTTTTAAGGGGGAGGGGATGTTAGGAACCCATGTCTTTACTTTGTTAGTATATTGTTGTTGGACACATATGCTTTGTAAGTCGTCCCGTAGTATTTGTTGATCAATAGTTTGTGTTATTGTTGTTGGCGCATATGCTTTGTAAGTCGCCCGTAGTATTGCTGATCCATAGTTTGTAGTGGCCCATGGTTTTGACCCATAGTATTGGTGCCTAGACTTAGTATATAAGTGTGTGTTGAGGCCTATGAAGGACCGTGAAGTTATTTGTATTGAGTTTGCTCAAAGGAGGTTGCCCCCTCGAAGTGGCCTGCAATCAATATAAAAGTGATTCTGAGTTTTGTCATTTCTATTATTTCGCATATTCTTATTAATTAATTGTTGCAGGTGCTTCACATCAGAGCAAATTATACGAACCGTTACACTAAAACCCCGAGCTTTTAGTGAAGGCCACCCACTAGGATCTTAACATCCCACCACGCTCCATAGTCCAGACTCTGGGCTGGATGGGCGCCTGTACAGTGGTGTCCCCTTTGAGCCGTACGAGCCCCGGACGAACACTGCAATGCCAACGTTTCCACCCACTCTGTGACTTGAACCTGGGTGGAGGCTCTGATACCCAATGATACGAACCGTTACACCAAAACCCCGAGGTGTTAGTGAAGGTCGCCCACTAGGATCTTAACATTGCATTGGAAATTCGATTATACTTAGTCTTGTTTACTTTTTAGAGTACTGTAAGAGTAGGTGTAGAATAGATTAATTTTGATAATTTCTTTAATAATTAGATTACTATTTTTGGTTTTCTTCAATAAAGTATTTGCAGTGACAAGCCAAGTCCAAGTTGGAAACGACACTTCTTCAAATGCGTCCCAAGAAGTACTTTTGTCTTCTTCCACTTTCTGTTACTCATAGGGATGACTAATTTCTTGCAACGATTGAGTTTCAATGGAGAAGGTAAGATCTCTGCATTTTAGTAACTTTCTGAATTTAGTTACTTTTGTGATTTTATAAATTTATCTAATAAGAATGAAAGATGCAGAATTTCTACCACTACTTTCGAAGGAAGAATTAGGAGTTGGTATGAATTTCTACCAGCTAAATCTATTCATTCATTGAAACAATTCACAGAGTTATTTCTTAGTTCTCGTGAGAATTATAGTTAGAGAAAACTTGGATTTAAATTAGAAAATATTCATAGATGCAAAGATGAAACTCTTGATGATTTCTTTTCCAGATTTATGGTAATATGTTGCAAGTTTCATGAGAGGCACCAACTTTATGAAAAAGACACAATTGATTGGTTTGGCCATATTAATTCTCTCTCTGATATACTTGGTTTGGAAAAGAATGATAAATCTGAAGTTAATGACATGCATCTTAGTTCATCAGTCGATGTTGATTTAGGATCTAATCCTGTTAATTCCACTCAAAATAATGAAATTGTTGTGCATGAACAAGAGTTAAGATTTTGTGATACACAGGTCCAGGAACAAAAGAATAAGGATTGCAATTCAATTCTTATATCAAGTAATGATCCCAAAATTCTTGTTATATATGATACAGTGGAAGAAGAATTAAAGATTCTAGATCCTGCAATTGAATGTGCTAATGATGATTCTATTATTGATATTACATTATCTTCTTCTCATAATCAATCGGGTCCCCTCGTTCTTTCACAAAATTCATTATTAGATCAAATTTTTACTCATTATGCTTCTCTTGAAACTATTAATGAAAGCAATTTTATGAATATGAAAGCATTCAACTTTTTACGTTCTGAAACCTATTTCCCTTTGTATCCAGATATTTTTTATGATCATATATTACAAACTAATACTATGTTATGGTTAGATTTTGATAGGATACAAAGAAAGTCTTTTAAGAATGAGGGACATATTTCTATTCAATCTGGTTTATCTCTAAATTGTTACGAAGAGGATAATAATATTCTTACTATCATTACTCATGTAATACATGCATATTCATCTGTTTCATCTCATATCATTAAGGATTATGATTCAGTCTGTAATATGGAAAGGGATACAATATTTTCTCATGTTGTATTAGATATTGGTCTATTTTATTGCAACATGATGACCACATCTGGATCTAATGTCATTAATTCTAAGCTTCAGATTGAAGGACAAAATGAGGTAATTGATTTTAAGATAACACCAAATTGTCATTTTGTTTCTTCCCAATTTATTAACGGTGATATTGTTTTGAATAATTCATTCTCCACTGAATCCCTTTGACTTTTTTTGATCATATTCCTGATAAGATTCATTTTAGTTATGATCGTCATGAGATTTTAGTTTTCTCTATGAATGCATTACAAACATCATATCACTTCCAACATGATTTTTATGATTTTTTGGTTGGAAGAATCATTTATCAAAAAGTTTTCATCTCATCCTTCATTCTTTGTACATAAGAAAATTGATTTTATTTGTCCTATATTTCCATTTGAAGCATTGCTATTTCCAATACTAATACATAACTTGTTTTCTTTTGCAGGTTTCAAAGTTACATAAATGGCTACATTAGAAATATGACTTTACTTAGTTTGGTGATATTCAGCAAGTAGGATTTAGGGATAAGTTATTTAATTTTGGTTTGAATTTTTGTTAATAAAGCAGTTGTGATGACACATCAGTTTCAAAACTGAAATCAAGGCTTCATCGAAGGCATTCAAGGAAGTATTTTTATCTTCTTTTACTTTTCATTATTCATGCTCTTGTTTATCATTGGATTTACTTTAATACATTCATGTTTGAGTTATATCTTCGTTTTTTAAACTATAATGACTTTATCATGAAATGTTTTAAGACAACATTTTCATAAAAGTGCATAAATTATTATTCTTTCCTGATATGAAATGGAATAAAAGAGCATTCTTAATTTCATAACTGCACATTTTATTTTAGTTTAATCTTTAGACCTCTTTGATTGTTTTCAATAAAGACCTGATTGAATCTGATATCTCATGACTTATTAAAAACATTTTTTTTGGTGATATAGCTATGAGATCCTGATTTACTTTTGGTTCTAGTTGTGTATATATGTTTGATTTTATCATTTTTACATTTCCTTTTCTTGCTGGTTTGTTTTGAGTTTTTCATGATTTTCATCTTTTAAAATAAAAGAGCTTATCACTCTTTTACAGTCTTGAAATCTTATCTAAAGGAAATCTTTATAAATGTTTTCTATTTGCTGGAAGTCAAATGTTTTGATTAGTTAAACTCTGATTGTGAAAAATCAATAATAGACTGTGTTGATAATTCTGTTTGAATCTTTTCATCATTATCCTTAGAACTTTATCTTTAACTCAACATAAAAGTTTGAATTTAGTTACTTTTAAGGGAATCAATTTCGGGAAAGAAGGTTTAATCTGTAAATATTGGTAAATCTATAGATTTCTTACGCCATCCTTACTCTTAAGGAGTATAGTCGCTTCCCCATCCATTAAATAATCTCTTATGAGGTTAACATTAAACATAGCCCAATCCTTTTCTTTAACATCTCTAGGAGTGAGCTGGGAAACAGGAGGTCTTATCATAAGCCGACCTGCTCATGGTCATGCCTTCTTATGGAATGACTTTATCAAAATCTGGTCACCAAGCTAGGATATTGGCTTGTAGCCGCAAAAACGGTTGCAAGACGGGGGGTCTCATCACGAGCCAGCCCGATCATTATCTATAAGTTGGTGTGAATGACACTGTCACAACCTGATCACCAAGTCGGGATAGTGGTTTCTAGTTTCTTTCCAAGGATGCAAATCTTTGACAAGGATTGATCAACTTTGTATATTTAATTAGTGGATGGGATAAAAGCAACTTATTGGGTTAAAAGGCATCCCTGTCACGGCTATAGACGTTGGCTGGCTATAGGGTTCTGCCTGTGGTATTGGAGTCATTTCTTAATACTATGTCTTATATGATTAGCTTGATTTCCCGAGGTTAATTCCTAGTAAAGTCCTTGATTCTTACATATTTTGTATATTTTGTTTTGAAAAATGAGTTTATCTTTAAAAAATTCTTTTGGATAATGATGGAAATGACTTGGATGTTTTAGAAGCTTTGAAGTCTAATCAATACTATATCATTCAGTGATAATACTATTCAGATTATTTGAATGAGAAGGCATTTCATCTTTGTTCCTAATTTTTATAGATTTCAATACTGTAAGACAGAGATAACTGCTTCGTCCCAGCGTGTCGCCATTTGTTGTGGCCAAAACAGATCCCATGACTCGGCTGAACATGGGAACCCCAATTTTAATAAACAAAATGGTATTTGGGTGATTTGTCTTGTAAATATCAGATTTTGATTTCCATCTTAAAGATCCATTTCGCATGCCTTTGGTCTGCTTCTTTACCATGCTTTTCAATCAATTTTCCAAGTGTTTTGGTCCGGAGAAAGCTTAAATTTTGAGTATTTTATCGTATGCTTTTGTTAACCCAAAACCCGACATTTTGGGAACCCGAAACCCGCAACCTGACAGGTGCGGGTTGCAGGAAGTCATTTTTCAGTTTTTGGTTTTGCTCCACCCAAAACCTGCAACCTGACAGGTGCGGTTGCGGGATCAATGTTTTAGTTTTCGGTTTTTGCAATCCCAAAACCCGCAACCCGACAATTGCAGGTTGCGGGTTTTGTTGTTAATAAGTTTGGGAAATCTTCTACCTGAAACCCGCATCTGCGACTTTTGACTTTCGGGAATTGGTTTTTGATTTAATTTTATTGCGTGTTCCGAAACCCGCAACCCACAAGTGTCGAGTTGTGGCTTTCAAGATAAAACTTTGGATTTGTGATTGTTTTCATTCTCGAAACCCGCAACCCGCAAGTGTCGGGTTGTGGCTTTCGGGAATCCTTAAATAAATCCTGCGAATAAACCCCCATTTCAATTTTGTAAATACCTTGCTCTCGCTTGCTTGTTTAAATCTTGAGTATGGCTTGGTTTCTATTTTTTGGACAATGATTTATCTTCTGCTTATTGATTTTGTGGTCATGCTTTCATGAGATAATGGTTTGATGGTTTTGACTATTCTCTTGATTGATTCTTTTAGCATCATAGTTGATTGCATGACACTTTTGGGATTATTCCATAATTCAATTATGGCCATTATATGTAATTAAGAGACCATAATTTGAACAAAATAGATTTTTAAATAATAGCACGACGATGATATTGCTGTCATATCTGCCATCATGTTGAGAAAATAGTTGCTACATAAAGAAGACAAATATTGATTTCCAAATTAATTCACCGAATCGCTGCAAAGAGAACACAGAATATTGAGAATTAGATTGATTAGTTCATCAAAATGTAGAGATTCGCGCAACCATAAACTTCATGGCAGTAATAGCTTAACGGAGGAGTAAGCATGTCAATACATCTTTAAGAAAACATACCTAGAATGTCACAAATGCTCCAATTCATAGAGCCGAGATCATCACACGTCAGTCTGATCGCGAAGCATGAGGAGTGCCAACTTCATCTAGAAGCCAATTTTTTCTGCCATAGAATCGCATCAAAAATTTAACGGTTCATAGAGATTGCATGCCCAATGGCGAAATGACGGGAACAATAGATCGAAAGAGACTCTTTATTTTATTTTCTTGTTTATCATTCAAAATCTTTCTTTTCATTGATTATTTTAATGTTTATGGTTTTTCTATCACATTATCTTTCTGTGGAAGACTTTCATTTGTTTTGTGTTTATATTTGCAGGTTCAATAATGAAGATGCGTTGGGACAATCTGATGGCGTGGCAACATGTAAAAAGAAATCAATTCGACAAACGAGGCCAGAAGCTAAGGAATTCGATTGGCCAACTCAGAGCTGGAATTGATCATCATCATCACTATTCTGGGGATTGTTATCCCGTTTCACCTGACTGCGTGAGAGAAAATCTAGGGTACGATTGTTCGCCAGAAATAGGTGATAGTCACTGTATAAAAGCAGGCAGAAGTCGACAGCTGAGGGGGGGAGTGCTCAGTAGAGATGGAAAGATTTCTCTTCCAGAATTGAGGAGACGTTGCCAAGGTTGATGTACTTTAGAGCTCGAATCAGCAAGGAGTTGTTGGACACACTCTGTTTTTGCAGACACTGTAATTTCTTACAGTTGTGTTAATACAATAAAGTTTCTCCATATGACTTTCTTGTTCACTCTTCAAGTTTCTTTGATCAGTTTGATGATTGCTCTAAGTCTATTATCAGTAATTGTTTATTAATTTGTGAACTATTAACATTCCTAGATCTGAGATTTTGGTTTATCACTATTGATGATCTGAATGTATGAATGTGTTGAATGAGTTTCTTTATGCAACATGTTTATTTATTTTTTACAAATGATATGCAGTTCATATCACAGTTCAGGTTAATTTTTCAATTAACAAAAGGAACAACAGGATAGCATTGGATGCACTAAATCTTTAAATTGTTGTCAATAATTTTCATTATCTGATAATGCTTTGAAGTAATAAGTTAACCATCTGGTTTTGCATTTCTGTTAAGCCAGTTAAATTAACTTATTAATTTACAAACCAAATTACCCTGCACACAAAACTTCCACAACTTCCACTCTGTTAGATTAGATCTGACTTAGTTTAGACTTCATTCTAGATAGGATTAACCTAAGACTTAGATCAACCTTTAGAGTTTGGTTACCTTTGTCCTACATCTCTGTAGGACAGATCCATTTTGGATCAAAACCACAAGTGCCAGTGGAGGCCTTTGTATACGTGGGTGTTAACCATCCCAAACAGATCGAGGATAGAATTTCCCTTGCGTAGGGTCTTTCGAAGCCTTTGGCTGGGTTTTCATCCCCTGTTGTTTTCCTTGGACACCATTCCAGCACCTGCATAACCGAGGCATCAACAAGTATCAAAATTGAAGAAAAGTTGAATTGCATGTTATATGTGCATGCATTTTCGGTTGAGATCGACACCCCTCACCTTTTGAATTTGGGTCTGTAGAGTCTTGTTTGTAAAGGACGGAGTTGCAAAAGGAGTCCTCTCATAGTCCTCACAATGACTCAAACTAAAGAAACATTAGAGTTGTTCACCACTCTAGCACCTATTGTTGTAGACGACTCAATCACAATCAACAAAGATGCTCTCCAGACTATTTTCACACATCTGCAGAATTTGAAATCCAAAGAGGATGATGTACATGAAAGGAATCAACATTTTGAACTAGTGTTTGTTCAGAACAATCCTTTATTTGAAGTTGAAGATGATTCTTATTAGCTACTAGCTGTTAAGATTTAATATGCTAAGACAGAAAATAGCAGCATTACATTCCATTTCAAAATAATAGCATATACAGGATCACTGAAGAAACAACAAGCACAGCATAAACACAAGAGACAGAGATTTATCCTGGGAAACCCTCATGGGGTAGAAAACCCAGCAAAGCTTCCTCAATATAGATGACCAGCAATATACAAAGATGAAACCCTGAGACATGATCTCCTCCTCCACAATAGCAGACCTCTCCTCCACAAGTGCGCTATCCTCAAGTGAGTGAATGTGTATAATGAGGAACACACCTCCTCTATTTATACACTACTCTGATATGTATTTTACACAAGTACATGTAGGCTCGTATTTAACCATTAGGTTAAATACCCCATTATAACTGACTGGGCCGACCCCTCTAGGGTGGTCTAATAACCCTTTGACCCACATAACACATACAGGGCCGACCCCCACTAGGGAAGTCTAATAACCCAAGTTACCACATTCCGACGGAGGAATAAACATCTCCGGATATACAATAAGATCTTCACGGAGGAATGAATCATCTCCGGAATAATAAAGTACAAATATAATATTCTTTGAAGTTACAATATCTCAACACTCCCCCTTAACGAGAAGGATATTATAACAGCATCTGCACAAGCAAGGAGTCATCAACATCATACATGATACATCTATAAATCATTGGAAGCTTTCTCAACATCATCAGTAACTCAACCAGTTACTCGAATATCTTCAATACTGGAACATCAACATCTTTAGTACTGAGTCTTTATATTCTGCAGCACTCAAACAGCTACAGCAACATCAATATCTGAATCCTCACGATTGTCAGCATCGCCATCACACGATCATCAGCATCGTCATCACATGATCAACAACATCGTCATCTCACTATAATCAACATCGTCATCACACGATCATCAACATCGTCATCTCACAATCATCAGCATCGTCATCACACGATCATCAGCATCGTCATCTCACGATCATCAGCATCGTCATCATACGATCATCAACATCGTCATCTCACGATCATCAGCATCGTCATCACACGATCATTAGCATCGTCATCTTACGATCATCCGCATCGTTATCTCACGATCATCAGCATTGTCATATCATCTCGATCTACAGCATCTGGATCATCTCGATCTACAGCATCTGGATCATCACGATCTACAACATCTGGATCATCTCGATCTACAGCATCTGGATCATCTCGATCTATAACATCTGGATCATCTCGATCTACAGCATCTGGATCATCTCATCTACAGCATCTGGATCATCTCGATCTACAGCATCTGGATCATCTCGATCTACACCATCTGGATCATCTCGATCTACAACATCTGGATCATCACGATCTACAGCATCTGGATCATCTCGATCTACAACATCTGGATCATCTCGATCTACAGCATCTGGATCATCTCGATCTACAGCATCTGGATCATCTCGATCTACAACATAAGTATCCTCAACCATACAAGTACATTAATCAATACATGTATCATCAAAAGTATGTATTCTCACCAATACATCTATCATCAAAACATGTATTCTTACTAATACATATATCATCAAAAGCATGTATTCTCACTAATACATCTATCATCAAAAGCATGTATTCTCACTAATACATCTATCATCAAAAGCATGTATTCTCACTAATACATCTATCATCAAAAGCATGTATTCTCACTAATACATCTATCAATACAAGTATCCACACTGATACAAGTATACACAACAGCAGCATACCCTGCAACACACATGATCCAATTACGGGATGGTCAATCCCTCTCACTTTAGGACATAAGTCCAAGGATGATACAATCCTGATCCACTTATGGGATGATCAATCCCTCTCAATTTAAGACATCTCTCATGTCTATGGATGATGCAATCCAGATCAACTTACAGGATGATCAATCCTTATCCTTTTAAGACACCTCACCATGTCTAAGGATGATGCAATCCCGAATCAACTTACAGGATGATTAGTCCTTATCACTTTAAGACACCTTACCATGTCTAGGGACGATGCAATCCCAATCTACTTACAAGATGATTAGTCCTTATAAATTTAAGACACCTCACCATGTCTAGGGATGATGCAATCCCAATCTACTTACAGGATGATTAGTTCTTATCACTTTAAGACACCTCACCATGTCTAGGGACGATGCAATCCCAATCTACTTACAGGATGATTAGTCCTTATCACTTTAAGACACCTCACCATGTCTAGGGATGATGCAATCCCAATCTACTTACAGGATGATTAGTCCTTATCACTTTAAGACACCTCACCATGTCTAGGGACGATGCAATCCCAATCTACTTACAGGATGATTAGTCCTTATCACTTTAAGACACCTCACCATGTCTAGGGACGATGCAATCCCAATCTACTTACAGGATGATTAGTCCTTATCACTTTAAGACACTTCACCATGTCTAGGGACGATGCAATCCCAATCTACTTACAGGAGGATTAGTCCTTATCACTTTAAGACACCTCACCATGTCTAGGGACGATGCAATCCCAATCTACTTACAGGATGATTAGTCCTTATCACTTTAAGACAAGTCTCATGTCTAGGGACGATGCAATCCCATCACGTACATTTTGAACCCAGTTCATGGACGATGCAGTCCTCACGTACATTTTGAACCCAGTTCATGGACGATGCAGTCCTCACGTACATTTTGAACCCAGTTCATGGACGATGCAGTCCTCACGTACATTTTGAACCCAGTTCATGGACGATGCAGTCCTCACGTACATTTTGAACCCAGTTCATGGACGATGCAGTCCTCACGTACATTTTGAACCCAGTTCATGGACGATGCAGTCCTCACGTACATTTTGAACCCAGTTCATGGACGATGCAGTCCTCACGTACATTTTGAACCCAGTTCATGGACGATGCAGTCCTCACGTACATTTTGAACTAGTGGTTCCGGGATGATGCAATCCCCATCACTTTATTCTCGAAGACCATACGTCTACGGATCAATTCAGGGACCAAGGTCCGGGGATGATACAATCCCCACTTCTCGGAGACCTTACGTCTACGGCTCTCTTTAGGACTGAAAGTCCAGGGATGATCCAATCCCCTCAACTGTCCACTAAGGACTTCATTCTCGGAGACCTCACATCTACGGCTCTCTTTAGGACTAAAAGTCCAGGGATGATCCAATCCCTTCAACTGTCCACTAAGGACTTCATTCTCGGAGACCTCACGTCTACGGCTCTCTTTAGGACTGAAAGTCCAGGGATGATCCAATCCCCTTAACTGTCCACTAAGGACTTCATTCTCGGAGACCTTACGTCTACGGCTCTCTTTAGGACTGAAAGTCCAGGGATGATCCAATCCCCTCAACTGTCCACTAAGGACTTCATTCTCGGAGACCTCACGTCTACGGCTCACTTTATAACAAGTGTTCAAGGATGATACAATCCCCACATGTATTCTCATCAATATACTATCGATCCTGGGAACCCATACAGAACCTGATTCACACTTCTTCTTTAATTGCACCATTAAGAGAATGGTCTTATCTAGCCACTTGGAGCAAACATCTCATCATGATTCTCTTCCTCTTTCTAAGAGAATCTTCTAGCCACAAGCCTTCTATATTTTGTTTGATTTGTAAATCTTCTTGTTGAACATCCATCACTTGTTCGGTGTTCATTATTCTTCATGATCTTTCCTACAAAACAAAATTAAGTACATGATTAGTAATCCTTCATAATCATGAAATCATGATAACCTATTATGCATACAGATATCATTTACATAGTTATGCAACTATCTTGACCAATACTTTGGCACAACACTTTCCCATATCCTGTATGCATACCGTGGCTATCTAGATGCCTTCCATCTCTACCAGAACATACTATCGAGAGTGTGCACAACTCTCAGCATGTCAGCAAAGAGGTTTCATTCTAGACAAGCAACAATGGAATGTTTGTCCAACTTACCAATCATATGCATATTGGTAGTATACTGTTCAATGTTCTATGAATATTTACACTTAGCATGATATATTATAGGAATACAAATATGCATACAACCTATTACAGGCAATATCATTTACTATTTCAAATAACAACTCAAATACTTATCTTTTGTGTTTGTGTGGTTGCCTCCCGCTTGATCTTCTGTATGTCTTTTGAACTTCTATTCATTATGTACCACTGTGCATGTTCAAGTGTCATCCTCATGATCTCATACACAAACATACACCCAATAGTATGTTCTAAATGTTATCAAAACATTATAGTTCTAAATAATATTGAGAATGTATAGTCATGATTATAGTTAATAAACATTAGTATTCAAGATTTCAGGGAAGTCTTCTTTTACTCATGCATATCATCAATCAAGATAAAAGATATAATATGCATAATCCCTTGATTACTAACTTTATGAATAAGCATAACCAATCATTCCAAGTATACTCATATAGGGGATCCTAACACAAGGTAAGATTCATGGGAAACATAACTGGATTAGTATACCTACTTGGTTATGTACAACATACCTAAACAATCTCTTCAATGATTTAGAGATCCTGAGCTAGAACCTGCATGTCTCATAGGTTAAGCATAATATAACAAAGTCATACATACCTCGTAAGTAGAACAAAGATTGTGGATGAGTCTTTGTCTTCATGTTTTCATGGTCATGGAACCTGATTTGTCTTTTGTGATGTACCTGTATCTTATTAGCGGACAACATCAACCTCACACAACATCATAATGCATTAGTACAATCATAAGTGTCAACACCCTAACCAATGAATATCTTCTATCATGCATTCATAAATTTGTTAAGGTGATACAACAAATCTAAAATGAAGATTGTACAAACATACCATAAACTTAATCATGAACAAATATCAAAACATACCTCGATGAGTCATACCTGTCGAGATCGCTTGTAATCTCCTTATGTAAAGCTTTAGCCTCATCTCCCTCTAAAATAGGAACTCCTTCACTTATGCAGGTGACCAATCCATCTTCTTTTAGGATTAACCCTATCCACTTGATTTGCAAGAACTGGACCTGGAGCTGGATATGGGTTTGTCAGAGAAACCCCAAAAATTCAAACTTTGAATTTCAAACTTCCGAAAGGATAGAAATATGCGCCTTGATGAGCTGATCAAACTGATATATTTTAGAATTTGAAAACTGCAAAGTTTCACTCCTCAATTTTGCCTTTGAAACTTTCGGATTCACTGGACGTGACCCTGAACTGGGGTTTGATGAATCCCACTCTTCTGCCCAATCAAAATGTTTGATCCAAAGCTCTAAGCTTCTATTTTTCTGAGGAGCTTCCAGCCATGGTCACAGATTTCAAAAATTCCCATTTTTACAGAAGCCCTAATTTTCCACTTTTCTTATCAAAGTCCCGAACTAGGGTCTAATCAAACCCGGCCTTCTGCCCAACCAAAAATTCTGATATTGGTCTCTAAATTTCTATTTTGATGAGTAGCATCCAGCCGTGGTCTCTGATTACAAAAATTCCAACTTTCTCCAAAGCCCTAAATTCCGGAAGCCATGAATGAAGGTACCAAAAAATAATTCTGTTTTGACAGAAATATGTACCTGATTGTTTCTGGTGTAACTCAGAAATTTTTGATCCACAGGGTCTGAAAAGGTTTCTTGAGATAGCCTGACCTGTTATCTTTCCATCCTGACAGGTCTGACCTCAATTGGATTCTCTGAGAGAGAGTTATGCCAAATGTCGCAACGTGACCTGTTTTGGGATAAAACAGGAGAGCGAACTTGTACGGCGTGCCACGTGTCACTGTTTTAACTTCGGCCTCTGAAAAAAGTTTTCTGAGATAGCTCGTCCTGTTACCTTTCCATCCTGACAGGTCTGACCTCAATTGGACTCTCTGAGAGAGAGTTATGCCAAATGTCGCAACGTGACCTGTTTATGGGATAATACAGGAGAGCGCACTTGTACGGAGTGCCACGTGTCACTGGTTCAACTTCGGCCTCTGAAAAAGTTTTCTGAGATAGTACAGACTGTGTACTACCTGTAACTTTTTACGAAATTTCATTTGGAGCTTCCTAGCCCAAGATATGACCTTTTTCCCAAGGTCACCTGATTTTGACTTAGATCTGGAAGAGGCAGAAACCCTATATTGTACAGATCATAAATCACAAAGTACAACGAATTAGAGGTTTTCCTTTGGACACAAGGTACCTGGAGATTTAATCTTCGTCCTGTAATAATTTCAGATCCGAAAACTTCGCCAAAACGTATTTATAGCGAAAGTGCTACGATGACTGGTTTTTGCTATATAAAACCCTAGCCTTCAAATTGTCGTAAGTAAAGCAAGTGTCGTTAGTGCCATACCTTGTCTTCCTTCAGGTTAGCTTTGATACCATGTTAAGATTTAATATGCTAAGACAGAAAATAGCAGCATTACATTCCATTTCAAAATAATAGCATATACAGGATCACTGAAGAAACAACAAGCACAGCATAAACACAAGAGACAGAGATTTATCCTGGGAAACCCTCATGGGGTAGAAAACCCAGCAAAGCTTCCTCAATATAGATGACCAGCAATATACAAAGATGAAACCCTGAGACATGATCTCCTCCTCCACAATAGCAGACCTCTCCTCCACAAGTGCGCTATCCTCAAGTGAGTGAATGTGTATAATGAGGAACACACCTCCTCTATTTATACACTACTCTGATATGTATTTTACACAAGTACATGTAGGCTCGTATTTAACCATTAGGTTAAATACCCCATTATAACTGACTGGGCCGACCCCTCTAGGGTGGTCTAATAACCCTTTGACCCACATAACACATACAGGGCCGACCCCCACTAGGGAAGTCTAATAACCCAAGTTACCACATTCCGACGGAGGAATAAACATCTCCGGATATACAATAAGATCTTCACGGAGGAATGAATCATCTCCGGAATAATAAAGTACAAATATAATATTCTTTGAAGTTACAATATCTCAACATAGCAAATAGTAAAATAATGTCAGAAGTTGTACAACCTATTTAGAGTTCCAGATGCCAACATTGTGATCGAGTTGGCCATATGAAAGATCATTTTTTTATCTTCATCTTTGTCAGCATTGTGGGAATCATAACCATTATTCAGATCGGTTTGTGAAGCTAAATAAACTTGCAAGAGTGAAACTTGCTGCAGAATATTGTACCACTTTTATCTTGTACTTGGCAGGAGGAAACATGATGTTAGGCTTCAAGTTTCAAAGCCTTTTCATTCTGACAACAAGTAGTCACGACCTTCCTTAAGTAAACCAAATCAAGTGATCATGAGCCACAGCTAGTTTGGGAGGCCATATTTAGAAATGTAGCATGAAGACATAATAGAACCATACTCTAGAGTACTCATGTGTTATGTGTCTAGTTTTGACACCATGATACTCTCCTCTCCTCACGTTTTTCCTAACAAGTGGGAATGAAGAACATCAGAAACAAGTGATCCAAAACAAGTGATTTTGAACCACCATGTTAGACTGAGATCTAGACTTTGTGGTCAGCCTCAAACCACACATTTAGCAGAATACTTCAGCTTTCATTAGACATCAGATGGTGGTCCCCAAACCACCACTCCAAATAACCTCTAAGCCTTCGTGCCAAGTTTCGAACAAAACCTATGAGCCTTAGTGGGTGGTCAGCCTTAAACCACCCACTTAGTAGAAGATTTCAGCTTCTTCTAGCCCCTTTGGTTGGTGGTCAGCAAAAAAACCACCTCTTCAAAGAGAACTTGTACTTAGTAGGAGATGTTAGCTTCTGCTAACTTGCGTGGCAATTCAGATTGTCAAGTTGGAAATGTTCAGCAGGTGGTATTTGTCCACTTCTAGTTATTCATCTCTTTTTTTCATGGACTCACATACACCCCTTTAGATTAAGGGGGGATTTTTTGGAGCCTAATCCTTGGTGTGATGAATATTATTGTGAAAAGAAGATCAAGAGTCACCCACGAGTCCAAGAGACACCTTAGAAGTCGAAACCAAGGATCATCCATCATGTATTACTAAGTGCATGTGTTGATGGAAAAGTGTGCTTTGACACGTATCTTTCTTGTCTTCTTGTGTTTCTTCCTTACTTTCCCTTTTGGGGCACCTAATAGTATGGAATGTCAAAGAGTAAATGTGGAGTACAAACATCCAATGTGATTACTATATCTATTGCCAATAGCAGAGTGGAAATTGGAAGTGTTGACAATTGACTCATCATTAAGTTTCGCCAGATAGGAAAGTAACATGATTCAAACATGGTAGTGGTGGACAAGCTAGCAAAATCTACTCAGTTTATTACAATCAAGTCAAATCACAAGGCATCTAATGTAGAAAATATTTGCATGAAAGATTGTTAGGTTGCATGGGATACCTAAGGAAATTGTTTCAAACATAGATACAAAGTTTACTTCAAATTTTTGGAAAGGGTTATTCAAAGAATTAGGAAAAATATGAATTTAAGTACAACATACCATCCACGGATAGTGGATCGACTAAGAGAGTTAATGATGTAAATTTTAATCCAGAGATCACTACTCCCTCTAGATAGCCCTGAGATCTCAAGCGGTTTGACTCTCTCTATTTTTAATTTTTCAATAATTTCATTCAATATTATCTAGGATCACTAAGAGAATAACATGTGCAGCATATCAATCATAAACACAAGAGACAATAGACACAGATTTTACTCGGGGATAACCAAGAAGGTAAAAAACCCCGCAACTTCCTCAGAGATAGAATAAGCCACAATACAAGATCACAATGACCAAACCCAAAGAGATGTCTCTAGCGGATACTCCTCCTCCTCCACTTGTGTGCAACTCTCTCTCTCTCAACTATGCGAGTTTGAGAAGTGAGTGAATGAATAGAATGAGAGAGGCAGACCCTCTATTTATACACTAACTTGACCTGCCAATAAACTAATAGGGCTGACTTCCTAAGGAAGTCTAATAACCCAACCACATGACCTAACCAGGGCTGACCCCACACTGGTGGTCTAATAACCCATCAATACAAATGATGACACTTACAATGTAACTTGAGACACTTGCAAATACAAATGACGACACTTCCAATCAGAGGAATAATACATCTTTGTTGGATATACAATAAAGTACAAATATAATATACAAGTGAATATCTTCCGAAGTTACAAATACATCAACACTCCCTCTTAACTAGGAAGGTATTCTTTCGACATAGGTCATCAATACATATCGGCGCAAGTCTTCAATTCTGGAGCTGGATCATCATCACTGGATCACGGAGCATCATCATCATCACTATTGTTGTACTTGACATCTCAAACACTGAGCTATCTCATCATTCTTCTTGTTATAGGAATTTCTATAGAGCTAGCCCTTTTTCATGTTGGTTGTAGGCCTAGCCTCCTGCAGGTCTTCAACATCTCTAGACATACTATGGAATCCTCGGGACTTATTATGTGCGTCAACAAAACCTCGAAAGAGCATCCTAGCTCAGACCATAGGATCTCCCAGGATCTTTTACATGTTGACTGTCACAAAACCTTAAAAGAGTGTCCTGTAACCTACAAGAACTCTAAAGAGCATCCTAGCACAGACTATAGGATCTCCAGGGTTGATTACATGTGACCCCCACCACAAAACCTCGAAAGAGCATCCTAGATTAGACTATAGGATCAACCAGGATCTTTTCTATGTGGTTAGGAAAAACCTTAAAAGAGTGTCTTGCAACCTGCAATAACTCTAAAGAGCATCCTAGCACAAACTATAGGATCTCCAGGGCTGATTACATGCCTCTAGTAGCAAAACCTCGAAAGAGCATCCTATCTCAGACTATAGGATCTCCCAGGATCTTTTCTATGCTACATGCACAACCTGTCCATGGCCATGGAGTATCAACCTAATACTCATGATCATACTGATCATCATCATATAGTACATCATCCTGATGCACATCATCATCGCATGATCATCCTAATCATCATTATAGCATCATCCTGATGCATATCATCTAGAGCATCGTCCTGATACTCGTCACATATGATCATCCTGATCATCATCATAGCATCGTCCTGATGCATATCATCTAGAGCATCGTCTTGATACTCGTCACATATGATCATCATCGTATCATCGTCTTGATGCATATCATATAGAGCATCGTCCTGATACTCATCACATATGATCATCCTAGTCATCATCATAGCATCGTCCTGATGCATATCATCACACATGATCCAACTGATCATGTAAAGCATCCACCTGATGCATATTATCTCATATGATCATCCTGATCAACATCATGCAGAACATCATCCAGAGCATCATCATGATGCTCATCACACAACGTTTACATCCACAGCCATGGGAAGGACCCTCCTATCACCATGCTTGGAATGGCTCCTGCAAATTTGTCCCATCCCTTCTTCCTCAAAGTATCTTCTACCTAAAGGACACCAAGCCTCTCTCTGAAGTACTCAAGCTTCACTCTGGCTAGTGATTTAGTCAACACATCTGCAACCTGCTCATCCGTCGCAACATACAGGAGCTTCACTGCTCCTCTCTGCACCATATCCCTGATATAGTGATATTTGATCTCGATGTGCTTTGACTTGTCATGGAACACCGGGTTCTCAGACAACTTCACACAACTCTGGTTGTCATAGAAGATACAGGTAGCATCCAACGGGAGATCAAATAACTCAGACAATAGCTTGCTAAGCCATACTGCCTCACAACTGGCCGAACAAGCTACGACATACTCTACTTCGGCTGTACTCAATGCTATGCAGGACTGCTTCCTGTTAAACCAAGAGATCACACCTGATCCCATACTGAAGCAGCACCCTGAAGTGCTCTTCCTATCTGCAGCATTGCAGCATTGCCTGCCCAATCTGAATCAACATAACCCTCCAGGTTAAACTTTTGATTCGCATCATACTTGAGCCCATAATCAACCGTACCCTTCAAGTACCTTAGAATATGCTTCACAACAATCAGGTGAACATGTCTAGGATCTGTTGGGAACTGGATCAATGTGTTCATGGAAAAGAAAATATCCAGTCTCGTGTTCGTCAGGTACATCAAGGACCCTATCATCTGACGATACACCGTGACATCAACTGACTCAGATGAAGCATCACACAAAATCTTCAGGTTTGATGCCATAGGTGTGGCCATGGCCTTACAGTCCATCATCCCGAACCGCTTCAGGATCTCTACTGCATACTTCCCTTGTCCAAGGAAGATTCCATCTGCACTCTTCCACACCTCCATACCTAGAAAGTAATGCATCATCCCCAAGTCCTTCATCTCGAACTCTACAGCAAGCTTCCTCTTTGTGTCGGCAATCAATCTATCCACACCTGTAACAAATAGGTCATCCACATACAATAGTAGTATCACTGGATTGCCTTCCTCAACCTTGTAGTAAAGGTTGGAATCCGCTTTACTCTTGGTAAATCCCAAACTGGATAGGAAGTTGTCTATCCTACCATACCATGTCATGGGTGCTTGCTTCAAACCAGACAAGGCTTTCTTCAACCTGCACAAATATGACTCCCTGTCATGTGTCTCAAAACCGAGTGGATGCTCCACATATACTTCCTCTTCGACTACACCATTCAAGAAAGTTGTCTTGGCATCCATCTGGTGTATCTTCCATTTCATTACTGCAACCAAAGCAAGTACTGTTCTAATGGAAGTGTATCTAGCTACAGGAGCAAAAGTCTCTTCATAATCTATTCCCTCTTTCTGGGAGACTCCACGAGCTACAAACCTCGCCTTGTATTATTCTATGTTGCCATCTGCAGCATGCTTGATCTTATAGATCCACTTGGAAGTCACAACAGACTTCCCTTCTGGTTTTGGGACCACATCCCAAACATCATTCTTCATGATCAATTGGTATTCCTCGACCATGGCATCCTTCCATTCTTTCTTTTCCATGGCTTCTTCATAACTGGAAGGTTCTTTGTTCATAATGTCATAGAGCAAGGAAACATAGCTAGTGTGTGACCTTGTCCTTTTCCTTTCTTTGTGTTCTTCTTCTAGAATGCCATACCTTTCTGCATCTTGGATGAGCTCTCTAGCCCATGCAGGTTTCCTCTTGTGAGAGTTCTTCTCATGGGGTGGATCTACAGGTTCTTGTGGATCTTCAATTTCACGATCTTCTTCTGGAATTTCTTCATTCATAGTGGTGTCTTGAATTCTGGTTACCCTTGGTTCTTCATTGTCTTCAACAGGTGTCTTCCTTGATTTGATGTATGTTGAGTCTTCATCAAATGTTACATCCCTGCTAATGTCAATCTTCTTGAACCCTGGAAAGTAGATTCTGTATGCCTTCGAGCTTTCACTGTAACCCACAAATATGCCCTTCTTTCCTGAAGGATCTAGCTTTGTCCTCTTTTTTCCTTTTGAATGTGTGTGTATAAAGGACAGCCAAATATCCTGAGATGGATAACTTCAAGTTTCTTACCAGAGAAAACTTCTTCTGGTGTCTTGTTGTCAAGTATCTTGTGAGGTGTTCTGTTCTGCACATATACAGCTGCCCTTGCTGCTTCTTCCCATAGGTGCATAGGCAGATCATGGTCATGAAGCATTGCCCATGTTGTTTCCATGATAGTTCTATTATTACTTTCTACATTTCTATTATGTTGTGGATTGTAAGGAGTATTCAACTCCCTCTTAATCCCTGAATCACTGCATAACTTCTTGAAGTCTCCTAAAGTGAATTCTCCGCCATTGTCGGATCTGAAGGTCTTGATCTTCTTATCAGTTTGATTTTCTATCAAGGCTTTGAATTCCTTGAACTTATCAAACACTTCATCTTTATTCTTCAAGAAATAAACCCAAGTCTTCCTAGAGAAATCATCGATGAAGGAAACATAATATACATACCCACTCAGAGAACTGGATGACATTGGACCGCATACATCGGAGTGGATAATCTCCAAGATTCCTTTTGATTTGCTTTCACTGCTTGGAAATGCGTTATTTCTGTTCTTTCCTTTTGCACATCCTTTGCAAATACCTGCATGCTTTGACTGGACTTCAGGAAGACCTTCTCCTGCTTTGCTTGCAATTGGTAGTGCTCTATAGTGCATGTGTGCAATCCTTCTATGCCAAAGTTCACTTGGCTCCATGGACTCATATACCATGCAATGTTCAGGTTGTCCCTTCAACTTGTACAATCCTCCCTCTTGCTCTCCAATCACCACTGCATCATCTATTGTCTTACCCTTTGGCCACATGAGTACTTGGCCATCTATAAATGCAACTCTCATTCCCTTTCCATCCAAATATGATATGGAGAGAAGATTCTTCTTGAGTCCAGGTACATATAGAACATCTTTAATCTTCAAAGACTTCCCAGAGTCTAACTTGTAGGAGGCTTCACCACTTCCTTTTATAGGATATTGATAGTCATCCCCAATTTTCACCTTAAGAGGTGACTTATGTTTATATAGGTCTACAAAGGATTCTTTAAATCACGTCATGTGTTTGGAAGCCCCATTATCAATAATCCAATCATCACATCCATGTGAGATAGTACCTGTGAGAGCAGAGATCAACACATATTCTTCCTCACTTGAAGAGTCTTCACTTTCTTCCCTATTCTTCTTCTTGGGAGGTTCATCATCCCTAGTAGCATGAGCATGATATCTTTTCTTGTTGCTCTTCTTCTTGTTGTTGTGGTTGTTCTTTTTATTCTTGGGACGATTTGAAGCAAAGTGTCCTTTCTCATCACAAATGAAGCATCGAACATGAGAGAGATCTTTCTTCTTTTGATGGAAGTGAGAATGTTTCTTGTTGTGATATGTATCCCTCTTAAACTTACTTCCCTTAGTGTGTGCTATGAGGGCTTGGTCTTCACTTCCCATCTTTTCTTCTTGGGCCACAAGCCTAGCTTCTTCTTGTGAACATTCCTCCCATAGTCTACTGAAAGAGATCAATTTCTTTCTTGCACAGATTCCTTGGATGAAGGAGTCCCATGACCTAGGTAGGCCATTCAATGTGGTCATGACAATTTCTCCATTCTCCACCACTTCATCCACAGCTTCAAGTTGTTCCTTGATTTGAGAGACCTTAGAAAAGTAGAATTGAATGGTCTCTCCATTTTGGATCTTTACCTCTTTCATTTGGTTTCGCGGAGTCATCTTCCGATTTATGTTCTTTCCTTCAAACAACTTAGTTAAAGAGTCAAACATCTCCTTAGGTGTCTATAGGGAAGACACATGGGGTATGAGATGGTCTTTAATAGAATCAGTAATGATTCTCTTGGCTTTGACCAAGTTCTTCTTGTGTAAGGCCTTAGCCTCTTCTCCCTCTGGAACTGGAACCTCTTCACTTATGTAAGTGTCCAACTCATTCTCTTCTAGGATTAACCCAATCCTATACTTCCATGCTCGGAAGTTGTCAGCTCCTTCAAGATTATCCTCAAGCTTGGTGTGGTGAGACATCTTAAAGAGTACTTCAAATGGAAATAGAAAGTTTTAGGTCTTACCACTTGATTTGCTGAAAAATGGATCTGGAGCTGGATTAGGGTTTGTTAGAGAAACCCTAAAAATTCAAACTTTGAATTTAAAACTTCTGAAAGGATAGAGAGATGCACCTTACTAAACTGGTCAAGCAAGGCTGAGGAAGCTACTGTCTGAATTATTTGATCTCCCGTTGGATGCTACTGGTATCTTTTGTGACAACCACAGTTGTGTGAAGCTATCTGAGAACCCCATGTTCCATGACAGGTCGAAGCACATCGAGATCAAATATCACTATATCAGGGATATGGTGTAGAGAGGAGCAGTGAAGCTCCTGTATGTTGCGATGGATGAGCAGATAGCCAATGTGTTGACCAAGCCGCTAGCCAGAGTGAAGTTTGAGTACTTCAGAGAGAGGCTTGGTGTACTTCAGATCAAGATTCCTTCCAAGGGGAAGTGATGAGTCCGGAGACACAGATGCACATGAGCCATTCTCACATGGTGGTAGGTGTGTCCTCCCATGGTGTAGATATAAGGGATGGGGCCATTCTGACATGGTTGAAGTCTATCTTCCCATGGTCGTTGATGTAAGAGTTGTGCCATTCGAGCATGATTGAAGTGTGTCTTCCCATGGCTGTGATATAAGTGTTGTGCCATTCGAGCATGGTTGAAGTGTGTCTTCCCATGACTGCGATATAAATGTTGTGCCATTCGAGCATGGTTGAAGTGTGTCTTCCCATGGCTGCGATATAAGTGCTATGCCATTCTCGCATGGTTGAAGTGTGTCTTCCCATGACGTAGATATAAGTTTTGAGCCTTTCACGGATGGTTGAAGTGTGTCTTCCCATGCCGGTGAGTGTAAGTGTTTTGTGATGTGCATCTGGGTTGTACTCCATGGACGATGAGGTGATCTGAAGACGATGAGGTGACAGTATGGTACAAAGGTTTTACAGAGGCATATAATCAGTCCTGAGGTGCTCTTGCAGGTTTTGCAGAGGCAGTGTAATCAGTCCTGGGAGATCTTGCAAGTTTTGCAGAGGCAGTGAAATCAGTCCTGAGGTGTACCTACTTGATGGCGTGCTCGCTGAGATGACATAATCAGTATGATCATGAGTATCAGGATGATACTCTGTGGCCATGGACAAGTTGTGCAGTTGCATGTAAAAGATCCTGGGACATCCGATAGGTTGAGCTGTGTGCTCATAATCAGTCCTGGGATGCTCTTTCGAGGTTTTTCCATGACCACATGTAATATTGCCCTGGGAGATCCGATAGGTTGAGTTGTGTGCTCGTAATCAGTCTTGGGATTCTCTTTCGAGGTTTTGTGGAGGTCACATATAATATTGCCCTGGGAGATCCGATAGGTTGAGTAGTGAGCTTGTAAAATTATTGGGATGCTCTTTCGAGGCTTTGTTGACACACGTAATAAGTCCTGAGGATTCCACAGTATGGCCAGTGATGATGAAGACCTACAGGTGGTGGGCCTACATCCAGCATGAAAAAGGGTTGGCTCTATAGAACTTCCTATGACGAGAATAATTATGAGATTGCACTAGTGATCGAGATGATGAGTATAGCAGCAGTGACGATGATGCTCCGTGATCCAGTGATAATGATCTAGCTCCAGTATTGATGACTTGTGTCAAGAGTATACCTTCCTAGTTAAGAGGGAGTGTTGATGTATTTATAACTTCGGAAGATATTCACTTGTATATTTTATGTATTACATTTGTACTTCATTGTATCCCCAACAGAGATGTATTATTCCTCCGATTGGAAGTGTCGTCATGTGTACTTGCAAGTGTCACAAGTTATATTGTAAGTGTCATAACTTATACTTGATGGGTTATTAGACCACCTTGTTGGGGTCGGCCCTATATGAGTCATGTGGGTCAAAGGGTTATTAGACCACCCTATTGGGGGTCGGCCCAGTCAGCATTATGTTATGTGGTTAAGTTAGGGCCGACCTAGTTGAGTAAAGGTCAAGTGATGTAGTGTATAAATAGAGAGTGTGTCTCTCTCATTTTACACATTCTATTGTTCACTCAATTTGCATTAGTGAGAGAAGAGGAGGATGCAAATAGAGAGTGTGTCTCTTGTCTCTTGTCTCTTATGCTTGATATGTTATACATGTTGTTCTTTCAGTTAATATCCTAGATCAGAATGTATTAAATTCTGAAAAACTAAGATGGTATCAGAACTAGCCTGAAAGAAGGCATGGTATGGCATGTATGACACTTGTTGCACTTGTGAAGCTAGGGCTTGATATAGCAAAAACCATTCATCGTAGAAATTTCACTATAAATTCATTTTGGCGAAGTTTCAGGATCTGAAAATCTTATAGGTCGAAGATAAGATCCCCATGTACCTTGTGTCCAAAGGAGAGCCTCTATTTCGGTGTACTTTCAGATTTATGATCTGTACAATATAGGGTTTTAGCCTCTTCCAGATCTCAGTCATAAACAAGTGACCTAGGAAAAAGGTCACAACTTGGGATAGGAAGCTCCAACTGAAATTTCATAAAAATTGGCAGGTAGGGCATGGATTTTACTTTCACGGGTACAATTTTCAGAGGCTGAAATTGAACCAGTGACACGTGGCACTCTGTACAAGTTCGCTCTCTTGTTTTATCCCATAAACAAGTCACGTTGCGACACTTGGCATAACTGTCTCTCAGAGAATCCATTTGAGGTCAGACCTGTGGGGTTGGAAAGATAACAGGTCAGGCTACCACAGGCCGGATTTTCAAAACCTGTAGATCGGAAAGTTCAGAGTTACACTAGAAACAATCAGGTGCATATTTCTGTCAAAACAGAATTGGATTTTGAGCACCTTCATTCATGGCTCCGGGAATTTAGGGTTTCAGAGAATGTTGAAATTTTTGTATCGGAGACCATAGATGGATGCTCCTCATCAAAATAAAAATTTAGAGACCAAGATCGAATTTTTTGGTTGGGCAGAAGGTCGGGCTTGATCAAACCGTAGTTCGGGACTTTGATCGAAAAAGTGGAAAATTAGGGCTTCTACAAAAGTTGGAATTTTTTAATTCTATGACCATGGCTGGAAGCTCCTCAAGAAAATCGAAGTTTAGAGATTTGGATCAAACCTTTTGGTTGGGTGAAGCTCCGGGAAAATCAAACCCTAATTCAGGGTCCTCCCAAGTGAATCTGGAAATCTAAAAGACAATTTTGAGGGGTGAAACTTTGCAGTTTTCAAATTCTGAGTATACCAGCTTGATCAGCTCATCAAGGCGCATCTTTCTATCCTTTCAGAATTTTGAAATTCGAAGTTTGAATTTTTAGGGTTTTTCTAACATACCCTAATCCAGCTCTAGATCCAGTTTCAGCAAATCAAAGTGGATTGGGTTAATCCTAAAAGAGAATAGATTGGTCACCTGCATAAGTGAAGAAGTTCCTGTTTCAAAGGGAGAAGAGGCTAAGACCTTACATAAGAAGATTACAAGCAATCTCGACAGGTATGACTTATCCAAGTATGTTTCGAGATCTGTTCATGATTAAGTTTATGGTATGTTTTTCTTCATTGAGGTTAGTACAATCTTGATTAACTTTAGACTTGTCGTATCACCTTAATAAAATTATGAATGCAGATATTCATTGATTAGGGTTTTGACACTTATGATTGTACTAATGCATTGTGGTGTTGTATGAGGATGATGTTGTCCGCTAATATGAAAGGTACATCTAGAAAGACAAATCAAGTTCTAGATCAAGAACATATGACCATGGTGACATGAAGACAAAGATTCATCCATTGTCATGAAGCTCCACTTATGAGGTATGTATAATTGGTTCCACAATGGTTAACTTATGAGATATGCAGGTCACTAGCACAAGTCATTGAAGAAAACAAGAAGACATCATGTGGGTATGTTAGACATAACTAACTAATACATTAATCCAGGTATGTTTTTCCTATATCAAGTTAGAATCCTACCTTGTGATAGGATCTCTTATATAAGTATACTTGGTATGATTGATAATGATTATTCATGAAGTTATAGGTTTGAGTAATCATGGGTTTAGGCATATTATGTTTCTTAGTTTAATCGATGATATGACTAACCAAAAGAGTCCTATGGTCAAATAAGAATTTGCATGAGTAAAGGAAGTACTCCCTGAAACCTTGAATTCTAATGCTTGTGATAAATTATCTGTGTATGAAATGATCTTGACCATACATGTTTAAGATTACTTAGAGTCATAATGTTTTATAGTATTGAGATTATACTAATGAATGTATGATTGTGTATGAGACCTCGAGAATAACA
The DNA here is from genome assembly GCA_027924585.1 of Larix kaempferi. NCBI lineage: Eukaryota > Viridiplantae > Streptophyta > Pinopsida > Pinales > Pinaceae > Larix > Larix kaempferi. Next base: position 529,224 of record BSBM01000559.1, read on the forward strand.
CAATGATGATACTAGTAAGTATGCATAAGTGATCGAGGATGGATATAAGTTCAAGGACAGGTAATCCAGGAAGCAAAGATCAAGAGGGAGCACACTCCAGTAGTTCCTGCAAGGAAGCAAATATTGAGAGGGAGTCCACCCTACAACCAAACAAAGATAAGTATTTGAATTGTCATTTCTTGCATACTTGTTTGTTTAAATAATATTGTTCAATGATATATATGCTTATGTTCCTAGACTTAGGGTGTGTATTATGCATATTAGAATAATTGCATTAATGAACAATATACTACTAATATGCATGTGATGGGTAAGTGGCCTATGGCACTGTACAACATTCCATTTCTACTTATCTAAGAATGAAACCTCTTTGCTGACATGTTGGGAGTTGTGCACACTCTTAACAATGTTCTGGTAGAGATTGGAAGGCATCTAGAAAGTTACAGGATATGGATAAATGTTGTATTGAAGCATTGGCTAAAATAATTGCATGAATGTATGACATATTTCTTTATGTGTAAGAATTTGTTCTGAAAACTATGAGATGTTTTCTAATCATGCAATTTAACTTGTTTTGTAGGAAAGATCATATACCATCACCTACAAAAGAAGAACTACAACATTTGTTCCAGCAATGAAGTTCAAACTATCTATTGAAGATATTGAAGAATTTGAAGTTCCCAGGATACGGGATGCATTAAAAGGATGTCGTGGTTGAGAAGTACCAATCAATCATGTTTGGGGTGTGGTCCCAAGACCTGAAGGGAAGTTTGGTGTGACTTCCAAGTGGATCTATAAGATCAAGCATGCTGCAGTTGGTAGCATGGAGAAATACAAAGCGAGGTTGTAGCTCGTGGCTTCTCTTAGAAAGAGGAATTGACTATGAAGAGACTTTTTCACCTGTAGCCAGGTAGACTTCCATCAGATCAGTACTTGCTCTGGTTGCAGTGATGAAATGGAAGATACACCAGATGAATGTCAAGACAGCTTTCTTGAATGGTGTAGTCGAGGAGGAAGTGTATGTGGAGTAGCCACTTGGTTTTGAGACACATGACAAAGAGTCATATGTGTGCAGGTTGAAGAAAGCCTTGTATGGCTTAAAGCAAGCTCCTAGGACTTCGTATGGTGTAGGATAGACAGCTTGTTATCCAGTTTGGGGTTTACCAAGAGTAAAGCAGATTCCAACCTTTACTACAAGGTTGAGGAAGGCAATCCAATGATACTACTCTTGTATGTGGATGACCTGCTTGTTACAGGTTATGATAGATTGATTGTCGAATCGAAGAGGAAGCTTGTTGCCGAGTTCGAGATGCAGGACTTAGGGATGATGCACTACTTTCTAGGCATGGAGGTGTGGTAGAGTGCAGATGGAATCTTCTTTGGACAAGGGAAGTATGCAATAGAGATCCTGAAGAGGTTCGGGATGATGGACTGCAAGGCCATGGCCAGACCTATGGCATCGAACCCGAACCTTCTGTGTGATGCTTCATTTGATCCGATTGATGTTACTGTGTATCATCAGATGATTGGGTCCTTGATGTACCTGACGAACACGAGACCAGATATTTGCTTTGCAGTGAACACATTGAGCCAATTCTTGATGGATCCCAGAGGTGTTCACCTGGTTGTTGTAAAGCATATTCTGAGGTACCTGAAGGGTACGGTTAATTATGGGCTCAAGTATGATGTGAATCAAAAGTTTAACTTGGAGGGTTATGTTGATTCGAATTGGGCAGGTAGTGCCATTGATCGGAAGAGCACTTCAGGGTGCTAATTCAGTATGGGATTCGATATGATCTCTTGGTTTAGCAAGAAGCAGTCCTGTGTGACACTGAGTACAGCCGAAGCAGAGTATGTCGCAGCTTGTTCAGGTAGTTGTGAGGCAGTATGGATGAGGAAGCTACTGTCTGAATTATTTGATCTCTCGTTGGAAGCTAGTGGTATCTTTTGTGACAACAAGAGTTGTGTGAAGCTGTCTGAGAACCCCATGTTCCATGACAGGTCGAATCACATCGCGCTCAAATATCACTATATCATGGATATGGTGCAAAGAGGAGCAGTGAAGCTCCTGTATGTTGCGACGAACAAGCAGATAGCCGATGTGTTGACCAAGCCACTGGCCAGAGTGAAGTTTGAGTACTTCAGAGAGAGGCTTGGTGTACTTCAGATCGAGATTCCTTCCAAGGGGAAGTGATGAGTCCGGAGACATAGATGCACATGAGCCATTCTCACATGGTGGTAGGTGTGTCCTCCCATGGTGTAGATATAAGGGCTGGGGCCATTCCGACATGGTTGAAGTCTGTCTTCCCATGGTCATTGATGTAAGAGCTGTGCCATTCAAGCATGGTTGAAGTGTGTCTTCCCATGGCTGCGATATAAGTGTTGTGCCATTCGAGCATGGTTGAAGTGTGTCTTCCCATGGCTACGATATAAGGGTTGTGCCATTCGAGCATGGTTAAAGTGTGTCTTCCCATGGCTGCGATATAAGTGCTATGCCATTCTCGCATGGTTGAAGTGTGTCTTCCCATTGCTGTGATATAAGTGTTGTGCCATTCTCGCATGGTTGAAGTGTGTCTTCCCATGAAGTAGATATAAGTGCTGAGCCTTTCATGGATGGTTCAATTTTGTCTTCCCATGCCGGTGAGTGTAAGTGTTGTGTGATGTGCATCTGGGTTGTGCTCCATGGACGATGACGTGATCTGAAGACGATGAGGTCACAGTATGGTACACAGGTTTTGCAGAGGCATATAATCAGTCCTGAGATGCTCTTGTAGGTTTTGTAGAGGCAGTGTAATCAGTCCTGGGAGATCTTGCAAGTTTTGCAGAGGCAGTGTAATCAGTCCTAAGGTGTACCTACTTGATGGCTTGCTCGCTGAGATGACATAATCAGTATGATCATGAGTATCAGGATGATACTCCGTGGTCATGGACAGGTTGTGCAGTTGCATGTAAAAGATCCTGGGAGATCTAATAGGTTGAGCTATGTGCTCGTAATCAGTCTTGGGATGCTCTTTCGAGGTTTTTCCATGACCACATGTAATATTTCCCTGGGAGATCTAATAGGTTGAGCTGTGTGCTCGTAATCAATCCTGGGATGCTCTTTCGAGGTTTTGTGGAGGTCACATATAATATTGCCCTGGGAGATCCGATAGGTTGAGTAGTGAGCTCGTAAAAGTCCTGGGATGCTCTTTCGAGGTTTTGTTGATGCACGTAATAAGTCCTAAGGATTCCACAGTATGGCCAGTGATGATGAAGACCTACAGGTGGTGGGCCTACATCCAGCATGAAAAAGGGTTGGCTCTATAGAACTTCCTATGACGAGAAGAATTATGAGATAGCACCAGTGATCGAGATGATGAGTACAGCAGCAATGATGATGATTCTCCGTGATCCAGTGATGATGATCCAGCTCCAGTATTGAAGACTTGTGCCTATATGTATTGATGACTTGTGTCAAGAGTATACCTTCCTAGTTAAGAGTGAGTGTTGATGTATTTGTAACTTCGGAAGATATTCACTTGTATATTGTATGTATTACATTTATACTTTATTGTATCCCCAACGGAGATGTATTATTCCTCTGATTGGAAGTGTCGTCATGTGTACTTGCAAGTGTCACAAGTTATATTGTAAGTGTCGTAACTTATACTTGATGGGTTATTAGACCACCTTGTTGGGGTCATCCCTATATGAATCATGTGGGTCAAAGGGTTATTAGACCACCCTATTGGGTGTTGGCCCAGTCAGCATTATGTTATGTGGTTAAGTTAGGGCCGACCTAGTTGAGTAAAGGTCAAGTGATGTAGTGTATAAATAAAGAGTGTGTCTCTCTCATTTTACACATTCTATTGTTCACTCACTTCGCATTAGTGAGAGAAGAGGAGGATGCGCACAAGTGGAGGAGGAGCATGCTGCTGAAGATATCTATCTCTTAGGTTTGATCATGGTGATCCTTGTATTGATGCTTATTCTATCTCTGAGGAAGTTGCTGGGTTTTTCACCTTATTGGTTTTCCCCGGTGAAATGTTTTGTGTCTCTTGTCTCTTGTCTCTTATGCTTGATATGATGTACATGTTGTTCTTTCAGTTAAGATCCTAGATCAAAATGTATTAAATTCTGAAAAACTAACATGATGGACCAGCCATCAAAATGGGAGGTTTATTTGTATTAAGTGGAGGTTGCATATAATAATGGATATCATGCTTCTCGAAAGATGAGTCCATTTAAATCTTTGTATGGTAGAAGTGCAATACTCCAATTAGTTGGGACAATCCGGTTGGAAGAGTAATAATTAGGCCAGAGTGTCTTAAAGAAATGAGCAAAAGATAGTTAATATTAGACATAAATTGAAAACAACATAGGACATGCATAAGAGTTATGTAGACAAGGGCAAGATATTCAGAGAATTCAAAGTGAGGGAGCATGTATACTTGAAAGTTAGGTCGAAGAAGAGCTCCCTGAAGCTATGGATTGTTCCTAAGCTAGCTGCTAGAAATTGTGGATTATTTGATATTTTAGCTAAGGTAGGGTCTATTGCATATGAACTTACATTGCCTACTTGCATAAAAGTTCACCATGTGTTTCATGTATCATTGTTAAAAAGTATGTACCTTATCCTAACCACATTATTGATTGGGATTTGATTCAGGTGGAACCAAAAAGAGATATGTCAATACAACTAGTATGCATACTAGACATGAAGGTCACATTGATCGGGAAAAGAGAAATAAGGTAGGTAAAGGTCCAATGGACCCACTATAACCCTGAGGAAGCAACGTGGCAGCTTGAGGATTCTATGTGGGATGCATATCTACATCTATTTTGAAAATTTTGATGTAAATTTTTGTAAATGTACATAGTGTTGATGTGCACCAGTGATGGTGCATAAATTAAGGGAGGGGAAATGTAACACCTTGTTTTTTACCCCATTATGTAATTATGCATGTAATGATGTAAAGGAAAGAAGTCAGACACAAATGGTCTAGGATGACCAATGATATTGTAAATATGTACATTTGAATATAATATAAAAATCCATGATAACTTCAAATGAACAAGGATGAAAAGAGGTGAGGGGCTATGATTCCACAAGTAAGAGGGAAGTGAAAGTGGGGCTAAGGAGAAAGGACCTCAATGAATAATAATCCTTAGCCTTAATTATTCCTTAGCTAGTGTATTTACCCTAAGGTACTTAAACCAATGTTTATGATAGCGGCTTAATTAATCTTTATTTATTACTTCTTGTAAGATGGGATTAAAGTGAGAAAAATGGGCACCTCATGAGTGCCACCTGGAAAGTTGAGAACATGCATAAAAGGTTAGGAATTAAGTTCAAAGCATCATTCTTGCAATCATTTTCATCATCCTTCATGATAGTACATAACATAGGGGAAAAGACAAGAAAACCAGAGCTTCCATACTTGCTAATGAAAAGTAACATGGGAATATTTGCTAATGGTTATTATTCCCATATGAGAGGAAACCTAGCCTGCAACTAAGATTCGTTGGATTACTAGTAATGAGATTCCCTAGCCAGCTTGTGCTAGATCACTGGAAGGGAATTGGGGTATCTTGAGGGATTGCATGCAAAGAAGGGGATCCCATTCCTTGTGGTGTGTAGGTTGAGGAGGAAGAGTGTTGGTTGATTGGGAAATTCATAGAGGGGTTTTTGGTGCTAGAGAGTTGTCTAAGTTGTGGAGTGAGAAGAAGAATTAAGAACTTCACCCTTGTGGATTGATAGTTGTAACTTGGGGGTGACAACATATGTCATAGAAAGAATGTGTGGTAGAGTGCCTACAACTAGGAAGGAATGTCCTTCATTTGCATCTAGATGGAATAATATTTCTTTTAGAAAGATAAGTTCCAGAATTGTATTATGAATGGTTGTGGTTATGTATTTATGTTCTCTATTTATTTAATTACATTTATGTAAATGTTTATGTGCATAGATTAAATTGTCATAATATGGATGAATTCATGGTATGAATGCATCATATTTTAGGACGAAAATTAGTTAATTGGTTGTTATAGTTTAATTACGTTGTTAAAATTATATAGTGAATAAATGAAAAAGAATTCACTATCAAAGTAAAAGAAATTATTTTGAAATTGAGTATCTCATAGCTTGGATAGTGTTAAAGAGGAAACCGGGTATGTGACACCAGTCATTAGTCTCAATAATAGGTTTTCATTAATCTTTGAGTTACTTAAGAATTGAATATTAGTGTTTCAATCTCATCTTCACTCTGCCCAACTTTTGTCTTTCGAAATAAGCTAGGATTTTTATGATAGGGAAGGCACCAATAAAGATAACATCTTATATTTGACTCTACAACAACAATCTTGGTTAATAAGTATATTGATTTGGGGAGGCAGGTGTAGGGGGAATTTTACTAGATGTTGGGCCTGGGAAAGTTTTGGCGTGGTTAGTAGAGCTGACAACCAGTTTTGGCATGAATGGAGATAGGAAGAAGTGATTCACAAAATCAGTATTGACTTCGACGAGGTGGCCGAAGAATAAGGAGCAAGGGGCATTTGAATTCAACAATGACAGAGTTAGTTGGGAGTAGTTACGTTTGTATGTCCACTTACATTAATGAGTCCAAGTAGTGGGATCGGGAGGGCTATGAATAAGTCCTATATATATGTAATGGGTTGGGAAGTTTTGGGTTGGCTAAATTAAGGGAGAATACTTAGTTTTTGGTCTAAATACTAAAGAAAGTCTATTTTTTTGTACGAAGAAATAGTGTTGTAATGTTGTTATATAAGAGGTTCGCAAGAAGTTGTGGTGATCTGCAAGCTTAGTGCATAGGTCTGTTGTAATGAGAAGAGAAAGTCTATTGGCTATGTGCACAGACATGAAGTGCTAAAATTGCTGTGTCTCATGAATAAGAATAGTGCTTCCGTGGTTTTTCTTGTCTTGGGTTTCCATGTAATTCCCTGGTGTCTATGTGTGTATGGTTGATCTATGTTATTTCCTTTTATGTTGCTATGAACTATGATAGCACAATCATGATGATCTGATTAATTCCTGATGATTAATTCAGTTTTTGCACACCTAATGTATGTACATGATGGTTTTGATATGTTTGCATTATATGAAATTTGGGGAATATTGATTGATCTGATGAAGCTATAAGATGTTGATTGTTGTAGATTTAAGACACTCCCCCTTTGATGTTGTAGAAACCCGATTCCTGCAATTCCCATAGGTACCTCGGGTGAGACATCGCTTGCTCGTAGGTGATGCCAAAAGGGTCGGTATCTTGGGGTTTGTTGGTGAATAATTTGGTGGACCTGGGTCGAAATATAGATAAGCCAACCGATGGTTCCGTTGCCGGGACCGAGATCTGTGTTGAAGGGGGATGTAGCATCCATCTAAGCCTGAGATTCACGACTAGATCGACATGAAGCTAAAGAAATTTGTTGAAGATCAGAATAAAAATCCACGTCTGAGTTGGGAGGATTGGCTAGGTAGTATCTCTTTTCAGATATTCATGAAGTTTTCTTTGGAGAATTTCTCATTTTATTAACCAAGTGGTTGTCAAGGTTAACTCTACAAAAGAGGTGTTTTCAAGGGGGTGAGCCTATAGTTTGGACCGTTGAGTTAGTCCGAACCCTTAAAGACATTAACAATAGGATCTCTTGCACTGTTGATTATTGGTTGGATAGTATACTGGGGGGGTATATTACAGAGTTTGTTGTAGACACTATGAAGTCTTACATTGCTGCTAAGCAGGAATTTTTCCAGGGACCGCGAGGTAAGTACCCGAAGTCTTTAAACTTGTGGATTAAAATGCTACTTTGTGAAAAAGGGGTTATGCGGATGGAATTCGAGGAGTAAGTTATTTGTGCACAGTGGATTTGGGTGTCGAAGAGAGAATGGTCTGTAGCAAGTTGAAGAAGACTGAATTGAGATGATAAGGGGAGAAGAAAGTGAGACGGATAAAGAGTGTGGTGTACTGCAAAGTGGGAGAATATTTTGGTCATGTAAGAGAAGGAAGACTGTGACAAGAGAAGAAGGTGACAATATGACTGGAGGATGGGACTACGAACCAATACCACAGCTCAAAACAGAATCTTATGATATAGAGGGGGGCAAAGAGGAAAATTACCAATTCATCCCATAAGAAGAACCTAATGATCCATCTCAGACCATATGCTTCGAAATACCCACACCCCCGTGCGCATATTCAAAATTTGAGGTAAGAGACAATAGTTTATCATTATAGTTTATACAAACAAGTAATAATAGTGGTAGTAGCCAGAATAGTGCTTCGACTAGTAATAAAGTTGTAAGTGTCAGCCCCTTTGTACCAAGACAGACAGTACCCCTAAGAAAAAGAATGGCTAGGGATGATATGAAATTACCTATTTTTCATAGGAATGGATCGAAATATCTAGACCAACACTGGTTTTCGTGTGAATTTGTTTGGACCGTTAAACAAGTGCAAGATGAGAATGTGAAAAGAGAACAACTAATCATGACCTTCCGGGGCTGTGCTTTAGATTGGTTCATGAAGTTTGAAAATGTACCCATTGGAAATGCAAAGAAAACACTAGCAGAGATTAAGGTTGCACTAAAAGATGAGTTTTGAAAGCCAAAGCCTGAGTCGCATTGCATTACTAAGTTTAAGGAAATCAAGCAGTTATCAATTGAATCTGTATGGGACTTCGATCAAAGGATCAAGACATTGATGGCTCATGTAAGTTTCCAGATGACAGATGCTTATCATAAGGATGGTTTATAGCCTATTTGTTGCCACATATCAGGGATCCACTGATGCAATAGAATATTGTGATGCAGATCGAGGATCTTGAACTGGCTATGAAACTAGAGTCATCACCTGTTAGAGAGACTAGAGTTGGTATGATTCAAATCCAATCGCAATTGGAAAACTTGTCGCTCCAGACTGAAGATATTAAGAAAGGGAAGGACAAGAGAGAATAATTTTGGTGTACAAGGTGTAAATCATAAGTTAATTCTAAGGAACAGTGTCTAGCATTCCAGGAATACATAGCTACAGGAGATCCTAATCCATTGAATTAGGGAGCTGGAGTCTGGTGTGAGATCTATCAAACTAGAGGGCATCGACTAGAGGAATGTTAATTGTTGCATAAAATTGTAAGTGCTTCCAAGAAATTATTCTGTAGATTAGTCGGTCATGAAGAAAAAGATTGTCAAGCACACCAGTTACTCTCAGAGCATACAATCGTCGCATACCAAATGAAAGGGGAAGAGAAAACTGAAGAGAGTGGTGCACAATTCCATTAGTAGAGAGGTGGCTTCTGAGAACGAGGACAAGGAGGATTTGGTCGAGGTAGAGACTAGGTAATTTGTTATAATTGTGGTCATCTAGGACATTTTGATAGAGATTCCTTGAACCCGTGTTCAACATGCATGTATTGTAGAGCATTAGATCACACCATTGAAGACTTCCCAGAACTCATAACAAAGTGGCAAGCAAAAGGAAACCAAAACCAAAATCAGAATGTTCAAAATATATCAGTAGAACCAAGGGAGAGACCACCTATTGTCACTATAGTTACTTGAGGAGGAGCTGCAATAGCGGATGATAAGGGAATGCACGACAACTAGAGCGACCCTAAAGTTAGACCCGCATCACAACGCCCTACCATGTTTGATGTCTAGAAAGAGAAAGAAACGTTGATTTAAGCAAGGGGAGAATTTACTACGACACAGAAGGGACCATTGATATCTGTTTCACCACCAGTATATGATAAAGTTCCTACATATGACATGTCGCTCTGTTATGACTACTCAGTTCCAAAAATACCTTAAGGAAAGGTATGTGTCCTGAGAAACTTTTTGAAAAAAAATTTAGATCTAGTTAAGGATGAAGAAGCATTAAGGGAATTGCATACTTTAATCAAACAATCAAGAAGGGAGGTAGTAGAGTCTACTCAGGAAAGGGTTGTAAACCATTTGCAAAGGAATAGGAAAATAGGAAGGGAAATGTGCCTTAATGCACAGATTGGGGACTATGACATGGATTTTTTTATTTTAGATATGGGCTCAAATGTGAATATCATCACTAAGAAAACTTGGGGAAATATGCGAAAAAATAAGTTAGTGTGGTCATTCCATTTGGAAGAATGGAAGGTGTTCTTGTCGAAGTGGAAGGACTGCGAAGCTTTGCAGATTTCGAAGTCATAGAGATAGTCGATGACACTAAATGGTATCCTGCATTACTTGGTATAAATTGGGCTATTAAAAACCATACTATCATAAATATGAAGAAAAGGATCATGACATTTGGAGGGAACATCAAATTTATCACACCGTTGGATCCTTTGGAGGGTCCAAGGTATATCGAACCCATCAAAGAAGAAGATGATGTCCAATACTTGAGAATATTTATAACGTAACTTCAAAAGTGGATGACAATGTTAACCCCACAACAAATGGTACCTTGAGCTGGCGCATCATTAGTTCATGTTCATCAGATTCTGACGAGGCATTGGAGAATTGGAAAACTATGTTGAATGAAGTTTCGATGAGGAGGTGTGCTCATATTACAAATTCAATACGTTGGATCAGCACAGAGGAATGTGATCTCCCTATTTATGAGGGGTTACCTAATTTAGATGACTTTATTATTGATTTTGAACTCAAGATACCTGAACAATAACGATTATTAGCCTTAGATGTATCATTGAAGGCTATCCCGCAAGGTGGTGGGATGTCCATAAGGGATATATAGAGGCTCAGCCGCAGTGTCACCGGTTGCTAGAGATTAGGTTTGGAGAAGGGGTTTCATATGTTGGAATAAAGTATGATGGGCTAACTAGTCCTATGGATCATTTGATAGCATGTACTAATATATGGAAGGATATACCCGAGAAGGAGTGGGTCCATATGTTTATCCATACACTGGATACTATAACTAGAAATCGGTATACGCCACTAGAGATTTGATGAGGTATAGCAGATTGGGATGATCTTGCCATAAATTTCAGAAGTACATTTAGTTATGAAGATGATGATCCAATAGTGGATACAACATTACAGGTCATTAAGGCCAAAAGCTTTGAAGAAGTAACAATACCATTATCTAAGGCACCACAATGGGATGCGACACTTGAGCAAGATTTGGAATGCTACAATATTATTGGGGATCCAAATGATGATCCAAGAGATGTGCATATCCTAGAAATAGAAGGAAGTCGAAACCTAGAAGGACCTGAGATTGCATTCAATAAATTCTTGCAACCATTGAAGACAAAAAAGGTAAACATTGGTTCAAAAGAATATACTAAATTTTCTAATTGCTGCTAAGCAGGAATTTTTCCAGGGACTGTGAGGTAAGTACCTGAAGTCTTTAAACTTGTGGATTAAAATGCTACTTTGTGAAAAAGGGGTTATGCGGATGGAATTCGAGGAGTAAGGTATTTGTGTGCAGTGGATCTGGGTGTCGAAGAGAGAATGGTCTGGAGCAAGTTGAATAAGACTGAATTGAGATGATAAGGGGAGAAGAAAGTGAGACGGATGACGAGTGTGATGACAAGGGGAGAAGAAAGTGAGACTAGTAGATTATTCGGATAATGAGACTATTGGAAAACTAACTGACTTATTGCATGAGTATCAAGACATGTTTCCTACTAAGTTTTCATAAATGAAAGAAATTATTGGGGATTTGGGAGAAATGAATATCCCACTGAAACCTGATGCAAAACCCATAAAGCAAAGACCTTATAGGTTGAACCCCAAATATAAAAAAAAAAGGTCAAGGCTGAAATTCAAAGGATGTTGGAAGAAAGAATTATCGAAGTAGTCGAAGAATCTGAATGGATTATCCCAATGGTGGTTCAAGACAAGAAAACTGGTGAAATTCGAATTTGCGTAGACTTGAGAAAATTGAATGATGCAAGCTTGCATGACCCCTTCCCTACACCTTTTACGAATGAAGTGTTAGAAAATGTTGGTAGACAAGAGGCTTATTCATTTACTCATGGGTTTTCTGGCTACCATTAGATCAGGATTGCTAGGGAGGATCAACATAAAACCACAGTTGCTACTAAATGGGGTTGTTATCAGTATACAGTGATGCCATTCGGCTTAAAGAATGCCCCAAATATATTTTCTAGAGTGGTTGTCACAACATTTAAGGAGTTCATTCATAAATTTCTAGAGGTCTAATTCGATGAATGGATGGTCTATGGGTTGTTAAAGAATCACATTGAGAACTTGAGATTGATGTTAGATTGTTGAAGACAACATCAAATATCTTTGAATATAAATAAATGTGTTTTTTGTGATCCATTTGGTATATTATTGGGACATGTAGTTTGTAAACAAGGCATGTTGATGGACCCTGTGAAAATAGATATCATAGTAGATCTACCACCACCGACATTAGTACAACAATTGAGGACAACATTGGGACATATAGGTTACTACAAGAAATTTATTAAAGGATTTTTTAGATTACATCTCTGATGGAGAAACTATTATAGAAAGACATTAAGTTCCAGTGGAATGAAGAGTGTCAGTAGAGCCTCGACACGTCAAAAGAAAAGATGGTGGCAACACCTATTCTGGTATTCAAAATTGGCAAAAGGAATGCCATGTGCATGTTGATGCTTCATCCATTGATTTGGGTGTAGTCCTTGCTCAACCCAGAGAAGGGTATATCGACCATCCTATTGCATTTTCCAGCAAGAAATTACCCACAATAGAAAGAAATTACACTACAATTGAACAAGAGGGATTAGCTATGGTATATGCTTTAGAAAAATTCAAGCATTACTTGTTAGGAGGTCATTTTAAAATGTTCACTGGCCATTATGCTTTGAGATACCTGGTCAAAAATCCAGTGTTGGGGGGGAATTTGTTCATGTCTACTATTATTCCAAGAATGTGACTTTGAAATTGTAGCTAAGCCAGGAAGACTGAATGCAGGTCCTGACCATCTGTCGAGGTCAGGAACAGGATAAGATCCAGTTAGTATGGATGATAGCCTCCCATATGCGTAGCTCTACTATGTAAAGATGGTAGATGAATATTCAAATATTTTGTAAGCTTTTTTACTACAGGTATGGCATCGCAAGGTTTTACTGTAGCGCTGAAAAAGGAGTTGGTTTTCAATGCCGCAGATTATCAGCTCATAGTGGGTTTATTATATAAACTAGGACCCGGAATTTTTTTGAGAAGATGTGTTTTGGAGCATGAGTGACCCTTGATTCTGGTCGAGGCTCATGATGGTGTTGTAGGAGGGCACTATGCAGGGAAAGCGATAGCGCATAAAATATTTAGGGTAGAACTATGGTGGCCTACCCTACATAAGGATGCCAAGTAATATTGAAAATCTTGTGATATTTTCCAAAGAATTGGGAAACCATCAAGGGGGATGAGATGCCATTAGCACCACAGGTGACATTGCAAGCCTTCGACAAGTGGGTTATTGATTTTGTTGGACCAATTAACCCACCTATGAAGAGGTTGGGAGCATGGTATATTATCACTACGACTGGTTATCTAAACATATGGGTTGAGGTTGAGCTAATAAAATACTGTAATGTTGCCACTGTTGCGAAGTTTTTATTTCGAAATGTGGTTACCATATTTGTTTTCCCTCATGTTTTATTAAGTGACCAAAGAACTCACTTCTTGAATAACACTATTGAAGCACTCACATGAGAATTCTAGATTCATCACCATAAGAGTACCCCATATCATCCTCAGTCTAATGGAACTATCGAATCCTTTAATAATATTTTAGAACAATCTTTGACTAAGGTTTGTAATGTGAACAGTGACAACTGGGATTTGAAAGTCCCTGTAGTTTTATGGGATTATTGAACAACTTGTAAGAAGTTGACGAATCAGACACCTTTTAGGTTGGTATAAGGGTAGGAGGATGTTATGCCAATGGAGTATATTGTACCCAGCTTAATAATTGTTGCATTCACATAAATGTTAGATATTGATGTATTAGAAGAACAATTGTCGTAGTTGTTGCAATTAGAGGAAGACAAATTTCTCGCAGGTTTTCATCAGCAAGTTCAGAAGGGATGGGAAAAGGCTTGGCACGACTGCCATATCAAGCAGAAGCAGTTTCAAGAGGGATATTTAGTTCTCCTATATGACAGTAAGTTTCTTAAACATCCAAGTAAGCTAAGATTACATTGCTTAGGGCCTTATTTAGTTAAGTACATAACAGGAGGGGGTGTTGTCCAATTGCAAAAACTCAGTGGCGAACTGATGAAGGGATTAGTCAATGGTATTCAATTGAAACTATATAGGGACAATTGTAGCTCCTATCCAAAATGAATAGGAATGGCGAAGCCTAGGTGCCAAATGCAGTTGAAATAGGCACTAGGCGTTGAACTAAGTTTGCAAAAAAAAATCTTTTTAAACTGTTGGTTTTGTCAAAGTAGGAGTCTGTACTTATGTTGAAGTCTCTTACATGTCGTAGATGACCATATTGATAATTAAAATATGCATGTGTAATCGAAATGGTTGAAAAATCACTTAAAATTCACATTAATGGAAAAGGAAAAGGTGATGGCCGAAAGACAATAAATGTAATAAATTTAGAAAGACAACAAAATGGTGGGAATGATTCGCTCATGATAATGGCAATAAATGTGGTATGAATTAAGGAATTATGCAGAATATTTGGTCAGGTGCATAGAATCTATGGACAATGCGGTGAAAAGACTGGAGTACGAGTCATTGAAAACATGGCATGCTTGGGAATTAAGGCTAAAAGTGCATTGAGCCTTGCTGAGAAACGAGAGAAGAGCAGAGCCGAAGAACAACGTACTGAGTAAAGGGTTATGCATGAACAGACACTTGATGATATCATTTGAGACTTCATGGCATCTGGATTGTTGGGAGTTCAAAGAGATCTGTAGGTGATCCGGGACTAGGTACTAGTAGTACCTCATGGTTCATCAAGGAGCACAACAAGAAGGACACCTCATCCGCGAAGTCAGGAGGCGTGAAGTAAGCATAGAAATGATGTAGTGGCATCCACATCTGCAATGTCGTCTAGGTTACTAGAGTACATACCGTAGAGAAAGTCGAATGCTAAACTCATTCAGCTGTCTAATAATGCTAAATACATGATTGTCACGCCTAAGATCCCAGTAGGATTTTTGCAGGTGGGAAACATGATGAGGAAGGTTCCAAATTTAAAGTATGTCGAAGATGATTTTGCAAACAAGTTGAAGTTCCCAGATTTTGCGATAGATAAGCATTTGCGGATGGTGCTCAATGAGGAATGGGAAGCTTGTCTCCTAGAACCGTTAGAGTGGGCTTCAGGTTTGGAAAAATTAGGCCCATTGGGTCTCTTGAATATTCCACATTTTGGTCGGAGTATGGAATCCAATGCCTACGTAAAGAATCTATTATTGTGTATCCATGACGGATTCTTGTGGTTGGATAGTAATATTTCAATTGATACAGACTTGGTAGTGAGGATCATGGGTCTACCAACTCACGGGTTGGATCCGACAACCTATTTTGTGGGAAAGGAGAAATACTAAGTGCTTGCAAACAAAATGAAGAATAAATATGAGCTGGAGAAGAGAAACCGGGGTTATGAGGTAGCCTCTATTAAAGATCAGGCCATTCGATTTGCGATGATAATTCTTGCAAGTAAACTACTACGGAAATGTTAGCCCAACCAAGTTCCTGCATCAGTGATTGCTTTGGAAGAACAGTGTACTGAAGGTGTCCATATGAATTGGGTGACAGTCCTGCTCAATGAATTCTTGAGTGACTGTTGAGATGCGCAAGAAGGAGGTACTCTTTTTCACTATTCATGATTGTTATTATTGACTGCTTTGGTTGCTTGGGAAGAACCAATAGATTCTTAGTTTGTGGCAGTACCACCTACATATCTTGTGGTTGCACGGTTTGCATCATTATGGGTCAGTGATAATGCATAAAGGCATAGGTATTCCAATATAATACTTTACATGTATAAGGAACCCAATCAATACAGTATTAAGAAGGTTCCTTGGATAGAACCTCGTGTTGTGGATCTCTTTAAGCATATTATCTAGTTTAAGGCCACACCATAGCATATGTATATTCAAGCTTGCAGGGATCCAAATCAGGAGTGGTTTCCGACACACTACAAGTTGACGGAGCATGATATTGGTGGAATTATTCATGAATGGACAGTGGAATGGAAGGTTCCCATTCCTTAGGAAGAACTATCTCCACCCATGTCATGGGATGGAGATGCGAAGGCTCAAGAAAATGACGGAGGTAAGAAAGGCCAAACACAACAAGTCGAAGTTGTATTTGTTGGGACATGAGGAACTGGGGGCATAGGTGGAGCAGAAGAAATCCCACCAAAATCACAGGAGCAAGATAGGGAGTCTGGTGCGACCTAGACTGGCCCTTCAGCCAAGGGTAAAAGAAAAGTTTCAGAAGCACCAATAAGGTGGAAGACAAAGAGAAAGGCTCATAAGGAGTCTGCAGTGTTATCATTAATGGAGGACGATGTGGAGCTCCTGACGGATATATTTAAAGACACAACAGAGGATATTTGGTAAAATGGTGCAGATGCGCAATTGAAACTTTATGGAGGAATTCTAAATCAGATCAGTGCACTGTAGGAATTTTTAGCAGGAATATGTCTAACTTCAAACCCAAAGGATGTAGCGGTAGAAAAGCAGCTTGATCCTCAAGGACGAGAGAGGCCAGTTTCACAGCCACCTTCAGCTGCATAGCCACAAGTCGTAACAATAACTCCAAAGCATTGAGATACCCGGAGCAAGAGATACAAGCTAGCATTGAAAGTTTGAGTTGTATTGATCTGCATTTAGCAAAGATACCTATGCATACTTTACACACTCTTCACTTAAGAATTGCTAATGAAATTAAGGGACGAGAATAATATAGTTACAATAAGATGATGAAGCAAAGTTCATAACATGATCAACTCACAGATAAATGCAAGGGACTTCAAAAAGAATGGGATGTTGCAGGAGAATAAAGGGATAGGCTACAAAAAACAATAGAGACAATTTGTAGCGAAGTTCTAGAGGCTGAAATGGAAGAAGCAACACCACTTGAGAACAACCTATCAAGCTTGGGTGAATTCATTCAGATTTTTTGAGAAAGAATTAATGACTTGGAAGCACAAGTAGTGATAGGAACATCACAGGAAGTGCGGGATTAATGAGTCAAGGAAGTTAAAGATTTCGTCGCAGGAATTAAGGCCTTAGAGATGGAATGTGTGAAGCTGTTTGATGAAAGTGCGTAGGCCTGGGTAGCTTTGATGGATGATGAAGGTCTGCAGGAAATCATTGCTAAATTGGAAAGTGTGCAGTCTAGAGCTGCGAAGCTCAAGGGTGTTATCAAGACATTGCCACCACAAGAATGAATGACAAAGGTAGTTGAGAACAAGCAGTTGCAAACCGAAATCAATCAGTTGAGAGAAGATTAGCAGAGGCGAAGCCAGCAGGTAGAATCTATGTAGAATGAAGCGGTTCGCGTATTCAACATCATTCGAAGAGAGCACGAGCAGATAAAGGCGACAGTCCAACTAGTTGAAGCATAAGTCTAGGACAGTTTAATTGCATAGCTAGTCAAGGATCTGGAAAAGCATACTAAAAAGGTGAAGAGTATTGTTGTCTCAATAAAGGACAGGTATGATCAGTTTCTTATGTGGTGGAAACCACCACATTTCCAACAGTAAAGTGGCTTGGGACAAGCCACATCTGAGTGTTGGAGGTATGTTGGGCCTGGGAAATTTTTGGCGCGGTTAGTAGAGCCGACAACCAATTTTGGTATGAATGGAGATAGGAAGAAGTGATCTACAAAAGCATGATCGACTCTGATAAAGTGACCAAAGAATAAGGAGCAAGGGGCATTTGACTTCATCAATGACATATTTATTTGGGAGAAGTTATGGTTTTGTGTCCACTTACATTAATGAGTCTAAGTAGTGGGAGCGAGAGGGCTATGAATAAGTCCTATATATATGTAATGGGTCAGTAAGTTTTTGGTCTGAATACTGAATAAAGTATGTTTTTGGGTACGCATAAATATTGTTGTAATGCTGTTATATAAGTGGGTCGCAAGAAGTGGTGGTGATCTGGAAGCTTAGTGCACAGGTTTGTTGTAATTATAAGAGAAAGTTTGTTGGCTTTGTGCGCAAACATGAAGTGCTAAAATTGTTGCACCTCATGAATAAGAATAGCGCTTATGTGGTTTTTCCCATCTTGGGTTTCCACGTAATTCCTAGTGTCTATGTGTGTATGGTTGATGTGTGCTATTTCCTTTTATGTTGCTATGCACTATGATAGTACAATAATGATGATCGGATTAATTCATGATGATTAATTCAATCTATTCCACACATAATGTATGTACATGATGGTTTTGAAATGTTTGAATTATATGAAATTTGGGGAATGTGGATTGATCCACCGAAGCTATAAGATGTTGATCGTTGTAGATTTAAGACACTCCCCCTTTGCTATTGTAGAAACATGGTTCTTGTGGTTCCCATAGGTACCTCGGGTGAGATGTCACTTGCTCACAAGTGATGCCAAAAGGGTCGATATCTTGGGGATTGTTGGTGAATAATTTAGTGGACATGGGTCAAAATATAGATAATCCAACACTAGATCCTGGAGGAAATAGAGTTTTAACATTTGAATGGGGTTTAGGGAAAGCTACAAACAACCAAGTAGAGCGATATGCTCTTTTATCAAGGATTAAAAGTAGTTTTCCTTATGGCATTCAATCACTTATAGTCAATGGAGACTC
This sequence comes from Larix kaempferi, assembly GCA_027924585.1. Classification (NCBI taxonomy): domain Eukaryota; kingdom Viridiplantae; phylum Streptophyta; class Pinopsida; order Pinales; family Pinaceae; genus Larix; species Larix kaempferi. The sequence continues at coordinate 547,981 of BSBM01000559.1, forward strand.
TCTCTTAATAATTTCTCAAGCTAGAAAGTAAAAAAAAAGTTGAAGATAGGATATTGAGACGGCTACATCAATGTATCAACAATCTTCTTGCTTGTTTCTCCAAAATCCATTTAACAATAAAAGGTTGATCTCCTTGTTAACCAGGCGGTGGTTATGGATAAAGGAGTTATGCGTATTAATGGGGGTCAACAATCTTTGTGTTGGCTTTACTAGTTTTCCATTCGAATACCCCTTTAACTTTGGACATGATAGGGAAGGATTTATTGTTGTTTTCAATTTCAATGTGGATGTCCCCTCTTCATTTATTGTCTACCTCCATCGTTTTTCGCTATCACTCCAGGTGGTAATGCAATGTTTCACCTCACACATAGAAGGCTCTATGAGTGATATGGAATTGACATCCTCTCAGTTTATGTATTGCATTCCTTCTTATGCAAGCTATGTTTGAATTTCTCGGGTGCAAACAACGAAGCTTGGTGGTTGCACTGTGCAGGGGATGGTATTGTTGAATTCTAAAGAACTCAAAGCATTCCCTTACGCCTCAGAGGAGTGGCTTGTTGATGATGAGTTATCTGGGCATGTTGAAGTTTGTTTCCAAGAGATTATTTGCAGGATGAATATAGAGATTGAATTAATCTTCTACATCTCAGAGTGGCTTGTTACAGAGGAAGAAAGTTTGCAGGAGAGTGTTCATAGGTCTCTTTCAGTCTTTGTTTTGTCTTTAATTTGGATTAAAAAAAGTTACTCATCTTTTAAAAAAATTATGATTATGAAACTTTGTTTTCGTAAGAAGATTTATGAACATTTTTAACAAATTGATTTTAACAATATAATTTTAACTAGAGCCGCAAGTCAAATATGTAAATCATTTAATTTAATTAACATCATCTTTTATTCATCAAAATAAAGCTCAACTATTCTACTTTTAGGTGAGGCTACTAGCATCCTTGATGTTGATCTCAAAATGTTGTGCAACAAGCATTGAACAGGCTGATGAAGAACATGACTACTATTATGGTAGCCACCGTATGTCTATTGTTCAGAATGCAGACATCATTGTTATTTTGCAGGATGGTAAGATTGTTAAGCGAGGTTCTCATTCCAGTCTCCTCGACAAGGATGGTGCCTATTCAAATCTCATCAATCTTCAACCTCTTCAATAACTGTCTACTTAGCTATTTTAGCCTTCTATCCTATTTTCATATTGGATTTCATAAAACATGGATGGATTGCTGATTCTATACGAGATATTGTTTCATCTACAATTAACTTGACACATTTAAACATTTTTAATCCTTCCAAGGTGCACAACTTGAACATTATCTTAATCTTAGTCTTCCAGGTAAAGACTTGTTGCTTTGCAGCTCTCCTTGTTTATTATGATGATATATAGTTCTCAATTATATGAAGATTTAAATAATATTAATCAATTCAATTTACTTTTATGAAAAATAATAATTTAAAAAATATTTAAAATTAAGTTTAAATAAAAATTATTAAATTAATTCTTTTTAATAATTATATAATTAAAAAATCATTCTACTAAAGGGTAAGCAAAATCAAGTAAACACAAATTTATTTCACAATCAATTAATCATTATCTTGACAAGGTGATTGTTATCTTTATGGACACAATCAACTATTATCTTAAGAGTAGGGTTACTACTTTTTAGTCAATCACATTGACATGAAAAGCATGCTATGTTAGGATTTATACATTTTACCAAATAGACCTTGCAACTAATGCGTGATAACATAAAAAATAGAATTATGAAATAGACCTTATATGTAAGCCTTAGGACTTATATGTTATTATGAAATAAACGTAACTAAAGTAAATAACAACATTTCGATTGTAGCAATTTCTAATTAATTATCTTAATGAATAAAAATAATAAAAAACTAAGAAAAATAACTAGTTATTTAAATCTTTAATTAAAATTTTAAAAAAATCTTTATATATCATAAAACAATGAAATTAATAATATTTAAACGTCATAAAATTCAATATTTTTATTATTTTAATGTATTGTTACCCTTAATTAATCAACCAAAACAAAAATTTATCACCTTCTGCAACTTCTAACACGTGATAATTTCACATTAGAATATGCCACTTCTTTCTAACAAAACTTGACAAACTAACAACAAAGATACTTGCAGAGAATTATGCCTGGTTATATCTTATCCACTTTCAAAGAGTCCCCATTCACAATGTGACCTAACATAAACCCTTGGCTGACAAGCATTCTTATAATATCGTGGCGTGGCTTAGGATTATTCCTTACCTAACAAGCATCCTTGGCACCATTTCTTTTGGCCCCACAAAACAAAAATTACAAGATCATCAATTCTATAGTTGAAGGAAGAATGATGTCATATACAATTTTACATTAAATGACAATAAGCCATGATAAGCCACAGTTATTGCAAGGTTTATTTATATTTTTGGAAGAGTTTATAATTATTGATAAATCTTAAAAAATATTGCCACAAAGTGATTTATAGAATCTTGCAACTTCAGACAAAGAGACAAAGATTAATAAGTGATCAACGTTTGATCAAAGTTATATATTCATTATTCATTGACTTTTTACAAATCAATCTCAATCATCGATACAATTTTCAAGTGGTAGCCAAACAGAGTAAAACAATGACTTTTTACAAATCAATCTCAATCATCGATACAATTTTCAAGTGGTAGCCAAACAGAGTAAAACAAATACATATAGATTCTTAGACCATTAGATGGACAAAAGGAAAAGCAACAAGACAATGTTTTCATCTTTGTCAATAAAATAGAGTCCATCATAGATTGAGATTTAGTTTGTTAGGAAATTTAGGCACAATATTGAAAATGAGAAACTTGTATATTTTTGTTAATAATATGTTTATGTTATATTATATTATATTAATATGTGAATGGTTTGTATGGTTTTGTTTCAATATTTTTACTTCAGTGGCTATATTATGTTTATTATATAATTATTATTTTTAGATAGGTAGAGGAATAGTATTTTTAGTAACATAAATCATAGTTTATAGATATAATTATTGGTTTTAAGTGTTGAATTGATATATTTAAAAAAAATCATCATGATAGTTTTTTTTTTTAATTGTGGATAAATTTGAATTTTGGAAGATTTGTATTAAACTTAAATGATTTTTTTTTTGAAGATGGTAAAATCTATCATAATTTATTGACAACCACTAGTGAAGATAGTCATCATTGGTTGGTGTCTGTAAATGCGGATTAACTTATCATAGTTATTCAAGGAAAATCATGCCACCTAAAATGCCTCGCTGGTGGCTTGTAAGGGGGCAGATTTTCACTCATGCCCAGGGCCTCTAGGTCTTGGGCCATTAACATGTTTCCTTATGTTCAAGGAAGATGAGCTCTTAACCAATCAAAAGCAGTTTTAGGTCTTACTCAAATACCAAAAGTGTGATTTCAACTCCCTATATTGTCTCCAACATGCCCAATATACTCTATTCTCAAATCTCCATCATCATTAAGACTAGGCAGAGGTCATATGGTATCTACAAGTATCTATTAGAATTTAACTCCATTCATAAACCTAAATTACTAAACCTGGTTGTAGTTTTACCTCTTATTTTAGAGAAAAACTTAAAAAATTATAATAGTAGATTTTATATATATTCATTATTATAATAATATAATTTTTTTTCCAATATAATTGAAGCAATGTAAAAAAAGGACTACAGAATATCATTCAAATTACTAATTCTTAAGATGATAAAACATATACTTTAAAAAGCTTAGAGATGAAATTTGAAGGGTAAGTAATCACAAATAGGTTATTAGAGATGAAATTTGAAGGGTAAGTAATCAAGAATTGGTTATTATTACCATTAGAAACAATACGATGACGATAAGTCCAACAAAAATTCAAGTTGCTAGCTTATCTTAAACAACTTTTGACAAATATAAACTATGAAAAATGAAAAATGTACTTTTTAACAACTTTTGACAAATATAAACTAAGAAAAATGAAAAATGTACTTTTTAATTTGATCACTTTGTTATTTAAAGAAGAAAAAAAATCATCTAAACTCTTTTTTTTTTTTCCGGGAAAAAGATCATTGTCCAAAATTTTTATTAATTCTCAAGCATATTGTTCAAGTGTCACAAGTGTCTTACATATATCTTCTATCTATCCATGATATCACGCATGTTATCAGTAGTTACATCATTTTAATACTGCTTACTATCAACATACAAAAATTTTATTCATAATTTAGCTGCATGGGTATGAGCATACCCATGTATAGTGACTATGCCAAGTAGGGTCTTGGATCTATCTCTTTGATTCGGTCTTTGTCAATCTCCCATGCAGCTCCAGCTCCTTCAACAAGCAATAGCCCCACTTTGGAGAGTTCATCAGCTTATGATTTTTTTCCCTATAGATGTGTTTAACGGAGACTTCCTCAAAGGACCCAAGAAGCCTATATACTTCTGCAAATAAAGGCTTTAGAAATATATCTTTAGGAGGATTGTTGTCTTTGAGCCAATTGATCACAAGCTGGGAGTCACCAAATATTTGGAGTTTTGCAACACCTATGGATACCACCAGTTTCAAGAGCATCAAAAGCGTTGTCAATTCTACCTTATTATTGGTGGTTGGGTCAATATTGGCTGAAATATTGTACCATTGTGTCTCTAAAATATACAGTATGCCTCCAGTACCACCAATAGTTGATATGCCTTGTGTTGCTCCATCGAAGAAGCACCAGGCCTTCGATGGTCTATGGAAACTGAAACAGTCTTGCATCTTTGTTTCTCCAACTTCTATCGGGGGAAGCATCCAAGTATAACACAACTCTTAGTAGCATAAATGTGAGGAGGGATGTTGATATCCCTGAATACCTGCTTGTTACAAGCAAGCCAAGCACCCCAGATGTGAAGCATAGGGAGAGCTCTAAAAAAATGATAAGATGAGTTGTCGAGCCACTTCTAGAGGGCATGTTGTACATCTATGCCTTCCCAAGTGAAGCATATACCCAAGACTATGAAGCACATCTCCACATTTCCACAATATAAGGACATGTAATGAATAAATATGAAAATTACTCTCCTGCTAGCCTGCACATTGGGAAGCAACTCGGTCCAACCATAAACTTATTCAATAGATGATCCCATACATGGAGTTTACCTGCCAATAGGAGCCACAAAAAAATATTAGCCTTGAGGGGGAACTGGAAGGTCCAAATTTGAGTAAACCACCACTCCGAAGGGGGGTGCTATAATTCTTCACATATCACTTCATATCCTAATTTTGGAATATAAGTCCCACCTGTGGGGTTCAAACTCATTGGATTACAAGCCACCCTGTTATACCCATGGCACCATGTTATACCCATGGCCAATAAAAATCGTTAGATTCAAACTCACATTCTTTTTTATTTAATTTTTCTTTGTGCTTGAATTCTTCTCTCCCTTTACTAATTTGTGAGCTTGATCTCAAAATATTGATATTTTTCATATTTTTTTAATTAATTAATTTTTATTTTTTCATTTTATTTATTTTATTTATTTTCAATTATGTGCACTGTGTTTACTAATATTAATTTCTTTATTTTTACTTTATAATAATCTTTCCCAATTGCAAATGGACTAATTTGTTATTAAAGTATGAACTCATTATTTCTTATTGCACCGAGAGGAGTGAGGTGCTCTACAGTCTGGTATGGGGTGATGTTGTCACGTAAGGTAACACAATGTAACATCACTTTACATTATCAAAAATATTAAAGTAATTAAAAAAAATTCATGTCGGCTTATAATTTTTTTTAAATATGAAAAGTAATTAAAAAATCCATGTCAACTCATAAAATAAAACATTATGAAAACTATTTAAAAAAATCCATGTTGATTCGTAAAATTAAAAATTAAAACTTTAACCCTAATCTATCCAGCAAAAAAGGGATCAAATTTCTTGAGTTTAAGATTAAAAAAAATTACACTTCAAGAAATTGGATCTCTCTTGGTGCTTGATAGATCTAGGTTTAATATGGATCTACGTTGGTTAATATATACAAATTGACTTTTTTTATTAAATTATAAACTCAATATTTCTTATTAATGTATATGTATAATTTAATTTCAAATTAAAATTACTTATTATTTAAATATTAATTATTTATTTAACAATCAAAATAGTTAATAATGTCAACAAAATTTATGTTTCATTTTTATACATTTCAAATTTAATTATTTTGTTTTATTTAACTATGATTATGATTTTATATGAGTAGTTTAAGTGTTACATAATTTCTATTTTTTAAATTATTTTTATTTAATATTTTGGTTAAAAATTCAAAAAAATATTAAAATTGCAAATATTAATTATTAAAACTACATATATGAATAGTTGAGTAGTTGAATTAATTTATTCATTATAAAATATAATTTCAACAATGAAAAATTACAATTTGATAAAAAATTATATAGTAAAATAATAAATTTCATAAAAGCACAAATCATATCACATTTAGACTACTCCATTATGTATATGTCACATAAGATGTCTTCTTTCCAAATAAGTTCTTATAAACCATATATGTCGGTGATATTGCATATATAAAAATATAAAAAGAAAGAAAGATAGTCTTTATAAAATTATTTTAAATGCTTAAAGAAGAAGATAAATGTTGTTAAAGAAGAGGAAAAAGATGTGTGGATGTAAAGTTTGTAGCTTATAGATTTTTGCATAGAAATATATGATAAAAATTATGATTGTAATAGACTTGATTGATAGGCATTGCATAAATACATATAACTTTGAAGATTTATGTTCACTTCCAAGAATATCATATCACCATCAAATATTCTGACTCAACATAAACACTTAGGACATAATCAATCAATAATTATCTTAATAAAAGGGTTACCATATTTGTGGACAAAATTAATAATTATCTTAAGAGGAGGGTCACTACCTTTGTGGGCACCCACATTGGCATAATAATCATGTTATGTTGGGAATTCACGAATTAGAACTCGGAACCAATTTGGAATCAAACACAAGAGAATAGAAGATTTTAAAGTCATATAAACTATTTCAAGACTTCAAACATGAACTATTTAATTGTTTATTATCATATTTAGTATTCATCCTCTATTATCACATGCATCCACACAACACGTCCCACATAGGAGAAGGGGGAGGGCTAGCAAGCATGCATATTTTTCCCACAACCAACCGACCATTAAATCAATAGGAGGACCACTACCACAGCGAACACCTCCATTGACATAAGGATTTGAGTAAAGGTTTACTATACAAGAGAATTTTTTATTGCATAGATTTTAAATACACTTGACCATTGGATTGTAAGAACATAACCTTTGTAATTTTGTTGAGCTATGCGCCCTTAGACTACTTTTAATGTTGGCAATAAAGAATGGCATTAAATGTGTAGGACCCCATCCCAGAGTTTATTAATAAAATCTAAATCTTTTCTCACTTTAAATTATGTTCAAATTTCTGTTTTCGTTTATGGTTTTGGTTTGAGTTCTAATGCCTGTAAAAAAAAAAAGTTTATAGCCCTATAAATAAATGTATGCACTATTTCACTATTTTTCATCATTTACTAATTTGCATATGCAATAGCATAAATTATGTATATTTTCCAATAATTTCATTAAGTTATAACTTAAAATAAGTGAAAATTTACACAGTTAGAAAGGGATTTTTATACCTGTAGGAAAAATACCTTAAATATAGTAGTTGTCCCCTTTGAATTCTTCCTTGCCCTTCATGTTTTATCCCTGCAACCAATTTTCTTTCCCAAACCAGGAAACTCAACCAGCCCAAACCAATCTGGTATGCCTCCCTGCCAACTGGAGAGGTCTCGCCGACCACCCAGCTCCAAAAGTTTCTTCCTAGACCCCCGAGCCCAAACTGAGTACAAATCCAATCAGTGCTTCCCGTAAATTTTTCCTCTAATTCTTCCCCTCTGTTCTGCAATCTTTTTCCCTTCCTAAAAATCAAAGATCCTTTCTCCTAAGTCTATTCTCCCCCTTATACCTCCTTCCGTCGACACTTTCCTACCATAACTACCCTTATCCCCATCATAAATATTCTCAAATCCCAAACCCTTTTCAAGCCCCAACACTTTACTCCCCAAAACATTAAATTGTATTATTTTATTATATAATTAAGGCTTGGGTTGGTTCACCTACCAACCGTAATTGTTTCACACTTACACATCTTATCCACATTAATTACTAGTTATCACTTGTTGACTTTACAATTCGATGTTTCATGATTAAATTTATAATTTTTATTAAATAACTCCAAAATGTATTTTAACACTTAATTGTTTATAATTTGCATATGGTAACTATTTATGAATTTACCCTATGTTCTAATGACTTTTGACATAATCACAATTAATTAAATAATTATAAATCAAATCTGATCCGTATATATTTAATATTAATTAATTAACATTGTGTAAGACTTAATTAATATTAATCGATCAAGTTAACATTACTCTAATTGACATTATAATTACCATTTATTTAACACTTATTCACAAGTAATTAAACGACATGATGGAACATATAACTAACATGTTTCATTAATTCAACAATGACCTCTATCAATAACATATATTAAGCATGATTATATAACCATTCGCAATTAATTCTACTTAATTATATCTATTAATTATTGATTAAGTAATAATAGGTAAGTAGTGATCATTCACACCCATAAGGCATCCAGGCAATAATTCAATAGATAAATAACATATGCATAGATAGACGATTTACGTAAGCGTAACTAATGCTTACATAGATCGTGTAGTTACTTCAACAATACGAAATCACATATCATTCATAATCATTAAAATTTGCTTATTATTGTGAGACTTCGTCCCGTTTGATGACACTGTGGACATATGGTTCTATTATTTTGCCGAGATATATATCTGTGTGTGATGTTAATGTTATGATATGTATTCATGTTGTGATATATATTCATGTGTTAATTATGTCTCTTACATGCAATTTACTGAATGATGGGTACGTGGATACCAAGTTAAAAGTTATGTGTTGAATGGATAAATGTGATACGAGGTGCATGGTACATAGAAATGATTTGCTTATTGTTTCTTAAATAATGAAATGTATATATGTACATGTCAAGGATTTTGCACGATATTCTCAATCGTATGTCAGAGATTGACTTACAGGTTAAAATGACTAAGTGATAATTGGATCCTACGGGGTGGGAGTACCTTGGGGACATGGACTCCGAAAGATAAATGGTATGCAAGTGATGAATTATTTATTTAGCATGACTATTGTATTTATTATCATGATGTATGGGTGGGGTAGGGTTTCAGGAAACTCAACCACCCAAATTGGTTATACGATGTCAAACTGAGTACAAGTTGCAACACAGTCACTATGTCGATGTAGACATAGTCCCTTGTTCCATTAGGGGGGTGGAGGCTTTACCCACCATTTATCCCTGAACCCAGAGTCATGGAAGGGATGTGCTACGGCACTCTCCCTAAGGTGTGTGATGATGATTGGTGGTTTCCTGCTGTGGAAGCTTGGTCGTTGTAGTCGACACTTCCGCTTACGGGTTCTAACTGGAGCCGATCATGGCGTGACACTTCAGGGTAGTCCAACAGAGGAAGGATAGGATGTGGAAGTTAGTTGTGAATGAGATAAACAATGTAGGTAGATAGGTGTAGCATGAAGTCGGGAGGTAAACTTGATTAACTGTGTATGTTGAAAACCTTTGATTTATTTATGTGTTGTAACTCAGTAATGTATGAATTCTTCATAAGTTAATAAGATACAGTTAGGTAAAGTAATGTACATTGCAAACTATGTTTAAACCTGTGTCAGTAAACAATAAATTTTAATGATTATGAATGATGTGTGATTTCGTATTGTTGAAGTAACTACACGATCTATGTAAGCATTAGCTACGCTTACATAAATCATATATCTATGCATATGTTATTTATCTATTGAATTATTGCTTGAATGCCTTATGGGTGTGAATGATCACTAGTTACCGCTTATTACTTAATCGATAATTAATAGATATAATTAAGTAGAATTAATTACGAATGGTTATATAATCATGCTTAATATATGTTATTGATAGAGGTCATCATTAAAGTAATGAAACATGTTAGTTATATGTTTCACCATGTCGTTTAATTACTTGTGAATAAGTGTTAAATAAATGGTAATTGTAATGTCAATTAGAGTAATGTTAACTTGATCGGTTAATATTAATTAAGTCTTAAACAATGTTAATTAATTAATATTAAATATATATGGATCAGATTTGATTTATAATTATTTAATTAATTGTGATTATGTCGAAAGTCATTAGAACATAGGGTAAATTCATAAATAGTTACCATATGCAAATTATAAACAAAGTGTTAAAATACGTTTTGGAGTTATTTAATGAAAATTATAAATTTAATCATGAAACATTGAATTGTAAAGTCAACAAGTGATAACTAGTAATTAATGTGAATACGATGTGTAAGTGTGAAACACTTACAGTTGGTAGGTGAACCAACCCAAGCCTTAATTATATAATAAAATAATACAATTTAATGTTTTGGAGAGTCAAGTGTTGGGGCTCAAGAAGGGCTTGGGATTTGAGAATATTTATGGTGGGGATAAGGGTAGTTATGGTAGGAAAGAGCCGGTGGAAGGAAGAATAAGGGGGAGAATAGACTTAGGAGAAAGGATCTTTGATTTTTAGGAAGGGAAAAAGATTGCAGAACAGAGGGGAAGAATTGGAGGAAAAATTTACAGGAAGCATTGATTGGATTTGTACTCAGTTTGGGCTCAAGGGTCCAGAAGGAAACTTTTGGAGCTGGGTGGTTGGCAAGACCTCTCCAGTTGGCAGGGAGGCATACTAGATTGGTTTGGGCTGGTTGAGTTTCCTGGTTTGGGAAAGAAAATTGGTTGCATGGACAAAACAGGAACGGCAAGGAAGAATTCAAAGGGGACAACTACTATATTTAAGGTATTTTTCCTACATGTATAAAAATCCTTTTCTAACTGTGTAAATTTATACTTATTTTAAGTTATAACTTAATGAAATTATTGCAAAATATACATAATTTATGCAGCTGCACATGCAAATTAGTAAATGATGAAAAATAGTGAAATAGTGCATACATTTATTTACAGGGCTGTAAACTATATTTTTTTACAGGCATTAGAACTCAAACCAAAACCATAAACGAAAACAGAAATTTGAACATAATTTAAACTGAGAAAAGATTTATATTTTATTAATAAACTATGAAACTAGGACAGGGTCCTACAAGGACCACTACCACCGTGGACACCTCCATTGACATAAGTATCTAAGTAAAGGTTTACTATACAAGACAATTTTTTATTGCAGAGATTTTAAATACACTTGACCATTGGATTGTAAGAACATAACCTTTACAATTTTGTTGAGCTATGCGCCCTTAGACTACTTTTAATGTTGGCAATAAAGAATGGCATTAAAAAGATGCAGATTTTTGGTGATGCGAAAATGGTTATTGGATGGATTAAAGATGATATACATTGCCTCGATAATTTTCTAAATCCTATCCTAGAGGAGATTAAGAGCTTAAAATCAAGTTTGGATGAGATCACGTTTGCTAACATATACAGGGAAATGAACACCGATGCTCATTTGTTATCTAAAATTGGTTTGGAATTGAGGTGAGGGGAATGGTTTATTTTTCAGGAGAAATTTGGCATCTTAACTGAACAACATCACTCTTTCTTTTGGGATCCTCACTGAGATTTCCAGGCACACTACTAATGTTTTTTTGGCTGATTGATATCATCATGCTAAATATGTCACGAGAAATGGAAACAAATACAACCTTTTTTATCCATAACTATGACCTGTTTTTTATCCTTATGCTTTGCATCGGGGACAATGATTTGTTTTTTGATAAGCTACTATTGGCATTATGATGAAAGAATATTTCTGAGTTTTATGTTGCTATATTTATGAATAGAGTATTATTTGAAGTAAATGTAATAAACTTTCTTTTGGATACTACTGATTAGTCTAATCTGAGTACAAAAGATCTAGTCTTGAGACTAGTTTTTTTTTAAATTTTGAAGAATGTAACTTTCATTTTATAAATAAAATTATAATTTTTTTCTCTAGGAAAAAAATGGAAAAGTTATTTGAAAGAAGCCTACACGTGAACAAAGTCTTATGACGACACAAATAAATAACAAACCCAACTAGTGGAAAGACCAAATAACAAAACTATAAAGAGAAACACCAAAGAGAAGTGTAAAGATACATGGGCTTACAACTTTTGTAAATGACATTGTCACAAAAGATGTGGTGCTAATCAAAATCCACCCCTTGAATACATGTTCTCCATTTGATTGTGCTAAAGGTTAAACAAGATAATATTAGCATTGCTAGACTCTAAAAATTTCCCATTAATATCCAATAAAAATAAATATTTATGTATGTAAAATCTATAATTAAAAAAACAACAACAAAGCAACTTTTCTCTTTTGACATTTTAAAACAATAAAATCAATACCATATACATTAAAATATAATTAATATTTAAAGGTTAACAAGTTAATCTTTTTCCATAACTCATTATACTACTTTAACATAATATGGCACCCCACAATCCACCAAAACAAAATTTACTCACCTTCATCTTCATCTTCATACACTTTTACAAATTAACACATGTTAATTTCACATTAAGATATTCCAATGTTTTCCAACATAGCTCTACAAACTATCAACAAAGGTACTTTGGGAGAATTATGTCAGGTTATGCCTTATCCACTTTTAGAGTGTCCCCATTCACATTATGGCTTGCACAAACCCCTGGCTGACAAGCATTCTCAGAATATCATAAACTCTCATTGGCAAGCATTTCCTGCACTGTTTTTTTCTCCCACATAAAACAAAAAGTATAAGATGATCAATTCCACAAGTTTAAAGAAGAGTGAAGTTTTTTTTTCCCCACGAAAAAAAAACATACTATTGATATTCAAAAAGCTGAATCAAATAGTACATAATTAGGTCCATCATAATCAGATTGTCCCATAATCATCTCTATAGAGAGAGTCAAATATAAGCAGTTACAAACTTCAATCTATCAGAATTGGTTTATCACCATGATCATCTCATATACCAGAGAGTCACAATCTACAAAAAAACAGCTAAAATACATCATACAATTGCCTGTCTGACCAAAAGAAAACTAGATATGCAGAGAATAACATCATATCATGATGTTATATGAGCCATAATTGACCATCTGGTTGTCCCAAAATTCCTCCCAAAACACATAATCCTCCACGCCATCCAAAGCCAGCTTTGACAAACTATCGGCTAGAACATTATGTTCATGGAAAAAATGCTCCAAAGAAAGAGAATAGAAGGAACGCAGTAGTTCTTGAATTCTGCTACACCAACAAGCCAACTCCAACACTTTAATATCAAATTCACCTCTGGCCCACTTTATAGTAACAAGGGAATCCCCATAGATCTTAACACTTATCAATCCAAAGATATTGGCAACTCTGACAACACACCATAAGGCTAGTAATTCAGCCTTCATGTTAGATCCTCTTCCACATTTCAAGCGAAATGTGAAATGATGATGTTGATTTAGAAAAATCACACCTCCAGCTCCACGGTTACCAAGGTTGACAACACCATCAAAGAAGAGTGAAGTTATATACAACTGTGCTTCCACTTTGATATTTTAATATAAATTATAATAAACCCAAAATTGTGCAAGGTTTCCCTATATTTATAGAGTTTATAACTAGTATCTACATCATAAGAATTTTAATAGATAAATGGTCAAATTTTTACAATTGCTTGATATGGGGTGGTCTTCTTACAAGATAAAGTTCTATTATTGTAGGGACCTCTTCTTTGTATGGTCAACCAAATTCTTTTCGTTGTACATATTTTTGGATCCATCTCTATGTTGTTTGCATAAAATTTATTTAATGTTGTACATATTTTTGTATTTATTTTTATATTGTTTGTATGAAATTTATTTAAGTTTTTTTTTGGTGTTAAAAGATTTTTATTATTTTCTTATAATTTTATATATTTTAAAATATGTATAAATAAAGTGAGTAAAAAAATTGGATTTTTTTTTTTTAATGTAAATGGAATTTTATGATTTTTCTTTTTTCTTTTGAAGATGGCAAAATCTATCATAACTCATTGGCAACCACTAGTGAAGATAGCCATCACTAGTTGTTGTCTGTAAATGCGGATTAATTTATCATAGTTATTCAAGGAAAATCATGCCATAAAAAATGCCTCGTTGGTGGCTTGTAAGTGGGCATATTTTCACTCATGCCTAGGGTCTCTAGGTCTTGGGCCATTAACATGTTTCCTTATGTTCGGGGAAGACGAGCTCTTTACCAATCAAAAGCAGTTTTAAGTCTTACTCCAATACCACAAGGGTAATTTCAATTCCTTATATTATCTCCAACATACCCAATATACTCTATTCTCGAATCTCCACCATCATTAAGACTAAGCAGAGATCATATGGTATCTGCAAGTATCCATTAAAATTTAACTTCATTCATAAACCTAAAATACTAAACCTGGTTGCAGTTTTACCTCTTATTTTAGAGAAAAACTAAAAAAATTATAACAATAGATTCTTTATATATTCATTATTATAACAATATAATGTTTTTTCCCAATATAATTAAAGCGATGTAAAAAAAGGACTACACAATATCATTCAAATTACTAATTTTTAAGATGATAAAACATATACTTAAAAAAGCTTAGAGATGAAATTTTAAGGGTAAGTAATCAAGAATTGGTTATTATTACCATTAGACACAATACGATGATGGTAAGTCCAACAAAAATTCAAGTGGTTAGCCTATCTTAAACAACTTTTGACAAATATAAATTATGAAAAATGAAAAATGTACTTTTTAATTTTATCACTTTGTTATTTAAAGAAGAAAACAAATTCATCTAAACTTTTTTTTTTCGCGGGAAAAAGATCACAGTCCAAAATTCTTATTAATTCTCAACCATATAGTTTAAGTGGCACAAGTGCCTTACATATATCTTCTATATATCCATGATATCACATATGTTATCAGTAGTTACATCATTTTAATACTGCTTACTATCAACAAACAAAAAATTTATTTATAATTTAGCTCCATGGGTATGTGATGGGTATGAGCATACCCATGTATAGTGACTATGCCAAGTAGGGTCTTGGATCTATCTCTTTGATTCGATCTTTGTCAATCTCCCATGGAGATCCAGCTCCTTCAGCAAGCAGTAACCTCGCTTTGGAGAGTTCATCAACTTATGAGTTTTGTTCCCTATATATGTGTTCAAGGGAGACTTCCTCAAGGGACCCAAGAATCCTATATACTTCTGCAAATAAAGGATTTAGAAAGATATATTTAGGAGGCTTGTTGTCCTTTAGCCAATTGATCACAAGCTAGGAGTCACCAAAGATTTGGATTTTTGTAACACCTACAGATACCACCAGTTTCAAGAGCATCAAAAGTGTTGTCAGTTCTGCCTTATTATTGGTGGTTGGGTCAATATTGGCTGAAATCTTGTACCAGTGTGTCTCTGAAATATATAGTATGCCTCCAGTACCACCAATGGTCAGTATGCCTTGTGCTGCTCTATTGAAGAAGCATCAGGCCTTTGATGGTCTATGGAAACCGAAACAGTCCTGCATATTTGTTTCTCCAGCTTCTATCGGGGGAAGAAGCCAAGTATAACACAACTCTTAGTAGCATAAATGTGAGGAGGGATTTTGATATCCCGGAATACCTGCTTGTTACGAGCAAGCCAAGCACCCGATATGTGAAGTGTAGGGGGAACTCTATAAAAATGATAAGATGAGTTGTCGAGCCATTTCTAGAGGGCCTGCTGTACATCTACGCCTTCCCAAGTGAAGCATATACCCAAGACTATGAAGCACACCTTCGCATTTGCACAATATAAGGACATGTAATGAATAAATGTGAAAATGACTCTCCTGCTAGTCTACACAGTGGGAAGCATCTCGGTCCAACCCTAAAATTATTCAATAAATGATCCCATACATGGACTTTACCTGCCAGTATGAGCCACAAAAAAATCTTAGCCTTGAGGGGGAACTAGAAGGTCCAAATTTGAGTAAACCACCACTCCGAAGGGGGATGCTATAATTCTTCACAGATCACTTCATATCCTAATTTCAGAGTATAAGTCCCACCTATGGGGTTCAAACTCATTTGATTACAAGCCACCCTGTTATACCCATGGCACCCCATTATACCCATGGCCAATGAAAATTGTTAGATTCAAACTCATGTTCTTTTTTATTTAATTTTGCTTTGTGCTTGAGTTCTTCTCTCCCTTTACTAATTTGTGAGCTTGATCTCAAAATATTGATATTTTTCATATTTTTTTAATTAATTTTTTAAATTTTTTCATTTTATTTATTTTCAACCGTGTTTACTAATATTAATTTTTTTTTTTTTTACTTTAGAATAATCTTTCCCAATTGTAAATGGACTAATTTGTTATTAAATTATGAACTCATAGTGAGGTGCTCTACAATTCGGTATGGGGTGATATTGTCATGTAAGGTAACGTAATGTAACATAACTTTACATTATAAAAAATATCAAAGTAATTAAAAAAATTCATGTCAGCTTATAATTTTTTTTTTAAATATGAAAAGTAATTAAAAAATTCATGTCGGCTCATAAAATAAAACATTATGAAGTGTTAAATTTTCAGAATTTACTTCTATCTGATCTAGGATCTTAACTGAGAGAACAACATGTACAGCATATCAATCATGGAGACAATAATGCAAGCACACAAGAGACACAAAGATTTACTTGGGGAAAACCATAAAGGTGAAAAACCCCAATAACTTCCTCAGAGATAGATAGAGCAATTATACAACCAACCATAAGAGATAGACACAACCTAGCAGTAGATCCTCCTCCTCCATAAGTGCGCCACTCCTCCTTGAGTGCATGTGTGAGAAGTGAGTGAGCAAATAGAGTGCCTCCCGCACTCTATTTATACTTGACTTGACTTGCCTTTTTACCTAACTCATGTAGGCTCGAACTTAACCACATAACATAATGCTGAGTGGGCCGACCCCCAATAGGGTGGTCTAATAACCCTTTGACCCACATGGCCGACCCCCAATAGGGGTGGTCTAATAACCCTTTGACCCACATGACTTATACAGGGCCGACCCCAAACAAGGTGGTCTAATAACCCATCAAGTATAAGTTACGACACTTACAATATAAATGACGACACTCCCGTATAGAGGAATAATAACATCTCTATAGGAATACAATATACATATATGTGAAATACATTCCAAAGTTACATATACATCAACACTCCCTCTTAACTAGGAAGGTATTTCTCAGCACAGTTCTTCTAGCGCAAGTCATCTTCTCTGGATCATCGTCACTGGATAATCGTCATCGAGTCATCATCATCGTCACTGCTGCTACTATCTCAATCAATCTCTAAATCTACTCGTCATAGGAAGTTCTACAGAGCCAGTCCTTTTTCATACTGGATGTAGGCCCACCACCTGCAGGTCTTCATCATCACTGGCCATACTGTGGAATCCTCAGGACTTATTACGTGCGTCACAAAACCTCGAAAGAGCATCCCAGGATGTTACGGGTACACAACTCCGACCTGTAGGATCTCCCAGGGCGCTATTACATGTGACCCCACCACAAAACCTCGAAAGAGCATCTCAGGATGTTACGGGTACACAACTCCGACCTGAAATCTCCCAGGGCACAAATTACATGTGGTCCACCACAAAACCTAGCAAGAGCATCTCAGGATGTTACGGGTACACAACTCCGACCTGAAATCTCCCAGGGCACAAATTACATGTGGTCATGGCAAAACCTCGAAAGAGCATCTCAGGATGTTACGGGTACACAACTCCGACCTGAAATCTCCCAGGGCCCAAATTACATGCCATAGGACAAAACCTCGCAAGAGCATCTCAGGATGTTACGGGTACACAACTCCGACCTGAAATCTCCCAGGGCACAAATTACATGTCCTCCTAGAGCAATGTCTCGAAAGAGCATCCCAGGCTGTTACGGGTACACAACTCCGACCTATAGGATCTCCCAGACATGCTCATCTGCACAACCTGATCCACGGCCACAGAGTATCAACCTGATACTCACCATACATCATCCTGATGTACTCATGATCGTCCTGATCATCATCACTGCAACGTCCTGCTGCATGTCATCTGGAGCAACATCCTGAAGCTCACCATCCATGATCATCCTGATCATCATCACTGCAACATCCTGCTGCATGTCATCTGGAGCAACATTCTGAAGCTCATCATCCATGATCATCCTGATCATCACTGCAACATCCTGCTGCATGATCCACCTGATCATCAATGCATCCACCTGATGCATACCAAGTATCTACCTGATACATATCATCATACATGATCCTCCTGATCATACAATGTATCCACCTCATACATGATACATATCACCATACATGATCCACCTGATCATACAATGTATCCACCTCATACATGATACATATCACCATACATGATCCACCTGATCATACAATGTATCCACCTGATCATACAATGTATCCACCTGATACATATACAGATACATGGTCCAAGCATCCAACATGATGCATATACAAAATACATACACATGATCCAACTGATCATATCCAGCATCCAACATGATGCATACATACATAAATGATCCAACTGATCATATCCAACATCCAACATGATGCATACATACATAAATGATCCAACTGATCATATCCAGCATCCAACATGATGTGTACATACATAAATGATCCAACTGATCATATCCAAGCAGAAACCAGAACATCATCTTGATGCCCATTATCCAACGCTTACATCCACAGCCATGTGAAGGATCCTCCTTCCAACATGCTTGGAATGGCTTCAGCAAATGTGTCCATCACTTCTTCCTCGAAGTGTCCTCGATCTGAAGAACGCCAAGCCTCTCTCTGAAGTACTCGAACTTCACTCTGGCTAGTGGCTTCGTCAGCACATCTGCAATCTGCTCGTCCGTCGCAACATACAGAAGCTTCACAGCTCCTCTCTGCACCATATCCCTGATATAGTGATATTTGATCTCCATGTGTTTCGACCTGTCATGAAACACTGGGTTCTCGGACAGCTTCACACAACTCTGGTTATCACAGAAGATACCAGTAGCCTCCAACGGGAGATCAAATAACTCAGACAGTAGCTTCCGTAGCCATACTGTCTCACAACTAGCTGAACAGGCTGCAACATACTCTGCCTCAGCTCTACTCAGTGCTACGCAGGACTGCTTCCTGCTAAACCAAGAGATCACACTTGATCCCATACTGAAGCAGCACCCAGATGTGCTCTTCCTATTTGCAGCACTGCCAGCCCAATCTGAATCAACATAACCCTGCAGGTTAAACTTTTGATTCCCTTCATACGTGAGCCCATAATCCATTGTACCCTTCAGGTACCTCAAAACATGCTTTACAGCAACCAGGTGAACACTCCTCGGATCTGTCAGGAGCTGACTCAATGTGTTCACAACAAAGCAAATGTCTGGTCTCATGTTTGTCAGGTACATCAAGGACCCAATCATCTGACGATACATAGAGACATCAACCGGCTCAGATGAAGCATCACATAGAAGCTTTAGATTCGATGCCATAGGTGTGGCCATGGCCTTGCAATCCATCATCCCGAACCTCTTCAGGATCTCTACTGCATACTTCCCTTGTCCAAGGAAGATTCCTTCTGCACTCTGCCACACCTCCATGCCAAAGACAAATAGTGCATCATCCCTAAGTTCTTCATCTCGAACTCGGTAGTAAGCTTCCGTTGCGTGTCGGCAATCAATCTATCTTCACCATACCAAGTTCTGCACATATATGATTTCCTATCATGTGTCTCAGAACCAAGTGGCTGCTCCACATACACTTCTTCTTCAACTACACCATTCAAGGAAGTTGTCTTGAATCCATCTGGTGTATCTTCTATTTCATCACTTTTATATTTCTCTATGCTGCCATCTGCAACATGCTTGATCTGATAGTTCCATTTGGAAGTCACAATATAATTCCCTTCAGCTCTTGGGACCGCATCCCAAACATCGTTCTTCATGATCGACGGATCATGGCATTCTTCCCGTATCCTGGGAACTTCAATATCTTCAATAGATAATTTTGTTGCTGAACAAATGTTGTAGTTCTTCTTTTGTAGGAGATGGCATATGATCTTTCCTACACAACAAGTTAAATTGCATGATTAGAAACATCTCATAATTTTCAGAACAAATTCTTACACATAAAGAAATATGTCATACAGTCATGCAATTATCTTAGCCAATGCTTCAATACAACATTTATCCATATTCCGCAACTTTCTAGATGCCTTCCAATCTCTACCAGAACATTGTTCAGAGTGTGCACAACTCCCAACATGTCAGCAAAGAGGTTTCATTCTAGATAAGTAGCAATGGAATGTTGTACAGTGCCATAGGCCACTTACCCATGTATATTAGTAGTATACTGTTCATTAATGCAACTATTGTAATATGCACAATACATATCCTAAGTCTAGGAACATGAGCATATACATCATTGGACAATTTTATTTAAACAAACAAATATGCAAGAAATTAAAATACTTATCTTTGTTTGTTCGTTGGGTGGACTCCCTCTGAGTCTTTGCTTCCTTACAGGAGTTGCTGGAGTCCTAATCTGAAGTAGCTTCTTCTACACCTTTCTGTTGTGGAAAGATGGTCAACTCCCTCTGAATATCTGCATCCTTGCATAAACCACTGGAGTGTACTCCCTCTTGATCTTTGCTTCCCGGATTACCTGTTCTTGAACTCATATTCATCCTTGGTCCCTATGCATGCTTGTTAGTATCATGATTGTGTTATCCTTGTGATCTCATATAAAATCATACATTCATTAGTATACTTTTAAAACACAATAATCTCAAGCATGTATAGTCATGATCATTTCAGACAAAAATAATAAGCATTAGCATTCAAGGTTTATGTAGGATTCTTATGGTTAGTCAAATCATAAGAAACATAACATGTCTAAACCTGTAATTACTCAAACCTATGACTCTTCAGGTTAGTTGAATCATCAAACAAGATAAGAGATATAATATGCATAAAACCTGTGATTATTCAAACCTATGACTTCATGAATAATCATTATCAACAACAGTATAAGATCCTAACACAAGGTAGGATTCTATCTTGATATAGGAAAAACATACCTGGATTAGCATGCTAGCTATTTATGTCTAACATACTCACATGATGTCTTCTTGTTCTTCTTCAATGACTTGTGCTAGTAACCTGTATATCTCATAGGTTAAGGATTACAAAACCAAGTTATACATACCTCATAAATGGATCTTCTATGAGATCCATGACAATGGATGAATCTTTGTCCTCATGTTATCATGATCATATGTTCTTGGAACAGAACATGATTTGTCTTTCTTGGTGTACCTTTCATGTTAGTAGACAGCATAAAACTCATACAACACCATAATGCATTAGTACAATCATAAGTGTCAACACCCTAACCAATGAAAATCTTCTATCATGCATTCATAATTTTATTAAGGTGATATGCCAAGTCTAAAATCAAGATTGTACTAACCGTAATAACATGAAGACAAACATACCATAAACTTAATTTAAAACATACCTCGATGAGTCATACCTATCGAGATCGCTTGTAAACTTCTTATGTAAGGCTTTAGCCTCATCTCCCTCTGAAACAGGAACTTCTTCACTTATGCAGATGATCAATTCATCTTCTTCTAGGATTAACCCAATCCACTTGAATTGCAAGAACTGGACCTGGAGCTGGATATGGGTTTGTTAGAGAAACCCCAAAAATTCAAACTTCCGAAAGGATAGAAGTATGCGCCGTGATAAGCTGATCAAGCTAGTATATTTAGAATTTGAAAACTGCAAAGTTTCACTCCTCAATTTTGCCTTTGAAACTTTCAGATTCACTGGACGTGACCTGAACTGGGGTTTGATGAATCCCACTCTTCTGCCCAATCAAAAGGTTTGATCCAAAGCTCTAAGCTTCTATTTTTCTAAGGAGCTTCCAGCCGTGGTCACAGATTTCAAAAATTCCCATTTTTACAGAAGCCCTAATTTTCCACTTTTCTGATCAAAGTCCCGAACTAGGGTTTGATCAAGCCCGGCCTTCTGCCCAACCAAAAATTCTGATCTTGGTCTCTAAATTTCTATTTTGATGAGTAGCATCTAGCCGTGGACTCCGATTACAAAAATTCCAACTTTCTTCAAAGCCCTAAATTCCGGAAGCCATGAATGAAGGTACTCAAAAATAATTCTGTTTTGACAGAAATATGTACCTGATTGTTTCTGGTGTAACTCCCAAATTTTTGATCCACGGGGTCTGAAAAAAGTTTTCTGAGATAGCCTGACCTGTTATCTTTCCATCCTGACAGGTCTGACCTCAATTGGATTCTCTGAGAGAGAGTTATGCCAAATGTCGCAACGTGACCTGTTTTGGTATAATACAGGAGTGCGAACTTGTACGGAGTGACACGTGTCACTTTTTCAACTTCGGCCTCTGAAAACTTTTTCTGAGATAGCTCGGCTTGTTATATTTCCATCCTGACAGGTCTGACCTCAATTGGATTCTCTGAGAGAGAGTTATGCCAAGTTTCGCAACGTGACCTGTTTATGGGATAATACAGGAGAGCAAACTTGTACGGAGTTCCACGTGTCACTGGTTCAACTTCGGCCTCTGCAAAACTTTTCTAAGATAGTACAGTCTGTGTACTACCTATCACTTTTTACGAAATTTCATTTGGAGCTTCCTAGCCCAGGTTATGACCTTTTTCCCAAGGTCACCTGATTTTGACTCAGATTTGGAAGAGGTAGAAACCCTATATTGCACAGATCATAAATCACAAAGTACAATGAATTAGAGGTTTTCCTTTGGACACAAGGTACCTGGAGCTTTAATATTCATCCTGTAACAATTTCAGATCCGAAAACTTTGCCAAAACGGATTTATAGTGAAAGTGCTACGATGACTGGTTTTTGCTATATCAAGCCCTAGCATCGTAAGTGCAACAAGTGTCATACATGCCATATCATGCCTTCTTTCAGGCTAGCTCTGATACCATGTTAAATTTTCAGAATTTACTTCAATCTGATCTAGGATCTTAACTGAGAGAACAACATGTACAGCATATCAATCATGGAGACAATAATGCAAGCACACAAGAGACACAAAGATTTACTTGGGGAAAACCATAAAGGTGAAAAACCCCAATAACTTCCTCAGAGATAGATAGAGCAATTATACAACCAACCATAAGAGATAGACACAACCTAGCAGCAGATCCTCCTCCTCCATAAGTGCGCCACTCCTCCTTGAGTGCATGTGTGAGAAGTGAGTGAGCAAATAGAGTGCCTCCCGCACTCTATTTATACTTGACTTGACTTGCCTTTTTACCTAACTCATGTAGGCTCGAACTTAACCACATAACATAATGCTGAGTGGGCCGACCCCCAATAGGGTGGTCTAATAACCCTTTGACCCACATGGCCGACCCCCAATAGGGTGGTCTAATAACCCTTTGACCCACATGACTTATACAGGGCCGACCCCAAACAAGGTGGTCTAATAACCCATCAAGTATAAGTTACGACACTTACAATATAAATGACGACACTCCCGTATAGAGGAATAATAACATCTCTATAGGAATACAATATACATATATGTGAAATACATTCCAAAGTTACATATACATCAACATGAAGACTATTTAAAAAAATCCATGTTAATCCGTAAAATAAAAAATTAAAACTTAAACCCATATCTATCAAGCAAGAAAGGGATCAAATTTCTTGAGTTTAAGATTAAAAAAAAATTACACCTCAAGAAATTGGATCCCTCTTGATGCTTGATAAATCTAGGTTTAATATGGATCTACATTGGTTAATATATACAAATTGAATTTTTTGCTATTAAATTATAAACTTAATATTACTTATTAATAAATATGTATAATTTTATTTCAAATTAAAATTACTTATTATTTAAATATTAATTATATATTTAACAATAACAATAACAATAGTTAATAATATCAAGAAAATTTATGTTTCATTTTTATACATTTCAAATTTAATTATTTTGTTTTATTTAACTATGATTATGATTTTACATGAGTAGTTTAAGTGTTACGTAATTTCTATTTTTTTAAATTATTTTTGTTTTAATATTTTGGTTAAAAATTCAAAAGAATTATTAAAATTGCAACTATTAATTATTAAAATTACATATATGAATAGTTGAGTAGTTGAATCAATTTATGCATTATAAAATATAGTTTCAACAATAAAAAATTGCAGTTTGATACAAAATTATATAATTGAATAATGAATTTCATAAAAGCACAAATCATATCACATTTAGACTACTCCATTATATATATGTTACATAAGATGTCTTCTTTCCAAATAAATTCTTCTCTTTTTTTTTCAGCGAAAAAAGCGTATTATTGCTATTTATAGATATAAATCAAATAGTACAATGATGAGCTGTAACAACATTGTTTTGACATAGTGTCAATACCCTTACATATCATCAAGATAATAAAAAAAAAAGACCAAAAAATAGATAGCCAAAAAAGAACAATAGGCTAAAACTGATTACATCTGCCTTTAGTCGTCCAAAAGGTGATAAGTGCCATTGGAATCCATCATGGAATCAATGAATTCTTCCTAGAAAAGGATTCCTTCCTCATTCTCCACAGCCTCCTTTGACAATTTGTCTGCCAATGTGTTATTCTCTCTGAAAATATGTTGAAGTGAAATAGCATGAAATCGCGCAAGTTCCTGCCTAATGCAATCACACTAATGGAACAAAGCAGCCACCTGTAACTTATATTCTCCCCTGGCCCATTTGATAGTGACCCAAGAATCACCAAAAATATTTACTTCTGCCAAGCCAAATAAGTTCGCCACCCTGGGAATCATCCATAATGCCAATAATTCAGCTTTCATATTCGATCCCCTGCCACACTTTAGTCTGAAAGTGAAATAGCGATTCAAATAAGTTCTTATAAACTATATATGTTGGTGATATTGCATATACATATAAAAAGAAAAAGATAGTCTTTATAAAATTATTTTAAATGCTTAAAGAAGAAGATAAATGTTGTTAAAGAAGATGAAAAGATGTGTGGATCTTATGTTTGTAGCTTATAGATTTTTGCATAGAAATATATGATAATAATTATGATTGTAATAGACTTGATTGATACAAATAAAATTTGCATAAACACATATAACTTTGAAGACTTATGTCCACTTCCAAGAATCTCATATCACCATCAAATATTGTGGCTCAACATAAACACTTAGGACATAACCAATCAATAATTATCTTAATAAAAGGGTTATCATATTTGTGGACAAAATTAATAATTCTCTTAAGAGGAGGGTCACTATCTTTGTGGGCACCCACAATGGCATAATAATCATGTTATGTTGGGAATTCATGAATTAGAACTCACAACCAATTTGGAATAAAACACAAGAGAAGAGAAGATTTTAAAGTCATATATACTATTTCAAGACTCCAAACATGAACTATTTAATTGTTTATTATCATATTTAGTATTCATCCTCTATTATCACATGCATCCACACAACACGTCCCACATAGGAGAAGAGGGGGGGCCTAGCAAGCATGCATATTTATCCCACAACCAACCGACCATTAAATAAATAGGAGGACCACTACCACCGTGGACACCTCCATTGACATAAGGATTTGAGTAAAGGTTTGCTATACAAGACATTTTTTTTATTGCAGAGATTTTAAATACACTTGACCATTGGATTGTAAGAAGATAACCTTTACAATTTTGTTGAGCTATGCACTGTTAGACTACTTTTAATGCTGGCAATAAAGAATGGCATTAAAAAGATGTAGGTTTTTGGTGACGTGAAAATGGTTATTGGATGGATTAAAGATGATATAAATTGCCTCAACATTTTTCTAAATCCTATCCTAGAGGATATTAAGAGCTTAAAGTCAAGTTTGGATGAGATCACTTTTGCTCACATATATAGGGAAATGAACACCGATGCTCGTTTGTTATCTAAAAGTGGTTTGGAATCGAGGTTAGGGGAATGGTTTATGCTTCAAGAGAAATCTGGCATCTTAATTGAACAACATTACTCTTTCTTTTGGGATCCTCACCGAGATTTCCAGGCACAGTATTAATGTTTTTTGGCTGATTGATATCATCATGCTAAATATGTCATGAGAAATGGCAAAAAATACAACCTTTTTGATCCATAACTATGACCTATTTTTTATCCTTATGCTTTGCATTAGGGACAATTATTTCTTTTTTGATAAGCTACTTTTGACATTATGATGAAAGAATATTTTTGAGTTTTATGTTGTTATATTTATGAATAGAGTACTACTTTTTGAAGTAAATGTAATAAACTTTCTTTTGGATAATAATGATTAGTCCAATCTGAGTACAGAAGATCTAGTCTTGAGACTAGTTTTTTTTTAGATTTTGAAGAATGTAACTTTCATTTTATAAATAAAGTTATAATTTTTTTCTCTAGGAAAAAAATGGACAAGTTATTTGAAAAAAGCCTACACATGGACAAAGTCTTATAACAACACAAATGAATAACAAACCTAACTAGTAGAAAAACCAAATAACAAAACTCTAAAGAGAAATGTAAAGATACATGGATTTGCAACTTTTGTAAATGACTTTGTCACAAAAGATGTGGCACTAATAAAAATCCACCCTTTGAATACATGTTCCCCATTTGATTAAACAAGATAATATTAGCATTGCTAGAGACTCTAAAAATTTCCCATCATTATCCCATAAAAATAAAAATTTATGTGTGTAAAATCTATAATTAAAAAACAAAAAAAAACATTTCTCTCTTGACATTTTAAAACAATAAAATCAATACCATTTTTTTTCACACAATGAAAATAACATACTATTAATAGAGGCAAATAGTATCAACGGTTATAATATCCATGGCTACCACCAACCACAGAGAGAAAATAAACAGACTCCCAACATGGACAAAAATCCCATAAATAGTTCAAATGGGACCACCAACATAATGACAAGTAATTAGCAACCCATCCGGCAAAATGAAACAAAGGGCTCACCGAATAGTCCAACCAACTGGAACGAAGAGAATGGAAAAGCATAACAAAAATAAATACATAGTCCCAGTATTTAAAAAACAAAAAAAAACATTTCTCTCTTGACATTTTAAAACAATAAAATCAATACCATTTTTTTTCACACAATGAAAATAACATACTATTAATAGAGGCAAATAGTATCAACGGTTATAATATCCATGGCTACCACCAACCACAGAGAGAAAATAAACAGACTCCCAACATGGACAAAAATCCCATAAATAGTTCAAATGGGACCACCAACATAATGACAAGTAATTAGCAACCCATCCGGCAAAATGAAACAAAGGGCTCACCGAATAGTCCAACCAACTGGAACGAAGAGAATGGAAAAGCATAACAAAAATAAATACATAGTCCCAGTGTCCATAAAGAAACATAAAGATGGACCGGAAATACGTATAGAGAACCGACCACAAGTTAACAAGTTCATTTTTTTCCATAACTCATTTTTTTTCATTTTATTTTTTTTCAATTATGTGCACCGTGTTTACTAATATTAATTTCTTTATTTTTACTTTGAATAATCTTTCCCAATTGCAAATGGACTGATTTGTTATTAAATTATGAACTCATTATTTCTTATTGCACCGAGAGGAGTAAGGTGCTCTACAGTTCGATATGGGGTGATGTTGTCACGTAAGGTAACGTAATGTAACATAACTTTACATTATAAAAAATATTAAAGTAATTAAAAAAATTCATGTCGGATAATAATTTTTTTTTTTAAATATGAAAAGTAATTAAAAAATCCATGTTGGCTCATAAAATAAAACATTATAAAAACTATTTAAAAAAATCCATGTTAATTTGTAAAATAAAAAATTAAAACTTAAACCCATATCTATCAAGCAAGAAAGTGATCAAATTTCTTGAGTTTAAGATTAAAAAAAAAATTACACCTTAAGAAATTGGATCCCTCTTGGTGCTTGATAGATCTAGGTTTAATATGGATCTACGTTGGTTAATGTATACAAATTGAATTTTTTGCTATTAAATTATAAATTCAATATTGCTTATTAATGTATATGTATAATTTTATTTCAAATTAAAATTACTTATTATTTAAATATTAATTAATTATTTAACAATAAAAATAGTTAATAATGTCAACAAAAGTTATGTTTCATTTTTATACATTTCAAATTTAATTATTTTGTTTTATTTAACTATGATTATGATTTTATATGAGTAGTTTAAGTGTTACATAATTTCTATTTTTTTAATTATTTTTGTTTAATATTTTGATTAAAATTTTAAAAGAATTATTAAAATTGCATATATGAATAGTTGAGTAGTTGAATTAATTTATGCATTATAAAATATAATTTCAACAATAAAAAATTGCAATTTGATAAAAAATTATATAATTGAATAATGAATTTCATAAAAGCACAAATCATATCACATTTAGACTACTCCATTATATATATGTTACATAAGATGTCTTCTTTCCAAATAAGTTCTTATAAACCATATATGTTGGTGATATTGCATATATATATATAAAAGAAAAAGATAATCTTTATAAAATTATTTTAAATGCTTAAAGAAGAAGATAAATGTTGTTAAAGAAGATGAAAAGATGTGTAGATTTTATGTTTGTAGCTTATAGATTTTTGCATAGAATATATGATAAGAATTATGATTGTAATAGACTTGATTGATAGACATAAAATTTGCATAAACACATATAACTTTGAAGAAGCTCTTTTGAAGACTTATGTCCACTTCCAAGAATCTCATATCACCATCAAATATTGTGACTCAACATAAACACTTAGGACATAACCAATCAATAATTATCTTAATAAAAGGGTTACCATATTTGTGGACAAAATTAATAATTATCTTAAGAGGAGGGTCACTACCTTTGTGGGCACCTACAATGGCATAATAATCATGTTATGTTGGGAATTCATGAATTAGAACTCACAACCAATTTGGAATAAAACACAAGAGAAGAGAAGATTTTAAAGTCATATAAACTATTTCAAGACTCCAAACATGAACTATTTAATTGTTTATTATCATATTTAGTATTCATCCTCTATTATTACATGCATCCACACAACACGTCCCACATAGGAGAAGAGGGGGGGGATAGCAAGCATGCATATTTATCCCACAACCAACCGACCATTAAATCAATAGGAGGACCACTACCACCGTGGACACCTCCATTGACATAAGGATCTGAGTAAAGGTTTGCTATACAAGACATTTTTTTTATTGTAGAGATTTTAAATACACTTGACCATTGGATTGTAAGAACATAACCTTTACAATTTTGTTGAGCTATGCGCCATTAGACTACTTTTAATGCTGGCAATAAAGAATGGCATTAAAAAGATGTAGGTTTTTGGTGACGTGAAAATGGTTATTGGATGGATTAAAGATGATATAAATTGCCTCAACATTTTTCTAAATCCTATCCTAGAGGAGATTAAGAGCTTAAAGTCAAGTTTGGATCAGATCACTTTCGCTCACATATACAAGGAAATGAACACCGATGCTCGTTTGTTATCTAAAAGTTGTTTGGAATCGAGGTTAGGGGAATGGTTTATGCTTCAGGAGAAATCTGGCATATTAACTGAACAACATGACTCTTTCTTTTGGGATCCTCACTAAGATTTCCAGGCACACTACTAATGTTTTTTGGCTGATTGATATCATCATGCTAAATATGTCACGAGAAATGACAAAAAATACAACCTTTTTTATTCATAAATATGACCTGTTTTTTATCCTTATGCTTTGCATTGGGGACAATGATTTCTTTTTTCATAAGCTACTATTGGCATTATGCTGAAAGAATATTTCTGAGTTTTATGTTGTTATACTTATGAATAGAGTACTACTATTTGAAGTAAATGTAATAAACTTTCTTTTGGATAATACTGATCAGTCCAATTTGAGTACATAAGATGTAGTCTTGAGACTAGTTTTTTTTTAGATTTGAAGAATGTAACTTTCATTTTATAAATAAAGTTATAATTTTTTTTGTCTAGGAAAAAAATGGACAAGTTATTTGAAAGAAGCCTACACATGGACAAAGTCTTATAACAACAAAAATGAATAACAAACCCAACTCGTAGAAAAACCAAATAACAAAACTCTAAAGAGAAACACCAAAGAGAAATTTAAAGATACATGGGCTTGCAACTTTTGTAAATGACTTTGTCACAAAAGATGTGGCACTAATAAAAATCCACCCTTTGAATACATGTTCCCCATTTGATTAAACACAATAATATTAGCATTGCTAGAGACTCTAAAAATTTCCCATCAATATCCCATAAAAATAAAAATTTATGTGTGTAAAATCTATACTTAAAAAATTAAAAAACAAAAAAAAACATTTCTCTCGACATTTTAAAACAATAAAATCAATACCATTTTTTTCACACAATGAAAATAGCATACTATTAATAGAGGCAAATAGTATCAACGGTTACAATATCCATGGCTACCACCAGCCACATAGAGAAAATAAACAGACTCTCAACATGGACAAAAATCCCATAAATAGTTCAAATGGGACCACCAACATAATGACAAGTAATTAGCAGCCCATCCGGCAAAATGAAACAAAGGATTCACCGAATAGTCCGACCAACCGGAACAAAGAGAATGAAAAGGCATAACAAAAATAAATACATAGTCCCAATGTCCATAAAGAAACATAAGGATGAATCGAAAATACATATAGAGAACCAACCACAAGTTAACAAGTTCATTTTTTCCATAACTCATTATATTACTCTAACATAATATGACACCCCACAATCCACCAAAACAAAATTTACTCACCTTCATCTTCATACACTTTCACAAATTAACACATGATAATTTCACATTAAGATATTCCAATGTTTTCCAACATAGCTCTACAAACTATCAACAAAGGTACCTGTGGAGAATTATGTCAAGTTATGCCGTATCCACTTTTAGAGTGTCCCCATTCACATTATGGCTTGCACAAACCCCTGGCTGACAAGCATTCTCAGAATATCATAAACCCTTAGTGGCAAGCATTTCCTGCACTGTTTTTTTCTCCCACATAAAACAAAAAGTATAAGATGATCAATTCCACAAGTTTAAAGAAGAGTGAAGTTATATACAACTATGCTTCCACTTTGATATATTAATATAAATGATAATAAACCAAAAATTGTGCATGGTTTCCCTATACAGTTTATAACTATTATCTACATCATAACAATTTTAATGGATAAATGGTCAAAGTTTTACAATTGCTAGATATGGGTTGGTCTTTTTTACAAGATAAAGTTCTACTATTGGAGGGATCTCTTCTTTGTATGGTCAACAAAATTCTTTTCGTTGTACATATTTTTGGATCCATCCCTCTGTTGTTTGCATAAAATTACGTATTTTGTATTCATTCCTATGTTGTTGGTATAAAATTTATTTAATTTTGTACATACATTTGTATTTATTTTTATTGGAGGGATCTCTTCTTTGTATGGTCAACAAAATTCTTTTCGTTGTACATATTTTTGGTTCCATCCCTCTGTTGTTTGCATAAAATTACGTATTTTGTATTCATTCCTATGTTGTTGGTATAAAATTTATTTAATTTTTTACATATTTTTGTATTTATTTTTATGTTGTTTGCGTGAAATTTATTTAAGTTTGAGTGTTCAAATATTTTTATTATTTTTTCATAATTATATTTATTTTAAAATATGTATAAATCATGTGAATAATAAAATGGAATTTTTTTTTAATGAAAATTCTTTTCTAAATTAAGTAGGAATGTTATAAAAAATTATGTGAATTTTGACCATGAAATTTTACACCTCAAAGGTTTTGGCTTATGTTAAGATGATTTAAATTGCTAGAAGTTTCAAAAAGTAAGTGGAATAGGGTAGAACTTTACCTCATTAGAGAAAATGGACTCGTCAAAATGGTTGATTTTTTCAACTTATTAACTCACTTTTTGTAAAATTAGATAAAACATAAAGGTTTGCTACACAATAACATATTATAAAGATGTTAAATGGACTTAATAATTAAATTACGAGAACAAACCTTTAGGTGTAGATTTTGTGTGAAGGTAGAGGCTCTAATAGAACCCAACCTAATGATACTTTCTTAGCACAAAAATGTAACAATAATGAGCCCAATTTGCAAAAGGATTGATTGACAAAATCCCATTTGAGACGCCAAAGAAGAATGTAGAGATACCTAATCATGCAACCTCAGTGTACAATTTTGTCACACCTTCCAAGACTTAATCACATTCATTTGATGTTTCCTCGCCTAATTGCCCCTTAAAGAGATGAAGAAGAGGCATAAGTTGGATAATCCGACTAAGAAAAGACACCAAATACCTTCGACCAAGTCGGATGAGGAAACATGATTAGCATTGTTGGAGACTCTAACAACTTCTAATACATTATCAAAATGGGTAGAAAAAAAAAAGAAAAAAAAATAGAAAATCTCAACTTGTCAATTTGTAAGACCTTCACCCATGAAATTCATAAGAAGAATATATATCTTTAAATTGTGTAAAGCAGTGAATTCAATATTCAACGTTTGTTGTAGAAGAATTGTATTAAACGCCCAAATTGAGATAATTAGTTAAAACTTGAATTATGTGGAAAAGAGCAAAAGATTGAATATCTAACCGAAATTGAATACGGGTGGACATAAATATTGTTGGGTGCGACATGAAGTTGCACCCTTTTAAACTTGTGGTGTGGTGGTACACAAGTACATTGGAGGTTCATGTTGCATCTTTTTAAACTTGTGGTCTGGTGGTACAAAGATGCATTGTGAGGTGTACGATGGTGTTGTGATGGCAGTGCCATGCAAATATAGAGGTTTGACAAGTGCCATACGCAAGGAGACCTCCACAAGACGAAGAAATTGTATGTCTTTATGATGAATCAAACATAACTACACCCTTGCACTTGACATATTTATCCTCATGCATTAAATATCAAACTTTGAAAAAAAGGGAATAACGAAATTGTAAAATTTCCCAATAATTATATAATTATTTGTTGCACTATCTAATCTTATAGCAAACTTCCCTTCAATTGTCGAAATCTCACGATATATGAAGTCAGAGTTCCCATTGATTCAATATTAGCCACCTCCCATTTCGTTCTAGGATTTCTTTTCTTCATAAGTCATTTGTGGCATGTGGGAAGGGCTCGTGCAATTGCAGTGGGATCTAAGAAAGGAATTGATCGTGATTTTGAACCCACCCTTTCCATGAGTCTTCTTAATTGAAACAAGAGATTGCACCAAATGGAAGAGAAATCGATTCAATTTCATTACATCAATCTCCTATATAAAAAATGTATGAGTATTTGAAAATGTACTCTCTTTCCAAATAAATCAAAATTTTGACACTTCCATTAATTAAAAATTAGAAAAAATTCTTATGAAAATCATTTTATGGTACACAAAACTTGAACCAAATTTTTGACATTACCAATAAATTAAAAAATTAGAAAAAACTTTTATGGACATCAATTTCACTATACACAAAACTTGGATCATGATGACATCATACTTGAAATTTCCATTCTTAAAATTTTATCAAATCTCATCAAATTTATAAATGAAAAAAAATCATAATTAATTGAAAATATCCTGTCAATATGAATTAACTTACTCCATTATTCCTACGAGCTCTAGACTTACGCTTAAACCCTAAACAACAAAACAAGCATCTTATTGTTGCGTGAACCGCCCTGCATCTTTTAATAAATATTCCGAGTGCTACGACTCTTAAAACCAACGGGAGTCTTCCAGACGTAAATACGATTGATTCGTACAGTCGATGGAAAAATACGTAGATTCCTAAATTCGGCCGTATGCATGTAGTTGGTACTAGGTAGCGAGCATTATTTTTAGCGTGCATAATTTAGCGAGTTGTTTTTTAAAGCAAGAATTCGTTTTGGGCATATCGTATTCTATCGGCTTGCTTTATCTCTTTGCATTCAGTGTTTAGGTATATTCCTATATTAATAATTATAATCTCTGGGTTTCTTCTTCATCGTCTACAGCTTTCTATGCTCTTGAAGGCGCAGGCTACTGCAGAGGATAGCTGGTTTTCTTCGCTTGGGTAAGTCTCAATTTATTTTGATACATAGTCCGTGTATTGTAAATGGGTAGGAAGGAAATTATGCTTATTTGATAATCTCTAAGAGCCCAACTTATGAATTTGCTGGTCATTGATGCCAAATTCATGCCTTTTTTAGGCTTCATGCCTCAGTTATTTGTTCTCAAGTTCTTCTGATTCTCTGAATTCCATATGACTGGGTTTAATATGAAATAGAAGGTCTATAAGGTGCATCCATTCGTCTCAAATTGTCCCCCAATTGAGGCTTTTTATGTTTGTTTAGCTCTTATCAAGGAGAGGCTCAGCAGGCGAGAGCATATAAGGTCTTGTGTGTACTGATATTTAATAGGGTATGGGGTAGTTTTTTTCTTAGTTATATATGTGTATATGATGAGGATGATGATGATGATTGCCGTTTTGAAGGGCATAGTCAGTTATGGACTCCCTGTAATTTGCTATGGGATGCTGGTCAGAAAAAAAAATATATTACTGCAAGTGCTAGAAAGCTTGTTCTGTTTGATTATAATTTATAATAGTTATCCATAAACGGTGTTTCTGATAAATATTAAAAATTACATTATTAACAGCAATAACTTCCTCATTCAATTTCATTGAAAGAAGTCAATTTTCTGCCATCCTGGAGTTGGTTCACCAGTAAGGCTAACAATATGTTAAGCCGTCGCCTCAGTTCCATTTTTATTGAGGTCTGTCCAATCCACTTGGCATGGATATCAAAAGGGATGAGGGACGGTGCTAGTCTTGGGCGATTTTGGCAGAATGCATACTCCATAGAGCATGCACTTAAGCCAAAGGAAGTCTGCCTTTTTGTGGTGTAATTCCTTGGGACATTTTTTCTAAGTACTTCCACTAAAAAGGGAAAATAAGTCAACTTTATCAGGCAATAAATAATCAGTAATGTTCCATGACATCTTGGCTGGACATTCACATAGGAATTGGACAACTATTGGAGCCACGTCCTCAATATTTATAGGAAAACTTGGCTGAAACTGGAAAACAGAGTAGAAAAGCTTTGTCTTCTAGCACTTGTTGCAGCATAAATTTTCTGTGTGAAGACTGTGTGATTGAATCTTATTAGCCCTTTATTGAAGCTTATAATAGCAATCTTAATTAAACAGGGAAAGGAATCTGAGGCAATAGGGAATATCATAGTTGAGAAATGTTCCTTCGGCATAAATGATAATAGTCATGCAAAACTCCCAACGTATGCATCTGAGTTCCTATGGAGCGTGCTGAAATGAGAAGGTGCATTTGGCAGTGGTCTGGAATAGAAAAACCCATTAAAATATGGCTTATAACAAGTTCATTTTTTCCATTGAACAAACAGGTTGTCTGGTTTTAATAATTTCATATCGTGTATTCTGTTAGCTCTATATTTATATGCCATTCATATTTTAGTTTTCTGTTTTACCTCTCCTTTCATCGGTTTTCATTTAGTTTCTCAAGTTTTTCTTTTTGTTATAAAATTTTCCTTCCCTCTACTTGTTTCTTTGTTTGTAACTTTG
The DNA here is from genome assembly GCA_027924585.1 of Larix kaempferi. Classification (NCBI taxonomy): domain Eukaryota; kingdom Viridiplantae; phylum Streptophyta; class Pinopsida; order Pinales; family Pinaceae; genus Larix; species Larix kaempferi. The sequence continues at coordinate 583,983 of BSBM01000559.1, forward strand.
TAGTGACCTTTGGGCCATTGAAATTTTTGAGAGACTTACAATTTGGAATGATTTGGTTTATGGGGCAGGAACAACGAATACTGTATTTACTATCTCTTACATATTTTGGCATTAGCTAGCTGAAAATGGTGATGTAGATTAGTGCATAAAATCTTTGTATCTACATTGCTTTTATTCTATGATCCGACTATCTGCAAATTGTCCATCATTCCAGAGGTTAATGTCAGACCCAGTTTCAAACTTTCAACATAGATGCCCATTGTGCATCTTAGAAGAACAGTTATATATATTCAAGAGAATGCTAACAGAGTGCCAGATGATAGATGCACAGACTTCATACCAGTGCTGATTGACATAAGAGAGAACCTGTATTACTATTTTCTAATATCCCATCTAGTTTTCAATTTCACTTCCTGTAGCGTGCATTAGCAAATTCACGTTGCTTGTTTACAATCGAGGTAGTTTAACCTTTTTTATCTGAATTTCAAGCATGCCTTCTATTTGTTTGCCATTTCTCTGTACTTCTGTCATCATACATGCTTCTCTGTACTCTGTACTTTCTTTGAATAAATCTTCCAATTGTGCTTTTGACATACATGCTTTTTCAAACTTTCCATTTTTATTACCATCGCATAACAGAAAATTAAAGTAGCAATACTATTTCAATTCGGCATATACCTGCCTGGTAAAAGGTTACTGTAGCCATCAGCTTATTTGCAATTAGGGCTAATTCTGAGAACTAAACAGTTTCATAAGACTTATCTCCTATAGAGGGGAAAGCTAATTACTTCAAATTTTTAACAGCTTGCCTGTAGGTTGAAGCTATAAGGATCAGCTTAACCTGTATTATTATAATTACGATTTGCAAATTTCCATTATACCTTACTATTCACAAGGGATGGATTTTGAGCTTGTTAGCTTTGTGTTCGAGAGAGCAGGAAATGTGTGTTGCCACTACATTGCCTGAAAGAATGAAAATAGATTTCTTGACATGGATTGTGAAGGACGGGAGGGTTTCTCACATGAAAGCTTTTTGTTTTTCTTAGTATGTTCTGAATCTATTGCAACTATGATATTCCTCTAGAAATTATTATTCTGCCCCCTCTCTTTTGATGGGTTGTATGCTAATTTTAATTGTTTGTATTTGTTATCATATTTCCGTATATTTAAGCTAGTGCTGCTAATGATTATCTAAGTTGGTTTCTCAAGGATTCTTCTGCTCTAAGAACTTGTAAACTTGTTAATTTATGCCTCCAGCTAGTTAGTGCACAGAACAGAATAAAAGTGTGGACAGTTTAAGGCTCACATTTATTTTCACTGCAGTGAAAGAATAGAGTCAACATGGTGCCAAAAGGTTTTGCAATATTTGATATGGATGTTACATCAAAAGGATTATCTTGGATTGATCAGATGTACCAAAAGTTTGAGGCCATATGCGTGGAGGTGGATCAAAATTCCTCTATTTTACTACAAGTGAGAATCTTAGACTTCCATCTTTAACATTTACATGTCATTCTGGACATTATGATTTTGTCATCAGGATATGCATATTATGATTTTCAGTCAATTATTTTTGAAAAAAAAATTCCTGGGTATAATATCCATTTACTACCAGAAGGATCTTTCATCTTTGTGACTGCATTTCTGTTGATTTCCTATATGGTGTCTCCTTTCCAATCGATAGATCTAAGTAGGAGTTTGCTGGTTCAGAAATGTCATATTGCAGTTTATTTCAGATTTAGGTTTACTATTGGGAAGTCAATATTTAAATGCAGAACATGCTGAAAGTTGCAGCTTTCTTAACATTTACTTTTCTCACAAGTAAGAGTGTTGTTTATTTGCAGGAGACAACAAAGTATGTTGAAAATCAAGTCACTGTAGTTGGTACAAACGTGCGGAAACTTTGTGAAGAAGTCATTCAGGATATCCTTCCACCAGCTCCTGATGCTGCTATCAAAAGCTTAGCTTCTGACATATCTATTGACTTTGTTGATGAGTTTGAGCTGTTTGAAAAGCCAAAGTCAAATCCAAAAAAGTTACACACTTTAAATGTGGAATCTGTGGTTTCTCCCAAATTGGAGCAGAACTATGTTTCTAGCAAAAGCTCAGATTCTGACATATCTATCGACTTTGCCGAAGAGTTTGAGCTGTTTGAAGAGCCAAAGTTAAATCTGAAGAAGTTACACACTTTGAATGTGGAATCTGTGCCCTATCCCAAATTGGAGCAGAGCTATGTCTCTAGCGGGCAAGATTCAGTTTGTGCCTTTCCAGCTGATAAATTGCAAAAGAACCACCCAGTTCCACCTCAGGAAAAACCTTCTGAATTTCCAGCCTCAGACATCTTGGAACAGTTACCTTGGCTTTCTGTTGAGGATCTGTCTGTTCCTGAAGACTTAGGCCTTAACAATAAAGCACAAGAGCAGTCTCTCCAGCTTCAGCCTGAAGCAAATGCATGCGCTGATCTTCTCCAAGGTGCTTTGCTTAAATCACCATCAGATAAAACTGGTAAGTTGAAACCAAATTCTTTGCCTTTCTTGTCCTCTATTTCTTCTTGTCATCTCTTTCATGGTTGTTATTAGTTAGCATGATTTTTGATACTGAAATTAGATGGACTGAATTTTATTGCAGTGCCTATGGTGATGCTAGAAGTTTGGTACTACTTGTTCAATTTAAGGCTTCTTTATGTTATCTTTTGTCCATATTTGACAAATATTGGCACCATTAGTGCATGGCATGCAGATTGACCTTTAATGTAGAATTGATATTGAAAGACTTGAACATAACTACATTAAAGAGTTGTAGACAAAACAGCAATAAGACATCTAGCACAAGAGTGAGGCGGCATAATTCCATAGCCTATTATTCACCCAAGAGAATACAACTGAGGACTATGTATTGTAAGTCGTGAAACTTTTAGACAGAAGACTCATTGCCTCCCTTTGAGACAAGGTGGTGATGCCCTTAAACATGAAGAGGCTGCCTACCATTTAACAAATGCTAGCTTCTTAGAGAAATATTTCTTTTAACCAACTTCACTTAACTACTTTTCTACAACATTCTCCAACTTTAGTCTTTCTTCATTAAAATATTAGATCCTAGTACTCAAGTTCTTAGGACTGCACAATATAGCAAAATGTTAATGTCTTGCAAATCACGACTGAGGATAGTTACAACATAGACTTCTTAGAACTTATTATAACATTGCAATACTTTTTGTTTTACAAATTTTGACTTACTTTACTTGCCCCAACTGGTTATGCTTTTAAAGCCCACAGAAATAGGCATGGTTTCTCTCATCCTGTGTACAGCATTTTGCTGAATCCACTTACATGCCTTTTCTTCTTCACTCTTTGGACAAATTTTCCCTCATTTTCCCTTATGTTTCCTTCCTAATCCAACCCTCCTTTCTCCCTGGTGTCTTCTTTATGTGTTTTCCATTAAATAACGGCATGAATTGCTTTGCAGGCTGATATTGCGGGATGCATGTTTGATATAATTTAGTTCTTGAGCTGATACTAAAAGAAATGACATTTTATTCAATATTATGTTTCTTTCCACTTCTATTTCTGCTTCTCTAATTTTCTTGTTCTGTATTTTTTGCACTTATTAATATCTTGGTATTTTTAGTATTTCTGTTATTTTACCTACCTAAACTGCCTTTTTAGCCAGATTCTCAATATTGTTATTCTTAATGTGGTTGAAGATAGAGAATCCACTATTTTAGAAAGATTTGGAGTCTGAAATAGGAAATGAGGTGGAGAAAATACTTATTGAAATGTTTTCACTTGCAAGGGTCCATATGTTGCTGCCTTAGACCACTGGAATAAAAAATTAGCCGAGGATGCATAAGGACATGACCTAGATGTCTGCATAGAAATCAGTAAAAAAATGTTAAATTGTTTAGATAGAGGCATTATAGATCCTTTAGAGATTGGAAATAGCAACGTTGTAAAAAACAGGAGATTTATTCTTTGATTATTTTTCTACTAGCCCTATGTAGTCAATTGGTGAAGCCATCCTCTATATCCACAACCCCATTGTCTTTACTGTCCTTTGGGGGAAGGAAAAACAAAAGTGGAAAGATCCTCCTTCAAGCTTAAACCTAGAGACCATCAAGGTGTGGGGTGACTTACCTATCTGATTAAGTACACATTCAAGAGATCAAAATTGTGTGGTTTATGATCCGAAACCCAGAGACCATCAAGGTGTCCAAAGTAAGGAAAGTTACCAGACCCTAACTGGAACTGGTAAAACTGGCCGGTCCAACCGGTTTTGGGAGGTTTACAATCAGAACCAGTTTCCCAAACCAGAATTGTCTGGTTTTGGTCTGAACTGGTCCTGAACTGGTTAAAACCAGTCGGTTTAAGACAAAACCGGTCAGAACCAGCTGGTTTGACCGGTTTTGTATCTGTGCACACTGTACATCCTTCTCCCCAAAATAAAAAAAAAAGAACAAAAAATATAAAATGCTACAACTACCCTGTAACCTAATTTTTATCTATTTAATGATGCCCCCCCTTCCATTTTGAATGGACTTATCCTGGATGATTTGCCGTCATTTCCACCGCCACATGGTATGGACATTGGTTTTGGACCTCAAGAGTCAAAGGGCATCTAGTCAAGATGCTAAGCATACCCATGGAGAGAATGTAGAGGATCTAGATTCAGATGATTCTATAGTTTGATTTGATTGTAGACTATAGTATGATTATTTTTGGACTGTGCAGGCCATTCAGACCCTCAATGTTAATGTATTTTGGTTTAGATGTGTATTGCACTTGGTGCCATTCTGTTATATTCACCCTTACAATGATACATGAGAACTTTGCAGATTTGGTGTCTAATGGTTTGGATATTTTTTTCCAAGAAAAAGCTTGTGGGATCCCCTTCTTCCTCTGGACATCCAGATGGAAGGCCGCTCAATCACCAGCCACAATAGCAGATAAGAACCCTGAGGGACTCAACCAGATTTGAACCTATGGCTTATGGCCTCCACATTGGAAACATGCCCTTGGGCGGATGGTTCAACTGATTGAGCTAACCCATGGAGCTGTCTAATGGTTTGGATTTACATGAAGATATTTTTTTTAATGAAGAATATTTTATGTAGTTTTTGGTAAACTGGTTTAGTTTCTGGTTCCATTTTTGGGGGCAGCCTGTTCGGTCGCTGGTTTGGTCTTGATAACATTGTGTTGCCACAAGGAAAAAAGCTCAGAGCAAAGTGGCACTAGATCAATGCAGGACACAAATCCTCTTCAAAGCCCTTGGGACAAAGGATGTAGAAATAATTTCATCTATTCAAAGAGATAATAGAAGAATCACTATTGTCACATATACTAGCTATTATAACTTAATTGGTAATTGTTGTTTGAGCATTGAATTTCATGCTTAGAAAGTGGTTAAGGATTTGGAACACGTGAGAATCCACATCATCCAGGCAATGCACATTGTATAATTGGTAGAGTGCCACTATACAATGAGGTAGCACTAGGACATGGGGTTCGTATGTCTATATCTTATCTCAAACAAAGATTGATGGAGGAGCATTTAGAGGCAATGCACAAGTTTGGGTCTGAAGTTTGAACTGATGATGAGTAGTTTGGCTCCGAAGTATAATGATCATGAGAAGTTGTATAACAACCCCCAAATATAGGAGAATTACTTCAAATAACCCCCAAAGGTAACAATATCAGTTAATATCATGTGTCATATACATCTCTGTTTAAATTGAGTGTGATTATCTTCTTTATAAACTATTTCTCACTTGTTCTTCATGTGGGCCTAGTTCTTGGCTGATGTACAGTTTGTATATTAGGTTACGTATACACCAGTCTGATCTGAAACTTCTTTCCATGTCAGATTAAGAAGAATAAGATAATAATTGTGAGGCTAGAGGCCAAACCTGGCGTTGCCTAGGGAATTAAGGATGACCAAGATCCTCTTCCTAGTGGTGTAGTTTCCTTTGATTTCCGATTTACTGTGTTTGGTCATTCTCTATGTAGATTGGCCTCTCTGTTTTTCTATACATTTTTGTCATGATGACATGGACATCATCTCCTGAGATTATGAAGACTAGTGTTGTAAACATTTTCAGATACTGCTGGTTGGCACAGGTCTATGGATTTTAGGATTATAGTCTTCTTTTCTTCTCATAGATCTTATATATATTACAAAGGAAATGGAATATAAACCCATTTAATGCTTTATTTTGTCAGTTCTTTTCCTACTCCTATTGAGAAGGATTCTTAGAGTTTAAAGTTGTAAACTTGTTTGGAATGTATAGGGGCTGAATTCTATGAAGACAGTCAGAAAATTGAAGATATTTCTGTAGGTGGAATTCAGGTAAATGATCATCCAATTCATAGGGATGGGATTGATGAAATCATCAGGGAATCAGAGGTGCATTGCATGGCGGAAACAGGTAATTGCCAAGAGAATGTGGAAGTGCATGAAGAAGCCAGAGAAGCTTTTTTTTCAATTATTGAATCTTTTATTCCAGATCCTGCCAATTTATCCAAGGTATGCAAATTTTGTTCTCTTTCTTAAGTAATACAACCATATTTATTTCCAACAAATAGTTCATCTTTCATTTTGTATTTGTTTCTGTCCATTCTTATATTAGTACTGTATACTATATAGTAATAACAGAGATATTGAAAATCCCCTTCTTTGTTTTGTTTGTTGAAATTGAAGACTATTTTTAATGAAAAGAGGATTCTTACTATAAGACCTTGTTTGTAAGGTTCAAAGCTACTTTCTTTACATGGACTAGTACATTTTTAAACATAGTATAGCCTGTCTTGCAAGAAAAAACAGTAAATGAAAATAGAACAGAAGCAAATACCTCGAGTTAGAATCCACTTTTTATATTTTTTATATAGGAGCTCTAGTTGAAAAGAACTTGATCTTTTGTTTTCTGCAGAGTTGACCAGCAAAGGTTCATTCAGTTCATAAGTTCTCTTCCGGGTGCATTCATGCGTTACCATTTCTTATTACAGCTCATGTGGTAATATATTGCTTGTATCTTCAGTAATGAAAATACTAATGCTATTTCTTCACTATCTTCACTCAAGGTCTCACCAATCCAGTTGGTAACTAACAATAATAGGTATAAACATGAAATTCATTACCAAAAAAACTATATAGAATATTCTCCTACTGTCCTTGAACGTAAGGACCCTTCCATTTGAGCTTGATGCATTAGAATCCACATTTATCAAGTCTTCTGGTCAATCATAGTCATCCTTAATGCAAATTTTTGTGGGGACTACCTTTATTAGTATCTTCACGGTTAGGTTGGTTAATGCCACCTATCCTTTCACATATGTACATGCACTCTACCAGAGAATACTGAAGTTCAGTTAGATATATAATGCTGAATCATGATAATATGTCAGACAATAGGAACACGGACCTAAAGTTCAGCTTGTAACTGAATGGACCTATGCTCGACAATCTGAATGGGAAATCTCATGTTTCGAGTGAGCATAAATATCCAAATAAAACAAATGTTGGGTCCTGTCAGGGTTGAACCGGTAAACATAGAAGAACTGTATAAAACCATTTACAACTTTTATCACATTGCATTATTATGGAACTAGTTTGCAGTAACATAGTTTGCAGTAACATGGTATCACATCTCGGGAAGTCGTGGTCAACCACATTGGCGCAAGAAGCACTGTGCCGTGTCTGACTCGGTTGCCTTAGGAATGGAGCACAGACTACAGTGACAAGCTCTCAAATAACCCAGTACTCCATAGTAATGGTGATTCTACTAGATTATGTAGACAAGTGAAAAGCTAAATGCAAACTATAGATCAATTTTCAAAATTGAAAATTAAACTCAAAAGGTTCATCAACATGAAAGTTAACAGAAAACACCAGATAGAAAATAGCAGACAAACACTTATCTTCAACAATTCAAACATGGGAAAAACAACTCCAAATTACCCCAGCCATAGGCATTCCTACTACTCGAATACCACCCAAAGTTGTGGCTATGGGATGACAAGGGCTTATGGGAAAATTGCAGTCTCTCTCTCTCTCAAGCCCAACTGATATGCTCCAAAGCCTTGCTGGCCTACCTGCTTAGCAATGGAGAGACATAACAGCTCTAGAACTCAGCAGAAGGCAGTCTGCAGTGGCCAGCTAGGCAGCCTTGCTAGCTTACTTGCTAGAACAAGACCTCTTTCCCAGCCAGCTCACTGAAACAAAGTCCAAAATATTTGCTAAACTACTCTCTAGAGCAAAGGATTGCCATTGAAATACATTTGCAGCAGCTCCTGCCCCGACCTATCACTGCTGTTCCCTCACGGGAGCAGGATAATGAGTCCAAGGTGTATCTAAAAGCCTGCCGTAAGCCCCTCCCACAGCCTGGATCTTATATGCATAAGCATGGCATTGGTGTGCAACTTCTGGAATCACATTCTCCATGGTTCTCTTGGCCAACATGAGCTCTAAATGACTTTGCAGTACTAAATGACTTTCCAGTAAGCAATAACAATCAAAATGAACAGCCAAAGAACCCTGCTAAAGAGGAAGCGTATATACGAGGAAAGGCTGGCAAGAATTAATGAGCATAGAGATGAGGTGTTAGATTATCCTCTAGGCTTTATGTTCTCATGCCAACCTTTGTCATCTAAGGGATAAGTTAAGTGGGAACCATTTGTCATATCATAGCCCCCCTTTCCTTTGGAGATTTTCTCATATTTATATTAGCTTTACTTTTTGGAGCTTATATCATGCTTGCATCATGGCATAGCTATCAACTTAGGGAAAACAAAAGTACTCCTAAGTAAGCTAATCACATTCACAAGTGGGGCCTTGGCCTTGAGTTCTCAGTGGGAACTTTACATGGTCAACACCATAATATGTACAATAATGACATTGCCAATTTCACATAACTTAACACCTAGGAAAAATTTGTTTACTCATATATACACCAGGGTCCATGTTTCAAAGTGGAGCTTCAAAACGGGGATTACAAGCACACTTGTTGGGTTTTGAACCCTGCTCATCTTCATGGCAAGCACTCCAACTGACCACTAGACCACAACCCGATGGACTAGTCTGAACATGTTCTTGATTTCATGCCTTGAGTGCCCATGTTGGTCTGTATTTATCATATGCTTAGGAAAACTCATGTTGTGCCAATTTTATGTGATGCAAGACCTCATCCAATCAATTGCTCTGTGATGTCGTCCATATGATTTAGTAGCTAAGCTTCCACAAGGATGGTTATGGAAAGTACCTTTTAGAGACACCTCAATGAAATAACTTATGGGTGTGCTGAAAGTATCATTAATATCAATCTTTATTAGAAAAACATTGTTTTCCTATAAGTGTTTTTTTGTTATGTATAACATTTGAGGGTGTGCTTATGGTGGGGATTGGCTGGAACAATTGTTAGTCCATGATTCCATGGTAGGTGTAGTGTTGCAAAAAATGTTTGCACACATAGTTCCTGAGTTAGCATGAGAAATTCTACCTATACTTTTCTTAGTGTCTTGTTAAACTACTTATATTTCCAAGGAAAATCTCATGGGTAAACCCAAGGGATGCTTACCCACATTTGTAGATGGCATCTCTAGTAAACCTATTGGCGTAGACCTGTGTGCCTCACGTAGGGGGATTGGAACCTGGCACTTGTTGGCACAGATGTAGCCAAATGCCCAACAACATTGGCTATGGCTGGTTGAGCTAACCCCTTGGGCTAACTGGTTAAACTACTTATGCACAACTAAATCCAAATACAAATTTCTTAAGAACCATAGTTAATTGGCTCTATTTTTAATTTTGAGCCTGGAATCTTTCTTTAGGTAATTGTTGCAACGATTGTTTTCCAACATGAAATTTATGAGCAATCCAATGTCAATCATGTCATTATCTGTTCTGGTGTTGTACTTGACCGAGTGCCTCATGTACATGCTTATATATTTGTTGTACACATTATATCATATATGAAGCTTTGTGCTTGCAATTTGCTTCCTCTTCTTTTGCAGTAGCAGGTACTGAAAATATGGATATTAGATCCTTAATAGCTAGTGGTTGGAAATGCCAAACATGCCTCAAACAAAGTGAAATCATTAGTGCTATCAGCTATGTATTATTCTGTTGCTATGTTGTGCATGGGGTAGGTTTCATTCCATATCTTGGGGAATTCCATGGCTAAACAATGAACATCCTAAAAGACTATGCATTTGTCCTATGAACCGATTCAAATCATTGATTTGTGTGTTGATAGAAGGGCTGCTTCTATGGAGCTTGTCTTCCTTTAATGACCATAGTGTACTTAAAAAGTGACCAAGAAATGGAGATTTACAATTGGATAAAATAGAGTTTGGCAATCCATTATGCTTCTATATGTACCAATAGAGTTGGGTTATCTATAACGCAATCCATAATCCTTGCTCTACCTATTGGCTGGTTTGGATATCTTGCACAATCCAGATTCTCAAGTACATCTCTTTATTTTTTACTATCTGTGGCTAGTAGAGTTATCTTTGCAACTTGTCAATGGTATTCTTGACCTCAAATTGCATTCCAATTTTGGAATGGTGTGCTTCTCTGATAAAACTCTCTCTATATCTAGTATTAGAGGAGAACAAGGTACTGAGGTGATTTGAATACCCATCCATTGGTGCATTAGTTTAGCTGTCAATAACTCTCAAAAAATTTGTATTTTTTTTCATTTTAGGAAATGTAAAGTTTCCAGTGTATAAAATAGAAAAGAAAGTATAATATTTGCCACTCTTTTCATGACCTATTCATGTATTTGATGACTGAAATTGTTCTAGATAGGACATCAATATCATATGGCCTAATATTCTTTTATATGTTTTGAGTTTAAGATTATGTGATGGCTCATAATCATTTTTTGCTAAGCAAGTAGTGAATCTATTGCTTTACAGCTTGTACAATTGCCTACAAATTCTCATATGTATTGTGTAGTTTTGACAGCTCCCGTTGATGTATCTAAATGGTATGCATCATGTTTCCCATGTTGCAAGTACAAATCCAATTATTTTCTTAGATGGCAATTGTTTATGTTTTAAATAGAAATTGCATGTTGGGCATTGTGAACAGAGGCACACCCCTGGGGTGTAGACCAGTTGGCAATCAGGTGCACTGTTAATTGTGACATCATGGGTTTAAACCTCGACTAGCCCTGTGTGCCATGTGTGGGGCAGTGTTGGTACATCTAGGATATAGTGGTAGCGGACCGGAATCGACCCTGTGTCACATGAGTACGAGCCTGAGCCCAGTTGCCAATTCCCCTAGTTACCAAAAAAATGTGAACAGAGGCACGGCACAAAATCTTTGTCACAGGCTTTTTGTTCCCTGCTTGTCCAAACAATTGTAAATATTTCTTGCAAGCTAATGGCAAATCAATGCTAGAATATCTCTCTAGAAGTTAGCTATACCCAAAAAGGTTGAGTTCACTTGTGTTATTAACTTATTTGGTGTAGGACACTCTGAAAGAATTCATAAAGCTTTGACCTTAGTGGGGGCCTGATTATACACATGAACAGTAAAATCCAACTAGGAAATAGAAGCACTTGTCAGTGTCTGGTGCAGACCTGCCAACCCACAGTGAGAATGTGGGTGCCTAATAAGCACGGAGTTATGTTCGAGTCCTGAGCTTCTGGAACTCAATTAAAAACAATTCAATTGGTATATTTCCACTTTGTTTTTGTGTGAATTAATAACATAAGGTGTTCGTTCTTTGATTAGATTAAGCCTACATTTGTATATGGCATCTCTATCCCACAATCAAGGATTTTCCTTACTAAAACCACAAATGTTGCAATTTTTTATTGACATTTTGATGTATCAAAACACGAATGAACCTTTTTAGAGTGTTGCTATGTGATTCTCAGACTTGTGACAGGACCATTATGTATACTTGTTACAAATTTGCTATGCTTTTTTTTTCTTTACCAGCGATTACCTTTTAGCTATTTTTCTTTTGATGGTAAGCTTTTATATCAGTTTTTTGTACTGAGAATTGGTTTTAAACCTCAAACTTTAAATACAATCCTCCATTCTAAAATTTGGCTTAAACATTCTTTCTTATATTATCAGGCCTTTATTATGGGTTGGGATATTCTTATTGTATTGTATTACTTGTATTCCATTAAAACTCTGAGCCGTGAACCAAATAAAATGAACACTACGTGGTGACATCTTAAATGTTTCAAATTTCTTAATTCCTTGTACCTGCTGCAGGAAGAATCTCTTCATGAACTTCTGGCTGCCCCACAAGACGAAAAAGAAGAGTCAGCATATTGGTACGAAACTGAAGATGTACAAAAGCCGTATATGATCGATATCTCAACATCAAATTCTTTATTAGATATGAGTGTTGAGAAATGGCAGCATGTTGAAAATTGTGATTCAGAGTGGGAATTTCTTTGAGACACTCCTAGGTCTAATAATATTAAGTTACCATAAAATGAAAATAAAGCTACCTTCCAATGCAGTAGTGCCTCATTCTGGAGTCTAGTCCTTGGGACTGGCAACATTATCCAGATCCTCTGGCAATAGTTGCATTGCCATCCAGTATGGCTGTGGTTTGGTTCAAGTGAGTTATCTTCCTGAAACTATACCTTTGACGTTTTACTATTCTTGCGAATTTAAGTTCAGAGCACCCCACAGCATATCATTCTCAATCTGAGTGACATTATCATCCAGATCAGGTTATTGCAGCAGGACTCTGCAGCATTTAACTATCTGTTTCAGATACCCTTTTGGAAAGTGGGGTTAGTTCAAGGATTATCAAAATTCGAAGTTATGATACTCGTTTCCCTCAACATATTGGATAGATGGTTGAGGCATTAAATAACAGCAGTAGAAGATTTGCTGAAAATTCAACTTTATTAGAAAGGTAAATATGCTCCGTTCAAAGCAGAGGACGTGACCTTTAACATGTCTGAAAAACTGTATTCAATCAAGGTTACTGTTTGCCTATATATATGTATCGGTGAATAAGCTGTTTTATAGTTCTACCTGTCATTTACTGGTTTAGTTGCTACCTCCATATAGGTTTTGCTTCAGCCAGATTTGTTGAATGCATATTTACTATGGGTTGTGTGTTGATGCGTTAAAGTCGATATCAAGAAAGTGACTTTGGAATATTAATCAATGCATGTAAAAAGAGCATCAATCAGTGTCTTCAAAACAGTCGTGCCTCGTGATTTTTTTTCTCAAATGTCATTTCCCTAACAATACTTAATTGCATTATTTGTTCTGTTCATGTTATTGTCATGGCAATTGTTGTAAATGATAGAATTATACAAGATGCAGTAGCCATTGCAAGTAAATCCTAGTTTACATGGTTGTAACATTGGATCCTTACCTTTACTGAATTTGATAATTTACCCCAATCATCGTGTTCCAGAAGAGAGGCATCGACTATAATCATTCTACCATTAACTATTGATTGTATATTCGTTTCATTTTTGTGATTACTAATAAGGGGGCGAGGGTAAGTGTCTACCATTAACTATTGATTGTATATTCGTTTCATTTTTGTGATTACTAATAAGGGGGTGAGGGTAAGTGGAAAAAGAGTAAATTATTACACTAATGAGGGTGAGGGTGAGGGTGAGGGGAAAAGAGTAAATTGTCTAGAAGTTAGGTGCTAGGTGCATTTGAAAGAGAACTTCCACTGTCTTAGGTATTTCATTTTTTGGAAAATTTTCATCATGTTAAAAATGGTTACAACATCTTAATGCTTTTTTCTTTTATATTTTTTGCTTTTTTCTTTTCTATTTTTCAAATGTATTTTGATTGAGTAAAACTTAGGTGGCAAACATAGTTATGTAGTTAGATACCCTCTTCTTTGTGGTTTGTAAATAATGGTTATATATCAATAACATATTGTATATATTGTATTTTGTAATATAATTTGTTTTTCATATAAATTTTGTATTATTAATAAATTTCATAAAATTAATTGCGAATAAACTATGTTTTTTTAACTTCTATGTATTGAAAGTGGCTTCTACAATTTGAATAAGAATGTTATAACAATATACAAGCTTGTCAATATAAGGATGACACTTGCATCATGTCATATTTGGTAAATGCAATTTCTCTCATTTAATGAAGTTAATAAAATAAAGTGATTTCTATAATTCTAACAAGAATGTTATAACAATATACAAGCATGTCAATATAGTGATGAAAATCATATATTCTGTCTTCATTGTATAAGGTTTTTTGCCTATGCAATTTCTATCATTGAGTAGTTCATAAAATTAATTGTGAACAACTTGTGTCTCTATGATTTATGGAATAAATGTTATTCCCTCAATTTTAATAAGAATGCCAAAACAATATACAGCAATTTCTATCATTGAGTAGTTCATAAAATTAATTGTGAAAAACTTGTGTCTCTATGATTTATGGAATAAATGTTATTCCCTCAATTTAATAAGAATGCCAAAACAATATACAGCATGCCAATATAGATACACAATTATTTTACATATTGATATCGTCTTTGTACACCATTTTTCAATGAGAGCAACACACAAATGATAATAATAAACATTAGTGTGAAAACAATATTTAAATAATATTTGTGTAACAATTTAAAAAAATTACAATATTAAATCCATTAATGTGCCCAGGTTTAAAAAATAATGGGGAAAATAATGCAAGATTATAGTACTTCAATTATATTTAAGTGTATGTGAATAATTCAAAAAATTTCACAATATTTAAATAATAATTGTGTAACAATTTAAAAAAATTACAATATTAAATCCATTAATGTGCATAGGTTTAAAAAATAATGGGGAAAATAAGGGGGAAAATAATGCAAGATTATAGTACAATTATATTTAAGTGCATGTGAATAATTCAAAAATATTTGAAAGATCAAATTCATTAGTGCATAGATTTTACAGACAATGGTGAAATTTATATAAGTTTATATGCAATATATCATTGGTTACATTCTTTAGCAGTTAAAAGAGTAGTTAGTCAATCAGTGGAATCTCTTCTCCATACTGGGAGATCTACTATTATTGAATTAGTTTGTTGGCATTGGGAATGATGTGCATTGTATCCCACTTGTATTTATATAATGTTGTAGTCTAAATGTTGTATGAATTGGCTCTATTTTGTCTACTTAAAATATTTTAAGAAGAAGGGAAACCAACTCTTTTTTCTTGAAATTTGGCATTAACCGTTTTGGATTGATGGAATCGAAAATATCAAATGTTAACATTGCACATTTAGTTACACCTAAGGGTATTCAAGAGTTTTGAATTCATTTCTGCACTAAAAAAACTATTTCATCAAATCTAAATTTGTAATTTGCACAAAGATTCTTGGAATGGATTTTGATGAAGTATAAAACTAGAAAAAGTCGAAATCGTAGAATGCTTAGACTTCATTTAAATATAATAAAACAATAGGTTACATTGCATTCGTGCTTGGATACATGTTGCAAACACAACCCAATACACTAATTCTACACTATGATCATCACAAGGAACATCTTAATAATTTGGTCACTTTATTTTATGTAATAATTTTTAATGATATTGGTACAATAGTTCAACTAACTCGCATTGTTTTCTTGGCCTATCTTTGTGGGCTTTATTGGTTTATGTCTATCCTTATGTATCTAACCCTATGCATATTGGCCATTGTCTCAATTTGATATTTTAAAATCATTAATGAAGGATAATGCACACTTTTTTTAACTTGATCACCCTTGAATGCTTGATTAAGGAGATGGCTGGAATTTCTAAGCTAATGATGTTGATGTAACTAGTGAAAGGGTAAGGCTAATAAGGTCGCATATGCTCTAAGTTGAAAAAAAAATCTCCAAGTTGTTAGATTATGTAAGATATAATTGAAGTAAAGGATGTTAGATATGCTTGCATTGGATGGAGGCTATGAGAAAATAGAAGAACTTGAAGAGCAAGCTGGAAGGACTTGATGTGAACAAATGTAAATGATTTGGTGAAGATTAATATTTAAGATAGAGGATGTCTTTATATTCTGAACTCCAATTTAATCAAGAAAGATGAGATTAAGGGATCTTAAGGTTGTTAGATTGTGTAAGATAGAATTGAAGCAAAGGATGCTCAATATGCTTGCATTGGATGAAGGCTATGGGAAAATTGAAGAACTTGAGGAGCATGATGGAAGGACTTAATGTAAACAATGGAAAATGAATTGGGGAAGACTAATTCCTAAGATAGAGGATGGATTTATATTCCCGATTTTGCTTTAATCGAGAAATATGGGATTAAGGGAAATGCATGAAGTGATATATGTTAAACAACTTGGCTATTGAATTGAGAATTATGGTATAAAGGGAAGTGCATGAAGTCATGTATGCTAAATAATTAGGTTATTGAAGTATTATTGTGGAAACATAAAAAAATTAAAACCTTATTTCAAATATAGGGGGAATAAGCAATTAGAAAAGTATCATATCACTTTAGAGTTATCAATCCATATTTTGTACTAGTAATTTGTAACATGAAAGTATTTGTTATAAAGCATTTAATAACAAGAAAAAAGTTCAAACCATGGGGTTGCACCATAGGTATGGCAAGAAGATGGAGAGAATGATGAGCTTAGTAAGTTGGCATGCAATATTTTCTTAGTTGATTTTCCTGTATGGAAAAGGTGTTATATAGTCATTGATGGTTAAGTGTAAATTATTTTGTTACCTAAAATATTTAATAAATAGGTATTGGGATAAATTGATGTTATTATTATTATTATTAGTATCATAAATATTCATGAAAAACCATGAATGGCCCATGATAATAAATTGAAGAGAAGTCATTGGGGATGTAAACAAAACTCAACAACATAAAACCTACAAAACTAAGTCTGGAACCAGTAACTCCAAAAAAATAAGAACGTGGATCTATTGAATGAGAACCAAGTACAAGCTCAAGAGGGAGAACTTTGCACTGAAGGAACTAAGTCAGACTGTCTTGGCAAATTTCTCCTACCACTTGCGTCAAAAATAACTTTCTTATGGCTGTGGGGTTAAGGGTTTCGTGTTGTCTAGCTCTCCATCGATTGTGTCAGTGAGTTGATCATGTGATTGCTTACAACTTGGAAAAGGTTGAAAGCAGGAAGTAATCAACTTGATATGGGTTAATTTGGAAGATTTGTCTATAGTAAGATATGACATATGTCAAACGTTTCTTGAAAGAAGCTTGCTAGTATGATCTTTTATTCTCATATGCCATAAATTCTTGGAATGATTTGTGAGAGTCCCTAAAAAGGTAGAAGAACCACTGGGTGAAAACGCGAAGGTGGGAAACAATTCCGTGACAATTTGCTTTTTTTGTTGTTCTAATTTCCGTTTTCTCGCCCGAGACAAAAGTCAACATATTTTCTCGGGCGAGAGTTGTTATATTTCTCGGGCGAGAGATTAACCACAGTTAAACATCTCTCGCCCAAGAGTTATTCCGCAGTTATATAATTGTTCACCCGAGAGTTATTCCGTAGTTAGATACGTTCTCGTTCGAGAGTATAACCATATTTGTATATTAAACTCTCGGACAGGTTTCTCTGCCGAGAGTTTAGATTCTCTTTAAACTCTCAGACGAGAAATGTTTAAGTATATAAGTGAAAACAAACCTTTCCCCCGCTGCTTGTCGTTGTTCTCCTGTCGCTGCTTTTTGCTTGTCATTGTTTGTGGTAAGCCTGCTGCTTGGCTGAGAGAGAAACAAGTTGGTTATAGAGCCTAGCCTTGTTCAAACCGAAGGGAGGGCCATGCCAATGAAGGGAGGGCCACTGCAATGAAGGGGAACGACGACGAACATGAAGGGAAGTCGAAGGAACCGCTTGCACAGGTAATTTCTAAATCATTTCTTTGCATACTTGCATCATGGTAATTTTGGAAAATTACAGTAGTTAATTTCTGAATTTTATAGTAGGAAATTTATAGGGTGGTTCCAAACCCTCCTAACCCTAGTTAGTGGCTAGATTCATTTTGTTGGTTCTTCCTCTAGCAAACCAGCTACGAGACCTACTAGATTCAATTTGTTGGTTCTTCCTTTTTATTTGGTCATAGGTGATGTACCGCCTTCCTATGGCATGCAGTTATCTTGACACTAGGGAACCTCTATGGAGGGAGTATCCAATTCGACCTATAATATGCCACTATCTCGGTCTTCGAGTGGGAACTTCTAGATTATACAGGTAACCTAAAATTACTTTTTTCATTAGTGATCCAAAAAAATCCCACTAAGTTTCGTTCCTATACCTATGATGAATTGGGAACCTACTCCTTAGTCACCAACCCTCTTCTCAAATCCAAACATGAATGCATATTGTGGCAGAAGAGCTGCCCCTTGAATCCTTAGGGTTGTGGCGTTTTTTTTTATGGGCTTGTAACAGTGCATGGAGAAAAGATATACAGTCGAAGATTGATTTTGTATTTTTTATTACACAAATAAATGAAAATTAGTATATTGTATTCATATATTGAATACAATGGTCGTTGGGTGCCAATTTTTAGGTATAAAATTTATGCTCATTGTAATATGGGAGATTGAGAGAAAGCTTGGTCGGTTAAAAATCCTTTTAGTTTCCAGAATATAATTCACTCATGCTATGCTTTTGAAAATTCTTGTGATGTACACAATGTTGCAAGAGAGAGAAAATAAAAAACTGAAAGCATCTAGATGGTGGGGTTAAATAACACACGGGTTTTTTGTGTTGTTTGCAAATTTCCTGATAGTTATACACAGGTGTGAAGGAAAACCATCTTTTTGGATATTTGAGTTGCTTTAAGAATTCATGTAAAGGTTGCCACCATTAATTTCTCTATTGATATTCTATGGTTGTCACCTTAGGTATCCCCAAAGCTAGTCTGGAGTATCCTGAACTTTTCATTACCTCTAGTATGTTGTTCTTGCAATGAATGACCTATTGAATCATTGATAACTGTTGAGCTAGTAGTTTAGTCCCAAATATCCTCTCATCTACCTTGATACAACAGATGTTGTAGAGAGATTCCTAATTTAGTCCAAAGGTTTCAAGCACTACATGAAGAATCGATTTGTATCATGGTAAACTTTGGTTCTTCCTTGCTATATCTTTCATCTTCTTACTGTGTTTAATAATTGTCAACTTTTTTCAAATGGTTGATATGTAGCACTTGGTAGGCATGAGTTTACACTATCAATTGTTAGAACTTACCGTTAATCTTTTGGTTGGTAAATGAAAACAATTTGCAAAATGTCTTAGGCCTCTCATGATGGGTTTTCTCTTGGCACTTTGCCATAGTCGAACTAATGCATTGTTGTATGAGCATTCTACTCCTATGGGTGTGGATAAACACCTGATTGGTTTGAAAAATGTTCCCAAAGGTAAGAATAAAGAGGCTTGTACTTGAATGTTTCTCAACTCATTTGCATTAAAAATTTAAGGCAGATTTGTGCCTATACCTATGATGAATTGGGAACCTACTACTTAGTCACCAACCCTCTTCTCAAATCCAAACATGAATGCATATTGCGGCAGAAGAGCTGCCGCTTGAATCCTCAGGGTTGTGGAGTTTTTTTACTAGCATACATTTGCCAAGATTAATAGTGATGTTTTCCATTTTTTCTACTAGTGAGTTACATGAACGTCGAAAATGAATAATGTCTATCATTTCAAAGTGGGTGAAGAAACCTTGTATTCTTTAACATTCTAAACATAATTGGTTTTTTCATGAGGTTGTACTTATCATCTTCTATTATTACAACTGAGTTTCCCACCACTTTGACTTATATGTTTGATTGTTCGTCATTATACCAAGTCCCCATACTAAAGTTTCTTCTTACTTTCCTTCAAAGCCTGAGATCACCTTCATGCACCTACCATCCTTGTTAGTTATCAAAATTTAATCCAATTCTAATATAAATATAAAAATAAAAATATTTAAAAAACTATTATTTATATTACCAACCACATCTTACTAGTGTTCAACTTCTTTGCACTCCATCAACACTCTTCTTCAGTTAACTCAAGTTGTCCATTCACTTTCTCCTTGAATATTGACCACAATTCATCATTTTTAAGATGTTTTTAGTTAGAAAACCCTAGCTATCATCTCCTTTAATGCCTTGTTCATTCCGCTCTGTTGTATCAATTTTTACTACAATCCCCTACATTTTTTACAACCCCACTCCCTGCAACCATATATCATATTATCCAAGGTCGGCCAATATTTTTAGCTGGGGACAGAGTGATGTTCACATCAAAAGTGAGATAAGTATAATGGGTTAATGCAAATGGATTAATGTAGATGTGAATGATGACAAATTAATAAGGGAGCTAAAGACATGAGTCAGATGAGGGAAGATAATGCACATGTTTATATTTCTTATTTTCCTTGCACTATATAGGTATTTTATTTTGACCAGAAAGGACTCTTAGCTCACCAAGTACTAATCTTTTAAAATGTTAATTCTCTTGGATATCATATATCAATTTCATATCTTAAAATGACTCAACACTGCTTTGTAGGATTTTATACAATAGGTATGGCATTGATAGTCAATGCTACATTTTCAACCCAAAATGTTGTCATAGTTGCTCCATTCCATACTTTATAGGGAGGTGTATGGAGAAGAATATTAGATGATACATGTAGTAGCACTCAGGTTACTATGATTCAACAAAATCTTCATAAATTATGAAGTTGTTTGGTAGTGAAATTGAAACTAATAGCCTGCACCAAGTGGAAGGTTCAATTAGAAAAAATAAGAGAATGTATCAAGCTCTTGATTGTCAATCATCAAAGAATGAAATAGAATCAACTTCCCAAAGTATCTCCCATAGTGAAATATATTATGGCCATATTAGCTCACTCTCACATCAAACCATAGAAAAATATCATTCATACTGAAGGTTGGATTGAGGTGGAGAGAAACATAGATAGTACCATGTTTCTAATGGTCCAATAGAAATGAGTAAGCCTTAGAAAGCTTCAACATCAAAAGAACACAACTTCCCAAGCTACCCAAAACACCAAGAAATGAATGTCTCGTACATTCTTTTCAATTAATATTTTGAAGGGTTTATTAAAAATATAAGCACATTGGATGCACAATTTAATATTGTATCCAATGATTATCCACATGAATAATTTTTAGTAAACCTATAGGGAGATAAATTGAAAATACATGAAAATGTTTGTTTTTAATCTCCCTCTAAATTTTTAATTTAAAATTTATGTAACAGAATTTAATGCATAACCAAGAGATGAGGTAGATAAGAGAGTTTTTTTTCAAGGCGGTGGTAACGAAAGATATCATTACAATAGTTAAGCACAATAAAACATAATTCAACAAACATAGAATTGCAAGAAACTGAAATATTTTGATACACAACAATTACCGCATATGCAAACATTATTGAAATTGTTAGATTGACGCATAAGGTCATTTTATACATCATGAAGATGTAATTCACTCCCTTGAAGTGAGGAAGGTGATATCCGTAGAGATTGATGATGGTGCATAACAAACTCATTTTTTATTTTTAGTGCACCATCCAATTGCTTTGGTATAACTACTCAACTAGTTTAATTGATGAGTAGTCCCACATAGATGATAATGTTCACAAGTGCCTTAGGTGAGACTTTACCTTTCTCAGGAATATATTGAAAACACTAATACTCGTGGACATTATTGATGGCCCACACACTGAATCTTAGGGTCTAGTGTTTAGTTCCAACACTAAACTAAGGTAAGGGAACTCAAAGGAAGGTGGTCCAACATGACCAAGGGATGGTAGAGAGATATCTATGTCATGGAGCACACATGGATACGACACATAATTGGGCCACACCATGACATTCCTTATGGGTAGGCATATGTGAGTACTAATGAACCAAATTTATATGCTACAAGTGGTATAAATCTAAAGTACATTCTCATAAAAAATTGAATGCATATTTGGTTAGCAACTAGTTGTAATATCATAATATAGTGTCCATGACACCTACAGAGAGACTATATTTCTTGGAACAACAACAAAAGCAAATGAATCACGTACACAACATTTTGTATTTCATTAAAGAGTCAACTAAACATTTATACAATTGGTTGTAATATTTCAAGCATTGGATTTTTGCACCCCACCCCCTAACCAAGAAAACCTTTGATCCATAATAACAAACAAAATATCTTTCTATCGGAATCCTAGGTTACCATTGGAGACCCCACTTCATTGCCTATATGAGACACTCACCGTTACACCTTTCTCTAGCCTCATTTTTCCCACTTTTTTTCCACCATCACCCTCTATGCAATTCTAGGGGGACGATGGTCAGTCTATGCAATATAACACTTTTGATTATAGAAGATTTCTAAGAGATTAGTTGTTTGAAAGTCATTTCCAGATTTCTTTTTCTTGCATTTTGTAGTTTGCTTTAGTAGCTTAGTCAATCTCTACCAGAATAAGACATCAAAGATCAAGATCTAATAGGGGAGATATGATCTTGTGGTCCAATTCTAAGCTAATCCTGTGGTGTTAGTTTACCTCGTTGTTTGATTTGGTATTATTACATTTTGAAGTGTGCTTGCTAGCATTAATTTAGGCTAGAATAGGTTCTAATGTTGCATTTCATGTGCCTACATCTCTAAGTTTATGATTAACCTGGTTGATTTCTCATTTTGTCTTAACAAGGACACATGGATCGTCCAGAGACATCTACCATCAATGCTAGACGAAGACATGTGATGCAGTCAGGTATATTCTATTGTTAATCTGAAATATATTTTTCTTGTTTGACATGTTTTGACGTGTTTATTAATCTGTGGAAAATTCTTATCAGGAACAGGTTCACAGCTTCAGGGTGAAGTAATCTTGACTTCTATGCAACAACACTCCATGAGGTCATCGTCAGGTAAATTCAATTGTTATTCAATTTATGCTCAAGTGTATATAATCATAAATATTTTTATACACAACTTTCTAAGATTTTGTTGTGCATAGGTGGTGCCTCTCACAATGACAGACGTCTGTCTGAGGGGTCTACAGGTGCCAGTGGACAATCTCAAAGGACACGCTTAGTGTCTCATACGCCACCGCCAGGTAGAGATTGTTTACATACATTCTGACTAGAATTCTTGTTTGACATGTTTATTAATCTGTGGAAAATTCTTATCAGGCACAAGTTCACAACTTCAGGGTGAAACAATCTTGACTTCTATGCAACAACACTCCGTGAGGTCATAGTCAGGTAAATTCAATTGTTATTCAATTTATGTTGAAGTCTATATAATCATAAATATTTTTTTACGCAACTTTCTAAGATCTTGTTGTGCACAGGTGGTGTCTCTCGCAATGACAGACGTCTGTCTGAGGGGTCTACAGTTGCCGGTGGACAAACTCAGAGGACACCCTTAGTGTCTCATATGCCACCACCACGTAGAGATTGTTTACATACATTCTGACTAGAATTCTTGTTTGACATGTTTATTAATCTGTGGAAAATTATTATCAAGCACAGGTTCACAGCTTCAGGGTGAAGCAATCTTGACTTCTATGCAACAACACTCTGTGAGGTCATCATCAGGTAAATTCAATTTATGTTGAAGTCTATATAATCATAAATATTTTTTTACACAACTTTCTAAGATCTTGTTGTGCACAGATGGTGTCTCTCGCAATGATAGACGTCTGTCTGAGGGGTCTACAGCTGCCGGTGGACAAACTCAGAGGACACCCTTAGTGTCTCATACGCCACCACTAGGTAGAGATTGTTTACATACATTCTGACTAGAATTCTTGTTTGACATGTTTATTAATATGTGGAAATTTTTTATCAGGAACAGGTTCACAGCTTCAGGGTGAAGCAATCTTGGCTAGTATGCAGCTTCACTCCCTGAGGTCATCGTCAGGTAAATTCAATTGTCATTCACTTCATGCTCAATTCTATATAAACATAAAACTTCTTTTACACAGATCTTTCTAAGATCTTGTTGTGCACAGGTGGTGGCTCTCAAAATGACAGACGTCTGTTTGAGGGTGGGTCTACAGGGGCCGTTGGACAACCACAGATGGCACCCTTAGTGTCTTATTCTTCAAATACGCCATTTCTAGGTAGATGATTGTTTATATACATTTTGACTATAATTTTTGTTTGACATGACTGTTTTATTTGTGAAAAATTACATGATTTTTCCTGTAAACTTACATGTGATTGCCAATATTTGGTTTCCTACAGGGGCTTCTGGACATTCTAACAATAATGATGGTTCATAAGACTTTATTTCTATTTATCACCATGTTCATGATAATGTAGAGGTTCCATCAGGTATTTAAAATGAACACATTTTATTTAAATGTTTATAATTTGATTGACAAATTATATATATATAGTTTTTAATACTTGCACATGCATTTTACTTCTTACAGGGTTTGCTACTGCTGATCCTAATCCACCTCCCCGGACAAGGAGAGGTCATCGGGTGCAGCAGTATGCTCGCAATGAAAGATATGATCCTCTTTATAGTCATCCTAGAGATGTTCCCGAGGAGACTCCTTGGGAAGACAACATCGCTATGTTGACTGTGGAAGAGATGAAGGAGCATTCATCGAGATTGCAGGAAGAACTTGACACTTCAAATATCGCTTTTGGTTCTCAACAGTGTCTCCAGATTGTTTTGCACAATCTGAACAGTTTGATTGAGACATATCTTGGGGTTGGACCATCAACCCATATTTTTCATGACATGATGCGTAGGAGGCGGTTGTCAGTGATGGGTCGCCACAAGTTTGAAGAAATAAAAAAACTTGTCACAAAAGAAATGGTCTTTTCATGTTTTGACTTGCGGCCTGAAGACAAAAAACGTCTAAAGATCGCAAGATTCAATGATCCACTGATTGCACCGCATATTTATTCCAGGTTCCTGTGTACATATGGGAAGTTCCCTAATAATGACGAGGTTCCTCAGTATTTTGTTAAGATGCTGATTGCAGAGTTCCGGTTTCACATGGACCCCAACTATATAGATACGGGATCCAGTTTCTATGGTGCTGGCAAAGGTCGTACATATGAACGACCTAATGCACGACGAGATGTTCAGTATAGGCGTCCGATGCCTCGGTTAGTACAACCACGTCCTAGAGTCGTTTATTTGCCAGAGGAGTTGGAAATGACATCCCAAATAGAAAGAGGGGTGAGGGAAGAGATAAGAGAGCGTGTTGGGGATACATTGGCAGGGGTGGAAATCGGCATAAATACTTTGTCATCTTCAACCAGTATGGATGAAATCCCATTTGATGATTATTCTGATGATCGCTTAAGTAGCATGACTCGATTAGAGCTTCAGGAGTATGCAACATACTGTAGAGATAATTATAAGCGAGTCATCGTTGGACAAAATCAAAACAGAGGTAAGGTACGTAAGTATGCAATAATATTTTTCAATTTATTATATGAAATCTAATTTTTTTATTCTCCAAATCTAATGTCTATAAATTATATGGAATTTATGCAGTATACCAGATTCATGAATGATGACAACTTTGATGATACGGATTTTATTGACCGGCCAGAAACAAAGGCTAGTGGCATGAATACGCATGTTGAGGAAATTGTAGTTTCTCAATTTCCACCAGGGACACAGGTATGGATATTCCTGTTTCATGTCTTATAATCATTGGTCTTAGCTTTAGCTTAAAAGGTTTACCTCCTGGTTTTATGGGTATTCTGTGTTATGTACATAATACTGAATTTATATTCATGGTATTCTGGGTATTCTGTGAATTTTTTACTGTTAAAAATGATTACTCGTGCCTAGATTATGAGATTAGGGTTTTTTCATGCCTAGAAGACTAGCCAAAATAGCTCCCAATGTACACAACTCACACTTGCAACTTGAATTAGCAACTTACACTTGCAACTTGAATTAGATTTAATGACAGCTCACACTTGTCTTTGAACTTATCTTGGTAACTCGACTTGACATTGATGATAACTCAAAAGGTCTTGTCCTTATTATCATATTTATGCTTTAAAGTTTTCATGATAAGTCTTTAGTTTAGTCGAATTTTGGCCTTTCATTGTTGCCTCTAATTCGATCAGCAATAGTTCCTAAGAAGGACAGACCCTCTCATAAGTTTCTACCTTTTGGGGGAAGTGTTACAAGGATCGAAGCCTACTGAAGTGAAATATATTTTGGAAATGTTCTTGAAAATCTATCAAACTTCAATTTCATCTGCTGAAAGGTTGCAACTTCGATCTAGTGGAACTAAAATTTGCTCTGGATTCAGTTTTCTCTTTAGGTGCTAGAAATAGAATTTAGAGGGCACATCCCTAGATTCAATCCATTACATGCACCCCCTAATCCTAGCCCCTCTTGCCTTGTAATATTCAAATATTTAGAGCCATGATTCCAACTCACTAATTGTCTGTATTTTATTAAAAGGTCCCACTTCCATCCATGATTGAGCTTGCTGAAGCTGACTTTGAACTTGATTTTCTTTTCCTTTCCTAGTCTTGTTCAATGTAAATTCATAAATTTCAATTCAACCTTGTTCCCTGTACTTTAGAAAGTATATCACTATAAACTATGAATCATTAGAATAACAAATTCTTGCTTAGTTTTGGGTTTTACAATATCTTCTCCTCGAAGTTTTATGATTTTTATGAAGTGAAATTCATGGTGTTGTCCTATTTCTGTGTTTTATACCCCTACAAAGTCCAGACAACTAAAGAAAGAACAAAATTATTGCATAGAAAAACTATACTACATTCTCAGGGTTATAAAGTGTTCCCAAAAATTCTGTACCTAAACCTAGTAGGATCCTGAGAATAAAGGGTGTAGACTACTCCAAGTGTAGCTAGGGTTTTCACCCTAGCTTGTGCAAATGAGCACCTACTAAGGAGAAATGACTCCTTAGTAGTAGTTCAGAAAAACAGTAAATGAAAGACAGTACAGTAAAATAGTAACTACTCTAAGCATGTGCATAAAACAGAAAAGACAAGATAATAAAAATGGTTTTTGTATTGATTATACCTCCAATGTGAAGGTTGGGGAAGCCTTTGCAGCAGTCCAAGAGTGTTGCTTCCAAGCTCCAGTTTTGTTCCTTTCTCTTTCTTCAAAGGGTTTTGGAAATGGGCCAAAGGGGCATTCAAATGTGAAAGTAGCTCAAGGGTGAGCTAGGGTTTCAGGAGTGATTTTGGCAAAGTAAGGGTGTGGTTGACTGTGGATCTGAAATGAGGGGCCTCCATCACCTATTTATAGGTTTTTAGTGGTGGAGTGCTGGCCCATGGTTTTGGGCACCATATGGTTTAGGTAGCTGTATAGGGTTTTTGCTTCATTTTCCCCTCTTTTTCCTCTTTTTTGTATTTTTTTATTCCCTTTTTAGAGGGTTTTTGCTATTTTGGAGGAATTTTGGATTATTTTGGGAGAAAAAGGGGTTTTTTGGCCTTTTGGAGGCTTTTTTAATGGTTTTATAGCTTTTTGGAGGCTTTTTAATGGGGTTTTAAGGTTTTGGAGGCAAATATGGTAGTAAATATGGACAAATGAGTCATATAATGGAGTAGATGAGGTAGTGAGCACTTTTTGGGTGTTAACAGATTGCCCCCTGATGTGTGAGGGTAGGAGCTCATCGTATGGCCGATAGACATCATAAGTCTTTTATGGTTTTCCTGGGGTGTGGAGAGGAGAAGAAATGAACTAGAGCCCGGAACAACGGTCCCGAACAAAATGCAAAAATGGAAAGTACATGACCTCAATAATGAATGAGGAAGAATCTGAACATATGGACGAGGCGATCATTCCCATGCTCGTATCAAGATATAGAACAATAAAAAGAGGGTCCAAAAAATGGGGACCTGAAATATACATGGCCTCAAATAATGAATGAGGAAGAATCTCAATATATGGACGAGGCGGGCATACCCATGCTCGTATCAAGATACATAAAAAATAACTGTGAGGCCCGAAAAAGGGGGAACCTGGAAGATACATAGAGAACCACTGCGTACATCATAAGGGTCCAGAGGGGACACAAATCTGGGACATACTGCTGGGATGACCATGTCTGGGATGAAGAACTAATGCACTGGAATAACTACAGTGCTGCTGAGTGTGGTACCAGAGGAACTGATGAGCTGCTGGATCATAGTGACGGGGAGTCATACCCTCAATGGTACACTAAACTGGGTACTCAAGGAAGCATATAACTGGATGGCTTCCGAATACAATCGCCAATGCAACTCGGACATCCACAGGAACATATAACTGGGTGTTCCGAAGTGACTCACCAATGTGCTAGAATCGGGGGAAATCCAGGGTCTTCGACCAATAACTGAAGGGATATATACCCTATGCGATTCTCAATGATGCGATCAAGGTGTTGAAGTTGAGCATGTGAGAAACAACCACTCGAAGAGGCAATGATGACTCATCTCAAAATGGTCCATAGGCACTCACCACAGATGGTGATGGGTCCAAGGCGCAGGGACCTCTGGGTCTATCCTCTAGAATAGAGGGGCTATCGTCGACAGAGGGAGACCTGCAACTAGCAAGGCAATGATGTTTCCTTGATAGGAGCATGAGGTGAAGAACCGAAGTGAGAGTACTGATGGTAGGACTATTAGACTGTGGGGAATAACTGGGAAAGTAGAGTGGGTGGACTCAAACTTCCTTTGTTCAGAGTATGATGACGGGGGATGATCGGGAAGCATATGAAACTGATCGGTGGGAAAGGGATCATAGCTGTAATGAATCAAGGACAGTGACTGGGATGAGTGATACTCGAGTTGGTGTAAAATGGCAGGAGACTGCATAATACTCTGAATAAAGGAGACCTGATTAGGGGTGCTGCCGAGATGATCGATCAGAGTGCCAAGAGGCACGGGGGGACTTCTTCATGGGTTAAGGAACTAGAAGAAGTGTGTTTAAAATGGTACTGTCGTGTGGATTTATACGAGCCCAGGACAATTCATTCTCGTGATTGCTTTCAATTTTAAGGAGTCTGAAAGCGATAGGAAGACTCTGAAATAATGGAATGGTACCGTCGTGTGGATTTGTACGAGCCCAGGACGGTGCATGCTCGTGGTTGCTTTCAATTTTAGAGAGTTTGAAATCAATAAGAAGACTCCAGGGGGTTGCTTTTTCATGTGTTAGTCTCCAAGGCCCGAAGAAGCATAAAAGGATGCAATGAAGAACTATTCTAACTGGTGTGACTAGAGTATTCATTTTTTGTAATTAGTCTACTAGGTTCGGAAAAGGGTTAAACTTATACTAGATAGACGCCCTTTCAGGTACTTCAATGAGCATGAAAGGAAGCAAGATTGCTCGACGATATTTTCATTGTTTTAGGAGTCAGAAAAGAGCTTAACAGAAACTCCCTAAGTGCCTTTTTCGTAAAGGACTTGTCCGACCCAAAAAAGGGATAAAATTATACCGAACAAAAGGAATGGTCAGGCAAGGAGGAAGTGCTAAATCAAGGAACATTGATGATGACCAAGAACGAGGGTAGGGGGGAACACTAGTGGGCCTCCTTGCGGGATAATGAATGGTGGAAAAATAACGAAATAATTGCGGTATGAAAGGAGTGAATGGCTCATGTAAAAAGGTGGAACAATCCGATGGCGGCTGATGTGATGTGCAAACCGAGGCAGCAAGGTGTCGAGACACAATGTTGAAACTGTACCTGGTGAGAGTGAGGAATGACCTCAAGCATCATCACGAGCTCGAAAAAATGAATCCAGTGATATAAAAAGTGTCAAAAATGGAGAACGGATGAAGTGGCATGCAAACCGAGGCGACGGGGGGCGTTTTGGAAAAAATACCCGAAAAAATCTGGGGGTGAGAGTGAGAAATGATCTCAAGCATAATCACAGGCTTGGAAAAATGAATCCAATGATATAAAGTATATCAAAAATGGGCTACGGTCGATGTGGCACGCAAATCGAGGAAACAAGGTGTCGGGAGACAATATTGGAACTGTATAGAGTGAGAGTAAGAAATGATCTCAAGCATCATCACGGGCACGGAAATATGAATCTGGTGGTGCAAATGGTGTGAAAAACGGAGGTCATAAGGACTCCGGAATGGTCAAAGGAAATAACTAGGTTAAAAAATGGTTGCAAATAAAGGTGAGCCCACCAAGCCAAGGATGTAGTGGTGGGGAAAAATGATGACCCACGGGGGTAGAATACTAGGTGTATCAAATCAAATCAAATATACAAGGGATATGTGACCTCAAAAATGGTTGAGATCATGCATGTGAAAAAGTGAGCAGGGTTAATGACCTGCCCCCATGCTATGTGCATAGGGCTTGTGATTGTGGATCACATATGTGTTGGTTTGAACAAGGGGGTCATCAGCGAAATAATGAGATAGATGTGATGGGGAATGTTCAAAATGATTGATCATGCTCCCTATCCCAGGGTCGAGGTAATCTATAATGCCCCCTAAATCAGAGGTGTCAATGTGGGGCTCTATGATAGCGGGGTCAAGACCATGCATTTCGGTATAGGACCAGGCAAAGACATCGTGGAACTCTTGAAAATTTTTTTGTACTCTCCAATCTCATACTCACTGCAGGAGGCTCCTAATGTAATGATTTCAAGAGCACCAGGTGGGCCAGAGATATCGATGTGGATTACAGGTGAGATGTTGGCCATGTTACCCTCCTCAAAGGCATCGGGAGTGGGAATGGGATCCTTAAACCAGTTGACTTTGGTGGGAAGGAAATCTTTGGACTCAACCACAAATTGGGTGGCTGTGGTGGAGGAGGACTCTTCTGGGAGGAAATAGGAACGATGGTGCATGTCTTCCTAGGGATAATCCTGGGCAGTGAGAGCCTCTAGAATTTCCTCATCATTGCGGAAACTTTGAGTTGTCAAATTGATTGACGAGGGAGTGGTAGTCGAAGAGATCATATAAATGGCATTAATCTCACTGGATGAGGGTGATATTGGGGGGTGGATCTCCTCGATTGTGGGGGGTGCCGTCTCAAGGTCCAAATTATTCATCTCGTAGAGAGCTGCTCTATAATCTGGGAGATCGGGACAGTGATGTGAGTAATGGCCATAAATACCGCATATTGCACAAGGGTGGTTGGTACACAGTGATTTATCACGAGGCTTAGGGGTTGGATTGAGTTCGAAAACCGGGATGTTGGGGTTGTCGTCCAGCATTTGCATGTGTTCCTGTAATGCAAGTAATTGTGGACATTGATGAGTTGGATGGCCTAACTCATCACACAACGAGCATTTAGGAGGAGCACGAAAAAATGGGGGGGGTTTTAACTGTTTTGGGCGGGGGTACAACAGTGTATGGTTGTGGGCCTCTGCACCCAGTGTGCTTGATAAGAGGGGGGGGATTCGTAGATGACAAAGGGGTAGTGACACCAGGAGGTGGTTGAATAGTAGTGGCAATGGGTTGCACCGGTTGTAGGACGACATTTGGTGTCGGCAGGGGAACGGGAGGTGAAATATACCACACAGGTAATCCTAAGGTTAACCCGGGGAAGCTAAGAGTAGCCATAACCGGGGCGCTTACTACTCCCGAGGGAGGGAATAGGAAGGGAATTGTGTGGATGGGTGTAACACCAATGTGGCTAGGTACCAATGGTGGTTTGGGTAACAAGGGCGGTTGATTGTTGGGTGTTTGTGTATTGTGGGAAAGGGTACATAGGTCAGATACTTCGGTTGCGGGTGACGGGGGTGGAATGGATTGGAATGTTGAGGTCATCGGTGTATCTGAGTAAACTTTGGGTCCCACAGAGGAAACAAACGAGGTAGTTGCACCACAAATAGGTTGTTCAACCATGGGGAGGACATTTTCGGGTGCAGCGAGGGCATTGGGATCATAATAGGTGAGTTGATCGACCTTGACCACGCGTCCGTCATGGGGGAACATCATGGTACGAAAAATGGATGAAGCAACTGCCCACATGGCATACATGTAGCTACGGCCAAGTAAGAGGTTATAATCAAGTTGGGCGTTGATGACCTCTATGTCAATGAGTGCTGTTTTACCAGCCAACTGGACGGGGACATTAGCTAAGAGACCTTGGGGTTGAGTCGAACGGCCGTCGTAGGCTCGCAACGCAGTGGAGGACTGCTGGAGAGTAGGGGATCCCAACTTCTGCCAAACAAATGTGGACATAACGCATGTAGAGGCACCTTCATCGATAAGGCACCGATGGATGACAAGATTCAGAACGAAAACAGAAACTTGGAACGCTAAAGTGGAAAGCAGGTGTGGTTCGGACTGGTCCAAATTGAAGGCCATCAGTCGAGAATCATTTGGGTCAATAGCACCAATGGCGGAGAGCAAAGTCTTGCGCTGTGAAGAACAATTTTTTAAGACCTCTAATGCAGACATGGCTGCGGGGGACTGGGCTAAGTCATCTAGAATGTTGTAATTTGACGCAGCGTGATCATTGGGATTATTGTTGATGCAACGAAGCGGGAAGCGAGGTGCTTTGGAGGCGCCATCTAGTGGAGCTGGAGGTATACGTAACGTCTGATCAGTGAGATGAGCGTTAGTGTTTTTGTTGGCGGGAGGGGCTTCAGGGGTGGAGCCATATTGGTTTCGACGGGTTTGGAGGTTGGCATTGGTGGATGACATCATTAACAAGTGATGGGTACCTGAGTCTAACATGGGTTGATCAGGAGTGGCATAAGTGATCTGCTGTTGTGGTGGCGCGTTTCCTTGAGGGGGAGCCAACAACTGAGTGTTCACTACACCTTGGGTTGGTAAGGGGTTTTGTAACACCAAGGGTTGATGTTGACGTGGTGGGGGATTGGGCGGTGCCTGAGGAGCCATGTGTCCTTGGTGATGGACATCATCAGTCCAGAGTTGCCGAGCTCGCTCCAAATGTGGGCAAGCATGTGTGTAGTGGCCATAGGCCCCGCAAATAGAATAGGGATGGTTTGTTCACAAATTAGGATTTTTGGCTTGCTTGGTTGGCTGATCAGGGTTCTGGTTGGCACGTGCCGCGTTATTGTTGTTTAGGGGATTGGGAGGTTGACCGCCTTGGTCTGGAGGGGGGTTATTCCCACAGTTACGGCCTTTGCCACGGTTTTGCTGGCCCTGTTGGCGCTGGTTATTTTGGTTCTGCTGTGGATTCTGTTGGGCATACACTTGCCCTTGGACAACAGGTGGGTTCTGGGGTTGTGTAGGTGCCAGAGCAGGCTGCGGTGGATAATAAGTAGGTGGAGGCTGTGCAGGTGCTGAACCTTGTGGGGGTTGCTGATACGTCTACGGAATGGGTTGTGGGTTTGCTGCAGCGGATGCCTGTGGTGGGTAATAAGCAGGTTGGGCTTGAGAGAACACAGGAGCTAGTGCAGCCTGTGGGTGGTAATATGGCTGAGGTGCGACCGGGGGGGTGTAAGCGGGGGATGCATGACCAAAGCACTGAGGTGGACATGAGGGTCCGTGGGAATGGTGGTGATGTGCCATGGGAGCATAGGAATTGGTTGCTCCGGATTGAGATGTAGCCCGTGAAAGGTTGGGGCCATGGCTAGGACGTGCTATGGAAAAGGGTTGAGGATGCAAGGCAATACAACCAATGATGCCATCTGCGGCATGGGATGCCCCCGGTGCATCGTGTCGGGAGGAATTGCCGTGAGGGGCATCAGGTATGATGGAATGCAGATAACCCGACTGGGCGTAAATAAGGTCAAATTGCTGGGCTTTGAGGATGGCCTCTTCTTCGGACTGGGGTCGTTTGGATGCCACATCCTTGGCAATGACAGGAAGGAGGGATTTTAGAAACCAATCTAAGAAGATACGGTCGTCTGACTTGATTTTGCAGAGGCTGCGGCGTCGACGCCACTCATGAATGTGGTCAGTGATGTGGGTAGCCGTGTTCTATCTGCAAGACAGTAGGATCTCAACTCCCGCGTCATAGCAGAAAGGAAACTGAAAGATCTGTAGGAAAGTCGAGGCAAGGGAAGTAAAGGTGGCATGGGTCCCATGGGGCTGCTTGATGTACCACTTAGTTGCAGAGCCAGTGAGGGTGCACTCTAACAGACGGAGGTGGACAGAGTCATCCACTATGGAGTTGGAGGAACACCATAGATGGAAGGACATAATATGGTTCTGGGGGTCTTCACCTACCTTGCCCTCAAACTTAGAGATGTTAGAGGGGAGCTTGGTGGGCATGTGAGGCCACGCAGGGTCGTGTCTGATGGGATCGTTAGTCAATCTAGCTAGGTCAGTAAGGTTGAGACTAGCCATGAATGGAAAACTAGTAGAAGGATGTGACATACTAGCGGTTGTGACCATGTTGGGGCCAATGCCCCCAAGTGGAGGGGCTGGGTTTGGGATGTTGCCCCCAAGTGGAGGAATGAAAGTGGTATGGGACGGTCCTGCATTGCCAAGGCTCGTGTGAGTCACTGATGGAGTGGGGATAGGTATGCCAGCTACTGGAATGGGTACAGTGATCGGAATGGTAGATGTGGGCCCCATCGAGGGCATACCCAAAGCAGGTGTGGTGGTGGATGCTCCACCAATGGTCCCTACAAAGAAAGGGGTGGAAGTCACGCCAACCATGGGGCTGGTTGGTGCAGTGTAAGTGGGGTTCTCGGACTCTGCCTCAGAATTAAAGGTAAAATAAGGGGCGTCTAGATCGGGTGACAGAGGTCTATGCTGTTGACGAGTGGAGTCAAGTGACAAAGCTCGAGATCTATGATGAGTGGTATCAAGTGATGAATATCTATGTCTATGACGGGTGACGTCAAGTGAACCGTGCTGTGGGGGATCACCCCGGAGGCATCGAGAATGCCTCAGGGACTCAATGGTGACAGATGGTGTCAAGTATTTGGGGGTTGTGTTGAGTGAAAAACATCTCAAAAACCCTAATGCAACTGAGTGTGCAGAAGGAGAGCGCAAAAAATATGGCACTCAGGCCAACAACCAACTCAAAACACTTACTGTAACAGTTGTGCTACAATAAGTGGAGTATCAACAGAAATGGTCAGAATACCAACAAGCAGCATGTTTCCTAAAAAATAAAAATAGTGGACTCGCTAGACCAAAAGGAGGTAAGGGAGCATGCAAACACCTAGCTAAATAGTATTCTGACTCAACTAAACATATCCTCTGCAAGGTGATGAAATCCAAGTCAGACAATACGGATAGTAGAGCCAAGTGGCTAAAGATATCCCCTACCGAGAGGGACACCGGGTAGTCAATCCTAGAAGAAAAGCAACTAAGATACCCCGTTCATGACACGTTCAGTTGGGTGAATCTTCCGTTTGGTTCTATCGCCGCTATATCCCCATACTGGTGATACACCAAGAATTAAGAAAGGTATCCTTCGGTTACTGAATGGATTGCGGTATTCCACTCAGGCTTCCGGAACCAGTCTGGCGACTTCAACCCTCCTAGGGGAGAGGCCTTCCCGATAAATTGGTTTTAAACCGTGTCAAAAAATACTAGGGAATTTTGGTTCCCTAATGGACAACAAATATGTCTCAAGTGTAAGCAACCGAGGGGTGTTATTTGGATGCCTATCCCCCTGATCCTATCTAACTTCAAAAATTCTTATGTGTTCCCCAAGTGGGGTTAGAATGTTGGTTGTGTTAAGTAGTATTTTAGGGCTCACTTGAATTAGGTGACATAGTGTGTGCGTGTGAGATGATGAACCCAAGTAAAAGTGCCACGGGGTGGGCAACTTTCTAACTAAAAATAACAATACAGAATTTAAACTTTGAAATGCAAAATTTTCTCTTTTCAATTAAAATGCTGAAATTTTTAAAAAATATTCTATAAATGGAACAGAAATAATATTGCAGAAAAAAGGCTGTAGGGAAGTATGGCTGCAGATAGGATAGATGGTTGTGCAGGTGCAGAAAATATTGCAGCAAAGTGCTGGGTTCAAAACAGTGAAAAAAGTGCAGAAAACAAACCGCGGGTTTGTGGCAAATCTGAGCGATCGGACCGCGGGAAATAGCGCAACAGTCGCGGACGGGTTGCGGGATTTTGGCTGAAAGACGCAGGCGGACCGCGGGAAAAAGGTCGAAAGTTGCAGGCGGGTTGTAGGAAAATGGCTGAAAGCCGCAAGCGGGACGCGGGAAAAAGGCCGAAAGACGCAGGCGGGTTGCAGGAAAATGGCTGAAAGTCGCAAGCGAGACGCGGGAAAAAGGCCGAAAGACGCAAACGGGTTGCATAAAAATGGCTGAAAGCCGGAAGCGGGACGTGGGAGAAAGGCCAAAAGACGCAAACGAGTTGCAGAAAAATCGCTGAAAACCATAGACGGCCCGCGGAAAAATGGGTTAACAGCCGCGGTCGGACCGCACGAAACAAGCTGATAGCCGCGGTCAGATCGTAGGTAACAGACTGGAAACCGCTGGTAGATCGCGGGAAACAGTCTAAGAGCCGTGGTCGGATCGCAGGTAAATGCCTGAAAGATGCGGTCAGAACGCAACTGCGGGGGGCAAAAGACGCGGTTTACGGAAGCCGAAAGGGACAGCCGAAAGGAAAAACAGAAAAATATTGCAAAAAATTAAAAACGTTTAAAACTTTAAAACTATAACCAGAAATTCAAAGAAACACAAGGGGAGTCGCCAAAAATGTAGCTAGGGTTTTCACCCTAGCTTGTGCAAATGAGCACCTACTAAGAAGAAGGAACTCCTTAGTAGCAGTTCATAAAAACAGTAAATGAAAGACAGTACAGTAAAATAGTAACTACCCTAAGCATGTGCATAAAACAGAAAAGACAAGATAATAAAACTGGTTTTTGTATTGATTATACCACCAATGTGAAGGTTGGTGAAGCCTTTGCAGCAGTTCAAGAGGGTTGCTTCCAAGCTCCAGTTTTGTTTCTTTCTCTTTCTCCAAAGGTTTTTGGAAATGGGCCAAAGGGGCACTCAAATGTGAAAGTAGCTCAAGGGTGAGCTAGGGTTTCAGGAGTGATTTTGGCAGAGTAAGGGTGTGGTTGACTGTGGATCTTAAATGAGCGGCTTCCATCACCTATTTATAGGCTTTTAGTGGTGGAGTGCTGGCCCATGGTTTTGGGCACCATATGGTTTAGGTCAGCTGTATAGGGTTTTTGCTTCCTTTTTCCCTCTTTTTCCTCTTTTTTGTATTTTTGTATTCCCTTTTTAGAGGGTTTTTGCTATTTTTGAGGAATTTTGGATTATTTTGGGAGAAAAAGGGGTTTTTGGCCTTTTGGAGGCTTTTTTAATGGTTTTGTGGCCTTTTGGAGGCTTTTTTATGGGATTTTAAGGTTTTGGAGGCAAATATGGTAGGAAATATGGACAAATGAGTCATGTAATGGGGTAGATGAGGTAGTGAGCACTTTTTGGGTGTTAAGACCAATTGTTTTCTAGGTGTGCTCAAAGTTGTAGAACAAACCATAGGTAAATTTTCATACAAATCGAGGGATTCTAGTTATGGAGAAGTTGCACCTCCCTCTAGTAGTCTAGAGTTCGTGGGGTGTGATGAATAACCAAACCCTAGGAGAACAACTCGACCCTAAAGTTGGTCACATGCAAATGATGTTGCCTAAATCTAAAATAATAAATGGGTAGACCATGGTTATGCGTGTACCCTTTTTAAAAAAATGTTATTATATTTGTGTTTTTTTTGTTTTTATTCATCATTAGCAGGGTTTTCTAAAATTTCTTTATTATTGAGGAAGTCCAATCCAATCCTTATTAAATTTTCAGAATTTACTTCAATCTGATCTAGGATCTTAACTGAGAGAACAACATGTACAACATATCTACAGCATATCAACAATGGAGACAATAATGCAAGCACACAAGAGACACAAGATTTACTTGCGGAAAACCATAAAGGTGAAAAACCCCAATAACTTCCTCAGAGATAGATAGAGCAATGATACAACCAAAATACAAGAGATAGTCTTCTCCTAGCAGCAGATCCTCCTCCTCCACAAGTGCGCCACTCTCCCTTGAGTGCATGAGTGAGAAGTGAGTGAACAAATAGAGTGCCTCCCGCACTCTATTTATACTTGACTTGACTTGCCTTTTACATAAATAATGTAGGCTCGAACTTAACCACATAACATAATGCTGACTGGGCCGACCCCCAATAGGGTGGTCTAATAACCCTTTGACCCACATGACTTATACAGGGTCGACCCCAACAAGGTGGTCTAATAACCCATCAAGTATAAGTTACAACACTTACAATATAAATGACGACACTTCCGTATAGAGGAATAATACCATCTCTATAGGAGTACATACAACATACATATATGAAATACATTCCGAAGTTACATATACATCAACACTCCCTCTTAACTAGGAAGGTATTTCTCAGCACAGGTCTTCTAGCACAAGTCATCTTCTCTGGATCATCGTCATCATCATCATCACTACTGCTGCTATCTCAATCAATCTCTGAATCTACTCGTCATAGGAAGTTCTATAGAGCCAGTTCTTTTTCATACTGGATGTAGGACCACCACCTGCAGGTCTTCATCATCACTGGCCATACTGTGGAATCCTCAGGACTTATTACGTGCATCACAAAACCTGGCTGCAGCATCCCAGGATATTATGAGCACACAGCTCTACCTGTAGGATCTCCTAGGAGCACATTACATGTGACCCATCACAAAACCTAGCTGAAGCATCCCAGGCTATTACGAGCACACGGCTCTACCTGTCGGATCTCCCAGAAGCACATTACATGTGATCTCACCACAAAACCTGGCTGAAGCATCCCAGGCTGTTACTAGCACACAGCTCTACCTGTCGGATCTCCCAGGAGCACATTACATGTGGTCCACCACAAAACCTGGCTGAAGCATCCGAGGCCTTTTTCATCCTGTCCAGATCTCCCAGGAGAAAATCACATGTGGTCATGGCAAAACCTGGTTGAAGCATCTGAGGCCTTTTTCATCCCGTCCAGATCTCCCAGGAGCAAATTACATGCCATAGGACAAAACCTCGCAATAGCATCTGCCAGATATCCCAGGGCACCGAATTACATGTCATAGGCAAAACCTCGAAAGACTATCTGCAGATATCCCAGGGCACAAATTATATGTCCTCCCAAGCAAAACCTCGAAAGAGCATTTGCCAGATGTCCCAGGGCACCGAATTACATGCCATAGGCAAAACCTCGAAAGACCATCTGCAAATCTCCCAGGGCACAAATTACATGATTACCTGCACAACCTGATCCACGGCCACAAAGTATCATCTGATACTCACCATACATCATCCTGATATACACATGATCATCCTGATCATCATCACTGCAACATCCTGCTGCATGTCATCTGGAGAAGCTCGTCATCCACGATCATCCTGATCATACAATGCATCCATCTGATGCACACCAAGTATCTACTTGATATATATCATCACGCATAGTGTATCCACCTGATACATAGATACATGATCCACACAATGTATCCATCAACATACATGATCTACCTGATCATACCTGATACATATCAATATACATGATCTACCTGATCATACAATGTATCCACCTGATACATATACAGATACATGGTCCAAGCATCCAACATGATGCATGCAAAATACATACAAATGATCCAACCGATCATATCCAACATCCAACATGATGCATACATACATATGAATGATCCAACTGATCATATCCAACATCCAACATGATGCATATATACATATAAATGATCCAACTGATCATATCCAGCATCCAACATGATGCGTACATACATATACATATAAATTATCCAACTGATCATACAAAGAAGAAACTAGAACATCATCCTGATGCTCATCAACATCCAGCGCTTACATCCACAACCATGTAAAGGATCCTCCTTCCAACATGCTTGGAATGGCTTCAGCAAATGTGTCCATCACTTCTTCCTCGAAGTGTCCTCGATCTGAAGAATGCCAAGCCTCTCTCTGAAGTACTCAAACTTCACCCTGGCTAGTGGCTTCGTCAGCACATTTGCAATCTGCTCATCCGTCGCAACATACATGAGCTTCACAGCTCCTCTCTGCACCATATCCCTGATATAGTGATATTTGATCTCTATGTGTTTCGACCTGTCATGAAACACTGGATTCTCGGACAGCTTCACACAACTCTGGTTATCATATACGATACCAGTAGCATCCAACGGGAGATCAAATAACTCAGACAGTAGCTTCCGTAGCCATATTGCCTCACAACTAGCTGAACAGGCTGCAACATACTCTGCCTCAGCTGTACTCAGTGCCACGCAGGACTGCTTCCTGCTAAACCATGAGATCACACCTGATCCCCTACCGAAGCAACACCCAGATGTGCTCTTCCTATCTGCAACACTGCCAGCCCAATCTGAATCAACATAACCCTGCAGGTTAAACTTTTGATTCACTTCATACTTGAGCCCATAATCCACTGTACCCTTCAGGTACCTCAGAACATGATTTACAGCAACCAAGTGAACACGCCTCGGATCTGTCAGGAACTAAATCAATGTGTTCACAGCAAAGCAAATGTCTGGTCTCATGTTCATCAGGTACATCAAGGACCCAATCATCTGATGATACGTAGAGACATCAACCGGCTCAGATGAAGCATCACATAGAAGCTTCAGATTCGATGTCATAGGTGTGGCCATGGCCTTTCAATCCATCATCCTAAACCTCTTCAGGATCTCTATGCATACTTCCCTTGTCCAAGGAATATTCCATCACTCTGCCACACCTCCATGAAAAAAACAAATAGTGCATCATCCCGAACCTCTTCAGGATCTCGAACTCGGCAGCAAGCTTCCTCTGCGTGTCGGCAATCAATCTATCTTCACCTGTAACAAACAGGTTATCCGCATACAAAAGTAGTATCATTGGATTACCTTCATCAACCTTGTAGAAATGGTTGGAATCCGATTTATTCTTGGTAAATCCCAAACTGGATAGAAAGCTGTCTATCCTACCATACCAAGTTCTGCACACATATATGACTACACCATGCTGTCTTGAAATCCATCTGGTGCATATTCTATTTCATCACTTTTATATTTCTCAATGCTGCCATCTGCAACATGCTTGATCTGATAGTTCCATTTGGAAGTCACAACAGACTTCCCTTCAGCTCTTGGGACCGCATCCCAAACATCGTTCTTCATGATCGACGAATCATGGCATTCTTCCCATATCCTGGGAACTTCAATATCTTCAATAGATAATTTTGTTGCTGAACAAATGTTGTAGTTCTTCTTTTGTAGGAGATGGCATGCGATCTTTCCTACACAACAAGTTAAATTGCATGATTAGAAAACATCTCATAGTTTTCAGAACAAATTCTTACACATAAAGAAATATGTCATATAGTCATGCAATTATCTTAGCCTATGCTTCAATACAACATTTATCCATATCCCGTAACTTTCTAGATGCCTTCCAATCTCTACCAGAACATTGTTAAGAGTGTGCACAACTCCCAACATGTCAGCAAAGAGGTTTCATTCTAGATAAGTAGCAATGGAATGTTGTGCAGTGCCATAGGCCACTTACCCATGTGTATTAGTAGTATACTGTTCATTAATGCAACTATTATAATATGCACAATACATATCCTAAGTCTAGGAACATGAGCATATACATCATTGAACAATTTTACAAACAAATATGCAAGAAATGATAATTAAAATACTTATATTTGTTTGTTCGTTGGGTGGACTCCCTTTGAGTCTTCACTTCCTTGCAGGAGATGCTGGAGTCCTAATCTGAAGTAGCTTCTACTACACCTTTCCGTTGTGGAATGTAGAGAGATGGTCAACTCCCTCTGAATATCTGCATCCTTGCATAAACCACTGGAGTGTACTCCCTCTTGATCTTTGCTTCTTGGATTACCTGTTCTTGAACTCATATTCATCCTTGGTCCCTATACATGCTTATTAGTATCATGATTGTGTTATCCTTGTGATCTCATATAAAATCATACATTCATTAGTATACTATTAAGACACAATAATCTCAAGCATGTATAGTCATGATCATTTCAAACAGAAATAATAAGCATTAGCATTCAAGGTTTATGTAGGATTCTTATGGTTAGTCAAATCATAAGAAACATAACATGTCTAAACCTATAATTACTCAAACCTATGACTCTTCGGGTTAGTCATATCATAAATTAAGGTAAGACACATACTATGCATATACCCATGATTATTCAAACTTATGGCTTCATGAATAATCATTATCAACAACACAACAGTATAAGATCCTAACCCAAGGTAGGATTCTTGCTTGATATAGGAAAAACATATCGGGATTAGCATGCTAGCTAGTTATGTCCAACATACCCGTATAATGTCTTTTGGTTCTCTTCATTGACTTGTGCTAGTAACCTGCATGTCTCATAAGTTAACCATTGTATAAACAAGTTATACATACCTCGAGAGTAGATCTTCTATGTGATCCATGACAATGGATGAATCCTTGTCTTCATGTCACCATGATCATACGTTCTTGAAGTAGAACATGATTTGTCTTTCTTGGTATACCTTTTGTGTTAGTAGACAACGTAAACCTCATACAACACCATAATGCATTAGTACAATCATAAGTGTCAATACCCTAACCTATGAATATCTTCTATCATGCATTCAAAATTTTGCTAAGGTGATACGACAAATCTAAAATCAAGATTGTACTAACCGTAATAACATGAAGACAAACATACCATAAACTTAATCATGAACAAATATCGAAACATACCTTGATGAGTCATACCTGTCGAGATCGCTTGTAATATTCTTATGTAAGGCCTTAGCCTCATCTCCCTCTGAAATAGGAACTTCTTCAGTTATGCAGGTGACCAATCCATCCTCTTCTAGGATTAATCCAATCCACTTGATTTGCAAGAACTGGATCTAGAGCTGGATTAGGGTTTGTCAGAGAAACCCCCAAAATTAAAACTTTGAATTTCAAACTTCCGAAAGGATAGAAATATGCACCTTGATGAGCTGATCAAGCTGGTATATTCAGAATTTGAAAACTACAAAGTTTCACTCCTCAATTTTGCCTTTGAAGCTTCCGGATTCACTGGACGTGACCCTGAACTGGGGTTTGATGAAGCCCACTCTTATTCCGAATCAAAAGGTTTGATTTAAAGCTCTAAGCTTCTATTTTTCTGAGGAGCTTCCAGCCGTGGTCATAGATTTCAAAAATTCGAACTTTCTCCGAAGCCTTAAATTCCGGAAGCCATGAATGAAGGTACTAAAAAATAATTCTGTTTTGACAGAAATATGTGCCTAATTGTTTTTGGTGTAACTCCAAACTTTTCGATCCACAGGGTCTGAAAAAGTTTTTTGAGATAGCCCGACCTGTTATATTTCCATCCTGATAGGTCTGACCTCAATTGGATTCTCTGAGAGAGAGTTATGCCAAGTGTCGCAACGTGACCTGTTTATGGGATAATACAGGAGAACAAACTTGTACAGCGTGCCACGTGTCACTGTTTCAACTTCGGCCTCTAAAAATTTTTCCTGAGCTAGCTCGCCCTGTTATCTTTCCATCCTGATAGGTCTGACCTCAATTGGACTCTTTGAGAGAGAGTTATGCCAAGTGTCGCAACGTGACCTATTTATGGGATAATACAGGAGAGCAAACTTGTACGGCGTGCCACGTGTCACTGGTTCAACTTCAGCCTCTGAAACCTTTTCTTGAGATAGTACAGTCTATGTGTTACCTGTCACTTTTTACAAAATTTCATTTGGAGCTTCCTAGCCCAAGTTATGACCTTTTCCCAAGGTCACCTGATTTTGACTCAGATCTGGAAGAGGCAGAAACCCTATATTGTACAGATCATAAATCACAAAGTACAACGAATTAGAGGTTGTCCTTTGGACACAAGGTACATGGGGATTGAATCTTCGACCTGTAAATATTTCAGATCCGAAAACTTTGCCAAAATGGATTTATAGCGAAAGTGCTACGATG
Source organism: Larix kaempferi (assembly GCA_027924585.1). Taxonomy (NCBI): domain Eukaryota; kingdom Viridiplantae; phylum Streptophyta; class Pinopsida; order Pinales; family Pinaceae; genus Larix; species Larix kaempferi. The sequence continues at coordinate 627,865 of BSBM01000559.1, forward strand.
ATTGGTTTTTGCTATATCAAGCCCTATTGTCGTAAGTGCAACAAGTGTCATACATGCCATATCATGCCTTCTTTCAGGCTAGCTCTGATACCATGTTAAATTTTCAGAATTTACTTCAATCTGATCTAGGATCTTAACTGAGAGAACAACATGTACATCATATCTACATCATATCAATCATGGAGACAATAATGCAAGCACACAAGAGACACAAGATTTACTTGGGGAAAACCATAAAGGTGAAAAACCCCAATAACTTCCTCATAGATAGATAGAGCAATGATACAAACAGAATACAAGAGATAGTCTTCTCCTAGCAGCAGATCCTCCTCCTCCACAAGTGTGCCACTCTCCCTTGAGTGCATGAGTGAGAAGTGAGTGAACAAATAGAGTGCCTCCCGCACTCTATTTATACTTGACTTGACTTGCCTTTTACATAAATCATGTAGGCTCGAACTTAACCACATAACATAATGCTGACTGGGCCGACCCCCAATAGGGTGGTCTAATAACCCTTTGACCCACATGAATTATACAGGGCCAACCCCAACAAGGTGGTCTAATAACCCATCAAGTATAAGTTACGACACTTACAATATAAATGACGACACTTCCGTATAGAGGAATAATACCATCTCTATAGGAGTACATACAACATACATATATGAAATACATTCCGAAGTTACATATACATCAACAATCCTACTTCATCAACATGTCCCAATCACCCATGGATTTCTCCATGGTTTTTCTCACCTATAACTCCTTCCTCAATGAGTTTCAATCATGGATATTCATCAATACAGGAAAACAAGGTATTTTAGAAAATCCAACACATTCTAGAAATCATGAAAGATGACTTTCCCAATCAACTCCAGTTTGAAATGTTTTCATATTGTATTCCAACTGAGTCAATTATTGAAAATGGGAAAGGGAATCTTGTAGTAGAGAATAATTAACCGAGATTGTGCCACAAATTTGGATTTATATTTGAACTTCATGCCTAATGTAGCACCATAACAATGCCAGAAATGACTTTTGATTTTAATAAAGTCCCGAGCCTAATCTCATATGAGAATAAATAATAATATTGATAGAATTCCATGGGTATTATAATAGATTTTAATTATATAGTATATATGAAGTAGCATTGCATTTTATTTATATGAAGTAGCACTAGATTTTAATTATATAGTATATATGAAGTAGCATTACCTCATATTCTCAATTTCATGGTCTTAGCCCATAGATCTTATCTAACGTAACATAGTTTAGATATGCTTTATGCTTTATATACTTTTATAGCAATGTCCTTTGCACTCCCACTTTTATCTTGCACTATTGTACTTAGCATTCCTTTTGGCCTATTTGTGATCAAATGAGGGGAATATATCTTAGTTATATGTTTCATTATCTTGTATTTACTCACCCTCCCTTTCTGGTCACATCAAATAGCATAGTTGCTTGTCCCAAAACATAGCTGACTTATCTGGAGTAAGCAAGCTACAAAAAATGTCTGTAGTTTCCTTCTTCCATGTAGTGCCACAAATTAGCAACTAGAAATCAGTATCATGGCATATCGCTAGAATGGATGATGCAGAACAAATCATGTCACCAACTCTCTTTTTTACCATTGAATCACTCACTGGATAAGAGGCATTGTTGGAAGTTGGAAGGGATTGTTTTGTGGCCCTACTAGAAGACCTGTTATAGAGGAAGTTGATAGTGAGTTGATATAAGAATTGTTTTGTCATGAGGTGTAACTGTTGGTGCGAGAGCTGCAAGAGAAAGGGAAGTGGCATCGGTCATCCTGATCAGTGAGAGAATGGAGCTATAATCCGATGGCATTGGCAATCCAGATTGGCTTTTGTCTTCTACTTCCATATAGCGTTTTCAAAAAAATTGCCACTTGCAAATGGAAAACTACAACTATTCCAATTGCACTTTCCATTTCTTTGATACATGATCTTCAAAACCATTTTCACTAGACTGTTTTCCTTCCATTTCAATTTATACAATGAATTTGCTTCTTCTGATAATCTAGACAATATGTATATGACCATGCAACATGTATTCTGATTCCTTTTTTTCCCATAGTTTTCATTGGCCCTAATTTTTCTGATAATATCAATAACATTATTTTCACTTGCATCCTTTCAAGTGACACTTTGAAAAAAGTTTCACTCTCACACTTGATTTCAGACTCTCGTTTTCATTCTTTTTTCCTGTAATAGGTTTTGCACATATTCATATATCATAAAATGTTTTTGCTATTTTCTGTGCTATAACCCGTGACAGATATATGGGACATTGAAAATAAAAAATCCATTTGTGCCACCTTTTCATCTGCATATCACACTTTTTCTTTTTCTTTCATAGTCATTGTCTTTCCTGCTATTTCCATGTCTTCTCTCTTTGTAAGGTTTTTGAGCTGGGTAGTTTTGATATCATTTAAAGTATGGCTATTGGAACAAGACTCCTTTAACTTTTGGTCAATGAAGGAGCTTAGTTTTTCCATGGAACCCTCCTTAGAGGGTGTGTACAGGATTATAGTTCATCCCAAAACTTGTATACATACATACATACATACATATATATATATATATATATATATATATAAACTTTTCATTTTGACTTTGCAGCCCACAGAAACCCAAGAGCCATTGGTGTTCCGGTCCGAAGGTTGAGATCGATATGCTCTACTTGTAAATCAATTGTCACCATTTTTTGTGATAGTAAGAAATGACCAAGGGCATGACGATCATTTTTGGTTACTTGAACGATCATTTTTGTTTACTTGAACATAGTTTCCTTGTGACTGAGCTACTGGTGATCAAATTATTTGGTTATGGCAGGTATTGGAATATCACTTTTGTTTTTGTCAAGTATGGTTAGAAACTGTGTGGTTACTCGCATATCTGATCATATTATTCCTTCCTCTTGCAACATCTCGAGTGAATCCTTGTCATTTGTCCTATTTCAAGTTTTGCGGCCGTTTTATGGTCTTGTGGCAGCTGTTATGCTATTTTTCACCCTGGATGATTGTCAATGTCAGTTTTGATCTGCTTTGCCATGTGTCAATGTCATCCTACTGCAGCAACAGATGAGGTTGATCAGCTTTCATAATGATTTTATGTTTTGCTTGTTTATTAATGCTAAAGCACAATAATTGATTTGAATTTTGCTTGGTTGTTTCAGGACTGGGACAGGCAAGATCCATCTCAAATCGTCACTGAGATGTGTGGTTTTGCTACAATCCTTTCTGGCACATTTTTGTTGCATAAGACCAAAGATCTCGGGGACAATTCATCAGGTGTGTTTGTGACAGACAACTGGTGCTTCAGAGGAATCTATTTGGGACTTGCCTCCATCAGCTATAGGAGATCCAAGCAACTTAGATGCAATCTCCCTCTTATCTGCAAATAAAGGAAAACCTATGGAATCTCTTGTGGAGCAATTTCGAGATGGAAGTACAATACAGGTTTATTTACACCCTACATTTCAGTTTGTGCAAGTTTTCATGGAAGGGATCCAGGTGAGGCATTTGGTGTATTTTGCTGTGTATTAATATTTAGAAATGAGTTTTCTAGAACTATGTATATATACCAAGTCAGCAGTCTCTAATTCATTTTGTATTTATATTTATTATTGGTCTGTTTTATATAAAGTGTCCATCTATTGGAAGAAAACCGACCGCAGCAGAGACCCCAACACCCACTGAAACAATTTCAGATGAAACTATTGGGGAAGATGAATCTCCATCATCTTTAACAACTGCATAGAGGCTTGCTGCATGTACATCCGTTGCTACTGAAGTTCTGCCAGATCCACATCCCAGAGAGGCAAAACATTTCACTGAAACTAGAGTTTTAAATAGAGATGTGAGTTAGTTAATGACTTGAATTCTGAGTAGATTCTTTCAAATTAGTTCTGTTTTTTGGTTTTTTGTTCACCTGTGTTGATTCTTTGGTTGATATCTAAATGTGCTATCCATGTGTGCAGGTTCGGATCGTGTTAGAAGGTGTTGATAAATTTAGTAATTTAATCGGTTCAGTGCATTACCAGGATGGTAATGTTGCGAAGGACCTTGCATTAGAACTTGTAGAAAATGTAAGTTAACAATTTCATGTATACATTCAATACTTCTCTATAGTCTAGCAATTGTCATCTTTAAAGCACATTAAAGTTTTGAGTTCTGCTTCCGATCAATGTACACATTTTGCAGGTCAATGTAACAATGGAATATGCACATGCTGTCACAATTGAATATGCACAGAGCATAAATTTAAAATAATAGGTGGTAGAGGATCGGCAGGGGTATTTTCATGGAACATCTAACATCCTAAAAACTCATCTCTATACCTGAAACTAGCAGTAGATCAACATCAACAACAATTTTGGGCATGAATACATCCCTAATCCCTTACTCCAATTAAATTTTGTAATCCTCCAATCCTTTAATCCAATCAAATTCTCTTGTTTTTGATGGGTCTCTTCCCAATGTGTCAACTAGAATAATGAGTAGAAAAGGGATGAAAGGAAATCTCCAATGTTATTAGGACCTTTCACATTTGGTGGACCCTTTCTTGGATAGCCAAATCTGGATGGTTAGTTACTCACTTTAAGGAGTTAGTTGGTTGTTGGAGGATTTTAGGAGTCAAACCCTATATCCAAGGAGTCCAAACCTATGTTAGATGCTTGCATTTGATTTGAGGATGGAGCATTACACTTGGGAGATTTTTGGAGGACACACATTGTGGTTTTGACTTGATACTTAATCATTATCCTTATTTGGTGGAGGCACCCTCCTTCTTGGGTCTTATTCTATATTTGTCTATTTTTTACAACCATCATTATGAGCACTTGTATCTAGTTGCAAGCAATACATAAATTGTTTACTAGTCAAACTAGACTACCAATCAATATCTACGAACAAGATTATTGTAATTCTTCATTAAGAGTAACAAAGAGTTAGTGATTTTATCGGTGCAAATAACAACCAATTGTTTTACTTTATAGAATTTTGTCAGTCCAGATTTAGTTGTTTTTTGGTTCACTATTTTGACTTTCTTGTAGAATGTAGTGCCTATACCCTTGAATTTACAATACATATTTTGTTATATCCAATTATGATGTTTTATAGGTGTATTCTAATTTCTAGATCCACATTTGTAAGATTAATTCTATTGAGTACATATATTTTGTATCATGTGTTAAAATTTGACATGGTATCAATGATGTGCATATGAAATATTCCAGGATTTGTGTATGGAGTTGTTTGCTCCCTATGAGAGGGAGATGTCAGAGGATTTTAATGGGGTGAACCTTGAAAATATTGCATTTTCCAGAGACATTGTTTATAGCAAATGCATAGAACATATGTAGAGAGAAACCAAAATTTGATTGGGTATTCTATAAAGAGCAAAGTTACCTGTAGACCACATACATTATGAAAATTTGTGCAATTGCTCGAGAACAAACCTGGAAGATTTGTGCAATTGATGGAGAACAAACCTGAAGTTGTGGCATTTGGAGCACACATTCTAGTCTTTCATCATCAATATTTAGAATACATTCAATGCTGTTCCCATATTTGCAAATTGTGTGTTCTTTGCAGAGTGTGCATTCCATTGAGTTCGTGGGAAGTATTTGTTTGCATTTGTCGCAAAGTTTTTGGAATGGCAAAGAATAGACACTTTTTGCTTTCGAAATTCCATGTATCTATGAAAGGATAAAAGCAAACAGTAATTATATATCGTGTCCAGTTTCTGCGTGGTAAAAAAATAAAATAAAATGTAGTATGACATGAAGAGAGTATAGAGTTTGAATAGAATGAGGAGAAGGGTGATAGGTATTTGCCCGAGTTGTTGATTTTAGGATTGATAGAAAATGTGATTTTGCAAATTCATCATTGAGCACATCAATAAATGTTTCTAATCCAAAATAGAAAACATGGCATCCAAAACAGAAAACCACGCACAATTCCAGTATCGACTTGCATGAAGCCATCTATGACAACCAGTTCAAATTGTTTATTGTATTGTTGGAATCCAGTGACAATTGTTGCAATAGATCCAATAAGGTACGTGTTCATTGATAGAACAAGTCCTTGTATACTGGTGTCAAGTGCAAGCTTGCATTGTTTGCAAACTTGTTCTATGTTTTCAACTAAATGTGTTTCTTGTGGATGCATATAGTATTTTGTGTCTCCTATGTCGTAAGTACCTTTGATTTTTATCATAAAATCTATTATTCAAACACTAAGACCTATGGAGAAATATTGTTGGAAACGACTGATAAAGTTATTGCTAATTTTTACTGTTATAGTCAGCTGCTCATCTTGGTCAACAAAGTTAGCATGCATGAACTGCTATTTTATAGGAGAGTTTGGATGTCTATTTTGAGCTGGATAATAGCTTGCAAGAACATCTCCCTCAAAGACATCTCCCTCCAACTATTTATTGTATCTATCTGTTTCACTGAAGTGTATTCACTTAGAGTTTGATGCAGAGGCTGTGTACAGGATTATCCTACAGGATTATAGTTTGTCCCCAAACTTGTATACATATATATATATATATAAACTTTTTATTTTGACTTTGCATCCCACAGAAAACCAGGAGCCATTGGTGTTCTGGTCCGAAGGTTGAGATCGATATGCTCTAGTTGTAAATCAATTGTCACCATTTTTTGCGATAGTAAGAAATGACCAATGGCATGACGATAATTTTTGGTTACTTGAACGATCATTTTTGGTTACTTGAACATAGTTTCCTTTGTGACTGAGCTTTTGGTGATCAAATTATTTGGTTATGGTAGGTATTGGAATACCACTTTTGTTTTTGTCATGTATGGTTTGAAACTGTATGGTTACTTGAATATATGAGAATCTTATTCCTTCCTCTTGCAGCATCTACAGTGAATCCTGGTCATTTGTCCTATTTCAAGTTTTGCGACCGTGTTATGGTCTTGTGGCAGCTGTTATGCTATTTTTCACCTACACTGTGGAAGGAAATGGGCAGGAGATCCATCCTGTGTATATTTGTCTGCTGGACAAAGTCAGGGTTCCAACTGGAGATGCCCCGGTTGTCAGCCTATGAAACTTTCATCTTGTGCATGAAGATGCTTTCTTGTCAAAATCATAAGTGCTGGAAGAGATGTCATCCTGGAGAATGTGGAGATTGTGAACTATCACCTGGGAAGGTCAAATATTGCCCCTATGGTAAATCCAAGCTGCAAAGTTAGAGGAAGAGTTAGCATGGATAGTGTGCCAACCTGCTCAGAGGTATGTGAGAAGCTTCTTCCTTGCGGTAAACATTTGTGTATAAATACTTGTCACCATGGTAAATGTGCTCCTTTCTTGGTTTCTGTTAATCAGAAATGTCGATGTGGATCATCATCGCAGACAATCCCTTTCTAGAAGACGTTGTTATCCATAGAGGAAAATACTGAATTCACGTGTGAAAAGTCTTGTGGACAAAAGAAAAATTGTGGTAGACACAGGTGCAGTGAAAGATGCTGCACTCTTGCAAATCAAGGTGGCTCAAATACTCATTCAGGTGATTGGGATCCACATTTATGTGAAATGTACTATGGGAAAAAGTTGCAACGTGGGAAGCATTTTTGCCAAGAACTTTGTCATAGTGGCCACTGCCCATCCTGCCTTGAAACTATTTTCACTGATCTTTCATGGTTTAAATTTATATGTATGAAATCTACAGTTTCCTGATATATTTAATATTTCCAAGACATGCTCTTTAGTGTGCAAAAATATTACAAGTTGAGGCCTTTCAATGACCATTGCATCATGGTCTAAAGCTGATATGAACATGTGCATGGACTATTTCCCGAGGAATACAAATTATACTTCTTTGCAGACTGACAGTACGTATATGCTTATTGTTTTTTATTGTATTATTGTTTCTAATTGAGAAAGGATTTTTTTATTGTTTCTAATTAAGATAAATCCACTCTACCTGCTCATTTGATGCCTTACATGACTATCATGAAACTTTAGACGTATATGAATTTGTCTTTGTTTCTCAATCAAATTTGACAGATAATCAATTTCTTCTGTATTTAAAGCATTGTTAAATTTTAGCACACGCATTGGAGCCTAAATTAGTATTGACTATTTAGCCTCCTCAATACACCAAAACTCTAGCATCTAAGCAATAAATTGCATTTTTCCTCTTGTCTAATGAATCACCTTTGGTTAAGACCCAGTTGTGTAAGATAAAACTATTGTTAGGATAAGATGTTTTCCAACCCTGCTTTAGAAAATAAAAATGTTCTCAATATAGGGTTGAAAGATGACCAAATATCCTAGCATTGGCACACTAGAAATAATGACATTTGACACCCTTCACGTGCTTGGAGAAAGCATTCCCTTGAAAGATAAAAACTGGTGATAATTGGGGTAGATCTGAATCACCTCCTGGAAGCCTCCATTTTCATCACCAAAAATATAGTTGTGAACACAATGTGTGGCACATGATTGGTCTGTGAGCAGAAGTTTCAGTATTCAAATAACAATGTGTGATACAACAACCCATACCCTAGTGCAACAAGTATTGAATACTGTTCCAGCAATAGTATACAACCTATCAAAATATCCATGAGATGTGAATTTTCTTGAAGGGGTTGTCTCTATGCATCGAGGATCCTGTAAACATACACCCCTTTGCAATGTGAAAATAAGTGAATCAAACGACCTCATTTCTTTGTGGGCACTCATCAATGATTGATATGATTTTGTAGCATCATGGAGACCTCCCATTGGTTTATAGTGTGGATGTTTGCACTTGTTTAGACATTGTTTTGTGGAAGTTTTGCAACATCGTATACCTTGAGGTATCTAAAGGTGTCGAAACCCAACATTTTCAGGTACCATTGAGAGGATGATCATGCAACCCTAAGTAGAAATTTACCAACATATCAGTGATGACTTGAAGATCATTTAGGACATCTCTTACAATGATATAAGAACAAGTTTGGAGCATGAGTATCTAGAATAAAAGATAATCATATCCCCCATTCCTTGTAGCAGCATTGACATGCTTTGGTCAATAGTCTTTTAGGACTCCTCAAACATATGACAGTAGCATTAGGGTTAACATTGTGAAGAGTATATGGCAGCCTTTGAACATAAATCCAAATAAATTGGTACAACCATTTGTGACAACAAATTAGTTAGGTTTAAGGGTTTCATATGGGTTGGTTTCGATCCATTTTCTAGCACTCTAAATCAACAAAAATTCCCTCTTTTCATATCTATAAATGAGTAGTCCTATAGAATCTTGGAAGGAACCTTTAAAGATAATCAAATGTGTAATACGAATCGTATATACCAACATGAAAGCACACTTAATTGGGGCAGCGATGTGACTACTTTTTAATGATTTCTGGAAATGATTGAAGTCCTCAAATATTGAAGCAGTTACCTACACCTCATGAATATGTAACCAATTCTTAGTCTTGGTAGCATAATGAAAGACGTGGAATTATTTGAAACAACAAACCCTTCATGGATTCTTAGAAAGACTATGGATAATGAAATACTTAGAATTCCCTTTCTTCTAACTGCCTACTTTCATCTTACATTTGAGACCCTGACATAGTCTTCTAGCTAGCTCGACGTCGTTTGGGTTTCTACCATTAGGGAGTCTTTGACATTTAATGAAATAAATGAGTTAATTATTCACAACCAAAGGTTCATTATTAGTTCTGCATGATGATATACAAATGGTGCATCACATATTGTTTCGGAATATCACATACATGGTACATTTCAAGTATTATCCGACAAGGTTGTTGTGGCATATTCAAAGTGTTTTAGTGGTGACATTACATTACCTTCATCCTCATTCTAGATAAGAATTTACCGTCCATATGTCAAAACTACATACATTGTTTAAAAAAAGGTCAATTTCTTTATATCCCTCAGTTTTAAAAAAAATCACAATTTTTTTACTTTACCCTATAAGAGGCTAGTTGTGTATATCCTAAATAAGAATTAACCCTTAGTATGCCGACACTACATACATTATAGTTGTTGTGTGATAAAAAAACATAGTTGTGTATACACTATAGTTGTGTGATAAAAAATATCGATTTATGTGATAAAAATATAGTTGTGTGATATAAAATTTGTTGTGTATACATTACAGTTGTTGTGTATACACTATAAGAGGCTACTTGTGTGATAAAAATTTAGTTTTGTGTACATTATAGGTGTGTGATAAAAAGTATTAACTTGTCTTCCCCTTTTAATTAGTAAGTATTAACACTGTTGTTAACTATCGAGTTATATGGTGACCTCTTCATTTTTTTAACCATTCATAATCCAAGAATGTACATGTACTATCTACAACTATATCATAAACAAAGCTATCAAGGATATTTACTAACTTTTGGAGATTTAAGTGCTCTTAGTTGTATTTGAAAAGTTGGTGTCCACTTTTTTTAGGGTATTATTATTTTTTCCCTTTTTTCAAATTTCTTATTGGACATGTTTCTGAGCTCTGTCTATACTAGATGGGGATCTCTATCGATCCAAATCGATGGAGGGATGGTTACTATAACATAGGTGACCAATTTGTTCTAGTAATACCCTGTAGCAACTGTCTGAGTAGCCCCCTTTGTTGTGATCTAGACTGCAATTCCTAATGCTCCAATGTAATTTATCATCCATAGGTATGAGTGTACTGTCATAATATTAACCTTTTGTAACAGGAAACAACACATATCCATCCCATTAGATTAGAGAACGCCAAGTTCAAACAATTTTACATTACATTAATTAACATCACCATTCATGTATTTAAAGTTTAATTCTTGAAGTTAATAAGAAAAAATAATTTTAATTATTATTATTTGTAAGATGATAAGTGGCCTTCATGGGTTGCTTGAAATTAGAAACCCAAGAGATGATCAACAGCTCCAGAGCGATGAGTACCTAGAACGTATCTTGCTTGAGGATCTAGTTTATGCAAAATACAATGATTTAATATTACTTACCTTCGCACGAAAAATACTAAAATAAATTGGAATTGAAATCAAAGAATATAAACAAATAAGATACCATCCACACAATGAACATAAGGTGTACTATGAGAAAGTTTGCAATGATATGATTGAATGTTAAATACAATGCATCATCCCTTTGGATATAAACATATTCCGTTTGGAAGGTGATTGTGTGAAATCAAGTTGATCCAACCACATCTACTTAAAAATTAATCCTACCTTGATGTTGACCTCCTCTAACTTGCTATGTGTCATAAATATAGTTTTTATTTAATTTCTATATGTATGACTGGATGTAGAGGGTTTTTCGTGTACTCATCACATCAACGATGTGGTGTGATGTATTTTTCAACAAGTAATTAAATTTCTTTATTTTTAAGTATGGATGAGAGATATTGGAGTAGATGGTATTAAAGTTAGCATCAAGGACAATTCAAATTGAAATTGACATATGTTCCTGTTGATTGGAGATCATTGAAATATAATGGTGAAGTTGCCCGTTCAATACGAGCCTGAAGTTATCATTGGATATGTTGTTAAAAATATCTTCTCTTAGTTTCGAGAATTATATATATTCTCTATTGATGGGGCCAACCACGTGAAGGTGGAAGCTCATTTGGCCCCACCCACCCACCCACCCTAGAATCAAAGAAAACATTCGTCAACCTTGATGTGTTCTTGAATCATATGAAATGTGCCAGTGGCATATTTTCAAGAATGGCATTATGATCTTTTATCGACAATTTCCATTGATGATGCTTGCAATTTTTCCTACTCTTCACTGCCTTCAATTGCAATTGGGATGCTATGACCAAATGACTGTATTGAGCACATATAACATCTGACTCGTAGTCCCATTAAAACCATTGAACCCGCTGCATACGTATAATTTGACGAGTATTTAAATTCTTGCATCAACGTGCCTTTCGACCTAGTGAATCTCAATAAATAATAATGCACATTTTCTGGATTATCTGCCGGTGCAATGACTGCAAATACATCGCCTTCTCTAACCAAATCAGAAACACGATCATAATCTTTGTCAATCACAACCGCTTCATTGTGGCGCTCTACATCGTTGATATTTCCAAATGGGGGCAATGATGTCAATTATTGGTGTCTCCATGGTTTCACAAATTTGTTAGTTTGGTTTTGACACTCATCCAAAGACTCTACATCATCAATACATGCAAGACAGAAGCAAGAGTACTTTCGTTTCTTGATTGCGTGTATATTTTCCATTTTCTTACTCCTAATGGAGTGTAAGCCCCTTGTTTTCGGGATTGCAGTACAATTATACGGCATTGATCTGTCAACATCGCCCATTGCAATATTCCAGAAAAACCTTCTCACATTACCCATCCTTTCATTGAATTCATGTCTCAAATTTTGTTTGCACCAATTAATAACATCATTTGAATTTGCAAGGTGAGAAGCAGAGTGATTCATTTGATATCTCCTAAGTGCACGTTTCACGCAGGCCCCAACACCATCATGTTCTCCTTTTCCATGTTCCATTTCAAAAAAGCTCCATGTGTGGCGAACATCCGTGTTTCTATGAAGGCGAGACAACCATAAGAATGATCGTGCCGATTTAAACTGACCAGCACAACCATTTGACCACACCCAATGTTCTTTAAAAGTGACCCTTCTTCTTTTTAATTCTTGAAAAAGCATACCAAAACAATGCTGGACAAAACATGTATCATGTGTACGATCATCACTGATGTAGAAATGATACTCCTTAATCACTTCACGATTATTTTCATTGCTATCAAAACCATCCACATCAAGCTCTACATGTCTATATGTAATATGCACAAGTATAGATACTTGATCTGAATGATAATACTCACTCTGTATCTCCTTTTGCGGAGTGAAAGTGTAATTTTCTACGAGATCGACAATGGATAATATTGTCCCTTTTGGAAATACATATCGTGATTGCTTGAACTGTAAGTCCTGCCATTGTGCTGAGTGAGAGTGCTTGACATATTTATATATTTGATCCCTGAACAAATTCATAAAATCTGTCAAAGTGATATCACTTTCAACCAAATTAAGCTTTCTTGATGTTGTCCTTGAATCTGTAACTGCAGTATAATCAACATAAACATATCTCTTGCATTTCACAATGCGATTTGAAAATTGAAGATCGTTTGTGTTAATGGGGTAGTTAGGATTAAAAAGGGCCAAATCAGAACATTCCTCACATTGTTTACCTCCGACGCATTGTTTCTTATAGAATACTTGATGATTCTCTCGTGCACATAATATTTTAGATGCAAATTCATGAACACTCAAAGGAGGGGGGTTATTTGGCCAACACTGCATGCCAAAAGTTAGAAATGTCTCATAATATAATTCGAATTCTACATGGTATCGACAACAACATGTGTCGCGAACAATGATGGGCCTGACATACCATGGTTTAAGCTTCACAAATGTGCTAAGGGAAATCTTCACATCAACATTACTCTCCATAAAATTTTTGAACATTTCCGCCTTAGTGATCACTGTTACGTGTTTGGCATGAGTTTCATAGTTTCCTTTCGATATACAACATCGCACAACATCCTTTTCATTTGGTAAGACACGTGAGTTTACATCCCAAAACTCTTTCACCATGTCCCCCGCATTATTCGGAAGTCTATCTTGATAAGGTTGCCTACAGATAACACCCCAACATGCAACTTCATCATCCTCATCTAACTGAACCCAAACTTTTTTATGCTTCCATAAACTTTTTCTTGATGTTTTTAACGTTCTTGCAGTCGAAGACAACAAACAACTAGTTGTAGTGTTTTTTGCCATAACCCCTGTTAGAATTGCTTTACGAGCAACCATGAAATTATGAGATCATTTTCTTGCAAGTGATGCAAGGACCGAGGTCAAATTTTGTGATACAATCTGATTTGACTTAGCCTCTTTGGCATTTTGAATGCCCAATAATGTAATTGCATCTCTTAGACATTTTCGCTTTAACAATTTATGCAACAATTGAGCTTGTTCTATGACAGAAATACCTTCAAAATATTTTTTGACTATCTTATCTACTCTATAACGAGCTGTACGATCAAGCATTTGAGGTCCCATTTCTTCAATTTTACTTGAATCCAAATTCTCCAAAAAATTATCATCAATGACGATATTGTTGCAGCTTCCAGTTAATCTCTGTAAATTGGTAACTGTGGTAGGATGTTGTATGTTGGATGTTGACCCTGCATAAAAATAAATATAAATTTATATAAGATTGTGTTCACTTTCAAATCAAATATATATATATATATATATATATATACTCAAGTATTATAAAGTAAATGATAAACATATAAAAAAATTATTTACTCACCAATAGTTTGCTCCACATTTGTCATTTCCTTGTTACCTCCATGTTCCTCACTTCTTTCATCAACGTGATCCTCGACTATTTGCATTCCTTCATCACCGCCATGTGCATTCACATTCTGCATTTCTTTGTCACCGCCATGTGCATTCACACTTTCAATTTCTTCGTCACCGCCATGTGCCTCCACATTTCTTTCCCTTGCTCTTTTTTCTCTTAAATTTCTCATAGAAACACGAGACCTCTCTTTCCTTTCCTCTTCATCACCTCTGGTGCAATCATATTTTTTTTGACATTTCTTTTGGTTTCCCATGTTGAAAGAATTAAAAACCTAAAATCCAATGCATGAAAATATATGAGAATTGAGAGTAGGGCCCATTACAATAATATTTTTATGGGAGCGGAATATTTGATACCAAAAGTAGGGCCCCTTACAATCTATTCTATGTATCAATCAGATATATAACTTTATCCCATAATGACTTCTATGTTCTCATTCACATAATATATGCCATAAAAGCTATACTGTGACCCAAATGTAAGGACCTCAATTCCATAGATGTAATTTTTTTTTAATACAAGGTCTCGTTCCTACCTTTACTCCTACTAAGTATAAGTTACGATGAGTAAATTTTCCCAACAATTCAACATGATATAAATTATGCATGTTTAAGAAATATGATTAAGATTCCAAGGTTAAGTGATATATCACCATCAACCTAAACATATAAATAATTTTCTCTAAGTATAATTATATATGTAAGTTTCTCTATGCCCCATATATAATTATATTTCATGGATATACAATCATGTTCTTCATGCCCAATTATATATACATATGCATCCATATGCATGGATATATATGCATATAATCAAGTTCCTATATGCATAATATCAAAAAAATACTTATGTAAAAATTGATGTAAACACTCAAATATATAATCAAAAGTGTGTAAATCCCCTATCTTATACCAATTTGCACATGTACTAACATACCGTGGATCTCTTGGAAGGGATAGGCCTGAAAAAACCCTCGTCTGAAAACAGAAATGCTCGGCTGAGAAAAACCACGGCTGAAAATAGAAGCTCGACCGAAATATCCTCGGATGAAATAATTTGGAAAAGTATCTCGGTCGATAGATTATATATACACCTCTCGGCTGAGAAATATGGGCATATCGTCCGAATATCACGGGAATAAAATATTTAATGTGTCAGCCCCTAAAAGATTCTCGAGGCATTATGTAACATAACTCTCGGGCGAGAAGTGTTATAAACTCTAGGACGAGAGTTAAAAGAATCTTTCAGCTGAGAGTTTTTGTTAACTCTGGGTTAATTTTGGAGCGGGAAAACTTTTCGCTCGATAAATTTTAAATCTCTCGCTCAAGATATTTTCTAGGCCGAGAGTTTTTGGTCAACAATTCCAGAACCATGTCTGCAGAATTCAGAAGTGTGTCACTTTAACAAGGTCGAAACACTACAGAACATGATAATTACATGTCGGAGTTTATACCAGGAGATTCATCATTTAATCTAATTTCTAGTAATATAATTTTTTTCCGATTTCATTTAGGATTACTATTTTTTTCTATTTTTTTACTAAACTTTATCATTAAAAAATTAAGTGATTGAAAAATAAGTCACAATGAAAATTCAATATCATCACAATGACGAAGCCAAAAAAATTTAAAAAATGCAAGGATGTTCCTTGAAGTGTCCTCTTCAATGGGTTGGTTTTATTTTGTTTGATAAGAATCACATTTGAAAGAAAATGCGAAGACACAAACATGTGTCAATAATGCACCATTTTCTGAACATACATTGTTTCGATAAATAATTTAAAATAGTTCCCAAGTCTTAAAAAACTCAAAATATAGTCCAGGATCCAGTGTAGTGTGTGTAGATTATGAGCCTATAATTGTTTTCCCTAAAATGAATAACCATCTATCAAAAAACCGTCGTCAACACAGGTCACTCATTATCCATACCTACAATTTTCAAGTATATGTCGTATGTTGACAACATATTTGTCCCACCATATGTCCATAAATTTAAAAAAAAAAATACGAGTAGAAATCTAATTCAATTCTGTAAAACCTTTGTGTTTACCTCAAGTTGAAATTCCTAAGGGAGATATGGGTTTGAAGAGGTCGAAGTTGAAAAACATAAAATTTTGCAGTTTTTTTGTCAAAAACAAGCCAAAATTGTTTCCCAACTTCATGTTTTCACCCCACTCTATAAACTCATAATATGGTGAGAATATGAAGACAAAGTGGTCCTCAGTGTTTGACCCTAGGGAACAAGTTGATAGGTATGATACTCTCGAGGAGTATGGCGATTTGTCTCAATGTAGAGTTTATGGAAGAAAACTCTGATTTGAGCAAGGGAAACTCTCAAATTGCAAAACAAATCAAGTTTGGTATATATATAGAGGGTTTAATGAGCTTGCCATTGAAATGGAGGTATGTATGGAGTACTAATGGAGATTTAATGAGAGTAGTTCCATGGGTGTAACCTAGTGGATTGAAGAAAATATTTGAAGATCTCATCTCAAATGTTGTTGTTTATCTCACGTTTTTGTGATGATTGGTGCATCTATTGACAAGTTCCGTGGAGGCAACTTATCAATGTCGAAAGATGTTACCTGGTCATGCAAAAAGAGGTTAATGTCAATGTGTATGCATTTAACAAGCATTGGGCCAAGTATTATAAATTATTGCTAGTAGACAATCAAAATCATATATATAAAAGCTACCATTCATGTCAATATCAAAAGAGGTTAAGTTCAAAGTGCATGCATTTTATTATTATTGAAGCCTTTGATTAATACAAGCATGCAACAACTACACTATTTTAATTTTAACATAGGGATAGAAACATCTTTTCATGATATGGAAGTCTCATTTAGGTGAGAAGCCACAAATGGGGGGTATTTATTCCACCAAAGTCATTGAGGGCTTGCACTTGGCCCCACTTGTTTTTTGCAAGCATGTGCGCACAATCATCATAGGTACAATCATGTTGTTAAGAGACATGAACCCTAGAGGTGATAACAACAACCCATTTTCATCAACCCAATCAAGCACCAATGCATAGAATATATACATTTTACAAGCATTGAGCTCATTATTAGATATTGTTACTATAAAAACAAAATCATTTAGATAAAAACTAAAAACTGTCATTTAGTACACTACATTACTATTGAACATGTTTCAAATCTAATAGTGTATGAACTAGATTAACAAGGTTAAATGTGATGATTTGAATGGACAAGGTTAGTAAGGCCTTCCCTATCTTTGTCACAAATCACAACCCCAACACACCTAATGTGCTAAAGTTTGTTTGAGTGTGAAGTGACATTAATTGGTTTAACTTATAAACATATTTCAAAGGGCCACCTACTAAATAAGTTAAGAAAATGAGAGCATCTTGAGTTGGATGTTTCCCATTTTCAAAGGCCACCTACCAAATAAGTTAAGAAAATGAGAATATGTTGAGTTGGATGTTATATTTGACATCTAGACTAGTGGGGAGGATCCTTAGCATACACATTGAGTCAAGAACCTCCAACAATTACTAGGCCCTCTCGATTTGTTTGTAGCAGTGTTAGAGGAGTGCATACTAACCTCCCCATTGTGTAAGTCAGGGCATGAGGAAGTGATGTGAGAACGAACATAGTTGGCCTTGCAAACCTCCTTCTAGATTGACAATTGACAAGCTCCCAATGTTGGCTTTGGTAATTTTTTAGGGAAAGATGCCTTCAAAGAAAAATAAACATGGGTGGGAAGTTAATGCCCCTGATCTCGAGTTGTTAACATATGGTTTAGGAGGGCCACATAATAATGCTAAAGGCAATATCTTGCCACTAGATTGATCCCCATAATATCTTGAGATTATTTGTTTGATCTATGTACTTGTAAGGATGACATGTTTAAACTTGGAATTTTATCCCTTTTTTGTAGCACCACATGATTCTTTCATCATTAATACTACAAATGTTTGTACACAGTTAAATATTGTGACATTTGTTATATTAATTATTGCTAGTGGTAAAACTTTGCAAGTAGTAAGAGAAAACCTAGAAAGCATTAATTTAAGAATGTACCATGTCTTTGTAAGTCATATAAAGACAATAATGTTGTAAGGAACCCATTTTTTTTTTTTATAAAATATATTAGTAAAGATCTCTTAAGTACTTGAATACTTGGTGTACATATTCCCCCTTTATATAGGAACACTATTTTAATTAGTGTTAGTAACATTTTTATTGGTGGAATTGAATTTTTTTTCATATGCTAGTTAAACCGGCGCCACAGCCGACCGCCCCAGCCACCCGGCCATAACCGCGACCCCAAGGTGGAATTGAATTTGGGTAGGAAGGATAATAATCTTCCTTTAAAGCTGGGACAATACTTTTTATTTGCAAATCAAAATGTTTTGACTTCACATTAATTCAATTTCATGTTAAAAAGTTTTTTAATGTTTAAAAAATAATTTGTTAAAAATTAAAAATAAATTTTTAAATTTTTAAATTTCACTCATTCTATATAGCCACTAAACATAAATGGGAATTTGACTTTATTTTTAAAATATAAAATAAAATAAAAAATTTAATATAGAATTATATAAAAGTGTTATATGAGAACTTTTCATATTTTATATTAATTTTTGTTTACATATTCTATATATTTTTACTTTAATATTTTTATAAAAACAATTATTTTCTTTATTTTATTTTTTTCATGGAAAAAAAATATAAATTCAAACCAAAATTACATTTCTGAACGTGTTCTATGATTGTATACCAGAAGTAAAAACTTCAACTTGAACTCAATTAAGAGCTATTACATAAATCTGGTATCCAATAACTCTTATGTAAAAAATAAGAAACATTCAGGTCCCCGAGCCCCATATGATCTCGTGAAAAGTGTAGCTATAGAATCATAACAATTACTTATTAATATATTATTTCATAACATTTTATGATTTTCATTTTCACAATCTTTATATTCAAGATATCCACTTATTAATATATTAATGTTTTTTTCTCCATATTATTATATAATTAACACTATTACTATTTATTAAAACAATTTTAATTTTTATAATTTCTTCATATTATTATATAATTAACACTATTACTATTTATTAAAACAATTTTAATTTTTATAATTTTATAAAAATTTAAGATTTTTTTCATATTAAAAATAATTAATGTATAAATATTACGGAAGAGTATAAATGAATGATATAATTATGAATAGAGATAAGAAATTACATTAGGAATAATTTTGTTTGGTAACATGTTTTTGAAGTAATGAATAGTTGATAAGTTTATGAAGATTTTTATAATTTTATAGTAAATAAATTTATGCAAATTTTTGTAATTATTTTGTTATAATTAAATATTACATATATGCGTTAGAGATGATAAACTAGATATAAAAATTGATAATATTATTATCCATTATAAAAGAAAATTGGACTTTTATCAATAAAATTTATTATGAAATAAATTTTTAAAATTTATGAAGTAAATAAATTTTATTAAGTATTCATAAAATAAATAAAGGGAGAGGAATGAAAAGCCAAAATTGAAAATGGTTAAAAGTATGTGAAAGTAAATTTCACTTAATCTCTCATCAAATTAGATTACCAAAACTGTTGTTATTAAGTTAAATTAGCATATCCCAAATTTTGTGTTTAGTGAACTTGCATAAGGATCAAACACGTGGATTCTTTTTGGTGATAATCTTCATCAAAAGAATGTGGAGATCAACTTTCATCCTATAAATGTGGAGATGATTGTGATTCTAATACTTATTTGTCTAATTACTAAAACTGCAAAAATATATAAAATAATTTAAATTTGTAAAAAACGATACTTAAAAAAATAGAGAGATTTAGTTATCCATGTAATTCCATGCACAAGTTAATAGTGACATTTTAATAAAATATTAAGTAAATAAATTTTTTACAATGTTAATCCCAATTTAAAATTTAAAAAATATATATATATATATTCCAATAAATTAAAACTAAAAAAATTAATAAAACTTAAATATTTACAATAAAATAAAAATTTAATATTATTAAGTCAAGAATTTACATATTAAACTCTTGGTAAGTCCGGGGTTAAAATAAAATTATAGTAATAACATAATCACAACATTTTAATATAATTGCTGAATCTACTAAAGATTGGTTAAATTCAAAATAATGATGAAAGAAATCAAGGCTGATCCAAGGAATCATGAACATGTCACATTATACAGCGCTAACATTGGAATGTAAACGATTTGTCACCACCAGTGCTGCCAGATCTTCCTATTCTTGGGCAGTTTTATATATGAGTATATTTCAGAGATGGTGAGTATATCTTAGACACTGTCATCATTATTACAACAACAGTGTGCAGGTATTTTGAGTACGTTTCAGACAATGTCATCATTATTATAACAATTAAAAGAATGATTCTGTAACGTATTCTTACATTCACAATTTTTTCCCACCAAAAGTTCTTTGCATTTGGGTTTTTTTCTATATGAATGGTCTCCTCTACTTGAGTATAAATGCTTGTGTCTGAGAGACAAGAACATATGCTTGGATTTCATAATCTGCTTTGGGAAATCTTCCAATTGTATTTGGATGATGTCCTTACAGATAGAGCCCGCCCTCTTCTCCGGGGGCATGCAGAGGTGGACTAATGGGTTTTTACCGTTCGTCCGTCTGTGAATACCAGGAGGCCATTTGAAAGATCCCCTGCTCATCAAGACCATTGCCAATGCTTTTTATTTTCGCTGATTTCATATGTTAAATTCCTCTATGACTGGTAGTCTTAATTTGATTTTGTTCTTTTTGGTCAATTTGCTGTATATGCTGTCTAAATCATTCTCCATTTACATGTTGTTTGATTCATTCTCCCTCAAGACTTATGTCAGGGTTAGCGTTTGAACAATCTAAGTTGCAGCAATGTTGACTCAGGTTTACAAGAGTTGATTATTTTGTACTTTGAAATACATTATGGAATCGACTTGAAAAGCTGCAAGCTCAGATGTTCATTTCGTGATAATGAAGCGCCCTTGTTCTTTTTCTGCGAATCTGAATCTGTGTCTCTCAGAGTTTAAATTTTGGAATGTCTTTTCCAAATAAAACTTGTTGTTCATATATGAATAAATAAATATCATTGCTTTTCGGTCACTTGAGATGTGGGGAGTATGTGTATTTTAAGCTCTTTGGTTTAGTCCCTAAATCTGGACTGATACCTGATGCGTCTATCCATTAGGCAAGAGTTCAAATCCTATCCCATTATGTTTTCATTTTACAAATTCAACGACGTTTTAAAGTTACAGTCATGGACCTTGTAGATTTTGAATTTATCTTGCTTGCATTTTTTCTTATGAAATATACCATTTCTTTTTGTTTTTACTATGAAATTTACCATGGTTTTTTGTCTGTAGCGTGGAGCTGCAGGTATAATTTTCCTATCCAAGTTTGATCTGAAGATTGATTATTTTAGCCCCAATTTCTTATGAAATTTACCATTTAATTTTTTCTTACAATGAAGTTTACCATGGTATTTTTGCCTGTAGCGTGGAGTTACAGGTTTAACTTTCCTATCCAAGTTTGATCTGAAGATTGATATTTTAGCCCCAAGTTGCTCTAATGGCTGATAACTTGACAGTAGCGTGGAGGTTTTTTTGCACGTTTAATATTCATATCCCAAGTTTTATTTGAAGATTGATTATTTTGACCCCAAGTTGCTTGACTGTCTGATACCTAGACACTGGTTTTCTGGTTTTTCCACTGACGAATTCAACTTCTAAAGTTTATTTTTTGTTTTTATTTTGTCTGCAAGTAAATCTGAATATTCTATGTTTGTTTTTCAATCCTGATCTCAAGAGTTAGTTTGATTCGTCTTGAGCTAGATGAAACATCTTTCCATCCCCAGTAATCTTAATCTTAAGAGTAAGTTTGATGAAAAATATTTCTATCCACAATATTTTTCAATCAATTCTACTAACTCAGAGACACAAGTTTGTCTTGTTCTTACACATCTTAAACTTATTATTTGGTTTCTTCTTTATTCCATAAATTGTTAATTTTTCAATTAATTCTGTTAACTTAATGGCGCAAGTTTGTCTTGTTCTTGAACATCTAAAACTTATTATTTTCTTTATTAGGTTTGCAAGAGAGTATACATGTTAATTTAAAAAAGCTAATTAGTGCGTCTTTGGTGGGAACTTTTTGATGTCAGAGTTGTAAAACCTGGGCCCTGTATTTGTTACAGCCTACAGGTACACTAATTTCAAAATGCATAGCATCACATACCTATAGCGTAGAGGATGCTGAAACCTTATGATATGATTTTTTTCTTTTTCTTTTAAATGTGTCCTTCTGTACATCCAAGTTTGCCTGTGTTTGTGTTTGTGATTATAAGTGCCAGTAGAGTTAATAGGATGCCGTTTTCAAAAGTTAGGTTGAGTGGTGTGCCACGTATTATATACATACATAATAAATGTTTCTACATATGCATTTATGCTCTTTTTCAAAAGTTAGGTTGAGTGGTGTGTCACGTATTATATACATACATAATAAATGTTTCCACATATGCATTTATGCTCATTGCCCACAGATCTAAACTATACAGTACGTTTCTTTAATTGGAACAATTTCTCTGTAGTTTTTTTTGAGAGTACGTTTCTTCAATTGGAACAATTTCTCTGTCGTTTTTTTTGAGATTACGTTTCTTCATTTGGAACAATTTCTCTGTCGTTTTTTTTGAGAGTACGTTTCTTCAATTGGAACAATTTCTCTGTCGTTTTTTTTGAGAGTACGTTTCTTCTCTGTAGTTTTTTTTGAGAGAACCATCACTTATTTCATCCATACCATCACATACTCAACTTATTGTCATGTTTATGTTTATACATAGGAAGCTTAGATATCTCATGACTCTAAATACTCACTCAGCTGAGACTTCCAACAGTTAAAACAATCCGGATACATAGCCATTGCAGAGGTAATTACTAATAAATTACTAATAAGTTATTATTTCATGTAATTACTAATACTAAGTAATTACTATATATAATTACTAATATTAAGTAATTGCCAAATGTAATTATTAATTTATCTGCAGATGAAGCTAATGTAATTACTGATCCATTAATTCAGATTTAAACTTGATGTTGCTTCAATTAGTCCTAGTTATATTTCTGTAAACAAATTCTACATTCAAATGAAATTATCATATTGAAAAAAACCCTTTATTTACCCTCTAATTTTTTTCCAGCTTCTACTCTGTACTAAGTTACTGACAACATCATTATCGTGTTGTCTTTTGAACATTCTCAATTTGGATGTAGCTCCTTTTTAAATTGAGATTTTTTAATTCTTTTTGTTTGTTATTTTGTTTTATTATTAGTTGGCAAGATTCATTTGGCTGTAGTTGCTTTTTAAATTGAGATTTTTTAATTCCTTTTGTTTGTTATTTTGTTTTATTATTAGTTGGCAAGATTCATTGGCAAGATTCATTTGGCTGTAGTTCCTTTTTAAATTGAGATTTTTAAATTCTATTATTAGTTGGCAAGATTCATTGGATTGTAGTTCCTTTTTAAATTGAGATTTTTCAATTCCTTTTGTTTGTTATTTTGTTTTATTATTAGTTGGCAAGATTCATTGGCTAGAATGTAAAAATACATTTATGAGGTGTTCTTGTTCTTTCTCTGGCTTGAAATGTTTGCATCAGCAGTGTATGTAAGAAGGTCATGGTCTTGTTGATTTGGGACATGTTGCAAATTGTCTCTACTTATGAGCAGGGGAACAGTAAAAGCCCATTAGTTCACCTCTGCATGCCCTAAAGAGAGGGCAGGTCCTACTTGTATGGGTGTCGGTATTAAGATAAAAAGTACTGAGACAACCAACAATGTAGTGACTAAACTCATTTCGAAATGTTGTTTGTTAATCTATCAAGATCAAGAGTTACAAGCTTTTACAATGGTAAGTTATGAAAGATTTGTTAATCTATCAAGATCAAGAGTTACAAGCCTTTACAATGGTAAGTTATGAAAGATGTTAAATGCTTTCACTTACTTCATAAGAAAACTTAAACTTATTCATCTGTACAGCCACTTGTTTTTATGATATGTTTCAAATTTTTTCTTTTGTCATTGTATTTTCAGGTGGCTCGAGAGACTTGATAAAGAATTGGGCAAGTTTGATTTATAGAGCTCTTCATTAAGACAACACTACTATCTTTTTGGAAGTCAATTCTAATTCTATCATTCCAAAGTTTTTTGTCACACCCAGATTCCACACAATTTTTAGTTGTTTATCTTAGAAGAACTGTTATATCTCTTTAATAGAATACTAAACAAAATGCTCAGATGGTACATGCAGACTTCAGACCAATTGTGATTGGCATAAGAGGGCACCTGCATTTTCTAATATCCGATCTAGTTTTCAATTTCATTTTCTGTAGTGTGCTGGTCCATGGCATTTGGAGTAGTTTCTGCATTAGCAAATTCATGTTGCATTTTACATTAAGGTAGTTTAACCATATTTACCTGAATGTTTAAAGCATTCATTCTATTTGTTTGTTATTTCTTACTTTGTAAAGATATGCTACTTTGAGATGTAAGCTTTTCTATCCCATATACCAATTGGGACATTTAATAAAGAGTCTTTTCTATTCAATTATGTATTGCTGTCGTGTTTCTTTTAAAAATGTTCCAATTGTGATGTTTTTACATGCATGCTTTTTTCAAAGTTTTCATTCTTCCTACTGTCACACAACAGAAAATTAAAGTAGCAAAATATTTCTATTTATCATATAAATATTTGGTAAAAAATTTGCCATGGCGACCAACTTCTTTGAAATTAAGATTAATTCTGTGAAGTGTGAACTATACTATTTCATAAGACTCATCTCCTAAAGAGGAGAAAGCCAACTACTTCAAAGTTTTAATTGCTTACCTCCAAGTCTAAATATTAAGATGTTGAAGTTACAATGATCAGCTTAATATCTATAATCATATTTTTTTTTCCAAGAAAAAAGATCGCTATTTCCATTAATAGCTTGAATTGAAATTACATTTTTCATTCGCTTTATGCACTTATAACAAATGGGTTTTCTACTATTCCTTTCTTAAAACATATTCATCAAAATCTCATCAACTGTCCTATTTTTCAATAAAATAGACCCCACTATCTAACTGCTTGAAAAGTAAAAGGCTTCATCTGAGCTTTTTTACAAACATATTATAACAAAGACAAAAAAGTTAGTTTTCAGCACCTGAAACCAATCTAAAGGATAAAAACAGACACAGAAGAAGCATGGTCATAGACTGTATGTAGAGCTGGCAACAGTGCCTCCTCTATCTTGTTCTGGAATCATAGTCCCTTCTGCAACCTGAATGGCTTCCCTTGGTATGACTTTTGCCTCCTCATTTAGCTCTGGAAAATATTTTTGAATGAAATTTCCTTGAAATAACTATCAACCATCTTCAGCTGATCGCCAACAGGCCTGTCCTGAGATATATGTTTGATACTTGATAGATGCCATTCATCCAATCACCAAAGACCTGTATTTTTTTAACATTTTTGTCCAGGGCACACCTTGAAAGGCACCTCAGTGCCATAAACTCAGCATAATTATTTGAACCTGCCCCTAAACCGTAATTGATCACCAGAGAAGTAAGTACAAGCTGCCCCCATCCCCACTGATACTTGAAGAACCCTGACTAGCTCCATAAAAAAAAAATGGGACTTGGATTTGTCGATCTCCAAGTTCTTTATCTGTCTATGGTTTTGGGGAATAGCAGGTTTGAAATTCACTACAGAAATTGATCTCATCTGTGATATAAGTTGGAATGGTGGAATAAATTTCTGTTCAAATTCATAGAGTTTTTGGCTAACCAGATCCCCCAGTATATGAGACAGGGCAGAGCCCTGATGTCCTTTAGTTCTTTTTGATAATACCACTTTTTCAAACAGGCTTCTACAGAATCACTTAACCACACATTTTTCAAACCTGTTAATTGCTTAGCTTCTGACCAAACCTGTTGAGCTTATTGGCATTTTATAAGCAAGTGGGAAATCATTTCATTATCCCTTTGACATAGCATGCATATACCCGGGCCATATCTGTTCTTTTTTTTGTAAAATTTCCCAAGTCAGAGCCTTATTCTTAATGGAAAGCCATAAGATTATTTGAGTCTTCTTTGGTGCCCTTCGGTTTCAGATCGGCTTCCACCACCATTTTGCTTCGTGTGCTTTAACAGTGAACTTTGTTCTGTAGTATGTACACCAGACAGGCAGTATGCTCCCCCTTGGACCATGCAAGAGTGTCATCTTCATCTGTGAGTCTTGAATTTCTGCAGCAAACTTTCTACATATAAGTTCCACAGAACAGCTGTTTCCCCTTCCAGTCCCATTGAATGTGCATTTTTACACCCCTGTTGCCAGAGACTAGTAGCACCCTGGTCTACCAACTGATTGAGAGTGTAATAGCCTTTTTCCTGAAGTAACTCTATCATTTCCATCAGAAATCTTATCATGTTCTTGCATCCTATCCAAAGACCCGAGCTGAGTCTTACCTGTTCATCATTCCCCACTCTCCAAGCCAACCAGTTTGCAATCACAAGGCTTGGACTAGAGCCTTCCAGTGAGTTGAAACATTTGTTATAGTCTTTCTAGGATTCCTCATCCTCTCAATTAAGGATCCCGGCCTGTTGGTATTTCTGTTGTATTATTTGCTTCCACAGAGCCTCCAACTTTATCACTCTCCACAAACTCTTAGCTGCCATGGAGTTCCCAAAGAAATGAATATTCCTTAATCCACAGCCTCCATCCTCTTTAGGCTCTGCAATGGTTTTCCACTTTACTAAATGAATCCCCTCATTCTCTTTTTCCCACAGAAATTTAAAACATTTTTTCCTTATTGTGTCTTCTGAACAACTTTTGGAATGAAAGACAAAGCATGCCAAAATACAGGAATTGCTTCTACGGCCATTTGACAAAAGTCATCCTTCCTCCAATTGACAGCCACCTATTACACCAAAGATTTATCCTGGCCTCAGTCTTTTCCACCAGCCAAGACCGTCTATTTTTCCATATCCATTTGGTTTTAGGAGGAAACCAAGATATTTGATTCCAGCTTTAAAATTGGTTTGCTTAGAGGGGGAGATTTGCATCAACTGATTTTCCAGGTCTCCATCTTTTCTATTAAAAGTTATGGCAGATTTTTGAACATTTAACTCCAAACCTGAAGCAGTGCTATACAACTCTAATATTTCCTCAATGTTTTGAGCTTCCTGTGGGGATCCATTGCTAAATAGAAGAACATCATTTCCAAAAAAAGGTGTGTTAAGGATAAATTCCATCCAATCTTTATACTTGACATGGCACCAATCCTCCTAGCTTCCAAAATGAAATAAAAATAACAAAGGAGAGAGGGGGCATCCCTGCCTCAGCCCTCTTGAAAGATTAAAAAACTTTGATGCAGTCCATTTATTATTACTGCATAGGAGACTGAAGTTATGCATTCCATAATCCATTTTATGATTGGGACACTGAATCCAACATGGATAATCACAAGTTTAAGATAAAGCCAGCTAGCTCTGTCAGACTTTAGACAGGTCCGACTTCATAACCATGGCTGGTGTATTCTTTGTTTTTATGGTATGAAGGCCTTATTGAGCTGCCCCTACAGCATCATGAATCTGCCTCCCAGCTAGAAAATCAAACTGGTCCTGATAGATTGCTTCTAAGATTCTTTTTTAAACTCTTATTGCTAGTATCTTTACAAAGATTTTAAGTGCAGTTACATAAGGATATTGGCTTGAAATCATCAAAGGAATTTGGCTTGTCCTCCTTTGGAATAAGTGCTAGAAAAGTAGAGTTAAAGGAACCTAATAAACTTCCTGTACTTCTTATCTCTTCAATCACCTTAAGTAAATCTTCTTCCAAGAGGTCATAGAATCCATTAGAGAATTCTATTGGCCACCTATCTAGGCCAGGCTTTTGTCCTTCTTCAAAGAGAGCCAAGGCAGTTTTTAATTCCTCCTTTGAGACTTTCTCCATCATCAATTGATTTGCTTCCTTAGCCACAAATCTTGGGAAGAAAGAGGATATCTTCAGGATCTCCACAATATTTGTTGTGTTTGGTTCTTTATATATGCATTGGAAATGTGTTATTCCTGTTGTACTTATCACACAATCTAGCATCCTTGTGATTGCAAGGATTAATCGACTGCCAAACCGGTGGAATCTCGGGACACTGCCCCAAAGTGTCACACGCACATGGTCACCTTTCTTTAGGTCTCCTGAATCCACCAAAGAAATACTTAGACTAACCATGGGAGGTGTCCCCAGTCAACCTTTTCTGGGTATTTGCCAGTTAAAATGTAATATCCCAACTGATATTTGTTTCCTTTTTATAGTGTTTCTGATGTAGTTTCTTGCTTACTTGAAGTCTTGTTACCCAATACTAAAATAAAATATGAATGCATGTGTTAACACCCAAAAAGTGCTCACTAGCTCATTCCCTTATTCACATGACCCATTTGTCCACTTTCCCTACCATTTGAGCCTCTAAAACCATCAAAAGGTCACCAAAAATACCATAATACACCTTTTTCCCTTCAAAATATATATTTTTTTTTCAAAAAACCCTAAAAAAGGGTCCAAAATTCCCAAAATATATTAAAAGGGAATAAAAATATAATAAATATTCAAGAAAGAAAAAAGATGGAAAAAGAGACTTAAACCATGTTGGTTAATACTATTGGTTTCCTTAAAACCATAATGGTATTCCCCATCACCAAAAACTATAAAAAGGTGATAGGGGCTCCTCACTTTTCATTCGCATTTCATCCTATCCTTATGCTTCCAAATTCCCTTTGAGAGCCATTGCCTTCCATTTCGAGTTTGAAGTCCCATTGAAGCATTGGAGAAGAAGAGACCATTGGACATTGGAACATCTCAAACTTGGAGCTGCTCAACACCCATCATCCTCACCATTTGAGGTAATACAAAATCAAATATTTTTCAATTTTTTGTTTTTCCATAGATCTTATTGCTTATGTTCTTAAATTCAGTTTTTTATTTCTTTTACACATGTTAATATTAGATTAAGTTAAATTAGTTTTTACATACTTTTATTGAGACTGCTGCTACTAGTTAGCAGGTGCATCATTGCACATGTTTGGTTGAAAAACCAAGCAACAGTTTTTGGCGACTCCGCTGGTTTTCGAATTTAAAATTTTTGCTTTAGATCTTTATTTTAGTTGTTTTTCCCATTTAAAACTGTAGATCTGCCATACTAGTCAGCTTCTTGATAGCTACCCTAGCCATTAGCCCTTTTTGCAGCCCAAAATAGTCCAAAACTTCAATTTTCGGGTTCGTTTTTCGTCGGCCGTTTTCCGTTCGTACATTGCGACATTCGGCACCCACAGTCGCGCGGTCCATCGCGACTGTGAGCCTGTTTTCTGCGCGGTCCATCGCGACTGTTTGGCATTTTTCCGCACAGATCATCGCGATTTTTGACCACCGCACCGTGATTCACATCGCGGCTTTTGCCCTCATTGCCGTGCAGCTCATCGCGGGTTTTGACCCGACAGCCGCGATATTTCCTGTTTCGTTTCGGCCAATTTTTTCAAAAAAAAATTCGCCCAATCAGCCCATTTTTCCAGCATCAATTTCTGCAATTTTTTACAGCCAGTGTGTCATTATTGCAACATTATTAAATTGATATTCGTTAGATACTTCATTTATCTTTTTGAAAATTTTCAGTTAATTGAAAGAAATATTTTTTAAGTATTTCTGAGATTCTAAGTTTATATATTGCAAAGTTAGAACCATATTTCTAAAAATTGCTCAATATTTGGCTCAAGAAAGACTCTAAAATCCATTTATTTTCACATCTGTTATTTGCTTTACTTTTTAAAGAATCCATAGTTTTTGAAAATGTTATTAAAGCATTTACATTTGAAATGTCTTTCATGTTTTTCGCAAATTAGAATCCTTATTTTAGTTTGTGATTAAATTGCCCATGCGAGGCACATTGTTTTGGTATACACCTACACCAGCACACAATCTGTCACAATAATTTCAAGTGAGCCTTAAAAGTTATCTTAACTCAACCAACATTCTAACCCCACTTGGGGAACACAAAAAGAATTTTGTAGCTAGGTAGGATTAAGGGGATAAGTATCCAAATAACACCCCTCACTCATTTTTCATGTTGAGACATAGTGATTGACATTTAGGGTACCAAAATCCCTTATTATTTGTTGACACGGTTTAACACCAATTCATCGGGAAGGCCTCTCCCTTAGGAGGGTAGAAGTAGTCAGACTGGTTCCGGAAGTTTGAGTGGAATACAGCAATCCATTCAATAACCGAATGATACCTTTCGTAGTTCTCGTTGTACCACCATTATGGGAGTACAGCGGTGATAGAACCAAACTGCAGATTCACCCAACCGAACGTGTCATGAACGGGGTATCTTAGTGGCCAAACTTTTAGGATTGTCTACGCGGTGTCCCTCCCAGTAGGGGGATATCTAGCCTTTTATTTTGCAATTTATATTGTCTGACTTGGATTTCATCACCTTGCAGAGGATATACCTTGTCGAGTCATAATACTTTTTAGTTAGGTGTTTGTATGCTCCATTACCTCCCTTTGGTCATAGAGTACACTTTTTTTTATTGTTAGGAGTTGTTTGCGTGTTGGTTTCCTGACCACATTTTTTTATTACTCCACTTACTATAGCACAGTTGTTATAGTAAGTGTTTTGAGATTGGTTTTTTTTTTTTTTTGGCCTGAGTGCCGTTTATTTTTTACGCTCCCCTCTTGCACACACGGTTGCATTAGGGCTTTAGAGCTTTCCACTCACCACCACCTAGTAGTTTTTTCACCAACTGTCACCATTGATTCCCCAAGACGTTCTCGACGCTTCCAGGGAGACCCCTTGCAGTACGGTTCCCTTGACTCCACATGTCATCGGAATAGAGCCACATCATCCGATTATGACGCGCCTCATTTCACATTTGATTCAGAGGCAGAATCCAAAAATCCCACATACACCACACACACTAGCCCCATGGCTGGTTCACATTACGACAACTTTTTCACAGGGGCTGTTGGTGGAACATCATCCACCACCGCCACCAAAACGACCACCATGGTAGCCACAACTACCACACCTCCCTTAGGGATGCCTAATATGGGACCTACACCTACATTAGGTATGCCTACCATGGGACCCCTGCCTAATACAGGACCCCCACCTAACTTAGGCATGCCCACTATGGCAACTATACCTACTATCCCCGCTACCACTCGGATTCCCACACCTCTTGGACATCTTCCCAACCCATCTGTGACTCCCGTTGCACTTGGTGGCGCGAGCCCCTCCCACACTCTTATGGGTGGAGGGCACATACCTCCCATGACAAATATCCCCCTAGGGGGCAGTGGCCTAATACATAACGCCACCACTAGCACTTATGCCCCCATGACAACATCACACCCCTCCGCTAGTTTGCCATTTATGGCTAGCCTTAACCTACCAGACTTGGCTAGGCTAACAAATGATCCCATCCAACATGACCCTACTTGACCCCCCATGCCCACAAAGCTCCCCTCAGACATCCCAAAATTTGAAGGAAAAGCAGGGGAGGACCCCCAAAATCATATCATGTCGTTTCACCTATGGTGTTCCTCAAACTCCATTGTAGATGATTCTATTCGACTCAGACTTTTACAAAGAACTTTCACTGGCTCTGCAACCAAATGGTACATTGAGCAACCACATGGGACGCACCCCACGTTTACATTCCTCACCTCAACTTTCCTTCAGTTCTTTCAACTACTTGTACGCTATGATGCAGGAGTGGAAATACTTTTGTCTTGTAGACAGAACACCGCTACACACATCATCGATCATATCCATGAGTGGCGTAAGTGCCGTAGTCTCTGCAAGATAAAGCTTGACGACTGTATCTTCCTGGATTGGTTCCTCAAATCACTCCTCCCCCTCATAGCCAAGGATGTAGCTTCTGAATGACCCCAGTCGGAAGAAGAAGCCATCTTAAAAGCTCAGCAGTTCGACTTCATATACGCCCAGTATGGATATCTATACACCATTTTACCCGACACCCCGTGTGGCAATCCATCCCAGAATGGCACGCCAGGGGCATCCCATGCCGTCGACGGTATTATCGGCCAGGTTATGGTGCAAAACAAACCTTTTACCATGATGAGTACAAACAACGCCCCAGACCTTTCTAGGGCTACATCTCACTCTGGAGCTATAACTTCGTATGCTCCAGTAATGCACACCCACCACACTCATGGACCCTCATGTCCACCACAGTGTTATGGGCAAGCACCATCAACTCATGCACCATCTCCATATTATAACCAGCAGGCCCATCAAACTTCGGTTCAGCCACAAGCCCACTCAGTTTATTATCCTTAACAGACAGCACCTCTTGCTCCAACACTTCCAGTAGCTCAAGGTTACCCACAACCGCAACAAGCACCAGGTCCACCTCATGACCCTCCTATTTACTACCCACTGCAGCCTACTCTAGAGCCTACAAGACCTCAAAACCCATCTATGGCCCAAGGGCATGTATACACACAGCAAAACCAACCTCAAAACCAGAACGACCAGCGTAATCAAGGAGATCAACAGAATCGCGGAAGTGGAAGAAACCGCGGAAATAACCAACAACAAAACCAAGGAGGACAACCACCTAATCCTCCCAATAATAATAACGCTGCTCCTGCAAATCAAAACCCTAATCGCCCACCAAAACAGGGCAACAACCCTAATTTGAGAACAAACCACCCATGTTCCATATGTGGAGTCTATGGCCATTACAAACATAATTGCCCCCATTTGGACAGAGCACGTCAACTCTGGACCGACGATGCCCAATGACAAGGACATGCTGCACAGCCAGCACCTCCTCCTCAGCCACAACCCATGATATTGCAAAATCCCCTACCAAACCAAGGCGTGATAAACACTTGTCCAAATGATCCCCCTCAAGGATCTGCTGCGACACAGCAACAAATTACCTATGCAGTAGTCGATTACCAACATACATAGTCCAACACTCACCATTTGATAATGATGTCAATCTTCAAACCCATCGAAATCAATACGGCTCATCCCCTGAGGCCACATCTACCGATCCATCTTCAAGTACTCTCCCAACTGATCAACCACTTCGCATACCTAATATACCCATGGATGGGGGTCTAAAAGCACCTCGCATCCCTTTAAGACGAATCAACAATAACCCTAATGCTCGTGCAACTTCGAACCACAACATCGTAGAAGACTTAGCCTAGTCCCCTGCCACTATGTCCGCTCTAGAAATCCTAAAAAATTGTCCTGCACAGAGAAAAATGTTGTTATATGCTATCGGTGCCATAGACCCTAACAACTCCAACATGATGGCTTTCGACTTAGACCAAGCCGAACCTCTTCTGCCTTCATCTCTAGCTTTTTAGGTTTCTGTGTCCATTCGCAACCTCGTCGTTCATCGATGCATAATCGATGAAGGTGCCTCCACTTGCATTATGTCGACTTTTGTATGGCAGAAACTTGGATCCCCAACGCTACAACCGTCAACTACCGCATTGCGAGCTTACGATGGCCGTGCAGCTCAACCTCAGGGTTTGTTAGTGAATGTACCCATACATCTTGGGGGCAAACTGGTTCTCATAGATATAGAGGTCATTAACGCCTAACTTGATTACAATCTCCTTCTTGGACGAAGCTACATGTATAAAATGAAAGCTGTCGCTTTTTCAGTTTTCTGCCTCATGATGTTCCCCCATGAAGGACGCGTAGTTAAAATCGACCAGATTACATACTATGATCCCAATGCCCCCGCAGCGCCTGAAAATGTTCTTCCCATGATTGAACAACCCGTTTAGAGTGCACCCACATCATTCGTCTCCTCAGCCGGACTTGGGATATATTTGGACAATCCCATGACCACCACTTTCCCTTCTATCCCACCCCCTCTTCGGGTAACTGAAGTATCCGATTTATGCACCATCTCGCACAACGAACAACAACATACTCAATAACTTCAACCACCCATAGTGCCTAGTCATATTGGAACAACACCAATTCACACTATCCCATTCTTGTTTCCTTTTTCAGGAGTAGTCAGCATGCCAATAATGGCTACACTTAACCTTCTAGGGTTAATGATAGGATTACCTATATGGTACCTACCTGCCCCAACCCCTCCACCGACTCTGACTATTGTTTTACAACTAGTACAACCCATCAATATTTTGAACCATCCACCACCTGGCATAACGAACCCCCTAAACCGACCACCACCTGCTATACCGAACCCCCTAAACCGACCACCTCCAACAGGGGCCACTACATTAAAATCTAGTTATGTCCCCCCTCAATCCCGTTACCATGGGAGCAGAGGACCGCAAACCTACACCATTGGACCCACCAACCGCACCCCACCAACAACTCCAAAGTTGGCAAAGAATCCCCCAACAATCCGTGTTCCCCCTAAGTGCTCCTTGTGCGACGATATAGGCCATACTACCCATCTATGTCCACATCTACCGACACTTCAAGAACACATGAATATGTTGGATGATGACACCAACGTTCTAGTTGTCAAACTAGAACTACCCCCTCAGCCTCGTGATAAATCATTGTGCACAAACCACCCTTGTGCAATATGCGGCATCTACGGCCATTATTCACATCACTGCTCTGATCTCCCAGATTATAGAGCAACACTATACGAGTTGACAAATGCCGACCTAGAGATATCCCCCCCGCTTATTGAGGAAATATTCCCCCCAGAATATTCCTGTTCAGGAGAAATCAATACCATTTATATGATTTCAACTACCTATAAACCTGAACCAATTGATTTAATGACACACTACTTCCGCACTGATGAAGAAATCCTAGAAACACTCACTGCACTGAACTACCCTTGGGATGTGTAATACCCCATTTTGACCCTTGTGATTTATTGGATTTTATGTAAATATTGTATACATGCGATGTATGTTCTTGCTAGCGTGGAGCTCAAGGCCAAGGCTCTGCTAGTGTATGTTCAGATTTTATTTAAAATGGACAAGCATTTGACATTTTGTTACCCATGTGCTATTAAGCCATGCAAAATTGTAAATTGATGTAAATATTAATATTGCAATAAAATACCAGAACTAGCTATGGGAGCAACGAATGAGAAGGGGCCATATGTATCCACTAGGGAGTGGTGAGGGGGTTGTGGGATTGAACCATATGCTGCCAAATGTCATCTTGTGAACCCTTTTGACTTTCCTTGCTGACATTTATTTCTGTGTGAAGAAGTTGTTGAAGAATTGAGTCCATGGCTTCAATGGAGCATGGGCAGCCCATAAATTCATATGGCAGGGTATGGGCTTTGTTTTTCTTGTCCCACAAGTCACTCTACTTCTTGGGAATCCTTTCAATCTCATTCCCATTCCATTGTTGATCACCCAACATGATTTTCCATCCAAAAACAAATTACCAGCAGTGAGAAAAACCAGAAATCGCAACTTTGCAAAAACCCACGTTTTGAAGAGCCAAAAACACCCAGATTTGGTATTGGACAGTAAAATCCAATGAGGGATCCATAGATATGAACCTTGGGGCGAAATTGAGAGTGTTAGCTACCCCGAAATCCATAGGAAAACCCAGTTTTTGCAGCCCAGAAAACGAGTGACGGATTTGAGTTATTGAATGACTAAATTGGGAGAAATTCGATTATGAACAATTGTACAAAGGTTGGGTTTGTTTGATAAACCCAGTGAAGGCTAGAATCTCAAGAAGCTAGCAGCTGGACCTTTCTATGCCCATCCTGAAGAGCACTGGAGGGAAGAGTTTCCCGAGGGACTTTGTAGCAAAGAAGGGGACCTTCCTTGTGTTGGATGTGGTAGGTAATGTGGGTGCATGACTGTTGAGTTCATTTGAGATGCCTGTAGCTCTGTGGTTGAGCTCACTGGCTTAGCATTACCCTCCTCTATCTTCTTGTATGCTTGATAAACCCAACTGTGTGTTGGCTTAGCATAGCTGTTAAGTGAAACCATGGCTGTGAGAGTGCCCAGCTAGTTCCTCCTTAGTGGACACACAACCCAGCTCGGGGGTGATCTCTCAGCTGAAAGAATACAAGCTGGAAAGAGATATATGGTTGGGTGGAACATTGCTCTCACATAGCCAGTTGTTTGGACAGCTTCATCTTCAAGATAAGTGTTACCTGTGTTATAAATTATATGCATTCCGTGTTCTGCAATATGTTAATTGACCATGTTTAATGAAATGAAATGATTTTCTTAATTTGGAATCTATGCATGGCATTGGAATGAGTTTGAGTCTCTATATGTTGAATCATCCTCTGTTGCGATTTATATGTTATGCATTAGTAATTGTGTGTGTGCAAATATGAGTTAATTCCACTGTAATTAGTTACTTTGAACCTGTACACATTAAGTTTTTAATTATTATGCATTTTGAGTAACGTATGGGGCTGAGATTGCAGAACGAAGCCCATATGTTTGGTCATGTTCTCTCCCCTGCATTGGAATGACGGGAGTGGACGTTATAGGATGAGATGCACCATCGATCATACTTCATCCTTGAGGCATCTACGCCCACCATGGAAAACCAGCTATCCATTGAATCCAAGGAATTCTTACCAACCAAGGTCGATTGGTTCAAAGATCCAATCCTAGCTCCAGAAGCATTTGAAGAAGGTAACATGGCTAAGATTTCCCCCATTATAAAAATCGACATCTCCACCACCCCTGAAAAACTTGAGCTTATCTCTTTAGGTGCATCATGCATTGAAAAAGAAACCCAAGCTTATAAGAAACTCTTCCAAGAATTTCGAGATGTCTTCGCTTGGTCTTATACCGAGATGCCTGGTCTTGATCCTACCATCGTAGAACATCACATAGACACTTGGCCCAACATATCACCGGTTTTCCAGAAAGAACGTCCCATTCACCCATCCAAGCTTCCAGCTGTCAAAGCAGAAATTGAGAAGCTTCGAGCAGCAGGTTTCATATACCTGATTGCATATACCACCTAGGTTTCAAACCCAATACCAGTGAATAAGAAAGTCGGCACCATCCGTATTTGTACTGACTTCCGTGACCTCAACCTAGCTTGTCCCAAAGACAACTTCCCAACACCATTTATTGACCCACTAATAGATGCATGTGCGGGGCATGAGGTACTTTCTTTTATGGATGGTTTCTCCGGATACAACCAAATCAAAATCCGTAAAGAAGATCAATACAAGACCGCTTTTACTACCCCATGGGGCACCTTCGCCTATCGCGTCATGCCTTTCGGTCTCAAGAACGCTGGAGCCACTTTCCAACGAGCTATGACTTATTGTTTTCATGACCTGAATAATATCATATTAGTTTATCTAGAAGACCTCATGGCTCGATCTAAGAAATGATCTGACCATTTAGATGATCTTCGACAAGTCTTCTTGTGTTGTCGAAAATACAAAATCCGCTTGAACCCACTCAAGTGTGTCTTTTGCGTTCCAGTAGGCCATCTGCTGGGTTTTATCATTTCAGAAAAAGGGATCACCATTGACCCTTTAAAAGTTCAAGCCATAGTAGACCTACCGTCACCTCGTACATTAAGACAGCTACAAAGCCTCTAGGGGAAGTCCAACTTCCTTCGTTGCTTTGTCCCAGACTATGCCACCACAGTACATGGTTTCCTCCGTTTGCTACGACTTCATACCCGTTTCGTATGAGACGACCAAGCAGAAGGAGCTTTCACAGACCTGAAGAAAGCACTTACAAGTGCCCCCTTGATTTCTCCTCCAGATTTCACAAGAGACTTTACACTTTACATTTCGACATCAGATTACGCCGTCTCTGGAGTACTCGTCCAAGAAGACTCCGCTCGCCAAGAGCATGTTATTTACTATGTCAGCCAAACTTTATCAGGCCCACCACTACGCTACCCACATGAAGAGAAAATGGCCCTCGCCATTGTCTTTTCTGTACAAAAGCTGCGACATTATATTCTCCTCAGCCATACCATGGTTGTGGCAAATTCCAACCCAATGGTCTATCTCTTGAATCGCCGCCTTCTACAAGGCCGTGTTGCCAAATGGGTGATTATCTTACAAGAATATGACCTAAATTTTAAAACCTCGAAGAGCACCAAAGCATTAGCTCTCACTCAACTCATTATGGACCTACCATCTTCGTCGTCATCACCAGCTATCCATACTGATATAATCAACGAACATTTGTTCATCATCTCGTCTGACGACCCTTGGTACAACGACATTTTGGTATACCTCTGCACACAGAAGTTTCGACCCAATATCGACTGTGACGTACGCCGTCGCATACGTCACCATGCCCCCCGTTATCTCCTCTTGGGTGATGTCCTCTATTGACGTGGCGTTGACACAATCCTACGACGATGCCTTTCCCAAGACGAAGCAGAACAAGTACTTAACAACTATCATAGCGGTGCCTGCAGTGGCCATTTCTTTGGAATGATCACCGCCCAAAAGGTAATTCGCGTAGGTTATTTTTGGCCGTCATTATTCATTGATTGTATCACAGCAGTCAAACATTGCCAAAACTGCCAGCTCTTTTCCCCCAAGGCAAGAACCCCCCCCCGCTCCCCTACATCTAGTCGTCACCGTTGGACCATTTTGCAAATGGGCCATCGACTTCATGGATTGAAATCCCACATCAGCCGGTGGCCACAAACACATTATTGTCGCTGTTGATTACTTTATCAAATGGGCAGAAGCCATACCTACTTACAATTGCAAAGTCGACACTGCAACCCGTTTTTTCCCTAACTATGTTATTGCTCGTTTCGGAGTACCAAAGCAACTCGTCTCATACCACAACTCTCACTTCAAGGACTCCGTTTGGAGAGAATTGTCAATACTCCTTAAGTTTGAACATCATTTCTCCTCCGCCTACTACCCCCAAGGGAACAACCAAGTCGAAGCTGTTAACAAAATTTTGAAGACTATCCTCCTGCGCACTGTCGACAAACATAAATCCAATTGGCATCATATTATTTTTCCCACATTATGGGCTTACCGCATGTCGACTAAAACCACCACCAGATTTACCCCATTCCATTTAGTTCATGGCGTGGAATCTGTCCTCCCCATTGAATGCCATATACCAACATTACAAATTTCCGTAGAGCTTCTCCCCGATACTTCACTAATTGAAGAACGCTTACTTCTTTTAGAGTAGGTCGACGAAGATTGCCGTGTAGCTCTCCAAACAATCAAAGCCGCAAAGAATAGATCTAAACTTCATTACGATAAACATGTTCACCCACGAGCATTTAGTGAAGGAGACCTGGTAATTGTTTACGACCAAGCCCATGACAAAACAGGCAAAGAAAAGTTCCAATCTATGTGGCAAGGCCCATATATCATATAGACTTTCCTTGGACATGGGGCATACATTTTGACTGACTCGGAAGGCAATCCCATGCTCAACCCCCATAACGGGTTGTACCTCAAAAGATTCTACCCATAAAAAACTCATGGACACCATAGTCCATATTGTACAGTTTTTTTTTTTAATTTATATTTTTTTTTCATTGTAAACTTTCAAAACCTTACATTTTCATTTTTTCTTGCATGAACACAGATGGATCCTATTCCACTCTACCACATCAGTTTTGCCGATGGCGCAAGTCCCTGGTCTCCAAATCTCGCTTCAGCGGCTTGGGTAATTTATTCTCCTTCACATGAGTTGATCCACCTCGACGGAGTGTGCATAGGTGCTGCCACAAACAACCAAGCTGAGTACGATGCCGTGACCGGTCTACTGGCCGCTACTCTCCAAATGGGCATAAGTCACCTTAATGTTTACCTGGACTCCCAGCTCCTTGTTTCCCAACTCAAAAACTGTTACCAGGTACGCGATCCCTGTCTATTTAGAAAATTTCTGCGCAATAAACAAATGATTCGACACTTTGAATCCATTTCCTTCACTCATGTCCCAAGAAATCAAAACAGTGTAGCAGACCAAATGGCTAACAACATTCTAGATTGGCACATCAACCAACACATGTAGGACATCACGACATGCATCACATAGGCATAAAAAAATCAAATAAAAACAAAATAAATAGATCATCACAACATTACATCTACGTGCATAAACATGTGCCTCCACGGGCATATACAACATAATATTGCATCCACGTGCATAACATGAGCCTCCACGGGCATACTAAAACCCATACACATATCATTGCATCCACTTGCAACACAGACATAAGAGAAAAGACAAGATGTGCATCCACGTGCATACATGACTATATACCAAAAACGCATATCTATCTCTCTCTATATATATCATCATAAGCATCACAATGTCAGGAGTGCCTTCAACACCCAAATAAACAAAAGGTACACCAGGCGTACAAAAAATGTGTATCAACAAAATACATCCCCATATGCTCATCAGCATTTGGGGGTAGGTACATGATAACCTAATCATCACGATCACTAGGCTCCTCTAGCTCCTCCTCCTTTGGCTCCTCCGGATCATACTGATCCCAATCCCTCCTCTCAGCCATCACCACAGCTACTCTCAACAGGATCGACCGCCACTCACGAGGAGCATCGAAACAATGGTCGAGAACATGCTGATCTAGATCCCTCCAACCATCATCTGGCGCATCCACTAGTAGCGCCTCCAAGGTATCACGTACATCCTCTAAGGCATCATCTCGCTGACGCACAACTCCTTGTACATGAGGCAATGGTGCCGCTACCGATGGAGGTACCACCATCATCATCTGTCCCCGACGTCCTATATGGTCCACTGGAGGCCTCGGACCAACATCTGCAATGACCCACAGTGAACCAAGTCAATATCATATAAACATCTCTAGATATACTCATAACAAAACATCTAAACATGATATAATAGAGAAACAAAAACAAATATGTACCGTCTAACCCCCAAGCCTACCCCTGAGCTCGAGGAATCTCTGGGTCTCCTTGGAAGTCCATACCCACATATGGATAGTCATCAATTACAATGGGCATCTGCTCCCACTGGTCATACATCTCCGACGAAAAGAACCGTTGGATGCCACCGACACCCTGGGGCATCATCTCCCCCCATCGCACCATTCGTGGCTCACTCCTCAGTCCCTCCCGAACTGGCACACGTGGCCGCAAGGTAGGTACCCGCTCAAAAAAGAAACAACATAGGAAAGAAGCATAACTGAACTCTCCTCCCTCCCGGCTAACCTTGTTCAGCTCCCGTCGAACACAGGCCAGAAACATCTGCCCCTAAGAAAAATAGGTCCCTGTCAAGACACTGTGAAACATCATCATTTGCCCCCCAGACAAATGATGGGGCACCTGTGCACCAAGCACCCGAAAAACACAAGCCGTCACCGCCTGCATCTCCAGCTCCCGCAGATCCAAGATACTCAGTGCGTTGTTTTGCGCACGGGCTCCTAGAATGAAGAATCTCTCCAGGAGATCCTCAATATCCATACCAGCCGGAATCCTCGGCTGGGTGTTCGCTATATCACCCAAACAGGGAAAGCCAGTAAGAAAGTACACATCAGTCAAGGTGATCTCCAGTCTCTCACCTTGCACCATGAAAGCCACCTCCTCCGGATCCCAGAAGTCAACCAACTTGTTCAGCAGATCTCTAACTGAACGCATGATAGGAATCTAAGCAAACTTTAGTAGTCTGCCCAAATCCAAGGCTGACCGCACATCCGGGTCATCCCGAATACTTCCCATCAGTCCCACATCAATCTCCCTCTCCCTCCACGACACCAACGGCCTCCTCAGCATCCTACCAAAACACCACAAATTTTTTTAGAAAAATAAAACAATTTTTTTTCCCTACCCAAGCGATCCCCATCGCGACTTTCGAGCCCTTATCCGCAATGAACATCATGACTTTCAGCCTCACAGCCGCGATGAACATTGCGGGTATTAGTCCTCATAGTCGCGATGTGCATCGCGGCTGTAAGCCCTCACAACCACGATAAGCATCACGACTGTCGGACCCACAGCCGCGATGAACATCGCGACTGTAAGCACCCACAACCATGATGAACATCGCGACTGTCAGACCCACAGCCGTGATGCACATCGCGGCTGTCCAGCCCATTCCCGCAATGTGCATCACGGAAGAAAGACCTAAAACCTGCGATATTCCGCTTTGGCAAGCCAACGTGGAATATTCGCAGCTTCTGAGACCTAGACACTCAACAAAAGTAAATAATTTGAAAGGCTAAGGCACATAGGCTTACTTGAAACTCGCAGAATGAAAAATCGACGGTCGAATCTCCCACAAATCAAGAAAATGCTCTGACCCAACTAAATTGCTCTATGAAAGTCAATGGTGAAAATGACACTTGTCACATTGGGTCCACTTGCTATTTATAGAAATTTGACCATTTTTCAATCAACCATTTCGGCATCATACGACGTCCATTTTTTAAACCGTTGGTACCATTGGAATCAGCACAGCGAGAACTTCACGACAGTCCACTCCTTTTCTCATTTCCACCAGGTTTCGTTTTTAGGCTTTTTTTACATGCCCCTCGTCGCCTCGATTTGCATGCCACAATGGCCGTGGTCCATTTTTGATGAGTCTTATATCGCTGGATTCAGTTTTCCACGCTCGTGACGATGCTTGAGACCATTTCTCACTCTCACCACTAGATTTTTTGGGCACTTTTTATATGCCCCTCGTCGCCTCGATTTGCGTGCCACATCAGCCACGATCTGTTTTGAACAAATTTTATATTGCCGGATTCAGTTTTCTGCGCTCGTGATGATGCTTGAGATCATTTCTCACTCTCACCCCCATAATTTTTTGGCACTTTCTTACATGCCCCTCGTCGCCTCGATTTGCATGCTACATTGGCCGTGGTCCATTTTTGATGAGTTGTATATCGCTGGATTCAGTTTTCTGCACTCGTGATGATGCTAGAGATCATTTCTCGCTCTCAACCCCAGAATTTTTGGGTACTTTCTCACGTGCCCATCATCACCTCTAATTGCATGCCACATCGACAACCGTCAGATTTTACAAATTTTCGCACCACAACTTATACATGAGCCCACCACTCCATCCATACTACAATTATGGTGCTGTTTTGCTACCATTCATCAACCCACAAGGAGACCCCATTAGTGTTCCCCCCTATCATCGTGCTTGATCCCCATACTTTCCCTTTGATTGAACACTTCCTCCTTGCCTCTCCATTACTTTTGTTCGGTATAATTTTATCCCTTTTTCGGGCCAAGCAATTCCTTTACGAAAAAGGCACTTAGGAAGTTTATGTTAAGCTCTTTTCTGACTCCTAAAACAATGAAAAGATCGCCGAGCAATATTGATTCCTTTCATGCTCACTAAAAGTATCTGAAAGGGCATCTACCTGGTATAAGTTTACCCCTTTTCCGGACCTTGTAGACTAATTACGAAAAAGGAATAGTCTAGTCACATTGGCTAGAAGAGTTCTCCATTTGCATCATTTTATGCTTTTTTCGGGCCTTGGAGACTAACATACGAAAAAGAACACTATTGGAGTCTACTTACTGCTTTCAGACTCTCTAAAACTGAAAGCAACCATGAGCATGAACAGTCTTGGGCTCGCATAAATTCACAGGACAATACCATTTTAGAGCACACTTTTATCCCTTCTTGGAGCTCATTAAAACCACGAAGAAGGACCCAACAGTGCTTTTCGGCACCACAACAAATCATGTCTACTCATAAGGTAGCTTCCCCATTATGGTCGCCTTTGTTCAGAGCATTCTGCAATATGTCACCTTGAGAGTCTCCCAATAGCGTCCATCAACTTGTCTCCCTCTGTCGACGCTAACCAAATTTATTCTAGAGGATAGACCCAGAGGTCCCTGTGCCTTGGACTCATCACCATTAATGATGAGTGCCTACGAATCATTTTGAAAGGAGTCCTCAGTGCCTCTCCAAATGATTGTTTCTCACATGCTCGACTTCAACACCTTAATCGCATCGTTGAGACTCGTATAGGGTATCAGTCCTTTT
Organism: Larix kaempferi; assembly: GCA_027924585.1. NCBI lineage: Eukaryota > Viridiplantae > Streptophyta > Pinopsida > Pinales > Pinaceae > Larix > Larix kaempferi. The sequence goes on from BSBM01000559.1 coordinate 672,359, forward strand.
AGTTATTTCCTGAAGACCCTGAATATCATCTGACTCTACCACATTTGAGAGTGCAATTGAGGAAACAACCAGTTACATATTCCCATGGATATTCGGGTTGCGCTTGGCGACAATTTTCAGATGTACTGCAGTTTTATACTCCCTCGAGTATATAGTTACATATACTCCTCAGGAGTTGACTCACAGTTATTGAGTCCCTATAGATGTTGGACACCTTCAACTCTAGCAGTTCATCAACCCTTCTGAAACCTTATTCAGAATAGTTGTTGCTCTTTTCCATTGTATCAGTTATTGAGATCAGTCATGGTATGACCATGAGTATGTCCCAGCTTTGTGTCCCCTCTAGACCATTATGATGTACCAACAGATTTTTAGGTATTATTCAGGTCCCCCTTCTTGGGCCTAATTGTTATGTATATGTCTTAATACGAGCATGGGTATGCCCGCCTCGTCCATTATCATAGATTATTCCTCATTCATTTTGAGGCCATGTATTTTTTTAGTTTTTGCAGCTTCCAAGGGGCCGTTGTTCTAGTCTCCAATCGGTCTCTTCTCTTCTCCAAGCCCCAAGAAAAAGACAAAAGAACTATGATGTCTATCGGATGAGCTCTTGCCCTCACACATCAGGGGGCAATCTGTTAACACCCAAAAAGTGCTCTCTAGCTCATTCCCTTATTCACATGACCCATTTGTCCACTTTCCCTACCATTTGAGCCTCTAAAACCATCAAAAGGTCACCAAAAATACCATAATACACCTTTTTCCCCTCAAAAAAATATATTTTCCTCAAAAAACACAAAAAACCTTAAAAAAGGGTCCAAAATTCCCCAAAAATATTAAAAGGGAATAAAAATATAAAAAATATTCAAAAAAGGAAAAAGAGGGAAAAAGAGACCTAAACCATGTTGGTTAATACCATTGGTTTCCTTAAAACCATAATGGTATTCCCCATCACCAAAAACTATAAAAAGGTGATAGGGGCTCCTCACTTTTCATCCACATTTCATCCTATCCTTATGCTGCCAAATTCCCTTTGAGAGCCAGTGCCTCCCATTTCGAGTTTGAAGTCCCATGGAAGCATTCGAGAAGAAGAGACCATTGGAAATTGGAGCATCTTAACCTTGGATCTGCTCAACACCCATCATCCTCACCATTTGAGGTAATACAAAATCAAATATTTTTCAATTTCTTGTTTTTCCATAGATTTTATTGCTTATGTTCTTAAATTCATTTTTTTATTTCTTTTACACATGTTAATATTAGATTAAGTTAAATTAGTTTTTACATACTTTTATTGAGACTACTGCTACTAGTTAGTAGGTGCATCCTTGCACATGCTTGGTTGAAAAACCAAGCAACAGCATGTGCCATACTATGATTGCATGATCATGCATGGGGTCGCATAAACCCTAAATATCCCAAGTAATCAAATATGCAATAAGATAAAGTTAGAAATGATGCATGTACATACCAATGACTTGCGCTTGATATGTAGGTCAATATGAGATAGATATGCAAGTCACGTGTCGAGAATAGGCCAAGATATATGATGAACTCTGCTAGACAATTCACCCATGCAATGATGGCACCTCCTTCAGATTTAAAATAGAATAATAAATGCTCTAGTGATGTGAAATAGCTCCAAGAAGTAGGCACTAGGCTTATAATGGCCCTCTGATAAGACTGGAAGCTACATGCAAGCCATGCACTGGGTCTAGGTCATAATACGAATTGCTTCCTCAGTGAAAGTCGCCCATGCAAGGAAGGCGCCCTTTTGATATAAGAATTGATGATAACTCTTTCTAGAAGTTGATGTAGAAGCCTGTATTCAGTAACTAGGATAATAATGGCTCTCTAGGAATGATAGAAGACACATGTAGACCAAATAGATGATGTTGGTCAAGTTATAAAGATCTCTCAATTGTCCAATTCTCCCATGTAGAAGGTGCAAGCTCTCCTTGATCCAATGTGTGTAATTAAGCCTTCATAATGAAAGAAATTGGATCCAATAAAAATAGAATAGATCACCAACAAGATTTCTTTGAATACCGAGAAGGATGAAGCTTGTATTGTTCAGATAATTATGCCCTCAATGCTCCAATGGATGTGCCCCTCTTTGTATAATTACTTGATGGTAGACTCAAATCCTACTACCGAATGATAAATAAAGATGTATTGATGAATAATAATGTTGAACCTGTATGATCCAACCCTGGAAGTGACTAAGGCATATAGATTTCACTGCCGAAATACACTTGATGGCTAAGGGATGTGCTCTCAACCCTAACTCTGGCCTCAGAGCTCTCAACTCGAAACTCAATGATCAATCATAAATTTAGCAGACCTAGCCATTCACTTTTTCCTTCTTTTATAACGTTGACACTGCATGCCCTAGATTTTGCATGCCCTAAGTTGCTTTTCTCTTCTATTTTTCAGTTGAGTTGCATGCATTGCTTCTTGTATGCATGCATGCTTAATTAAGGTGCTTCTATGCATGCATCATGAAATATGGCCCTCATGTAATGCATGTGAGTTGCTCCTAGTTCATGCGGCCCTCTTTTATCTACTGATGACCTAATAACACTGATTAAGATCTTCTTTTGTTCTGAATAGTATTAGTCCTCAGTCAATTCCCTGAATGTCAGTACCCGCTTAAAGCTATGGGAATTAGATAGGTTAGCAGGATGGTCTCTTGTGCTTAAGTATAAGAGGACATTACAATCCTCCCCGCTCGAAATTGCTTGTCCTCAAGCAACTGTAATGTTGGGTGCTATAGTACATGTTACCCTTCCCATGTGGCTTCTTCTATTGGTAATTCTTTCGATTGAACCAAGTATTCTCGTATGATCCCGTTCCTTAATTTTCTTTCCCGAACTTGCAGAATTCGTTCTAGAACCAAAATTAGTTTCCCCTCGTCATCAAGGGGGAGTAGCTCTGATGAAGTAACAATCTCTTGGCATACTACTTTCTTGAGGTTAGACACATGGAATACATTATGAATTTTGCTTTCTTTTGGTAACTCAAGCTCATATGCTACCTCTCCAACTTTCCAGACTATCATATACGGACCATAAAAGAAAGGCTTTAATTTCTCTGCTCCTTTCTTCTTAAGGGATGATTGTCTGTAAGGATGTAGACGTAAATATGCCAAATCCCCTACCTTGAAGTTGCGCTCAATCCTGTGTCTTTCTGCATATATCTTTTGCTGATTTTGGGCGGTCTGTAGGTTTCTTTGAGTATCTTGAGAATATCTTGAATTTCCTGAATCCACTCCTTGGCTTTAGGATCCCCGCTGTCACCAAATATTAATTCTGCAAAAGATAAGGAATCATAACCATACAATGCTTTAAAATGAGTTATACCGATGGACATATGGTACGTAGTATTGTAACAGTATTATCTTAGGTGTATCCATTTAATCCATGTCCTTTGTTGTCCTACTACATTTTCCTCAAGTATCCTTCAATCCAGTTATTGACTATCTCTGTATGTCCGTCGCTCTGAGGATGATAACTCGTGCTCATAGCCAATTCTGTCCCAACCAACCTGAAAAGATCCTGCCAAAATGATCCTGTTAACTTATTGTCCCTGTCACTGACAATAGTCTTAGGCAACCTGTGCAACCTGAATACCTCTCTAAAAAACAATTCTGCTACCTATGCTGCTGAATAGTTGGAAGGAATGATAAAGAAATGAACGAACTTAGTCAGCCTGTCAACGAACATGTACAAACAGTCTCTACCCTGTACCTTGGGAAACCCTGTAATAAAGTCCATTGAAATACTTTCCCATTTTTGCTCGGGAATGGGTAATGGTTGAAGTATACCTACTGGATGAGTATTCTCTATCTTATTCTACTGGCACACATTGCATTCCCTCACATGTTGCATTACACCATTTTTGAGTCCCTTCCTTGAGAACCTCTCTCTGATATGTCTGTAAGTCTTAAGGAACCCCTGGTGTCATGCTAATGGAGAATTATGAGAAGCTTTTAGGATGTTTTTCTTAAGTGTGGACTCAGGAACTAAGTAGATCCTGTTCTTATAGTAGATAATGTCATCTATCACCCTGTATGTGTCATCTTGTATTTGTCCGTCCAACATTTTGTAAGCAAACTTATCTTTGGAGCATTCGACCAAAAGATGAGATCTCCAATTCGAGGAAATGCTCATAAGAGATAAATTCGTTGGTCGTCTAGAAAGTGCATCCTCTACCACATTATTTTTCCCTTTTATGTATTCAATCTCAAAATTAAAAGTTTGGATCTTACTCACCCATTTTTGTTGTCTCTCATTCAACTCTTTCTGTTCCAAGAAGTACTTTAAGCTGTTATGATCTGTCTTAATTTTAAATTGCCACCCACCAAGTATTGTCTGAATTTGGTAAGGGCATGAAGAATTGCTAACATTTCCTTGCCATAGATTGAGTAGTGGCGCTCATAGTTGTTGATGTATTTGTAACTTCGGAATGTATTTCATATATGTATATTGTATTCCTATAGAGATGTTATTATTCCTCTATACGGAAGTGTTTGTATTCCTATAGAGATGTTATTATTCCTCTATACGAAAGTGTCATCATTTATATTGTAAGTGTCGTATCTTATACTTGATGGGTTATTAGACCACCTTGTTGGGGTTGGCTCTGTATAAGTCATGTGGGTTAAAGGGTTATTAGACCACCCTATTGGGGGTCAGCGCTGTCAGCATTATGTTATGTGGTTAAGTTAAGGCCGACCTAGTAAAGGTTATTAGGCAAGTCAAGTCAAGTATACATAGAGTGCGGGAGGCACTCTATCTGATCATTCACTTTCTCACTTATACACTCATTGGAGAGTGACACACTAGTGGAGGAGGAGAAGCTGCTGCTAGGAGACTATCTCTTATGCTTGGGTTTTGTATAATTTCTCTATCTATCTCTGAGGAAGTTATTGGGGTTTTTCACCTTTATGGTTTTCCCCAAGGAAACTCTGTGTCTATTGTCTCTTGTGATTGCTTCTTGAGATTGATATGCTGTACATGTTATTCTCTCAGTTAATATCCTAGATCAGATTGAAATTTTTGAAAAACTAACATTAGTCCTATAATTTTCTTCTCTTGAATGCAATAGGGTGATTATTCTACATCAAGACTGCTCCAATACCCTCTCTTGAAGCATCAAATTCTAATACGAATGGCTATGTAAAATCTGGTAGGGCTAGTACGGGGCATGAACTCATTACCTTCTTAATTTTCTCAAATGTCTGCTGTGCTTCCTCTAACCAACTGAATGCCCCTTCTTTGTAAGATTTATAAATGGAGTTGTAATCTATGAAAACCCATTGAGATATCTCCTGTAATAAGTGCAAAGGCCCAAGAATCCTTTCAATTCTGTCACATTTTTCGGTGTAGGCCAATCCAATATGGCTTTAATCTTCTCTAAGTGCACCTATACCCCATTTGCTCCTATCACGTGCCCCAAGTATAACATATCCTACATACCAAACTCACATATGGACATCTTCGCATAAAGTGACTGTTCCTGTAGAATTCCCAGTTTTTCATCCATGTGCTTTAAATGATCTTCCTAAGTTTTACTGTAAATTAATATATCATCAAAGAATACTAGAGGAAACTTATGTCACTGAGCCTTGAAGGTGTGATTCATGCATGGATGAAAAGTAGCTGGTGCATTAGTGAGCCCAAATGGCATCACCAAAAACTCACAATGTTTGTAGTGGAAACAAAAGGCGGTCTTTGGAACATCCTGGTCCCTAACCCGAATCTGATGGTATCCTGACCGAAGGTCAATTTTAGAGAAGTATTTTCCCCCCTGTAACTCTTCCATCAATTCATCTATTCTTGGAATTGGATACCCGTTCTTAATGGTTTTCTTGTTAAGGGCCCTGTAATCAATGCACATGCGTAAAGTCCCACCCTTATTTTTTACTAATACCACCGAGGATGAAAATGGACTAGAGTTGGGTCTTATGTAGCCTAATTTGAACAACTCTTTGATTGTATTTTCAGTTTCATCTTTATACCTCTTGGGGCGTCGGTAAGGGGTAGTAATGACTGCTTGGGTCCCCTCTAACTCAATAATGTGCTCAAATACACGATTCGGAGGCCTATCTGATGGAAGATCTCTGAATACCTTCTCGTGCTTTTGTAGCAGTGCCTGCATATCTATTGGATGCTATGTGCCGCTGTCCAGTGGATTTATGAATTTGACCAAGCACTCAGCTGCCCACTCTATGTCTCCCTATCTAAGTACAACCTCCATCTTGTGTGATGATACTCTTTGGGAGGGTAGGTATGCATACCTCTCAAAACAACCCTCTGTCCATTTGGTCCCTGAAAATCCATCTCCATGGTTTGGTAGTTCATAGAATATTTACCAATTGAATAAAGCCATTGCAATCCCAACACCACATTTGTATCTGGCACATCAACCACATAAAAAGAATCTATCATACTATAGTTTCCTAGAGTTACATTCAATTTTTGAATCCAATGAGTGCACTCTATACTCTTGTTGTCCACTGTAAATCTATCAAATTTCTTGGTCTGGATACCTCTCCTCTTTATCCATGCAACATCAATAAAGTTGTGGGATGCCCCACCATCAATTAGAACTCTAACCCTGTTACCCTGTATGACACCTCTTATCCGGAGGGTGTGGAACCTAGGAACTCCAAATAATCTAGCAATGACACCTCCCTTTATATCCTCTGAAAAATGCTCCTCCTCTGTTGTGTGAGGTGTCCCTTGTCACGTCCTTGGTCGACTTGGTGTCCTTCAGAGGCGATGGGAGACCCTGATACATTTTTTTTCTACAATTCTCCATTTTTACACGCTGCCGGAATGGCCTCTAATCCGCAATCCGCAATGGCCTCCGATCGACAATATGCAATCGGAATTCAGAAGTCAGATTTCCAAACTTACCCTTCCCCAGAAATCGCGCTCCCAACTTCCACAATCCGCAATGCGAAAGTCAAAAGTCGAAAGTCAAAAGCCGAAATTCAAATTCGCAGCGTCAAAAATTACTCGACTGACTTCTGCAATTTGCAATCCGCATAAAGGAACTCGGAATTCGGACCCTCAAATCGACGTCCCAGAAAATTTATCCCTCCGACTTCCGCAATTTGAAACCCACATTGCGGAAGTTGGAAGTTGGAAACCTCAATTTGAATCCTAGGAAAATCACCTTCCGCAATCTGCAATCCGCTTGCGGATGTGGAATGTCAGAAATCCAATGCGCCAACCCCGTGGAAATCGACCTTCCGACATCCGCAATTTTCTTTGCGGATGCGGAAAGTCGGAAATCCCACGCGCCATCTCTGTGGAATTCGCCCTTCCGACTTCCGCAATCCTCAATTCTCTTTGAGGATGCCGAAAGTAGGAATTCCAACCACGCAAATCCAATGGTCAGTCCCCGACCTCCGCAATCCGCAATCCCCATTGCAGATGCGGAAAGTCGGGACTAACTATCCCTACACCTGCAAACTTCTGAGGCTGGTAACTCCTTCATCCCTGGACCAAATTGGGAAAATCCGGTACCGTTGCAAAGCTCTTGGAGCGAACTATGAAGCTATAGGGTATTCATCCACACCTGAGGACTTTGTTACTGCCCATATTCCACTCGAAAAGATGAATTAAATCCCCATCTATGCCTCTTTACCACTATGTGAAGAAGATCTGCTCCATTCTGGTCTATCTTCTTTCATTCATCTGGTCCACAGGATTCATGAACACCACAGGGGTGTCTATTCTTTTCCCAAGTCTTGGCTGGAGCATTATGTACATTTTCCAGACTTAGCCCTATTTATCAAGACATAAGGTCATATAAGTACAAGGATAAATACAAAGATGCAGATATGCAGGAGCATGATAAATGACTCATGTAGTCAGATTCATACATCAATAAACATAGGGGGACTAAAACATTATCCACCCACACATATAACATGTATCCAAAATATCCATAACAACCATTAATTAGTTAAATTAGTGCAGAAGTAAGATAAACAACATGCACAACATACTTAAACACAATGCATAGGCATACAGTTCTATTAATCAATGGACCATTCCCATAAGCAAATAGATGCATGCATATACTTACAACTATAGCTGAAGGAAATATCATCCACACACAATGTGTCATGCATTCATCTATCAATAACATGCACAACATAATGAAACATAAGGCATGGGAATTCAACCCTATTAATCAGCTAGATCCATTGTGCACTCAAACATAAACAAATACACATGCACAAATGCAGAATATGCATCATTCAAGGCACAAGGAACACTTATCTTCTCATGGAAGTCTCCAAGAAAACTGGCTATGGGATGCAACATTCCAACCCAACCATAGATCTCTACCCAAACTGTATTATTTCTGCAATCAGAGACCACCCCTAAGCTGGGGCTATGTATCCACTAAGGAGTATCACTCAGGATCACTCACATCACATATCTAGCTTTGTCTAGCAAGTGGGGAGGTAGGTAAGGGTTTTCCAGGTCAATAAACTCATCCACAGGGCTATAGGCATATCCCAATGACCTCAGGTAGTTCAGGAACCCCCGTCCACTCCACTCTCAGCCTAAGTAAGGTCCCCTTCTCTGCTTCACAGTCCCTAGGGCACCCCTTCCCTTAAAACTGAGCTGGGAAGGAATGGCTGGTCTTGACTGTTAGATCAAGGTAAATGAGCTCTCTCTAGCTCTACCATGCAATCTAAAACCTCTTGGCTCATCCGCACTTAGGTTTTTCTTCGCTTTCTCTAGAGAAACAACACTATCCCGCAGCTGGGTTCTCGGCCACCAACACAGGGTTTTCTTCACGATTTTCTGAGCATTTCATACACTACAAACTAGCCCTAGGGTTCAGACCGATAGATCCCCTGCTGGATTGAGCTTCCCATACCAATTTCTGAGCGGATTCAACACCCAAAAATCAGTCTTTCTCAGAAATCGGGATTCTCTTCTTGCCCACTGCTCGGATCTTTGTTCTCTATGTTCCATTATCTGTTGCTTCTCCTAATCGAATGGGGACCAAGGAATAAGAATTCCTAGGGTAGAGTGGTGTGCGGGTCATGGAAAAAAAGAGCCATACCCTGCCATACAGATTGCAGGGCTGCTCCATCCTCTATCAGCCTCATGGACAGGTTTTCTCAACCACTATCTTACAACAAAATTAATAGAATCTAGGACAGTCAAATGAGTTCTCTAGGTGACATATGGAAACCTAGGGTTCCATCCCACACCCCCTCACCACTTCCTAGTGGACACATAGTCCCCCCTCATTTAGTTGCAACCATAACCAAACCTTGGTTATTTTTATTTACATGGTATTATTTACATCATTTACATTTTCCATGGCTTACTAGCACATGGTTACCATAATACCAAATACTTTCCTCTTCAAGGCCAAGCATTCACTAGCAGGGCCTTGGCATTGAGATCCACGCTAGGAATTCATACATCACATGCATACAATATTTACATTACAACCAAAAATATTCTAAGGGTCAAAATGAGGGATATTACATTTCCCCTCCCCTTAGATTAACACTGTCCTCGGTGTTCCAATACTTAGGAATACCTATACAGTTTACACATGTTCAAAATTTACAAAAATGTTGCAGGTTTACCTTGCATTTCATTCGTTACTTTGAGCTTCTAGAACCATGTCCTTTGGCCTCCACAAGCTACTCCTGCTGGCTTTGATCTTCTAGCTCTGTAAGTGGGCATTGCTCCATGGTAATCCCTTCCTTCTCTTCACCTTCCAGCTGATCCACAAGTCTGGAATCTCTATGGCTTCTAGCTTTCTTGATGTCCTTTGTTGGGCAATTGCAGAGGCAATGATTTCCTCCACATTTCCAACATTTCAGTGGCTGCTTTACCTTCACCTCCTCAGTTTCCTTGTATTCTTCCCATTTGGAACGTTTCTTAGTGGACTGATTGGATGAATGGCTCTTCATTGATCCACTGTCCTTTCCCTTGCCGATTTCTCCCAGAATGCTATTTACCTCCCTTTGCAGACAAATAAAGTCTTGCAAGGCCCTGTGGTTCATCTCATTTTGCTGCTTTTGTAGCTTGAGCATCCCTCCAAGATTTTCTTGGGTCTTGGCAATTATTTGAAGAATATTTTCAGCCAACTCTAATAGCCATTGGTTTGCTGCCATGGTCAATATGTACAACTTCCCACACTTTTCTTGCTATCACCACTTGTTTTGTGACAGATGCAACTAATTGATTTCAATTTTCTCACCCGTGAAATTCATCATTGCAAATATTATTAGGCCAGGCATAACATAAACATTAAATCAATCAATTATTTTCCCAATTGACATGGAAATTCCATGCTTTATTTATGAGAATTCCACACTTTTCATACTTTCCCAATATACACATGAACTCATTCATGTTCATCCTTTCAAAGGGAATTAACTATTCCAACATTCACAATTATTTCAAGCAAATAAATACAATCAACTTTCAGCCAAATCATGCATTCAAAAATTTTCTGTTTTTTAAAGGCATCAATCAAAAAGGAAAGAGAAGAGTAAGATTCCCCCCCTCTTAGTCTTGTTTCAATTCGGAGCCACACCACCACTGTGGTTCCATGCTCCTTAGCCTCTTTCACTTCAAATGTGAATGTTTGACTTGCCGTTTCATTATTTTGGTGACGAAACTTAGTGTCTAAGGTCTGTCTAAGGATTTTCAACCAGGGAATCCTTCCCCATTGTTTCCTACAAAACCTTTAGCTGCTAGAGCCCACACAAGTCCACTAGCACCATTCTTCATTGCTACTCATACTGATCTCTCTAGAACAGTCACATGTCCAAATGCATCCTTAGGATGCCCTCCAAGTCCTTGCTCCCTGTAATGACCTAGCTTTGCAACAAAGAAACAACAGTGTATTAGCTTGGTTGTCATAAGACTTGTACATGAAATCTTTCATTATTTAGAATAAGGATTAGATGAAAATTAAATACTTATCTATATGGAACATTTCCTCTCTACTCCAAAAGTTCCTTCTCTGCTTTACAAGCCTTGGATCACCTGTGGGATGGATGTTTGGCCATCAAACATGCTACTCCACAACATCAAGTAGTTAATTCCAAACCAGTTCACTGACTGGATTTACCAAGCATTTATGGTGCCAAACCAATCCCATACCTAGTTTTCGTTCTCCATTTCCAAGCCAGCACATTCGTCTGGGTCAACAGGCCAATGGAAGGAAATTGCACCATGACCATTTCTAGCTCAAGGCTCTACTATGGAGCAACACCACCACAACCCTTCACACACACAACAACCCTTCATACACACAACAACCCTTCACAAAAACCCCTCACAAAAACCTTTCATACACAAAACAACCCTTCACAACAACCCCTCACAACAACCTTTCATACACAAAACAACCCTTCACAACAACCCCTCACAACAACCTTTCACTTTTATTCTTTAGTGTGCAACACCAAATTGCATTTTTTTAAGCTGACAACACAAGAGGGATAAGCAAGCTCATTATTATTGCTACTCTAAAATTGTAAGAATATTTCATAACATTCCCTCTCAAATATTGAAACACCAGGAATGCATCCATTCCCTTAGGGTGTAGTGAATATTGACAACCCTAACATAACCCAACACCCGAAAGGTGTTCACCCCCTTTCCGATGTGATCCATGTAGGCCCTAATCATACTCAAGCAGTCTGAGATAAGAACACAAAATCACATTCACACAGTCTGAAATAAAACAAAAATCACATTCTAGTAGTTTGAAATAAAGACATACAGTCACACTCTAGCAGTTTGAAATAAAACATGCCCTAGACATTAATTCTGATAATCAGACATGTATATTCTTAGCTAGGGTTATAGAATACTCATTCGTTTTGAAGATGTAATTTCTCTTTCCTTGTGAGGAATGGGGGCTCCCTTCTTTAAGTCAATAGTCCCTCGGTTTTCCATCCCAATCTCTTTCATGTTCCATGACCCACACATGCCCTCTTGGCATAATTTTACCATCAAATTCAAATCTGATTTTTCCATAACCAAGCAATGGTATTAATAATTAATTCAATATGAATTTACAACTCTGTCTACTACAGAAATCAGATTTGTTTAATCATGAGGCCATCCTCATATTGTTTGGATCTTGTAAGTGGTGTCACGCTGTCCATTATGGTTTAGGCTTGCTTCCATAGCATAGACATCCACCTACAACATGTCTTCTTGACACAATTGTGAAGATCCAAACAACCATTAGTATTTGTTAGCAATTATCAATTTCACCAATATGTTTTCCTACAGACTTAGATTTGTAAACATGAGATCATTCTCATAACTTAAATCAGAAATTTTCAAATCCATTTCATCCAAAAATCATATTTCACATTTATGAGATATTTCTCACAATTTTTGGCTTGTGGTACATGGTAGATTCCAGCCTTTAAGATGGACTTACCCACATGGCCATGCCCAAGACAATCATGACTACCTTCCTGCAATCTTTCTCCCGCATTCATAGCAGCTCACGAAATGATATCAGAATTATCATTAATTCATCATTTCATCTATTGTTTAATTGCAATGAACTTACACCACAACCATGCATTCATGCAATGCATCACAACATGTGCACCCACACTCATGCATGCACATTTACAACATTCACATTATCTTTTAATGTGCATTCACTTCATGCAACCACATATTTACAAAATATTTTAATGTATATCCAATCAATGCCACCTTGCATTGATTCATGGATACTATACTTATCATGTCATGCATTCTACCATTCCAAACACATTATGGCTTAACTAGGGCTATCTCACATAGCGTGCACTACTATAACATGACCATAAGTCCTCACTTGTTTTGGTTACTAAATTCATAACCAACATATACAAATGACATGATATAATTTCATATGAATGCATTCTAACATTTAAATAGTCACATGGTATAATACTCATTTCCTTTACTACTACATACCTCATCATACCATGTGGGATGTCATTTACATATATGCATTCATCCTTACATGCACACCATTTTATGATGGTCAAAACAAGGTTAAAGGATTCTTACCCATCCTTTCTAAACACTTGCACACTTAACATAATAAACATTACCTGCATGGCTCCCATTAACATCTTTGATGTTACCTGATCAGTTGGCCTCTTACAATGGACTACACCATCCTTCCACCAACCTCCTGATCACAGATTTGTTGCACCATCCTTTCTTCATAAGGTTGTTGGTCATATGCAATAACATCACGTACATTTTGAGCCATGCTTCTGTTGTCTTTGTTCCTACAACCAATACCAACATCAATAGTGATTATCAACCATACAGATTAAATTAAGTAGCTCATTGCATATGTAAACCTCACTAGATTTACTGTCACGTCCCCTCCCATCATACCAGTGCGATGGAGAGGATCATGATGCTAAAACCGGGCATCTAGCCCCATAAACTTATTAAATAAGCATTCACATAATATAAAAAGACATATGGAAATGTATAATTATAAGAAAACACAACAGAAGTAATTTCGATTACACATCCATCATACATTCAAGATATTCATCAAATAAATAATTGCAAAGTTAACACAAGAGAATACTTATCTTATAACAAAGTAGTCCCAAGCAACTAGCTATACAATTGCAACGTTCCACCCAACCATTGGCCAGTTGTGATCATCAATATCTCAACACACTGCCACCCCCGAGATGGGCATGATCTCTACAAGGAATCAGAGAACAACAGAATCACACATAGCTCAAAGATACACCAAATCAGCCAAGCCAAGCTACAGTTGGGTTTATCAGGCTGTTAGGCAATGGAAGTAAGAATTGATAAGCTAGTGGGATCATCCATATAGATATGGGCACCCTCTGCAAGATCTATCTAGATTGGTCCCCACAATTGTTCGGGTACACAGGGTACTACCAAAAGACCGAACACCAAGAGCAACCAATTCACACAAACAGATCACAGATCAACACACCGATGTTTTGACGTGGTTTAAACTCTCTTGAGGGAAACACTCCACGGCCCCGGCCAAATAGCTTCTACGGGACAATTTATTATGCAAAGAAAGAAAGTTACAAATGAGCTTCTCATAATCGATCAACTAAACAATGAACCTCCATGCTCTTTAAATAGAGATCATGGACCAATCGGGTGTTAAGCCACGGATCAAGGTTAGGTTTGATCTAATAGAAGTTGAGCCGTCGGATCACTCTATGCCGGAAACATATCGTGACCGTCGCATTAAGTATTTACAAATGCATACTAATGCATACTAAAGAAACAAACTATCCATAACGGATATATTACACAAGTTGATCTTAACTAACTCCTAAGTGTCTAGATATCCTAACATCCCCCCTTAAGAACAACTTGGGATAGGATTGAATGATTTACAAAAGTGACACTATTAGGAGAAGGAATGAGGCATTAGAGCCTATCCCCCCTTAATGACAAGTTCCTGAACTCCTAACATAGATCGAAGTTTAGAAAACTTTGCTTCTGTAAGAGACTTGGTGAAGATGTCTGCAACTTGATCATCTGTAGGGAAAAAGAGCACTTCAAGAACACGATAATGAACAAGATTTCTGATGAAGGGCATATGTAGCTCAATGTGTTTGCTGCACTGATGTAGAACTGGGTCTTTGGCAAGCTTGATGGCACTTTGATTGTCGCACCAAAGTGGAGTAGGTTGCTGCTGCTCGAATCCAAACTCTGAGAGGATCTGTCGAAGCCATAAAGCTTCCTGACTAGCATTAACTGCTGCTCGATATTCTGCCTCTGCTAAAGAAAGAGCAAGAGCTTGTTGTTTCTTACAAGCCCAAGTAATAGGTCCAGATCCCAGACTGAAAACATAACCTGCAGTAGACTTTCGATCATCAGGATCGTCGGCCCAATCTGAATCGGTGAAGCCAACCAACAAAGGTTTTCCCCCTGTCCTGTAATGAATCCCAAACTGAACTGTACTTCGAATATATTGAAGTATTCTTTTAGCTGCTTTCCAGTGACTTTCATGAGGTATCTGCATATAACAGGCAACATGACCAACGGGAAAGGAAAGGTCAGGACGGGAATGAGTCAAGTATAAGAGACTACTAACAAGCTGACGATACAAGGTGACATCGACTTCAGGTGAAGTACAAGTGGTAGAAAGTTTGACTCCAGAATGGAAGGGAGAAGGGTCTGGTGTACAATCTTCCATGTGAAAGCGACGAAGAAGGTCACAAGCATACTTAGACTGAGAAAGAAAGATTCTTTCTTTGGTTTGCAGGACTTGGAGACCAAGAAAATAATGCAAATGTCCTAAGTCTGACATTTCAAAATTTTGTTTAAGACTGGATTTCACATGGTTTATAAGCTTAGGGTCACTACCAGTAAGAATAAGGTCATCAACATATAGAACAAGTATGATGAGATGGTTTCCTACTTTCTTGGTATAGACATTGGGGTCAGAATGGCATCTAGAAAAATCAGTGTCAAGGAGAAAGTTATCCATTTTGGCATACCAAGCTCTAGGAGCTTGCTTAAGGCCATATAAGGATTTCTTAAGGCGGCAGACAAGGCTAGAGTTATTTTGAACATAGCCAGGAGGTTGTTCCATGTAAATTTCCTCCTGTAAATCACCATGTAAGAAGGCAGACTTGACATCCATTTGATGGACTTCCCAGTTGTGTAAGGTTGCAAGGGAAAGAACAAGGCGGATGGAGTTCATTTTTGCGATGGGAGCAAATGTTTCATTGTAGTCAATCCCTTCAACTTTGGGAAAAACCTTTGGCAACTAATCTTGCCTTTAAGTCTTTCAACACTTCCATCTAATGCATACTTAGTTCTGTAGACCCATTTACATCTGACAAGTTTTCTTCCTTTTGGAAGAGGTACAAGATCCCAAGTATCGTTCGTCATTAAGGAACGATATTCTTCATCCATGGCTACATCCCAATCTGGATTCCCTGAAGCTTCTGCAAAAGTTTCAGGATGATGATTCTCGAAAACTTGAGCCAAAAGAGAAGAGGCTCGCTGAAACTGAGAACGTGTTCGACGTTGATCTTTAGGATCACCGACAAGATCACCAGCTGCTTCACATGTTGAACGGACCCATCGAGGAAGCACTTGTGCTGGTGCAACTAGAGGAACATGAGCAGGCGGAGGTGGATTTTCATCCTCACTGTCATTATTAGAAACTGGAGTTGGAAACCTGTCAAGGAAGTTGGAAGAAGAAGATGAAGGCACAAACGCCGAATCAGGCTCGCAGGCCAAAGATGGCACAATCGCTGAGTTAGGCTCGCAAGCCAAGAGATTTTCATCAAATTTAACATATCTTCTAATGATTATATCATGAGAATGTGGTTGAAGAAGTCTGTAACCTTTTACATATTCAGAATATCCAACAAATATGCACTTTTCACTTTTAGGCTGCAATGCTTTCCGTTTTTCATCCAGAATGTGAGCCCAAGCTTCACTACCAAACACACGGAAGTGACTTACATCAGGTTTAGTTTTACTCCATGCTTCTTCCGGTGTTATACCTTGTAATGCTTTAGTGGGGGTGCGATTAACTACGTAATTTGCACAATTAATGGCTTTAGCCCAAAATTGAAGACTTAGTCCCTTAGATTGGATCATACAATTAGCCATTACTTTTAAAGTGCCATTCTTCCGCTCAGCTACACCATTTTGTTGTGGTGTATATGGAACAGTGTGTTGTTGTTGGATGCCTTGTTCAGTGCAGAAAGTAGTGAACTTATTGTTAACATAGTCTCCTCCATTGTCAGATCTTAACTTAATAATTTGATGACCAGATTGTTTTTCAACAAGGTCCTTGTAGGCCAAGAACATGTTAAATACTTCGCTCTTAAGTTTTAGGAAATAAACCCAAGTGCGTCTGGTGTAATCATCAATGAAAGCTAAGAAATATTTGAAACCAGAAAAGGAAGCAGATGGAAGAGGACCACACAAGTCACTATGCACAAGCTCCAAGGGAACCGAGGTGTGCCAAGAGGCACGTTTGTCAAAACTGTCCCAATGATGTTTTCCAAGTACACAACCGGAGCAAACACCATCCCTGCAAGATACCATCGAAAGACCTATCACCATATTTTATTTACATAGTTGTTGCAATGAGCGATAATTTAAGTGACCAAATCGCTCATGCCAAAGTTTGCTCAAGTTATCACTATGAGCAACAAAAACTGAAGGGAAAGGTGATGACCCAAAGTTGTTAAACTTGTACAATCTGGTAATATTATCAACAATTCTGGTAGCTAGGAACTATTGAGGATCTTTAAAATCCTTGATTACAACTTGGTGAGGTGTAAAGGTCACATTTTTACCTTCACCAAAATGAGTGATATGATAGACTGATAACAAATTGCAAGAAATTCTTGGAACACATAATACATCACTAAAATGACCATTATCTACTGGAACTGTTCCATCTCCTACAACACTTAGAGATCTATCATCACCAACAAATATTTGTTTGGTGTTACATTCATGCATAGTAGAAAAGATGGCTTGATCCTTAGCCATATGATAAGATGGTCTAGAATCAATGAGCCATTCATTTGAAGTAGAAGAAGAAGATGCATTATAAGAATAACCAGAAGCACAAAGTGCATGTGACTCCATGAGAGGTAGATTCTGAAGACGAATCTAGGCTGATGTGGTGCTTCTTCATTGATGCTTCCAAGGCTGCCATCTTCTTGAAACACTTAGATTCATCATGATTATCTTTCCCACAATAGTTGCAATGACGCTCAGTCTTCTTGCCTTTTGGCTTGGATCCTTTGTCATTTTTTAAAGAAGGAGCTGACTGAGAGGGTTTTGGACCCTTGTTTGACTTATTATTGCAAAAATTTTGTTTCTTGGGAGGCTTAGACTTTTCTTTCTGTTGGGAGAATAAGGCTTTCCCAGATGTATTTGCATTGTTGATTATTCCAAGATGAATGAGTTTATCTTGTTCTCTAATCAAGGAATCACAAAAGGATTCAAGACTAGGCTCTTGATAGCTAGCTGCATTCACGGATGCTTTCATGGAGTAAAATGTAGATACAAAAACAGAATATGCAGGTCTAAGTTTGGAAAGAATATGATAAATGCACTGTTTGTCTTCTCTCTCAATTTTACATTCTGCACATAAGAGTTTAAGAGTTTTGTACTTAGATAAATAATATTGAATGCATGAAAATTCACTTGGATTTAAAGAAATCAACTCATTTTTGAGTTGGTGACCTCGAATTTCATTGTGTTTACCAAACACAGATTCCAACTTGTCCCAAGCAGCATTAGGTTCATCAATTCCAGATATGTGGAATCGCAAATCAGTAGAAATTGACATCCCAATCAATCCACGAGCTTTATCACATCTATTTGTCCATTTTATTTTCTTATCATCATCAGTGGGTTCTTTTTCTTTTCCTGTTGTAATTCTGAAAAGTCCCCTACTTCGTAGAACATCCTCCATACGAGATTTCCATGAGAAATAGTTGAAATTGTTAAGTAGAATATCACAAGGGGAAGCCATATTTGTAAATTAATGGCTGTAAAAGTAGAAACCAATAGTCTAGATGTGAAGAGCTCAAAAAAACAGGCGGTTTAAAAAAAAACGGCACTGAAAACGGACTCTGTATGATGAAGTTATGCTTGAACAAAAAAACTGTTGAAGATGTCCCCAATAGTGACGTGGCAGCTAGAGAATGTCCAACAAAAAAAAGAACCCCCCTCTTCCCAAGATGAACCTTTTGACAATCACTTTACGAGAAAGTTGCTTTAAGTGAACCACTTTTGTAAAATAAGTTATTTCACTTTTACAATGATATTACTTTTAAATAGTGCAACAATAAAAAAAACTTAAGTGACTCACTTGTATTTTTATTTTTGTATTATTTAAGTGAGGTGCACTTTTACAATAAAGTAACTTGAAAATAGAAATTGCATGCACTTTTTCTTTTAAAAGTAACTTTCTAGGACGTGAATTCAAGACCTATTAAAGAGTAAAGCAACTTTGAACCAAGTGAGCTAAATTAAAAGGTATGTAAAATATGGGAATGAGTAAGGTTTTTTTTTTTTTTTACTCTTCTTGCTCGGTTTGCGTGCTTGTCATTTTTCCTACAAAACACACCACAAATCGAAACAAAAAAACATTTTCCACACTTGTGGAGTTAGATCTCGTTATCTTGCCCAGAAAGTCTATGCTTTCTCTCTGTTTTTGATTTGTCAAGATCGCGCAAGGTGCACGACAAAGAGCATACGCAGCCGAGAAAAACCCTTTCCCTTTCTGTTTCTGATTTGCCGAGATCGCTCGAGGTGCACGGAAAAAAGCATACGCAGATGGGAAAGCAACAATCCAAACCCAAAAAAAATCTAATAGTTAAAAATGATGAAATATGAGATTTTTTTCTTTTAAAAACAGAAAATAAAAAAATGCGTCACTGTAACATTATACCTTCAGATCTGATGAAATACGCGTTTCTGGAGCAACCGGGAACCGTTTTCGATCAAACGAAAACTATTTCCCAATGGAAATGATGCTCCGAACGCAATGGAACACCTCCCACAACCCAGAAATGCACATAAATACCAGAACTAGAAACCCTTTCGAGTTTTGGCAACAGCAGTTCAAGATCTAGATCATAACCGGAAGCGGCACTTCATAAAAGCTCTGATACCATGTTCGGGTACACAGGGTACTACCAAAAGACTAAACACCAAGAGCAACCACTTCACACAAACAGATCACAGATCAACACACCGATGTTTTGACGTGGTTTAAACCATCTTGAGGGAAACACTCCACGGCCCCGTTCAAATAGCTTCTACGGGACAATTTATTATGCAAAGAAAGAAAGTTACAAATGAGCTTCTCATAATCGATCAACTAAACAATGACCCTCCATGCTCTTTAAATAGAGATCATGGACCAATCGGGTGTTAAGCCACGGATCAAGGTTAGGTTTGATCTAAGAGAAGTTGAGCCTTCGGATCACTCTATGTTGAAAACATATCGTGACCGTCGGATTAAGTATTTACAAATGCATACTAATGCATACTAAAGAAACACACTATCCCTAACGGATATATTACACAAGTTGATCTTAACTAACTCCTAAGTATCTAAATATCCTAACAACATTACCTACACACTTGGCACAAGGAAGTATTCCCTTCACTAATACACAGTCCCTCAGGCCATACCTTCCATTCTAGTGTTCTTCAAGGTGTGCATAGAAGAGCAACTAGCCCTTTTGATACTCTTGAGAGGTTACCTCCTCACTAGGTTTATCAAGCCAATTCTGGTCCACTTCCACTCCTAATTCTTGCTCATGATTTCCAACCAACACAGGGATGCACCCTACAACAAAACACAAGTGCTGAAAAACGTGGGCAACCAAAGTGAACTGGTAGATAGGGAATAAACCCTGGGAGAGCAAATTCATTTTTAGAAAACGTTTTTCTGCCTTTCAGGGGAAAAAACGACCTATATAAACCCCCAAAACGTGACTCCCTTTCTCCTAGCCACTGTGCAACACAAAAACGAGCTCCCAGCTATGAAAAAATGCAGGAAATTGGTAAAAAACGTGATGGGGAAAGCCCAGCTAGCTTAGACTGTGTGAGTGAGGAAAGATTATGGGTTCAGAATGGCTTTGGAAACAATTTCGTGGGTGTTTTCTTGCCCCAGAAGCAAAAGTATGTTTTCCCAGGTTGATGGCTTGCCCATGCACGAAATTGGCTGCCATGTCTCTTCATTCCCAAGGCATTAACTGCCTCAACCAATTTTCTGGAAGAAGTAAATGATTGGGTGCATAAGTCAGAATGGGTAGTTGAAGGTTTATGGGTTTTCTCATTGACACATGGATTAACACCATTGGCTCAAGGGTTTGAATAATTTTCCTCCCTATTCCTTGTAGAATCATGTCCCCATCTCTCTGTTGCATTGCATAGCTAGTTGTGGGTTTTTCATTAAAATTCGTATTTACATGATGTCTTAATTTACATTGTGCCTATCTAGCACAAGAACCACATGCATCTATTTTTAATTGCCGATACATAAAACGCTAAATTAATGGTGGGGCCTTGGCCTTAAGCTCCTCACCATGATTAAATATCAATATTTACATCATTTACGATTTAATGCGAAGGGGGTCAAAATGGGGACGTGACATTCCCCTCCCCTTACATCAGCACTGTCCTCAGTGCTCATCAAAACTGAACAAAAAGGGATATGCCACTCTCATGGCATCCTCTAGCTCCCATGTAGCTTCATCGGGACTGTAGTGCTTCCATTGCACCTTTACCTGTCCGATGGCTCGGTTCCGGAGCAATGTTACCTTCTTGTCTAGGATGCGCAATAGATCGGTTTGGAACTCTCCCTCGGGTTCCACCTGGATCACATCCCAATTAATTACATGGTTAGGATCACGTACATATTTCTTAAGTAAAGAGACATGAAAA
The DNA here is from genome assembly GCA_027924585.1 of Larix kaempferi. Classification (NCBI taxonomy): domain Eukaryota; kingdom Viridiplantae; phylum Streptophyta; class Pinopsida; order Pinales; family Pinaceae; genus Larix; species Larix kaempferi. Next base: position 693,853 of record BSBM01000559.1, read on the forward strand.
ACATTATGAGCTTTAGTGCTAGCATGCAATGCAAGTCTATATGCAGCTGGCCCTATTCTTTCAAGCACTTCAAATGGCCCACAATATCTAGGTGATAGCTTGGCACAACTCCCAAGCTTCAAGGAACCATTCCTTGGCCTTACTCTAAGATACACATGATCCCCAACACTGAATTCCCTATGGATCCTATGCTTATCTACATAGATTTTGTGTCTATCCTGGGCTACTTTTAAATTTTGCCGAATCTTTGCAACCTCTTGTTCCATTTCCTTAAGCAATTCTGGCCCAAGTACAATTCTATTCACTGGATTGTCCCAAGTCACTGGTGTCCTACAGCTTATACTGTACAAAGCCTCATATGGACTCATTCCCAATGATTCTTGCTGCCCATTATTATATGCAAACTCTACCAGGTGTAGATAATCCTCCCACTTAGATGGCTTGTCCATTACATATATACGAAGCATGTCTTCAAGCACCTGATTTAGTCTTTCTGTTTGCCTGTCTGTTTGAGGATGGTACGCGGTACTAAAGTTCAACTGTGTACCCAAATCTGCAAAGAGACCTTTCCAAAAATTGGAAGTGAACCTGGTATCCCTCTCAGAAATGATTGCCTTAGGCAACCTATGCAATTTGAAAATTTGCTTCATGAAAATATTTGCAATGGCATCGGATTTGTGTGTGGACTTAACCAGTATGAAATGTGCTGTCTTTGTTAACTTGTCCACCATAACCATGATGGAATCATGTTGTCTCATAGTCATTGGAAATCCTGTAATAAAATCTATGGAAAGTATTTCCCATTTCCATTCTGGAATTGGCAATGGATGCAATAAACCTGCTGGGTGTCAGTGTTCAACCTTCACCTGCTGACATTTCATACACTTAGAAATGTATTCAGCGATGTCTTTCATTCCTGGCCAGAAATAATATTTTGTTGCTGTAGCAATTGTTTTCTGATATCCTGGGTGACCAGAATATGGAGCTTTATGGATTTCATCCATAACGATCCTCCTTAAATCTGTCGCATTGGGAATATAGACTCTATTCTTATAAGTAAGAAGTTTGTCTCCTTCCAAATGATAGCCTTCATACTTCTTTTCAAGGTTTTTCTACTGCAATTTGCCCTTTATCTGCTCATACACTTCATCATCAACCATATGGTTAACAATCTACTGCCTCAAATCTGGTTGGCAAGTACTAAGTGCTGCCACATGCATTTCATGTACCTTCTTGCTGAGTGCATCAACCACCTTGTTTTCTTTCCCTTTTATGTGTTTGATTTCAAAATCAAATTCACACAAAAATTCCAACCATCTAGTTTGCCTAGCATTTAAAGTTAGCTGATCAAACAAGTATTTCAGACCACAATGGTCTGTCCTTAACTCAAATTTTCTCCCCATTAAGTAATGCCTCCACATCTTTAAAGCATGTACTATGGCTGCAAGTTCTATATCATGAGTAGCATAGTTCTTCTCATGCTCCTTCAACTTTCTTGACCCATAGCATATCACGCGGTTGTCTTGCATAAGAACTTCTCCAAGTGCTTGATTGCATGCATCGGTACATACCACAAAGTCTTTTTCTGGGTTTGCAATTTTCAAAATTGGTGCACTTGTAAGAAGATTCTTCAACCGTTGAAAACTTTCCTCACATCTTGGTGACCATTCAAACTTTATCCCCTTCTTTTGCAAAGAAGTGATCGGGTTTGCAACCTTGGAGAATCCTTCGATAAACCTCCTGTAGTAACCAGCAAGGCCCATAAAAGATCTCACATCAGTCACGTTCCTTGGAGTTGGCCAATTCATAATGGCTTCAATCTTCTCAGGGTCTACAGATATTCCTTCGTCGGAGATGATGTGACCCAAATAATGAATTCTATCTTTATAAAAGTCACATTTGCTCAACTTTGCATACAGCTTATGCTCCCTTAGTAGTTGCATTGTCATTCTCAAATGTTCTTCATGCTCTTCTTCATTCTTAGAATAGATGAGGATGTCGTCTAGGAATACAAGAACCAACTTGTCCAAGTACTTGCTAAAAACATTATTCACGAGACACATGAATGTAGCTGGTGCATTTGTGAGACCAAATGATACCACTACAAACTCATAGTGTCCATACCTCGTTCTAAAGGCTGTCTTATGAATATCTTCTTCTTTGATTCTTACCTGATGGTAACCAGACCTCAAGTCAATCTTTGAAAATACTTTTGTTCCTCTCATTTGGTCAAAAAGGTCATCAATTCGGGGCAATGGGTATTTGTTCTTCACAATGACTTTGTTCAACTGCCTATAGTCAATACATAACCTGAGTGTTCCATCTTTCTTTTTCACAAATAGAACAGGTGCTCCCCACAGGGACACACTTGGCCTGATATATTTCTTTTCCAGCAACTCTTGTAATTGCATTTTCAATTCTAGCAATTCCGATGTACTCATCCTGTAGGGTGTCTTAGACACTAGTGTCGCTCCTGGCACAAGTTCAATGTCTCTCTTTGGAGGGAGTCCTGGAATCTCATCAAGAAAAACATCCCTGAAATCTTGCAATACATGATAGTCCTCCAATTTAAGAGTTTCATTCTCTGCTGCCTCTAAAATGTGGGCTGCATACAATTGACATCCCTTCCTACAGAACTTCTTCAGCTGCATGGCTATAATCTGTCTAACAGAAGTCACCTTTGGAATACCTTTTACAACCCTCGGGTTTCCTTCTTCGTCCATGCATTCAAATGTCTTATTGTAGCAGTCAAGTTTAACCCTGTGTGCTTCTAACAAATCCATTCCAATGAGAATATTATAGGAACCCAGTGGTAAAATATTCAGATCTGCATAAGTGAATAGCCCATTCATCTCTAATGGACATTTCTCTGCTATTTCACTAACTTTTCTCTTGGTTCCAGTGGCTAGTTGAACTAACCATGATTTACTATGATTTAATTTCTTAAAAGCACAAATCTCAACAATTCTAGGAGTGACATAACTGTGAGTAGATCCAGGATCAATAAAAATAGAAATAGATTGCTTAGCAATCTTACCTTCAACTTCAACCACACTTGACTGATGATCTGCCTGGTGGTCATCTAGAGCTGCATAGATTCTAGGGATTGTCCTTACCACTTGACCCATAGTTTCAGCTCCTTGGATGTTGTGAACTTGATTTGGATTCCTGTTCCAATGTGGACAGTTCCTAAGCATGTGGTCTCCTCCACAACCCCAACATTGAAGTGGTTCTCTTGGCTCCTTTGGATCTCTTGTCTTGTCTCCCATCATCCTAGTTGGATTAGTCACAACCTGTGATGGTTGCCTTTGCTGATTCCGGAATTGAGGAGGCTTGAACCCCTTCTTCCTTTGATCAAAATTTTCGTTTTTCCTATCCTTCCATGCCTTATGGAATTCTGGTTTTCTTTTGTTTTGATCAAAGCAATACTTGGCCTTTCTTATGGACTCCTCTAGAGTTCGAGGTTCATCAAACTCAATTCTATCTTTATATGACTGGGGCAGTCCACTTAGGAAATGCTGAATTTTCACCTTATCATCTCGAATATACCTGAGATACCTCAGCATCTCCAAGAACTTGTTTGCATATTCTTTCATGGTCAATTGTTCCAATCTTAGCTCATGGAACTCTTTGATCTTATCATCATAGTACCTGTCAGAGAGGTACTTCTGCTTGAAGTATTTCTTGAACTGCTTCCACACAATATTCCTTTCATTGATCTTCTTCACTTGCCTAATGTGTTCCCACCATATAGATGCTCTTCCATTCAAGTTGAAGATGGCTACCCGTTCCTTCATATTTCCCGAGTAGTCTTGGACTTGGAAATACTTTCTCATCCCAAGAAGCCAAGCTTCAGCTTCTTGACTAGACGTTATCTCTCCATCAAATGTAGGAGGTTTCGCCTTCTTAAATTCCCCATGTAAATTGTTCTTGTAGTGCTTCTTCCTCTTACTCCTACGAGATGAAGAGCTTGAACCCTTAATGGATTCTTCAGAGTTAGATGATTCATTAGAAGAGATTTCTGGAGTATATGTTCTGTCTGTAGAAACTCTTCTTGAGCTACTGGCCCTCTTACAGGAATTCCTTCTAGAACTACTCCCACGCCTTTTGGATTTGATGTATGATGACCAGAGTTTATTTTCCTCTGGATGTCTGTCAAACTCTGCAGCATGGCTGCATTCAACTGATTTTGTTCTTCTTGAGCTTTAATCATCCTTTCATTGTCTTCTCTACAGCTTTGCAACTCCACCCTTAGGCTTCTCATGGTGGCTGCAATACCTGGAGGAGTCTCTTGATTTCTTCTCCCATTAGATTCTGTTTCAGCACTTTCAACATGTGTGTTCTCCCCCATGGCATCTATCTTAGGCTCATAGGGATCCTGTGCATCATCCATGATGTTGATTTTCTTGGCCCAACCAAGATCCAAAACTTTCCAACTGTACTATCTAGAATGCTGCCCTGATGTAACTATGATTCTGCAAAATGTGTTCATCCACACAATTGTTAGCTGCATTATATTCTCATAAATTCCTAAATTACTTCATGTACGTGGGAAAATATTATATTGACAATTTGTCAAATCATAGAATTTTCTCACAATCTGGCGCATAAGTTCCATGGCAATTTTTCCATTTTCGGCACCTGAAAATCTCTTTGAAAAACAACTGAAATTTCTTGTTTCGAAGAAACTCAGCGAGTTCTTCTGACCTGTTTCGAGCCAACTTGCCGAGTTCTTCCACGTTTCGAAACAACTTGCCGAGTCCTTCCGCCGTTGCGGGGCGACTTTCCGAGTCCTTCCGTAGTTGCGGGGCGACTTGCTGTGTCCTTCCGCAGTTGCGGGGCGACTTGCCGAGTCCTTCCGCAGTTGCGGAACAGCTTGCCGAATCCTTCCGCAGTTTCGGGCCAACTTGCCGAGTTCTTCCGCGTTGCAGAACAACTTGCCGAATCCTTCCCAAGTTTCGGGCCAACTTGCCGAGTTCTTCCGCGTTGTAGAACAACTTGCCGAATCCTTCCGCAGTTTCGAGCCAACTTGCCGAGTTCTTCCTCGTTGTGGAACAACTTGCCGAATCCTTCCGTAGTTTCGGGCCAACTTGCTGAATTCTTCCGCGTTGCAGAGTTCTTCTGAAAATTTCCTTTCGACGCCGAACAACACTTAGAAAATTTTTCCGTTGTTTCAGGTCAACTTGGCGAGTTCTCCTGCCATTGCGGCGAAGACTTCCGAGTTCTTCCCGAAACAGACTTAAACAAAAATTTTCATAAACTCTTAGGAAAATTTGAAATCTTTCCTTCTTTCAGTGATGACTGCTACTCAGTAGGAGGTGATCTTACCTCTGTAATTTTATTCAACTTAGCCATTTTAGGCCTGATGCTGATACCTGTGGTGATTAGGAAGGGGCCTTCCCATGTGACTGTAATCAGATTTGGCCCATATAGGTCCAATGCTGCAACCATCAGCTCTGATACCATTCTGTCACATCCCCTCCCATCATACCAGTGCGATGGAGAGGATCGTGATGCTAAAACCGGGCATCTAGCCCCATGAACTTATTAAATAAGCATTCACATAATATAAAAAGACATATGGAAATGCATAATTATAAGAAAACACAACAGAAGTAATTTCGATTACACATCCATCATACATTCAAGATATTCATCAAATAAATAATTGCAAAGTTAACACAAGAGAATACTTATCTTATAACAAAGTAGTCCCAAGCAACTAGCTATGCAACTGCAACGTTCCACCCAACCATAGGCCAGTTGTGATCATAAATATCTCAACACATTTCCACCCCCGAGCTGGGCATGATCTCTACAAGGAATCAGGGAACAACAGACTCACACATAGCCCAAAGATACACCAAATCAGCCAAGCCAAGCTATAGTTGGGTTGATCAGGCTGTTAGGCAATGGAAGAAAGAATTGCTAAGCTAATGGGATCATCCATATAGATATGCGCACCCTCTGCAAGATCTATCTAGCTTGGTCCCCACAATACCTACACACCTGGCACAAGGAAGTATTCCCTTCACTAATACACAGTCCCTCAGGCCATACCTTCCATTCTAGTGTTCTTCAAGGTGTGCATAGAAGAGCAACCAACCCTTTTGATACTCTTGAGAGGTTACCTCCTCACTAGGTTTATCAAGCCAATTCTGGTCCACTTCCACTCCTAATTCTTGCTCATGATTTCCAACCAACACAAGGATGCACCCTACAACAAAACACAAGTGCTGAAAAACGTGGGCAACCAAAATGAACTGATAGATGGGGAATAAACCTTGGGAGAGCAAATTCATTTTTAGAAAACGTTTTTCTGCCTTTCAGGGGCAAAAACGACCTCTATAAACCCCCAAAACGTGACTCCCTTTCTCCCAACCACTGTGCAACACAAAAATGAGCTCCCAGCTATGGAAAAATGCAGGAAATTGGTAAAAAACGTGATGGAGAAAGCCTGGCTAGCTTAGACTGCGTGAGTGAGGAAAGACTATGGGTTCAGAATGGATTTGGGCACAATTTCGTGGGCGTTTTCTTTCCCCAGAAGCAAAAGTATGTTTTCCCAGGTTGATGGCTTTCCCATGCACAAAATTGGTTGCCATGCCTCTTCATTCCCAAGGCATTATCTGCCTCAACCAATTTTCTGGAAGAAGTAAATGATTGGGTGCATAAGTCAGAATGGGTAGTTGAGGGTTTATGGGTTTTCTCATTGACACATGGATTAACACCATTGGCTCAAGGGTTTGAATAATTTCCCTCACTATTCCTTGTAGAATCATGCCCCCATCTCTTTGTTGCATTGCATAGCTAGTTGTGGGTTTTTCATTAAAATTCGTATTTACATGATGTCTTAATTTACATTGTGCCTATCTAGCACAAGAACCACATGCATCTATTTTTAATTGCCGATACATAAAACGCTTAATCAATGGTGGGGCCTTGGCCTTGAGCTCCTCACCATGATTAAATATCAATATTTACATCATTTACGATTTAATGCGAAGGCGGTCAAAATGGGGACGTGACATTTACCAACATGCAACATCATATACATGCACTATGCAATATCTAACAATATGCCCATTAGTGCATAAGTATTTCAACTATCTAATCACTTTCATTTTTGGCATTCCTATGCCCTAATTTTCTGTATATAAAGCTCATAATATAGAAACATGGAAGGGGTTAAGGGGTTCTCTCTTTCCAATCCCTTATCAAGCATGGGATTGTCTCTTCCATATCATAGCTGGTCCAATTCCTGGCCTCTAGCAAGCACACAAGGAACCATTAGCTATGATTTTCTCACCAAGCAACAATTCCATATACATACCCATGGATAACATTCCTATCTGCTACTTGACAAGCATACCATTCACATTCTATAACAGAAACAGTTCGAGGTGAGATATTTCCCTTTTTATCAGAGTTTCCCTATTGTTCCAATTGCCTTTAGAAATTGGGGTCAAGTCCGACTTGGCCCTGCTTGGACTTCTCTACGCTTATCAACGCTACCATTTGTTCAATGTTGATTCCCGGTAAAGGGATAGATGTTTAGATGGAACCGAATCGGCCTCTCTGTGCTGATCAGACAGTCCTTTTTGGCTTTTGAGCCTCGCCCAGTGAGATACTACATGGTCGTTGGTATCAATCTCTATTCTTTCGTAGCTCTAACACGCCTGCAAGCTTCAACTTCGACCCAAGCAACCCCAGTGCTGTAACTTCGGCTCTGATACCAATTGTCACGTCCCCGGTCGCCTTGGTGTCCTTCAGAGAATATGTGAGACCCTGATACATTTTTTTTCAACAATTATCTCCATTTTTACATGTAGCTGCAATGGCCTCTGATCTGCAATCCGCAATCGGAATTTGAAATTCGGATTTCCAAACTTACCCTTCCATAGAAATCGCGCTCCTGACTTCTGCAATCCGCAATGAAAAGGTCGGAAGTTAAATTCGCGGCATCAAAAATTACTCGTCCGACTTCCACAATCCACATGCGGAACTCGGAGGCTGGACCCTCAAATCGTCGCCCTGAAAAATTTACCCCTCTGAATTCCACAATCCACAACCCGCATTGCGGAAGTTAGAAATTGGAAACCTCAATTCGTAATCTCGAGAAAACCACCTTTTGCAATCCTCTTTCGTATGCGGAAAGTTGGAAATGTAATGCACCAACCCCATGCAAAATCGACCTTTCGACATTCACAATCCGCAATCCGCTTTGCGGATGTGGAAAGTCGGAAATCCCATGCACCATCTCCGTGGAATTCTTCCTTCCAACTTCCGCAATTTGCAATCCGCTTTGCAGATGTGGAAAGTCGGAAGTCTAACCACACAACTCCAACAGTTAGTCCCCGACCTCCGCAATCCGCAATCCGCATTGCGGATGTGGAAATTCAAGACCAACTACCCATGCACCTACAAACTTCTGAGGCTGACAAATCCTTCATCCTTGGACCAAATTGGGAAATTCTGGTACCGTTGGAAAGATATTGGAGAGAACTATGCAGCTGCAGGGTCTTCATCCACACATGAGGACTTTTTTCCTACCCTTATTCCACTCCAAAAGATGACTTAAAGCCCCTTCTATGCCTCTTTACCAATATGTGAAGAAGCTCTACTCCATTTTGCTCTGTCTTATTTCATTCATCTTGTCCACAGGATTCATGAACACCATAGGGGTGTCTATTATTTCCCAAGTCGTGACTGGAGCATTCTGTACATTTTCCAGACTTAGCCCTATTCATTAAGACATAAGGTCATATAAGTACAAGGATAACTACAAATATGCAGATGTGTAGGAGCATGATAAATGACTCATGTAGGGAGATTCATACATCAATAAAAACAGGGGGACTGAAACATTATCCACCCACACATATAACATGTATCCAACATATCCATAACAATCATTAATTAGTTAAATCAGTGCAGAAGTAAGATAAACAACATACATAACAGACTTAAACACAATGCATAGGCATACAATCCTATTCATCAATGGACCATTCCCATAAGAAAATAGATGCATGCATATACTTAACAACTATAGTTGAAGGAAACATAATCCACACACAATGTGTCATGCATTCATCAGTCAATAACATGCACAACATAATGAAACATAAGGCATGGGCATTCATCCCTATTAATCAGCTGGATCCATTATGCACTCAGACATAAAAAAAATACATATGCAGAGATGCAGAATAGGAATAATTCAAGGCACAAGGAACAATTATATTCTCATGGAAGTCTCCAAGCAAACTGGCTATGGGATGCAACGTTCCAACCCAACCTTAGATCTCTTCCCAAACTCTATTATTTCAGCAATCAGAGACCACCCCCGAGATGGGGCTATGCATCCACTAAGGAGTATCACTCAGGCTCACTCACATCACATATCTAGCTTTGTCAAGCAAGTTGGGAGTTAGGTAAGGGTTTTATACGTCAATGAAATCATCCACATGGCTATAGGAATATCCCAATGACCTCGGGCAGTTCAGGCACCCCCATCCCCTCCACTCTTAGCCTAAGTAAGGTCCCCTTCTCTGCTGCACAATACCTAGGGTGCCCCTTCCCTTAGAACTGAACTGGTCAGGTATGGCTGGTCCTGACTGTTAGATCAAGGTAAATGAGCTCTCTCTGGCTCTACCATGCAATCTAAAACCTCTTGGATCCTTCCCACTTAGGTTTTTCTTCACTTTCTCTGGCCAAACAACTCTATCCTGCAACTGGGTTCTTGGCCACCAACATAGGGTTTTCTTCAAGGTTTTATGAGAATTTCACACGCTGCAAACTAGCCCTAGGTTTCAGACTGACAAATACCCTGCTGGATCAAGCTTTCCATACCAATTTATGAGTGGATTCAACACCCAAAAATCAGGCTTTCTCATAAATTGTGATTCTCTTCTTTCCCACTGTTCGACTCTCTGTTATCTGCGTTCCACGCTCTATTTCTTCTCCTAATCGAATGGGGATCATGGAATACAAATTCCCAGGGTAGAGTGTGTGCAGGTCAAGGAAAAACTGAGCCATACCCCGCCATACAGATTACAGGGCTGCTCCATCCTCTATCGGCCTCATGGACATGTTTTCTCAACCATCATCTTACAACATAATTAATGGTAGTTAGGAAAGTCAAATGGGTTCTCTAGGTGACATATGACATCTTAGGGTTCCATCCCACACCCCCTCACCACTCCCTAGTGGATACATAGTTCCCCCTCATTTAGTTGCATCCATAGCCAACCCTTGGTTATTTTTATTTACATGGTATTATTTACATCATTTACATTTTCCATGGCTTACTAGCACATGGTTAACATAATACCAAATACTTGCTTCTTCAAGGCTAAGCATTCACTAGAGTGGCCTTGGCCTTGAACTCCACGCTAGGAATTCATATATCACATGCATACAATATTTAGAGTACAACCCAAAATATCCTAAGGGTCAAAATGAGGGATTTTACACCTCTCCCTGTACCTAATCCTGATCATCCTCATCTTCTCCACTATCGGAGTATACCTCTATGTAGTGAGCTTTTCCCTTCCCGGAACACTTATGACCTGGTACCCATGGCTCCTGACAACTAAAGCATATTTTCTTCCTTCTAAGCTCCTGGTGGGTATCATTATCCATCCAATCTCTTTTGGGCCACTCTTTTTGGAATGGTATCCTCTTCTTATCTTTTATAGGAAAAAATGTTTTAGGAGGAAACTTATTCTTTGGAATGGAATCCTGTAAATCTTTGGTACGACTGATGGCATCGTGCAATGTGGTGGATCTATAAGCCCTAACCCATCCATGTAAGGGTTCAATGAGAGCCTTGTTACCACCTAAGTTGTACTTAGGTGGAATCCTTGTGAACCTCAGAAGACTTGAACAACTCACCTTGTTCATTACCATAGTTCAGAATTTCATCAGGCCAAATTTTTGGCCCTTTGTAAATTTTGCATGTCCAAATCCCCATGAGGGAATTGTAATAAGTTGGTCTAAGCAAGGTCATTTTGTAAAAGACTTGGATTATCTTATGTTTTTCTATCAAGGGGATACTTTAGAGTGTTTTTTCCTTAGGAATTATGCGCTGTGCTTCAGTGGCGTATAATTCCTCAGTTTTTCACTAACACCTCCAAAGCTGGAGTATTTACCATGGTGGTCGAACTTAGGGAGGTTATTAAAGTCGATGTGTCTATGTATTTTTTACATGATATCCATTAATAATAATTCGCATGGACATGCACTAGGTCCCCTAGGAGTTTGAGTTCATTCCGACAAAAATAATTGTTTCCGTAAAATTAGACCATTTTTAATGATTTAAATGGAAAATTTCAAGGTGTAATAAAAGCGTGGTCTGGAGGCAGAATTTGGAGTGGGGATGCTCGTTTTCATGCTCAGAGCGTCCTATTTATCCTAGGACCCACGTTTCCTAGGTTTCGGGTGATTAAATTGTCATCTGTGGCATTTCTTCTTAAAGACGTGACAAAACGACATTGAAATGCTAAAAGTGCTACAAATTGCACAAAAGACAAAAGTTGGAAAATCCAAAAAAATGATCAACAAATTTGGGAAAATGTGGCATGCTAATTTATTATGATGTGCGACCTCTTAAGGACGACAAGGAACATGTTTTAAAGATTCAAAAGTTAGGATAAAAAAATATACATCTTCATGGATGCACCATCCTTCACGTGTGGGCGACTTCCCTTAGCATGGCGCTTTGTTATTTGTTGGAGGAGTTTCCAAAGTGAGGAGGGGCACCCCTCATGAGGTGGAAGCCACTTCATCACATCCCAACTACCAAGACTTGGTTAAGTGTGGTTCAACTCCTTCTTTTCTCCATGGATCAAGGGATGCACCCATCCCTCTAATGCGCCCCTCTCCTTCTCGTTAGCTCTATTTAAGCAGGGAAATACTTCTCCACACTGAGGGATTCATAGAACCTCTTCCCATTTTAATATTGATACTATTTGATTAATGCAAGTTGAAGAGTTTGGAGGTCCACTGTTGTGCCAATTTGATGCATGATATTTTATGAGGTGATATTGTGTTAATTAAGCTTTTCTTGTTTCATTTTTGTTGGTAGATATAGATTGGTAGTTCTTAGAGTAAGCATTTGCATGTGTTAATTTTCTTACTTGTGTTTTGCTTTTTGAAATATTAGGAAGTAGCCAACTATACTCGGTTGTATTTAGGCTCTTTCAATTTTTCTTCTTCAAACACACTAGATCTAATTCATTGTGTGCAAGAAATTTTCTTAGTTGTGTAGATCACAAGCTTGAAGGGGGATTAGAACTCGGTTGTCTCTTCTCTTCTCTTCAGAACATTTTTTGAAGCTAATCTTTGGTTTTCAGGGGTTTTCCAAGGCCATCACAAAAGATCAAGCTTGGGCTTCAAGAGTTTCATCCATCTTCTTAAACAAAAAATATTCCCTCTTTCAAATTTTGCTTTGCAAAGTTCTTAAGAAGTAGATCCAATTTATTTCATGCTTATTCTCTAGATCCATATTTATTTAGCATGCTTAATTAGTTAGATCTAAGTATTGTAAAAGGCCTTCTCTTTCACTAGATCTAAGCTAAAAATTTGTACTTACACTTAGCAATTTTTTCCAATTTTTTTCTAAGTACAAAATTTTTCAAATTTTTTTGGTTTCATATTTCCCAACAAATTATAACATATTAGCTTTCTGGTTTTTAGCAAGTCCAAGGAAAAAGAGAAAGAAGTTCTAGTCATTTTTCGCCAGAAAGTGCCGAAAAGGCATTCCGTGGACCCCCTTCTTCAAGATTTTATTTCTAGAACTTTGTAAGCCCTTAGATCCAAATTAAATGGACTAAGAGGCATTTTGTTTGATAAATATTGTAAAATTATTAAACAAGAGCAAGTGGGATACACAACGCCCACACCCCAACCCCCCTGGGGGGATTTGTAGTGTCTTTTCGTGGAGTGATTTTTTCTAACCTTTGTTTTATTTTCTTAACACATGCACACAATCCGCTTTAACATGCTGTACACTTTAATTAAGTAGTTTCAAATTTTTTGCTTTCTTCATTTTTTGCAAGTAACAAATAAAGCTAGTTTCGTCGCCACGAAGTATCTTCTCACCACCACCTAAAGCCATTGCCGATTAGTGGTAGTTAATAAGAAAGTGACGCATAAAATTGGTGATCTATATATTTCCTTTTTGCAAATTACTTTGTCAAGCACTTTGTTTATTTTTTACAAGCAAATCAAAATAAATATTTGGCCTACAACTCAAAGTATGCTCTTTCTCTTTACGGGCATTTTCCTGGCCCTGTGGGAAATCATAAAGAGTTGTAACCATTATTTAAATTTTTACATTTTAATTAACAACTCATCTTAATAAAAGTAACAACCCATCACATAGTGACAATCCAACACTAATATTAATTGAGATTTGCTTGGAAAAAATTTCTCAGAAGAAGCGGGAACAACTGGGAGGCGACCTCAAGGCACAATTAGGATACACCCTTGTTGGTGTAGTGTTGAAGATCGCACTAGAGAATCCATTCCATCCCACATGTCTTTGTGAGGAACCACCATCCCTCAATTTCTGGACTTTGCTCCCTGTACCTCAATGTATCTCGGGAGTTTCCCCTTTTTTCTCTTAATAACTTCGAACATTTAATAATTTAAAAGCAACCAAGAGACATTTGTAAAAAATTCCATTTCAGTAGCATCTTTCATGTATTGAATCCATTTGGCATTGGTCCACAACAACAATCATTTCATATTTTTCTTAATACCAGTAAACTGTTGTTGTATCTTTATATATTGGCGGTCTTGTATTTTCTACTGTTGAAAAGATCTCTCTAAAACCATTCTGCAAACGAACTTGGACTTTGTAAATCGAACCCCCTAAAAAATCCTAAAAAAAAATCCATAATAAATTTACTAAAACATTATAATTAACCTTAGAAAATTTCCATAGGGACTACCGCCCTTGTCTTCGGTTAGGAGTTGGCTGAAACGGAGGAGTCAAGATCAGGTGACAGCCAATATACATGTTTCACCACCATGGAAAATAGGGCGCATCGAGCAGTAGCATAGATTTTTGCTGCGTTAACCAGGTGCGCGATCCGACGACAACATTTTTTGGCGCCGTTGCCGGAGATACATATTTCTATCCCTCAGTACGACTTTTGATTTTTTTTACCCTTTTTGTTTATTTATTTATTTGATGAATCCTTAGATCTAATCTTTAATTATTTCATCTGGCAACTCCACTAACCATTTTTATTTTTTAATAAAAATTTTCAAAGTAAAAAATATAACTTTTTGTGAGTGTTTTTAAATGTATATTTTTATTCTCACATGGAGACTCCGTTGAAGGGATAAAAACCATTGTTTCTCATAAATTTGTTGAGACTTGTTGTGTGTATATGAGCCCATGCAACACAAAAAAATTTAAAGCTTATTATTTAAGAAAACCTCATGATGTAATAACAGATACTTTCCATGGTCATTTCAAATATATGCTTCTGATCGCTAAGTATGGATGATGAAGAGTTTGGTTATGAATTTTCAAATGAATATCCTCCTATTGACTTCTCAAACATCCCAAGTTTCCCTAATTATCATACTAGTAGAGATATATCTGATCATTTTCCAATCTTTTGGGGAAATGGTGATTCAGAGACCCAAAATGTCATATCCTTTCTTAAGGTCCTGTCCAACTTCAAAGTTTTATATGAAGATAACACTATGGAAATGTTTTTCACCACTTTATGGGGAAATTCTTGTTATTGGTGGTATAATGGTCAACTGGATAAATGTATTACCTCTCTTTCGAGCTTCCTTAGAATATTTTTGAGGCAGTGGCACGATAAAGGATTTGGTATGGAAGCCTTAGATAGTATCCTTGAGAAGTTCTTTCCCATATTCCTACCTTGGATAGAATATCATGATGATGACCCTAACACTCGTCGCCTCATCATAGTAGAAAAATAAAAATATTGGGAGTTGCCTCTGATTTATTGTAGTGACGAAGAGATTAGGCATCTTATTCAAGAAAGTCATGACTTTTTCTATCAAGCACAGTGTGACCCTATTGAAGAGATTCATGAAGAACCGGTCATTGAAAATGTTATTGAAAACTCTCCTCATTCCACCATAACATAAGACATTGAATATTGGGAATTTTCTCAAGTTTATTTCAGTGATGATGAGCACATTTGTATTCCTGATCTGCCTTCACAAGAAACCATTACAAAAGCCCATATAAAAATCCAGGATGAAATTTGTAATGTATATATATATGATGATGAAGGCTTCGAGGGTTTACTTCCTTATGATATTTTTTCTGATTAGGATGATTATGAGCTTGAAGAAGACAAACATAGCATGGAATATGATATTAGTGATGAAGAATCCCTCATGACTGACATAGATGTTGATAATGATAACCATGCATTTATAAATAACCCCATCTATGCCATGTCTGAAGAATTGAATGATGAACTAGAATCATTTGAGAGCATATTTGAAAATCCCATATATGACATATATGAAGAACTAAAGTTTAAGTCAGAAAATCTTGATGATTTTATTGAAAAACCCATTTATGAGGTTTTCACAGAAAGCATGGACTCTAAGATCTTGGAGTATGAAATATTTTTACATGATCAGTATAAGCCATGCATGAGAATCAACGATAAAGACCTAAAGAAGCAGTGTAGTAAAGAATCAGATAAAATACAACTAATTGAAGAGCAGTCTCAGCCATTGTCTCCGTATACAGAGGTTCCTTATGATTTGTAGCATCTTGGGGTTTATGCTTTCACAGAAAGTTACTATAAAAAAAAGCCCTTCATATCATTATGATGAAGTAGTTGGTCTGCCTTATAATTCATAATTTTTTCTCAACCCTATCCAGTCATGGATAGAAGAGTCTTGCAGGAGGACTTACCATTTGGGGAAGCACTTAAAAGATCTATCACATGCCTATTATTTCCCATCTAGCCCTCCCATCCAGAATATCCATGCAAGTTTGCACTTTCTGATAAACGTATCCTTGCTTTGGCTGGTAACCAAAGACAAGGCAAAAATATGTTATATTGATGAAATGATAAGATGGTTACATTGGATTTTTCATTTTACTTAACATTTTATTATATTATGTTTAGACTAGAAAAATAAGCTCCTCAAAGCGAGCATTTTTACTTTCTGCATTCATTTTCAGTAATTTCCTTTGTATACTTAGGAATTTTTCTTAGTTTCATTCTTCAAATAAATACAATTGGTGGTTCACTGGCGTTTTCATAAAACTTGTGCTACTAAGAGTTTTTCTTGTCAAGCTGAGATGTTTTTACAGGTTGTAGAAACCGAAGATTCCGGTGTTCTTGTATCCTCTCCTAAGTGGAAGGCCAGATCGAGCACACATACCGCAGCTGGAGCCAGATGTTACCAGCTAAGTTGTACTTAGGTGGAATCCTTGTGAACCTCAGAATACTTGAACAACTCACCTTGTTCATTGCCAAAGTTCAGTAGTTCATCAAGACAAATTTTTGGCCCTTTGTAAATTTTGCATGTCTAGAGCCCGATGGCAGAATTGTAATAAGTTGGTCTAAGCATGGTCATTTTGTAAAAGACTTGGATTACCTTAGGTTTGGATATCAAGGGGATAGTCTAGAGTTTTTTTAACTTAGGAATTATGCGTTGCGCTTCAGTGGCGTATAATTACTGAGTTTTTCACTCACACCTCCAAAGTTGGAGTATTTACCATGGTGGTCAAACCTAGGGAGGTTATTAAAGTCTATGTGTCTATGTATTTTTTACATGCTAGCAATCAATAATAAGTCTTATGGAAATGCACTATGTCCCCTAGGAGTTTGAGATCATTTTGGCAAAAAAAATTTCTTCATAAAATTAGACCATTTTTTAATGGTTTAAATGGAAAATTTCAAAGTGTAATAAAAGCGTGGTATGGAGGAAAAATTTGGCGTGGGGATGCTCATTTTCACGCTTAGAGCGTCCTATTTAACCTAGGACCCAAATTTCCCAGGTTTCGGGCGATTAAATTGTCATCTATGGCATTTCTTCTTAAAGACGCGACAAAACGACATTTAAATGCTAAAAGTGCTACAAATTGCACAAAAGACAAAAGTTGGAAAATCCAAAAAAATGATCAACAAATTTGGGAAAATGTGGCATGTTAATTTATTATGACGTGCGACCTCTTAAGGATGATAAGGCACATGTTTTAAAAATTCAAAAGTTAGGATAAGCAAATAGACATCTTCATGGATGCGCCATCCTTCACGTGTGGGCATATTCCCTTAGCATGGCACTTTGTTATTTGTTGGAGGAGTTTCCAAAATGAGGAGGGGCACCCCTCATTAGTTGGAAGCCACCTCATCAAATACCAACTACCAAGACTTGGTTAAGTGTGGTTAAACACCCTCTTTTCTCCATGGATCAAGGGATGCGCCCCTCCCTCTAATGCACCCCTCTCCTCCTTGTTAGCTCTATTTAAGCAGGGAAATCCTTCTCCATACTGAGGGATGCATAGAACCTCTTCCCATTGTAATCCTGATGCTATTTGATTAATTCAAGTTGAAGACTTTGGAGGTCCATTGTTGTGCCAATGTGATGCATGCTATTTTCTGAGGTGATATTGTGTTAATTAAGCTTTTCTTCTTTCATTTTTGTTGGTAGATCTAGCTTGGTAGTTCTTAGAGTAAGCATTTGCAGGTGTTAATTTTCTTGCTTGTGTTTGATTTTTGAAACATTAGGAAGTATCCAACTATACTCGGTTGTATTTAGTCTCTTTCAATTTTTCTTCTTCAAACACACTAGATCTAATTCATTGTGTGCAAGAAATTTTCTTAGTTGTGTAGATCACAAGCTTGAAGGGGGATTAGAACTCGGTTGTCTCTTCTCTTCTCTTCAACACATTTTTTGAGGCTAATCTTTGGTTTTCAGGGGTTTTCCAAGGCCAACACAAAAGATCAAGCTTGGGCTTGAAGAGTTTCATCCATTTTCTCAAACAAAAAATCTTCCCTCTTAAGAAGTAGATCCAATTTATTTCATGCTTATTCTCTAGATCCATATTTATTCAGCATGCTTAATTAGTTAGATCTAAGTATTATAAAAGGCCTTATCTTTCACTATATCTAAGCTAAAAATTTGTACTTACACTTAGCAAAATTTTCCAATTTTTTCTAAGTACAAAATTTTTCATTTTTTTTTTGGTTTCATCTTTCCCATCAAATTCTAAAATATTAGCTTGCTGGTTTTTAGTAGGTCCAAGGAAAAATAGAAACAAGTTCTGGCCATTTTTCTCCAGAAATTGCCGAAAACACATTCCGTGGACCCCCTTTCTTCAAGATTTTATTTCTAGAACTTTGTAAGCCCTTAGATCCAAATTAAATGGAATAAGAGTCATTTTTTGGGTAAATATTGTAAAAGTATCAAATGAGAGCAAGTGGGATACACAATGCACACACCCCATCCCCCTGGGGGGATTCACAGTGTCTTTTCGTGTAGTTTTTTTTCTAACCTTTGTTTTATTTTCTTAACACATGCACACAATCCGCTTTAACAGGATGTATAATTTAATTAAGTAGTTTCATTTTTTTTGCTTTCTTCATTTTTTGCAAGTAACAAATAAAGCCAGTTTCGTTGCCACGAAGTATGATCTCACCGCCACCTAAATGCATTGTCGATTAGTGGTGGTTGATCAGAAAGTGATGCATAAACTTGGTGATCTATATATTTCCTTTTTGAAAATTACTTTGTCAAGCACTTTGTTTATTTTTTACAAGAAAATTGAAATAAATATTTGGCCTACAACTCAAAGTATGCTCTTTCCCCTTGCGGGAATTTGCCTGGCCCTATGGGAAATCATAAAGAGTTGTAACCATTCTTTAAATTTTTACATTTTAATGAAACACTCTTCTTAATAAAAGTAACAACCCCTCACATAGTGACAATCCAACACTAATATTACTTGATATTTGTGTGGGAAAATTGATCAGAAGAAGCGAGAACAATTGGGAGGCAACCTCAGGGCACAGTTAGGCTACACCCTTGTTGGTGCAGTGTCGAACACCGCCCTAGAGACTCCATTCTAGACCACATGTCTTCGTGAGGAGCCACCATCCCTCAATTTCCAGACATTTCTCCCTGTACCTCATGGTATCTCGGGAGTTTCCCCTTTTTCCCTTAATAAATTCGAACATTTAATAATTTAAAAGAAACCAAGAGACATTTGCAAAAATTTCCATTTCAGCAACAACTTTCATGTATTGACTCCATTTGGAACTAGTCCACAACAACAATAATTTCATATTTTGCTTAATACCAGTAAACTGTTGTTGTATCTTTATATATTGGTGGTCTTGTATTTTCTACTGTTGAAAACGTCTCTCTAAAACCATTCTGCAAACGAACTTGGACTTTGTAAAGCGAACCCCCTAAAAAATCCTAAAAGACAATCCATAATAAATTTACTGAAACATTCTAATTAACCTTAGAAACTTTCCATAGGGACTACCCCCCTTGGATTCGGTTAGGAGTTGGCCAAAACGGAGGATTCAATATCAGGCGATAACCTTAACTCGAGACTTTCCCCCAAGGGTGCACCGAGCAGTAGCATAGATTTCTGCTACGTTAACTAGGTGCACGATTCAGCAACACCAAGCCTCAATAAACAACATAACTAACTTGCTCTCTGAAATATCTGTCAGCATAACTGCTGCTAGAGATAGTGGTATCTCGGGATGTTGTCCATGATTCAGATGCCTTGCATGGAGGTACATCAACAGTATAGGCATTAGGATGGAGTAGAGGGTGATATGCACTCTACTCAGTGGCATGAATCCAATAGTGGATGCATGTAGACCTTCCAGGGTGTTTTGCCTCATGCATGCATGAGTTTTGCACGTCTATCATGATTAATTAAAAATGCATGCAAAAGTGACTTTTTGCATGCACTGATATTAGGTTTTTGGTAAACCTAATTGATTAGTGAGAAAATATAAGGAGGCAGAAGGTCACCGATAAAGGTTACTCAGTAGGCTTATTAGAGGGAGATCAGTCAGAGTGAGGAGGGCGCATTGTGCATGCAGAGGGAAAATTTCTGGGAGAGAGAGGAGCTTCTACAGGAGGGAAAGTGAGGGGATCTGAGTTGGATCAGAACTCACTTGTTTAGAGGTACTTGGTTCCCAATTATTGTGGACAAAGAGAGTTCATAAGTGTGATTTATTCAGAGATTAGAGGAGGGGCGCACTTCCTGAGGAGAGGATCGTTTTGCATTAGGTTGATTGATTGAGACTTCCATAGTATCTCTTTCTAAGTGTATGATGAAGGAATGTGACGATCGGAGCTCAGATCTATTGAGATATGATTCCATATGACTTTCTGGAAGTTGGAGGAGGGTGCACTTTTCCATGTAGAGAGGGGGGCACATTCTTCAGATCGAGACAATTTTCCTTATTCTGTGGCAGAGAAGATTAGAGTAGTGGTGAGAGGGATATAGTACCGACAGAGAGTTACTTGCAGACAAATCTAGATCCACTTGTTAGTTAGGGCACATTTCCTCAGTGCATGCATCAATTTGTTGCATCTAGATCTAGGGATTTGACCCTGTCAGGTTCGGTTGTTCCATATGAGGTATCTTGTATGTATTTATCTTCTATTTACTTTGCTCTAGGCTTGAGATAGAATAAAGCCCCATATATAGCTGGTTTTTCCTCGTTTGGGGTTTCCGGGGTACATCCTGAGTTATTGTGTGATTGTTGTGTTTTTTATTGTGGAAGTGTTAAGAGATCTATAGTGTTTGTATCTTAAGTCATTGTTTCATTTCTGATTTATAGAGACTCAAACCACTTGAGATCTCAGGGAATACAAAGGGAGTAGTGATATTTGGATAAATTAACAACTGCTACCCTTTAAAATTATGATATGAAAACTTCAGGACTACCTGTTTGCTTGAGCTATGCTATCTCTCTTAAGTGCACCTTGGGGTCTTTCTTGTCAAAGCACTTGATGAGCCTTTGTGTAAAATTAGTATAAGAAGTGATAGTATTGTGACCCAGTGTCACTTTCCTGTGGTACCACCACTCATGGGATTCCCTATCCAAATGCAAGGTAGCTAACTTAATGGCATCTGTCTCCATCATGGGGTTAAGTTGAAAGTAAGTGTCCAACTTTTGTATCCAAATCCACGCTAGGCCACTCTGGGTCCCATCAAAAGTAGGAATAGTCAGCTTCCCTATTGTGCGCTATAATTCATAGTTCTAGTTGAAGGCCCTGTTATAGACTTTCGGCTTGTTCTTACTCTTAAAATGACAAAAATATGTAAAGGACATGGCCGACTAGAAATCATCTCCAAGTGCTCTATATTCACTTAAATATACCCCCATTGGTTCTTTCAGCTCTACCTGTACTATCGACACTGCTGTTTGGCTATCCAAGAACTGTGGCATGGTAGGGATGGAGGGACTGTTGTAGATATGAGGGCGAATATGCATATTAGTATGTAAATGGTTTCCTCTGCTACTCGTGGATACTCAGTCACTGTTGGGAATTTGGGGATTATTTTGGGTGGACCCTGATTTATCTTCCAATTTGTTGATGGCAGTCAACATCTCATTATGTCATGTAGTTAATTCCTTCAAATTGGACATGATACTGGTGAAAGCCAATTTATCATCATCTTCCATGGTCTCTTTTCCTTTGTCACTTCTAAACTAAGTCTCCATTTTTGTCCTGTAGGTGTCACTTTCCTCAAGTAATATATCCTATAACTCCTCCTCTTCTTCACTTCTTCCCTTGTTCCTGAACCTCTGCTTTCTATCAGTAATATTGTATAAGTCTTTTGGATCCATTTACTAGTTTATAAATGCATGCTTCCACAGCTGGCGAGGAACATGCTCTGATACCACTGTAATATCCCAACTGAGATTTGTTGCCTTTTTATAATGTTTCTGATGTAGTTTCTTGCTTACTTGAAGTCTTGTTACCCAATACTAAAATAAAATTTGAATGCATGTGTTGTACTATGATTGCATGATCATGCATGCAAATGCACAGGGTCACATAAACCCTAAATAGCCCAAGTAATCAAATATGCAAATTATAAGATAAAGTTAGAAATGATGCATATACATACCAATGACTTGTTCTTGAGATGTAGGTCAATATGAGATAGAATCATACAAGTAATGCACTAAGAATATGCCGAGATATATGATGAACTCTGCAAGAAAATTCTCCCATGCAATATTGATGGTGCCTCCTTCAGACTCCAAATAGAATAATAAATGCTCTAGTGATGTGAGATTGCTCCAAGAAGTAGGCACTATGCTTATAATGGCCCTTTGATCAGTATCGAAGCTGCATGCAAGCCATGCACTGGGTCTAGGTCATAATAGAAATTGCTTCCTCAATGAAAGTTGCCCATGCAAGGAAGGGCGCCCTTTTGATATAAGAACTGATGATAACTCTTTCTAGAAGTTGATGTAGAAGCCTATATTTAGTAACTAGGCTAATAATGGCTCTCTAGGAAGGATAGGAGAGACATGCAGACCAAATAGCTGGTGTTGGTCAAGTTATAAAGATCTCTCAATTGTCCAATTTGAATATGCAAACCAAATAGCTGATGTTGGTCATGTTATAAAGATCACTCAATTGTTGAATTTGCCCATGCAGAAGGGGAGAAATATCCTTGATCCAATGTGTGTAATTAAGCCTTTAGAATGAAAGAAATTGGATCCAATAACAATAAAATAGATCACCAACAAGATTTATTTGAATATTGAGAAGGATGAAACTTGTACTGTTCAGATAATTGTGCCCTCAATGCTCCAATGGATGTGCCCGCTCTGTATAATTACTTGATGATAGACTCGAATTCTGCTGCCGAATGATAAATAAAGATATATCAATGAATAATAATGTTGAGACTGTATGATGCAACCCTGGAACTAACTAGGGAAGATATATTTCACTGCCGAAATACATTGGATGGATAAGGGATGCGCCATCAAACCTAACTCTGGCCTCAGAGATCTCAACTCGAAACTCCATGATCAATCATAAACTTTAGCAGACCTAGCCATTCACTTTTTCCTTCTTTTATAATTTTGACACTGCATGCCCTAAGTCACTTTTCTCTTCTATTTTTGAGTTGAGTTGCATGCATTGCTTCTTGTATGCATGCAGGCTTAATTAAGGTGCTTGTGTGCATGCATCATGAAATATGGCCCGTATGTAATGCATGCAAGTTGCTCCTAGTTCCTGTGGACCTCTTTTATCTACTAATGACCTAATAACACTGATTAAGATCTTCTTTTGTTTCGAATGGTATCATTCCTTAGTCAATTCCCTAAATGTTAGTACCCTCTAGAACCTATGGGAATTATATAGGTTAGCGGGATGGTCCCTTGTGCTTAAGAAGAAGAGGACATTACATAAAACCATCTTTCCCACAATACTCACAAGGCCGATTTTTGAAGGTAAACAGGGTACTGAAGCAAATTAGTAAATGAGAAAAGATACCATGTGGGAATGACAAAGGGGATGAAAAGTTTTATAGTGAACTGGTCCCCTGCTAATTGAAAAGTGAACTATGGCTGATTATGTATTAATAAGATTTATCTCTTAGTCACTTAAAATTAGCTACAGGTTGAGATAAATGATTTTTTAGCTTGATTAAGTTCAGTTTTTTAAATGATTAGTAGTTTGGAGGTTTAAACCTGAATACAATGGGTAAGTGTAGGTGTTGGTATGTGTTTAAATAGGGCTTTAGCTATAAAACAACTTGATGTTTGGAATGTTTTAAGTTTTGAAATTTATGAAAAACTAGCCTAAATTTCACTAGAAGCAAGTATTTAGTTTCTAAATGGTTAAATCTATGGTTTTCGATGATCAATGCCTATTTCCCTATGTGATTAGTGATGAGATTAAGTTTATATCTAACGTGAAAATTCCTAGGGATGATTTCATGCATTAATCTAGTCACTAACTACTAATTTCTAGTGATTTAAAACAACAAAATAAGGAAGTGTGAATTGACTAGTGAAGTAGTAATAAAAACCAACAAGACAAATAGTAAGAAAGCTGACTAGTGCCTAAATCCGGGATATGGAGTCACTTCCCTCTCACTAGCAATGAATTTCATAGGTGATGGCTTGGATTGGTGATGACCTTGATGGCAAAAAATCCAAGTAAACTATGCTAAGTCATCTATCCAAATCGATTCCCCTTCATCTTTGGTGCCTTTGTTGGGATATGGAGTTGAATCACTCTTCCTAGCAATAAAATTTGTAGATGGTAGCTTGAATTGTAGATGTCTTGTTGAACAATTTCTTCAAGTGATCGAGATGAGGCACCATTCTAAGTTCAATCTTCTTCCTATCTGCAAAATACACTAAAAAAAATTAATGGATGTAAATCATCGATGAAGTCACAAACCTGAATATAAATCAACAAGCAAGTATGGAAGAGACTATGTAAGTATCAAGAAAGCAAACCAATGAAATACAAGCAAGATTGCAAAAATAATTCATAAGTAAATTTCTCAACAAGAAACCCTCAAGGTGCACTTGACAGTTTAGAGATTCAATCTTACACATAAAAATACATTAGATTCAATCTACTACCATTTACTTATTCAAGGAGGAAAGAAAGAAACAAAATCCAAAACCACAACATGAGACTCACCAAGAGAATTTGTAGAGAAAAAAATTATGTGTATTGCTATAGCTAATGCTCCAAAAGGCCTTTACAATGAGCTAGCTTCTCTTTTCATAGAATAAGAGAGAAGAAATATCCCTAATCATAAGGATTGAGGGATGGGATTAAAAGATAGATGCAGAAAACTAATGGCTGAGATAATTCACCACATATTACTTTTTTTAATTGCTGGAAATTACAGCTTGAGTGAGGGGGGCGAATTACCTCGTTGATCCCATTTACATAGAAAAAAATACAAATTGTTTGCTGAAATGCTAAGTTGGGATCATTAGTGGGTCCCCTTAGTAACCATTTTGATTATTTGGAAGTGCCACTTGCAAAATATTTGTTGAGATTTCACCTAGTGTACCCCCTATGGAGATAATTGTGCTCCCTTTGGAGAGAGCAAGCTGAAAAGTGGTCATAACTTGATCTTTCTTGCTAGGGGATGATCACTTTATCACTAGGAACATATTTCATTAGGACCCAAGCCATTAGTTTTCACTTTAGATTTTTTGTTGCCATGCTTTTGAGACTTAAGGATTTTTTTAAATCAAACCTTAGGAAGTTTAATTAATTCATTCCAATTAATTAAATCTTAATGAATTATTTCCCAAATCACTTGGGATTTTCCATGGATGGATTCCTTGCTGCTCTAATGTTCCATACTAATTAAAATCATGCCAATTTGAAATATCCATTATTAAGCTACTCCAATTACTAAAGTAGGACTTAGTTTTTCTTAATTGTAAACTTAGGCAATTCCATTAATTAAAGCCTATTAGTCCATGATAGTTGAAAATCACATTTGGAAGGGTCCAATTGGTTTTCAAAGGTTGAGTTATTGTGAATGGTGATGCAAGATGACTACATACTGCTGGCTAGTCATGATGACCAAGTAAAACTGTCCTTTGACTAAGTCAAAAAGTTGAAAAAGTCAACTTTGGTCGAAGTTGGACAATGTTGTATAATGATGAATTGACACATCGGAATACTCTAGGAGGATGGAATAACATCTCAAATGATATATATTGATATTGCACTAGAGCTACAATACTCACATTACATAACTAACTCATATGACTAATCACTAGCTTTAAACATATGAAATATTGCAGAAATTAATACATAGCATGAAGTTACTATTTTATATTCATACCACCACATAAACTATCATCAAGAATATTACAAGGATCATTATTATTTTGGGTGAAGTGGATGGTGAAAATCAACAAGGCTAGTCAAGTGGAGGGTTGGTCAAAGACGACTAATTGACTCAAGATAAGGGGAGATGGGAAAATCTGTGACATTCAATATTCAAGAAATCACTATCTCACAAATGGATGATATGATAGAAATATGATACTTCTTTGACCTTGACAATCAGGCCCAACCCATTTTTCTTTGAATTTTGCTTTTTATCCCCTTCTTGGACTTGTCTTCTTTGATTCTCTTAGACTTCTTTCTTGTACTTGTTCTTCTTTTTATACCTTGGCCTTTATTTTTCTTTAAGGCACATGCAAGTTTAGAATTGTTTCTTTTACTTGATTGCTTTATTTTGCAATTTTACTTGGTCTTCTTTTGCTTTCATTCATTATGGTACAAGGAATCTTGGACTGGGAGGTACTTCATGTGCCCTTTTTGAGGCACTGAAGGGGGGAAATTCTTTCATGGTTTAGGTATAGGGAGCACATCTCCAAGGAAACTTTCCATCTTAGTACATAACAAGACAACAAGGATTTACAAGAAGACAAGCATATGGCATAAGAAGGTGGTAATCCTAACACATAGCCAATCCATAGGGATTTACAAGTAGAAAAGCATAAGGCATCATAAAACTACTTCTCCTAGTACATAGCCAATCCAAAAGGATTTACAGGCAGGAAAGCATAAGACATCTGATAACTTTGTTGCACACATCAGAACAAAGACAACAAGGGAAAGCATGGATGCCTTCATAATGAAGAGGCCACAGAGGGGAGATCAAGAGTCAAATTTTCAAATCCATGCCAATGGGTTTCGAGATCAAGGGTGACATGACATGAAGATGGAAAGGTCAAAGGTGGAACTAGAAGAAGTTCGTGATCCATGTAATAATCAAGAGATGTAAAGCTAATGGTATGTGTGTAAAACAATGATTACTTCTATGCATTAATCTATACAACATTTCAACTAACCATGCTCATCAGAATCACAAGTGCAAGTAACATGAGTAACATCTAGTACATTTACCACTATAGACCATATAATCCATAAATAAAATCCTCAAGGCATGCAATTGGTATTTCAAATAAAATGGCATGGAATCATCCCAAGGCAACATAATGGCAACCAATACATAACATCTCATCAATTATGAAAAAATCTACTATGCATAATTGCTCTGCTCTAAGAAAAATAAATCTCAGACCTATTCTGCTCGTTAAAAATAAGGGTACAAAAACCCCATACATAATGTGGCATAACAACTCCCATATCAGCTAGATCATGAAATATGGAAATATTACTACCATTTAGCTTCTCTACTTCCCATATTTTGTTTACTCTCTTTCTATGTTTTGCAAATTTATGGAAGGACTTCGCATTTTCATCACTTTTCTCTAGCCAAACTACCCTGCTCTTCATTCTCAATTATGCTTCCCTCTAGTCCAACATTTTTCTTTTTGAAGATTCCAAACACTTTAACCCTGATTAATCCTCTTAAAAAAATTCATCCCCATTTCCTTCATATAATTATGCTATCTTTTTCTTCACTTCCTTTAGTTCTTTGTCCTTATTCATGTGTTCAACATTTTCCCAAGCAACCACTTCCACCTTTACATTTTCATAGCTGCTGCAAACTGGAAGCTTCATGTATCCCTTGATCTTCCATCATATGCCACCCAATTGTATTTGACCAAGTTAAGACATTCCTCATGTTCAATCTAAAAAAGGTTAAATTTGAATGGGCTTGTTGGATTTATGTTATTTTTCTCTATATGTAGAACAACTGGCAGAGTATTTTAACTCCCCCAATCTCTACCCAAGATCTAAAGCTATATGATTCACGCATTATATACACAGTTACTAAGAAGTTAAGAACCTTTCTAGTCTCTTAGAAACCCCATTCTTCCTCGTTGACTATTGTTTCTCCAGATAGGCACAATTTAAATAGGTTTCAAATCCACAAACCGTGCATCTTTTAACTTAAATATGAAAATATTGCCAGCCTATCCAATCTTGCTAATTCCACCCATACCTATGATCTGTTAAGGGTGAAGTTTAAATCTCCCCCAATAATCACCCTTTCATTCTTTGTACAATCCTCAGAGCAAAAATCTTCCCAGAAAGTTTTCTTATCATTATATGGCCCATAACAATTCACCTCTATAACCTTCTACCCTAAATCCTGAAGTAAAAACTCTTCATATACTTGAAAAAAGAAAAGAGGAATTTACTAGAGGAATATATTTCTTCCAGCCAAAAACGATCCCTCCAAAATTCCTTAATACATCAACAACTAAAAATTTCCAATCTTTTAGATTTGTCTAGAAAAGCCTTCAACTTTTGGTCTTCCCCCATGGTTTCTTGAAGAAGAACTACATCTGGTTTATGGAGTTCCACCAGTCTTTCCAGAGCAAGTCTTTTGGAGGGGCTTCCCAACCTCCTAATTTGAGTTTCATGAAATGGGGACGAAACGTGGAAACGGGGAAACACTAGAAACGTGACCCCCCAAATTTTGGAAACGAGGAAATGCGATATATATATATAAGCAAGGAAAAAATTATTATAAAACATAAGCCATAAATTATTAATTACATTTAGCTGCAAGCAACATTGCCAAGTGATAAATGTTAAATGATATAGATAAAATTTAAATCATACATGTAACACATTTCACTTATAAACCCAATTATATATCATTTCATTCATGCAAGTAGTAATATAAAAAAAAACCCTTTATAAACGAGGCTACATACTATATATCCAAAATTAGCCTTTATGTATGAGGCTACAAGTACATTATATCAAACTGTGAACAATGAACCTACTAACATAGAAATACAAGTAAAACATGGGCTCATACTAATAGTCATCCTCAAAAATAGAACAAGAAGCACGCTCAACAGTGGAATGTAGAGTGTAAGAAGTATTTCTAATTCCACTTCTAGGTTCCTCAATACTTAGTGCAACAAAAGAGAGGTCCAAGTCACCAAATTTTGACTCGACATCCCAATATGCACAAAGCCTATTGCTATATCCCGAGACCTGAGTGCTCAAGTCGCTTGTGTGAGGAGAGAATGAAGTGATGTTCTCTTTATAACTTTCTTCAATCTAATTAGAAGCATCTAGAATTAAATTTTGTTTTAAAATTTAATGTATTAACCCTTAATTACTGAAATTTGTGGGCGGAAATAGACCTTACGGGTTGATTTTTTAAGTGATGGACTTTTATTTAACAGGAAACACACCGTACAAGAGAGGAATGCGATGAAAACACATTTCCATTCGTATGGACGCGTTTCCCATACAAGAAACATGTTTCATACGGAAGGAAATGAGTTTCTGTCAAGTACCATATGGGTTTCTGAGTTTCAACGAGTTTCCAAGGGTGAAACAGGTGCTAGACCTGAGTTTCTTGCAACTTATCACCTAATTTTCAAGGATATAACTATCATTGTCTAACCCTAGGTGGTGTGTGTTTTGCTCTAAGAACCCCTTTCATGGATTTTTGTTTCCCCTGCTAGATCTCTTTCAATGCCTTCTATTGAGCATGCTAGAAAAGGAGTTTTTTTCCTACATTGGAGCAGGTTGAGTCTTTCACTATTTCTAAATCCAATCCTCCTTATATACCCTCTTCTCCAGAAAATATATCCCCTTTTTCAGGCCTCATGTGATATCTAGGCTTGTTAGAATTACCTATAAGGCCATCCCCTGTGGATTTTGATAGGATAAAACTAGGTTCCAACCCTTTTGATCACTCTGAACTCCCTTATTGGATGGAAATGGAATATTTTCTTTCCCTTTAGTTAAGCCCTTCCTACTACTAGGATCATATTTCCTCCCTATCCCATCTAAAACCCCTAGTAAGGTTCTCCCTGACTCTTCCAGGGAGGGCCATCTATCTCTGCCCCTAAAATCAAAGTTATTCTTCTTTAAATTGGAAAGATTTAATGAGTTAACAGAGATTGATTTAATAGGAATTATTTTGTGAGTAGGGATTTTTTCCTACCATATCTTCTCCTTCGAGCCTTAAACAATCCCATCTTTCTTTGAGCTTGCTCCTTGAAAGTGAACTAAGCTCCTGATCCATTATGCCCTTCTATCTTTTGAGAAGTCCTTTTTTGGATTTGAATTTATTTCGCTCCAATGTCAAGGCATGGTTTAGGGTCTCTTGGGGGTAAGATATTCCTTTGGCTCTCCATATCTCTTGCTTATTTTGATCCTTCACCCAAATCTCCCCTATTTCTCTTAATTTCCTTACATTGCCAAACCTTCTAGACAAATATGGTTGCAAATAGTCATCCACAATGTGGCCATAGACATGGCACCTTGCACATCTGAATGGTATCTTGATATAGTATAAAACTTGTTTATGATTTTTTTCCCTAACGACAATCTTCGTACCCTGATAATCCTTCTTTTAAGTCTACCTTAACGAGAATATTTGTCACTGTTCTGTAGGAGCTAGTTTCATAGGCTTGGTTGATTTCTGTTGTTTTCCCCATACAATTTTGTATATCCCTTAACATCTTGTCTAGCCATATCTCAATAGGGAGTCTAGGGAGCTTGATCCAAATTGGTTGCTTTGGAGTTACTTTGGATTGAGGATCAATGCAAGCATACCACTTTTGTAGTGACAATACTGCTAAACCCCAAGATGAAACACCTTCAATAATTTCCTTGTCATCTCCCTCTGACTTGAAGATAACATCTAACCACCCTCTTGCCATCATATTGTATTTGGAAATAAACTAGCACAAGTTGCCAGTGCTTTTGAATCCAAGTGTTTATATTTTTCTCTAAGATTATTCTCCCATGGAACTTTCCTGTTAGAGCCTTCTCATTATATTTTAAAATCTGATCCAACCTTATGTTGTCCCCAAATACCATTTTTTCTAGACTATGTTTTTGATTCACACACCTCTTTGATTTCTTTGCCCTACCTTCACTTTGAGGTTTGAACTTCTACACTCTTGCTTATTCGGAGCTTGGATCTACATAATTTCTCCAATAAAAATCCACTACTGATAAACCCTGAAACGCTTTATGCAGAGTGTGAACCAAATTTCTTAACCAACAATTCCCCCTTCTGATTTCTCTCCATCCAGAACGTGCACAGGGGTAATTTTCTTCGGAATGTTTGTCAAGGTGACAGGATGTGCAGTAATTCACCCATTACTGCTAGGATTGATATTTCCTCCATAACGATTGAGGACCAAATTTGCTCCAGGTGTTCTGATCCTTGTAATGGCTCCATCAATGCCTCTGATTGATGCTGTATTGCCATTGCTAGCACAATTTTTAACGAATTTTTGTCTTTTGAATATAGTCCTAGCCTGATCCTTTGAAATGCTTGTGGGCCTAGACATGTTTACAATTTAGCTAGCTTGACCTCCATATGATACAAGTCTCCTACAAATGGATCCTAAGAGTAGCTCAATAATTGAATCTTATCTGCTTCCATTCTTCTCCCCAAACCCTTGACATTCCTTCAAAAACCCTAGCCTTAGACCTTGTTAATTTTATATGATGCAATATCTTAGATTCCTACTTCATTAGCATTTAATACACTTTCACAATAACATCATAAAGAGGATCACCGAATGATACACAATCACAAGGTACACAACAATTTATCCTGGGAAACCCTTAAGGGGAAGAAAACCCAACAAGAACTTCCTCAATATAGATTACCAAAGTACAATTCCCAAAGAAATAAGTTTCATAAGAAAGAGAGACAAAACCCAAAATCTAGAGCAAAGAACAATCCTCCTCCTCCTTCGCAATCTTGCTCTTTCCTCTAGTGTGCAATGCTTGAGTGAGTGAATGGTACAAATGAGAGGAAACACTCTCTTTTTATACTTTCCCTTTTACTTGACATTTAACATAATTAGGCCGACCTCACTAAATTAACTGGGTCGACCTCTCTACGGAGACTCAATATAATATTTATATTACATTATTTTGGGTATTAATGACTCGACTTACAATGGCAATTTCACCTCATGACTTTTACATGATCTTTTACATTAATGACGTCTCCTGAAGGAGGAATAATACAAGTAGAATATTCTTCGAAGTTACATTGTTTCAACACTCCCCCTTAACAAGAAGGGTATTCTACTGACAAAAACAACAGGTGTGGATCTACACAACATCATCTGAAGGAGGGAGGAGGAGGCATCATCAACAACATCATCAACAACATCATCTGGAACATTGGTTGGTACATCTATAAATCAGTGGAAGTTATTCAACAACATCAATATCAACAATTGGAACATCTTGCTGTAACATCATCAACATCTACAACACGGAGCTAGAACATCATCATCTGTAGCACGAAGCTGGAACAACATCATTTGCAGCACGAAGCTGGAGCATCATCATGTGAAACACGAAATGGAACATCATCATCTGTATCATGAAGCTGTAACATCATTATCTACAACACGAAGATGGAACATCATCATCTGCAACACGAAGCTAGAACATCATTATCTGCAGTACAAGGATGGAACATCATCATTTGCAGCACAAAGCTGGAACATCAATATCATCATCTACAGCACAAAGCTGGAACATCAACATCATGATCTGTAGCACAAAGTTGAAATATCAACATCATCATCTGCATCACAAGTATGGAACATCAACATCATAATTTGTAGCACAAAGCTGGAACATCAACATCATCATCAACATCAGTATAAGACTTGATACAACAACAACACTGGTGATCCTTCCTTTTGGAATTACAGGATCATGGACAATCCTTCCTTTCGAAACTACGGGATTTAGTCCACCAACAATGGTGATCCTTCCTTTCGTAACTATGGGATCATGGACAATCCTTCCTTTTAGAACTATGGGATCATGGAAAATCCTTCCTTTTGGAACTAGGGATTCAGTCCAACAACGCTGGTGATCCTTCCTTTCGGAACTAGGGATCATGGACAATCCTTCCTTTCGGAACTAGGGTTTCAGTCCAACAACACTAGTGATCCTTCCTTTCGGAACTAGGGATCATGGACAATCCTTCCTTTCAGAACTAGGGATTCAACCCAACAACACTGGTGATCCTTCCCTTCGGAACTAGGGATCATGGACAATCCTTCCTTTCAAAACTAGGGATTCAGTCCAACAAAACTGTTGATCCTCCCCTTCGGAACTAAGGATCATGGACAATCTTTCCTTTCAGAACTAGGGATTCAGTCCAACAACACTGGTGATCCTTCCTTTCAGAACTAGGGATCGTGGAAAATCCTTCTTTCGGAACTAGGGATTCAGTCCAACAACACTGGTGATCCTTCCTCTCAGAACTAGGGATCATGGAAAATCCTTCCTTTCGAAACTAGGGATTCAGTCCAACAACACTGGTGATCCTTCCTTTCAGAACTAGGTATCATGGACATTCCTTCCTTTCAGAACTAGGGATTCAATCCAACAACACTGGTGATCCTTCCTTTCGGAACTAGGGATTTAGTCCAACAAAATTGGCGATCCTTCCCTTTGGAACTAGGGATCATGGACAATCCTTTCTTCCGGAACTAGGGATTCAGTCCAAAAACAATGGTGATCCTTCCCTTCGGAACTAGGGATCATGGAAAATCCTTCCTTTCAGAACTAGGGATTCTGTCCAACAACCCTAGTGATGCTTAGACAGTCCTTCCTTTCGAAATTACGGGACACAGTATTTACAAATCTACCACTACAACACACTGGATGATCCTTCCTTTTAGAATTACGGGATCATTATCCACCACTTACATCTTAGACAATCCTTCCTTTTAGAATTACGATATTTTAGTCTAAGGATCAACATTTAAGACTATCATTCCTTTTGGAATTACATGATCATTGTCTAAGGATGATAAATACCAACTGTGCCACCATAGTGTCATCAACACTACTCCCCCTTTCAAGGGAAGTCCTTATGGACTATACCAAGCTTGTCACGGAAGTGCTCAAATTTCACACAAGATAGAGGATTAGTCAACACATCTGCAACTTGCTCATCTTGCTCACATATTGGAGCTTTACAACTCCATTCTGCACCATATCTCGGATCTATATAACCATACAGTCTGAATTCATGATCAAAGATCATAGTCTACTGTACCTTTTAGGTACCTCATCACATGCTTTGCAAATACATGGTGAACACGTCTGGGATCAACCAAATACTGACTCACGGTGTTCACAACAAAGAAAATATATTGGTCTAGTATTTTTTAGATACATTAATGAACCAATAATCTTCTTATATAGTGTCTCGTCCACTAACTTTGATGAAGCATCAGACTGTGTTGCCACCCAAAATCACACTTGGGAAAACGCGGCAAAAATATTCAAGCCACTCGGTGTGGCCTTGAGGGCAAGCCAGAGTCAAGTGTTGTCACCTGAAACTCAACTCCCCTGTCTAGGATTACTCCTAGCGAAGCCAACATGGGTGGACCCTACAAATGAAAAATCTAAGGTGTTTAATCTACAAAACTAAAAAATCTAGGAGTTAGAAATTTAAACACAAGAACAATGCAATATAAAACATAATATCATTCATTGTCCCATATCATCATTATCATTTTGAAACATAAACAACCATCATCATAAAATATTCAATAACAAGACAAGTGTTGATAAATGGATCAAATAAAGTGCTCTAAATAAAATGACAATGTTTTGCAATTATTCTTGGTAAATTTTATTATTTTGTTGTAATGAGTTGTTTATTAGGGATGGGGGATTTCCAATATACCGTGAGGTACTGGAAATATGTCCAGAATTTGACACAGGTGGCTCCTCACTTGGAAATGTGGGTTGGATCGGAGTCTCTAGGAGGTGCTCAATACTACACCAAACGAGGGTGTAGTCTAACATTATCCCGAGGTCACTACCTAGTGGTTCCCGCTTCCTTTGAGAAATTTCCCCACACTGTATCAATGAGAGTTTACGCCGTATTTTCATAAAAGGGAAGTTAATTGGGAAAATGAAACTAATTAATAGTCACTAAGTCCCTTTCTAGTTGATCAACATGTTCAATCAAATTTGCAGTGATCCAATGCATACGGGAACAAATCCTTGTTAATTTTTAAGGATTTTTGAACAATGTTTTTCTTTATATATTTAAACCCCAAGAGTCTCTATTCTGGCCAGTACTCAGGAAAGCCCTTAACCTAAAACCGTACTTCGGGAAAGCAAGGGGGGTTGATTAAAAATAAAAAAAATGGAAATTGTAAAAAAATGAGAAAAAACTAGGTCCTGAGTGAACTTGTGGTCCGCCAATGGAATGAAACAACAAGGTTAATTTTTCTCCTAGTTTGATTTTATTAATGTGGAAAAATAAAATCTAAACTAAAAAATTCCAAACCACAAAAAATTGAATCGACACAGTTTCCCCCTGTGGGATGGGGTGTGGGCACTGGGTATCCCACTTGCTCTCATTTAATATGTCTTTTACAATGTGAATATAAGTGCCCCAACCATTCAAAATTGACTCAAAGGCTTATAGAAAATGATAGAAAGAGTTTCCAGATGAAAATGTATGGTTCTTGGGTGCTCTGGATGGCTTGATAAAAATTGGGTAGAGTCTCCTCCTATCTGTTCACAAAATGCTACAGAACAATGAACAAATATTAGTAAAAAGTGCCCAAAAACATTTATAAAGTGAGTTTGGGTCACTACAAAAATTACTAAAAAAATGACTAAGTTAATCTATGATAAACTGAAATAAAATAACCAAGGAAAACAATATTTCCTTGGGATCTTGTCTTGCTTTTGAGGTAGCCAATGAGATGCACTTTTAAACTTGCAAGATAAAATTTAAATCCAAACAACTAGTTTGCTACTCAAGTCTTAAGATTTTTTCAATAAAAATGACTTTTTGTATGTAAACTAGCAAAATAGATCTAGAAAGAGAGATAAAACTTTTTGAACTTAACTAAATCTATCCTTTTATGCAAATAGACCATATCTACTTATGATTAACTTTTTTTTATGAATAGATCTAAGAAATATTTGCTAATTCAAAAAATTCAAGTATCCAAAAGAAAGTTGAAATTCTATGCCGAGAAAGAGAAAAGGAGAAGAATAGCCTATGAATGCAGAAGGTTTTCAAAGTCTGGATGTGGGACACCGAGGGCGAGATCCACCAAAGCAAGTCCTGATGGAGAAAATGAGAGCAAGTAAGCTATCTTCTTCTTCCAATCCTATTAACCCTACAACTAAAAACACTCACAAAAAACCCATCAAATCTAGAAATGCATATGGTCAAAAATTAAGACAATATGAGCATAAACAAATGAAACATATATGTCTTAAATATCTAATCAAATGACAAATAAAATATTAACTAATAGAAACAAGTTTAGTTATCTTCCTTACAAAATTGATACCAATCCTTCAAGTAAGCTAGATTTTGATTGAAAATACTTGCACAAAACTGCTCTAGATACAAGTTACCTCATGCCACAAGATCATTACATCCACTCACAAAGCATCACACACGTATGACCTCCAAAGTCTTCTTTTTTCACAAATGAAAGATAAACAAGTTACAAATAGGTCTGCTCCAAACACCAATTAGAGAAAAAATGAGTGGGCAACCTTCATTATATATAAAAGAGGGAGAGGGAGGGAGCACTTGTTGAGGGATAGATTCATGCCATGACATGAGGCTAAAATGGGGCTGCCTCCTCTATTTGGGCTTCCCAAAACGCATCCCAAATGGTGCCTTCAAACTAGTTGAAGATTCCTTAATAGATGCCCCCCCTCTTGTTTGGGAAATGCACCCCCCTCATGGGAAATGTGCCCCCCTAATGGGGATGTGATCCCACCTTTTTAGCTGCCCAAAATTATTTCCAAAAATATCTCTTACACCCCCCCCCACTATAGCTGATCCAAAAGTTACTCCAAATCCCACTAAATTTGGAGTTTGATTTTTCATATTTTTTCACTTTTTTGCATTTTTTCCACCTTTTTCCACTTTTTGGGAAAAAGTGAAAAAATAAGAAAAATTAAGAGCATGAATACATGAAAGTGGGTCTTGGGGTAAAGTGGGTGCTCTAAACTTGAAAATGAACAACCCCATGGCAGAAAAGACCCCTAGAACACACTTTTACAATATTTTCAAAATTTTTAATTAAACCATTAAAAATGGCTTAATTTTACAAGAATTTTTTTTTTTTTTTTTTTTTGAAACATAAACAAAAACCTAGGGGGACCTAGCACATGTCCATATGACTCAAAATCATGTTCGTATACATTGAATCATGGAATTTAACAACCTCCTAAATCCTAACGACCACGCTAGACATTCTAGCTTTGGAGGAGCAGGAGAAAAACTAAAAAATTATGTCCTGTTAAAACGAAAAACATAATTAATAAGTGAAAAAACTCAATGGAATACTTGATTTGATTGACAAGTCCTAGGAAGCCAATTCCTTTACATAAAATACCATGCTAGCACACTTGATTACAAACCCCACAGTGCATGGACATGTGAAGAAAAAATTAAAAAAAAGGGCCCTTAAAAAGGCCCAATGGACCTCAGATCATTGATAACGAATATGAAACATGTTCAACTTTGCCTGCTCACTTGAAAGTCCAACTAAGTACAACTTAGCTGGTAACATCTGGCTCCAACTATGAGACGTGTGCTTGATTTGGTCTTCAGGCAAGGAGAGCATACGAGAACACTAGAATCTCCAGTTTCTATGAACTGTAACAACATCTCAACTTGATAAGAAAACCCTTCAGTAGCACAAGCTCTTATAAGAGGCCAATGAACCATAAGTTGCATTATTCAAAAAGAGAACACTAACTACTGAAAAATTTCTAAGTACAAAAGGAAAATGCTGGAAAAAAAGAAGTGCAAAAAGTAAATGCTCACTTTGATGAGCTTATTTTCCTACACTAAGTATAACATAATCAAAATGCTAAGTAAAATGATAAATCCAATGCAACCATCTCAACACTTTATCAATATAAAAAAATTTCTCCTTGTGTTTGGTTACCAACCAAAACAAGGATACCTTATTTAGGAAATGCAAACCTACATGATAATTCTGGATTGGAGAGTTGGATGGGAAATCATAGGTTTGAACAAATATGTCATCTCACTGCTTCTCAAACTGACAAGTCATCCCGCAGGATTCTTCTATCCAAGATTGGATAGGACTGCTTTATAAATCTGTATGATAGGGTAGATCAACCACACCACCATAGTGCTTTAAAGTGCTTATCGGATGAAAATATTTTGTAGTAATATAGGCCCCAGGTTGCTCCAAATCATAAGAGAAATTTGAATGTGTTGATGAAGGTTTAAAGTGCCATTCCACTGATTGCATCATATCCAAATCTTCATTACACTGCTCATCCAAGTCTTCATTACTGATTCTCATGCATGGTTCTGATTGATCATAAGAAGTATCTACATGCTCCTTTTCCATATCAATATTCCCCAAGGTCTCAAAATCCACACTCCTTTCTCTTGATATATCAAAGATGGGTTTTTCTAAATCCGTCCAATAATCATCATGCCCATCCCTATAAATGAAGGGGGGGTCTTTGTCTATTGTATCACAACCCTGGTCATACCCATCCTCATGTTCACAATAATCATTCTCAGAAGGTTTGGTTTGAAATATATTACAAGGCGTAAAACTATCCAAAACTTCACCACTATGTGGAGAACGTGGAGGAGTGTAATCATAAACCATACATAATTCATCACAAGTTTCTTTAGAGGCTTCTGTAATGGTTTCTTCCCGAGGTGAATCTGGAGTGCAAGCGTCATCATTTTCACCGAATTAATCCCAAAATCCCAAATCTTCAATGGAAAAATGAGGAAGCTTTTCTAAAACATTTTCAATCAAAGACCCCTTATGCATTTCTTTGTCAACTTCTATGATGGATTCCTCTTTAGGCAAATTTGGAATACACAGGTGATCATTATCACTAAAATAGACTTGAGAATACTCCAAATCTTCAATATTTTCTGTTATGGTGACATGAGGATGGTTTGCAACAAAATATTCAATCAAGGGTGCTTCATGGAAGTCTTCAATAGGGTCATGCTGCACTCTAGGGAGGAAAGAGTTATATTTTTAACAAGCTGCTTAATCTCTGCCTCTCCCCCCTCATACCAATGAAAGAGGAAACACTTGAGAAAATCAGCCATAGAAACTATGGATTTGTTATAAAGGCTAAAAAACCAAATCCTTGCATTCCCCTCCAAGGTCCAAGCAAATATGGTCATCAAATCATCCTCATGATAAATATTAAAATCAACCACAAAATTGAAGAAAACAACAATATGACGGGTGGCTGAATCACCCTTGTTTCCATAGAACTCTGGAGCAATCTCAAATAACTTCTCATGGTCATAGCAACGATTAGGAAAACCATGGATCTTTGAGAAATTTAATTGAGTGAAAGTTTCAAGCAGGAGAGCACGAAGTTCTTCCTTATCGTTATCCATAATCTCAAACCACGAGGCACCAAATATGAAGCATGAATGTAATCATATCTTGTACCAAATTAGTGGAATTGTCAAAATAATGAGCTTCAAAGATTTTCAAAGTGTTGCATTGGATCATTTCTACACACAACAACTCTGAACAAATTTATGAGAAACAGGGTTTTACCCCCTCAATGGAGTCGCCATGTGAGAATAGAAATATGCATTTAAAAATATCTCACAATTATTATTTTTATTATTATTATTTGCTTTGAATTTTTTTTAAAAGGAAAAAGTTCAGTGGAGCCTCCAGATGAAAAATTAAAGATCTACTCTAAAGATTCATCAAACAAAGCAAAAAGAAAACAAGAGAAAACAAAAGTCATGTTTTAGGAGTAAAAATATTTATCCTCGACAATGGCGCCAAAATGTTGCCGCCTAGAATTACACCTGGGAAAAAGCAGCAAAAATATTCAGGTCGCTCGGTGTGGCCTTGGCGGAAATCTAGAGTCAAGTGCTGTCACCTGAAAATCAACTCGTCCATCTAGGCTTACTCCTAGCGAAGCCAAGGGGGGTGGACCCTAAAAATGAAAAATCTAAGGTGTTTAATCTACAAAACTAAAAAATCTAGGAGTTAGAAATTTAAACACAAGAACAATGCAATAAAAAACTTAATATCATTCATTGTCCCATATCATCATTATCATTTTGAAATATAGACATCCATCATCATGAAATATTCAATAACAAGACTAGTGCTGATAAATGGAGTCAAATAAAGTGCTCTAAATAAAATGACAATGTTTTGCAATTGTTCTTGGTAAATTTTATTATTTTGTGGTAATGAGTTGTTTAT
The DNA here is from genome assembly GCA_027924585.1 of Larix kaempferi. Taxonomy (NCBI): domain Eukaryota; kingdom Viridiplantae; phylum Streptophyta; class Pinopsida; order Pinales; family Pinaceae; genus Larix; species Larix kaempferi. The sequence continues at coordinate 734,070 of BSBM01000559.1, forward strand.
CAGGGATGGGGGACTTCCAATATACCGTGAGGTATTGGAAATATGTCCAGAATTTGACACAGGTGGCTCCTCACGTGGAAATGTGGGTTGGATCAGAGTCTCTGGGAGGTGTCAACACTACACCAAATGAGGGTGTAGTCTAATGGTATCTCGAGGTCACTACCCAATGGTTCCCGCTTCCTTTGAGAAATTTCTCCACACCGTATCAATGAGTGTTTACGCCGGATTTTAGTAAAAGGGAGGTTAATTGGGAAAATGTAACTAATTACTAGTCACTAAGTCCCTTTTTGGTTGATAAACATGTTCAAACAAAGCTGCAGTGATCGAGAGCATAGGTGGACAAAATTCCTTGTTAATTTTATAGTATTTTTAAACAATGTTTTTCTTTTTTATATTTAAAATCCAAGAGTCTCTTTTCTAGCCAGTACTCGGGAAATCCCTTATCCTGAAACTGTACTTCGGGAAAAGAAAGGGGCGTTGATTAAAATTGAAAAAATGGAAATTGTAAAAAAAATGAGAAAAACTAGGTCCCGAATGAACATGTGGCTTGCCAATGGAACGGAACAATAAGGTTAATTTTAATCCTAGTTTGATTTTATTAATGCGGAAAAATAAAATCTAAACTAAAAAAATTGCAAACCACGAAAATTGGGTCGACATAGTTTTCCCCTTGGGGGATGGGGTGTGGGCTCTGGGTAGCCCACTTTCTCTCATTGAATATGTCTTTTACAATGCTAATAGAAGTGCCCCAGTCATTCAAAATTGACTCAGAGGCTTACAAAAAATGATGGAAAGAGTTTCTGGATGAAAATGTATGGTTCTTGGGTGCTCCGTATGGCTTGATCTACCAAAATTTGGGTAGAGTATCCTCTTATCTATTCACAAAATGTTGTAGAACAGTGAACAAATATTAGTAAATAGTGCCCAAAAACACTTAGAAAGTGAGTTTGGGTCACTACAAAAATTACTGAAAAAATGACTAAGTTAATCTATGATAAACTTACAGAAAATAACGAAGGAAAGCAAGCTTTCCTTGGGATCTTGGCTTTCTTTTGAGGCAGCCAATGAAATGCACTTTTAAACTTGCAAGATAAACTTTAAATCCAAACAACTAGTTTGCTACTCAAGTCTTAAGATTTTTTCAATAAAAATGACTTTTGTATGTAAACTAGCAAAATAGATATAGAAAGAGAGATACAACTTTTTGAACTTAACTAAATCTATCCTTTTATGCAAACAAACCATATCTACTTATGATTAATTTTTTTTTATGAATAGATCTAAGAAATATTTGCTAATTCAAAAAATTCATGTAACCAAAAGAAAGTTGAAATTTTATGCTGAGAAAGAGAAAAGGAGCATAATAGCCTGTGAATGCAGAAGGTTTTGAAATTCTGGATGTGTGACACCGAGGGCAAGATCCACCAAAGAAAGTCCCGATGGAGAAAATGAGAGCAAGCAAGGTATCTTCTTCTTCCAATCATGTTAACTTGTAGCTGAAAACACTCACAAAAAACTCATCAAATCTAGAAATGCATATGGTCATAAATTAAGACAATATCAACATAAACAAATGAAACATATACATCTTAAATATGTAATCAAATGACAAATAAAAGATTAACTAATACAAACAACTTTAGTTATCTTCCTTGGAAAATTGATACCAATCCTTCAAGTAAGCTAGATTTTGATTGAAAGTACTTGCACAAAATTGCTCTAGATACAAGTTACCTCATGCCATAAGATCATTACATCCACTCACAAATCATCACACACTTATGACCTCCAAAGTCTTATTTATTCACAAATGAAAGATAAACAAGTTACAAATAGGTCTTCTCCAAACTCCAACTAGAGAAAAAATGAGTGGAAAACCTTCATTATATAGAAAAGAGGGAGAGGGAGGGTGCACTTGTTGAGGGAGTGAGTCATGCCATGACGTGAGGATAAAATTGGGATGCCTCCTCCATTTGGATTGCCCAAAATGCAGCCCAAATGGTGCCTTCAAACCAAGTGTACCTTCCTTAATAGATGGGCGCCCTCTTCATTGGGAAATGCACCCCCCTAAATGGGGATGTGATCCCACCTTTTTAGCCACCCCAAATTCTTTCCAAAACTCTCTCTTACACTCGCCCACTATAGCTGATCCAAAAATTACTCCAAATCCCACTAAATTTGGAGTTTGATTTTTCATATTTGTTTACTTTTTTGCATTTTTCCACCTTTTTTGACTTTTGGGTGAAAAGTGAAAAAATAAGAAAAATAAAGTGCATGAATACTTAGGAAAGTGGATCTTGCGGTAAAGGGGGTGCTCTAAACTTGAAAATGGGCAGCCCCATGTAAGAAAATACCCCTAGAACACACTTTTACAACATTTTCAAAATTTTAATTAAACCATTAAAAATGACTTAATTTTACGGGAACAAATTATTTTTTCGAAACATAAAAAAACCACAGGGGGACCTAGCACATGTCCATATGACTCAAAATTAGTGTCTAGCATGTTCATCATATTGAATAATGGACTTTAAAAACCTCCTAAATCCTAACGACCATGCCAGGCATTCTAGCTTTGGAGGAGCAGGAGAAAAACTAAAAATAATGTCCTGCTAAAACGCAAAACATAATTAATAAGTACAAACAAAATCCTCGAAATACTTGATTTGATCGACAAGTTCTAGAAATACAAGTCCTTTACATAAAATACCATGCTAGAACACTTTATTACAAACCCCACATGGCATGGACATGTGAAGAAAAAAATAAAAAAAGGGCCCTTAAAAAGGCCCGATGGACCTCAAATCATTGATAATGAACATGAAACATGTTCAACTTTGCCCGCTCACTTGAAAGTCCATCTAAGCACAACTTAGCTGGTAATATAGCACAACTTCAAATTTGTATCCATGGGTGTGGCCATGTCTTTACATTCTAACATATCAAATCTCTTCAGGATTTCTACTGCATACTTCCCTTGGTTAACGCAAATTCCTTCTGGGCTCTGCCATACTTCAGGACCTAAAAAATAATGCATCAAACCAAGGTCTTTCAACTCAAATTCTGTAGTGATCTTCTTTACACCCTGAGATTTGCTTCTCATTACTTGTCAAGAATAAGTCATCCACATATAATAATAATATGATAGGTTCACCATCCATAACCTTGAAGTAAAGGTTAGGATCAACTTTACTTTTGGTAAATCTCAATTAGCTCATCAGAAAACTATCAATTCTTCCATACCAAGCTCTTGGAGCTTGCTTCAACTCATATAGATCCTTCTTCAATTTGAAAACATGAGTTTTTCTGTATTCAACTTCAAATCCTTGTGGATTTTCTATGTACACTTCTTCTTCAATGACACCATTTAGGAAATATGTTTTCACATCCATTTGGTGTAACTTCCACTTCATTAGTTTTGCAACTCTGAGAGCTACATCTTCTTCATATACTTTTTCATGTTGGCACATGTGGTTCTTTGTAGTGAGTTCTTAGTTTAGGAGGTTACTCGATATATGCTTCTACTTCAATTAAACCATCTATATAGTGTAATATACACCATTTGCCACTAAGGAAACATATTGTTATAGTCAACTCACTTTCCCTTTGTTCATCTGTAGTATGCTTGATTTTATAAGTCTTCATGAATGTCATCGTCACTTGTTCTTTGGAACAAATCTCATCATTATTCTCTTGTAGGATATTATACACAATCTTTCCTACAAATAAAATTTAGTTGCATGATTAGAAACATTTAATAAAAACCAATTCTTATGTATAAAGATATAGGTCTCACAATCATGCAACTATCTTAGCCAATAACACAACATTCATCCATATCCCACATTCATATGGTAACTTTCTAGATGCCTTCCATCTCTACTAGAACATTATTAAGAGCATGCACTACTCCATCATCTGATTGGAGAGTTGGATGGGAAACAATAGGTTTGAACAAATATGTCATCGCACTGCTTCTCAAACTGACAAGTCATCCCGCAGGATTCTTCTATCCAAGATTGGCTAGGACTGATTTATAAATCTGTATGATAGGGTAGATCAACCACACCACCATAGTGATTTAAAGTGCTTATCGGATGAAAACATTTTGTAGTAATATAGGCCCCAGGTTGCTCCAAATCATAAGAGAAATTTGAATGTGTTGATGAAGGTTGAAAGTGCCATTCCATTGATTGCATCATATCCAAATCTTCATTACACTGCTCATCCAAGTCTTCATTACTGATTCTCATGCATGGTTCTGATTGATCATAAGAAGTATCTACATGCTCCTTTTCCATATCAATATTCCCCAAGGTCTCAAAATCCACACTCCTTTCTCTTGATATATCAAAGATGGGTTTTTCTAAATGCGTCCAATAATCATCATGCCCATCCCTATAAATGAAGGGGGAGTCTTTGTCTATTGTATCACAACCCTGGCCATACCCATCCTCATGTTCACAATAATCATTCTCAGAAGGTTTGGTTTGAAATATATTACAAGGTGTAAAACTATCCAAAACTTCACCACTATGTGGAGAACGTGGAGGAGTGTAATCATAAACCATACATAATTCATCACAAGTTTCTTTAGAGGCTTCTGTAATGGTTTCTTCCCGAGGTGAATCTGGAGTGTAAGCGTCATCATTTTCACCGAAGTAATCCCGAAATCCCAAATCTTCAATGGAAAAATGAGGAAGCTTTTCTAAAACATTTTCAATCAAAGACCCCTTATGCATTTCTTTGTCAACTTCTATGATGGATTCCTCTTTAGGCAAATTTGGAATACACAGGTGATCATTATCACTAAAATAGACTTGAGAATACTCCAAATCTTCAATATTTTCTGTTATGGTGACATGAGGATGGTTTGCAACAAAATATTCAATCAAGGGTGCTTCATGGAAGTCTTCAATAGGGTCATGCTGCACTCTAGGGAGGAAAGAGTTATATTTTTAACAAGCTGCTTAATCTCTGCCTTTCCCCCCTCATGCCAATGAAAGAGGAAACACTTGAGAAAATCAGCCATAGAAACTATGGATTTGTTATAAAGGCTACAAAATCAAATCCTTGCATTCCCCTCCAAGGTCCAAGCAAATATGGTCATCAAATCATCCTCATGATAAATATTAAAATCAACCACCAAATTGAAGAAAACAACAATATGACGGGTGGCTGAATCACCCTTGTTTCCATAGAACTCTGGAGCAATCTCAAATAACTTCTCATGGTCATAGCAACGATTAGGAAAACCATGGATCTTTGAGAAATTTAATTGAGTGAAAGTTTCAAGCAGGAGAGCACGAAGTTCTTCCTTATCGTTATCCATAATCTCAAACCACGAGGCACCAAATATGAAGCATGAATGTAATCATATCTTGTACCAAATTAGTGGAATTGTCAAAATAATGAGCTTCAAAGATTTTCAAAGTGTTGCATGGGATCATTTCTACACACAACAACTCTGAACAAATTTACGAGAAACAGGGTTTTACCCCCTCAATGGAGTCGCCATGTGAGAATAGAAATATGCATTTAAAAATATCTCACAATTATTATTTTTATTATTATTATTTGCTTTGAATTTTTTTTAAAAGGAAAAAGTTTAGTGGAGCCTCCAGATGAAAAATTAAAGATTTACTCTAAAGATTCATCAAACAAAGCAAAAAAAAAACAGGAGAAAACAAAAGTCATGTTTTAGGAGTAAAAATATTTATCCCCGACAATGGCGCCAAAATGTTGCTGCCTGGAATCACACCTGGGAAAAAGCGGAAAAAATATTCAAGCCGCTCGGTGTGGCCATGAAAGAAATCCAGAGCCAAGTGCTGTCACTTGAAAATCAACTCCTCCATCTAGGCTTACTCCAAGTGAAGCCAAGGGGGGTGGACCCTAAAAATGAAAAATCTAAGGTGTTTAATCTACAAAACTAAAAAATCTAGGAGTTAGAAATTTAAACACAAGAACACTGCAATAAAAAACATAATATCATTCATTGTCCCATATCATCATTATCAGTTTGAAATATAAACATCCATTATCACGAAATAGTCAATAACAAGACCAATGCTAATAAATGGAGTCAAATAAAGTGCTCTAAATAAAATGACAATGTTTTGCAATTGTTCTTGGTAAATTTTATTATTTTGTGGTAATGAGTTGTTTATCAGGGATGGGGGACTTCCAATATACCATGAGGTACTGGAAATATGTCCAGAATTTGACACAGGTGGCTCCTCATGTGGAAATGTGGGTTGGATCAGAGTCTTTGGGAGGTGTCAACACTACACCAAATGAGGGTGTAGTCTAATGGTATCCCGAGGTCACTACCCAATGGTTCCCGCTTCCTTTGAGGAATTTTTCCACACCGTATCAATGAGTGTTTACGCTAGATTTTAGTAAAAGGGAGGTTAATTGGGAAAATGAAACTAATTGCTAGTCACTAAGTCCCTTTCTGGTTGATAAACATGTTCAACGAAAGCTACAGTGATCCAGAGCATACGTGGACAAAATTCCTTGTTAATTTTTAAGTATTTTTTAACAATGTTTTTCTTTTTTATATTTAAAATCCAAGAGTCTCTTTTCTAGCTAGTACTCGGGCAATCCCTTATCCTGAAACCGTACTTTGGGAAAAGAAAGGGGCATTGATTAAAATTGAAAAAATGGAAATTGTAAAAAAAATGAGAAAAACTAGGTCCCGAGTGAACATGTGGCTTGCCAATGGAACGGAACAACAAGGTTAATTTTAATCCTAGTTTGATTTTATTAATGCGGAAAAATAAAATCTAAACTAAAAAATTGCAAACCACGAAAATTGGGTCGACATAGTTTTCCCCTTGGGGGATGGGGTGTGGGCTCTGGGTAGCCCACTTTCTCTCATTTAATATGTCTTTTACAATGCTAATAGAAGTGCCCCAGTCATTCAAAATTGACTCAAAGGCTTACAAAAAATTATGGAAAGAGTTTCCGGATGAAAATGTATGGTTCTTGGGTGCTCCGTATGGCTTGATCTACCAAAATTTGGATAGAGTATCCTCATATTTGTTCGCAAAATGTTGTAGAACAGTGAACATTAGTAAATAGTGCCCAAAAACACTTAGAAAGTGAGTTTGGGTCACTACAAAAATTACTAAAAAAATGACTAAGTTAATCTATGATAAACTTACAGAAAATAACCAAGGAAAGCAAGCTTTCCTTGGGATCTTGGCTTTCTTTTGAGGCAGCCAATGAGATGCACTTTTAAACTTGCAAGATAAAATTTAAATCCAAACAACTAGTTTGCTACTCAAGTCTTAAGATTTTTTCAATAAAAATGACTTTTGTTTGTAAACTAGCAAAATAGATATAGAAAGAGAGATACAACTTTTTGAACTTAACTAAATCTATCCTTTTATGCAAACAAACCATATCTACTTATGATTAAATTTTTTTATGAATAGATCTAAGAAATATTTGCTAATTCAAAAAATTCATGTAACCAAAAGAAAGTTGAAATTTTATGCTGAGAAAGAGAAAAGGAGCATAATAGCCTGTGAATGCAGAAGGTTTTGAAAGTCTGGATGTGTGACACCGAGGGCAAGATCCACCAAAGAAAGTCCCAATGGAGAAAAGGAGAGCAAGCAAGGTATCTTCTTCTTCCAATCATGTTAACTTGTAGCTAAAAACACTCACAAAAAACTCATCAAATCTAGAAATGCATATGGTCAGAAATTAAGACAATATGAGCATAAACAAATGAAACTTATACATCTTAAATATCTAATCAAATGACAAATAAGAGATTAACTAATACAAACAACTTTAGTTATCTTCCTTAGAAAATTGATACCAATCCTTCAAGTAAGCTAGATTTTGATTGAAAATACTTGCACAAAATTTCTCTAGATACAAGTTACCTCATGCCATAAGATCATTACATCCACTCACAAATCATCACACACTTATGACCTCCAAAGTTTTATTTATTCACAAATGAAAGATAAACAAGTTACAAATAGGTCTTCTCCAAACTCCAACTAGAGAAAAAAGAAGTGGGCAACCTTCATTATATAGAAAAGAGGGAGAGGGAGGGTGCACTTGTTGAGGGAGAGAGTCATGCCATGACATGAGGATAAAATTGGGATGCCTCCTCCATTTGGATTGCCCAAAATGCAGCCCAAATGGTGCCTTCAAACCAAGTGTACCTTCCTTAATAGATGGGCCCCCTCTTCATTGGGAAATGCACCCCCCTAAATGGGGATGTGATCCCACCTTTTTAGCCGCCCCAAATTCTTTCCAAAACTCTTTCTTACACTCCCCCACTATAGCTGATCCAAAAATTACTCCAAATCCCACTAAATTTGGAGTTTGATTTTTCATATTTGTTTACTTTTTTGCATTTTTTCCACCTTTTTTGACTTTTGGGGGAAAAGTGAAAAAATAAGAAAAATAAAGTGCATGAATACTTAGGAAAGTGGATCTTGGGGTAAAGGGGGTGCTCTGAGCTTGAAAATGGGCACCCCCATGTAAGAAAATACCCCTAGAACACACTTTTACAACATTTTCAAAATTTTAATTAAACCATTAAAAATGACTTAATTTTACGGGAAAACTAATATTTTCAAAACATAAAAAAACCCCAGGGGGACCTAGCACATGTCCATACGACTCAAAATTAGTGTCTAGCATGTTCATAATATTGAATCATGGACTTTAACAACGTCTTAAATCCTAACAACCACGCCAGGCATTCCAGCTTTGGAGGAGCAGGAGAAAACTCAGAAATAATGTCCTTCTAAAACGCAAAACATAATTAATAAGTGCAAAAAAAATCCTTGAAATACTTGATTTGATGGACAAGTCCTAGGAATCCATGTCCTTTACATAAAATACCATGCTAGAACACTTTATTACAAACCCCACAGGGCATGGACATGTGAAGAAAAAAATAAAAAAAGGGCCCTTAAAAAGGCCCAATGGACCTCAAATCACTGATAATGAACATGAAACATGTTCAACTTTGGCCACTCACTTGAAAGTCCATCTAAGCACAACTTAGCTAGTAATATAGCACAAATTCAAATTTGTATCCATAGGTGTGGCCATGTCTTTACATTCTAACATATCAAATCTCTTCAGGATTTCTACTGCATACTTCCCTTGGTTAACGCAGATTCCTTCTGGGCTCTGCCATACTTCAGGACCTAGAAAATAATGCATCAAGCCAAGGTCTTTCAACTCAAATTCTGTAGTGAACTTCTTTACACTCTGAGATTTGCTTCTCATTACTTGTCAGGAATAAGTCATCCACATATAACAATAATATGATAGGTTCACCATCCATAACCTTGAAGTAAAGGTTAAGATCAACTTTACTTTTGGTAAATTTCAATTAGCTCGTCAGAAAACTATCAATTCTTCCATACCAAGCTCTTGGAGCTTGCTTCAACTCATATAGATCCTTCTTCAATTTGCAAACATGAATCTTTCTGTATTCAACTTCAAATCCTTGTGGATTTTCTATGTACACTTCTTCTTCAATGACACCATTTAGGAAATATGTTTTCACATCCATCTGGTGTAACTTCCACTTCATTAGTTTTGCAACTCTGAGAGCTACATCTTCTTCATATACTTTTTCATGTTGGCACATGTGGTTCTTTGTAGTGAGTTCTTAGTTTAGGAGGTTACTCGATATATGCTTCTACTTCAATTAAACCATCTATATAGTGTAATATACACCATTTGGCACTAAGGAAACATATTGTTATAGTCAACTCACTTTCACTTTGTTCATCTGTAGTATGCTTGATTTTATAAGTCTTCGTAAATGTCATCGTCACTTGTTCTTTGGAACAAATCTCATCATTATTCTCTTGTAGGATATTATACATGATATTTCCTACAAATCAAATTTAGTTGCATGATTAGAAACATTTAGTAAAAACCAATTCTTATGTATAAAGATATAGGTCTCACAATCATGCAACTATCTTAGCCAATAACACAACATTCATCCATATCCCACATTCATATGGTAACTTTCTAGATGCCTTCCATCTCTACTAGAACATTATTAAGAGCATGCACTACTCCCAATATGTCAGCAAATAGGTTTCACTCTAGATAAGTAGCAATGGAATGTTGTATAGCACCATAGGATACTTACCCGTCACATGCATATTAGTAGTATCTTGTTCATTAATGTAACCGTTCTAACATGCATACTACACTTCCTAAATCTAGGAATATAAATATGTACACAACTAAACAATATTATTTAAACAATTTGATAAAATGACAATTCAAATACTTATCTTAGTTTGTTTGGCAATATCTCTTTTGATCCTTGTCTCATTACATGAATTTTTGGAATCTTCTCTACGCCATCATCTGATTCTGCGGATCTGTTCCTTTCTTTCTTATGAACAACAATGCTAAACAATCCTTCTATACCACAACTCACAAGGACTCATGGTCCTAGCTATTAGGGATGAGTCTGCATGTCCCTTTAATCCCTTCTTATCCAATGTTGAGATAGATAAGAGGTTCTTCTATCTTCCTGATTTGGATTAAAGTACATATTCCTCATCATTAGAGGAATATTCTTTGGCCTTGATCATATCCTTCTTGCACTCTACTTTGGACTCATCTCCCTTTGGTTCTTTAACTTCTTCTTTTATGAAGCCTTATAGGTCACGTTCTTCAAGAATGAGCATGACCTTGTGAAACTGCTTCTGGCTTGACCTAGGGTTTGACAGAGAAACCCTAATTTTTCAAATTTGATATCTTGAGAAATGGATTGGAGGAAAAGAGACGCCTCCCCAAGGCGAGTTAGGCAAAGTACTCATTTTCCCAAATTCGTGGACAGGACTGCAAAATACTTAATGCCCTAGTTTCTTCAATTTCTATTGCAGATTTTTCGGCTCTTAATTCTGATGTATCTCATAAATTTCTGCTCCTCAAGGTCTAAAAATTCGTTCTGTGATATTATGATATGTATTCTATCCAACCCCACATGTTAGAAGAATATTGGATTCACCAAGTGGAACTTATGCTAATTTTCCCAAGATGACCTTTTTATGGACTGTTTCAGTATAGTGAACTTTTACGGACTCCCACGTGTCACTGTTTCACCTACGTGTTCTGAAAATCTTACTAGAGAAAGTGCATTCCATGCAATTTCTAGAAAATCTTACGAAATTCGATTTGGATCTTCCTAGCCCGAGATATAGTATTTCTCCTTAGGTAACCTGTTTAAAACTGAATTCTGGAGGAGGCTAGAACCCTGATTTGCATGGATCATATATCCTAAAGTACAACGAATCTGAGGCTGAAAATCACATACAAGGTACATGAACCTTTAATATTCGGTCTTTCCAAGTTTCAGATCCTGAACCTTCGCCAAAGGTTATTTATAGCGAAAATTACAAATGACTAGTTTCCGAAGAAAGAGAGAGAGATTTACCTTAGTGAAAGCTACTCTTTTCAGTCTAGCTCTAATACCATCTTAAGTTTGTATGCTGCAATATCTTAGATTGTTGGTTCATTATCATTTAATACATTTTCACAATAAAATCATAAAGAGGATCACTGAAAGATACAGAATCACAAGGTACACAACAATTTATCTTGGAAAACCCTCAAGGGGAAGAAAACCCAGCAAGAACTTCCTCAATATAGATTACCAAAGTACAATGCCCAAATAAATAAGTCTCATAGAAAGAAAGACAAAACCCAAACTCTAGAGCCAAGAACAATCCTCCCCCTCCTTCTCAATCTTCCTCTTTCCTCTAGTGCGCAATGATTGAGTGAGTGAATGGTACAAATGAGAGGAAACACTCTCTATTTATCATTTACCTTTTACTTGACATTTAACCTAACTAGGTCAGCCTCACTAACTTAATTGGGTCGACCTCTCTAGGGAGAATTAATATAATATTTATATTATATTCTTTTGGGTACTAACAACCTGACTTACAATGGAGATTTTACCTCATGACCTTTTACATTAATGACAAGGACGAATAATACAAGTAGAATATTTTTAGAAGTTACATTATTTCAATAGACCTTACTCCAATAGCCAATATCTACCAACATGTACTATTATAATTAAGACTTACGAATTACCATTATAGCTGTAAAGCTTCCTGTTCCGAAGGGGATAGATTGAATATGTTATTTTTGTGTTTGATAGAGCAAAAAATGTGTGATGCCACTACCCTACATAAAATAATGAAAATAGATGTCTTGACATTGGTTGTGAATGATGGGAGGGTTTCTCGCATGGAAGATTTTTGCTTTTCTTAGTATGTTCTGAATCTAATCCTACTATGACAGTCAGTTCAAAGTATTATTCTTGCGTCACCCACTCTTTTGATGCGTTGTATGTTTAATTGTGACTCTGAATTTGTTAATATTTTCATGTATCCAAGCTAGCGCTGCTAATGTTCATTTAAGTTGGTTTCTCGTGGATTTTTCTTCTCTAAGAACTGTAAACTAGTTATTTATGCTTCCATTTAGTGCATAAAAGTGTAAAATAGAAGAAAGTGTGGACAAGTTACGGCTTACATTGGTTTGCAAATATATTCAATATGGTGCTAAAAGATTTTGCAATATCAAAGTTTAATATTGATGTTACGCCAAAAGGATGATCTTTCATACTTGTGACTATTTCTGCTGATTTCCTATATGGAGACAGAAATCCCATATAGTGTTTCCTTTCTAATCCATAGATCTAAGTAGGAGTCCATAGATCTAAGTAGGAGTCTGCTGGTTAAGAAAGGTCACGTTGCAGCAGTTATTCCAGCGTGAGGTTTATCAAAACCTTAGCTTTTGACATATCTATAATATCTATAGACTTTATTGAAGAGTTTGAGCTCTTTGAAAAGCCAAAATCAAATACAAAAAAGTTACACACGTTGAACATGGAATCTGTGGCCTATCCCAAAATGGAGCAGAACTATGTTTGTACTTTGTAGTGGGCAAGTTCCATTTGTGCCTTTCCTATTCCAATAAATAACAAAAGAACGACCCAGTTCGGCATCAGGAAAAACCTTCTGATTTTCCAGCCTCGGATATTTTGGAATAGCTACCTTGTCTCCCTCTGGAGGATATGTCTGTTCCTGAAGACTTAACCCTTAGAAAAGTCTGTTGAGCTTCAGCTTGAAGCGAATGCATATGTCGATCTTCTCCAGGATGCTTTTGTTAAAGCACCAACAGATAAAAGTTAAGACTGGTAAAGCAGAAACCAAATTCTTTGCATTTCCCTTCCTTTATTTTTTCGTGTTCATCTGTTTCATGGTTGGTAGTATGATTTTCAATACTGGAATGAGATGAATCGAATTTTATTGCAGTGCCTATAGTGATGCTAGAAGGTTGGTACAGTTTGTTCAATATCTAACATATATTGGCTCCCTCAGTGCATGACATGCAGATTGACATTTAATGTAGTGTTGACATTGAAAGATCCAACCACAACTACATAACAGAGTTGTGGATAAAACAACAATAAGACATTCAGCACGAGAGAGCAGCAGCGTAATTCTATCACGTGTAATTAATCTAAGAGAACACAACGGAGGATTATGTATTGGAAATCACTGAAACTTCAGATACAACTAATTGTCTCCTTTTTACCGACCTAAACTTATCTCGATTGCTGATTCCCTCCATCCAAAGGGCATGAAGCAATGGATTGCTAATTCCTTCCATCCAAAGGACATGAAGCAACGGATTGCTAATTCCCTCCATCCAACGAAAGATTATATATTGGAATCCACAAAAACTTCAAACACAAGACTAGCTGCCTCCCTTGGGCCAGCCTGAGCTTATCTCGATAGAAGGTGGTGATGCCCTCAAATAAGAAGAGAGTGTGATCACCATTCAACAAATGCTATATTCTTAAAAACCATTTCTTCTAACCAACTTCACCGAACTATTTTTTTATAATTTCACAACCTTCAATAACTTCTTTATTAAAATTGATATTAGACCTTAACTTCTCAGGATTCTTGCAAAAGTTGTTGAATATTTGATTCTAGAACCTGCCAATTTATCTAAGGTATGCAATTTTTGTTCTTTTTATGAAACAACACATGCATATTTCTATCAAACTACGAGTCCTTGTCTTTGGTTGTGTTTCTTTCTACCCATTCTTTTATTATTACTGTAGATTAATAACAGAAATAGATATTAGAAACTTACATTGTTTGTATTTTTTTTTGAAAAATAAGGATTATTTTAATGAAAAGAGAAAGCTTATTATTTGTAAGAGATAATATAAAATAATTTTATTAATGTTCAACAAATGATCATAAAAATAGGTCTATTATAAAAAGATATATTTAATAGAAATACGATGTGGAAAATACAATGTGGAAGTGTGAAAGCAATTCCTAAATCAAAACTAAAAAAATGATAAAGAACTAAATGCCTAGCTAGCTAAAAAGTAATGTTCAAAGCTAGTTACTTGGAATAGTATTTTTTTAAACAGTGTTGCAGTAAAACAGTAAATGAAAATAGAACAGAAGCAATTACCTCAAGCTAGAAACCACTTTGTAAATGTGCTCTACAAGAGCTCTAATATGACCTTGTTTGTAAGGTTCAAAGATAGTTTCAAGTTGAAATCACTTTATAAATGTTTTCTACATGAGCTCTAGTTTACAAGAACTAACCATTTGTTTTCTGTAGTGCTGATTGGCAAAGGTTCAACCAATTTACAAGAACTTTTCTGGGTGCATCAATATGTTGCTATTTCTTATCATAGCGGATATTGTGAGATATTGCTTGTATATTGGGTAATGAAATATTATAGTTATCTCTTAACTACACTCTTAAGTCCCACCAATCTTGTAGGAACCAATTTTCCATAGGGATATGTCCCGCAGGGTTGAGGATGCTCCCCGCACACTATCCATGCCTCGGGGATGTGGGGCTCCTCGCGAAACATTTTTCTCCCCCATGCCTTTGAGAATATATATATATATCATGGCGAAACATTTTTCTCCCCTGCCTTCGAGAATGGATATATATATATATATATAAGGCATGGGATGTCTCTAAACTTAATTTTCCCATTATTTTCACTTTTTACAATACCTACTTGGTATTACTTAGAAATAAATCAATATATTTAGTATTTGTATTGTAGAATCATAAATATACATTAAATGAATTATTATTTTTGGTAATTTTATATTATTTTTAAAATTTTAGAGACATCCCCCTGTCCCCCATAAATTTCCTCAAAATTCGGTGGGTGTCTCCACACGTCCCCAATGTGCGTTTCCCTGCTCCCTGCTCCCATGCCCCCAAAACATGGGGGGACATTGGTAGGAACTAAAATATAGTGGGTGTAAACATGAAATTCATTACCAAAAACAATAGATGGAATATCTTACTACTATCCTTGAACCTAAGGACACTTCCATTTGAACTTGATGCATTTGAATCCACCTTCATCAATTCTATTGGTCGATCATAGTTGTCCTTAATGAAAACTTTGGTGGGGGATGCCTTTGTTAGTATCTTTAGGTCTAGGTTGACTGATGCCACATATCCTTTCAGATAAGTACATGCACTCTATAGTGAATACTGAAGTTCAGTTAGATACATGATGCTGAATCATGATAACATGTTACACAATAGGAATTCCCTCCCTTTTGAAGGGAACAAGGACCTAAAATCAAGCTTGTCACTGAACGAGACTATCCCCAACAATCTAACTGGGAATTCTAGTAAAATGTTGGATCTTGTCTTCACCAAGGGAGTAGCCCAAGTGTTTGTGGGATGGAGTGTTATCCTCCCCACCCAGGTTCTATTCCCGGAAGTGACATGCATGTTGTGTTCTATTTGGCTTGTCATAGTGAGGTTGAAAGGGTAGGTGACCCCTCTAGCTTGGGTGTGTCTTCGGTCGTCTCGACCCTAGGTTGAATTATGAGTTTTTGATATATGTAGCTTGCAAGCTGCTGCATATGTTTGGAGAGGTTGCTCAGTTTCTTGTCCCCTGATTTTTTTTGTTAAAAAAAATGTTGGATCTTGTCAAGGTTGAACGAGTAAACATAGGAGAAGTATATACCATTGGCCTTGTGATTCTATTTGTGCCTTTTTCTTTGTGGGAGTGATTCAAGAAAAATTCCTTGAGAGGCAACACTACGTACAGTGGACTTCCTTTGGCTTAGGTGCAAGTCGTGAGGGGTAGTTATTCTGCCTAAATCACAAGTGACTTGCATCTTTCCTTATCCCTTTGAAACTTGTGCCATTCGGGTAGTGCAAATCATAGTGAGAATGGAACCCCATGGATGCTTATTTCTCTGCTTCCCACACTAGTGAATCAATGCTTCATTGACAACCAATATTTCTAACTATGG
This sequence comes from Larix kaempferi, assembly GCA_027924585.1. Classification (NCBI taxonomy): domain Eukaryota; kingdom Viridiplantae; phylum Streptophyta; class Pinopsida; order Pinales; family Pinaceae; genus Larix; species Larix kaempferi. Next base: position 750,422 of record BSBM01000559.1, read on the forward strand.
TCATTTTAGTCTTATAGTCTTTACATCTCTTATAAGGTTTAATTGGCCTTGATTCAATCACATTATGACTTATTTGTTGGAAGTTCATATAACCTTAGAAGTAATGATATGAGTCAAATTATCTTACTTCATGTCCATCTCATTACTGGAATTTCACAAAGTGTTGGATGGTCAAGGATTCTCACTTATAAAAATAGTTGAATTGAAGGATCTCTCCATTTTGTTTTTATTTTGGTAAATAAAAAACATGAGATTATAAAATGGAGTTACAAATTGTATCTGTCAAGATTTGAAAACATATCGTGGAGAGATGGTTCCTTCATAGTCTTTCAAATAACATAGCTAAGCAAAGTGCATTTTAATCTATACAGTGTATAGCCCATCCAAAGATGAAAACAAACATTTATATAAGATTTGAACATGTAGTGGCTATAAAAAACCTTCTTTGGTGGCTGCAAAAGCATTCTCTAGTAGCATCAAAATATTTATTGATGGCTACACAATCCCTTATCAATTTGCAAAAGCTAGATAACTGACAAGAAATCACTGAAACACTAACTAGTTTAGTACCCCCTATACTCTGATACCATATAAGATTTGAACATGTATAAATCTAGGTACATAAACTAAATAGATATGCAATGAATAACATAAATTGCTACACAAGTACTCAGGACATAAGAGAATAACAATGATCAAGTTCATTAAATTGAATGAGAGGTGGAGTACAATATTTAAAGACCAACAATTTGAGTTAGGGTTAGAAGCAATTCAAATTTCCCATGCCATGCTAAAGAGGCTAGTCAAGCTTAACTTAGAGCATAGACCCTTATTTAGTCACGCAATCTCGCCTACACTGAGCTTAATTACACTACACTGACTAAACTAAACTGAACTGGACTGAACTGACATGCACTGAATTGAAATGGAGTGCTAACGTCACTAGAGGACCAATTAGGAACAATTAGGGTCAATTAGGACCTCAATCATTGGGGCATAACTTTTTTTTACTTAAATTCCTCCTTGAATCAGGGAATGCGCTCCCAAATCAAGGAGAGCGCCCCCAAATCTAGGGTTTTGGTGCATGTGTGACTCAGGTGGTAATTTTGGTGTTGTTAGGCCCATGAGAATCAATAGGACAGGGTCTAGGAGGGTTATTTTCTCTAACAATTTATATCTTGAGAATCTCAAAAATGAAAGGCCATGGCTTACAGTTTTGATAAAAAGATTAAGTAATCAAAGTAGCCAGATACTACTAGGAGGTAGAGTTGTGTGTCTTAGGCCATGTTGCTTGTGAATCATAATAATAGAAAGGTAAAGTAATTGGAAAATAAAAAGTGCAAAAGGAAGAAGGGATTTGAGGGTTACTTAAACTCATTGATTGATTTGTAAATTGTCATGCATATTCCATTGGAACAATTCGTCACAATAGATCTTACAATATTTTGCAATATTTTACTTTATATTTAGACATAATATTATTAGATTAGTGCACAAAATACTTGAAACTGGAATGAGAGAATTTAAGAAACTAACACACCATCCACACAATGAACACAATATGTACCTTGGGAAAATCCAATATGGGAAAAACCCAACTAGAAGGTGACGCATCTCTTTTATTCTTAGTTATGAAATCTAGAGACAAAGAAAGTGCATTCACTATGGAGTTGTTATGGACATTGTGGCCTACATGGCTACCACAATATCTTCTACTTCCTTTGTTTTGCTTTAATATCCCACTCCTAATGCTCCGCTCTACTATGAAACAATAAACAATTACAATAACAATGGAACCTCTTTCTATCCTAGTTTCCCATTATTTAACAATGTTTTGGTAGTTTCCTAGTGTTAGGGCTAGGGATTTTTGCATGCCTCAACTCTCGAAAGGGTTGGGGGTTTGGACCCTCTAGATTCTTCTTGAAAGTCCACATGACTATTTCCAAATCTGTAAATAATGGAATTTGATGTTGTGATGGGAAATAATTCCCCAACAACTATTGGGTGCAATTTTTGTAGAATAGGGAGATAAACAAACCCTAATCTTTCAAGTAAAGAAATATTTTTCTTTTTTCCTTCCTTCCAAACAATTTAGTTCTAAGGGTATCTAAATACATACCTTGTTCCAAAAGTCTGTAATAGAATATTATGGTCTTGAGATTTTCCCCTTCACTTTAGGTTCTTGCTACAACTCCTGAAATGAAAACCAAAGGAAGTGAAAGCATAATAATAACCATGAAAATTATATAAAGAAAGTTGCAAAATAAAAAATTTCCACTTTTAAATGAAAAATGATTCATAAACACATGAACACATTCAATATTAGACAGGAAAAGAGTTAATTTATATATTAATGATAACAACAAATTACATAAAACAAATGGACCTGATATGTTGCTGTTGTTCTAAAACTGCGTTCTGGGTTCTTCCTCCCAGGTCATTTTAAGCACTCCAACTCAAAGTTTGTCCACCAAGTATGCATATTAACAATCAAATTAACACCCTTAACAAGTGAAAGGTAGAACCACATTTTACTATGCACCCGTGCAACAAAAAGACATAAGACATAAGACAGGTACATAAGAGAACGATCCTCTCTTATCTAATCACAACTTCCATAATTAGAAGGATTGAGTGAAGAAAGAGGCAGCCTAAAGATGCAAGGTTCAGTGATTGAACTGCTCAATTGAAGGCTCAAATCTAGTCTCCACCAGTCAATAGTGAGAATAAATGCACAAAAATTGCATTAATTGTGCCTGAGAATTTTGAATTTGTGACAAAAGCCTAAAAATACTATAGAAAGTGGGTTTTTGAGTAAAAATAATAAAAAATCAAGGAAATGTATTATCGCACATTGAAAGTGGAAACTTGAATTCCCATTTCCCAATACTATAAAACAAAGGAATTTGGGGCATGGTAAGGGACATAAAATGAGAGCAAAGGAACGCTGGAAGGATTTCGAGGTTGGAAATCTCATCTTCAACAAAGCTCTTGAAGGATCAAAGGCAAAGATGGAGAAGGATAGCTCAAATCAAAGGAGAATGGATTCATCTCAAGCAAGTTTGTAAGTAAACATCTTTTCTTCTTTGATATTATATGAAACAATTCAATTTTCCTTCCATTTATGAGTTTAAAGTTTTTCCCTCCAAGTTTAGTTTGAATTCAAAATGATTAAAGATCTTAGAAAATGTAACTCACAACTCACATTTTACACTACAATCAATGTAACTATGGTTAAGTTAAATTGAAAATATATCTAAAATAAAATCAATAAAAAAATCATTCTTTGATGTGACTAAAAGTATTACTCTTGAATACATAAATTGCTTTTGAATATAATATGATGAATGTACTTATAAAGTAAAAAGTAATGTACTCATAGAGTAAAAAAGAAAAGTAATGTATTCATAAAGTAAAAAAGTAATGTACTCATAAAATAAAATAAAGTATATTATTTTGAATTTTGAAATATAACTTATTCAATATTCAAAATATGATTATAATAACATGTATAATTTTGAACTTTGAATTTTAAACATAAATTAAATTTATATGAATAAATTGTTATTTCTTTTAAAATATGTACTAATTATATAAATTTAACTTATATTCATTAAAAATAAAAATCAGTCATATAGTCATATAAATCCAACTTATATTTCAATATTTATAAAATATGTTGACTAACTATTATCTAAATATAACTTAAATTTATTAAAACTAAAACTTAATAATTTATTTATATAAATATTATCATTATTTAGATACTAGTAATCTATTTACATAAATATTTACATTATTTAAATATCCAACTTTTCACCGAGCTTCGGTTCTTTGGAAAAGTAGACTGCTTGATTGGATTCATAAGAATTTTTACTGTGCGGACACTTTTTTTGTTTGTTGAGTCTAGCACTAGTACATGTGCACATTTTTCCCATGAAACTTCGTTGCTATTGCAACACTTGTGCATTGCTATAGCGACGAAGATGACCCCATTATTTCGTGGAACGACTTTCGTCGCTGTAGCAACACTTAAATACGTTCGTCGCTATAGCAACAGGAAAGACATGACACGTGTTGTGTGTAGATTGTGTTAAAAAAAACCAAACACTGTCGCTATAGTAACAGTTTTCCGTCACTATAGCGACAGAAAATACTTCATTTTGTTCATTCCGGTGACAAGGTTCCATCGCTATAATGACGGATGATAGAGACGGTAGACCGCCGCTAGCACGACACTATTAGGTTTTTTAAACACCATAGCCATGGAATTTCCGTCACTTTAGCCACATAATGTTCATCACTATAGCGATGGATGGTTGGTGCAAATTCCGACGAACTTGCTATACAAGCGACGAACATTCCATCGCTTGTATAGCAAGTTCATCAGAATTTGCACCAACCATCTGTCGCTATAGCGAAGGCTGTAAGATGCACATTCCGATGGACTTGCTATACACGCGACGAACATTCCATCGCTTGTATAACAAGTCCATCGGAATGTGCATCTAAAAGCTGTCACTATAGCAACGAGTCTATGTGTGTGTGCGTTTTTTTTTAAACATGTGTTGTTCCCTCACTACTTTTGGAAAATTCATACAAAGGGGCATAAGCAATCAAAAGTACTTTATACATGGAAACCATAGCTATGATATTATCAATGGCAATAAACATTGTTCGTGAAGCAAGAAGAGTTTAATCTTCTTCATTATTCAACTCCACTAGAGTGTATGTTGAACAAGATAAGAACATGCTTCAATTTTGATCAAAACCTCATTTATGTTTCTGTTCCATTTATGATAAGAACATGCTTCAATTTCCATCTATGGTTGATAGTTATTCATTCATAACCTTGAGAAGGTTGAGCTTAAGTGAATCCATATGATTACTACAGTTAAGCATCCTAAATGGTCCATTCTCACTAGATGTGACGAGAATGGATATTATATCCTTATCATGTCCATATCATTCCCCAAAAATTGTTTCCAAAGATTCTGAATTGGTTATGGAGAACACTTAAATAGTATGAAACCTTCACGTAGCTTCTACCTCTAATGTTCTAACAAAATTCTTGATAGCTACATCCTCATGAAGTATAGGTATGATAGAAAAAATACGAAAAAATTGAATATGATCCTTAGCATCAACATGTATATCGCCATTGAAAAGAGGAATCAACGCAAGGTCAACTTGGGGTAAATCATGCAAAACATCCCCAAAATTCAAGGTCAAAGATATGCTTATATTCACAATACATAGAAGGTACTCTAAGATATCATGTTGAAAGCTTATAACAGGTTAAGCAATCTCGTTATTCCCGTAATTGTGGTTACTAATCTAATATCAATCATAATCAAGCCTTGATAAGCAGATCATGTTACATAGTTATCACGTTGGTTATGTCATTACCTATCACCATTTAATGAGTACTAGTAAGCATAACCTGATTACAACAAGTAGAGTTCAATCCTGATGTTGAATATGAACTAATACCACATCTTCATCATATCAAATAGTAGGGATATACAATATCCATATACATACAATATACATAGTATTCATTGGAGTGATTCCAGGTGATCAAGTAACATAGTATGCCCATGATATACATAAATCTTACATATGATATTGCATATATTTCACCTATTGCTTAAGCTTAGAGCATGAATACCATCTATATTATGGATAATACTTGGATATGTATAAAGATGATATAAATCTTAGTTGTGGTTATAAAAGGGTGTATATTTCTAATATAACCATAAACTACTTACTAATCATAATAAGGAGAGTAATACTCATAGCTTAAAATGATACGCATAGTACGTGTATTAGTTGCAACTACTATGTTCTATAACATTGATACACATGTTAGATATCAATAGTAATGGTTCTAGCACTATGTAACATGAACATGATGAAACCTGATTCCATATATAGTATGGATTAGTTTAGATAGAGCATGCAAAATGATAACCAAGTGGTTGTATGTATTCAGATTAGTTATGCTTACTCAATTACACATAACACATGCAATATGACTAGTGCCAACTTAGTGTGTTAGCTCTTTCATTACCCCGGGATATCAACTATGTTTTAATTCCATTGATTTATCATTACTATTAGGATCTTAATCACATAAGAGTCTGATTTTTATTACTAAGCTTAGACTGATCTATGTAATAGCTTGAATATGGTTAAGATAGAACTTAGATAGTGTTGAATAGGGTAACATAGACTACTATAGAGATCAACTTCATATGGTCATGATATAGGTAGAGAGATTTCACTATGGTTTGCATAATGATTCACTCAAATCAATGATAAGCTTAACCAATCAGACAAGATCATCTATTAGAGAAACATAAGCAATCAAACTGTGTTCATACTTAAGGTTTAGTTACACTTGTTGGCATAGAGCTAGTAAGGCTGTGTACTTATTACTATGATTCTGGTCACTGTTAATAAGGTATGAAATGAATAGGGAAACATAGATAATTATGTCATAACAAGGAGCTTAGCTTCAATATGAGTTCCTTATCTCTGTAATCTAAGACCTGTATTAAGGATATCATGTTTATACTTTATACGAGCATGTACTATTCCATTACGTGTAGTTACATCAATAAATCTTGGTCACTGATTCAATGGACTTGATTCATTAGTACTAATAACATAGTGATATCAATAAGATTATAGATTCAATAGAGATTACTACTAGCTTAACTAAGGTGATATAGTAATAGTTACTAAGCTTAAGATGGATATCATAGGTACGATATGGTCTCTTATACCAATCTGCCTTGAGTTCCATATCATTGTAACTAATACATGGGAATCATAGAAGAGAGATAAGGGTGAATACATTACTTCTCTTAAGCTAATCCAACTCTATTCACTGATCAAAGATGGAAAGAATGTGTTCAAAGATATCGATCTAGAACAGGAACAATCATATATTAGTATTGAGCTTACATTACACCTATGACCACATTAGTTATTGGAATACAAGATGATTGATTAGGTAGAATAATGTATGCTATTCCTCTATCCTAACCTATATGATGAATATGGACATTGTAGTATACACTATTGTAACATTGAAATGTATTTGTTATAAAAGACAAATATGATACAATGTAGATTAGGGAAACACTATACTCATATCAACTATAAAAGATTACAAATCCGGATATGATTTCCATAATGAATGGGTTAGCTAATCAACAAGGGTTATAGATCTCGGTACTTGTTATCACCTTCGTAATGATTATGAATAATAAATAATGTAAGGGATATGCTAAGCTGAACACAACAAACTCCTAGTTTATTAAAGACCAAGTAGTGGCAAGCTAGTTCATAATGATCACCATTTCTAGTAATCACAGCTTGGTACGTAACCAATAACTATGGCTGATATGGGCTTAATTTTTACATATGATAGGCTAGTCTCATTACAATGATCAAGTAGACTGAATCTGTATAAGATCAGGAATCATGCTTGTTTATCATAGTTTCAAGGTTGAATGGGGTTACATAATCACAACATAGCATATTCAGTAATCAATAACAGCTTACTATACATTGAGATAGTTGAGTAAATCAATGGGGTTCATAGTAATCAGGTTCATTACCTAGAGTGGTAGATTTACCCATAAGAGTAATGCAAAATATTAGAGAACATACAGAGCTTGATTGAGCTTAACTAGTGTGATTACAGTACAAGGATACTTCTTGCACAACCTGTATCATAAGCATATGGTAACCTTATTCATATTAGTATACGTCTCTAGAATTCACATCTCTCATCTCAGCTGGGTATGATAATATTTATGAACATGCTTAGGCCATTACCTTACTATGATTATACCGTAATTAGTTTGTATACAATACCGATTGGCCATTGAGATATGACATATGGTGTTGACACAGCAACTGTCGACGGGGGTTCACTTCGCATTGTTGTCAACAAACCATCAATCGAACTCCCTTACGCACCGGTGTAGAAAGGTTTTACCCTTTCCAGCAACACTCGCAGAGTGAGTGAAGTCTCACCTGAGATGCACAAGGGGGATGCAGGAACCACATTTCCACAGTGGAGTTGAGGACATGCATCAAACACACATTGCAACCACAGAAACCAGAGATTAATATATCATTCGCACTATGTTAGCAATTCATCATTCGCATATTCATCAACACATAATAGACATTCACATCAACATGATCTAACTACTCATGAGCATGAACAACAATTACCGAACCCACAGAGCATTGAACATTTCACAAACATTCGCATTCATCGTTTAACAGAAACAAGGATAGAGATAGAACCATAATCGAACATCTTCATGCATTCATTAAATCTGCGGAATGAACTTCGCAGAAACAGTCAATACATCATACTGTGGATACAAAATAGATCAACAACTAGATCAAAACTCAAAAGATAGATTACTCTATTCATCACCAGATCGATGCCCTTAGGCTTACAATCATACTCCTATTTATACAAAACTAATTGGTTACAAAATGGTCCACATCACCCTTATCTAAAAAACTAACTACTTCCGCACTTCCGCATTCTCCGCGAATGACCCTTCTTTCACGGATTATCCCTTTCACAGTTGTCGGCTTCCGCACTTCCTATGGACTAATCTCGTGCCAACAAACCCCCAACACAAAATTGTGGCTCTCCCTCGAGCCACCTCAGCTGGACACCGCTAGTGCGTTCACCTACTATTGGAAGTCATCATAGGCAATTTTGATCTGGTCAACTACTTCCTTCACTAATGCTTTAATCTGCGCACATTCTTCCACCTACTACTCCATTGGGTGTTCACAATCTATCTGGTGCTCTTCCTCCAATTGCTTCTTGAACTGTTGCAATGCTTCCATTACATGTGTTTCCAGTCCTTCGGATTTTGTTTAAGTTCATCCAAATGTGTGGCCCGTCCTTGTTGCCTTTTGTGTGCCTTGGTAACACACTGCTACATACTTTTTAGTTTTGTTGCCTTTGACATCTGTACTAGTGTGGGAATCACTCTGATCGATCCCTTGAAGGATTCTAACTATGTTTCTACTTCTCTAAGTTGCTCCCTCAATGCAGTTAACTGGTCATCCTGGAGTATGCTTCCCGAGAATGTCGTAACGCCCTCTGCAACTGCTTCGATTTCCTTCACTATCTCCGTGATCTCTGTCACAACTTCCTCGATCGCTGTCTGGCGACTCTGAATCTACTCCGACGGTGTGCTGGGCATCACTCTAGCCTGGAGCTATGCATTCTCCTTCCTCAATCTTTCAATAAGGACCCCTAGCATAATGAACTTTTCTTTTGGTAGTACCTCCTGTTCTACCTCAGGGGCAGTCTCCACTACTCTGGAAATGGCCTGTGCTAGTCGCTCCCTATCCTCTATGGCCTTCTCCTTATCGGATAATGTTTGGGCTTGCTCTTGCTGGAACCGTTGTATCTCTGTACCACTGTCGTGCACCTGCTGCTTGTACCGCACCATCTGGTCATGCATGCCGGCTTCTCTGTCACGGATTTTGGCACTTGCTACGGTTTGAATTCTATGTAGCGACAACATTGGTAGCATGTTGAAATCTACATCTATTGAATCAAACTGTCTTATTTTCACATCCATCTCTTCATTCCTTGTGTACATCGCATTTAGAAAAAATTTGACTAACCTTGAGTTTGTCCCAACCACTACTTTAATCCTGCTTGTCGACACACTCTATCAAACTCCCCCCTGCGGTACACTGGACTCGATAACCGCGTTGGATAATGTGGTTAACAGTTGGTTTACCCGATGGAAGTAGTCGATGGAATGCTGTGTAACCTTCACGCCATTGGTCACTATGACCTCCGTTAGTGTCTCCAAAATCTGATTCACCTGTTCCTCCGAAAGACCACCACTTGCGCTGCCTTCTCCACGGTCCATCCTGTGCTTTGTCCTTCTTTCCTCGTCTTGCACATCCAATTCAGAATCTGTTAGGGTTCTTGCTGTTGAGTCTCCATCATGGGTGGACCCCTCTGACTAATCTTTCATAGAGTTGTCTTGTCTCACGCCTTCCTTTCAGCTGGCCGAAGCTATGTCTTCCTCGGTTGGGTTTGGTCGAGCTGTTTCCTGTCCATTTGACATGTCCTTCTCGTCAGCTAGGGCTTTCCACTCTTTTGGCCATCTGGCGATAATGGCGTGTAGATCTTCCTCAGTGAGCTTATACTGCATCGCGTGCCAGTGATGCAACTTATCTGCTCGAGCTTGAATAAAAATCATGTGGGACTCAACCGATAGCCTTGCAATCCGTCGGTACTTCATTGCTGCTTGAGCTGATATTCACGGTATCATTTGCGCATCCATCCATAGTCTTTCTAACAGCATGTAAAATTGTAGAACGCTGTCTATTTTCCGCTCTTTATCAGTTGTTTCCCATAATTTTTGGTATCACGCTCCTTTGCGTACCTGAGCTGCTAGTGTGTCCATACCCTGATAGTGCTCAAGTTCCCTCCAACCTGCTAATGTGACCAGCATTATGAGCCAAGAGTATGTAAACTCCTTTCCGTGCTCCTTCACATCATACACATCTTTGATTAGTTTGTGCAGCAGGAATTTGGACCAATTCAACCGCTCTCCTTTATCACAGAGCTCCGCGGTGGCAAGGATGCCCTAGCTAGATTCCCTGGGTCTGTTCTTTCGCACTACTTTAGCTGCGAGTATCTTTGTTGCAACCCTGATGGCATGGTTCTTTATTGTGTGGATTAGGTACCCTCTGGAATTCTTGTCCACGCTGTACTTCATCATCAAGATTTCCGCAATATTCTTGTCTTTATCCTTCCCCTTGAAAAATTGGGACAGGTCGGCCCCGTATTTAGGCAGCCTGGTGATTTGTGCGATCAAGTCAACTGTGACTAGAATCCTTTCATGCAACCATAGATACCCACCATGAAAACAAGCCAACATTTGCTTGACGCATGCATTGACCTGTGCTAGCCTCCCCAAATGTGGCATCTAGGTGAAGCCTAACAACCCCGACTTCTCCAATCCCACCGCCCAACCTGCGGGTTCCTTCGTGGTTGGTTCTCCTTCATGTGGACATCAAGATAACCTTCTATGCTTTCTTTGAAATTCGCAAGGTCATGGTCACTATACCCCATCTTCTGTAACTTTGTTACAATGTTCCCGTCTTTTGGAACTTCTTGCGGTATCTCTGGCATTACAATACTGTATCATTCGTTCTTGTCTATCCGCATCATTGTTTCCCCTCTCTTTCATGGCGACACATACACTAGTATTACTGGTGCATAATGCGCTTCTTGCATCGTCGTTGGCGAACCATGCCGAGGCCCGGGTTCCTTTCTTCGGCGTGCGGCCAGTGTTTGGGGGTCGATTTGCTTTCCTCTTCTTCTTGAGTGGTATTCCAAACATGACTTCTGGCTATTCCTCCGTAATGGGTGTGGGTTCGATCGGTTCGATGCTTGCGCTCGAAATATACACTGCCATGCACTTATCTGTGGATTCTTGCTCAACACACAATGTGTCGAGTTTCCCCCCTGCTTCGTTTTTATAGGGGTGGAGTGCCGCATCCATCCGATCTTGGACAATAATGGCCAAATCCAATACCGATTCCCCAAATCCATCACATGCGTCGATATTAATTGTGTTGGTTTTCATTTTTTCCGCTAGTTGTTGTGGTTTAACTGTTGCATTTATTACCAAATTGGACCCTGCCGCATTGTGGCAGCTTCCAACTCGTGAAGTGTATCGTGGCTTGATGTAGTCTGCATTTTTTTTTTAGCAACACGGCCAGCTCCGCTATGCCGTGGTGTCATAGTATATTCTTGTGTTCGCACTTCTTGTAGTTGTCACTAATCCCTTCCTACGTTGCTGGTTTGGTGTCATGTACTTCCCGAACTCATCCGTTATTGGTTCTGCGTTCAACGTTCTCACAATATCATCTTGTACTCTCTCCTTGTGCCTTGGATTTAACTGGTAGGACCACTGCTTGACTGGATTCGCATCGGGTTTCAGGGGGATCTTCATTTCGCCTACGTCCCCATAAATTCCTTTCATCTCCGAGAATTTCATTAGGAACAGATCCTGAAACTCATGCAACAGACCAGTCATCTTCGCAATCGTTGAGTCATCCTAGTAGTCTCCAATACTTGCGAACTTTGGGTTCTCCTCTGACCCAATGTCTACTTTCTTGATCTTCAACATTTGTTGGAATTTGTCGGAAGGTATTTCTGGTGCCTCAACACTGCGACTTCCTTCCAACTCTGGTACATGCATAGCCCTCGGATCATCCTCATCATCCGGCTCTCCTGTGATATTATAACACTCTATCATCATTTCGGGTGTCGCAGTCCACCGAGGTTCTAATGGTTGCTCTATCGGTACTACTTCAAATATATTCTCGTGGATCACTTGTAGCGCACTATGAATGACGGGGTTCTCATATGAGAAACAAAACATTTGGCTGAATCCAATTGTTAGTTGCTCCCAAGAATTTGTTCCACATCGCAGTTTTGATGCGGCATACCAAATCCACGGTACTTCATCCAGTGTGTGAACGAATGTATGGACCCATTCCTCTTTTACTTTCGCACTAAGCCAAATGCGCATATGGGTCACTTCTTCCATCAAAATTCCTTCCACTATATCCTTCCGCATCGCCGAACCTAACCGTCATTAGGTGGCGACATAGTGGCCAGTTTGTGATATTAGACTTGTGCGTCGCCCACCAGCACGCAGGAGTAGCTTTCAAGGCTTCCTTTAAGGCCAATAGACGTTGCGGTTCCGCCACTTTTTCCTCAAATTCAGTGAGAAAGGTGCTCAAATTGGGTAATCCCTCATATGTTGGTAGCGCGCACTCCTCTTTGGCTACCCATCATAGTGACTGTGTGATCCGGGCACACCTTCTAAATGACACTTCATGCATCCAATTCTTCCAATTCTCGAGTGCCTCATTCGAATCCAACGATGCCGAACTGACACTGCACCATCCCAATTCTCAGTCTACAGTAGGATTAATGTAATCCTCGGATATGTTGTATACACTATCCCATCCCTCCGTAAATTCATATCTCGCTGGTTCAATGTATCGCTGCCCTTCCGCAAGATCCAGAGGTGCAACAAACCTCATCTCGCAATTCTCAAATGACATAGTCTGCTTCTTGAAGTTGATGACAACTAGATTATCGATTTCCTAGTCAATCCCTAGCAACATTGGTTAGGGGCTAGTATTGTCTACGATTTAAATTACATCAAAATCTGCATAAGTCTTGAGGCCCTCAATCTCGACTGGAAGCTGGTACACTCGACCAAGTGGAGTAACCTTACTCTGATTTGCTAATCATAGATGTACTGGTGACCAAGCCAACTGCAGTTTCCCCATTGTTTCCCATGTCTGCATGGTCAGAATGTTGATGTCCGACCCCAGGTCCATGATAATTGAGTCGACATCAAATGCTCCAATTTGTGCTAACATTCACATCTCTCTCCCTGTCTTCCTCTTATGTATGCGATTGAACTTTTTCTCCTGGCATGCACCCTCCCGTCGATTCAATAGATTGGATATCTCTTCTAGCGCATCCTGATCCTTTGCCAAATCCAGGAAACTCTTCAAGAAGTCTTTTAAGGTATTAGCCTTTCCCCGTGACTTCGTCGCGTCGAACCTCGGTGGCATGTCGTAGATAATTTCTTCCTGAAGAGGTAACTGCCTCCTTGTCTCATCTCCTTCTGCGCTTCCAAGAAAACATCCCTTTCAACCTCCACGTCAAAGGTGACATGTTTCCGTGTTGTTGTTCAGACAATAGCCCGTGACCTGTTAGTTCCTGTCACAGATCCTCCTCGTGTCACTACTCCAACAGTCGCATAGTGTCTCCGAGCCTCTATTGATATCATATGTACAACTAGTGGTGGATTTTGATTCTGGTTCTATGGAGGTGGTGGCAGATTCTTGGTCTGTCAGTTTGCGATGAGCTATGGACAGTCTTCAATGCCATGATCCATAGCGCTGCAATAATTGCACTGTGGCGCTGGATTCAGGAAATCCCTCTGATAATGCCCTTGCTGCCCACAATTGTAACATATAATTGGTCCTTGTCCTCGTCCAGCAGCTCCTCCTCGTCCCACACTAGCACCTTGACCTCCGCGGAATCCTCCTCTAGCCCCTCCATGTAGTGGGCCATATGGTGGGTACTACGGTTTCCAATACTGCGACGGTTGCGGTGGCCCATATGGTGGGTACTGCGGTGGCGGATACTATGGTGCCGAATACTGTGGCTGACCATACTGCAATTTCCTGTACTGCCCTTGATCATACTGCAGCGGTTGGTGATTATAATGGGCCGGCGGTTGATTATATTGTTGTTGTTGCTGACCTGGTTCCTGTTCTTCTCTTGCCATGAAGTATGCAGCCGCAGTCCTCTCCTGGAGTAGGCCATAAGCTCTACAGTCGTTCTCATTATGGCCAACTGATTTACAGAACTTGGAATACAAGTTCGCTGGTTTCGACACTATCTTTTGCAGGTATACACACTCTTCTGGTCGATGGCCTTTCATCTGGAAGACACGACACCAAGGCAACCCTTTCGAACTGAGGGGATTTGGTGCACCCGATTGCAAATATTCTCAGAATTCTGTGCACAGATCCTTATGGTGTCCCTCTGTCCTACACCTGGTGCACCAGACATCTTCACGAGCCTCTTTCCCTTTCTTCATGTCTTGCAGTTAGATCGTCAAGTTTTTCAACTGCGCTTGTCTTTGATCCATACCCAACCTTGTTTCTCCTATTGGTGAAGCCTCTAGCTTCATCGCAATCTCCAATGCTTATGCTTGGGTCGCAACCTTCTGTTGCATTAGTGGTCCGCGGATGTGTGGTACAAAACCTACGATGAACCACTCCTTGTACTGCATATCATTTATCCCAAAACTTACCTTCGCTATCAGTGTTTTGTACCGCTGATCAAATTACCATACCAGATCATTTGGGTATTGCTTGATTTATTTGAGCTTGGTGACATACTGCAATTCCGACTTTGGCTTCCTAAATTCATCGATCATTCCTGCTTTGATCTGAGCCAACGACTTGGCTAGTGTTCCCGCTGGAACCCTTGTAAACTTCATAAACCAATCTAACGCATGGCCCCTAAGGGTCGTCACTAGCTGTCCCTTTTTAATATCTTCATCCTGGACCTGATTCACAGTCCATACTACTTCACACATAAACCAAAATTGCTTGGGATCCTCCATCCTGTTCCCCTGGAAAGTGGGCATTTTTTTGTCATCTTCCATTATAACGTTCCTATTGTTATTGTTTATTGATGCACTACTTTTACCGATGCACATAGGGAAACTTTGTGAATAGCTTTTGTTTCTTCCTATGAAATCCTGGGTAGTGTGCGAGGTTGCAGGTATGTTGTAACTTACGATCTATCCCTCTTCTGCTTCTGGGGTAGCCTAGTCACCCTCTTCATCGCAATAGGGTCGCTTTCTCCCTTGTGGTCCTATTTCATAGTCTTCTATTCCGGTCCTCTCAAGAGACTCTCTCTCAATCCTCCTCTTCTTCTCAGGACGCCGGAATATCACCCCACTCCTCAAGGTACCACACTCTTTTTCAACTTCCCTTAGAAACTCGTCATCACTCATGTCCATCTACCCCGCATCTTTCTATTGGATCCACATTCACGCGATACCCACAACATCCACACATTGATATTTCTACTTGTTGGAAGTCATCCTCAATATGCCCTTTTCGCAGACGAGCATCTTAATCCACAGTTTTCGCAATAGTAGGAACCTTCCCCTTGGTCCCTTGGATAAATTACTTTCCACATCGCTATATGATTTGATTCTGTCTACTACAAACTCAGTAATATATCCCTCTAGGATACTATCCACCCAGAAATTGACAGCCCTTGATACTCTGTTGTCGACACGTTTCAGCTGTCGAATCAGTTTTGGTGTCCAATGGTCAGGCTCAGTTTTTGGAAATGGTGCTTCTGGAATGTTAGCTGCGCTAACCACTCATGCAATAGTACTGGGAATTCGCAGAATAATATCTCGTGTATATTTGAATAAACGTACTTCTGCAACCAACTGCTTACCGTTTGTATAGGGTTTTGCTTTTGTCCTTCTGCGAATTCTTCTGTCTTTCTGTCAAACCACTCTTGAATCTCCAGTTTCATTGGGTGCCACAACATATTCTCTTCTTTTCCTCTTTAGGGTCCTGGAAATAGAAACATTTGTTGACACAACAACTGTCAACAGGGGTTTGTCGTCAACAAAGCATCAACCGAAATCCCTTACGCACTGGCCCAGAAATGTTTTACCCTTTCTAGCAACACTCGTAGAGCGAGTGAAGTCTCACCCGAGATGCACAAGGGGGCTGCAGGAACCACGTTTCCGCAGTGGAGTTGAGGACATGCATCATACACACATTGCAACCGTAGAAACCATAGATTATATCATTCGCACTATGCTAGCAGTTCATCATTCACATATTCATCAACACATAATAGACATTCGCATCAACATGATCTAACTACTCATTAGCATGAACAACAATTACCGAACCCACAGAGCATTGAACATTTCACAAACATTCGCATTCATCATTTAACAGAAACAAGGACAAAGATAGAACCACAATCGAACATCTTCAAGCATTCATTAAAACCCGCAGAATGACCTTCACAGAAACAATCAATACATCATATAGCGGATACAAAACAGATCAACAACTGGATCAAAACTCAAAAGATCGATTGCTCTATTCATCACCGGATCGATGCCCTTAGGCTTACAATCATACTCCTATTTATACAAAACTAATTGGTTACAAAATGGTCCACATGACCTTTATCTAACAAACTAACTACTTCCGCGCTTCCGCATTCTCCACAAATGACCCTTCTTTCGTGGATTATCCCTTTTGCAGTTGTCGACTTCCACACTTCTTGCAGGCTAATCCCGTGCCAACATATGGATACAAAGTAAGGCCTATATGGTGTTGGTATACAACCACTATGAGATAGATTAATGAAATAAGGGATATCAATACTAGATAACAGAGTAGTAACTAGAGTATGAGTGAGCTAGATCATACATGCAAAGACTAGTAATATGAAAAATACTAATGAAATTCATAGGGTACGATCTGATATGGAATCAATACTGGTACTTTTTTACCTTATGTTAACTAAGAGCAAGTGTTCAAATGTAATGCACTCTAACCATTGATTAGATTCTACATAGTAATCCCATATCAACCATTCAATGTAGCCAGTAATTGTGGAGTTCAAACTAAGCATAATAACCACATATCAATAAAGGTAAAGCTCATATTAGCTCCTCATATTGCATATGATACCAGTATAAAATAAGGTCAAAGATGGGATGTGATGAGTGATTAAATCCCATTGTAATGTGTAACTAGCTCTTATTACTTATGTTACCTATATAAGCTGCAAGATAACGAGTCAATACCAAACCTTATTGAACAATGACGTAAGCTGTTCTAATACCATTAGTATCAGCTCAATAAATAGGTCAATTACTGTGATCATACCATATTAACTTGTCAATAGTTCATAGTAAGCTTACATATTATAATATATAAGGTAAGCTTAATTGCACTACTATCACGACTTATTCAATAGACTGTGATTACTCTTATTATGCTAATACTTGCACTATCTTATGAAAGATACTAGCTTTATCATATATAAGGATAGAAGATGTGATACTAGCCCATATATTACCTGATCAAACACATGGAATTAGATCTACTGCATTGATTAGTGGCAATGATAGAGCTAATGAGACTTAGAGCTTAGTTACAAGCATGGTATTGATCTTTGATTACTGATATAAGCTTTGTTATACAATCCCAGCTATATGCATCTGAACCATTACACTGAACACTATGCTCCTCTACGTGATCAAATCAATGGAGATAGTACACTTATCACCATTCCATATGGGTTATGTCAATTACAACACCATGTAGAATATCACTATTTTGGTGCTTATATCTTACTATGAACTCACTTGTTACACTAAGCTTAGCTTATATTATAGAAACATCGTATCTCTGCTTAACTTAGCACATAGTAATGAATCATAGTGCTTTGTATGAGCTTAATGACCGTTTTGATACTAACTTAAGTAGTAAGCATGATGTTAACTCTATTGCTCGTATTACACTACGTCAATAACAATAATCCATATAAGTAAATTTATATTAGTAGTCATTACACTACAGAGATGGGATTCAACATAAACAATGGAGAAGATAGTAATATCACACATAGCTTAGATTACAGTATAAGTGCTTTCCTCACCGTGTTAACCATTAATGTTTTAAGTGTCATCTTATCTTGTTTCATGGTTCTAAGAGCTTAGACTAGTGCATATCGGTATAATGGTGTTTACTTCATCTTAAGGTTCAACATTGCAAGCTTACTTATCCATATTTATTAGTGCCGTTGGTGGATTATTAAATGGCCGTGGATGAACTTAGTTATACATTCAATCATTAAACTTAATTATGCACTGGATATGTAAATTTCAAGGTATCCTATGCAACTAGTTTTCATAATTACATGCTTACTTATCCATAGTTATTAGTGCTGTTATTACTAGTAATCAATGTGTTGATGATTAGGTAAATACACATATCCCTTTTATCATTACTAGTTAGATATGAGCTTATCATGAGCTTAGACGTATTCAATGTGCATATGTGAATAGAGCCATATTATGCATAATAGTTAGACGTGTAAGATTGAGACCAAACCTATAGCTAGATATCAGTTATATTTGATAGTACTAATTAGGTCTAATGCTTTTGGTTACGATTCCTTGTTATGATCTGCTTATGTAACGTTCAACATCAGTTACTACTTACTAGTGTGAATACAGCTATGTTTGATTACTAGGTTATGATTGATTCCTAGTTAATACCTTTATCAAGTGCAATAACTTAGGTATTTCAATAATACAAGAGGTTGAATAAGCTTAGTAATACTGTGTACATATTATGACTATGTGTTACTTATGTAATTACCATAACCTTTCCATACGTAAACAGGGATGCATAGAGTAAACATATGTAGAAAGATGAGTTCCTATGAAAGCCGATCATACTAATGAAAGAGTGGTGCTTACTTTAGCCTATTCAAACCCTTACATCATTTGTAATATTTGTTGTAGTTATGCTTCTTATAGTATTGTAACTAATACATTATTTACTCCAATAAGAGATTGAACAAAGATTGATTACAAAGAAACATGTAGGTTCATGTAGGGTGTATTCAATAGAACACATATGACTATTATAGACTCATAACTAGCATGTGATTACTTATATATACCAAGCTCGATATTACTTATATGTTATAACACGTCTCTAGTTCTCTTTATCATAAGCTCTGAAACCCATTGCACTCATAGATCGTACTTACCCTAATTATGTGTATTAGTTCAGCTTAGATGTCTTCACAGGTATCATGTTTACATAACTAACACAGTACTTGTTGTAGTTCAACTACATAGAGTTAGCTCGTAGAGGTGATATCAAACCTGATCTAGGTAATACTATTGTAAGGATAAAGCACAATGCAACCTTTCTACTTACTTTTGGTAATCATTTTATTCTATATGCAGATACCATATAGATTTGATCGACTCCAAGAGTCCAACATGCCCATTCAAGTCCAAAGTAAGAGTTGAAGTATGAGTACATCCACTTGTTAATATTAAGGCCTAACAATGAGATTACCTTATCATTCATGTATAGCTTATGATATACTTATTAGACAACTAGAATGATCTATCCATAATCACTTAGTACATAGTGAATACATGTAATCACTCTTATGTAAGTACTATTCCTAAGCAATCACCTCTTTCATCGTCTTACTTCTATAAACATGTAGTAACATAGAGAAAAGTGCACTTATATGAACTATCACCATGTTATGACACTATCTTACCTTGTTACATATTGAATACATCATATCAACTGCTTGATCATAGCATAACTAGTATGTACTAATACCATTACTATCATGTTTAGTCATCATGTTCTATAACACCAGCTCTGTCTCATAATTCCCATAATCATCAGACTAGTGTTAATCATGGAGCTTACAGTATTTGCATAAGTACTAAGTATGTTGTATTACTCTGTACACTTAGCTCCTTGTTTAAGCTCATAAATCCCATCCCATGATTACCATTGATCTAAGCAAGTATGATTACAGAATAATCGTGATTCTATAGTTAACACTAGTAATATTGCATATTATGTATAACTAGTACTCATTGGTTATGATTCCACTGTATATGCTAATAGTATAGGCCTAGGGGAAACATGAGCCTCATGGTAATTGTACTAATCATTACATAGTGTTCATTGATTACGTGATTACACTTCTGAGAAGAGTACTTACAATGACCTTTAAATCATACCAGTGCTTAGCCAATTATACCCATACAAGCTCTTAATGATATCTAGCTTTATTTAATAGGGAAACATAGTAGATAGTATAGTGTGTAAAGCTCTTGTATCGATGTTACTACCTAGTATTCACTCTACATAACCCTTAACCTAGTTCATATCCAAGCAATGGTTATCATAGTCAGCTTAACTTAGCAGGTAACTCATGTTAATTGAATACATAAACAAGCTTATCCCATTGTATAACTGTAATCAATCATTGCCCAAAGTATACTATGCTTGTTACTAGTCAAATCAATAGTAAGAGTAACTAGTGATGCTTATACTTTTATAGTTACAGAGACCATTCTAGCTTAAGCTAATCAGTTATCAATAGGTATAGCTCTGATTAGTGTAAGTATTACTGTGATTCCCTATTAAGCAATCATGTTCTATTGCTATTACATACTTTCACTTACACTATGTATTCTAGTCATCTAAGGTCTGTAATCATAGTATGAACTCCATATTACAACTAGTTTCATTACTGTTACTTTTTTATACTAATCTCTAGTACTATAAGGAATACATATTATATCGTAATCTCCGTAATATAGTTCAAATAAATCTCTATCAGTATTGACTTGTTATATCAGTACCACTTTTAGCTGTAATATACAAGGAAGACCAATGAGAAACACCTATTCTCGTACATATTAGTATCACCAATAACCCATATGTTGTGGACAAAGGTGAAGCTTAGTCATAGTGTTTACATCATTCCAAAGCACACATCGACTATTCATGTTGATTAAGGAACTCCTTAAGGGTACATGTTGGGTACAATGATAAAAGGTCGACTCCTTAATTGTGTAAATTTATGAGATTTTATCTTTCTTAATTGGAAATAAAGGCTACCATACCATTCTAAATGTCCTCCCATTCAAACTCACTATCTCATTGCAGTGATCCTTAGCCTAGAAATTGAATCACCACAGTTATATAGAACCCTTATACTAAAAAAATACCAAAATACATTCATGGCACAAACAACACAATGATTGAATCATCAGTTTAGTTTTGGAAAATGATTCCAATTTGTTGAATGGTTGTCATGTGTATTGGCCAAAATAATACCTTTCCCGTAGAACCAAAGGGTCAAGAACTAAGCACCCCATCTTGGACACATTTTTCTCTTCTCGTATTAGGAGAGTTGTCTACTAAATTCATTGGTCATTAAAATATACATTGACTTTAAGGATTTTTCATTCCAATATTTGTCATTGGAAGCTTACTAACAAGCTTATCTTTTGATTACTCTCTTCTACACATGACTCAAATTTCAAATCAGGAAAAGTGCATACCAAATCCAAATCCAGAATTGGATAGCACCAACAAAACAATTTTCAGGATTTTAAGACTTAACTTTGTTTCCCGACTTAGCGTAGGTCTTAGAGGCTAGGATGTTGTGCAATGTTACGTGGAAATAATTAAAGCGTTGATGCATAACAGGAGTTGTAATATACTTACACATTTGTGGAATACTTTGAGCACAAAACGATTCTAGCCTCTAAGTCCAATTGACATCGAGAAAGTGATTTGAAAATACCTTGGAGTGTTGAAAAAAGAATATGAAAACAATAAATATACCTAATTATGATGCTTAATTGTTTGTTTTGGAGTGCTGCTTACTGAGTACTATAAAATATAAATAAAATGAGGAAGTAAATAATATAAATAAAATGAAAAAGCAAAGTAGTTACATAACCTGCCCCTTGAATGGCATAGAAACTAGAATCC
Organism: Larix kaempferi; assembly: GCA_027924585.1. NCBI lineage: Eukaryota > Viridiplantae > Streptophyta > Pinopsida > Pinales > Pinaceae > Larix > Larix kaempferi. Next base: position 772,670 of record BSBM01000559.1, read on the forward strand.
TATCAAATGCACTTTGTAGATCAATTGTGACCAAGATCGAATGCTCTCTAGCACTATAAATACCTCTAATCTGAGAAACATCCACCACAAATCTATCTTCATATCATACTTGCAAGTCACCATTTAGGACTTTCACAAACTTCATGTTAATATAATTAAATATTCAAGAATATTTTTCTTTACAACTAGCTAGAGTACTTATATCTAATGAATTATATCTAGAGTTAGCAATGCATAAACCATACCTCAATATCCTGCAATATCTTTCAAGTCCATCATTTCCCAAAAACAATGAGCTATAATAACCATGTAAGTGTTGAAAAAAATAACAGTAATAACAGTAGCAATATATATTAGAAGTGAACCAATTATAAACTCAACATTAGATGTTGGGTCAAAAATCCCTTATCCTCAGACTTCAACCTATCAGCGTTAGGTTAGTTGCATGAGACTCAACTAGACCAACATGCCTGTGAAAGGAGAGATCCCAAAACTGGAAAAGACCATAAAATAGATCATCCAACCCTCACAAATAAAAAACAGTAGCAACACAACAGTATGACCAACACACAATAAAAAACGACAACAAAGTACTCCAAAAAAGTCATATAAGGTAACACTATGGAGGATGGCACCTAAGGAGGTCTATTAAGGTCAATGCAAGGGTGGAAAACAATCCTAAGGGGTCACACTGGTCATCAACAAGCTGTACGTCAACATTTAAGGGTTGTATAGCTCAATGTTACCATGCAAGGGACAATCACGAGTCACCACAAGGATAAACATCACATACAAGTAAACATGCAAGCCACATAACATAATAAGAAAACACAACATCATACTAGGCTCATGCACATCAAGTCAACGTCAAGGTAGGTTACCTGGCCTTCTCAACTGTATGTGGTCATACGTCTCATGTGTCTCATGCAATGAGTGGAAGATCATAATCATCATCCCAGGATAAGGAAGCTCATGTGGTCATCTCATATTCCTCAGGTTAACTCTGCAAGGGGTGGCCAACCCCTTGACAATAACCATAGTCCTCGGAAGATGTCACACATATTAAAAAATAATCTATGCAACAAAGTGAACAAACATTTCGCATATAAATTTCAAAAAGCACAAACATAGTTATATTAATTGTTCTAATCAACACAATACTATCAAACATAGAGCTACAGAAATCATTAAAGTATTGAAGAAGAAACTTGTAACAAAATTGAAAATATTTCATGCCTTCACTCAGTCAAATACAAATCTTTAATATTTACAACTACATTTTTTTATGTTTTGTTTTTTCTCTCAGAAATTCGAAGAAGAGGACTTCATCTTCGGTGTCTTGACCCATTGTAGTTTTCGTTCCCTCTCTTTCTGTTGATTGTGTGAATATGCGCCCATGTACCATACTTCTGGTACGTCGATTAGCAGGGGGTGGAGGTGGATGGAGAGGGGCATCATCTGCAAAAATCAAAACATTTATATAGATATAAATGCACAATTATTATTGAGATACATATTTCATTATTTCCAATATCATTACAATGATCTTTACCTGTTGGCTGACTAGCTGAGTCAACTAGAGTGTTCATTGGTTATGCCATTTGTTCCTCTCCCAGCTAATCATGAGAAGGTACATGCTTTGCCATTCATAGAAAAATATTAATTAGTAAACGTCGTCAATTATGTATTTAAAGTCATATTGAATACATTTGTTTTATAGCATACATACCTGAATGGCTAGGAAGCTCCCGACCATCTCATGGTACCAGTTCGGTACCGCTACCCTCGCTGCTTTTGTTGGTCTCACCCTGAAAACAAAAAAATACATTTAGTTTTCGATGTAATAATTCATGAATATATTACTCAAGTACATTATAATGATGGCCTTATTGATTTTATTTACCTCTCCGCGAGTCAATGGGGAAATTGGGGTTTGCCCCAAGCTTTTTCGATGTTCCAGCACATGCTGAAAATCGTACTTGAAGCTGAGCTTCAAGTCTTCTTCAATGGCTTCCTCTTGAAAAGCATTTCCCTGAAATGCATAACACCATGTAAAGTGCTTGTGATAAATCAATTGATTGTTCACTACAGTTAGAAAACTCAATTAATTGTTGGCTACAAATAATGATCATTTTATTCTTATAGTTCATGCCCTTAGCTTCTGATATCCACCCTGGCCTAGTTTGTGTTGCCCATGTTTTTCTACTCTTTCCTTTGTTTCTTTAGAGGTGTCGAGGAGCCTATGAAAGTTGCAAATACGTTAGATATCACAACTTAAATATATTTAAAAGTTTAAAAAAAATTGAACATTGTTCATTGAAAATATGATATGTGTCATACATTCTTGAACCGATTGGCCTAGTCTTTCCTTGTTTTCTCAATGCCTTCTCCTTGGCATCCTCCATGAGTGCCTTCCACTCCTCTAGAACCATCGGAGGACGCTCATACTTGTGGTGAATTTGCAGATTGTTCCTATAATCTGCCCTGACATATTTCAAATTTAAGCCATCTGCTACGGTGACACCTTTTTTGTTGAAGGTTTCACCAAAATAGCTGACCATGTGGTTCATCAAATCATCTTTCAATTTGTCATTTTGGGCATTCCACCCTGTACAAATGGTGGGCCCAAAAATATCCAATTCCTTTTCATGCAGGATCTTATAAAAAACATTATTTATGAGTATTTGGTGCTAGTTGTGACATTCAACTCCCATGTTTCTTGGATACTAGTAGAAAAAATAATCATTAACCCAAAATTTGTAGCCATGTTGACATTGCATTCCAATCCCTATCATTGCAAGGTTAACAACGAAGGTAGTTAATTAACATACTGGGTAACTATTGAGATAAATACAATGAAAATTTAAATAAAATTCCGTCATAATATGCTGGGGAATGGTTTTACTGAAACTAAAGTTTATTGTTACCGAGAATAAATCATTGAAAGTAGGAACGAAGGTAGTTTGTGACAGAGTCTTTAAGGAGAGGAATGAACAATTACCTCAATATTGTTGAGGCCTCCATGCTACTGCTATACACAATTCCTGATGAAGTAGTATCTGATGTAGCTTTTCTTTGCGGAGGCACATCATTATGGAGTAGTATTGCGACTATTTTCCATCTATCAACATAAGCAAGAGTTTTTAGTTGCTAAATTAGTTCCATTGAACTTAAATCCATTGATTATGGAATTTTTAAACTTCATGAGCTATTTTTGGGGCAGGTTATTGAATGTTTATGTGTGCTAAGCTTGGCCAGTGGTCGAGTTCCATGGCTAGGGTATCCTGTTTTTATTTCATATATATTAATATAGGTTGGATAGATAGGTGCAAGCTAAAAGCTAATTGAAACATTTTATATTAAATGGATTTGTCAATGTTATTACATTGTCTTTTCTACTCACTCAGATTTTGTAACTCCATCATAGTAAACTTAATGGGTTTTTAGATCTACAAAAATTGTTCGAATTGCAAATTCTTTATATATACCATATTCCACTCACATGAAGTTCTGATAGCGACGGTATTAAAGGGACACAGGAGAATAAATCAATATTTCCCTACAACAATGATGTCCACTCAAAGTTAGTTGATTAGATTATCACATTGGAAGAGATGAAACGCCCACAGAGAGCTTCATGGACAATGTTTAAGAAGTGTCACTATATTCACATAAAAATAGAACACGAAGATTGTAATACGCTGCAATATATTTATTGAGTCTAAGGTCTCATTATTGTATTCAGAGGAAGCAATGTGGAACCAACTACTAGGGTTTGGAGACAAAAATACAGTGGACGTAAGATTTTTTCCAGCGAAAAAAAAACTACTATTGATATTCAAAATAGAATCAAATAGTACAATGAAAATTCTTGATTCAAATGTCTGAATCAGATACTGATCTTCATGAAACACTTAGAGATGCAAATAGGTCAGAGACCACTCAAGATAGTCAAAACAAAATACAAGGCACTATAGATGCCAATATCCCAGATCATACAAAATACCAAAAACAATTATCCATCCATACAAAAATATCAGGTGCAAGACCCAGCAACAGATCAGTCTAGGAAATATAAAGACCCATAATCCAGCAATCTATTTTCGCACCATTCCTCCCAGATTAGGTGACCTTCAAAGCCAGAAAGTGCAAGCTTGGAAAGCTTGTCAGCCTGATCATTGTACTCTCTATAAATATGTTCAAAGCTGATATTTTGCTTTTTAGAAATTTCAAAATGAGTTCTTAAAGCCCAATGTCTCAGATTCATAACGTTGAGCTTGAAATCACCCATCGCCCATTTGATGGTGACCCGTGAATCACCATAAACCTTGATATTGACCATCCCAAAGATATTTGCGACTTTTAGAACACACCAAAGAGCCATCAATTCCACCTTCATGTTTGTTCCAGAACCACAATTTAGCCTGACAGAAAAATAATGAGAGTCATTAAGGTAAATAACACCCCCAACTGCACATAATCCATTTTCTGTCGCTCCATCAAAGAAAAGTACTGGCTGATCCACTTTGAAGTCAAAGTTACTAATTTTGACATATTTTAATTTCTGTAGATCCGCCACACATGTAGAAAGCATGTTCAATGCAATCAGGATGCAATGTATACTGTCTGGAATCAAATTCCGGAATATGACACTGTTTCTAATGAACCAAATAGCCCACGGGATACAGATAGCAACATAAAAATGTTGTTTGCAGTGCCTAAACCAATTTAATAAACATTTATTGAAATCACCTACATCCCAGCACATTGTTATATTGAGCTTTTTAGATACCACATCCCAGATATTACAAGAGAAGGAGCAGTTGACGAAAAGATGTTGTTTTGTTTCAACAGCCTTTTTGCAAAGAACACAAATACTAGGGCCAGTCCATCCCCGCTTACACAGATTATCCAGTGTCTTCAACTTGTCTTGCAACACTAACCAAGTGAAGCATTTCAGTTTAAGAGGAATATTCCAAGTCCATATCCTCTTATACCACCAATCCTGAGGGAATATGAACTTCGCCTGTATAATCCTAGAATATGCAGACTGTGCTGAAACAATACCAGAGGCCGGATTGCCACCCCAAACAAGCTTATCTAAGTCATTGTTTAATCTGACACCAGCAGCATCTAACTTCTTGATATAATCCTGCCAGACACTAGCTAAATAACCCGAGAGACCAATCTCATGTGCAGACAACCACTTCGAATTGTTTCCATCCCCAAAACTATGATGCTGAATTTTTTTTAATGTAGATAACCCAATAATCTACAGATAACGAGGGATGATAGGAGGGAGGATATGATCAAATTCCAGACCTATGATTGGATCGATCCCAACACGAATACAATTTCCAGAACCAACTTGCCATAAAAGATCATCTTTGATCCAATGAAAAAATTTCATAAAACCCCTCCAGATAGGGGAGAAATTCCAACATTTCAGTTTAGGATTTCTAATCCAGCATAAAACCTCTGATTTAATATATTTGATGTGAATGATCCGAGACCATAAGGTCTTTCCAAAGATACCCCGCCAAGCACTTTTTAGTCTAAGAGCAACATTGAAAGTCTCCAAGTCCTTTATGCCCCATCCACCATATCGAAAAGGTCTAGAGAGAATATCTGCCGCAACCATGTCAATCTTTGCACCACCAGCAGTGCCAGACCACAGAAAGTTGAAAAAATACTTTTTAATAGTCTTAATGATTGATGATGACACTTCGAATAAGGAAAACCAAAAAACTGGAATGCTAGATAGAACAGATTTCACAAGTATTAATTTTCCACCAATAGACAGGAGCCTGTAGGCCCATTGAGCAATACGTGCCTCAATTTTCTCCAACAGCCAAAACCAATCCTTGATCTGGTAATTGTTCGGCTTAAGTTTGAACCCAAGATATTTGAAGCCTTGTTCAATTGGGCAACACTTATACGACAAGATCGATTGGATACCAATAATCTGCTCCTCATTCAGTAAAAGGTGATAAAAATTTGATTTGTCAGAACTGATCGACATACCTGAAGCTCTACAAAAAGTCTGGAAAATATCCTTGTACAAAGCCCACTCCTCAATGGTGTCTTCACCTGCCACCAGCACATCGTCTGTGAACAATATGTGTGAAATCACACAATTTTTTGCAATCTTTATGCCTTTAATTTTTCCTCTCAATAAAGCTTCGTTGACCAACCTACTAAAACCATCCATAACCAAGATAAAAAGAAGTGGAGATAGGGGGCATCCCTGTCTAATCCCCCTGGAGCAGCTGAAAAATTCAGATGGACTACAATTTACAATCACTGAGATATTCATGGAAGTAATGCAGGCCATTATCCACTTAATGATTGATGAAGGAATCCCAATTATGATGAGAATCATTCTGAGAAATGACCAATTTACCCGGTCATATGCTTTTACCAAGTCCATTTTGAGCAAAAGTGCCTTTTTTTTATGGATCTTTATACTGTGCATCAACTCCTGTGTAATGCCAATTGCATGATGAATCTGCCTTCCATCTAAAAAACCAAATTGCTCAGCCGAAATGTGATTGGAAAGTACCATCTTCATTCTGTCTGCAATAATTTTAGAGATGAGCTTGTATAGTAAATTACAAAGCGCAATCGGACGAAATTCACCAAAAGATAATGGCTTATCTTTTTTAGGAATTAGGGTGACAAATGTAGAGTTAAGCCCACCCGGAATATAGCCATTTTCCTTGGAAAAATTCACTAATTCTTGAAGTTCAGAGCCCATCATATCAAAAAAATGTAAATATAGCTCCACCGGCCACCCATCAGGCCCAGGGCTTTTATCTTTAGCAAAAACTTCCAGAGTCTGTTCAATCTCATCCAGCTTGACCTCTGCTTGAAGGTAATCAGCTTCCTGCTCAGTAAAGAAACGAGGGTATAAAGAGGCAACTTTAATCTGGTCTGACAAACAACATTCTCCAGGATCATGATATAAGTTACCAAAGAAAGAAGCTGCTTCAACTTTAATACAATCAAGTCCCGAGAGCTGATTCCCCCTGTCATCATAGATCTCCCATATATATTTTGAATTTCGCCGAGCAGATGCAAAAGAATGGAAGAATTTTGTGTTTTTATCCCCATGGGAGATCCAAATGGCACGACTCTTAAGTCACCATTCCTTTTCTTCTTGTAATAGAATCTCTTCTTTTTTCTGCTCCAACTGCTTCATGGCTTCAAATGAGTCAAAAGAGAGAGAATTTGTAACATTAGCAGAGAAAGAAGCATGTAGCTTCTTTTCTAATAAGGAAAGTTCAATTTTGTCCTTCTTCTTTCTGTCCCTGATCCACTTTGTAACAATCTCTTTTAAACCTTTTAGCTTATGACAAAACTTCAGTACCGGGTTTGAATCAACTGTCTCACAGCTCAGCCAATATGATCTAACCAAATTACAAAAGGAGCCATCACTTAACCAAGAAGCATTGAACTTGAAAGGAGAGGACTGAGGGAAATTAGATTCATCTAATTGAAGGACAATGGGCCAATGGTCCGAGAATTTACAGTCATATACCCAAGACCTATGTTTCTGAAAGATATCCAATAATCCCAATTTGACAAGGAATCTGTCCAAACGCTTATGAACACCATCACAACCAAATCTGCCATTAGTCCAGGTGGGGGCCAAAATATGAGGTTTTACATCCACAAGACCAACATCCATAAAAAACTGAGTGAAGAAGTCCGCCAAATTATCCAACCTAGCAGCAGATCCCCAGATTTCTGAAGCATGGCAAGTGAAATTTAAATCACCTGCAATGATCAAGTCATTTAAGTTCAAAAGACCCGAACCTTGAAGTGATAACCAGAAAGTATGCCTCTCCCTATAGGGGGCATAGCAATTTAGTATGGAGATAGTGTGCTGACTTCTACAGAAATAACCTTTTAGTAAGATTCCCCAAGGAGTGGAAAAATCCTTAAGGTCATATACAGTGGGATCCCAAGCTACAGCAAGACCCCCCGAAAAACCACAAGAACTTACAGCAGACACCTCCCAGAAAGGAAAAATTTTACTAAGTTTATGAATGGCAAAGTGATCATCACACATGGTCTCCTGGAACAAAAAGATAGCAGGGCCAGTAGCTTTGTATAGGTTGGATAAGGACTGAGCCCGAGTCGCCTTACCCAATCCCCGAACATTCAAAGATAACAAAGACATCAGGAGACTGTCACATTGGGGAACGATGCTCTAAGCCCCAGGGGAGACACCTTCTCCAAATTGCCCTCCTCCTCCAATCTCCGAGAAAGAGGAGTATATGAGTCTGAGCTATCATGATCAAATTTTTTCTTTTTACCCCGCCTAATGGTGACATTTTGGAAGTTTAAAGATTGAATAGGTTTTGCCGAAGATCCCCAACTTGGATTTCTGGTGTATGATGGCAGCGGAGGGAACTCCTCCCCTTTCTCCGAGATAAAGTATCCACTTTCAGTCAAAATATCCTTATCTGCCAAGTTTGGAAGATCATCCAAACCAGTCAAAATCTTTTGCTCATCCACATTTTTCCCCAAATTGGTACCCCAAGTCTTTAAAGAATCCGACTTACAAACACCAGAAGAATATAGACCCGGCTCTAAAATGTCAGAAGTATGAGAATGTAAGCCCGAAATATCAAAGGAAGAAAGCCGCCCAAGGTTAGGGTTCGAAATCTTATTCCCAACCACATTCTGCCCAACACTGCAATCCAAATGCTGCAAGGATTCCGACATACATACCATAGAAGAAGATGGCCCCGGCTCTGACATATCAGAAGGATGAGATAATGACCCCAAATTTTTTGTGGTCAATGTACTACCAAGGTTAGGGTTAGACCGGTCTTCAACAATATGCCGAGACAATAAAAGCTCAGAATCATGAGAGTCTGACTCCCCATCCCCAAATAATTTACGACCCACCTTTGAAACAGGAGGGTTGATTACTGGGCAAGAAACTGGGAGGCCCGTCACAGGATCATGACGAAGCTGAACTTCACCCTTAGATATACGACACGATAATATTTTTTCCGAGGACTCAATAAAAGCAAGTTCTGCATTAGATAATTCAGGGTACTTTATAGGGGTTTCAAATAACTTACCCGAAATCTCCAAAGAAGCGTCATGAGTGCCAACCCTAGGAGAAGTACGATCCGCCGCAAGAGCATCTAGAGCAGGCTTCCGAGTGTAGGGGCATGAAGCCCGAACGTGCCCGGTCTCATGACAAGAGAAGCAACGGAACGGAATCTTAAAGAAATTGAGCGATTGGTTCCAAACCCTGGCTCCCCAGGCGATCGTCACCTCAGCAGGTAAGCCCAACTTTAGGTCAATTTCCACCATTACTTTGGCGTACCGGCGATCCATGCCAAAAAAATTTTGTTTGTCAAAACGAACAAACCTCCCAACAGAATTTGCAAGCCTTTTAATAACATCCTCAGTCCAAAGCTCTATGGGGAGGCCCAGAATGATCATCCATAAATGCCGGAGAGTTTGGACCTCACTGATGGGATTAAAATTCAAATGCCACCGTTTGATGAATAAGGAGCCTCTTTTAAATTCCCAGAACTCAGCCAGGATCTTCTCTACATGCACCGCCTCCGAGAACGTGAATAAAATCCACTGGTTTGATAGCAAATTGATTCTAGGAGCCATACCTGTGAGCGGAACCCAAAATTTATTTACCCATTCAGAGATTTCAAGCTTCGAAGCCGAAGTGTAGTCAAGTCGGCCAACTAATGCCCTCTCAGCAAGAATGTGAATCCTATCAAGGTTGTAATCTTCATCAATATCAAGTCTGCCAATCTCTTGCCTTGCCTTATAGGTTTTCAATAGGCATTTATTTCTAGCCCTCAACCCTCGACGATTTGAAATCTGAAAACCACCATCAGCAGAGCGGCCCGAGCAATCCCCCAAATCGAAAAAGGATTTCGACAGATTAGGGTTTGGAATTTGGCAGGACTCACCCATAATGGGCCCCAAAACCGAGCAAAGGAAATAATACACAACTGCCAGTAAACAGCAAGTGATACACGACAGCTGCCAATCGAAAAGTGAAAAAGGCAAAATGGCTGAAAGAAAACACAAAAGCCCCCCAAAATAGCCCGAAGATGGAAATATGCTAAAAGGGGAGAAGGCCCAAAGTGCTCAAAAAGCCATAACTATAGATAGAAAAACAATTTTTTGTAGAAAAAACCAATAAATCAAGCAGAAAAGTAGAAAGTAGACCTCCGACTAGAATGATTATTCCCACTTTTTTTAGCCTTGGCTGATACTAGGCCGATTCGTGGAATCAGCTTGACTCCAAGTCGTCGAAGGTCACAAGCTACAAATCAACCTTAAGAATCAGAAATTACTGCAAAATCTCGAGAAACCCTAGAAAAAACCCATCCTCTCTCCTTCCTGGAAATTCACCAACTTCCCATCCAACATCAAGTTATACAATAAGTCTGCTTAGACTTTAGTTGAGGAAAAAGTGAGTTTCACTTTTTTCCTCCAAAAAATGAAAAATTATTATCCATAAAGCGATGCATGAAATATTTTTCATGGGCATATTAATGGGATGCATGAACAATTCTCACAGTGGACGTAAGATTACATGTGTCATGTTCATGATTATAATTATAATGATGAATGCGTTTCTTTAAGTTGTAAGTCTAAGCCGACTCCCGAGTCAAAGCTATTGATTAAGGATGCACTAAATTTTGATATAAAAATGCCCTCCAGATCCGAGGAAAGTACAAAGGTGGAGACCATGTAAATCATACATCTCGAGTAATAAAACTTTGTCGCCTATGTGTATGAAAAGAGACCAACATGGATTAACCTGGGGGGCAATCCCAAACTAAACGGAATATTCTTTTCTTCGTATAACAAAACCACACGACATAAACTTTTGACTCTAACCTCATGTGAGCATTTTTGGGAAACGTTTCACGTGGCTTACAATACATAGCAAGTCATGACTTGGTATAATATTTAGAAAAAATCCATTTTCTAGTTTATTATCGAGTACTTTAAACAATAATATATATATATATATATATATATATATATATATATATATATATATATATATTTTGATTTAGGATCACATGGTTTTGACTTGAACATTGTCCTCATTAACGTAATAATTGAATTTTTTTAACATTAAATCTTTTTAATAATAATAATATGAATTGAATTTTTTTAACATTAAATCTTTTTAATAATAATAATATGAATTTATAATATGTGTACGTTTTTTAAAAATAAAATACTTATCTTAATACATTATGATAATTAGAATTAATAGTATTGAATCTAAATTATGAACCTAATATATTTAATTAAGTATACTCAAGTTTTGTGAACTTATTTTATTAATCATTTTCTTAAGGTTGGAAGGGACTATATGAATCGCTTTGCTATCATTTTTATTAATATGCACATAAATTTATGTATTTATTTTTCTAAGTTTTCATTTAGCACAAAGAAAGAACACTTTTTTTCACCTAGTTGTATTTACAACCTTTTTAGGACCACCACTCAAGAACATGGACCTCTTATTTGGTCTCATATTGAGGCGAGGGGAAAATCCAAGGGCAATTTAATCCAATCTTTCGTTTAAAACATAGATAATATATCAAAAACATAAAAAAAAACATATTGGAAGGTGAATTAATGTTTTGACGCGTTGTCTCCTAGATCTGCATGTGAATGTGAGAAAAATATCAACTCACTGAGGGCGACTTTGGGGGAAAGTCAACGAGTTGGGTGCAATTGTCACCAACACTCAACTCCTTCTGTTTAGGCCAACGCCTAAACAAAAGCCAAGGGAGGTAGACTGTTGTGGAAAAAAAATGCACAAGGGTGCATCCCTCCACCTAGTAAGGGGCTAGGCCTTGTAGGTTGTAGCAAGGCCTCAATCCTTGGATCCCCTGGTGGTGATTGGTTTTCCTCCAAATGATACCGCAAGAGATTGTTAGTGGAATTCACATAAAATAAAGAAAATTTAACCAAAATGCATCAAAAGGAAATGGGGGGGAGAATGCGAACTTCGACAACAACCAAATGTATGCAAAACCACTTTGTATTTCCCAATGGTCAAGCTGTACAACACTTAGGATGTGTGAGGTTCAAGGGAGGCAAGAGTTTTTCTCCATATACTAAGTGGGTGATAGAACAATGGAGAGAAACTCTTACCCCTTGGAGGAAGGTGTAAAAGGAGCTTGGGAATGCTTACAAAGGTAGGAAGAGGTGGGCTATGAGGAAGCTCCAACACAAATCCATGAACATAACTTTGCTATTCTTTCTCTTTACAAAATGCATGTTAATGGCTTCCTTCTATAAGCTAAGAGGTGGCCAAGAAACAACTAGATACAAATGTGAACTAATACACTCCATGAACTAGTTCCAAGGTACACCAAGGGGGCTATTTAATGCCACCAAGTGTGTAAGGAGACAAATTCAGATTGTTGGAGGTGATGGAGCCTTCAATGCACCGCAAGAGGTAATTGGTTCCACTATTTTGACAATATTGCGGCTATCGAAGGAAAATCCACCCAAGTATCGCGTGGGCATTGAACTGATAACATGCGCTATAACACAGGTTAACAACGGTTCAACCACGCGACCTCCTCTTTTGACTGGTCTTGGGCACTTTTGGAATTATGTTGTCTTTTGGATTTGTTGAGGATGCCTTTGGTGAACTGCATTATTTATGTTGATGATGCCTTACTACAAGAATCGTCAAAATGTCAGATATGTTCGAGATTTAGGCGTTAACAGATGCCCCCTAATGTATGAGGTATAGAAGGTATTGTAGAGCCGATAATGCATCCTTGTTTCTTATGTTTCTCTCTTGTTTTGTGGGACAAAGCATATGTGGACGATAGGGGCCTCCAATGGGGGAAGAATGTGTTGCTGACGACTGTTCGAGCTATGGGAAGGGTAGCTAAGCCCGAAGCACAAGAGGACGAACCTCCGGTACCCCCATATATGAACAAATCCTGGATATATCTCACACGTTCAGCCGGTATCAGAGGGATATCTCCTCAACCAACCTCCCGTGACCTCATGCTTAACTCTGGTTTGAGTAGAGCTTTCCTGAGAACACCAATCTATACCATGGATTCCTCCACTCCCTGGTCAGACACCTAATGTTTCATTCAGTAGTCTTGGATTGTTAACTCACAATGATCTATTCCAAGACTCTAAACCTATGCTAGTTGGTGTACCCTATAAATAAAATAAGTCTAATCAATTTTATGATTAAGCATTAATTTTAGTGGCTGTGATTACTCAAGGGATATGGTCGTGAAACTAGTGATGTGTAGACTCAATAATATGCACCATCGTCCAATCCTAGACTCAACTATCCAATAAAACAATGTCACTAATATGCAAAATCAACCAACAATTCCGAAATAAATATGCAAACTTGTATCCTTTCAATGCATAAGCAGAACCTAAAATGAAGGCACCAAGCACTCAATGCAAAATGCAGTACATGGAAATATAATATTTTTGTATTTTCTCTTATAAACAGAAAGGAAAATGCAAAAACTAAATGAATATTTTTGTATTTTTCCAATATATATGGAATGAAAAAATGCAAGCAAAATCCTACTATTCAGTCACTGAAGTGCCGAGAAGATCACTAAGACAACTCAGCAGATCCTAAATAGCAAGACTTAGCCAAAAGGAAGAAACCAAGAGGTTAAAACCAAAGATGGTGAAAAACCAAGAAGGCTCAACCAAGAGAAACGAAGAGATCTGGTCACAACCAAGGCATGAAACAGTCAAGAAAGAGGCCAACAAAGACTCAAGAATCAACAAAACTCACCCAGCAACAACCAATAGCCATAAACCAACAAAAGCCGGAGTTACATGCTATTATCGAAGGAATACCTATGGGTACCCGCGAGCAGTAGTGTAAACAGAGGCGGGTGTATGCGGGCAGAACTACACTAGCCCACGGGTGAGAAATAGCAAATGGTCAAACAGAGAGTCCAGAGGCTCAGAAAAAGCAAGTTTCCTACAGTGTATCTTAATGGCCAATCAATGACACAGAGCTTCGATAAACAACAACTCTAAATATGGACTAATGCTCAAACAATTTCCCAAACATGGATTTTTTCCCCAGCGGAGTCGCCATTTCTGTATTGGAGAAAACTCACTATGGCTTGGGAATACCACAACAGACAGATGACTACCAGAAATCTACTCAATTCTCAAAACAATGCTATTATAAACGACAATGTTAAAACAATGGAGAAATGTAACCAACCTCGATCCAACGTTTGATGTAGATCCCCGTTGGAGCTTTCAATCCGCGCACGTCCAAGCACTTATAATATGCAAATTAGTCTTGACAACAAATATCTAACAAGTACATGTGATATATAAATAACATTAACATCATCAATAACAATGGTCCATAATATCATAAGCAAATGCAACCCAATGTATAATAAATGACATTCACACCATGAATGGACGAGAACATGAGTATTTCTATTAATGAACAAGAAGAAGTACAAAGTGATGCGACCTCTTGCCGGCAACCAATCTGAACCAAGATCTAGATCAATCCACTTGTGCCTCCACCACTTCAATCCTCCATGAATGAAAAACTCAAACTAGAAAGGAGTTTGGAAGGTAAACATAACTGGTTCACAACTACAAGGATCAATGAGTGCAAACTCAAGATAGGGCAAAAATCCACAAGAGTGCCTTTACTATTCTCTTCCTCCTCCCATCCATAAGCCATATGTGCTCAATATATAGTCCTCTCAAAGGTAGGTGAAAGGACTCATTGAGACGTTACTTGGGCAGATGGAGAGCCAAAGGTCACCCAATGACCGCTTTTTGGGAGTAAAAAGTAATAAAATAATGGTTTTTACCATTTTACTTGATACCCGCGGGCTATAGGGATGAAACTCGCGGGTACGCATGCTATAGTGATGAAACATGCGGGTAGGAACAAAAATAGGATAAACTAGTATCACTGAAGGATGAAAATGGATCTGAGTCACTGAAATGGATCCTACAAGCCAAAGAATGTTGATGCTCATAGGGTGGAAGATTTCTGTGTAACATCTCCTTCCCATAGCTAGAATTCATTGAAAGAAAAGAATATTTTGTGCATGGATTTAGGGCTTGCATTATGCTTCCGATTATGTACTCACCTCATGCATTCACCTAACCGTCCATGATAAAATTAACGGTAGAACTAGGTAAAAATTTTAGCAACTTGTGTGTAAGTTAGAGACGTGTTTCGGCGTCGTTAAGCGTGGCAGCTGTCGTTATTTTCCAGCACTGTATCCCATGGGTATTGTCTTCCACGCACTTATCGATATATCGAGCTCCTTCACGTACCCACCAAGTACCATAATCCGTACTTGGTGTATATCAAAGGGTGTATCACGTACTCGGTAGTATATCGAAAGGTCTCTTTCCGAATGGTTGTGCATTAGACAGCACCACTACGGATTTGAGCTCCCACATACCTTGCATATATTGGGAGACACCACTAGGATTCCTAAAACCAACTGAGTTAACCATTTGGACATCTTGGCAAAGCAATACACCGAGAACAGCACTCGGAGAGATTAGCACGCACGTACTGTCTAGGTAATCGGGTATGCAGGCAAGGGTACGGTCCCAATCCTCCTTGTCGCGTCATATTGTTGGACCCTACAGTATATCGTGGCTTGCGATGCCTTGATAATCCCGTGAGGTTCCAGATTTTTGAATCCACTCTGTCACATAAGACTGCTTGTTGCCTTAGTTTGAGTAGGTTTTTCTAAACTGCTTTTCTTTTAGCATACCCTTAGGAGAAATGTTGTTTTAGCCATCTTGGCTGATCATCCTGACGCTCTGGTGGATTTTCCCTGGAGAAGATCCCGTAGGATCTTAAACTTATCACCCAAATATCCCCTTAATTCGGAGGTTATTTCGAGGGTAAGAATGGATCAGTGTAACACGGTCATAGTTACTGAAGTGGAAAACCCCACTCTGAATGTTGGAGGACTTTTGTTTCCACAAACTCCTCCGGATTCACCTACCTCTCATCTCCCGCAGGATGAAGGAGCACAAACCCCCGCTTCACAAGACCTTTCTCCCGTCATCCCGGGAGAACTTGGATCGTTGGATAAACCGACCCTAGGACAACCCTACAGCAGCTGTTGGCCCTTCAGCAGCTTACTGGACATCTTCTACAGACCACCTAGTGGCTCATTTTTCCATCTCATGCCCACCTAACTGGACTACTCCAGAGCTCTCTAGACCTTACTACAAGCCTGACCCCGCCGATATTTTCAGCCCTATCCATGAACATGTGGAACAGTTACGTATTAGGGGTGATGACCTTCGAAGACAGAGTCTCGAGCAAAGCTCTAAAGAGTTTTGAAATCGACACTTCCAAATAAGATTCAACGACAGACCCATCCTGGTTCATCTGATATCTTTTGGATCACCAGAACAATCTTCCCACCACGAGACCACTAATAAGACTGGTCAACCCTCGCAAGAGTCCAGTCCTGCACCTCAAGTGAACCAATCGGTCGAAGGACAATAGTCCAACACACCTGTTACTACCACAGTTACTTTACCAGTTCCTCCCCCACCTCAAAATTCGAGGGGAGGGTATTCCATTCCCCCGGATTATCTTATTGGTAATGTTATTACTACGGTAGCTAGTCAACAACCTACGGTGGTTCAACCTTTGAATAGTGGTCAACCTGTTGTGGCTGGGGGGCAACCCTCGTTTCCTAACCAGAACATAAGCGGTGGAATCCCCAACGGACCTTCCATTGGACCTTCCCAACCTGCTAGACCACCCACCATGGGATTATCTCATGTTGGGGGGACGTCCAATGTAACTCAACCCTCATGGATTCAAGCGTATCCAGGTTCTGTTAACCTTGCGCCAGGCCAATCTAATCCCGGAAACGCACCATACGGGATACCTTATCCCGGGAATCCATACACTCTATGGGGGCAACAACCTGTGTTGCAACACGGTCCCCAACTGACTATCCCTCAAGTACCACCACCCCCGATTGGCCCCCCCCACCTCCTGCTGGAGACGGCGAGCCCCCACCTAACCTTGGTGGAGGTCCACCTCATTTTACCAACAATATCCCTCACCCTTCCGGCAATGGCGGGAATGGTCCACCACCCCCTCTCGGTGGAGGTGACGGGGGACCACCCTATCATGGTGGAGGAGGACATTTCCCTTTGGGTGGCAGAGGTGGTCCACCACCCCCTCCAGGCAGAGGCGGTGGACGACCTAATTACTATGGTGGTGGCGGTGGTGGTGGAGACCCTCATCCTTCCAGCGGCAGAGGTGGTGGGGGCCCCCATCCTTCTGGCGGTGGAAGTGGTCCACCACCCCCTCCAGGCGGAGGCAGTGGTGGGCTTCCTTATTACGATTATGGACCCCCACCTCCTCCCGGTGGTGGAGGCGGAACTCCACCCCCTCCCGGAGGTGGAGGTGGACCCCCACCTTATTGGAATGGACCACCTTATGGTGGCGGACCCCCTTACGGTCCGGGCGGTACACCCCCCTACGGCCAGTTTCCTCCTGGTACACCTTATGGTCAGTTTGGTCCATACACGCCTTATCCGTATTATCAATACGCGTAGCCTAACCCACAGCTACCCTTCCTGGCTACTTTGGACCTGCTTGACCTATCCCGTTTAACCAACGATCCTATTTACCATGGATCTAACTGGCCACCGATTCTGGTGAAACTTCCGTCTGATATCCCCAAATTTGACGGCAAGCCGGGTGAAGACCCTAAAAACCACGTGATGACATACCACTTATGGTGTTCATCTAATTCCTTAATGGACGATTCAATTCGTCTTAGATTGTTTCAAAGGACTCTCACCAGTTCGGCTGCCAAGTGGTGATAGAAGCTAATGATCATATGTCATTTCCTTAGCCGACTACCACCACCACAACATTGTGCATTCCATCTCCTCTTCATCTTCATATTATAATGTTTGAGTTTAAATTATAAACATGTTCTACTTAATTAAATATAATTTAGTTGGTTTTCCTTTTAATCTTTTGCTTATCTTTTACATCATTTTCTTCATCAATTTTATTATACCTTTTTCACTAAATCAAACAACCCATCAAAATAGTAATTAAATATTTAAAATATATATATATAATAAATTAACGAATAAATAAATAACTACAAACTAAACATTTACACAGTAAAACATGTGTGAGATTAACCTCACAATAAGTGCATTATAAAAACATGTAGAAAAGATCAAAGGTTTGCTTGCAGCAAATATTCAGAAACCAAAAAACTCTTATATTTGACACTACTTAGAAACAACAAAATTCTGAAACCACAAAATGCTTATATTTGAAACTACTTAGAAACAAGAAAATTCTTATATTCAGAAATAATAAAATTCTGAAACCACAAAACGCTTATATTTGAAACTACTTAGAAACAACAAAATTCTTATATTCAGAAATAATGTGGATATGTTATACTTAGGCACCCTTTAAGTATAAGTTATTGGAAAGGCTTTTAATCAGAGGCATAAACTCAAGGTTTTATACACAAACACATCTGAATTAATTAAAATTTATTTAATTGTTGTGGTATATAAAATTATTTAATGGTGTATCTTAAATGTTTTATGTTTTGGATTGTTTCAATCTTTGTTTGAATTTTTTGTTTCGCTTATTGAATGGTAGTGAGCCTAATCGAGAGATAACAAGATTTATTGATTATTTTTATTCATTAGGTACTGTTGATTATCTAGATTTTGTATCGCTTTCTGATTTTATACCCCTACAACTATTACCATCACCACTACTACTACTATTTCTCTAAAACTCCTCACTTTTTATGACAATTTTTCCAACCAGAATCTTGCTAAAATTGTTGAAATTGCAAATATATATCATTGGAATTATATAATATGGGTGTCTACGGGTTTTTGAGGCCTTTGAATTTTTTTTTGCAATAAAAATCCAATTTGAACAATGAAAAACAATGATGTCGTCAGATTTGGACAAAAGCAACCAAAAAAATTCAAAACGTAGAATGATTATCCAACTCCTTATTTAATTGTTGTGGTATGTTGGGAAGGTTACTAATGTGAACACAATACCAGGTTTTATTCCAAAGTTTTATTAAAAAATATTTTAATTAATTAAAATATATTTGATTTTTAAAATGGTATAATGTAATTAAAAAATAAAGTGAAGAGAGGCTACAATTTTACTTTGAGAAGCAGGAGCCATATAAAAGAGAAAGCTAGGAATGTGAGACAACACTCTTCCCTCTTGGAGCCTTGAGGCAAAAGTTATCATCTCATTTATATATTTGAAGTGGGAAAGGGAGTTGGAAAATAAGTTTAGGAGGTTATGTTGTTTAATTAAATGAGGTGTATTATGTATGGTTTATAAACAATAGATGATTCATTTAACATGTTATGTTGTTTCTCACATTTGTATGTGAATGGTAGTTATATATTTAGTGTTGAATAAAAGGAGTTTTGTATGGATTAATTCTTAATGGATGTATGGTGAGATGATGTGATGGAGGGGTGATGATATATAACAAAAATATCATAAGGAATTTTGGATTAAGAGGGAATTGAAGGTCATCATTATGATTTAAGAAAATTTTGTAGGTCATTGGTACAATTCAATCAGAGGCCGAAAATCACTAGGATGGATGAGATCAATATGTCACAATGCATGAAAAACATTGAATACTTTCATGAGTGTTGTGATTGATGATCATTGTTTAATCCAAATGATTACAAATCACTCTTTATCTTTTATTTTAATTGTTTTAATCTTTTATTGCTAACATTTATTGGGATGAATAACAACAAATCACTCAGCAGTCATAAAAAAATGATATCAAACATCAAACCAATCATAGCTATCTATATAATTACAAATGATAAAGCAATATGTGAAACAAGTCTTCTATGAATCTACATCCCATCAACATTGTCTTTGCAGTATCGTGTAGTCTTTTGCACTTGTCTATGTGTGTAGGATATATCTAAAATTGCACCCTTCTTAGCAAAATATCTCGACATAACTTTATTGATTCTTATACTTCGTCCTGATCAATTTTCTAAGCATAATTTAAGAGTGCTATAAGGGTTTTAGGGTTGAGGTTCTCTAAATTAGGAAAGCATTGAAAACACATTGAATTAAGGAGAATTTGGAATAGTTGTTTTGTTGTTTCTCATGGGAAGAATTTTAAATGTAGCTTTTGGATAATCCTTATATGCGGCATCCATTTAGGTGTGAATGTACATTCCAGTTAAAGATATATTTTTTGGATTAAGTCTACATGTCAACAATATGAGTCCCTTTCTTGCCTTTTTATCTATTGCAAGGAAAATAAATACAATGTAGTTTTCCTTTTAGAGAAACCCCTCTATATGTCCATCAAAATGTGTTCTCTTTTGCCCCTCCATCTATTATTGATGTAGGAGCATAGAGCCGAGTCTGGGTGCATGGATATCGGTCGTTGTTGCAGGAAATATTCGGGAGTTCTTAGGTGCAATCATAGTCACCCACAAGAGAGTTTGGGCACCAGTTCAACAACCCTTAGGAATTTGGGTGCCATCAAATGATTGGTACATAAGTTTGGATGCAGTGCAGCCATCCACAGAGAGTGAGGAAAAAAGATCTTAGTCGTCCCTTAAGATATCAGAGGAAGCATCACCATCGTTCGATGAGTTGAATGGGGTTGATCTCAGTTCTTAGATCACCCAGGGAGAAGTTGATTATGAGTTGTGTAAATGGTGCATTAGAGGCAAATTCCTATGTAGAAGTACCGATGGAGTGGGACCCAGAGTGTATCAAAGTTAGTGGTTGAAGGATGTCGAAATGAAGGCCTAAATCATCGGAGGTGAGCTTTGAAGGAGGAATCATGACAATGCATCAGGGGAGAAATACCAGGGGTTGGGGAAGTATGCCTCAGAAGGAAGTATGAGGGAGAAGTGTGACAAGATACATGTTGACATATCGGATTCCACCTTTCAACGTCTACAAGAGAGCATCATAGAGAGAGGTCCAATGGATGAGGTACGATGGACCAATTGGAACATGCATTTCGGAGTAGGAATTTCAAAGGTTACTATGAGTGTGCATGGAGGAAAGCTCGCCAAGAGAAGTCTGACATGTGTATCGAAGGAGGGATTTTGAGAATCAACCTGAGAGGGCATAAGTGAAGGCCCGATAGAAGGGGTTTTGATAGAGCACACCATCTATGAATTTCTAAAAAGGAGAAGCATCAACAACTATTGGATTGAAGACTCGATAGAGAGGTCTGATGTAGTGGATTTGATGGTGCAGAGAAGGTGCATGATAGAGAGGTGTCGATAGAGAAAAGGAAACCATTAGATGGCTGATAGGTGGAGGAATTATAGTCTGTGAAGGGATTGCAAGGTAACAGTGGTTCTGGTCGAGTAGAGAAGGCCAAAGAAAGGGCACGAAGGAACGGGAGGGCTCTAGAAGAAGATTTAATGGAAAATTTAATGCTGCCAGGTACAAGATTGAATGTAGGTCTAGGAAGGACGCCACTTGTAGGTTCGAGGTCAATTCCTGGTGAATATCGAGGATTCACCATGGATGTAAATGCATGGGGATAGTAAATCATGGAGCTAATAGAGTTGGTGCGCAACAAGGAAGCTTCGATAGGAATCTAGATGGTAGAAGCTTCATGAAGAAGCCAAGAAAGGAAAAAAAGGAAGTCTCTAGATAAGTAGAAAAGGAAAAATGAGGAAAAAATCTAGATGGGAGTATGTGAAAGAGAGAGAAGAAGCTCCAGACATGAGTAAAGGACAAGAGACCCAGTTACAACAATGGCTAGAGAAGGAAGAATGTAGCAGGAAGACTACATAGAGGAGAAAATACAACAAAAAGGAAGACAAAACCCATGTGTTGTTAGGGAAAGTGTTCCTATGGATGGGGTGAGGCCACCAACGTATTGGGGTGAAGGACATACATCTGAAGTTCTACAAATACAACAATTAATCAAAAGGTTTAGGGTTTCAGAGGATGTGTACCTTACAATAGAAGGTTGATCCAAGCCTCTCCTAGAGTCCTCCTCTTGCTCTCCAATCAAGGAAACTGTAAAACCACTTGAAGACCTTCCTCAAACCAATTTGACTACAAATATAATATTGATATTCAAAAGAACATAAAATGTTGATCTAATAAACATCAATAAGTTATCAAAATTGAGATATATATGCACACAGTTATTTGGAAGGAGAAGAATGTCTAATATTTATTAATGAATGAAGAAAGTACATAGTTATACCTTCCTTCAATCAAGGAACCTCATGAAACCGTCAATTCTGAATCTCCTGCTTCTCTCCTCTAAGAATCCCAACCTCCAAGCAATGTGTTAAGGTTAGATGGAAACTAGGGAACAAGTGAGGGGGATGAGAATCAAAATTTATCTAGCATAACATTACAATGGGCTCAATCCTCTTTCATGGTCCTCTCTCCCTCTCTTATATAGAAAAGGAAGAAGATAGGGTCGAGGAGGAAGTAGTTACAATTGAGGAGATGGTTCCAAAACCACCCAAACCACCCCTTTGTATTTTATGAGGTACACGTTGGTGAACAAGGGAGTAAGGGCGTGTAACATGCATGTGAGCCATGTGACACCTACATGTGGGTGAAAAAAATGAGGAAAAACTGCCTTTTCCCCACTTGCATGAATTATCATATAGTGTTTATCACTCCTACACATTCATATTGGCTAGTGTGAATGACATGAAAATTTCTCAATGCATCCTTTTGATATTTAAAAGTAGATGAGGTGAAGCACATGTTGTGAAGCAATCTTTTGGTATCTAGACCAACAATGGAGACATTGAAAGGAATGGAAATTGGAGTTTGATTTTGTGCCTTCCATTTCATTGTCATTTTCTATAAATTATCAAAGGTAGGGATTGGGTAGCATGTCCAATAGAAGCTTGATACAAATATCCTTTGAAAAATAAAGGGAAACTTATTAGTGCTAGTTGTGACATGCAACTCACGTGTTTCTTGGCTAATAGGAGAAAAAATATCATTAACCCAAAATTGGAGCCATGTTGACATTGCATTCCAATCCCTGCCATTGCATGGTTAACAACTAAGGTAGTTAATTTCAATCTTGTCCCTCACTCTTGAAAAATAATTGAACCTAGACCAAATTGTCAAGGAAAATCCTACACTAATAAGGCTATGCCTATTACACATGAGTAATGTCATTGAAAACATATAAAAATAAATAAATGATAAAGAGCATAAAACAACCATTATTTGAATTGAAAATTTTATGTCAGAAACCTTTGTGCACAGATCTCCATAATTTGTAATGGAGAAACCCAATTTTCCTTCACCACTTTCATCATTGGCTATACTTTACTCTTGATCAAAGCGCCGACTCAACAATGACAACAAGGGCACATAGAACCACTAAAATTCTTCATGAGTGTAAACAAATTTTTCAAAAATTTCTTCAGAGGCAACAATGGCAATAAGGACATGTAGAACTACTAAAATTCTTCATGAGTGTAAACACATTTTTTAAAAATTTCTTCAGAGGAAACAATGGCTCAATATTAGAATGCAAAGGCTCAAAAATAGGTCAAATGACATTGCATTTTAAATTAAAGAAAGTATGGAATATATATTTTAGACTGAGAAATAAGAATTCATCGCCATTTTTATTGAGTACAAGCTCCAAATGTATACTATCACACCAATATCTGCACTAGATCCTCAGTTATAGAGCTAGGCAATGTAATGTAGGCCCACTTGAAGGAAGGGACATGCAAAGGAAGAAAGTGTGAGAGCCAACTTCACAAACACTAGTGGTAAATACCAACCCATTGTGATGAAAAACTAAGCAAGTCCTTCCCTCAAATGATACCTAAAAATAACACTTGGAACTACGTTCTCCCTATTCTTCCTCATTTAAAGAATTTCCTTTTCTTTGGATATTCACTTGGTTTGAGATTTGGTCAAAAATGCTAAGAAATTATTGATTTCAATGTGATTCATTTTGTGATGACTTGGCAATTCATTAGTCATTTTGAGGTCTAAAATGGACTTCCTAAAGAAAACAATAAAATAATAGTTAAAATAATAAAATAAGAGTTATTAATTTTGGAGGAAAAGAGAGAAAACTAATTTGTTTTCGTATTTTCAACCTATCTCCCTATGGTTTTACTCAAATTTTGTTCGGGAGCACTTGTTGGATGCAAAATTAAATTCTTCATCCAACAAGTGCTCCCGCTCAAAATTTGAGTAAAATTTCAAGGAGATAAGTTGAATATATGGATTAAAAAGTAGTTTTTTTATGACAAATATGCCAACACAATGATTATCATTGACTCATTTTCTTGAAATTATACTCTTCTTGAATTCCATTTCATCAATGGCTCTTTTTTTATGAGGCTCACTTTAGACCCCAAATTGACTCTAATGAACCCATGCTCTGACTCATGGTTAGGAAAACCCAACAAAGATAGAGAGATACGTTGCAATTTTTTTGAGTAGATGTGTACATATTTGTACTTTGGTTGTGAAGGGTTTTCCATATAATGTGTAGAATTACAGATGAATTTGGACTTAGGTCTATAGGTTTATATGGTTCACCCAACAATTCTTGTTCACAGGTTTTGGGAGGTCATGAGTTCAAGACCAAAAATCTATGTTGAGGTTTCTTGGTCTCAATGAAAGGTATGGCCCTAATAGTGAGTCGTCCATTCTATTACTCCCAAGTCGGTGGAAAAGGGTTTATTCCTATCCCCTAGTGCCCTAACATATACCCTCCTCCATTGATGAGAAAAAAGTGGTAGATGAATCCTAGAATTGGTGTGAACAATAGTATTATAGGATTGCATGTGTGTTTGAATGGGAATTTGTAGTGGGTGCTACATGAATCCACATTAGTATGAATTGGGAGAGAAGTTTCCACTATGCCATCATTGACTTGCATATCTAGCTTGTATCTTGGAAATTTATATTGTCAATATGTAAGAGAACTATCCTTGTCCTAGTCAATGCATAGCCTTGTTTTAGAAATGATATTTATTTATTTTTATATGAGAAGTATGACTTATAGTGCCTATTTGGCTAAGATGCTATGCCATGAGGAGTGTATCTATGTCATTAAAGTTACCAAGACTTGCACTTGACTGCATATACAATCACTCGATGGATGGTTTGAACCCATGTCTCCATATTAATATAAACTTGATTACTTGTTGTCTGTCATTAGAATACACTCCCATAAACAAAGAACACCTATAACTAAGTAACATTTTTTTTAATAGTAAAACCTATCATAACTTAGTTGTCAAACTTGTAGTGAGGACAACCATCATTGGCTACTATTTGCAAATGTGAGTTGACTCATCACCATTATTCAAGGAAAACCATGCTTCTTGAAATAACCCCTCAATGGTCCATAAGGAAGCAAACTTCCACACATACCAGATGCCTGTTGATCTTGAGCCATTAACCTATTTCTTTATATTTAAGAAAGATAAATTCTTAACTAATCAAAAATAGTTTTAGATCTTAATAGAAAACCAACTAAATACATTTTATGATAACCATTCCATAAACTTTCAACAAACAACTAAATAACATTTTATGATAAGGAATATATTATTTTTAATTTATCTATTGTATTTCACAAATAAGTTAAAAAAGAATCCACATATATACTTTAACAAATTTACTTTTAAAAGCACTCCGTCTCATGTTCATAGTTCTAACTACAATGATTAAGGATGCACTAAGTCAAAGCTATTGATTAAGGATGCACTAAGTCTAGATCCGAGGAAAGTACAAAGGAGGAGACCGTGTAAATTATAATTGTTGAGTAATAAAACTTTGTCGCCTATGTGTACGAAAAAAGACCAACATCTCCTTTAAACAACTCTAAAAAAAATTATATATAATTAAACATTAAATGAGATATCGAATTGATTATCCAATATTTTAAACAATTAAATTTATGATATTATATATGCCATTTTTTTAATATTATTGATCAACGATTTAGGATCACATGGTTTTGACTTAAACATTGTCCTCAATAACATAATAATTGATTTTTTAATATTAAAAAAATTAATAATACTAATGTAAAATTTATAATATGTTTATTTTTTAAAATAAAATATTGATATTAATACATTATGATAATTAGAATTAATAGTATTGAATCTGAATTATGAAGATAATATATTTAAAAAATATACTCAAGTTCTGTGAATTTATTTTATTAGTCATTTTATTTAGGCTAGCAGGGAATATATGAATTGCTTTGTTGTTATTTCTATAAATATGTATATAAATTCATCCATTTGTTTTTTTAAGTTTTCATTTAAAACAAAGAAAGAACATTTTTTCTCACCTAGTTGTATTTATAACACTATTTTGACCATCAATCAAGAACTTGGACGTCTTATTTTGTCTCATATCGAGGTGAGGGGAAAATCCAAGGGCAATTTAATCCAAACTTTCATTTAAAACATATATAACATATCAAAAACATATTGGAAGGTGAATTAATGTTAAGGAGTCTTCCCGCCTAGATCTGCACGTGAATGTGAGAAAAATCTCAACTCACTTAGAGCATCCTTAAGGGAAAGTCAACGAGCTAGGTTCAATTGTCACCACAACACTCAACTCCTTCTGTTTAGGCCAACTCCTAAACAAAATCCAAGGGAGGTAGACCCTATAAAATCTATGGATGGTCGCTTTAGAAAAAGTGACTTGGGAGTTCAAAAAAAGGAAAGTTAGGAAACTAATCTAGTAGTATATCTAATAGAGAAATCAATCTTCCCATTACTAAGTAGATCAAAACTTCACATGCATATCATGGAGATCAGTGCTTTAACCATTGGGAAAAAAAGATATAATTGTGAAATCATAAATACCTGCAAACTAGACCAATGGATTAATTACCAACATAAAAAATTGTTATCTAATTACTAAAATGTGGAAGCAGAGTCGAATTGTGATTTCACTAGAATGAGGATTGACTTGCTTGTTAATTATTAAGGGGAGAGGGGATTTTCTGACATATAGAAGGTATGCCATTACCTAGTAGAGTCCTTCAATTGTAGAATTTTCTCACAAATGGTAATTCTATGGATAAGGTTCAGTGGCCACTGATGATGAATAATCAGTTAACTAAGGTAGAACTGAGCATAACTGAATCATGTGGGAACCAAAATAGGGGAGGAGACTCCAGAGGGATGCATAAGTAGTTGTCAGTGGTCAAAGAGGGCACTCCTATACTCAGTAGCAGTCAAACTAGGAGCTGCAGTCAGTTAATTCAGCAATCAAGGGGACAAGGCTCCCCAAATCATGGAACCGATTTTGTATTCGACTAAATATGTGCATGAGGGTGCATTGGAACTCCAGTGATGTAAACAAGGTGCTCTGAGTGGATAGGAGGGCTAATGATGACCAAAAACAAGCTCTAGGCAGCCCAAAATAGGGACTAGGTGCTCGGAGACTCAACTGCCAATGCATGGATGCATGGAGTGCTGCATGGAATGCATGCAAAGCATGCAAGACCAAAATAATATGGTGAGAATATTCCAACATACCTTGCAAAGTGAATAAACCATGATAAAAACAAACATTCGAAGTAGAGAAAATCATTGCAAACTAGGTCTATTGCATCAACCACTGCTTCAACGCGAGTGATGGAGTGATGGTCTGAGTGAAGCAGAAAGGCAAAAAAAAAAAGCATAAAAGCTAATAATCATATGTCATTTCCTTAGCCAACTACCACCACCACAACATTGTGCAATCCATCTCCTCTTCATCTTCGTATTATCATGTTTGAGTTTAAATTATAAACATGTTCTACTTAATTAGATATAATTTAGTTGATTTTTCCTTTAATCTTTTGCTTATTCTTTACATCATTTTCTTAATCAATTTTATTATACATTTTTCACTAAATCAACCAACCCATCAAAATAATAATTAAATATATATATATATATATATATATATATATATAATTAATAATAAATTAATAAATAACTACAAACTAAACATTTACACAGTGAAACATGTGTGAGCTTAGCCTCACAATAAGTGCATTATAAAAACATATAAAAAGATCAAAGCTTTGCTTGCAGCAAATATTCAGAAACCATAAAACGCTTATATTTGAAACTACTTAGAAACAACCAAATTCTGAAACCACAAAACGTTTATATTTGAAACTACTTAGAAACAACAAAATTCTTATATTCAGAAATAATGTGGATATGTCATACTTAGGCAACATTTAAGTATAAGTTAAATTCTTATATTCAGAAATAATGTGGATATGTTATACTTAGGCACCATTTAAGTATAAGTTATTGGAAAGGCTTTTAATAGGCATAAGCTCAAGGTTTTATATACACAAACACATATGGATTAATTAAAATTTATTTAATTGTTATGGTATACAAAATTATTTAAGGGTGTATGTTACATGTTTTATGGATTGTTTTAATTTTTAATTTTTTTTGAATTTTTTCATTCATTTATTGAATGGTAGTGAGATTAATTAAGCGATAACAAAATTGATTGATTATTTCTATTCATTAGGTACCATTGATTATCTAAATTTTGCATCGCTTTCTGATTTCATATCCCTACTACTATTACCACCACCACCACTACTATTACTATTGCTCTAAAAATCCCCACTTTTTTCGACAATTTTTCTAGCTAGAATCTCACTAAAATTGTTGAAATTGAAAATATATATCGTTGGAATTATATAACATGGGTGTCTACGAGTTTTTGAGGCCTTTGAATTCTTTTTTGCAATAAAAATCCAATGAAAAACAATGATTTCAACAATGATGTCGTCAGATTTGAACAAAAGCAACCAAAAATATTCAAAACGTAGAACGATTAGCCAACTCCTTATTTAATTGTTGTGGTATGTTGAGAAGATTAATAATGTGAACACAATACCAGGTTTTATTCCAAAGTTTTATTAAAAAATATTTGAATTAATTAAAATATATTTGATTTTAAAAATGGTATGATGTAATTAAAAAATAATTTAAAGTGAAGAGAGTCTACGATTTGACTTTGAGAAGCAAGAGCCATATAAAAGAGACAACACTCTTCCCTCTTTGATCCTCGAGGCAAAAGCTATCATCTCATTTGGTGGTTACCTTTTTTTATTTATATCTAATAAATATATTTTTGAGGTGTATTATGTATGGTTCATAGACAATAGATGATTCATTTAACATGTTATGTTGTTTCTCACATTTGTATGTGAATGGTAGTCATATATATCAAATAATAGGATTTTTGTATGGATTAATTCTTGATAGATGATTCATTTAACATGTTATGTTGTTTCTCACATTTGCATGCGAATGGTAGTCATATATCTAGTGTTAAATAAAAGGAGTTTTGTATGGACTAATTCTTAATGGATGTATGGTGAGATGATGTGATGGAGGGGTGATGCTATATAACAAAAATATTACAAAGAATTTTGGATTAAGAGGGAATTGAAGGTTATCATTATGACTTAAGAAATTTTTGTAGGTTGTTGGTACAATTCAATTAGAGACCGAAAATCACTGGGATGGATGAGATCGATATGTCACAATGCATGAAAAACATTGAATACTTTCATGAGTGTTGTGATGGATGATCATTGTTTAATCCAAATGATTATAAATCACTCTTTATCTTTTATTTTAATTGTTTTAATATTTTATCGCTAACATTTATTGGGATGAATAACAACAAATCACTCAGTGGTCATAAAAAAAAAAATATCAAACATCAAACCAATCATAACTATCTATATAATTACAAATGATAAAGAAATATGTGAAAGAAATCTTCTATGAATCTACATCCCATCAACATTGTCTTTGTATCTTGTAGTCTTTTGCACTTGTTTATGTGTGTAGGATATATCCAAAATTGCACCCTTCTTAGCAAAATATCCCGACATAACTTTATTGATTCTTATACTTCTCCTAATCAATTTGCTAAGAATCATTTAAGAATGCTCTAAGGGTTTTAGGGTTGAGGTTCTCTAAATTAGGAAAACATTGAAAACACATTGAATTAAGGAGACTTTGAAAGAGTTGTTTTGTCGTTTCTCATGGGAAGAATTTTAAATGTAGCTTTTGGATAATCCTTATATGTGGCGTCCATTTAGGTGTGAATGTACATTCTAGTTAAAGATATATTTTTTGGATTAAGTCTACATGTCAACAATATGAGTCCCTTTCTTGCCTTTTTATCTATTGCAAGGAAAATAAATACAATGTAATTTTCCGTTTAGAGCAACCCCTCTATATGTCCATCAAAATGTGTTCTCTTTTTCCCCTCCATCTATTCTTGATGTAGGAGCATAGAGCTGATTCCAGGTGCATGGATACCAGTCGTTGTTGTAGGAAATATTCGGGAGTTCTTACGTGCAATCATAGTCACCCACAAGAGAGTTTGGGAACCAGTTCAACAACCCTTAGGAGTTTGGGTGCCATCAAATGATTGGTACATGATTTTGGATGCAGTGCAGCCATCCATAGAGAGTGAGGAAAAAAGATCTTAGTCATCCCTTAAGATATCAGAGGAAGCATCACCATCGTTCGATGAGTTGAATGAGGTTGATCTCAGTTGTTAGATCACCTAGGGAGAAGTTGATTATGAGTTGTGTAAATGGTGCATTAGAGGCAAATTCTGACGTAGAAGTATCGATGGAGTTGGACCCAAAGTGTATCAGAGGTAGCGGTTGAAGGCTGTTGGAATGAAGGCCTAAATCATCAGAGGTGAGGTTTGATGGAGGAATCATGACAATGTTGTAGCGACAGCTAGACTTCGTGTTTTCCACAAATGTTTAGTGGTTAGATTCTTTATTCAAAAAAAAAAATCGCGTAGAAGAGACGTGACAGTGTAGAATTACAGATGAGTTTGGACTTAGGTCTATAGGTTTATATGGTTCACCCAACATTTCTTGTTCACAGTTTTTGGGAGGTCATGAGTTCAAGACCAAAAATCTATTTTGAGGTTTCTTGCTCTCGATGAAAGGTATGACCCTAATAGTGAGTCTTCCATTCTATTACTCCCATGTAGGTTGAAAAGGGTTTAGTCCTATCCCCTAGTGCCCTAACATATACCCTCCTCCATTGATGGGAAAAAAGTGGTAGATGAATCCTATAATTGGTGTGAACAATAGTATTATAGGATTGCGTGTATGTTTGAATGGGAATTTGTAGTGGGTGCTACATGAATCCACATTAGTATGAATCGGGAGAGAAGTTTCCACTATGCCATCATTGAGTTGCATATGTAGCTTGTATCTTAGAAATTTATATTGTCAATATGTAAGAGAACTATCCTTGTCCTAGTCAATGCATAGCCTTGTTTTACAAATGACATTTATTTATTTTTATATGAGAAGTATGACTTATACTTCCTATTTGGCTAAGATGTTATGCGATGAGGAGTGTATCTATGTCATTAAAGTTACCAAGACTTGCACTTGACTGCATATACAATCACTCAATGGATGGTTTGCACCCATGTCTCCATATTAATATAAACTTGATTACTTGTTGTCTGACATTAGAATACACTCCCATATGTTGAATATTGTAACTTCTAAGAATATTATATTTGTACATTGTTATTCCGGAGATGTTTCATCCCTCCGAGGTGACTCTATTATGTATCCAGAGATGTTTATTCCTCCGATGGTTTGTGGTAACTAGGGTTATTAGACCCACCATGTGGGGGTTGGCCCTGAGTTTATATTTTAGGGGTTATTAGACTTCTCTAGGAGAGGTCGGCCCCATTAGGGATTTTTGGTCAGTTGGGAACTAGTATAAATAGAGGAGGAGAGCTCCTCATTTTACACACATCCATAACTCATAAAGTAGCACACTTGTGTCTGGGAGGTCTGCATGTGAGGTAGAGAAGAAGGACAAGTCTTGGAGCACATATTGTATTTTGGTTGATCATCTTATTGAGGAAAGCTTTGTTGGGTTTTCTACCCCATGAGGGTTTCCCAGGGTAAATTCTATGTCTATCTTGTGATTATGTTTCTTTCAGTTATCTTTCTAGTTTATTTGGTTTAAACTTAACATGGTATCAGAGCTAGTCTGAATAGAACATCTTTCACAAGGTGAATTTATATTTCTCTCTCTCTCCCAAAATTAGGGTTTCTGCAAAAGCTAGTATTTTTGGATTCTAGTTGCATGGTTGATTAACCATTCTAAAGATCTATATTTTGAGCCTTGGATCGAGGCTTTTGGTTGGGTAGAACTCCGGGAAAGTCAAACCCTAGTTTTACCAAAAGTGCGATAAACCAGAAATTATGTTGCAAATCCGGAAAAGTGAAAAGTTAAAGTTTTTGGGTAAGTACTACTCTATCTCCTATCTCTTGGACTCCCCCAAGAGAAGATGGCTCCAAACACTAAGCTTGAAGACAAGCTAGAAGGTATAGAGAATTTTCGGGCATGAAAATACATAATTGGTCTCATTCTTGAATAAAATGATCTTGCCCATTATATCAAGGATGAAGTTGCAGAACCTGAAGGAGATGAATCCAAAGAGAAGCATAGGAAGGATTTGATTAGGGAAAAGAGAATCATAGCTGATTCTATTAAAGACCACTTGATTCCCCAAGTGGCTTCCAAGAAGACTCCAAAGGAAATGTATGATGCCCTAGGAAGAATGTATGAAGGAAAGAACATCAATAGGAAGATGAACCTAAGAACTCAGTTAAAGAGTACCAAGATGCACAAAGGAGAATCCATTCAAGACTACTTCTCAAGGGTCTCCCAAATCAAGGAGAAACTAGATGCCATTGGTGATACTCTTGATGAAGATGAACTTGTGATGACGGCTCTAAATGGTCTCACTAGACCTTGGGAGTCATTTATTCAAACTATGTGTGCCAGAAAAGAAAGTATGAAATTTGATATAGTTTGGGAGGATTGTGTACAAGAAGATGCTAGGGTTGCAAACAGAGAAGCCTTGCTCAAAGAAGATGACCAATACTTGGCCACCCACACCAAGAGAAGAAGGAATCAATCCTACTCCAAAAGGGATAGTCACAAGGAGTCTCATTCTCCACTTAGATTTCAAAAGAAAAGAGGATCTAATCAAAGAAGAGATTACTCCCCATTCCAATGTTTTTCTTGTCACAAAATAGGACACATTGCTAGAGATTGTCCCCTAAAGAAGAAAAAGGGCTTTCATTACAAAAGACATCAAGCACATCTTGCAGAAGATGATAGTGAAGAAGAAGTGGAAGAGGAAGAAAGGCCTCACAATAAAAGACCTAGAAGAGAAGAAGAAGAAGAAGAAGAAGAAGAAAGGACCCTCTTCAAGAGAAGATCTAGGAGAAATGAAGAAGAAGATGCAGAAGAATATGTTCTATTCTCCGCACTCTCTGGATCTATAACTCCTGGAGAAGATACATGGCTTATTGACAGTGGTGCTTCAAAACACATGACAGGTCAGAAAAAGACTCTCTCAAGTCTTGAAGGAAAGACCTCTCCACAAAAGGTATCTCTAGGAGATAACTATCGATATCCCATCAAAGGAATTGGTGAAGCAAGCTACAAGCTTGATTATGGTACCTCCATGAAAATGAAAGAAATATTGTATGTACCAGGATTGAAGAAGAACTTGTTATCCATCTCAACATTGGATAAGAAAGGCTATAGGGTTGCATTCATTGATGGACAAGTATTAATGTGGTCCAAAGGAAAATCTATCAAGGATGCAATTATCATTGGTGAAGAAGAAGGAGGTTTGTACAAGCTTAAGGGCCATCTAGAAGCTGCACTTGTACATGAAACCATTAGCCCAAGTGAGCTATGGCATAGGAGACTTGCTCACATTAACTACAAGGCACTACCTTATGTAAGCAAGGTAGTTATAGGTTTGCCAGATTTAAAGATTGATCATGATGGCACATGCAAAGGATGTGCAAAAGGGAAGAATATCAAGAACCCTTTCCTAGGAGTGAAACAAAGACTAAAAGTTCCTTGGAGTTAAGACACTCTGATGTATGTGGACCAATGCCCTCCACATCTTTGAGTGGATATGAATACTATGTCACATTCATTGATGACTATTCAAGGAAAACTTGGATATTCTTTCTAAAAGGTAAGAATGAATTCTTTGGAAAATTCAAGGAGTTCAAGGCCTTAATAGAAAATCTCTCAGAAAAGAAAATCAAGATTCTCAGAACAGATAATGGCGGAGAATATACTTCAAAGGAATTTGAAGACTTTTGTAGAGAAGCTGGAATCAAGAGGGAACTAACCACTCCCTACAAACCCCAACAAAATGGGGTTGCTGAGAGAAATAATAGAAGTATCATGGAAGTTGTAAAGACTATGATACATGATCAAGATCTTCCCATGTATCTATGGGTTGAAGCAGCCAGGACAACTGTCTATGTACAAAATAAACTTTCTCATAGTGCTCTTGAATTTAAGACTCCAGAAGAAGTGTTCACAGGAAAGAAGCCTGAGGTAAGTCATCTCAAAATATTTGGATGTCCTGTGTATATTCACATTCCAAAATAAAAGAGAACCAAGTTGGATCCCTTTGGTAAGAAAGGAATATTTGTTGGATATTGTGAAACATCCAAAGCTTTCAGAATTTACATACCTGGTTTTCATCATATGGAAATAAGTAGAGATGTAACATTTGATGAAGAAGCAGATATCAAGAAATCTAGGAAGTGCCGACTTGAAGAAATCTATGAAGAAGATACACCTCCTAGAGTCACAGAAGCTGTTCCCATCCCTGAAGATAATACACCAGAAGACCATGACATGATAGAACCTCAAGAACCCCCCATTACAAATCTATCTAGAAAAAGAAGACTAGCATGGGCTAGAGACATTATTCAAGGAGTTGAAAAATATGGAGCTCCTGAAGGTTCCACTAGAGAAAGGAAGAAACCCAAGTTAGTATCCAACTATGTGGCCTTAATGTGTGATCTTGTGGATCATCAAACCACCATCTATGAGGAGGCAGCTCAGAAGAAAGAGTGGGTAGAAGCTATGATAGAAGAGTACCAGTCAATAATGAAAAATGATGTTTGGGATATAGTTCCCAAACCAAAGGATAAAAGTGTGGTTTCTTCCAAATGGATATTCAAGATAAAACATGCTGCAGATGGTAGCATTGAAAAATATAAGGCAAGATTTGTAGCCAGAGGATTCTCTCAAAAGGAGGGAATAGACTATGAAGAAACATTTGCACCAGTGGCTAGGTACACATCAATTAGAACTATCATGGCACTTGCATCTATAATGAAGTGGAAATTACACCAAATGGATGTTAAAACAGCCTTCCTGAATGGTGTCATTGAAGAAGAAGTGTACATAGAACAACCACAAG
Source organism: Larix kaempferi (assembly GCA_027924585.1). Lineage (NCBI taxonomy): Eukaryota > Viridiplantae > Streptophyta > Pinopsida > Pinales > Pinaceae > Larix > Larix kaempferi. The sequence goes on from BSBM01000559.1 coordinate 808,098, forward strand.
GATTTGAGGTTAAAGATGGAAGAACACATGTATGCAAGCTGAAAAAGGATTTGTATGGATTGAAGCAAGCTCCCAGAGCTTGGTACGGAAGGATTTACAGTTTCTTAACAAGCATGGGCTTTACCAAGAGTAAAGCTTATCCAAATCTTTATCTCAAAGTTATGGATGATGAACCTGTTATATTACTATTGTATGTAGATGATCTATTTCTAACAGGAAATGAGAACCAAATTATCAAATGCAAGAAGAAGCTTTCTTCAGAATTTGAGATGAAGGATCTCGGATTAATGCACTACTTCTTAGGTCTAGAAGTATGGCAAGAACCAAAAGGAATCTTTTTAAATCAAGGTAAGTATGCTGTGGAGATTTTGAAAAGATTTGATATGTTGGAGTGTAAGGCCATGGCCACTCCCATGGACTCCAACTTAAAGTTATTAGTTGATGACTCATTAGAATTAGTGGATGTAACTCTATATAGACAAATCATTGGGTCATTGATGTATTTAACAAATACCAGACCAGATATATGCTTTGCTGTAAATACCCTGAGTCAATATCTAGTAGAACCAAGGAAGGTTCACCTAATAGCTGCAAAGCATGTAATGAGGTATCTAAAAGGTACATTAGATTTTGGTCTTTACTACCTTGGAAATCATGAACTTAGATTACATGGTTACTCAGATTCCGATTGGGCAGGAAGTATTTCAGACAGGAAGAGTACATCAGGTGGATGTTATGGACTTGGATCTGCCATGATCTCTTGGTTCAGCAAGAAACAATCCAGTGTGGCTCTCAGTATTGCGGAAGTAGAATATATAGCTACCTACTCTGCCAGTTGTGAAGCAGTGTGGCTTCGGAAGCTATTATCTGGAGTGTTTGACTTAGAATTGGATCCCACTATGATCATGTGTGACAATCAAAGCTGTATCAAGATGACTGAAAATCTAGTGTTCCATGATAAGTCAAAACACATAGAGATCTAATATTTCTACATACTAGATATGGTACAAAGAGGAGCTATTAAGCTCGAGTATGTGAGCACTGAAGAACAAATTGCTGATATATTGACCAAACCTCTGTCTCGGGTGAAATTTGAATACTTCCGAGACAAGCTTGGTGTGGTTCAAAAGGACCCTCCTCGAAAGGGGGAGTAGTGTAGTCACTGATAATGAGATTGCCTCATCGACAGTAAGGTCGATGATGTGGATACCTGTTTACTACACTTGGATACTTAGATTATTTAGATTTAGGACTCTTATACTTAGAATACTTATTTTACTTGCTTTTATTTTGATGATATCTGTATTGATGAGGATACATGTTTTATTGATGTATTAATGAGGATACATGTTTTGTTGATGTATTGATGAGGATACATGTTTTCTTGATGTATTGATGAGGATACATGTTTTATTAATGTATTGATGAGGATACATGTTTTGTTGATGTATTGATGACGATACATGTTTTATATCTGTATTGATAAGGATACAGGTGGGGATTGTATCATCCCCGGACTTCGGTCCCTTGAATTGATCCGTAGATGTATGGTCTTCGAGAATGAAGTCCTTAGTGGACAGGTGGGGATTGTATCATCCCTGGACTTCGATCCCTTGAATTGATCCGTAGACGTATGGTCTCCAAGAATGAAGTCCTTAGTGGACAGGTGGGGATTGTATCATCCCCGAACTTCGGTCCCTTGAATTGATCCGTAGACGTATGGTCTCCGAGAAGTGGTCCCTAGTGGATGAGAGGGGATTGTATCGTCCCCGGACTTCGGTCCCTTGAATTGATCCGTAAACGTATGGTCTTTGAGAATGAAGTCCTTAGTGGACAGGTGGGGATTGTATCATCCCCGGACTTCGGTCCCTTGAATTGATCCGTAGACGTATGATCTCCGAGAAGTGGTCCCTAGTGGACGAGAGGGGATTGTATTGTCCCCGGACTTTGGTCCCTTGAATTGATCCGTAGACATATGGTCTCCGAGAAGTGGTCCCTAGTGGACGAGAGGGGATTGTATTGTCCCCGGACTTCGGTCCCTTGAATTGATCCGTAGACGTATGGTCTCTGAGAAGTGGACCCTAGTAGACGAGAGGGGATTGTATCGTCCCCGGACTTTGGACCCTGAATTGATCCGTAGACAGATGTCTCCGAGAAGTGGTCCCTAGTGGATGAGAGGGGATTGTATCGTCCCTGAACTTCGGTCCCTGAATTGATCCGTAGACAGATGTCTCCGAGAAGTGGTCCCTAGTGGACGAGAGGGGATTGTATCATCCCTGGACTTTGGTCCCTGAATTGATCCGTAGACATACGTCTTCGAGAAAGTGGTCCTTAGATTTTGTCTAAGTTGACGAGTGGACTGTATCGTCCCTAGACATGTTATGGTATCTTAAATGGATCATGTATTGCAGGCTATGCTGATGATCGTGTGATGACAATGCTGATAATCGTGTGATGATGATGCTGATGATCGTGTGATGACGATGTTGATGATCGTATGACAACGATGATGTTGATGTTTCAGTAACTGGTTAAGTTACTGATGATGATGTATTAAAGAAAGCCTCTGATGATATACAGATGTATCATGTGTGATGTAGTCGATGACTCCTTGCTCCTGCAGAAGTTGTTATAATATCCTTCTCGTTAAAGGGGAGTGTTGAATATTGTAACTTCTAAGAATATTATATTTGTACATTATTATTCCATAGATGTTTCATCCCTCCGAGGTGACTCTATTATGTATTCGGAGATGTTTATTCCTCCGATGGTTTGTGGCAACTAGGGTTATTAGACCCACCATGTGGGGGTCGGCCCTGAGTTTATATTTTAGGGGTTATTAGACTTCTCTAGGAGAGGTCGACCCATTAGGGATTTTTGGTCAGTCGAGAACTAGTATAAATAGAGGAGGAGAGCTCCTCATTTGACACACATCCACAACTCAGAAAGTAGTGCACTTGTGTCTGGGAGGTCTGCATGTGAGGTAGAGAAGAAGGACAAGTCTTGGAGCACATCTTGTATTTTGGTTGATCATCTTATTGAGGAAAGTTTTGCTGGGTTTTCTACCCCATGAGGGTTTCCCAGGGTAAATTCTGTGTCTATCTTGTGATTATGTTTCTTTCAGTGATCTTGCTAGTTTATTTGGTTTAAACTTAACACCATAAACAAAGAACACCTATAACTAAGTAACATTTTTTTTAATAGTAAACCCTATCATAACTTAGTTGTCAAACTTGTAGTGAGGACAACCATCATTGGCTACTATTTGCAAATGTGAGTTGACTCATCACCATTATTCAAGGAAAACCATGCTTCTTGAAATAATCACCCAATGGTCCATAAGGGGGTAAACTTCCACACATGCCAGATCCCTATTGGTCTTGAGCCATTAACCCGTTTCTTTATATTTAAGAAAGATAATTTCTTAACTAATCAAAAATAGTTTTATATCTTAATAAAAAACCAACTAAATACATTTTATGATAACCATTCCATTAACTTAAAACAAACAACTAAATAACATTTTATGATAAGGAATATATTATTTTTAATTTATCTATTGTATTTCACAAATAAGTTAAAAAAGAATCCACATATATACTTTAACAAACTTGCTTCACAAATAAGTTAAAAAAGAATCCACATATATACTTTAACAAACTTACTTTTAAAAGCACTCCGTCTCATGTTCATAGTTATAACTACAATGATGGCTGCGTTTCTCTAAGTTGTAAGTCTAAGCCAGCCGAGTCAAAGCTATTGATTAAGGATGCACTAAGTCTAGATCCGAGGAAAGTACAAAGGAGGAGACCGTGTAAATTATAATTGTTGAGTAATAAAACTTTGTCGCCTATGTGTACGAAAAAAGACCAACATCTCCTTTAAACAACTCTAAATTTTTTTATATATAATTAAACATTAAATGAGATATCGAATTTATTATCCAATATTTTAAACAATTAAATTTATGATATTATATATGCCATTTTTTTAATATTATTGATCAACGATTTAGGATCACACGGTTTTGACTTATACATTGTCCTCAATAACATAATAATTGATTTTTTAATATTAAAAAAATTAATAATACTAATGTAAAATTTATAATATGTTTATTTTTTAAAATAAAAGATTGATATTAATACATTATGATAATTAGAATTAATAGTATTGAATCTGAATTATGAAGATAATATATTTAATAAATATGCCCAAGTTATGTGAATTTATTTTATTAGTCATTTTCTTTAGGCTAGCAGGGAATATATGAATTGCTTTGTTGTCATTTTTATAAATATGTATATAAATTCATACATTTGTTTTTTTAAGTTTTCATTTAAAACAAAGAAAGAACATTTTTTCCCACCTAGTTGTATTTACGACACTATTTTGACCACCAATTAAGAATTTGGACCTCTTATTTCATCTCATATCAAGGTGAGGGGAAAATCCAAGGGCAATTTAATCCAAACTTTCATTTAAAACATAGATAACATATCTAAAACATAAAAAAACATATTGGAAGGTGAATTAATGTTAAGGAGTGTTCCCGCTTAGATCTGCATGTGAATGTGGGAAAAATCTCAACTCACTTAGAGCATCCTTAGGGGAAAGTCAATGAGCTAGGTTCAATTGTCACCACAACACTCAACTCCTTCTGTTTAGGCCAACTCCTAAACAAAATCCAAGGGAGGTAGACCCTATAAAATCTATGGATGGTCGCTTTAGAAAAAGTGACTTAGGAGTTCAAAAAAAGGAAAGTTAGGAAACTAATCTAGTAGTATATCTAATAGAGAAATCAATCTTCCCATCACTAAGTAGATCAAAACTTCACATGCATATCATGGAGATCAGTGCTTTAACCATTGGGAAAAAAGGATATAATTGTGAAATCATAAATACCTGCAAACTAGACCAATGGATTAATTACCAACATAAAAAACTGTTATCTAATTACTAGAATGTGGAAGCAAAGTCGAATTGTGATTTCACTAGAATGAGGATTGACTTGCTTGTTAATTATTAAGGGGAGAGGGGATTTTCTGATATATAGGAGGTATGCCATTACCTAGTAGAGTCCTTAAATTGTAGAATTTTCTCACAAATGGTAATTCTATGGATAAGGTTCAGTGGCCACCGATGATGAATAATCAGTTAACTGAGGTAGAACTGAGCATAACTGAATCATGTGGGAACCAAAATAGGGGAGGATACTCCAGAGGGGTGCATAACTAGTTGTCAGTGGTCAAAGAGGGCACTCCTATACTCAGTAGCAGTCAAACTAGGAGCTGCAGTCAGTTAATTCAACAATCAAGGGGACAAGGCTCCCCAAATCATGGAACCGATTGTGTAGTCTCCTAAATATGTGCATGAGGGTGCATTGGAACTCCAGTGATGTAAACAAGGCGCTCTGAGTGGATAGGAGGGCTAATGATGACCAAATACAAGCTCCAGGCAGCCCAAAATAGGGACTAGGTGCTCGGAGACTCAACTGCCAATGCATGGATGCATGGAGTGCTGCATGGAATGCATGCAAGACCAAAATAATATGGTGAGAATATTCCAACATACCTTGCAAAGTGAATAAACCATGATAAAAACAAACGTTCGAAGTCGAGAAAATCATTGCAAACTAGGTCTATTGCATCAACCACTACTTCAACGCGAGTGATGGAGTGATGGTCCGAGTGAAGCAGAAAGGCAAAAAAAAAAAGCATAAAAGCTAATGATCATATGTCATTTCCTTAGCCAACTACCACCACCACAACATTGTGCAATCCATCTCCTCTTCATCTTCATATTATCATGTTTGAGTTTAAATTATAGACATGTTCTACTTAATTAGATATAATTTAGTTGATTTTTCCTTTAATCTTTTGCTTATTCTTTACATCATTTTCTTAATCAATTTTATTATATATTTTTCACTAAATCAAACAACCCATCAAAATAATAATTAAATATTATATATATATATATATATATATTAACAAATAAATAAATAGCTACAAAAAAAAATAAAAATAAAAATAACACCACCTGCTATTCTAGAGAATCAAGGTGGCACGAATTACAATCATTACAATATGGGCTCAACAAGAGCAATATGTCACTTACAAGAATTGAACCTAGGTGGGGAGGGTAACAAACATTCCTCCCAACCACCCAGTAAAACATTTACACGGTAAAACATGTGTGAGCTTAACCTCACAATAAGTGCATTATAAAAACATATAAAAAAAATCAAAGATTTGCTTGGAGCAAATATTCAAAAACCACAAAACACTTATATTTGAAACTATTTAGACACAACAAAATTCTTATATTCAGAAATAATGTGGATATGTTATACTTAGGCACCATTTAAGTATCGGTTATTGGAAAGGCTTTTAATCAGAGGCATAAGCTCAAGGTTTTATACACACAAACACATCTCGATTAATTAAAATTTATTTAAAACACATCTCGATTAATTAAAATTTATTTAATTGTTGTGGTATAAAAAATTATTTAACGGTGTATGTTAAATGTTTTATGTTTTGGATTGTTTCAATTTTTAATCTTTTTGTTTGAATTTTTTGATTCGCTTATTGAATGGTAGTGAGACTGATCGAGCGATAACAAGATTGATTTATTATTTTGATTCATTAGGTATCGTTGATTATCTAGATCTTGCATCGCTTTCTGATATCATATCCCTACTACTATTACAACCACCATCATTACTACTACTATTGCTCTAAAACTCCCCACCTTTTCCGACAATTTTTCTAGCCAGAATCTCGCTAAAATTGTTGAAATTGCAAATATATATCATTGGAATTATATAATATGGGTGTCTATGGGTTTTTGAGGCTTTTGAATCCTTTTTTGCAATAAAGATCCAATTTGAACAATGAAAACCAATGATTTCAACAATGATGGTGTCAGATTTGGACAAAAGCAACCAACAAAATTCAAAACGTAGAACGATTAGCCAACTCCTTATTTAATTATTGTGGGATGTTGGGAAGGTTACTAATGTGAACACAATACTAGGTTTTCTTCCAAAGTTTTATTAAAAAATATTTGAGTTAATTAAAATATATTTGATTTTTAAAATGGTATAATGTAATTAAAAAATAATTTAAAGTGAAGAGAGGCTACGATTTGACTTTGAGAAGCAGGAGCCATATAAAAGAGAAAGTTAGGAATGTGCTCGATAACACCAGGGTAATTTTTAAGGGCGAAATTTCGCCAATTGGCTATTTTTTGGGCTTTTTTTCAAAAAATAAATTCGCTATTTAGTCATTTTTAGTCTCTAATATCGCCTATATTTACATAAAATATGTTTTTTTATCATAATATACACCAAAATTTACACATTTCAGTAGTAAATTGTATGTTTCATATTTAATATTCACCTACCTATCTATATACATATTTTTTTCAATCCAAAATAATCGCCTAGGATACAATACTTAAGTATAATATTAGAATCCTTAAAAAATACCCTGGATAACACTCTTCCCTCTTGGATACTTGAGGCAAAAGTTATCATCTCATTTGGTGGTTACCTTTTTTTATTTATACCTAATAAATATATTTTTGAGGTGTATTATGTATGGTTCATAGACCATAGACGATTCATTTAACATGTTATGCTGTTTCTCACATTTGTATGTGAATGGTAGTCGTATATATCAAATAAAAGGAGTTTTGTATGGATTAATTCTTGATAGATGATTCATTTAACATGTTATGTTGTTTCTCACATTTGTATGCGAATGGTAGTCATATATCTAGTGTTAAACAAAAGGAGTTTTGTATGGACTAATTCTTAATGGATGTATGGTGAGATGATGTGATGGAGGGGTGATGCTATATAACAAAAATATCACAAGGAATTTTGGATTAAGAGGGAATTGAAGGTTATCATTATGACTTAAGAAACTTTTGTAGGTCGTTGGTACAATTCAATCAGAGGTCGAAAATCACTGGGATGGATGAGATCAATATGTCACAATGCATGAAAAACATTGAATACTTCCATGAGTGTTGTGATTGATGATCATTGTTTAATCCAAATGATTACAAATCACTCTTTGTCTTTCATTTTAATTGTTTTAATCTTTTATTGCTAACATTTATTGGGATGAATAACAACAAATCACTCAGTAGTCATAAAAAAAATAATATCAAACATCAAACCAATGATAACTATCTGTATAATTACAAATGATAAAGAAATATGTGAAACAAATCTTCTATGAATCTACATCCCATCAACATTGTCTTTGTATCTTGTAGTCTTTTGCACTTGTTTATGTGTGTAGGATATATCCAAAATTGCACCCTTCTTAGCAAAATATCCCGACATAACTTTATTGATTCTTATACTTCCTCCTATTCAATATTCTAAGAATAATTTAAGAGTGCTCTAAGGGTTTTAGGGTTGAGGTTCGCTAAATTAGGAAAACATTGAAAACACATTGAATTAAGGAGAATTTGAAATAGTTGTTTTGTCGTTTCTCATGGGAAGAATTTTAAATGTAGCTTTTGGATAATCCTTATATGCGGCATCCATTTAGCTGTGAATGTACATTCTAGTTAAAGATATATTTTTTGGATTAAGTCTACATGTCAACAATATGAGTCCCTTTCATGCCTTTTTATCTATAATTTGCAAGGAAAATAAATACAATGTAATTTTCCTTTTAGAGCAACCCCTCTATATGTCCATCAAAATGTATTCTCTTTTTCCCCTCCATCTATTCTTGATGTAGGAGCATAGAGCCGATTTCGGGTGCATGGATACCGGTCGTTGTTGCAGGAAATATTCGGGAGTTCTTAGGTGCAATCATAGTCACCCACAAGAGAGTTTGGGTACCAGTTAAAAAACCCTTAGGAGTTTGGGTGCCATCAAATGATTGGTACATATGTTTGGATGCAGTGCAACCATCCATAGAGAGTGAGGAAAAAAGATCTTAGTCGTCCCTTAAAATATCAGAAGCAGCATCACCATCGTTCGATGAGTTGAATGAGGTTGACCTTAGTTGTTAGATCACCCAGAGAGAATTTGATTATGAGTTGTGTAAATGGTGCATTAGATGCAAATTTCGATGTAGAAGTACCGATGGAATGGGACCCAGAGTGTATCAGAGGTAGCGGTTGAAGGATGTCGGAATGAAGGCCCAAATCATCAGAGGTGAGGTTCAATGGAGGAATCATGACAATGCATCAGCGGAGAAATACCAGGGGTTGAGGAAGTATTCCTTAGAAGGAAGTATGAGGGAGAAGTGTGACAAGATACATGTTGACATATCGGATTCCACCTTTTAGGGTCTACAAGAGAGCATCATAGAGAGAGGTCCAATGGATGAGGTTGGATGGACCAATTGGAACATGCATTTTGGAGTAGGAATTTCAAACGTTACTATGAGTGTGCATGGAGGAAAGCTTTCCAGGAGAAGTCTGACATGTGTATCGAAGGAGGGATTTTGAGGATCAACCTGAGAAAGCATCAGTGAAGGTCCGATATAAGGGGTTTTCATAGAGCACAACATCTATCGATTTCTAAAAAGGAGAATCATCAACAACTATTGGATTGAAGGCCTGATAGAGAGGTCTGATGTAGTGGATTTGATGGTGCAGGGAAGGTGCATGATAGAGAGGTGTCGATAGAGAAAAGGAAACCATTAGATGGCTGATAGGTGGAGGAATTACAGTCTTTGAAGGGCTTGCAACATAACATTGATTCCGGTCGAGTAGAGAAGGCCAAAGAAAGGGAACAAAGGAACGGGAAGGCTCTAGAAGAAGATTTAATGGAAAATTTAATGCTACCAGGTACAAGATTGAATTGAGGTCTAGGAAGGACACCACTTGTAGGTTGGAGGTCGAGTCCAGGTGAATATCGAGGATTCACCATAGATGTAAATGGAGCTAAGAGAGTTGGTGCACAACAAGGAAGATTCGAGAGGAATCTAGATGGTAGAAGCTTCATGAAGAAGCTGAGAAAGGAAAAAAAGGAAGTCTCTAGACAAGTAGAAAAGGAAAAATGAGGAAAAAATCTAGATGAGAGTATGTGAAAGAGAGAGAAGAAGCTCCATACATGAGTAGAGGACAAGAGACCCAGTTACAACAATGGCTAGAGAAGGAAGAATGTAGCAGGAAGACTACATAGAGGAGAAAACACAACAAAAAGGAAGACGAAACCCATGTGTTGTTAGGGAAAGTGTTCCTATGGATGGGGTGAGGCCACCAACGTATTGGGGTGAAGGACATACATCTAAAGTTCTACAAATACAACAATTAATCAAAAGGTTTAGGGTTTCAGAGGATATGTACCTTACAACAGAAGGTTGATCCAAGCCTCTCCTAGAGTCCTCCTCTTGCTCCCCAATCAAGGAAACTGCAAAACCACTTCAAGACCTTCCTCAAACCAATTTGACTACAAATATAAGATTGATATTCAAAAGAACATAAAATGTTGATCTAATAAACATCAATAAGTAATCAAAACTGAGATATATATGCACACAGTTATTTGGAAAGAGAAGAATGTCTAATCTTTATTAATGAATGAAGAAAGTACATAATTATACCTTCCTTCAATCAAGGCACCTCATGAAACCTTCAATTCTGAATCTCCTGCTTCTCTCCTCCAAGAATCCCAACCTCTAAGCAATGTGTTAGGGTTAGATGGAAACTAGGGAACAAGTGAGGGGGATGAGAATCAAAATTTAACTAGCATAACATTCCAATGGGATCACTTCTCTTTCATGGTACTCTCTCCCTCTCTTATATAGAAAAGGAAGAAGATAGGGTCGAGGAGGAAGTAGTTACAATTGAGGAAATGGTTCCAAAACCACCCAAACCTCCCCGTTTTCGAGAATTATTATATTTTTTGTATTTTATGAGGTACACTGTGGTGAACAAGGGAGCAAGGGCATGTAACAGGCATGTGAGCCATGTGACACCTGCATGTGGGTAAAACAAATGAGGAAAAACTTCCTTTTCTAGGGTTTTTCAGGAGGTGTTTTGGTCTCCAAATTTGTTCATAAGCTTCTTAACTGTTGAATGGACCATGAATGAGGTAAGGCCATCCTACCGAGGTCCCAAATATGGCTCTTCTATCCCTAATGTCCTTTTGTGTGATTCATATTAACCTCATCAAATGTCGTCATGCAACTGTCGGTATGTGATCAAAACATGCAAGTGTCGTCATGGACGGAGAAGTGCCAAATTTGGTTATAACAACTGGAAGACGATACCCGTGAGAGAGAGCATACAGAAGAAGATGTTGAGTAGTGCACACAAAAGCTGAGTGAATTCTGAGTAAACTAAGCAGCAAACTCAAAGAGAATTGTATTTCCTAGCTGAGATTGAGACCAACAGGTTGAGAGATTGTGTGAGGTGAGAAATATAAGGGTATTGGAACCCTTTTGTAGTTGTAAGAGAATCCCTTGGGGCATGAATGTAATTGTAAATATGTAAATTAATAGAAAGGCCCATTAATCCATGTTGTGTTTGAATTCTGAGCCTATTTGAATTTGGGCATCTACTGTCTGTTTGTGTGTTTAAGTATTGGGCCAGTTGAGTCATGCAAAGTCAAATAGAGTAATGGCCTGCATAGTGAGGTATCATAGTTGAAGTTTACGCTTTGATGACAAGTTTTAATCCCACTTGCATAAAGTGGTATCAAAGTAGGAGCATCATGTGTGGGAAGGTAGGAAACTCTATTTGTGTTCGGGTAGAGTTTCAGAGTAGAGGTAAAGGGTTGAAGAGACAACTCCAACTCTGGTTGGGTAGATCTGTGAAAAAGGGGATAGATCCCATCGTGGGGGGGGGGTAGGTTTATTTAGAGTTGGGTTGCAAAGTAGAAGCAAAACTATGGAGATTCGAGAATCTACGACTCCATAGCTAAAGTTGTGGGTAGATTTGTAGGGAGTAGGTTTGAGGAAGATAGCTTCGGTAGTGGAGAAGAGAAACCGATCGAGGGTATGAAGACTTACAGAGGAAGAGTGAAGGTCTACAAGTGTTTGGTAGCTCCAACATAAGGTTGATGGGTAGAGTTGTCGTGTGGGAAAACAAACCAGTAGGGTTTGGAGTTTTAATTATAGATATGGATCCCAAAAGAACAAAGAATGGAAGCCCTAATAAATGGAGGTTAAATGACTTCATTTCCTCAGAAGAGTTATGTTATGAATTGAGGAAAACAATGGCCAAGTTAGAGGCCATGGAGACATCTCTAGAGATTAAGGGGCCCTAGAAGCAGGAGAATTTGGTGAAGATATAAATGGAGGAGAAAAGGGCCCTCGCAGTGGATGAGGTGAGGGTATTCACTGAAATTGTTATAAAGAGGATGATTGTGCTAGTGAAAGCACATGAGGCATGTGAAGAAGAATCTAAAGATTGTGATGAGGAAGAGGTAGAAATATGCTACCTAGAAGAATGGGATATGTTGGATGATGTTCATGAAGAGACATTGGATGGAAGGGAGAAAGTGCAAGACTCCCAAGAGAAGCAAGGAAACAAAATTTCCAATAATGTGTAGCAGTCGCACAATGAGTGTAGAGGATAATGCAAGCATAAGACATGAAGGACCTGTGGAGGCTTGGATAAAGAAGAATAAGTTGAAGAAGATAAGGAGGATCACGAGTTTCATGTATGGACCTGACGAAAGAAGAATAATAATGCATGGGATGGCATGTTTTCATTCTATTGGAGGAGACTGATGCATGAGCATCGAGTCGAGTCCAGGCGCATGGAGACTGGACAATGTTGTACACATTATTTGGGAGTTCTCAGGTGTAGTCACAATCACCTATAGGAGAGTCTGGGTGCAAGTGCAATAACCATTAGGATTTTAGGCACCATCATAGGCTTGACACAAAAATTTGGATGTAGTGCGGCCATCCACATAGAGTGAGGAGAAAAGATATCAACCTTTGGTTGATATATCAGGTGAAGCATAACTGTCATTTGATGATTTGATCAGTGTTGATCTCAGGGTTTAGATCACCTAGGGAGAAGTTGAATTAGAGTTGTGTAAATGGTGCATCATAGGAAAATTCCAATGGAGAATTCTCGATGGAGTGGGACCCAGAGCGTATCAGAGGTAGTGGATAAAGGATGTTGGAATGAATGATGAAATCATTAGAGCTGAGGTCCGATGGAGGAACCCCAAGAGTGCATCAGGGTATAAATATTGAAGGTTGTATAAGTATACATCAGAATGAAGTTCGATGGGGAAGTCCGACAGGACACATGTCGACATATATAAGTCCACCTTTTGGGATTTACAAGAGAGCATCATAGAGAGAGGGATGATGGATGAGTTCTCTTGGACCAATCAAAATAGGCATTTCGAATCAGTAATTTCAAAGGTTTCCACGAGTGCACATGGAGGAAATACCATCGGGATAAGTTCGACATACGTATCGGAGTAGGGATTAAAAGGATCAACCTAAGAGGGAATAAGTGAATTCCCAATAGAATAGGTGTTGACATAGGATGACAGCTATTGATGGCTGAAAAAGGTGAATCCATGACAACCATTGGATTGAAGGCCTGATAAAGAGGTATTATGGAGTAGATTTGATGGCACAGAGAAGCTGCATGATAGAGAGTGTCCGATAGCGAATAGAGATTCATTGGATGGCTGATAGGTGGAGGAATGATAGTTTTTGATTGGATTGTAGTGGAATAGTGGTTCCCATCGAGCAGAGAAGGATGAAGAAAGGGCGCGAAGGAGTGGGAAGGATCTAGAAGAATATTTAATGCTGCCAAGTACATGATTGAATGCAGGTCCAAGAAGGATGCCACCTATATGTTGGAGGTCGAGTTCGGGTGAAGATAGAGGATTCACCATGAATGCAAATTAATGCAGGAGGAAAGGAAATAGAGGATCCAAGAGATTTAGAGGGGAACAAGGAAGCTTCGAGAGGAAGCTAGATAGGAGAAGATTCATGAAGAAGCCAGGAAAGGAAAAAAAGAAAGTATCTAGATAGGAAGAAAAGGACAAATGAAGAAAAAATCCAGATGAGAGTATGCAGAAGAGAGAGAAGAATCTCTTGATACGAGCAGAGGAAAAGAGAGCCAGGTACAATAGCCACTAGATATGGAAGAACGCAGTAGGAAGACTGTGCAGAGGAGAAAACAAAACAACAAGGAAGAAGATACCCAGGAGAGAGAACATAAGAAGAAGACACGGAGTAGTGGCGCACAGAAGCAAAGTGAAGGCCACGAGTAAACTGAGCAGTAGACTCAGTGATAATTGTAACGCCTAGCTGGCACTGAGACCAACATGTTGAGAGATTGAGTGAGATGATAAATAGAAGGGTCTTGTAACTCCTATGCGATTGTAAGAGAATCCCTTAGGGCATGAAAGTAATTGTAAATATGTAAATTAATAGAAAGGCTCATTGAGCTATATTGTGTTTAAATTCTATCCATGTTTGAATTTGGGTATCTGATGTATGTTTGTGTGTTTAAGTATTAGACCAATTGAGTCCTTTGGATCCGATTAGAGTAACGATCTACACAGTGAGGTATCCGAGCTGAAGTTGTGCACTTTGATAGTGAGTGGTAACCCCACTTGCATCAATTATCCAATTAATTTCGTATAGTGTTTATCACTCCTACACATTCATATTGGCTAGTGTGAATGACATGAAAATTTCTCAATGCATCCTTTTGATATTTAAAAGTAGATGAGGTGAAGCACATGTTGTGAAGCAATCTTTTGGTATCTAGACCAACAATGGAGACATTGAAAGGAATGGAAATTGGAGTTTGATTTTGTGCCTTCCATTTCATTGTCATTTTCCTATAAATTATCAAAGGTAGGGATTGGGTAGCATGTCCAATAGAAGCTTGATACAAATATCCTTTGAAAAATAAGGGAAAATTATTAGTGCTAGTTGTGACATGCAACTCACATGTTTCTTGGCTACTAGTAGAAAAAATAATCATTAACCCAAAAATTGTAGCCATGTTGACATTGCATTCCAATCCCTGTCATTGCATGGTTAACAACTAAGGTAGTTAATTTCAATCTTGTCCCTCACTCTTGAAAAATAATTGAACCTAAACCAAATTGTCAAGGAAAATCCTACACTAATAAGGCTATGGCTATTACACATGACTAATATCATTGAAAACATATAAAAATAAATAAATGATAAAGAACATAAAACAACCATTATTTGAATTGAAAATTTATGCCAAAAACCTTTGTGCATAGATCTCCATAATTTGTAATGGAGAAACCCAATTTGTCTTCACCACTTTCATCATTGGCTATACTTTACTCTTGATCAAAAGGCCAACTCAACAATGACAACAAGGGCATGTAGAACCACTAAATTCTTCATGAGTGTAAACAAATTTTTCAAAAATTTCTTCAGAGGCAACAATGGCAATAAGGACATGTAGAACTACTAAAATTCTTCATGAGTGTAAACAAATTTTTCAAAAATTTCTTTAGTGGCAACAATGGCTCAATATTAGAATGCAAAGGCTAAAAAATAGGTCAAATGACATTGCATTTTAAATTAAAGAAAGTATGGAATATATATTTTAGACCAAGAAATAAGAATTCATCACCATTGCTATCGAGGACAAGCTCCAAAGGTATACTATCACACCAATATCCACACTAGATCCTCAGTTATAGAGCTAGGCAATGTAATGTAGGCCCACTTGAATGAAGGGACATGCAAGAGAACAAAGTGTGTGAGCCAACTTCACAAACACTAGTGGTAAATACCAACCCATTGTGATGAAAAACTAAGCAAGTCCTTCCCTCAAATGACACCTAAATATAACACTTGGAACTACGTTCTTCCATTATTCCTCCTCATTTAGAGAATTCCCTTTTCTTTGGATATTCACTTGGTTTGAGATTTGGTAAAAAATGCTAAGAAATTATTGATTTCAATGTGATTCATTTTGTGATGACTAGGCAATTCATTAGTCGTTTTGAGGTCTAAAATGGACTTCCTAAGGAAAACAATAAAACAAGAGTTAAAATAATAAAATAAGAGTTATTAATTTTGGAGGAACAGAGAGAAAACTAATTTGTTTTCGTATTTTTAGCTTATCTCCCTATGGTTTTACTCAAATTTTGTTCGAGAGCACTTGTTGGATGCAAAATTTAATTCTTCATCCAACAAGTGCTCCCGCTCAAAATTTGAGAAAAATTTCATGGAGATAAGTTGAATAAATGAATTAAAAAGTAGTTTTTTTATGACAAATATGCCAACTCAATGATTATCATTGACTCATTTTCTTGAAATTCTAATCTTCTTGATTTCCAATTCATCTTTTTTTTTATGAGTCTCACTTTAGACCCCAAATTGACTCTAATGAACCCATGCTCTAAATCATGGTTCAGAAAACCCAACAAAGATAGAGAGATTAGTGATAGGTTGGAATTTTTTTGAGTAGATGTGTACATATTTGTACTTTGGTTGTGAAGGGTTTTCCATATAATGTGTAGAATTACAAATGAATTTGGACTTAGGTCTATAGGTTTATATGGTTCACCCAACATTTCTTGTTCACAGGTTTTGGGAGGTCATGAGTTCAAGACCAAAACTCTATGTTGAGGTTTCTTGGTCTCGATGAAGGTATGACCCTAATAGTGAGTCTTCCATTCTATTACTCCCAAGTAGGTTGAAAAGGGTTTAGTCCTATCCCCTAGTGCCCTAACATATACGCTCCTCCATTGATGGGAAAAACGTGGTAGATGAATCCTAGAATTGGTGTGAACAATAGTATTATAGGATTTCATGTATGTTTGAATGGGAATTTGTAGTGGGTGCTACATGAATCCACATTAGTATGAATCGGGAGAGAAGTTTCCACTATGCCATCATTGATTTGCATATCTAGCTTGTATCTTGGAAATTTATATTGTCAATATGTAAGAGAACTATCCTTGTCCTCGTCAATGCATAGCCTTGTTTTTCAAATGACATTTATTTATTTTTATATGAGAAGTATAACTTATACTCCCTATTTGGCTAAGATGTTATGCGATGAGGAGTGTATCTATGTCATTAAAGTTACCAAGACTTGCACTTGACTACATATACAATCACTCGATGGATGGTTTGAACCCATGTCTCCATATTAATATAAACTTGATTACTTGTTGTCTGTCATTAGAACACACTCCCATAAACAATGACTACCTATAACTAAGTAACATTTTTTTTAATGGTAAAACCTATCATAAGTTAGTTGTCAAACTTGTCGTGAGAACAACCGTCATTGGCTACTATTTTCAAATGTGACTCGTCACCATTATTCAAGGAAAACCATGCTTCTTGATATAACCCCTCGATGTTCCATAAGGGAGCAAACTTCCACGCATGCCAGATGCCTGTTGGTCTTGGGCCATTGACTTGTTTCTTTATTTTCAAGGAAGATGAATTCTTAAGTAATAAAAAATAGTTTTAGATCTTAATAGAAAACCAACTAAATACATTTTATGATAACCATTCCATAAACATAAAACAAACCATTAAATAACATTTTATGTTAAGGAAATATATTATTTTTAATTTATCTATATGATTTCACAAGTTAAAAAAATCCACATATATACTTTAACAAACTTACTAAATTCAAAGCACTATGTGTCATGTTCATAATTATAATTATAATGTTGGATGCGTTTCTTTAAGTTGTAAGTCTAAGTTAGCCAAGTCAAAGCTATTGATTAAGGATGCACTAAACTTTGATATAAAATTGCACTAGTCTCACCTAGTTGTATTTAAAATATTGTTTTGACCACCAATCAAGAACTTGGACCTATTATTTCATCGCATATCGAGGTGAGGAGAAAATCCAAGGGAAATTTAATCCAAACTTTCATTTAAAACATAGATAACATATCAAAAACATAAAAAGAACATATTGGAAGGTGAATTAATTTTAAGGAGTGTTCCCGCCTAGATCTACACATGAATGTGAGAAAAATCTCAACTAACTTAGAGCAGCCTTAGGGGCAAGTCAACGAGTTGGGTGCAATTGTCACCACAATACTCAACTCCTTATGTTTAGGCCAACTCCTAAACAAAATCCAAGGGAGGTAGACCCTATAAAATCCATGGATGGTCGCTTTAGAAAAAGTGACTTAGGAGTCAAAAAAAGGAAAGTTAGGAAACTAATCTAGTAGTATATCTAATAGAGAAATCAATCTTCCCATCACTAAGTAGATCAAAACTTCACATGCATATCATGGAGATCAGTGCTTTAACCATTGGGAAAAAATGATATAATTGTGAAATCATAAATACCTGCAAGCTATACCAATGGATTAATTACCAACATAAAAAACTGTTATCTAATTACTAAAATGTGGAAGCAAAGTCAAATTGTGATTTCACTAGAATGAGGATCGACTTGCTTGTTAATTATTAAGGGGAGAGGGGATTTTCTGATATATAGGAGGTATGCCATTGCCTAGTAGAGTCCTTCAATTGTAGAATTTTCTCACAAATGGTAATTCTATGGATAAGGTTTAGTGGCCACCGATGATGAATAATCATTTAACTGAGGTAGAACTGAGCATAACTGAATCATGTGGGAACCAAAATAGGGGAGGAGACTCCAGAGGGGTGCATAAATAGTTGTCAGTGGTCAAAGAGGGCACTCCTATACTCAGTAGCAGTCAAACTAGGAGCTGCAGTCAGTTGATTGAGCAATCAAGGGGACAAGGCTCCCCAAATCATGGAACCGATTGTGTAGTCTCCTAAATATGTGCATGAGGGCGCATTGGAACTCCAATGATGTAAACAAGGTGCTCTGAGTGAATAGGAGGGCTAATGATGATCAAAAACAAGCTCTGGGCGGCCCAAAATAGGGACTAGGTGCTAGGATACTCAACTGCCAATGCATGGATGCATGGATGCATGCAAAGCATGCAAGACCAAAATAATATGGTGAGAATATTCCAACATACCTTGCAAAGTGAATAAACCATAATAAAAACAAATGTTCGAAGTCGAGAAAAATCATTGCGAACTAGGTCTATTGCATCAACCACTACTTCAAAGCGAGTGATGGAGTGATGGTCCGAGTGAAGCAGAAAGACAAAAAAACAGGTATAAAAACTAATGATCATATGTCATTTCCTTAACCAACTACCACCACCACAACATTGTGTATTCCATCTCCTCTTCATCTTCACATTATCATGTTTGAGTTTAAATTATAAACATATTCTACTCAATTAGATATAATTTAGTTGGTTTTTCCTTTAATCTTTTGCTTATTCTTTACATCATTTTCTTAATCAATTTTATTATACCTTTTTCACTAAATCAAACAACCCATCAAAATAATAATTAAATATTTAAAATATATATTTATATTTATATAATAAATTAACAAATAAATAAATAACTACAAACTAAACATTTACACAGTAAAACATGTGTGAGCTTAACCTCACAATAAGTGCATTATAAAAACATATAAAAAAGATCAAAGGTTTGCTTGCAGCAAATATTCAGAAACCACAAAACGCTTATATTTGAAACTACTTAGAAACAACCAAATTCTGAAACCACAAAACG
Organism: Larix kaempferi; assembly: GCA_027924585.1. NCBI lineage: Eukaryota > Viridiplantae > Streptophyta > Pinopsida > Pinales > Pinaceae > Larix > Larix kaempferi. Next base: position 827,672 of record BSBM01000559.1, read on the forward strand.
CTTATATTTGAAACTACTTAGAAACAACAACATCTTATATTCAGAAATAATGTGGATATGTTATACTTAGGCACCATTAAATATAAGTTATTGGAAAGGCTTTTTATCAGAGGCATAAGCTCAAGGTTTTATATACACAAACTCATATGGATTGATTAAAATTTATTTAATTGTTGTGGTATAAAAAATTATTTAATGGTGTATGTTAAATGTTTTATGTTTTGGATTGTTTCAATTTTTAATTTTTTTGTTTGAATTTTTTGATTCGCTTATTGAATGGTAGTGAGATTAATTGAGCAGATTGATTGATTATTTTTATTCATTAGGTACTGTTGATTATCTAGATCTTGCATCATTTTTTGATTTCATACTCCTATTACTATTACCACCACCACTACTACTATTATTGCTCTAAAATTCCCCACTTTTTTCGACAATTTTTCCAGCCAGAATCTCGCTAAGATTGTTGAAATTGCAAATATATATCATTGGAATTATATAATATGGGTGTCTACGAGTTTTTGAGGCTTTTGAATTCTTTTTTGTAATAAAAATTCAATTTGAACAATGAAAAACAATGATTTCAACAATGATGTCGTCAGATTTGAACAAAAGCAACCAAAAAAATTCAAAACATAGAACAATTAGCCAACTCCTTATTTAATTGTTGTGGTATGTTGGGAAGGTTACTAATGTGAACACACTACCAAGTTTTATTCCAAAGTTTTATTAAAATATATTTGATTTTTAAAATGGTATAATGTAATTAAAAAATAATTTAAAGTGAAGAGAGGCTACGATTTGACTTTGAGAAGCAGGAGCCATATAAAATAGAAAGTTAGGAATGTGAGCCAACACTCTTCCCTCTTGGATCCTTGAGGCAAAAGTTATCATCTCATTTAGTGGTTACCTTTTTTATTATTTATATCTAATAAATATATTTTTGAGGTGTATTATGTATGGTTCATAGACAATAGAGGATTCATTTAACATGTTATGTTGTTTCTCACATTTGTATGTGGATGGTAGTCATATATCTAGTGTCAAACAAAAGGAGTTTTGTATGGATTAATTTTTAATAGATCATTCATTTAACATGTTATGTTGTTTCTCACATTTGTATGTGAATGGTAGTTATATATCTAGTGTTAAACAAAAGGAGTTTTTTATGGATTAATTTTTAATGGATGTATGGTGAGATGATGTGATGGAGGGGTAATGTTATATAACAAAAATATCACAAGGAATTTTGTATTAAGAGGGAATTGAAGGTTATCTAATTGACTTAAGAAATTTTTGTAGGTTGTTGGTACAATTCAATCAGAGGCTGAAAATCACTGAGATGGATGAGATCAATATATCACAATGTATGAAAAACATTGAATACTTTCATGAGTGTTGTGATTGATGATAATTGTTTAATCCAAATGATTACAAATCACTTTTTATCTTTTATTTAATTGTTTTAATATTTTATTGCTAACATTTATTGGGATCAATAATAACAAATCACTCAGTGGTCATAAAAAAACGATATCAAACATCAAACCAATTATAACTATCTATATAATTAAAAATGATAAAGAAATATGTGAAACAAATCTTCTATGAATCTACATCCCATCAACATTGTCTTTGTATCTTGTAGTTTTTTGCACTTGTTTATGTGTGTAGGATATATCCAAAAGTGCACCCTTCTTAGCAAAATATCCCGACAGAACTTTATTGATTCTTATACTTCGTCCTAATCAATTTTCTAAGGATAATTTAAGAGTGCTATAAGGGTTTTAGGGTTGAGGTTCCCTAAATTAGGAAAACATTGAAAACACATTGAATTAAGGAGAATTTGAAATAGTTGTTTTGTCGTTTCTCATGGGAAGAATTTTAAATGTAGCTTTTGGATAATCCTTATATGCGGCATCCATTTAGCTGTGAATGTACATTCTAGTTAAAGATATATTTTTTGGATTAAGTCTACATGTCAACAATATGAGTCCCTTTCTTGCCTTTTTATTTATTGCAAGGAAAATAAATACAATGTAGTTTTCCTTTTAGAGAAACCCCTCTATATGTCCATCAAAATGTGTTCTCTTTTGCCCCTCGATCTATTATTGATGTAGGAGCATAGAGCCGAGTCTGGGTGCATGGATATCGGTCGTTGTTGCAGGAAATATTCGAGAGTTCTTAGGTGCAATCATAGTCACCCACAAGAGAGTTTGGGCACCAGTTCAACAACCCTTAGGAATTTGGGTGCCATCAAATGATTGGTACATAAGTTTGGATGCAATGAGGCCATCCATAGAGAGTGAGGAAAAAAGATCTTAGTCGTCCCTTAAGATATCAGAGGAAGCATCACCATCATTCGATGAGTTGAATGAGGTTGATCTCAATTGTTAGATCACCCAGAGAGAAGTTGATTATGAGTTATGTAAATGGTGCATTAGAGGCAAATTCCTATGTAGAAGTACCGATGGAGTGGGACCCAGAGTGTATCAGAGGTAGCGATTGAGGGATGTCGGAATGAAGGCCTACATCATCAGAGGTGAGCTTCGACGGAGGAATCATGACAATGCATCAGGGGAGAAATACCAGGGGTTGGGGAAGTATGCCTTAGAAGGAAGTATGAGGGAGAAGTGTGACAAGATACATGTTGACATATCGAATTCTACCTTTCAGGGTCTACAAGAGAGCATCATAGAGAGAGGTCCAATGGATGAAGTACGATGGACCAATTGGAACATGCATTTCGGAGTAGGAATTTCAAAGGTTACTATGAGTGTGCATGGAGGAAAGCTCGCCAAGAGAAGTCTGACATGTGTATCGAAGGAGGGATTTTGAGAATCAACCTGAGAGGGCATAAGGGAAGGCCCGATAGAAGGGGTTTTGATAGAGCACAACATCTATCAATTTCTAAAAAGGAGAAGCATCAACAACTATTGGATTGAAGGCTCGATAGAGAGGTCTGATGTAGTGGATTTGATGGTGCAGAGAAGGTGCATGATAGAGAGGTTTCGATAGAGAAAAGAAAACCATTAGATGGCTGATAGGTGGAGGAATTATAGTCTGTGAAGGGCTTGCAGGGTAACAGTGGTTCCGGTCGAGTAGAGAAGGCCAAAGAAAGGGCACGAAAGAACGGGAGGGCTCTAGAAGAATATTTAATGGAAAATTTAATTATACCAAGTACAAGATTGAATGCAGTTCTAGGAAGGACACCACCTGTAGGTTGGAGGTCAATTCTTGGTGAAAATCAAGGAATCACCTTGGATGTAAATGCATGGGGATAGGAAATCATGGAGCTAATAGAGTTGGTGCGTAACAAGGAAGCTTCGAGAGGAATCTAGATGGTAGAAGCTTCATGAAGAAGCCAAGAAAGGAAAAAAGGAAGTCTCTAGATAAGTAGAAAAGGAAAAATGAGGAAAAAATCTAGATGGGAGTATGTGAAAGAGAGAGAAGAAGCTCCATACATGAGTAGAGGACAAGAGACCCAGTTACAACAATGGCTAGAGAAGGAAGAATGTAGCAGGAAGAATACATAGAGGAGAAAACATAACAAAAAGGAAGACGAAACCCATGTGTTGTTAGGGAAAGTGTTCCTATGGATGGGGTGAGGCCACCAACGTATTGGGGTGAAGGACATACATCTAAAGTTCTACAAATACAACAATTAACCAAAAGGTTTAGGGTTTAAGAGGATATGTACCTTACAATAGAAGGTTGATCCAAGCCTCTCCTAGAGTCCTCCTCTTGCTCTCCAATCAAGGAAACTGGAAAACCACTTCAAGACCTTCCTCAAATCAATTTGACTACAAATATAAGATTGATATTCAAAAGAACATAAAATGTTGATCTAATAAACATCAATAAGTAATCAAAACTGAGATATATATGCACACAATTATTTGGAAAGAGAATAATATCTAATATTTATTAATGAATGAAGAAAGCACATAGTTATACCTTCCTTCAATCAAGGAACCTCATGAAACCATCAATTTTGAATCTCTTGCTTCTCTCCTCTAAGAATCCCAACCTCCAAGCAATGTGTTAGGGTTAGATGGAAACTAGGGAACAAGTGAGGGGGATGAGAATCAAACTTTATCTAGCATAACATTACAATGGGCTCAATCCTCTTTCATGGTCCTCTCTCCCTCTCTTATATAGAAAAGGAAGAAGATAGGGTCAAGGAGGAGGTAGTTACAATTGAGGAGATGATTCCAAAACCACCCAAACCACCCATTTGTATTTTATGACGTACACGTTGGTGAACAAGGGAGTAAGGGCGTGTAACATGCATGTGAGCCATGTGACACCTACATGTGGGTGAAAAAAATGAGGAAAAACTGCCTTTTCTAGGGTTTTTCAGGAGGTGTTTTGGTCTTCAAATTTGTTCATCAGCTTCTTTACTATTGAATGGACCATGAATGAGGTAAGGCCATCCTACTTAGGTCCCAAATACAGCTCTTCTATCCCTAATTTCCTTTTGTGTGACTCATATTAACCTCATGAAATGTCGTCATGCAAGTGTCGGCATGCGATCAAAACATGCAAGTGTCGTCATGGACGGATAAGTTCCAAATTTGGTTATAACAACTTGAAGACGATACCCGTGAGAGAGAGCATACAGAAGAAGATGTTGAGTAGTGCACACAAAAGCTGAGTGAATTCTGAGAGTAAACTAAGAAGCAAACTCAAAGAGAATTGTATTTCCTACCTCATACTAAGACCAGGAGGTTGAGAGATTGTGTGAGGTGAGAAATAGAAGGGTATTGGAACCCTTGTGTAGTTGTAAGAGAATCCCTTGGGGCATGAATGTAATTGTAAATATGTAAATTAATGGACAGGCCCATTAATCCATGTTGTGTTTAAATTCCAAACCTGTTTGAATTTGGGCATTTGCTCTCTGTTTGTGTGTTTAAGTATTGGACCAGTTGAGTCCTGCAGAGTCAAATAGAGTAATGTCCTGCATAGTGAGGTATCATAGTTGAAGTTTGCGCTTTGATGACGACTTTAATCCCACTTGCATCAAGTGGTGTTAGAGTAGGAGAATCATGTGTGGGAAGGTAGGAAACTCTATGTGTGGTTGGGTAGAGTTTCAGAGTAGAGGTAAAGGGTTGAAGAGACATCTCCAACTCTGGTTGGGTAGATCTGTGAAAAAAGGGATAGATCCCATCGTGATGGGGTAGGGTTATTTAGAGTTGGGTTGCAGAGTAGAAGCAATCCTGTGGAGATTTGAGAAGATACGACTCCACAGCTAAAGTTGTGAATAGATTTGTAGGGAGTAGGTTTTAGGAAGATAGCTTCAGTAGTGGAGAAGAGAAATCGATCGAGGGTATGAAGACTTACAGAGGCAGAGTGAAGGTCTACAAGTGTTTGGTAGCTCCAACATAAGGTTGATGGGCAGATTTATCATGTGGGAAAACAAACCAGTAGGTTTTGGGGTTTTAGTTATAGATATGGATCCCAAAAGAACAAAGAATGGAAGCCCTAATAAATGGAGGTCAAATGACTTAGTTTCCTCGGAAGAGTTATGTTATGAATTGAGGAAAGAAATGGCCAGGTTAGAGGCCATGGAGACATCTCTAGGGATTAAGGGGCCCTAGAAGCAGGAGAATTTGGTGAAGGTATAAATGGAGGAGAAAAGGGCCCTCATAGTGGATGAGGTGAGGGTATTCACTGAAATTGTTATAAAGAGGATTATTGTGTTGGTGAAAGCACAAGAGGCATGCAAAGAAGAATCTAAAGATTGTGACAAGAAAGAGGTAGAAATATGATACCCAGAAGAATGGGAGATGTTGGATGATGTTCATGAAGAGACATTTGATGGAAGGGATAAAGTGCAGGACTCCCAAGAGCAGCAAGGGAAGCAAGGAAACAAACATTCCAATAATGTGCAGTAGTCGCACAATGAGTGTAGAGGTGTTGATGCCTCGGAAATCGCAGCATCAATCAACAAGGGATTCTCCCCGGTAGGCAATCCCAATTAGATCGTTCACTGTTTGGTGTGGGAAATCCGTCCAGTTAACGGTTCTGGCTACCGTAAGATTTAAAGATTCTTGTTCTTTGCACCGGTTGCGGCTCGATCCACCGTTTATGTGTTTTAATTTTAAAGATGATATGCAAGTGCCCTAAGCTAAATGCAAGTAACTAATCTAAATTAACCTAAAACAGTATAAGCAAATCTAATCTATTCTTACAAGTAGCAAACTGTAAATATGATCAATACGCTGAAAGAAACATCTAAAGATCATTCAGATAGCCATTAAATCATAAAGATGCAATCTCAGTAGAAGATAACAGATATTAAAGATAGCTTTAACTCACTGAATACATTTCATTACTCATTTAAGAGAGACATCATTGTACAGGAAAATAGAAAGATCATCCATTACACAAAAATAATTCATAACAACAAAGAAAGATCTCACTGTAGTATGTGAATGACACAAGAGTAGTCCAGCAAGCATTCAACACACATTTCCAGGCAAAAACGTCCTCTCCAGGCTTTCATTAGGCAAAATCCAGTTCTTGGAGCAAGTAGCAAAGTAATTCACGTACAAGCTAGAAAATTTCTCACCTGCAAAAAGTGCTCTCTATTCCTCTTCTACTCTTCTATTTATAAATTTACAAATTGCTGCTTGATATGATAGGTGTGCCCTAAACTATAAAACCTTCTAATTTGTCCTTTAGTGCACATATTAAGACAAATAAGAATTCTGCTGATTTATATATTTATTTGGCTTCTTTTGCTGACTCATCCCCACCAACTAGATCGCTTGTGGTTGCTGGGCCATCAACACTTTGGCTATGGGTGGCCCATTGACTAGGCTCTCTCAAGATAATTTTGCTCCAAACAGATATTATTGCCTTTTATGCAATCTCATGCTTGCGCAGATCTGATTTGACATGTGCTGCTCCTTCTTCCTTGCAGACCTTCTATGCATGACAAACCTGCGGTGAGCGAGGCAATACGAATAAGGAGTATGTAGAAATTAGCAAAAATTGCAAAGCTTCCTGCAGATTTGTAAAAGAAATCATGACAGAGTTGGCTTTAACTAGATGACTTTCAAGCATTAGAAAAACAATTATGAAAAAATTCAGAATATGCCAATGACTTCAGAACATGGGAGGTTGTTTTAACAAAATGATCAATTAATTCACAGTTGCAGCTACCATTTCACAGTTGAAAATCATGAGAAAGTGGGCGCACACAAACCAAAAAAAAGATCTTCGCACCAAGCGGTGAGCGCAAGGTTAAACTCTGCGCTAAGGCAGCAACCATAACTTTAAGTTATGCGCTAAGCGGCGAGATAAAGGTTAAGTCCTGCGCCCAAGCGACGATCATGACGTTAAGTCCTGCGCCAAAGTGGTGATCATGACGTTAAGTCCTGCGCCAAAGTGGCGATTGCAAGATTAAGCTCTGTGATGATAAGGCTGCGCCAAAATTAGACTTCGAGGAAAGATGAGGCACGGCTATGGAAGCGGGAGCTATATGGATAAGCTTTGCGCCTTTGGCGCAAGTTTTAGTCACAAAATGTGCGCTAACAGGAACTGCGCCAACAAGCCAAAAAGACTTAAGAGATTTTTGTGCTGGCGTTTTTAAATACAAATCTTGTGCCAAAGTGCTCGTCCTATTATTAGTAATTGCCCCGATGGCGGCCGAGTTAGTTTCATACTCTGTGAAAGAATCATGCTTTGATATAGCGCAGGTTTGGACCTATGGCTTGCGCAAGGAGAAAATTTGCTGAAAAGCCAAGATTTGGCAACAAGGCGGAAAAGTAAGATTTAGAATATGTGCTTTTAACGCAAGACATAAGCTTGAAGTTTGCGCTTAAAAGCGCGAAATTAAACCTTTTCCCTTGCTCCTTTGGTGCAGAAATATAAGCTTTCAATCTGCGCTTTTGAAAGCGCACATAGTTGATCTTTAAAACAACGCATTATTTTCAAAAGGTAATAGAAGGAAAAAACCCTTCGTCCAAAACAAAAGAACTAGAAAGGGCCAAAATAAAATAAATCCTGTGCTTCTGTCGCAAAAGTTGTCACTAAAAACTGTGCTTAATGCAAAGGATGGTTTTTCCTTAGTAAAAAAACCAAACAAAAATCTTTGGAAGATTGGTCATAAAAATCCACCCATCAGCGATGTTAAGGCTAAGCCATTCGCCGGTGTCAGCCGAATTAGTCTTAGGACTTGCACCACGAGAGGCCAATTTAGGATTTAATCTTGCACCGTAGGCGGCCATAATAGACCTTGGAAACCCGCCCAAAAGTGCACGGATCAGAGTTGACTCAAGCGCTGAAAGCGGAAAAAATGGAGTTAAAACTTGTGCTGAAGAGGCAGATAGGTTTTCAATTTGCGCCGAAGACGGTAGTCTTATGATCGAAAACTTGCACCGAAAGCGGGAGATTTATGGTTAAAACTTGCACTGAAGGCGGAAGACTTATGGTCAAAATTTGCGTTGAAGGCGGAAGACTTATAGTCGAAACTTGCGCTGAAGGCGGAAGACTTATGGTCAAAACTTGCATTGAAGGCTAAAGGTGACTTTGCCTTAGAAAAAATTTTAGAAAACTTTTGGAAAGCAAGTGTTGAAATTTTTCCAAGCTAAAGAGAAAAATTAAGTCTGAAAGACAAGAAAAACACTTGTTACAAAATGTGTAGAAGGAGGGGCCCCAATATTTTTCAAAATTTTGGGGGGATGTTGTAGCAACAACAATTGGCGAATCGCTGGCGAACACAGATCTCTGAAAAAACTCTCTCTCGTCCATAGGAAATTTTAAAAGCTGCTCACCTTATGTGCAACAATATACTTGAGCATTCGAATTTCCGCAAAGGAAGTGATCACTTTATCCGTTGGTCATTAGGAAAGTGGAGCTTCGATAAAGACATCCTTAAAACTCTCCAAGGGCCAAAATATGGGGTTCATTTTTAGAAGATCCATCTTTCAGACAACCACTGTCATCGGACTCCACAGGATTGTAACAACATCTCATAGATAATATTCTCCTATTCCTCATTCCCATGCTGCTTGCATCCTTTTGGATGTTCTTTAATTAGTGACTTTTGTCGTGTGAGTATTCCATAAAATTTTCTTCAAGACTTAGCCATTTGCCTGAGTTCTTCAATCCATTGATGTCCTTTTGTGTGAGCAAGAGATTTTCTTGGCTTCTCATGCTCACGGACGGAGAAGAACTCTACGAGGCATTTTGGTGTGGCTACTTAAATTAAAAGTCTTTATTGTTCTCAGCCATGCTTTAATGGAGGCGATATTTTCTGGAAAACAGACTCTTTATTATAAGCTCTTTTGGCTTTAGATTTGCAGCATGGAGTCATTTTAATACCCTATGCCTTCGAGATGTGCTTCCTTTCTGTGGGTCTAACTACAACAATCTTCTTGAGACGCTTATAAATGTGAGGGTGGGTGGAGCCCGAGGATAGTGATAAGGTAATCATAGATTTCAGCTATTAAACAGGGGTTAATGCGACCAACAGAACAGGATCTCTTCATTCTAGAAAACGATCAGCAAAAGCCAAAATGCATAGATAAACTTTCTTTTGAGGGTACATTTCCAGCTTCGTGAGTTGTGAGATTTCTTGAGAGATCTATCTTCACGAAAGGCCCAATTGTAGGGCTAGCGAGAAAAAACTATACAAAGGAAAGGGGAAAGGGAAAACTCAAAAATTCAGAAAAGAGGACAACTTGGCTGAAGCAAATAGAAAACAAGGGACTAAAGTAAAAAGTAAAAAGAAAAAGAACAAAGCCTTTATTTATGTACAGAAAACCTCAACAAGACTATGCAAAGTATTGTTTCAAGGCAAGGCCGTTGAGGGGAAGGGTTACTTCCTCCCCTTGGAGGTCTGTAAGCATGTAAGTGGATGGGCCGAGCTTTGCAAAAATTTGGTAAGGGCCTACCCATAAGTGTTGGAATTTCGTGTGCATTCCATTTCCTTCGTGATGATGGTCCCATTTCAGAACTAAATCTCCTACTTCAAAACTTCTTTTACCAGACTTACTTTTATCGAACCATCTTTTGACTATATCTTGGTGTTGATGGAATCTGTTCTTGGCTTTCTACCGGGCTTCTTCAAGTTGAAGTAGGGTGTCAATCCCGGATTGTATAATCTGACTACCAGACCCTTGAGAGGCTTGGGACAATTGCAAGGATGGAAGTAAGATGTTGGGAGGGAGGATGGCTTCCTTGCCATAGACAAGGTTGTAAGGGGAAACCCCTAATGCATTATTTGGAGTCAACCTATTTTCCCATAAGGCATTTGGGAGAGCTATATGCCAGCTTCGCTGATTTTCAATCACAATCTTCTTGAGAATTCAGATGAGGTTTTTGTTATAAGATTCAGCTAGTCCATTTCTTTGGGGTAGTAATTGGCCGAATAATGCAATTTAATTCCCCTTTCATAAAAAAATTCATTTATTTTAAAAGACAAGAAATAAGTGGCATTATCAAATACTAGGGAAATTGGAACCCCAAACCTAGTTACGATGTTCTCTTTCAAGAAACTGATGACTGCATCTTCATTGATCTTGCGCAATGGGGCAGCCTCTGTCCATCTGGTGAAATAGTCAGTGGCTATCAGGATGTATCGATGTTGCAAAGAAGAATTTGGCTTTATCTCTCCGATGACATCTATACCCCACTGTTCGAAAGGTTCTGCGATGATAACCGGCTGCAAGGGTCCTGCTGCCTTAGGTAATTTTCCAGCACTCCTTTGGCATACATCATAGTTCCGTGCAGAAGTATGGGCATCCCGGAATAAAGTGGGCCAGTAATAGCCAGCTCTCAGTATTTTGTGAGCCGTTGTCTCCCCTGAATAATGTCCCCCAGCAAGGCCATCGTGTAACTCTTTGACAACTTTACCTGCATCCTCTTTCTCTAGACATCTGAGAAAAATCCCATCATAATTTTTTTTCTGAAAAGTATTCCATCAATGATATGATAAGTTGTTGATTTTAAATGGAGTGCCCTTCTTTGCTTAGAATTACAGTGTTATGGTAGGTACCCTTGTTGCAAGTAATGCACTAAATCCCTATACCATGATTTAAGAGCTGTGAAAATGGGACATACTTCGACTAAATTCAGTTCGGCTTCATTCTTCCAATCCTGCTCTTCATCAATTATATGTTCAGTAATTAATTTACATAGGCCTTGTCATTTGATGATGGTGGCCGGTTTAAATTCTAAATCATATTCTTGAAGAGATGTAACCCAATTTCCCCTTCTTTCTCCCAACTCCTTTTGAATGAAAAGGGATCTGACAGCTGGGTGGGAAACTATAACTTTAGTTATGTTCTTAAGAATATATGGTTTGAACTGTTTTATTGCTTTGAACATGGCATACGCATGTTTGTCGACAACAGGATAGTTTAGTTCAGCACCTTGTAGACCAGTGCTCATAAACGAGATTGGGTATTCGTCTCCTAATTCTATCTTTTGCGTGAGCACAGCTACGAGAGAGTCATCTGAAGCAAAAGTATACAAGATAAAATCTTTGTCAAAATCTGGGCTTCTTAACGAAGGAGCATTAGCTATGGCTACTTTAATATCTCTGAATGCATCCTTTTCTAAATCTGTCCATTTGAACTGTGTGCTCTGCTTGACCATTTGCTGCAAAAGTTTAACAGTTTGAGCGAAATCGGGGACAAATCTTCGGACAAAATTGATAGTGCCCATAAATGACTGCATGGATTTTTTGTTATGGGGCATGGGAATTTTATTGATAACTTGCACTCTCTCTTGATCTATTGAAATTCCCTTTTTAGAAATGATATGACCCAACATTTTACCTTCAAGAACAGCAAACACACTCTTCTTGGGGTTTAAAGAGATACCATATTTTCGGCAATGATCAAAAATCTGCTTTAAATGAACAACATGGTCTTCTCTTTTCCTTGAAAAAACTATCACATCATCTAGATAGACGACAACACAATGACCACCCAATCCTCGGAAGGTGATGTCCATTGCTCGCTGGAATGTGGCTCCTGTGTTTATTAGGCCGAAAGGCATTCTTTGGTATGTGAATGTTCCCCACTTGGTGCAGAAAGTAGTTTTAAGACGATCCTCTTCAGCTACTAATACTTGATTGTAACCAGAGAAACCATCAAGAAGGGAGAAGAGTTCTGATCCTGATACCGTCTGGAGAATTTGTTCCATTGAAGGGATGGGATAGTTATCTTTATCTGAAGCTCTGTTTAGATTTCTGAAGTCAACACATAATCTTATCTCTCCTGACTTCTTTCTTACGAGAACTAGGTAAGAAACCCACTCGGAATGCCGGCCCTTAAAAATTATCTTAGCATCAAGTAACTTCTTCAATTCCTTTTGAATCAGAGGTTCGAGAGTAGGGTGCATCCTCCTCAATTGCTGCTGAAATGGCTTGACGCCTGCTTTCATTGGTATGATATGCTTAATAATGCGGGTGTCATATGTTTTCAAATCTTCATAAGTCCATGCAAAAACATCCTTATATTGTCGAAAGAGCTTGATGAACTTATCTCTTTCTCCTGGTGAACAACATTTACCAAGGTTAACAAATTTTGGTTCAGCTTCGGTGCCCAGATTTACCAGTTCGTGTTGCATCAATGAGCTATTGATTTTGGTATTTGCTGGCCTTTTGAACTTGCTCTGCAGATCAAATAGCATTTCAAGTGACCTCACCCCTTTGGGGATCAAATTTCCTTTAGACTCATCTTTCTTTTGTAAAACATCATCATGCTCTTCTTCGTCTATCGCAGCTTCTTGGAACATGTCTTCATTTGTTAGAAAACTGATAATTTGATCGTCATCATCGAAAACTCTAAAAATTTGTGATATTGTCTGGGACAGAAGGCCTGAAAACTAGTTCAATTGAACATTTTTTATTAGTTAGCACCAATCTGGAAACGGAAGTTGCTAATAAATCAGCCACAGCATTTTGCAGTCTAGGAACAGGTTTTATATTGAAAGCATCAAAATGCGTAATTAAATCCCATACCTCAGCATGATAACTTTTCAAATGAGGTGAAATATAGTGAATGGTATCTCTTACCTGTCTTACAACTATTTCTGAGTCACCAAAAACTTTCAGGTACTTAACATTCAAACCGATGGCTTTCTTCAATCCGGGGACTAAAGCTTCATATTCAGCAGTGTTATTAGTACACTCAAATTCTAATCTACAGGACAAGAAGTACTTATTACTTTCAGGATCCACTAGAATACAACCAACTCCAGATCCTTCCAGAGTCTTGGAACCATCAAAGTATAAAGTCCAAAAAGCATTGTTTGATTTAACTAAGTTAGTATCTCTATTATCTAAGTCAGTGACTAAGCTAACTATGTTACAATCGATATCATCAGTTCGAGAAAAATGAAGGAGATTGGACTGTTTATCTGATTCATGGCTAATAGTTTCAGATTGATAATTACCCGGATCAATTTCTAAGAAATAATTCCCCAAAACTGAAGATGAGAAGGCTACAGCTTCGTTCTTTCCTTCTAGATGAGTTACATTTTGTTTCATGTGTGGTTCCCTCAAAATTTTAATTTGATTTTGCCTATTATGATATGGTAACCATAAATGGAACCAATCAGTTGCAAAGTAACCATTTAGTTTTTTGGACCAGTCCCTTCTTAGGATTAAACCATAGGCTTCAGGAATGTAAACTACCATTATATCAATGAAATAACATACTCTAGAATCTGCCGACAACCTAATGAGCACATCCTTCATTTCCCCAATAAATTTAACAACAGTCCTATCTAACTGAATAATCTGAGCGGGAGATGGAATTGGTTGACCGTTAATATTCTTGCAGATCAACAGTGGCATGACATTTGAAGATGCTCCAGAATCTACTAGACAATTGTGCACATTGTGATTGAAGATTTCAAAAGTTAAAAGAAAAGGCAATGTCTAGGATTTGGATTTCCCGCCAATACTAGCCTCATTTATTTCAGGATCTTCCTAAGTGTCTGTTAATGGAGTGTTGGGCTGGGATTGAAGAGCTTGCAACAAATTGTTTCATTGTTGGGGCAAACTTCACATATCGAATATCGAAACATTTGCTTTTACCTTCTTTATATCTTCAATGATCATGTCATATCCCATATCACATTTTTTAACAACTTTCGTTTGATTGTCTGTCTTGCTCAATGTGACTTTTGGTTTCTGGATTGTTGTGTCAATGCTTGGCTATTTGGCAACTGTTGGGTTAGCTTTAGGTTGAGGCGGAATGACTGTAATGTGTCTTTTAGGTTTGGACGTAGTTGAGCTTGGAACTGGATCTGCAATGGGACCTTTACTGTGAGTGTTAATGTTTACAGCAGAGACTAGGTTCTCCATGGGATCATCTTCTATTAATTCAGTTAAAGGTACCCAGTCCCATAATACCATGGTGGTATCTGGGGAGGGTTCCTCTACTTCAGGTGTTTGTTCCTCTGGAAGATCATCTTGATCTGGAATCTGTGAATCCAACATTTGGTTCATTACTAAACTCATAGAATTAATCCATTGTGGACAGCTCTTTTCAGAGTGCGGCTCTTGATGAAAGGTACATAAGTGTTCCATTCCTATTTCATTCAGATTTAAAACAGGGGAGCTGTTCATAGGTGGATGAGGTTGGTCATTGTCTTCTCTCTTCTTGTAGAATGGTTTGAAAGGCTTCCTAGATGTACTAGCTGCCTTATATTTCTCAAGATCTACAATTTTATTGGACAATTTCTACATCATTTTAACTACGTTTTCCATGTCTGCCGATGACTTTTCTCTATTCCTAGTAAGCAGCAGGGGTTTTCTATTAGTTGCTGGCTTTGCTTATGCATATAAGGCATGTTTAGCAATGATGTCTGCTTCTTCTTCCACCTTGCTCGCTTCTTCAAAATTTTCTATCAGGGTGGTCTTCTTAGCTCTTTTGACAAACATTGCTATGGGGCCTTCAAGTGCTGTTGTATAATATTCAACTAAAGATTCTTCTATAGGTTTAGTTGCTTCGCTGAAATTATTCAAGAGTGTAGTTAACCTTTGGTTGAAGTCTTGAACCTTTTCTTTCTTTTCCATTCTCATGGACAGTAATTCTTTCATGAGTGTAGCTACAGTTTTTTGATTCCCGTATTTCTTTAAAAAACATTTTTCAAACTCTTCCCAATTAGAAATCGAGCTAGCTTGTAAACTAAAGTACCAGGAAGAGGCTTTCGGTTCAAATGTGTATGGGAAAATCCTACAAACTACATCTTCATGCTGTACATTTAAAAGATTCAAATCTAAATAAAAACTCTTAAGATGATCTTCAGCGGATATGCCTTTACCTGGGTCGTATTTGGGAAAAACTTTCTCTGGATTTTTAGGCAGATCGTCAAATGGCCCAGCTAGATTTAATGCTCCCCTTGCTCTCCAAGCAGGTACAACCATGGCTCTATGTGGAGAATTAGGTGGAGAATTGTGTGGTGAATTAAGTGGAGTGTTCTTTGGAGTAAAAAGTTCTCCAATATTTTCTGGATCTTCAAAATCGATCTCCTTTAGAGGCTACATGATCTCTTCTAAAGACAAATCTACCAGCTCTTCGAAGCTCTGCACAAGGATTGAATCACAGGTATACTGTCTTTCTCTTTTAGGAATTCTTCTTCTAGGGAGAAAAGTTATTGCATTTAAACCACCGAGTTGTTTAACATAAGCTCATGTGTTCCTTCTTAAATGAGCTACTTCAGCAAAAGGTACAGCATACAACGTTTCTTGTTGCTCAGAATCAGAATTGGGATTTTCTTGATTTCCTGGGATTGCTGTTTCAAGCGGGTTTTCAGTAGGATCTGCTTGACAGGAAGAGTCTCCTCTATCAGCCATGCACTGTAGGCCCTCCTTCTAGCACCAAAAACTATTGATGCCCTGGAAATCGCAACATCAATCAGCAAGGGATTCTCCCCGGTAGGCAATCCCAATTAGATCGCTCACCGTTTGGTGTGGGGAATCCGTCTGATTAATGGTTCCGGCTACCGTAAGATTTAAAAATTCTTGTTCTTTGCACGGTTGTGGCCCGATCAACCATTTATGTGTTTTAATTTTAAAGATGATATGCAAGTGCCCTAAGCTAAATGCAAGTAACTAATCTAAATTAACCTAAAACAGTATAAGAAAATCTAATCTATCCTTACAAGGAACAAACCGTAAATATGAGAAATACACTGAAAGAAACATCTAAAGATCATACAGATAGCCATTAAATCATAAAGATGCAATCTTAGCAGAAGATAACAAATATTAAATATAGCTTTAATTCACTGAATACATTCCATTACTCATTTAAGAGAGACATAATTGTACAGGAAAATAGAAAGATCATCCATTACACAGAAATAATTCATAACAGAAAAGAAAGATCTCACTGTAGTATGTGAATGACACAAGAGTAGTCCAGCAAGCATTCAGCACACATTTCCAAGCAAAAACGTCCTCTCCAAGCTTTCATTAGGAAAAATCCAGTTCTTGGAGCAAGTAGCAAAGTAATTCATGTACAAGCTAGAAAATTTCTTTCACCTGCAAAAAGTGCTCTCTATTCCTCTTCTACTCTTCTATTTATAAATTTACAAATTGTTGCTTGAGCTGACAGGTGTGCCCTAAACTCTAGAACCTTCTAATTTGTCCTTTAGTGCACATATTAAGACAAATAAGAATTCTGCTGATTTATATATTTAGTTGGCTTCTTTTGCTAACTCATCCCCACCAACTAGATCGCTTGTGGTTGCTGGGCCATCAACACTTTGGCTATGGGTGGCCCATTGACTAGGCTCTCTCAAGATAATTTTGCTCCGAACAGATATTGTCGCCTTTGATGCAATCTCATGCTTGCAAAGATCTGATTTGACCTGTGTTGCTCCTTCTTCCTTGCAAACCTTCTATGCATGACAAACCTGCGGTAAGCGAGGCAATACAAATAAGGAGTATGTAGAAATTAGCAAAAATTGCAAAGCTTCCTACATATTTGTAAAAGAAATCATGACAGAGTTGGCTTTAACTAGATGACTTTCAAGCATTAGAAAAACAATTATGAAAAAATTCAGAATATGCCAATGACTTCAAAACATGGGAGGTTGTTTTAACAAAATGATAAATTAATTCACAGTTGCAGCTACCATTTCACAGTTGAAATCATGAGAAAGTGGGCGCACACAAACCAAAAAAAAGATCTTCGCGCCAAGCGGCGAGCGCAAGGTTAAACTCTACGCTAAGGAAGCAACTGTAACTTTAAGTTATGCGCTAAGCGGCGAGCTAAAGGTTAAGTCTTGTGCCCAAGCGGCAATCATGACGTTAAGTCCTGCGCCAAAGCGACGATTGCAAGATTAAGCTTTGCGATGATAGCGCTGCGCCAAAATTAGACTTCGAGGAAAGATGAGGTGCGGCTATGGAAGCGGGAGCTATATGGATAAGCTTTGCACCTTTGGCGCAAGTTCTAGTCACAAAATGTGCGCTAACGGGAACTGCGTCAACGAGCCACAAAGAATTAAGAGATTTTTGTGCCGACATTTTTAAATACAAATCTTGCGCCAAAGCGCCCGTCCTATTATTAGTAATTGCACCGATGGAGTCCGAGTTAGTTTCAGACTCTGCAAAAGAATCATGCGTTGATATAGTGCAGGTTTGGACCTATGGCTTGCACAGGGAGAAAATTTGCTGAAAAGCCAAGATTTGGCAACAAGGCAAAAAAGTAAGATTTAGAATATGCGCTTTTAACACAAGACATAAGCTTGAAGTTTGCGCTTAAAAGCATGCAATTAAACCTTTTCCCTTGCGCCTTTGGCGCAAAAATATTAGCTTTCAATCTGCGCTTTTGAAAGCGCACATAGTTGAGCTTTAAAATAGTACGTTGTTTTCAAAAGGTAATAGAAGGAAAAAAGCCTTAGTCCAGAACAAAAGAACTAGAAAGGGCCAAAATAAAATAAATCCTGCGCTTCTGTCGCAAAAGTTGTCACTAAAAACTGTGCTTAATGCAAAGGATGGTTTTGCCTTGGTAAAAAAAACCAAACAAAAATATTTGGAAGATTGGTCATAAAAATCCACCCATCGGCGATTTTAAGGCTAAGCCATGCGCCGATGTCGGTCGAATTAGTCTTAGGACTTGCGCCACGAGAGGCCAATTTAGGATTTAATCTTACGCCGCAGGCGGCCATAATAGACCTTGGAAACCTGCCCAAAAGTGCGTATATCAAAGTTGACTCAAGCGCCGAAAGCGGCAAAAATGGAGTTAAAACTTGCACCGAAGAGGCAGAGTTAGGTTTGCGATTTGCGCCAAAGACGGTAGTCTTATGATCGAAACTTGTGCGGAAGGCGGGAGATTTATGGTTAAAACTTACGCTGAAGACAGAAGACTTGTGGTCAAAACTTGCGCTGAAGGTAGAAGACTTATGGTCAAAACTTGCGCTGAAGGCTAAAGGTGACTTTGCCTTAGAAAAAAATTTAGAAAACTTTTGGAAAGCAAGTGTTGAAATTTTTCCAAGCTAAAGAGAAAAATTAAGTCTGAAAGACAAGAAAAACACTTGTTACAAAATGTGTAGAAGGAGGGGCCCCAATATTTTTCAAAATTTTGGGGGGATGTTGCAACAACAACAAGAGGATAATGCAAGCATAAGACATGAAGGACATGTGGAGGCTTGGAAAAAGAAGAATAAGTTGAAGAAGATAAGGAGGATCACAAGTTTCATGTATGGAGCCGACGAAAGAAGAAGAAGAATGCACGGGATGGCATGTTTTCATTCTACTGGAGGAGACTGATGCATGAGCATCGAGTTGATCGTCAGGAACACGGAGACTGGACAATGTTGTACACATTATCTGGGATTTCTCAGGTGTAGTCACAATCACATGTAGGAGAGTTTGGGTGCAAGTACAATAACCATTAGGATTTTAGACACCATCACAGGCTTGGCACAAAAATTTGGATGTAGTGTGGCCATCCACATAGAGTGAGGAGAAAAGATATCAGCCTTCAGTTCATATATTAGGTGAAGCATCACTCTCATTTGATGAGCTGATCAGGGTTGATCTCAGGCTTTAGATCACCTAGGGATATGTTGAATCAGAGTTGTGTAAATGGTGCATCATAGGAAAATTCCAATAGAGTAGTCTCGATGGAGTGGACCCATAGCATATCAGAGGTAGTGGATAAAGGATGTTGGAATGAATGATGATGTTAAATTTTCAGAATTTACTTCAATCTGATCTAGGATCTTAACTGAGAGAACAACATGTACAGCATATCTACAACATATCAATCATGGACACAATGATACAACCATAATACAAGAGATAGTCTTCTCCTAGCAGCAGAGCCTCCTCCTCCACAAGTGCGCCACTCTCCCAAGTCTGAGTGAGAGAATAGAATGTGTAAAATGAGAGAGACACACTCTCTATTTATACACTAACTTGACTTGACCTTTACTCAACTAGGTCGGCCTCAACTTAACCACTTAACATAATGCTGACTGGGCCGACCCCCACTAGGGTGGTCTAATAACCCTTTGACCCACATGGCTGACCCCCAATAGGGTGGTCTAATAACCCTTTGACCCACATGACTTATACAAGGCCGACCCCAATAAGGTGGTCTAATAACCCATCAAGTACAAGTTACTACACTTACAATATAAATGACGACACTTCCGTATAGAGGAATAATAACATCTCTATATGAATACAACCACTTCCTTATAGAGGAATAATAACATCTCTATAGCAATACAATATACATATATATGAAATACATTCCGAAGTTACATATACATCAACACTCCCTCTTAACTAGGAAGGTATTTCTCGACACAGGTCTTCTAGCACAAGTCATCTTCTCTGGATAATCATCACTGGATAATCGTCATCGAGTCATCATCATCATCACTGTTGCTGCTATCTCAATCAATCTTTGAATCTACTCATCATAGGAAGTTCTACAGAGCCAGTCCTTTTTCATACTAGATGTAGGCTCACCACTTGCAGGTCTTCGTCATCACTGGCCATACTGTGGAAACCTCAGGACTTATTACGTGCGTCACAAAACCTGGCTGCAGCATCCCAGGCTATTACGAGCACACGGCTCTACCTGTCGGATCTCCCAGGAGCACATTACATGTGACCCATCACAAAACCTAGCTGAAGCATCCCAGGTTGTTACAAGCACACAACTCTAGCTGTCAGATCTCCTAGGAGCACATTACATGTGATCCATCACAAAACCTGGCTGAAGCATCCCAGGCTGTTACTAACACACAGCTCTACCTGTCGGATCTCCCAGGAGCACATTACATGTGATCTCACCACAAAACCTGGCTAAAGCATCCCAGGCTGTTACAAGCACACAGCTCTACCTGTCGGATATCCCAGGAGCACATTACATGTGGTCCACCCCAAAACCTGGATGAAGCATCTGAGGCCTTTTTCATCCTGTCTAGATCTCCCAGGAGCAAATTACATGTGGTCATGGCAAAACCTGGCTGAAGCATCTGAGGCCTTTTTCATCTTGTCTAGATCTCCCAGGAGCAAATTACATGCCATAAGACAAAACCTCACAAGAGCATCTCAAGATGTTACGGGTACACAACTCCGACTTAAAGATCTCCCAGGGCACAAATTACATGTCCTCCCAGAGCAATGTCTCGAAAGAGCATCCCAGGATGTTACGGGTACACAACTCCGACCTATAGGATCTCCCAGACATGCTCATCTGCACAACCTGATCCACGGCCACAAAGTGTCATCCTGATACTCACCATACATCATCGTGATGTACACATCATCATCCTGATCATCATCACTACAACATCCTGTTGCATGTCATCTAGAGAAGCTCATCATCCACGATCATCCTAATCATACAATGCATCCACCTGATGCATACCAAGTATCTACCTAATACATATCATCATACATGATCTACCCGATCATACAATGTATCCACCTGATACATACACAGATACATGATCCACACAATGTATCCACCTGATACATATCAATATACATGATCTTAGTATCCACCTGATACATATATAGATACATGTTCCAAGCATCCAACATGATGCATATACAAAATACATACAAATGATCCAACTGATCATATCCAGCATCCAACATGATGCATACATACATAAATGATTTAACTGATGATATCCAGAATCCACATGATGCATATATACATAAATGATCCAACTGAGCATAACAAGCATCCAACATGATGCATATACATATATAGAGTAGTAACTGGAGCATCATCCTGATGCTCATCATCCATGATCCTCCTGATCATCATAGCATCGTCCTCTTCAGATCATCTCATCGTCCACGAAGCACAGCCCAGATGCACATCATCCATCACTTACACCACCGACATGGGCGAACACATATACCACCATTCGAGGAAGGCTCCAGCCCTTACTTTTTCACCATAGGAGAACACATCTACCACCATGTGAAAAATGGCTCAGCAATTACATCACAACCAAGGGAGAACACATCAACCATGTCAGAAAAGCTCATGTACATCTGCATATTCCGGACTCATCACTTCCCTTTGGAAGGAACCTCGATTTGAAGTGCACCAAGCCTCTCTCTGAAGTACTCAAACTGTACTCTTTCCAATGGCTTGGTCAATGCATCTGCAACCTGCTCATACGTCGCAGCATACTCTGCTTCGGTTGTACGTAGGACTGCTTCCTGCTAAACCAAGAGATCACACCTGATCCCTATCTGCAACACTGCCTGCCCAATCTGAATCAACATAACCCTGCAGGTTAAACTTTTGATTCGCATCATACTTGAGCCCATAATCAACTGTACCCTTCAGGTACCTCAAAATATGCTTTACAACAACTAGGTGAACACTCCTCAGATCCATCAGGAACTGGCTCAATTTGTTCACCGCAAAGCAAATATCTGGTCTCGTGTTCGTTAGGTACATCAAGGACCCAATCATCTGACAATACATAGTGATATCAACCGGATCAGATGAAGCATCACACAGAAGCTTCAGGTTCGATGCCATAGGTGTGGCCATAGCCTTGCAGTCCATCATCCCAAACCTCTTCAGGATCTCTACTGCATACTTCCCTTTTCCAAGGAAGATTCCATCTACACTCTGCCACACCTCCATATCTAGAAAGTGGTGCATCATACCCAAGTTATGCACATATATGACTCCCTTTCATGTGTCTCAGAACCAAGTGGCTGCTCCACATACACTTCTTCTTCAACTACACCATTCAAGAAAGCTGTCTTGAAATCCATCTGGTGTATCTTCCACTTCATCACTGCAGCTAGAGCAAGTATTGATCTAATGGAAGTGTATCTGGCTACAGGAGCAAAAGTCTATGTGCTACCACTTGCACCATGCTTGATCTTGTAGATCCTCTTGGAAGTCACTACAGACTCCCCTTCAGGTCTTGGGCCTGCATCCCAAACATATTCATGATTGACTGGTACTCCTCGATCATGGCATTCTTCCCAGATCCTGGGAACTTCAATATCTTCAATATTTTCAACAGATAACTTTGTTGCTGAACAAATGTTGTAGTCCTTCTTTTGTAGGTGATGGTATATGATCTTTCCTACACAACAAGTTAAATTGCATGATTATAAAACATCTCAAAGTTTTAAGAACAAATTCTTACACATCAAGAAATATGTCATACAGTCATGCAATTATCTTAGCCAATGCTTCAATACAACATTTATCCATATTCCGTAAGTTTCTAGATGCCTCCCAATCTCTACTAGAACATTGTTAAGAGTGTGCACAGCTCCTAACATGTCAGCAAAGAGGTTTCATTCTAG
The DNA here is from genome assembly GCA_027924585.1 of Larix kaempferi. Lineage (NCBI taxonomy): Eukaryota > Viridiplantae > Streptophyta > Pinopsida > Pinales > Pinaceae > Larix > Larix kaempferi. Next base: position 850,467 of record BSBM01000559.1, read on the forward strand.
ATAAGTAGCAATGGAATGTTGTACAGTGCCATAGGCCACTTACCCATGTATATTAGTAGTATATTGTTTATCAATGCAACTATTCTAATATGCATAATACACAACCTAATTCTAGGAACATAAGCATATACATCATTGAATAACATTATGTAAGAAATGACAATTCATATACTTATCTTTGTTTGGTTGCTAGGTGGACTCCCTCTGAATCTTTTCAACTCCATTCTGATGTGGATTGTGAGAAGTGGTCAACTCCCTCTGAATACCTGCATCCTTGCAAAAACTACTGGAGTGTGCTCCTTTGCTTTCTTGCAGGAACAACTGGAGTGTGCTCCCTCTTGATCTTTGCTTCCTGGATTACCTGTCCTTGAACTTATATCCATCCTTAACCACTATGCATGCTTATTAGTATCATCGTTGTGTTATCCTTGAGGTCTCATACATAATTACACATTTATTAGTATAATACTATCAAAACACAATAATCTTAAACATGTATAGTCATGATCATTCATAGATAATAAACATTAGTATTCAAGGTTTCAGGGAAGTCTTTTTTTACTCATGCATATTCTTATTTGATCATAGGACTCTTTTGATTAGTTAAATCATCAATGCATAAACCCGTGATTACTCAAACCTGTACCTTCATGATTCTTCTGGTTAGTCATATCATCAATTATGGTAAGAAACATAATATGCATACAACCATGACTATTCAAACCTATGACTTCATGAATAATCATTATCAACAACACAACAGTATAAGATACTAACACAAGGTAGGATTCTAGCTTGATATAGGAAAAACATACCTGGATTATCATGCTAGCTATTTATGTCTAACATACCCGCATAATGTCTTATGGTTCTCTTCAATGACTTGTGCTAGTAACCTGCATGTCTCATAAGTTAACCATTGTAGAACCAAGTTATACATACCTCGTAAGTAGATCTTCTAAGAGATCCATGACAATGGATGAATCTATGTCTTCATGTCATCATGATCATATGTTCTTGAACTGGAACATTATTTTTCTTTTTTGGTGTACCTTTCATGTTAGCAGACAACATAAACCTCATACAACATCACAATGCATTAGTACAATCATAAGTGTCAAAACCTTAATCAATGAATATCTTCTATTAAGGTAATACGACAAGTCTAGTAATTAATCAAGATTGTACTGTAATGATATGAAGACAAACATATCATAAACTTAACCATGAACAGAATTTGAAACATACCTGTAAGCCATACCTGTCAAGATTGCTTGTAATCTTCTTATGGAAGGCCTTAGCCTCATCTCCCTCTGAAACAGGAACTTCTTCACTTATGCAGGTGACCAATCCATCCTCTTCTAGGATCAACCCAATCCACTTGATTTGCAGGAACTGGATCTGGAGCTGTAATAGGGTTTGTCAAAGAAACCCCAAAAATTCAAACTTTGAATTTCAAAATTCCGAAAGGATAGAGATATGTGCCTTGATGAGCTAATCAAATTGGTATATTCAGAATTTGAAAACTGCAAAGTTCGACTACTCAATTGTTCCTTTGAAACTTCCGGATTCACTGGACGTGACCCTGAACTGGGGTTTGATGAAGCCCACTCTTCTGCCCAATCAAAAGGTTTGATCCAAAGCTCTAAGCTTCTATTTTTATGAGGAGCTTCCATCCGTGGTCACAGATTTCAAAAATTCCCATTTTTGCAAAAGCCCTAATTTTCCACTTTTCTGATCAAAGTCCCGAACTAGGGTCTAATCAAGCCCGGCCTTCTTCCCAACCAAAAATTATGATCTTGGTCTCTAAATTTTTATTTTGATGAGTAGCATTCATCCGTGGTCTCCGATTACAAAAATTTCAACTTTCTCAGAAGCCCTAAATTTCGTAAGCCTTGAATGAAGGTGCTCAAAAATAATTCTGTTTTGACAAAAATATGCACCTAATTGTTTTTGGTGTAACTCTGAACTTTTCGATCCAAAGGGTTTGAAAATTTTTCTTGAGATACCCTGACCTGTTATCTTTCCATCTCGACAGGTCTGACCTCAAATGGATTCTCTGAGAGAGATTTATTCCAAGTGTCGCAACATGACCTTTTTATGGGATAATACAGGAGAGCGAACTTGTACGGCGTGCCATGTGTCACTGGTTCAACTTCGGCCTCTGAAAATTTTTCTTGAGATAGTACAGTCTGTGTACTACCTGTCACCTTTTATGAAATTTCATTTGGAACTTCCTAGCCCAAGTTATGACCTTTTTTCCAAGGTCACCTTTTTTTGACTTAGATCTAGAAGAGGCAGAAACCCGATATTGTACAGATCATAAATAACAAAGTACAACGAATTGGAGGTTTTCCTTTGGACACAAGGTACATGGGGATCTGATATTTGACCTGTAAAAGTTTCAGATCCGAAACCTTCACCAAAATGGATTTATAGCGAAAGTGCTACGATGACTGGTTTTTTCTATATCAAGCCCTAGCATCGTAAGTGCAACAAGTGTCATACATGCCATATCATGCCTTCTTTCCGGCTAGCTCTGATACCATGTTAAATTTTCAGAATTTACTTCAATCTAATCTAGGATCTTAACTGAGAGAACAACATGTACAGCATATCAATCATGGACACAATAATGCAAGCACACAAGAGACACAGATTTTACTTGGGGAAAACCATAAAGGTGAAAAACCCCAATAACTTCCTCAAAGATAGATAGAGCAATGATACAACCAGAATACAAGAGATAGTCTTCTCCTAGCAGCAGAGCCTCCTCCTCCACAAGTGCGCTACTCTCCCAAGTGTGAGTGAGAGAATAGAATGTGTAAAATGAGAGAGACACACTCTCTATTTATACACTAACTTGACTTGACCTTTACTCAACTAGGGCAGCCTCAACTTAACCACTTAACATAATGCTGACTGGGTCGACCTCACTAGGGTGGTCTAATAACCCTTTAACCCACATGGCCGACCCCCAATAGGGTGGTCTAATAACCCTTTGACCCACATGACTTATACAGGGCCGACCCCAACAAGGTGGTCTAATAACCCATCAAGTACAAGTTACGACACTTACAATATAAATGAGGACACTTCCGTATAGAGGAATACTAACATCTCTATAGGAATACAACCACTTCCGTATAGAGGAATAATAACATCTCTATAGGAATACAATATACATATAGGTGAAATACATTCCGAAGTTACATCTACATCAACAGATGAAAGCATTAGAGCTGAGGTCCAACGGAGGAACCCCAAGAGTGCATCAGGGGATAAATATTGAAGGTTGTATAAGTATACATTGGAATGAAGTTCGATGGGAAATTCTGACAGGACACATGTCGACATATATAAGTCCACCTTTTGGGATTTACAATAGAGAATCATAGAGAGAGGGATGATGGATGAGTTCTCTTGGACCAATCAAAATTGGCATTTTGAATCAGGAATTTCAAAGGTTTCCAAGAGTGCACATGGAGGAAATACCATTGGGAGAAGTTCGACATACGTATCGGAGTAGGGATTTAAAGGATCAACCTGAGAGGGAATAAGTGAATTCCCAATAGAAGAGGTGTTGACATAGCATGACAGCTATTGATGGCTTAAAAAGGTGAAGCCATGACAACCATTGGATTGAAGACCTGATAGAGAGGTATGATAGAGTAGATTTGATGGCACGGAGAAGGTGCATGATAGAGAGCTTCCGATAGAGAACAGAGATTCATTGGATGGCTGATAGGTGGAGGAATGATAGCTTTTGATTTGATTGTAGTGGAATAATGGTTCCCATCGAGCAGAGAAGGATGAAGAAATGGCGCGAAGGAGTGGGAAGGATCGAGAAGAATATTTAATGAAAAAAATTAATGCTTCCTGGTACATCATTGAATGCATGTCCAAGAAGGATGCCACCTATATGTTGGAAGTCGAGTCTGGGTGAAGATAGAGGTTTCACCATGAATGCAAATTAATGCAGGAGGAAAGGAAATCGAGGATCCAAGATATTTAGTGCGCAACAAGGAATCTTTGAGAGGAAGCTAGATAGTAAAATTTTCATGATATGCTAGGAAAGGAAAAAAAGAAAGTATCTAGATACGAAGAAAAGGACAAATGAAGAAAAAATCCAAATGGCAGTATATAGAAAAGAGAGAAGAAGCTCCTGATACGAGCAGAGGAAAAGAGAGCTGGTTATAATAGCCACTAGAGATGGAAGAACGTGGTAGGAAGACTGTGCAGAGGAGAAAACAAAACAACAAGGAAGAAGATACCCAAGAGAGAGAACATAAGAAGAAGACACAAATTAGTGGCGCATAGAAGCCAAGTGAAGGCCAAGATTAAACTGAGCAGTAGAGTCAGTGATAATTTTAACACCTAGCTGGGACTGAGACCAACATATTGAGAGATTGAGTGAGATGAGAAATAGAAGGGTCTTGTAACTCCTATGCAATTGTAAGAGAATCCCTTAGGGCATGAAAGTAATTGTAAATATGTAAATTAATAGAAAGGCTCATTGAGCTATATTGTGTTTAAATTCTATGCATGTTTGAATTTGGGTGTCTGATGTCTGTTTGTGTGTTTAAGTATTGGACCAGTTGTGTCCTTTGGATCTGATTAGAGTAATGATCTACATAGTGAGATATCAGAGCTGAAGTTGTGCACTTTGATTGTGAGTGGTAACCCCACTTGCATCAATTATCCAATTAATTTCGTATAGTGTTTATCACTCCTACACATTCATATTGGCTAGTGTGAATGACATGAAAATTTCTCAATGCATCCTTTTGATATTTAAAAGTAGATGAGGTGAAGCACATGTTGTGAAGCAATCTTTTGGTATCTAGACCAACAATGAAGACATTTAAAGCAATGGAAATTGGAGTTTGATTTTGTGCCTTCCATTTCATTGTCATTTTCCTATAAATTATCAAATGTAGGGATTGGGTAGCATGTCCAATAGAAGCTTGATACAAATATCTTTGAAAAATAAGGGAAAATTATTAGTGCTAGTTGTGACATGCAACTCACATGTTTCTTGGCTACTAGTAGAAAAAATAATCATTAACCCAAAAATTGTAGCCAAGTTGACATTGCATTCCAATCACTGTCATTGCATGGTTAACAACTAATGTAGTTAATTTCAATCTTGTCCCTCACTCTTGAAAAATAATTTAACCTAGACCAAATTGTCAAGGAAAATCCTACAATAATAAGGCTATGGCTATTACACGAGTAATATCATTGAAAACATATAAAAATAAATAAATGATAAAGAACATAAAACAACCATTATTTGAATTGAAAATTTATGACAAAAACCTTTGTGCATAGATCTGCATAACTTGTAATGGATAAACCCAATTTGCCTTCACCACTTTCATCATTGGCTATACTTTACTCTTGATCAAAGGGCCGACTCAACAATGACAACAAGGGCATGTAGAACCACTAAAATTCTTCATGAGTGTAAACAAATTTTTCAAAAATTTCTTCAGAGGCAACAATGGCAATAAGGACATGTAGAACTACTAAAATTCTTCATGAGTGTAAACAAATTTTTCAAAAATTTCTTCAGTGGCAATAATGGCTCAATATTAGAATCCAAAGGCTAAAAAATAGGTCAAATGACATTGCATTTTAAATTAAAGAAAGTATGGAATATATATTTTAGACCAAGAAATAAGAATTCATCACCATTGCTATTGAGGACAAGCTCCAAATGTCTACTATCACACCATCCGCACTAGATACTCAGTTATAGAGCTAGGTAATGTAATGTAGGCCCACTTGAAGGAAGGGACATGCAAAGGAAGAAAGTGTGTGAGCCAACTTCACAAACACTAGTGGTAAATACCAACCCATTGTGATAAAAAAATAAACAAGTCCTTCCCTCAAATGATACCTAAATATAATACTTGGAACTACGTTTTTCCATTATTCTTCCTCATTTAGAGAATTCCCTTTTCTTTGGATATTCACTTGGTTTGAGATTTGGTCAAAAATGCTAAGAAATTATTGATTTCAATGTGATTCATTTTTTTATGACTTGGCAATTCATTAGTCATTTTGAGGTCTAAAATGGACTTCCCAAGGAAAACAGTAAAATAATAAAATAAGAGTTATTAATTTTGGAGGAAAAGAGAGAAAACTAATTTGTTTTCGTATTTTCAACCTATCTCCCTATGGTTTTACTCAAATTTTGTTCGGGAGCACTTGTTGGATGAGAAATTCAATTCTTCATCCAACAAGTGCTCCCACTCAAAATTTGAGAAAAATTTCATGGAGATAAGTTGAATATATGAATTAAAAAGTAGTTTTTTTATGACAAATATGCCAACTCAATAATTATCATTGACTCATTTTGTTGAAATTCTACTCTTCTTGAATTCCAATTCATCAATGGCTCTTTTTTTTATGAGGCTCACTTTAGACCCCAAATTGACTCTAATGAACCCATGCTCCGACTCATGGTTCAGAAAACCCCACAAAGATAGAGAGATTAGTGATAGGTTGCAATTTTTTTGAGTAGATGTGTATATATTTGTACTTTGGTTGTGAAGGGTTTTCCATATAATGTGTAGAATTACAGATGAATTTGGACTTAGGTCTATAGGTTTATATGGTTCACCCAACATTTCTTGTTCACAGGTTTTGGGAGGTCATGAGTTCAAGACCAAAAATCTATGTTGAGGTTTCTTGGTCTCGATGAAAGATATGACCCTAATAGTGAGTCTTCAATTCTATTACTCCCAAGTAGGTTGAAAAGGGATTAGTCCTATCCCCTAGTGCCCTAACATATACCCTCCTCCATTGATGGGAAAAAAATTGGTATATGAATACTAGAATTGGTGTGAACAATAGTATTATAGGATTGCATTTATGTTTGAATGGGAATTTTTAGTGGGTGCTACATGAATCCACATTAGTATGAATTGGGAGAGAAGTTTCCACCCTGCCATCATTGAGTTGCGTATTTAGCTTGTATCTTGGAATGTTATATTGTCAATATGTAAGAGAACTATCCTTGTCCTAGTCAATGCATAGCCTTGTTTTAGAAATGATAATTATTTATTTTAATATGAGAAGTATGAATTATAGTTCCTATTTGGCTAAGATGCTATGCTATGAGGAGTGTATCTATGTCATTAAAGTTACCAAGACTTGCAATTGACTGCTTATACAATCACTCGATGGATGGTTTGAACCTATGTCTCCATATTAATATAAACTTGATTCAATACTTATATTGATAGTATTGAATCTAAATTATGAAGATAATATATTTAATTAAATATACTCAAGTTCTGTGAATTTATTTTATTAGTCATTTTCTTTAGGCTAGTAGGGACTATATGAATTGCTTTGTTGTCATTTCTATTAATATGCATATAAATTCATACATTTTTTTCTAAGTTTTCATTTAAAACAAAGAAAGGACATGTTTTCTCACCTAGTTGTATTTACAACACTGTTTTGATCACCAATCAAGAACTTGGACCTCTTATTTCGTCTCATATCGAGGTGAGGGGAAAATCTAAGGGCAATTTAATCCAAACTTTCATTTAAAACATAGATAACATATCAAAAACATATTGGAAGGTGAATTAATGTTAAGGAGTGTTCCCGCCTAGATCTACACATGAATGTGAGAAAAATCTCAACTCACTTAGAGAATCCTTAGGGGCAAGTCAACAAGTTGGGTGCAATTGTCACCACAACACTCAACTCCTTCTGTTTAGGCCAACTCCTAAACAAAATCCAAGGGAGGTAGACCCTATAAAATCTATGGATGGTCGCTTTAGAAAAAGTGACTTAGGAGTTCAAAAAAAGGAAAGCTAGGAAACTAATCTAGTAGTATATCTAATAGAGAAATCAATCTTGCAATCACTAAGTAGATCAAAACTTCACATGCATATCATGGAGATCAGTGCTTTAACCATTGTGCAAAAAAGGATATAATTGTGAAATCATAAATACCTGCAAGCTAGACCAATGGATTAATTACCAACATAAAAAAATGTAATCTAATTACTAAAATGTGGAAGCAAAGTCGAATTGTGATTTCACTAGAATGAGTATTGTCTTGCTTGTTAATTATTAAGGGGGGAGGGGATTTTCTGATATATAGGAGGTATGCCATTACCTAGTAGAGACCTTCAATTGTAGAATTTTCTCCCAAATGGTAATTGTATGGATGTTTATAGATGCCCAAATATGTCTTTAGTGAGGATTGGTTTCTGAGTTTATTTAGTGTGAAATGTTTTTAGAAGTTTTTTTGGTTGGATTAATTAGATTTGTTATAACATGCATGAATAATATGTGAGATATAAAAGAATGCAATAAGGTTCCTTTTCCAACTAAAATTAAATCTGACGTAATTACTACTCAAACCAAACTAATGAAAATATGAACTATCATAAGTTAAGTGGAAAAGAAAAAGAAAAGAAAAAAGACACACGCATGAAAACGAAGTGGAGGGTAGGGGGGATGTGACGCCACCACCTTACTTGATCGGTTACAATAAGATATACAACCCTAAGAATGCCTATTGTTGGCCCTTATGGCGAATAATTAGGCTTACAATAATTAGAGGATGAATGTAAGAAAATGGCTGTGAAGATGTCTTATTTGGTGGGCACCCTAAGGGGTTTAATGGTGGCCAATCCAGGAGTCCTTTGGGCTACATGCTCGTTGTTTGAAACCTACAAATAAATGTTCTAAAACACAAATGTACAAGCCTCAAAATGAATCCCTTAGATATCTCTCAAATGGGGCTTCAACCTACAAAAATTTGTTAAGCTAAAAACTAATAAAAGGAGGAGGTTAGGATTATAAATCGAATAAGATGTAAGGGTCCATATCATGATATTTTATCATTTTCCAAGGAGTGGGAAGTAAAATAAAATATGATGTGGATACCAACTAAGAGCTATTTACATTAATTTACGACAATATGCAAGTAATGAAATTGCATTTCTTTTAAATGTACGGGAGCTAAGTTCAATATTAAAGTAGATTTAAATGAATGTAGATGCAACCTTGATGAAAGACGATCTAATACTAAACATGCATTATAAATAATTTTATTTTTTTAATTTTAATGAAAGAAGGGAGGGTTATAGAAGGGTTTGATAAATAATTTTTTCACGCTTCGATCGATGGATTTACTTCAGAAATGTTTGGAGGGACTAGCCCACAAGGAAATGGCCAAAAGGGGAAAGGGTTTCTTAAGGCTAACCAAGGACTGCTTTTCAAATGAGAACCTACACATGAAAATATATAGTTATAAGGGGATTAAGGATCCCTCCAACTGTTTCCTTAAATTGGTCCAACTTGCAGAAGAGGGGTTAACACAAGTGTTGGAATATTCACCAATACTGAGAGGGGGAGGTGAATCAATATTGAGCACTTTTTACCATTTTAAACTTTAATCACATCATGCAACATTAACCATTAACAATGCCATTCATCATCGCATAAAACCATCACATAACAACATACATAGTGCACAAGATTATTTGCATGGAAACCCGAATGGAAGAAAACCACATAATGATTTTCTTATATAATATCAATATTACATTCATAGGAAGCTCCAACTCAAAGGAGGATAAAACCCCCTAGCTTTACCATCTCTAACTGGAAGGAATCGCCCACTAAAAGGAGGCTACAACTTACCCTTTGATCCTTAGGATCCAACTTGTAGAGAGGACTCCAATCCTCAGTGAGCTCCAACTCACCCTAGTACCATCCAACCACCTTGGTTCTCCAACACCAACTGAAAGGAAGCTCCAATTCCCTAAGATAACAGGAACCAACCTGCCCTAGCACCACCTTGCCACCCTGATATGAATAAGAGTATCAACCTGTCACTGTCACTGCCTTCACATTGTCAGCGTCATTGTATTCACATTTCCATTATATTCACATTGTTACTGTCATTGTAGCTATCTCTGTCGCTGTCACTGTCACTATCTTCACACTATCATTGTCATTGTCTTCACAACCTACCTATGATCTACTTCATAATCTACCTTTGATTTGCTTCATAATATGCTTTTGATCTACTTCATACTAAATAAAAACCCTTACTTCCAAAGGGAATATATCTGAAATTATAGAAAACCAATATCTGGAACTTGTAGCCCATGTACTTAAATATATGTACTCCATCTCCTCCAAGGTTCACTATCTGAAACATCCTAGAAAACATTTTATAGAGAAAATACCAAACTGGCCTGTTTAAAGTTGATTTTAGGACCATTCAGAAACCCTAACTTCTTTAGGCCATATCTCCACTGGCAAACCAACATTTGAAACTCATACCACAAGTTCTTCAAGCTCTCTACTTCATCTCCTCCAAGGGGCATTGTCTAAAGCTTTCTAGAACAATGGATATAACGAAAATGTCAAACTGACATGTTTAAAGCTGATTTCAGGATCATTTAGAAACCCTAAATTCCTGAGGTCATATCTCTGAAAATATAGTGTAACATCATCTAAAACTTGTACCACATGATCTTCAAGTTCTCTACTTCATCTCCTCCAAGGGGCATTATTTGAAGCTTTCTAGAACAAAATCTATAGCGAAAATGCCAAACTGGCCTATTTAAAGTTGATTTCAAGATCATTTAGAAACACTAACTTCATAAGGTCATATCTCTGAAAATTTAGTAGATTAGCATCTGAAACTCTTACCACAAACTTTTCAAGCACTCTACTTCATCTTCTCCAAGGAGAACTATCTAAAGCTTTCTAGAATAAAAGATATAGAGAAAATTCCAAGATGACATGTTTGAAGATTATTCATAAACCTTAACTTCCTGAGGTAATATCTCCTAAAATATAGTGAACTAGCATCTAATGTTTTTACCATGGGTACTCACGCATCTTGTATCCATCCCATAAAAATTTCACATTATGAATCATCCTAGAAAAAAGTTAGAGGAAAAATTCTGAGATGACATGAAACATATTTCACAACAAAAACCCTAGGTAAAATCGCCACAAGATTTCATCTTTCACTAGAATTTCTTCCTTCTTCACTTCATCTTCCCTTGGAAATTCACTCCTCTAGGATGAAATTCACTCATCTTGCTTGGCTAAGTTGAATTAATGTTATTCAAATGCCAAATGAGGTTCCTCTTATTTATATGATGGCAGACCTATAACTTGACAACTCTTGGGTCACACCTCTTGCTTAAGGATGGAAGACCTATAACTTGACATTAATTCTTGTCTTCAATAATTTTAGGGGCTTCTTCAATGGTTAAATGGGATTTGACTTATCTTCTTGACCACTTCATGGCTTCTTCAAGGGGCTTTGACCTGTCTTCTTCATGTTTCACTTCATTATGGTCAAGTGGGTACATCATCATCACTTTAGGGATTCTTCACATTTCTCATCATCACGGTCTTATGGACACACCATCATTGCTTTGGGGGAATCTTCAATATCTTTAGGGGCTTGTCCCACATTTGTACCACTCAATTTAAGTGTCTTGTGGAAACATCATCATTACTTTGGGGGCATCTTCAATAGCTTTAAGGGATTTCTCCATCCGTGTGCAACTCAAAATGGGCATGTGGGAACAATCACATGTTATCTCATCCCGTGAGGGACATGCTTAACAACTATGCCATAAGGGAACCACTTTGGAGTTATATACACTTATGTCAAGGCTCCCTCAAAACTCTTTAAGGCTTAAAACAATCTCCCTTTATCACTTCCATATCATCATCATCATTTCCACGTAATCATTACCATTTCCACATCATCATTACCATTGCCACATCATCATCATCATTATCAATGAAAACATCATTCAACAATATTATAAGCTCATGACACAAATCTCTTGAACCTGTTGACATCAATGAAAACTTTACTTAACAAAAAGCACATATACAACTGATAAAATATTTATATTAACTATCTCTCCTACAACCTACAATCATAATCTAGTGGTAACATCTAGATCTATCATACTGGGAAATAATACCCTTTCTAAGGCCTAATGAATGAACATAAAGGGAAACTAGCTACTATTTACCAAATACAAGTTACCTCAAATTAAGAAAAGCATGTGAAACATCTCCATCCACACATTACAACCAACACTTCTTTGAACTGCAAAGTCTTGCTTTATTAACCATACTTCACAAGACGAGAGATTACAACATGAGTAGAGCTCTTCCCCAAATGATAGCCAACAACAAAGAGAGAAGAGAGGCCTCTTTAAATAGGACAAGGAGGATAAGATGCGCCCCCCTTTAGCCATGCATGCATATAGGAGATTGTGACACATGGAGGGGCTTACCAAAATCCTAATTGAGAACTCCAAAAGCCTAATGCACCACCTAGAGGTGAACTTAAGCAAGTGGTGAGTGAACTAGGCCTACCAAGTTCCACATCTAGGGGGGTATCTCAAGCAAATCAAAATATATGCATTCCCATGCATGAGAAATGCACCATCTTGGATTAAGATCTTATGCACATGAAGAGATATGTGCCACCTAGAGGAGTTAACTCCAAAGCTAGGAGAGGGCATCCCCTTTTGGTGGAGATTGACATGCAGACATTGAGAGCCAGTGACACCACTAGGAGCTAACTCATGAGGAGGGGCACCACCTTTGGGAGGAGATCCCAATGCTGCATGGAGGATGAGAGGGTACCACATTGCTACCCTAGATAATGGAAGACACTTTCATGCACACCCCTTGAGGGGAGGAGGTGCCCAAAATATTCCTTTTTCAAGTTTTGACCCCCTTAACTCCTTTTTACATAGTTAATTGTTAAATTTGGTCCCCCAAGGGACTTAGTAGGTCATGCATGTTTCTAGGACCATGGTGGCTGACTGATTTTGACATTGGAACATAACGACTTAGACACCAACATAGGCACCTATGTTATGACACACTTTGGATTATGAGGTGAGAGTGAAAAAACCATGCTGAACTCTGACCATTAGAATCTAAGTTCAACTAGGTAAAAAGACACTCCAAAGGTGCCATAACATGAGTAACTCAATCGGGCTATATCTTTTACACATGTAATGGATGTCAAACATTTACAAACAAATTCATTTGACCATGACAAAGGAAGTGAAAAAGGGCATGCAATTGGGCAGAAGACTACATGATCTGCATGGGGGACTGGAAGGTCCCTGGATGGATGGAGCCTTCTTTATAGTGAAATCTTTGTGCATACTGCATTGTAAAAAGGTGAACACTAAAAGTACCTCTCCAACAATAAATGTTTGGATATCATAGTCTTGATTCATGAATGTTATCGATCTTGGAAATCACCATACTACTCCTACTTCAAGTCACACGTCTTCAAGTTACACATGGTCACCATGGGTATTAAAGTGGTTGTTGGCATGCTAGCCACACACTACCATAGTTCAACATTGTGTCCATCATAAGAACTTCTCTTCTTTAGCTCCATTTTTTGTTTCGATCAAGATATGCAAACATAAGGATTTCCTAAGAGCCAATAGATGCAAGCATAATGATTAAATGCAACACTTCTCCTGGAATACAACACTTGTGTTGGTCCCATAATGATTGTCTTTGCTAAATGATTAAATTTCTTTGCTTTTACCTCTATATATGGTGCTTCTAATCCTGGATCAATGGGATCTAATACTGTATTTTCCCAAACAACATTTTCCTCCCTACCTTATAGGCTTTAACGTTTCATTCTCTTAGGTGAAAGGAGGGCCTACTGCTCTCCTTGCATGGCACCGATCTCACTATTCGGTAGGGTGTCTTCAGTAGGAGTAGACAGTCTTGGTCCATGAATTCTTATTTGATTTGCAACCTTATATGGGTATTTACTTAGTGGTGAATTTCAATTTTTCGAAGTTGTTTGAACCATCAATGCTAGGGTTTATCAAGAAACAAAGTTTTCCTTCCTTGGACAATTTCATTGCAGAATAATGCACAGTGTTATATGCAAATTGACTTGTGGACAAAAATATTCAAAGGAGTCAACAAAGTAATCTTAAATTGTATAGATTTTATAGGAAGGACGAGTTACCTCAAGTAACGAAGTGATGCAATCTGCATCAATTTCAACAATTTATTTTGCACTTGCAAATATTCAAAGTTGATGGGGATCGAGAAAAAGAGCATGGAAGATGGCATCCATCATAAGAACACATGTTCTTAAGCTCAATCTTGGTTTCAGTTTGGAGAAAGAGATGTAAGTAGAAGTCTTTCTTGAGAGAAAAAGAGCATGGAATATGGTGATAAATTCATCCTTTCTCTATCATAAGAACTTTTGTTCTTCCCACCATCACCTACTCTACTGGGAGTACATCTGGTGTAGAAAGAAGGGATGTAGAAACACATGCAAATTCTGGAACATCATTAGTAAGTCTTCCTAAACGTAGGTAACAAAGGGAAGGAATGCAGGCATATGCAGGAACATCCAAGGGTGCGTGTGCAAGGGATTCTAGAACATTGCTTCATTTTAGGAACGCAAATGTACATCCTTCCTACAAAGGAAAAAACACTGGAATCATATCTTTACTCTATCTGCTGAAACTGCTTCTTTATCTACAGGTTCATTTTCCCTTATTTTTATCCCTAATGATTTTACTTGATCAATTGAGATTCATGCAGCTTACTCTAGAAGAGAAGGTTGAAGCTAGTGGTAGATACATAATATAGATCCATAGGCCGAATGGTAGGTGTGTAGAGAGGAAAATAAATCAAAGAAGGGGGATGCCAATTCCCATTTGGTTTTGAGAAGAATTTATCAAGATAGGCTACAAAGGACAAAGGTAAAACCTACTCAATTGATAGATCCATGGATAGAGATATTTAAATTGCCAGATGTGGCACATTCCATGTTTGCATGGTCATAGTGCCAAGCCATCACAAGATTCAAGTTAAATGGCCACCTATGCCTTAACATCCAACTCTCCTATCCTCCTTGTGTACATGTGTCTCAAGGGAACATATTAGTAACAATTGGCAATAGTAGTGGATAATAAAAGCACGTAGTGTGTCACTTTCCCATTATTTATTTATCATGTGTAACGTTCTCTAAGGTTCACAATATGATTTTCCAACTTACTTAATCATATAATGAGTTCTAAAGGCTCACGATGTGGCTTGATTGTTAATACAAATTAAAGCACTTCGAGCAGAGAAATCAAACAACAAAGAAAGAAAACCCTGTAAGAGGATTAGTATTATAAAAATAGGTTGGATACTACTATTATTTTGAACATAAATTCAATCCATCCCCATGAATCAATTTTCTTGTACTTTCAATGTGGAGGCTGTCAAGATATCTCATGTTGAATATGTCCTAGGTTCAATGCATGAAAAGAACCTTAAACATGGACTTGCCCCCTCATGCCCTTCCCTTCTTGACTTTATTTTTAATCCTTTACTTATTGTACATCAATTTTTTAATCAATTTTATTATACGTTTACTAAATCAAACAACTCATCGAAACAATGGACAAACATTTACATAATAGTTTTATTTTCATACTTAAATGGCAAATTAATGAATAAATCAATCACTAAACATTTATAAATAAAACATGTGTAAACTTAACTTCACAATAAGTGGATTAGATAAACATATCAAAGAAGGATAGAAGGTTCTACTTTCAGTAAATACTTGGAAACAACCAAACACTTATATGTGCAACTATTTTATAACAACAAAACTCTTATATTTCAAAGATAATTTGGATATGTTTTAGCTACTCACCATTCCATAAGGTATAAGAAATATAAGAAATACGTGATATAATTAAATAATAATTGATCGTTGTTGGTATGTTGGGAAGGTTTTCACTGTGAATTTTGAGACAATGGAAAAAATGCATTTTACTTAATTAGAATATATTTGAGTTCTGAAATTATAAATATATATATATATTGATAAAAAAATTAAGAAAATATACTACATAAAATAAAGAAGAGAGGTTACTACCTGAGAAGCAAGGGATATATAAAGGAGAAAGTTAGCAGTACATGTGATTCATCACTCTTTAGTCTTGGAGCCTTTTGAGCCTTTTGCGGGGAAGTTTTCATCCCATTTGGTGGTTAGTTTTATATTTATATATAATTAGCATATTTTTGAAGTGAGTATAGGAAGTTGTAAGGTATGTTTGGGTGGTTATGTTGTTTAAATATATTAAGTATAGTTTTTGGATGGTTCATAAATAAACAAGGGAGAAAGCTGCATTGCAGTTAAGTCTCTTCCAAACGAACAACAAAGGATGGGATGCAATGCAAGAGCTTGGAGTGGGTTAGGCATGCCACATGGCAATGAGGCGGCACCTTTGAGTAGAATCTATCGAGTAGAGAAACAATATTCACCCTCAAATGCTTAAGCCCATCATAGCGTTATGTGTTATCTCGTCGATAACCCGTTGGAGTAGTAGTGAATACCTATGCAAGTAGAGCGATTGGGTAGAGAACATGAGGTATGTCAACCTTTCATGAGATCTAGAATTAGGAAAATAGGTGCAATAATCCTCATCATGTGGAAGCACTTATGTTTTTTAGGGTATCTTATTGGGTCGTTCCTTTAGGTGTAGAAGAGAACAACACTGTATTTTTAAGGTTTCTTGCTGGGTCCATTGTAGATGCAAAGTCTTACTGGAACTTTCTAGTTTAAAAAATGGTTTTTTCTATGCTATTTAAATCAGTCTTATTGTTTTGAACTGTTTCCATTCTCAATTATTTTTTATATGGGAGTGTTTTATAGGTTACCACATAATGAAAGAGATGTATAATTTCAAGTAATATTCCAAAATGGAGTGCCTGCTCGTCATAACTATAGATCTAGCTAAAATAACTTACCTATCTGAGAAATCAATAACATATCAAAGTAAATAAGAACAAAAAGAGAACAAGGAAAAAGAATACACCAAATATACGTGGTTCACTCAATTGGGCTACGTCCACGGGAAGGTTGTCTTCTATTATCTCCAGAAATCTCCTTCAATCTTACAAGAGAGCAACTACAAATAACATCAATACAATATAGCAGAGCTTGAGATCACAATACCATGTGTTGATACTATCTATGAGCATATACCACTATATCACTTGAACATATGTAATGTGACTCCCTTGACCCTATTATATACTAAGAGATGTGGGGGAATTAGTCTCACATATTGCATGCGGGATAATATAATTCTCCATAATAACATCTATTTATATAATGATGGATATCAAGAGTATACTTTACCATAATGAATATGAGATATAATGTATTACTCTTTTACATAAGATTGTGGATAACTTCCGACATAATACAAAGACATTATTACCTTCCAAAGAATATAATTAATATATTCCAACACTCCCCCTTAATAATGGCTGGTAGAAAATTCCTCACTAACACTAAGGAAGGAAGTAGTCATTACTATTTCCCATTGATGCAAATTTCCTCATCCCAAATAAAGAACAAAGATGCACATACTTCGCTGCTTTTAAGGATTTGGTGAAGATATCGGCTGCCTGTTGCTCGGTAGGACAATACTCAAGAGAATGAATACCATTTGCGACAAGACCTAGAATGTAATGAGCATCAAGGTCGAGATGCTTTGTCTTGGAGTGATATACCAGATTATAAGCAAGCTGAATTGCACCCTAATTATCACATTTCAACATAGTGGACAATTTCGAAACCAGACCAAGCTCAGTGAGAACATGTCGTAACCAAAGTGCTTCTTTGGCTGCTCTATACTCTGCTTTACATGACGCTAAAGAAAGAGTCTTCACCTTCTTGCTGGACCAAGAAATCAAACGTGAACCAAGTTGAAATATATAACCAGCAGTTGACCGTCGATCAGAACCGTCACCTGCCTAGTCAAAATCTGTATATACAGAAAGTGAAACTAAAGGGTGATTCCATGAAGATGTAACTCTTTTTGGCCAAATATGACGGTGAAAAACAGAAATTTTACCCATGTATTAAATTGAATCCCTCGAAACTCATACTTGCCACATGAATTTTGACATGCGGTTGAAAAACGAAATGTAGAGAATTATGTTGGCTTTCCAATGATTTTTTTTTCGAAATATATCAATGTCATATATCATGTTGAATTTTCATTTAATGAAACGTGTGTACTTAAAAATTTGAAGAGCAATTAACAAGTAGTTTATGTGCATGCACAATAATTTAATGTTAAAGTAATAATTTTAAAAAATGAAATATGTCAACATAATCTAGACAGAATGCACTAGGGCTTACATATTTTTCTTTTAATTTTTCTCGAAAAAATATATTTATTATTATTTTTCGAAAATGACCAATGAATATTTAAGTCGCATTTTGCACACATGTGTGTGCGTGCACGAAATCTTTTGATTTTTTACATAATTTGCAAAACTAAAAATACCATTTTAAAGAGGACGTGTTTATCTAGGGCTTGTGTATTTTTTCAAATTTTTTGGATGTGTATTTTGAATTTTGTGGATTTATCTTTGAGCTCAATCGAAGTTGTCGACAGGGTTTTTTAGGGCAAGTTTTAGTAGAAATTTAAAAACAAAAGGCATATGAAGATAAAAATTCGTAAATTTTATATATCTGGATAGAGGATTCGTTGACAAATCCAATGGTATCAAATCCGCTCATTAATGAGCATTTAATGACATGGTTTAACTCTGTGGAAGGCAGAAAAAACTTTCATTCTGCAGTGAAAAGGGCTCTCAGCCTGTTTTTTAAGCCCTCGATCGAGCTAAATACCTCGATCGAGGGTTTAACAACACCTCAATCGAGGGTTTAACAAGACCTCGATCGAGGTATTTTAAAACCCTCGATCGAAGCCTAAAATGAACCCTTTTATGTTTTTCAAAAGCTAGATCGAGCTTTTGCGAGCTTTTCAAAAGCTCGATCAAGGGTTTTAAAACCCTTGATCGAGGTATTTTAAAACTCTCGATCGAACTTTTAAAACCCTCGATTGAGCTTTTAAAACCTCGATCGAGGGCTTGAAAATACCTCGATCGAGGGTTTGAAAAATAATTTTTTTAGCTTCCATCCGCCAAAAATGGTGAACCACCTTCGTGGAATCACCCTATAGCACTGCTCGAATAAAAAACACCATAATGCAATGTCCCCTGTAAATATCTCAGAATTCTCTTTGCTTCTTACCAATGACTTTCATGAGGTTGTTGCATGAACCGAGAAACCATACTAACAGAAAAAGAGAGATCTGGTTTGCTGTGAGTTAAATATATCAAACTGCCCACGAGCTGACGATAAAGAGTAGCATCAATAAGACTAGTAGTATACTCAACAGTTAACTTTACACCGGACTGAAATGGCGTAGGAGCAGGTTTACAATCACTCATATGGAAATGAGACAATAAATCTGTAGCATAATTCGGCTAAGAGAGAAGAATACCATCTTTCATATGTCAAATTTGAAGACCCAATAAATAGTGCAATATACCGAGATCAGTGATTTCAAACTGCTTTTGAAAATCACTTTTCATACTTTGGATTAAAACAAGTTGGCTACCAGTTATAATAAGATCATCCACATATAATACAATAATGAGGATATGATCACCAAAGTTCTTAACATATAGATTTGGATCATATATACAATGCTTAAAACCATTATTCAAGAAATATGTATCAAATTTTTAATACCAAGCCCTAGGTGCTTGTTTGAGACCATATAAAGATTTGTGTAATTTGCATACAAAACTTGATGATTCAACATTAATAAAACCAGGGGGTTGTTGCATATAAATGTCTTTATTAAGATTACCATTTAAAAAATCACTTTTAACATCCATTTGGTGTATTTCCCATTTATGAGAAGAAACAAGAGATAAAATGGTTCTTATTGTATTCATTTTAGAAACATGAGCAAAAGTTTCAGTATAATCAATACCTTCAAGTTGACTAAAACCTTTTGCAACTAATCTAGATTTATATATTTCAATATGTCCTTCTGCAATAAACTTAGTTTTATAAATCCATTTACAACCAACTAAATTCTTTCCCAAAGGAAGAGGAACAAGAGACCAAGTTTTGTTCTTCATAAGAAAATCATACTCAACAGACATAGCTTGTTCCCAATGAGTCTTACCCTTATCTTGAGCATAATAATTAGGATCATCTGTAGCCAAAACTTTGGTCATAAGAACAAAGTTAGATCTAGTTCTACGAGTATCAAAAGGGTTACCGATCTCACTACCTACAGATTCAAGAGTTTTCTGGGCCCAAACAGGAAGGTTTGAAAGAACATAGGTCACTTTAGAGGCTTCGAGACTTTCAGATGGAACACTTGAACAAGAGGGTGAACTAAAATCAATAACAAGCACAGTACTGGAAGGAGTAACATATATAGCAATAATAGGAGACAATGGAATATTCAGGGTGACATGAGGTTCTACAGACTCAGGTGGTGGAGAGACTTCAATAAATTGAACATCTCTACGAATTATGACACTTTGATTAGAAGGATCAAATAACCTGTAAGATTTGGAATCCTCAGCTTAACCAATGAATATACACTTGTGAGACTTGGGTTCTAACTTTTTCAATTTTTCATCAGGGATATGAGCCCAACATTCACAACCAAACATCTTAAAGTTACTAATATCTGGTTTTCTACCATTCCATTTTTCCTCGCGGGTAACATGCTTAATAGATTTTGTAGGAACTATATTTAAAATAAAGTTAGTACAACTTATGGCTTCGGCCCGAAATTTCTTATGTAATCCTTTAGAATAAAGCATACATCTAGCCATTTCAACTAAAGTTATGTTTTTCCTTTCAGCAACATCATTTTGTTGAGGTGTGTAAGGAACAACCCTTTGATGTTGAATTCCATGTTTAGATAAAAATACTTCAAATTCTTTCTTAACAAAATCCCCCCCATTATCAGTTATTAAAGTCTTAATTCTTTTACCAGATTCATTTTCAACGAAGGATTTAAATACTTGAAATTTGGAAAAAGTGTCACTTTTATTTTTCAAAAAATAAACCCATGATTTTCTACTAAAGTCATCAATAAAAGTAAGAAAATAGACTGCATGAGATATAGAAGGAACTTCAAGAGGACCACAAATGTCACTATGAATTAATTGCAAAGGTTCTTTAGCACGCCAAGCTTTACCTTTATCAAACATTTCTCTATGATGTTTACCAAGTACACAACCTTCACAAACACCATTAGTAGATGAAATATTAGGCAAGCCAAGTACCATTTTAGTTAACATTTGCATTTTACCATAATTCAAATGACCTAATATTTCATGCCATAATTTACTTAGTTCATCAACATGAGCAACATAAGAATAAAAAGGTTGTCTTTTAGATGAATTGAAACCAACAAATTTATATAAACCAACGGTATGATCAATGGGACTAGAAGAAACTACTTTAAAATTTTGATTGATATCTTTAAGAACATATTTATCAGGCCAAGCTTCACATTTATATCCTTTTTAACATGCATGATAAATAGAAAGTAAGTTGATGGGAATGTGTTCAACATGAAAAACATCTTCCAATTGACCATTAGCAACATTAATAGTACCATAACCAATTACAGAAAGTTGTTTACCATCACCTATAGATACTTTTTGAGATGTGTTTTTATGTCATAAGATATAAATAAAGAAGCATTACTGGTCGTATGTTTAGAAGCACCATAACCCATTATCCATTCCACATTAGAAGAAGAACTACTAGACGAAACAACAGATGCACATAAAGCTACTTGTGATTCATCAGAACCGTTCTTTTTAGCCTTAGCCATTAAACATTTCGCTTTAAAGCAATTCTTTTCAGGATGGTTAATTTTACCACAATGTTTATAAGGATCGTTCACTTTCTTCTTCTTACTATGTTCATGATGTGCATTAGGAGCATTACCATATTTATTAGTATGATTTGAAATGTGTGAACTAGAACCTTTAGCATTATTAAACTTTTCTTAGGATTCTTATTATGTGCCATAAGATGCTTATTAGGTGAGACTTGTCCTGAAAGAAATAACCTTTCTTGCTCATTAATCAACCCTTTACAAAAATCATCAAAAGTAGGTTTCATGTTATTTGAAGAAAATTCAAGAGCCCTATTCCTAGTTTGGATGAACATATCAAAACAAAATGACAATATTTGTTCTACAAGAATTATAAGAGCAGTGTCTGTTTTCTTGTAATCTTTACCACAATTATTTAATTTTTCATTTAAAGTTTTCACTTCAGCAAGATATAATTCTACTCTTTCAAAGTTAGTAGGATCTAGCTCAAAATTATTTTTTTCAAGGTAATAAGCAAAAACATCATCAGATTTATCAAATAAGGAAGCAAGAATTTTCCATACCTCAATTGGGATGTCTTCTACCTCTATACTTACCTAAAGACTATCTCCAACTATTTGACCAATGAGCCCTCTTGATTGATCATGTTTATCTTCCCATATAGCCACAACTTGTGCATCAACATGTTTTTGGTTTTCACCATCAACAATCCTCCATAGATTCTTGCTCCTAAGAACATCAATCATTTTTCTTTTCCATGCAAGATAGTTAGGACCAACAAATTCAGGAACAGAAGCTACTTCTAAAGTCATAATGATAGAAATATTGACAAGAAACCCAAGTTCTAGAAATGACAAGAGAAAAAAAGTGAATAGAAAACTGATACACTTTACCGTACTTTTCTACAGAAACAAAGTAAAGGAAAATAAACTTTTACTTACATCCCTTAAAAAAAGTGCCAAGAAAAGTCACTCATAGGTCTGCCAACAGTAAACTGGCGAGTAAAAATTGATACTCGCGGGTTTTGCATGGAAAAGGTCGCGGTTACTCATGGGTTTTCAATAGAGTCAGCTGCAGGTGCGCGGGTTTGTAAAGGCGGAAGTCGCAGTTCTAATCGGATATTCGTGGGTTTGAGTACAGTAAGGTCGCGGTTATGCTGAAGCACTCGTGAGTCTCTGCACAGGAGGGTCGTGAGTCTCTGCACAGGAGGGTTGCGAGTATCCTGAAGTAAGTACGAGCTAACAATTAGAGCAGACGCGAGTATGTCGTAGCACACACGGGTCTGCAATATACTCGCGGATTCGCAGTAGGTCAAGTCGCGGTTACCCGTGTTGTCTGCGAAGAGAAAGTCGTGAATGTCCATTTTTAGGCCGAAAACAGTGTTGATTATGCCGAAGACAGAAACCTGCAAAAAATATACCAAACTTGGACGAAAAATACCGATTTGACAACTGGAAGATAGATCTCCTTGAGAAGAAGCCAAAAAAAATATAGATCTACAAAAAAACATCAAGAAACCCTTGAAGATTTTCTGCAAAAATATACACAACAAGGTTAGGATTAGACATAAAAAAGATGTAGAAACATGCCCATATGATAATAGTTATTGATTGAAATCTATAGAAGGTGCTAGATCATAGCAACTAGCTCTGATACCGTGTTAGAATTATAGATCTATCTAAACTAGCTTACCTATCTAAGCAATCAATAAAATATCAAAGTAAATAAGAACAAAAAGAGAACAAAGAAAAAGAATGCACTAGATATATGTGGTTCACCCTGGGTTACGTCCACGGGAAGGTTGTCTTATATTATCTCCAGAAATCTCCTTCAATCTTACAAGAGAGCAACTACTATCTATGAGCATATACCACTATATCACTTGAACATATGTGATGTGACTCCCTTGACCCTATTATATGCCAAGAGATGTAGAGGAATTACTCTCACATATTGCATGTGGGATAATATAATTTTCCATAATAACATATCTTTATATAATGATAGATATCAAGAGTATACTTTACCATATAATAAATATGAGATATAATGTATTACTCTTTTACATAAAATTGTGGATAACTTCTGACATAATACAAAGACATTATTACTTTCCAAGGAATATAATTAATATATTCCAACACTGTTATGCATTATATGACTCACTATAGCAAGTGGAGTCCTAATGAGTCCACATCTCACAAAACTGTGCTGTCAGCCAAGTTGGGGATGATCAAGATTGGCCTAGTTGCATTAAGTGAATGAGAGACAATTGACTTTACCCAAAAAGGTAATAGAACAATCACCAACAACCACTACTTTGAAAATATATATATATATACTTGAATCTAAATGACATTTTTATCAAATAATTTTAAAAATGGTATCTAAAAAACAAAAAGTATCTTGCTCATGATATGTAAAAAATAAAGAGATCCATCCCCTAATTTCACTACATTACAGACGTTTAAATTTGTAACAACCACTTATATGGGATTCACAACTTAATTATTAAACCTCCGTCAAGAAAAGTGTTGGTAACATAAATTTTAACTCTCCGATGAATGTTGGAAATATAAATTTTAACCATGCGATAAATGTAATCTCTTTTGCTGATAAATGTCGGCAATATAAATTTTAAACCTCCTAAGAGTGTCCTCCAAAAGGCATCGACGTTTAAATTTTAAACCACCGATATAGGATTGACACCTTAACTATTAAACCTCCGACAAGGAAAGTGTCGGCACTTTTAAGTGTCAACTATCTACAATGAGAAGGTCAGGCGTTAAGAACATAAATTTTAACCCTCCGATGATTGTCAGTGCTTTAGGTGTTAAACCAAGGATTGTTTTTACATTGATTGTCAGTGCTTTAGGTGTTAAACCAAGGATTGTTTTTACATATCACCGTTTTACTTGTGTTGATATTTTTCCAATACTTTGATATTTTTCACCGTCTTAGATTTAGAAACTATATTTTTTAAATGTATAAATTCATAAATAATTATTTTTTATTGAAAATTGTAAAATTTATCATAACTCGTATCTCCTACCAAGTGTAAAATTATGTGATTTTCTATTTTTAAATTGTTTTTAAATTAATTTTAGCTTTTAAAAATGAAAATCCTTCTACATGAATTTAAGTCAAATCATGAGCGTCCTTCACCAATGAAAAAACCCCATTTTCCTTTTTCAAAAAATAGAATATATATCTTTATTTTTTAGAAAATTCAGTTTAATAAATTATTTTCTAAAAACATTGCAAAACATTACCTCAAACAATATAAAAAATTCAACACTAATACAAAGTCAATGAGTTTTGACTTCCCATTGAAATGTATAGCCCCGCCTTGGTAGGGACTAATAAGAAAGGATTAATTTAATATGTTTTATGTGCTTTTTATTATTTGTATATAAATGATAGTCACATGTTAAGCGCGAATCAAAAGAAATATTTTGTGGGTTTATCGTCAATGGATGTATGGTAGGAGGATATGATGTCATAATTTATAATATTTTAAGGAATATTGGATTAAGGGGAAATTGAAGGTCATTGTTACAACTCATAGAATTTTTGTGGGTAGTTGGCACAACTCAATCAAAGGTTAAAATTCATAGGGCTAGATGAGATCAATAGGTCACAATGAGTGAAAACAAGATATTTTTTGCATACATAGGTCTTTTTAGTGATGATTATTGTTTAGTCCAAATGATTAAAAAAGGTGGATTAATGCATTAAAGATTTTAAAATTTGACATGTACGAGAATAAAAAAGTCCTAAAGTGAATGAGATCCCAAAATTTTATTACCAACATTGATAAGATCAACCTACAACTTATCATTGATTAGTCATATAAACTTATATTACACACCAAACCAACTCTAACTATCCATGTTAAAAATGACAAAGGAATATGTGAAATAAATCTTTTGTGAATCTATGCCCCATCAACATTGTTTAATATCATGTAATATTTATGGGTGTAGGATATATCCAAAACCATACCCTTAGAAATTTTTTTGACAAAAACTTTGTTGATTTTCATATCTCTTAATGATCAATATTCCCAACATAGTTTAAGAGTGCCTCCAAGGGTTCTTAGGCTTGAGGGTCTATGAATTAGAAAAACATGAAACATATTGAATCCGGGAGGATTTAAATTTGTTAGTTTTTTCATTTATGATAGGAATACATTTTCATGTATATTTTGGATAGTCTTTATATTGCACTTGTCTAAGTGTGAATGCACATTCTAGTTAAAAGGATATTTGTCAGATTAAGTCTACAAGTAAATTGCAATTTATTTTTTCAATATGATTCTCTTTCTTACCTTTCTATATACTATAAGGAAAACAAATACAATTTGCTTTTTTTGAAGAAACCCCTCTATTTCGCCCCTGGGGTGTAGACCAATTGGCAGTAGAGTGTACTGTTAAAGAAATCCTTGTGACGCTGCAGGCTCAAACCTCGATTACCCTTGTGTGCTATGTGTGGGGTAGCGTTGGTATGCATGAGGGTATAGTGGTAGCACACCAAAATCAACCCCATGTCACCTAAGTAGAATCCCGACCCCAGTTTTCGATTCCCCTAGTTACAAAAAAAAAGAAAACTCAACCCTCTATATTTATGCTAAAATGTGCTCTCTTTGATATGTCCATATAATATATAGTTAATGGTCTAGAATTTTTATCAATCCAACACATTCATGTTGGTTAGTGTGAGTAACTACCAGTATACCACTAACATGAAAATTTATCATTGCCTCCTCTTGATAATGCAAAATTCCAAGGTGAAGCACATGACATGAAAAAGCCTTTTAGTATTTGAACCAACCATAGAGACGTTAAAAAATGGAAATTGGAGTTTGATATGTGTCTACCATTTTGTT
The DNA here is from genome assembly GCA_027924585.1 of Larix kaempferi. Classification (NCBI taxonomy): domain Eukaryota; kingdom Viridiplantae; phylum Streptophyta; class Pinopsida; order Pinales; family Pinaceae; genus Larix; species Larix kaempferi. The sequence continues at coordinate 877,134 of BSBM01000559.1, forward strand.
GTCATTTTCCTAGAAATGATCAAAGGTAGGGACTTAATAGCATGGCCACCATAATATTTATACAAATATCCTTTGGAAAATAATTGAAAGTGATTGGTGCTAGTTATGGCATGCAAATTCCATGTCTCTTGGTCACCGAAAAAATAAAATCATGACCTAAACATTGCAGCCATGTTGGCAATGCTTTACAATCCCTATCACTGTACTCATAACAATGAAGGTTGTTAATTTCAATGTTGTCCCTCATCCTTGAAGAATCATTGAACCTCCCAAATTGTCAAGGAAAATCCTACATATAATGAAGCTATGGCTATTACAATATATATATATATATATATATATATATATATATATATATATATATATATAGAGAGAGAGAGAGAGAGAGAGAGAGAGAGAGAGAGAGAGAGAGAGAGAGCAAACATTATTTCATTATTTCATTATTTTTTTTGTCAAAAAAACTTGTGCATAATCCTCAATATTTAATGTGATGGAACAACCTGGGAAAACTGTAATACCCCCATTTTGACCCTTCATATGTATTGGCTTTTAATGTAAATATTGAATATATGTGATTTATGATTCCTAGCGTGGAGCTCAAGGCCAAGGCCCCTCTAGTGAATGCTCAAGTTTAAGAGGAAAGTAGTTGATATTGTGATATCCATGTGCTAGTAAGCCATGGGGAAATTGTAAAAATGATGTAAATAATTGTAATGCAAATAAAAATACCAAGAGGTTGGCTATGGATCAACTAAATGAGGGTGTATCCACTAGGGCGATGTGAGGGGGGATTGTGATATTGAACCCGAGGATGCCATATGTCACTTTGGGAACCCCCTTTGATTGTCCTAGATGTCATTTAATTCTGTTGTAAGGAAGTGGGTGAAGAGACCAGTCCATGGATTGATGGAGTATGGCTAGCCTGAAATTCGTAAGGCAGAGTATGGGCTCGGTTTACTTGACCTATAAGCCACTCCATCACATGGGAATTCATTTCCCTCATCCCCATTCCATTGGGAACAACCTAGGCATGAGTTTTCATGGAGGACACAGACCCAACAGAGAGGTAGAACCAAAAATCACGACTTGGAGAGAAGTCGCATTTGGGTTCCAAGATCGCTCAGAAAATTCATGTGAGAAGTGAAATCCGATCGGGGGATCCATCGACCGAACCCTAGGGAAAAATTGAGAGTGTGAGACACCCATAAATTCATAGGAGAACCCTGATTTGGAATCCCAAAAATTTAGTTGTGGGACAGTTCATTCGGCCACAGCATTGAGGAAGATCAAAGAGCGGATCACAGTGGGAAAGAGATCGGGGGGGGGTATACTTCTTGGTAGAACCAGTGAAGGCTCATTCATCCATGGTTTAGCATTCAGGATCATCCATACCTTCCCAGGTCAGCGGTGAGGGAAGGGGTTCCTAAGGGACTGTGTAGCAGTGAAGGGGACTTTACTTAGGCTAAGAGTGGATGTGATGGGATTACTTGGGATTTATGAGGCTAATTGGATATTCCTGTAGCTCTGTGGTTTAGCTCATTGACTTATAAAACCCTTCCTTGTCTTCCCACTTGCTTGACAGAGCCAACTGTGTGCTGGATGACCTGAATGATTGTGAAACCAAGGATGTGAGTGGAACTGAGTAGTTCCTCCTTAGTGGATACATATCCCCATCTCGGGGGTGGTCTCTGAGTGCTGAAATAATACAGGATGGGAAGAGACCTATGGATGGGTTGGAATGTTGCATTCCATAGCCAGTTGCTTGGAGATTTCCATAAAAGGATAAGTGTTCTTTGTGATTCATATTATGTTCATTCTATGTGTTTTACTTCTACAGTGATTTAATTATTGATGACTGTTATTGATATGTTGAATGCATGATAGATGTGTGTGTGGATAATTTTTTATTCAGCTGTGTTTATTTGAGTATGCATATGCATCCATGTGTTTGTATGAATTGTTCATTGATGAATAGGGATAAGTGTTGTATAGGCCCAGAATGCTTAGAATGTTCAGTCAGGGCTTTGGGGAGAAATAGACGACCCTCTATTGTGTTCATGTTCCCTCTGTGGGTCAGATGAAGGGAGGAGACATGGAAGAATAGATTAGATCTCTTTACAGAGATGAAAGGATTCTTGATGAGGTTTGGGGAAACACTTTTATTGGAATAAGGACAGGATCAGAGTTCTCAAGTGTGGTAGAGGATCCTATAGGTGCATGGGGATCGTCGAGATCTTTACAACAGTACCAAGTTTTCCAAAAATGGAATTAGGGTGAGGAATTTATCATCCTAAGAAGTTGGCAGTAATAGGGGTATATGGCTGACTTCCGACGTTTCGAACCCGCAATGTGGATTGCGGATTTCAGAAGTCGGAGGTGTGATTTATCTGCGAGGTGCATTGGCGTCCCAACTTCCAACTCCTGGAAGCCGGATTGCGTAGTGCGTAAGTCAGAGAGGTAAGTCTCTCGGAGATGGGAATTTGGCGTCCCGACTTCTGAATCCCGCAAGATGGATTGTGGATTGCAGAAGTTAGAGAGGTAAGTTTCCCAGAGTTGGGAATTTGGCATCCCGAATTCTGACTCCTGCAAGCTGGATTGCAGAGTGCGGAAGTTGGAGATGTAAGTCTCCCGGATTTGGGAATTTGGCGTCCTGACTTCCGACTCCCTCAAGACGGATTGCAGAGTGCAGAAGTCGGAGAGGTATGTTTCTCGAAGTTGGGAATTTGGCATCCCAACTTCCTACTCCCGCAATCCAGATTATGGAGAGTGGAAGTTAGAGAGGTAAGTTTCCCGGAGTTGGGAATTTGGCATCCCGACTTTCGACTCCCGCAAGACAAATTGTGGAGTGCGGAAGTCGGAGAGGTAAGTTTTCCTGGAGTTGGGAATTTGGTGTCCCGACTTCTGACTCCCACAAACCGGATTGCAGAGTGCAGAATTTGGAGATGTAATTTTCTCAGAGGAAAGAATTTGGAGTTCCGACTTCCAACTCCCGCATCGCAGGTTGCGGATTGCGGAAGTTGGATCTGTGATTCCGCGAAGCTGAAATTTTGGTGTTCCAAATTTCTGACTCCCACGCCACAGCCTGTGGATTGATTTCTTTGAACTTGTGCGTTGGGATGCCGACTTTCCGAACCCAAGTTGTAGCTTGCGGATTGCAGAGTGCGGACTAAAGTTTTTGCGGCTGTGCGAAAGTGCATAGCTTGAAAAAAAAACAAATTTTAGCAGGTTGTTTCTAAGTTTATCCCCCATCGCCTCTAAAGGGCACCGAGGTGACAAGGGACATTACAAAAACCTTATAACTCTAAAAATATTGCACAAGGAAATATCAACACCCTTCCCTGACCTTTGATAGGTTAATGTGATGGAACAACCCAGGTTTCCTTCACCACTCTCATTGTTGGCTAGAATTTACTCTTAATCAAAGGCTTGGTTCAATAGTGGAAAAAGGGCTTGTGAAACCACTAAAATTATTCATGAGTGTAAAAAAAAATGTCAAAATTTCCTTCAGAGACAACAATGACTCAAAATTAGCATGAAAAGGCCCAAAAATATGTCAAACAACAATATATTTCAAAGCAAAGAAATCCCCATAATAGATAATTTGAGGTTGAGAATGAGACAAGCTCCAAATGTAGAATATCACACCAAAAATTGCACTATATCCTCAATTATATAGGTATACAATGTAATGTAGGATTAATTAAAGGAAGGGACGCATGGAGGAAGACAATGGGAAAACCAATTTCACAAACACTAGCATTAAGTACCAACCTATTGTGATGAAAAACTAGGAAATTGATCCCCTCAAATGATACATAAATATAACCGTTGGAGCGAGGTTCTTCCATCATTTTTCCTTATTTATATTATTCCCGTTCATTTGTATGTTCATGTGGTGCAAAACTTGATTTCTAGTTCTAAGAAATGGTTGATTTTGATGTGATTCATTTTGTGATGGCTTGGGAATTAATGCATTTGCTTACTCGTTCTCAGGAAATCCCAACAAAGATACAAAGATTAGTGATAGGTTGTGTTTATTGTTGAGTAGATTTGTATATTATGCATTTAGAAGGAATAATATAATTATACTTTCGTTGCAAAAGGTTCTCTCATCAATGCATTGAAATATACAACGAAAAAATGAGTAGGAATTTTATTTTCCTAAATGTGTGTTTGTAAGAGAAAATCCTAATATTTAGTTCATTATTTTGCCATAATTTAGAGGGGAGATTTGTATAAGAGAGATTTACCAGCAATGACTTTGGAGTGGGAAAACGTTTTTGAAGAGACAAATTTATAAGGGACCACTGTGGGTGACATACAAATCTATAAAGGAGAAATTATAAGTATGTGACTTTTCTATTGATCATTTCAATATTTCCCCTATTTGATTCAAACAATTTTCATTACATTGAAAAAAATAAAAGGGTTTCATAGTTACCTTCAATATTAGAAGAATCCCTAGCTTTCTTGTTCCTTCTCTTGATTCTTTCCTTATATTTTACATGAAGATATTTCTTCTTTTAAGCAATATATTTTTATAGGGTTTCTTTACTTGCATATGGGGTTTTTGGTATCTATTACAATGGGACCACTCATTGCCTTTGATTCCAAACCTTGTCGCTATTAGTTTTTTTCAACGCTTTCATGGTTAGAAGTTCTCATTGTACAATACTATCACATCGGTGCATATTTTTATTTAAATCGCACCACTTGGTTTAAAATTTAAGTAACATTGTTTTTAATTATGAAACATCATGTTTTCAATTTATTCATGGGCTCAACAATGCACAATAAACTGTAATGAAGCATTGGTGCATTTATTACTTTAAAAATCATCATGTAATTATAACTATTTGTAAAAGCAATTTCAAATTTGTATCAACAAGGTAATCATGTACACATGTGTGTAGATATATTAAAAACGCACTGGTGTGCATACTTTTGTTATGCACACTAGTAATGTAATTTGTAAAAAATATTTCATAATTTCTATATATGATAATTCTTGGATTCTTTTTATAGAAGATGCCTGATAGAAGTTCAAGGAAAACAACTTATTGCAGTGATCACGATGGTATTTCATCCCAAAAGGAGAACATGGCAAGTTCTTTAAGTTTTATTAAAAATTTAATATATTTTAGATATCTATATGTTTAAATCAATGATGTGTATTGTTTAGTGTGTGTCATGTAGAGCATAAACGTGAAGAAACTCTATAAGTTTGTTCGCAATATGAGTGCAAAAGAGCGTAGAAAATTTATGAAAATGTCGTGAAGAGAGCAACTATGTGGATCAAACAGTAATAAGCATGAAGTTTTTCTTTGTTTTTTTACTAAAATGAATTTCATAACATTAATCGCCAACATATTTTAAACACTCAATTTCACATTTTTTAATGGTGTAAAGGGACCGATAACAAATGAAGAAAATATCATCCTAAAAAGATAAAACGTATGAAGAATGTAAATGATGATGGCTTGGTCCTCAGTTCATTTAGAGTGGTGTTAGAATTTAACGTGAGGGGGATTTGTTTTTTACAAAACTATAAAGGATATAGTGGAGAGAACATATAGAGTACTTTCCACTTACAGTACAAAAATCAATCCAATGACTCCAAGAGTTAGGTTATATATAAACTACCACAAGTGTTACGAAATCAATGGTCAATGAGACATGTGAGACTTCATTAGAAAACAATTACAATAAGAAAAAAGAATCATATAAAAAGTATTATTACTAAACATGTTTCTCTATAATATGTAGAAATTACCAAAATAGTTTTTTTTTTCTATATTTACTTTCATGTCAATTTAAAACATACCATTATGCTTTTCATTTTTTAGGAAGATTATGAAAATCCAAAGGAAAAACGAGGGGAAACCCAAAACATGTTAGTAGGGGTGTCCAAAAAAGTGTACAAGGAGATGGTAAAAGAAATAAACTTAATTGCATCGCAGGAGGAGCCATCCCAACAGCAACATGCATCGGAGATATGTAATAACTGATTTATTATTTTATGTACATTGAATTTAATTATCACATAAAATATTAATTTTCAATTGTTTGTTGTAGAAAATAAAATAAATTATAACCCATCCAACACATAAGACACGATAACAAGGAAGAAAATGGTTGATTGTAAAGTTAATGAGTATTTACATTTTCGCTCCTACTTAAGATTTCATATTTGTTGTGGTCTTTATATTTAAATAATTAACTTACACCCATCCATGGATGTCTTATAATAGGTGCTAACATACAATGAAGAGCCATATGAAGAATCAATCAACATTGGATTAAGTATGGGTTGCGAGTATATGTTGAAGTATCAAGGGTTAATTGAACACTTTGTAAGTAGTTATGTTGTTTAACTTCCCTCATTTCATAATTAATGGAACAAAAAAAACCTTTATATTAATTATATCTATGCTTTGTCATGGTGTATTAAGCATGCAGGAAATAAAGTATGGAGTGGAGCCAACGTAAGACATTTTGGGAGAAGGCATGTGTAATGTCCCCAATTAAATTCCTAAGGGTTATGTGGGAAAATTAAGATATTTATCTTTAACCCCAAGGAATATAGTTTCTCATGGAAATTCAAAAATCAAAATTGATGGTGGAAAATATGCTAATAAATTATGGAAAAATCATTAATTGCTCCAAAATGTAGTGGCATGGGGTCCTAGTTGGACTTGGGGTGCATAAGTGGATATGTGGGGTCTACATGAGGGAATATTCCTCCCTTACACATGAAACCATCCTCAAATTTGAATTTGGAAGGATAAGTAACTCCCATAGGGAAGGTGAAGAGTCACAGGACTATTTTTAGTCAATGGCAGATTCTATGACAACCTATGACATATATGACAACTTATGACAAGAATCGGGTCCTATAATAGCCTATGAGACCTTAGACAACCTATGACATGTTGCAAGTCCTAAATTTAGCCAAGGAGGGAACTAGAGGAGAAGGGTGGGCCCACATGATAATGTAACTTCCTCAAAATCAAGCTAAGCCTCTCAAATTCGAATTTCCAAGGTAGATGGAGCTATTGTTTGGAAAAATAACATTAGATGGGAATTAAATGGGTTCCAATGTGTCATTACCTCATAAAAATAACATTTATTAATATTTTATTAAATATTTGTGAGAGAATTCTAGAATGAGGGGGGGAATGCTCCATGAAGATTTATAAAAGGGTTGGAGACACAAGTGAAAGGGATTTCAGACCATTGTTGTTGTTTTTCATTCTTGGAGAGATTAACTTGTCCATTTCACGGTGTGTATTTACCTCCCCTGCCATTGATCTAGTTTCGGTGGTGAAAGATTCCATCCAAGCTAGTAGAGAGGAGGAGATCATCCAGATCTTTTCATTGTGCTTCATTGCAACTGATTATTGAGGGGAGAAATCACTTTCATATTTCTCTACAGAGATTTATTGTAGGTTATATGTTCATATACAGTAGTTGGGTTTAATTCCTATCATTTGGAGTTTATTTCTATTGATTTAGAGCTTGGAGCAGTGTTGGTGGGATGAAATGGACGTTTTGGTTTCGATAATTTTGAGAATTTATGGGATGTGAGACCTATTTCATTGCATTAATATCATCATTTACATTGGGAAACACTTTTTTTTTCACTCAAAAAGGTTTCTGTATGCCCGAGATATCATCATTTTACTAAATCTACTTTATTCGGCATCTCTTCTGGTGGAGGGGCGCACCACTACTTTTCTATATCTATATTTATTGGATTTAGAGATTATGTAAGAGCCATATATTGTTTTAATTAGTATATTTAATCTCTCCATACATTCATAATAAATATTTACAGATATTTTCATCATATGGCATTCAATGTTCAAGCTTATGGGTGATTTATGTGCAAATCCACTAGTATGGTTAAGCAATCTTAAGACAATGTGTATTAAATTTGCATATCAGCTATCTAAAGTTCGTTATTAAGTTATTTTTGTTGATTTGGGAGTTCCATGGTCGAATTGGATCTGTTTGGGAAGACTTGGACTGATTGGGAAGTGTTTGGGTCAAGTTGAAAAACTAGTATTCCAATGTGGGGAAAATCGAGCTAGTTTCTCACTAGTCTTGAGAGGGTGTCTTTCATACTTCTTTGGAAGTTCTCTGTGTTACAACGTAATTTTCCACCTTGTGAGCATAAACACTCTTTGGCCTATAGGGTCCATTTTACTAACTCAGATCCACTTTATATCCTTCAAACACATTATTTCCCTATTTTTCCCCTGTACGCTAGTTGTATCACTTCAGTGGGCGTACCTGCGAGTTGCATCACTACAACCCATGGGTAGCATGTAAAATGGTAAAAATCACTAGTTAATTACTTTTTACTCCCAAAAAGCGGTCATAGGGTGACCTTTGGCCCTCCATTTGCCCCGAAATGCCTCGATGTATCCTTTCACTTACCTTTGGGAGGACTATATATTGAGCCCATATGGCATATGGACGGGAGGAGAAAGGAGAGCAAGAGAACTCTAGTGGATTTTTTTCCTATCTTGAGTCTACACTCATTGATCCTTGTAGTTGTGAACCCTTTATGTTCACCTTCCAAACTCCTATCATAGTTTGAGTTTGCCATTCCATGGAGGATTGAAGTGGTGGAGGCACAAGTGGAGAGACCTAGATCTTAGTTCAGATTGGTTGCGGACAAGAGGTCATATCACATTGTACTTTTTGTTATTCATTAATAGAAATACTCATAGTCTCGTCCATTAATGTTGTGAATGTTGTTTATATTAAATTGGGTTGCATTTACTTATAATATCATGGACCATTGTTATTGATGATGTTAATGTCTTTCATATATTATATGCGCTTGTTGTATATTGGCTGTCAAGACTAATTTGCAGGTTCAAGTGCACAGGTTGAAAGCTCCAATGGGGATCTACATCAAATGTTTGGATCGAGGTTCGTTATATTCTTCATTATCTTAGCATTGTCATTTATATAGCATAGCATTAAGAATTGAGTTAATTTCTAGTAGTCAGTTGTCTGTTGTGGTCTACCCCAAGCCATAGGAAGTTTTCTCCAACACAGAAATGGCGACTCCGCTGGGGAGAACATCCATTTTGGGGGATTTTTAGGCATTAGTCCTTATTTAGAGTTGTTGTGTGTCGAGTCTCTATGTCATTGATTGGCTGTTAGGATACTCTATAGAAAACACCCTTTTTTCTGAGCCATTGGAATCTTTTTCTACTCATTTGCTTTTCCTTGTACGCAGGTGAGCCTAGTTATGCCCGTGTCTACCCGCCTATGTCTGCACTATAGCCCATGGGTACCCGCAGGTATTCCTTCGACAGTAGCGTAAAACTCCAAGGGTGATTGGTTTATGGCCTTTGGTTGTTGCCGGGTTGATTCTGAGTGTTCCTGAGTCTTCTTTGGCCTTGTTCATGACTGTTCCAAGCCTTGTTTGTGACCATAACTCCTCTTTTCTCTTGGTTTTGAGCCACATTGGTTTTTACCCATTTTTTATTTTTAAGCTTATTGCATTGGCTGAGTCTTACTGTTTGGGATATGCTAGGTTGTTTGAGTGATCTCCTTTGCATTTATGTAACTGAATAGTAGGATTTTGCTTGCATTTTTCATTTCATTATGTTGAAAAATACAAAAAAATATTTTGCATTTTCCTTTTGCTTATAAGTGAAAATACAAAAAAAAAATTACTTTTATGCACTGCATTTTGCATTGAGTGCTTGTTGCTTTCATTTAGGTTCTGCTTGTGCATTGAAAATATAAAAGAATTGCATTTTTATTTCGAAACCGTTGGATTGATTTTGCTATTAGTGGCATTGTTTTTATTGGATAGATGAGTCTAGAGTTTGACGATTTTGCATACTATTGAGTCATATACATCACTAGTTTCATGACCATATCCTTTGAGTAACCACAACAATTAAAATTAATGCTTAAGCTAAAATTTATTAGAACGATTTTATTTATAGGGTACACCAATTAGCATAGGTTTAGAGTCTTGGAATAGATCATTGTGAGTAAACAATCCAAGACTACTAAACAAAACATTATGTGTCTGAATAGAGAGTGGTGAAATCCATGGTATATATCGGTGTTCTTAGGAAGCTCTACTCAGACTAGAGTTAAGCACGAGGTCACGGGAGGTTGGTTGAGGAGATAGCCCTCCAATATCGGCTGAACGTGGGAGTTATTTCCAGGGTTTGTTCGTATCTGGGGACTCTTAGGGGATTTGACCCTCTTGAGTTTTGGGCTTAGCTACCCTTCCCATACGACGGATCCCACCTGCGACTATCCCCCTGAGCATTGGTTATACTGTGGTGAACATAGTTGCCTTACCTAGGTATCGCACAAGGTACTTGCAGTGGTTATATTGTTTGTGTCCTGATTCAGATAGGGGTTGGACAACACATTTGTTTGTTGTCGAGGGTTATGGCCCTTTGCACGTAATGAAGCCTGGGAACCTCTATAACTGATTCTATTACCTCTGGCTACAGTTTGGGAGTCTCAAGCCTCTCCTAGGTGAGACATATCGGCTCTAGTGTCAGGAGTTCATTTAGCCACTCTGTTTGTCTGCTCTTGGCTGTAGTTTCTCTAGGAGTGTGCTCTTGATTTATTGTTTTTGATCTATAGTTGGCCATTAGGGGATGCTATAATTTTATATTCTCTCCAGGGATATCGTGGCGCGAAGTCCTACTCTCCGTTGATCCCGTCGGTTGGTTGGTTTATAGACGATCGAGATTTCACGCCGTGTTGCTAGGGGATGCCGGCGGGATCCCTCCGAGTCTTCAGATTCTTACGAGACATACGTCCTCGACGTTATGACTACACACTCTGAAATGGGAGAAATCCCTACGACTCCATCAGGTAGAGTCGAGCACACTTCAGACACCCCTACTCCTCGTGAGGCGTGGGGGGTGATCCACCTAAGACCCAACCTAGTTTTTTTGGTCCAAATCCACCCGATACCCAACCTAGTTTGTTTGGTCCGGATCCACCCGAGACCCAACCTAGCTTTTTTGGTATGGATCCACCCGAGGACGACCCATTTGTTCCTTCATTTCCACATAATTATTTATACGCGATGCCAGAGTTACATGATGACATAGGTCCTACAATCAACCCTACCGCATTCTCTTTTGGCATGCCTAATTACAACACAATTGATCCTTCCACTACATTTGGTAGTCATCCTGGCACTAGTCATGGTGTTAGCAACACTGCACCCACTGGGGGCAATACCCTCGCTGGGGACACCACGTTGTCCACTCACACACATAGTATGGGGACCGGTCACGTTCCTCCTAACAATGCTAATGTTGGAAGATGGCCGCCTCCTAGGACTACCCAACCTAATAGGAAGATTGTCCACAACCCGACTCACCATCCACAACATAACACACATGCTGCTACCCATCAACCTAACACCACTTTTGCGAATGTTAACATTCCTCCCAATCACGGGGGTGGACATATACCGCATACTTTTACGTCTGTTGCCGCCACTAGTAATGCTAATGTAGGAGGTGGGAATATACCTTATCCTCATGGTCACAACGCTACCATTCCTGATACTAGTAACACCAATGTTGGGGTTGGGAATACATCTCATACTTATGGTCACCACACGACTGCTCACGCTAATCCTAACGCTTACATTGGGGGTGGGAACATACCTTATAATCATGGTCATTACAACATGGTTCCCGCTACGAATAGTATATATATGCCCCATAATTATGGCGGAAACCCTTACTACAACACAGTCGGTGTTGGCCACCAGTAAAACCCACCTCAATATGGTTCCCAAAACACATATATACCTGCTTACTCTCACATGGGTCAGGTCAGAGGAGTTTATCAACCTTATGGTCATGGTCAAGGTTATGGTCAGACAGGTCCGTATAATCAGTAGTTTAATGCTCATGGTCAAGCATTTGGTCATTCTTATCCTTCAGGTTCTTACAATCAACCTTTTATGCGAGATTATAATCAAGCTTTCTAACCACAGCTCCCGTTCCTTGCACGTTTGAATCTTCCGGATCTTTCGAAGCTCAAGAATGATCTGGTGTGTCATGACCCTAATTGGTCTCCGGTCCCTACCAAGCTCCCTTCGGACATTCCTAAGTTTGAGGGGAAAGGTGGTGAGGATCCAAGAGATCATGTCACAACGTTTCACCTTTGGTGCTCTTCCAACTCGTTGAATCACGATTCTGTTAGATTGCGACTATTTCAACGCACCCTCACGGGGGCAGCTGCGAAGTGGTATGTTGAGTTTCCTAGGAACACTTATAGGGGATTCAATGAGATCTCTTTGGTTTTCTTCGATCATTTCCAGTTTTTGGTTCATTACGATACTGGTACTGAACTTTTGTCTACCTTCCATCAAAATAAGGCCACACATATTTCTGACCACGTTTAAGAGTGGCGTCGGCGAAAGAGGTTAGTGAAAGCCATCATTCCTCCAGAGTTTATGTTGGAATGGTTTCTCAAGTCTCTACTTCCATATATTGCTAAGGACATTTAGATGTCTGGTATTATGACTGAGGAACAAGCCATATTAAAAGTCCAGCAGTTAGATTTACTAAACTCTCAATCTGGCATTTTATATGACATTATTCCTGATGCACCGCGAACATGACATGAGCCCAAGATAGTTCCTGGACCACATGTCAATGGCTATTTGGTGGCTAATCAAATGCAAAATTCTTCGCTCAGCCAGTCTACTCCTGGACAGGTTCACACCTTGTCCACTTCCACCCCATCATCTGATGTACACACTGTGCAAACGACAAACACATCGGGTAACCAGCAGCCTGGTGGTAAGAAGAAGGGGAGAAACAACCCTAAGGGTGGAAACAATGGGAACAATAATAGCAATCGTAATACCCCTCCTAAGCAGAATTCCAACCCTCCTCAGGAAGGCGAAAATGCTGGTGAGGACTGTAAACCTAGGCGTAAGGTGAAATTTCCTTGTAAGTTTTGTGGGGAAGATCATCTTACTCACTTGTGTCCTCGAATCAAAGAAGCGTCGAAGCATCTTGCACAGAGCCCAGCTGTGTTGAAGGGTCCCCTTCCTCATCATCAAAATATGGCTTCGCATGCTCCCACCACTGGTTATGGACATAATGAGACTGCAACGTCTTCTTCCAATACTAGTGGTTATGGATGAGTGAATATGGTTCAATTAGAGGTTAGTGTTGCTACTCGTCAATGCGATTATGGTGCACCATAACCTAATATGGGGAGTGAGCCTCCCCCTCCTCCCGGTAATTCCTTGCATATCGAGAAGCCCTCTATTATGCCGCAGATACCGAAAGGTGTTCTTAAGCACTCTACGCATAATCCCAATGCTCGAGCCGCCCATAACTACTCCATTATAGAATATTTGGGCCAAAATCCATGTGCCATGTCGGCTCTTGAAGTTTTACAGGTGTGTCCTTCTCAAAGGCATTCCCTTTTGTGTGCGTTAAGAGTTCAGGATGGGGGGAGTCCCAACGTTATCAAGTTTGACACTACTGATGTACAACCTCGCTTACCTTACCACGTGGATTTTCAAATCCATGTGGAGTGCCTTCAAAATTTTGTCAAAAGAACGGTGGTTGACGAAGGTGCTTCCGCGTCAGTGATGTCGTTAGCTTGTTGGAAAGCTCTTGGCTCTCCATCTCTACTCACGTCTAGGACCATGCTCATTGCATTTGACGTTCGTTCATTTAAGCCACATGGGATTATCCCTTCCCTTGTTGTCCGCTTGGGAGGTAAACTTGTGCCTATTAAATTCGAAGTGGTTGATGCGCCCATAGACTACAACCTTTTATTGGGTTGGAATTGGATATATGCTATGAAAGATGTCACGTCTACTGTATTCAGAATTAATTTCTTTCCCCATGAAGGCAAGATTGTGACCATCGATTAGCTGGATTTCATTAATCCTCCTCCCACAGCATCCATGGGATCAGGAGTCCCGCAGGTTACAAATTCTCAGCCGGCAATTGGGAACATGGGTGTTGGTATGTACCCTTCGTTGATGGGATCTTATGATTTCCCTGCACCCGTTAATTTTATTGTAGCCATTTCTGACAATGTGTCTCCTCCTTTGCATAATGTACCATTCTAGACTTCATACTTTGATGATCCATGGACTTTACCATCCAAAAATTCTACGTTTGGAAACATTGCGCATGTCGGGATGTCTATGCCACTATCTGCTGCTGAGCTTGCTTATCAGGATATTCAACAAGCCACTGTAGAGCCGGATGTCCCCTCTTCTCGGACATATGAGGAAGATCCCGTTACACTGCCATTTTGGGCAGTCGACTCGTCTTGTTCAAACGATTGCCTTTATGGTACTTTACCTTCAGATGAATCTATTATCAAGGCCATGTGTGGTAGTGAGAGACCTTGGGAGGATATGCATCATCACTCTCATTTTCTTCCCAACCTTGATCTTGTCGAGCAAGAAGATTTTAGGACGACTCTTGCAAAGATGGTTAGTCACCCTGTGGATCTTTTGGGCTCACATGAGATCTATGCAGAGGGGAACATGGCTAATATTTCCCTGACTCAACTGATCAACATCTCTCGCACTCTCGGAAAGATTGAGAACGTTTACATTGGTGATGATTGCTCTTCTGAGGAGGTTTCCATCTACACCGAATTGTTTACTGAACTTCGGGAAGCTTTCGCCTAGTCATATGAGGAGATGCTAGGAATAGACCCCAATATTGTCGAGCATGAGATTAGAATGTGTCCTCATGCTAAACCGGTTCGGCAACGTCTTCGTGTTGTTAACCCTAGGAAGGAAGCAGCTATCAAGGCAGAGGTGGAGAAACTGCTCAAAGTTGGTTTTATCTACCTCGTTCCCCTTACTGAATGGGTGTCAAACCCCATTCCTGTGGATAAGAAGCAGGGAACGATCCGCGTATGCACTGATTTTAGAGACCTAAATCGTGCATGTCCGAAAGGCAATTTCCCCACTCCATTCATTGATCAAATCTTGGATGCTTGTGCGGGAAGTGAGATTTTTTCGTTCATGGACGGATTTTCGGGGTATAACCAAATTCAAATCAAACCCTAGGACCAACATAAGACTGCTTTCATTTGTCCTTGGGGTACGTTTGCATATCGAAAAATTCCCTTCAGCCTTAAAAACACCGGAGCTACGTTTCAGCGTGCCATGACCTATTCCTTTCACGACCTTAAAAGTATAATGGAGGTTTTCTTGGATGATCTTGTCGGCCATTCTTACAAGAGAGTGGACCACCCCAAGCACCTTCGTTGGATTCTCGAACAATGTATACGCTACAAAGTTCGGTTGAATCCCAATAAATGCATCTTTGCGGTGAGGTCTAGTCACCTTCTAGGATTTATAGTTTCGAAAGAGGGTATTAGAGTCGATCCTCTTAAAGTTGATGCAATACTTCGGTTTCCTCCTCCGTGCAACTTGTTTCAACTTCAGATCCTCCAAGGGAGAGCTACTTTTCTATGTCGTTTTGTAGTCAATTATGCTAATCTTACCAAAGGTTTCGCGCGCTTGTTGAAGAAAGACACACCGTTTATCTCGGATGAGCGAGCCCAATAGTCTTTTGATGCCCTTAAGAAAGCTTTGGTATCAGCCCCTATTCTTAGTCCACCCGACTTCACACGAGATTTTACACTTTATGTGGCTACGTCTCAAGAGACGACTGGCATGGTCTTGGTTCAGGTTGTTGATGTGCTTGTCGAGCATGTGATCTATTACCTTAGCCAAAATCTAGTAGACATTGAATTGAGATATACTCACATGGAAAAGTTGGCACTTGCGACTGTCCATGCAGTCCAATGGTTACAACACTATATTTTGCTTAGAACGACCACAATTGTATCACATATCAATCTATTTCAGTTTGTGCAATCATGACGCCTTATAGGGGGGGAATATAATAAATGGATTGTGATCCTTCAGGAGTTCGATCTCGATTTTGCTTTAGCGAAGTCGGTGAAATCATTGGTGTTTGTTGAGCTTATGTCGGACCTTTCGAGACTTGATGAGGATGTCATCCATGAAGATTCCTTTGTAGATGAACACTTATTTCTTATCTTGTCAGAGGACCCTTGGTATGGGGATGTCATTGTATATCTCCAAACTTTGAAGTTTCCTTCGCATTATTCACGGGACGAGTGACGACGTGTAAAACATCACGCTAAAGATTATACTATCGTTAGTGACACTTTGTATCATCGAGGAAAGGATTCTATTCTCTGTCGTTGCTTGACTCACGAAGAAGCGGAGCATGTGCTTAATGATTGCCATGCTAGGGCGTGTGGTGGTCACTTATTCGGGCTTACTACAACCCAACGTATTATGCAAGCTGGTTACTTTTGGCCTTCCATATTTAAATATTGTGTGAACATTGTGAAGAGATGTCACCCTTGCCAGGTTTTTTCTCGGAATATACACTCGCATCCAGCGCCCCTCCATCCGGTCGTCACCGTCGGTCCCTTCACCAAGTGGGGGGTGGATTTCATGGATTGCAAACCAACTTCGGCTGGGGGGCATCACCATATCATAGTGGCCGTGGACTAATTTTTCAAATGGGCTGAGGCCATGCCTACCATAAACTCTGACAGTGCTACAGCAGACCATTTCGTGTTCAATCAGATTATTACTCGGTTCGGTATTCCGAAAGAGATTGTCATTGACCATGGAAGTCACTTTCAGAACAAAATGATGGAGGATTTGTCTCTCAAGCTTGGGTTTCTTCAAGAACACTCATCTTCTTACTATCCCCAAGTGAATGGTCAAGTTGAAGCAGTCAATAAGTCTTTAAAGACCATTCTCCAACGTACCATCCAACAAAGCAAGAACAACTGGCACATTATGTTATATCCTACTTTGTGGGCGTATTGAACCGCAGTCAAGACTGCCACCGATTTCTCACTGTTTCACCCGGTACACAGTGTGGAGTCGATTTTATCGATTGAATGTGAAATCCCTTCGCTTATACTGGCCATAGAGCTCCTCCCTGATACGATGGTTATTGAGCAACGTTTAATCCACCTTGAGCAACTTGAAGAGCAACGTCGAGATGCCGCCGTGGCTATAGATGCCAATAAACGTCATGTTAAGGTTCAGTATGATAGGTCTATCTGTCCCTGGCAATATGATTAAGGTGACTTGGTCCTCTTATATGACCAAGCTAAAGAACCCCTAGGGTCAGGCAAGTTTAACCCCATGTGGCACGGTCCTTACATCGTGAGGCATGTCCTGGAAAAAGGAGCCTATGAATTAGAGGACTATGAGGGGAACGTCTTGAAGGAGCCTAGAAATGGGATCTGCCTCAAGCGGTATTACGCTTTAACTTCTAGTTCAATCTAATACTTTTGTATACTATTGTATAGTTGTTTCTGTACATAGTTTAGCATTATTTTGGTTTTTTGGGTCTGTTGATTAGCTTCCATTTGATTAACAGATGTCAGCGGAGTTTCCTACGTTCTTAGGATTTGCAGATGGTGCTAGACATCATACGCAGCAGCTTGCTTCTGCTGCCTGGGTTATTTATTCACCTGACCACCTAGTTGTGTCCTCAGGAGGTGCTTGTCTTAGTCCTAAATCTAACAATGTCGCTGAGTATTGTGTCGTGATTGAGCTACTTCGGGATGTTATTTCACATGGTATCCAGTCTTTAGAAGTCCGCCTAGATTCACAACTAGTTGTGTCTCAGTTGAATGGTCAATGCCGTGTAAGGGATCCTACATTACTACGGAAATTCTTAAGGGTAAGACTCTTGGAACGACATTTTGTTTCAATTACATACATTCATGTTCCGAGAAGTTTTAATCATATATCTGATGCATACGCTAACTATGTATTAGATTGGAATTTGTCACATTCATAATGAAGCAGACAAATAAAAGATACATTCATACATTTGTACATACACACATATAGTAGAACCATAGAACCAAAGTTTTTTATAAATAATATGTCCAAAATGGTAGTGTCATAATACAAAACTCGAGCCCGTAGCCCTCAAAAATATACATATCTATACAAAAATGGGACTCTGAGATATCTAAGACCTATGAGGAGGCCTAGATGCCGCCTGAGCAGGATGTGTATGATAGTAATACTGTACTACATTTGCCAAACGTTGCAGTAGTCTCACCCAGCTGGTTGGTACCCCCACCACATGGCACTGCATATCCTCTGGTAGCTGTGCTACCTCTATCTGTGGTACCCTGTTGGTCATCCATCATAGGTTGAACTACAGAGTCTATAGTGTACGCTATGCTGCAACACCCACTACCTCATCACCCTTGCCTTGGCGACGATGTCTCGGGAAGCCATCGGGTCTCACTGGGCCCTTGTCTGTAAGCAAAGAGTAAAACATTAATATATGATACTACCCCCAAAAATATTTTTGCATTTACATCAATAATAAAAAATCCATAAAAATTTAATACAGAAAAAACATAAAAAGAGTAACTCACCAATGTCTCCAAACGCTGCTTCTGGTGGAAGTGGCATGTCACAATCCTGGCAGAAGTCTATCCCTGCATAGGGGTAGTCATCTATAGCTATGACCTGTCGGTCCCACTAGTGAAAGAACTCCTCTATGTATGGTGATTCCTGACGGCCACCAACTTGTCGCGTTAAGACCTATACCCACCGAGTCAAGGCTGGGTCGCAGAGACTATGAGGAGGGACTTCAACCCTCAGATTGAGCCTCGAAACTCGCTCAAAGAAGAAACTGCATAATATACTGTCATATCAAAAAAAAATTGCCTCCCCTTGCTTGCACTCTGTCAACTGAGTCTTCATGGAACCCAATAGCATGGTGCACCAGTCAAATATCATGGGCTGCAGACACTGTGATGCATAGAACATCATTGGCCTGGATGCCTGGTGAAGAGCTTTTGAACCAGAAATCCGCACTAAGGTGGCCACTATAACCTTCATGCTCAGGTTGACTATGGTGTTGATGGGAACTTGACTTCCCACTGCTCGAGTATTTGGAACACAATACTACTCTATATAACCGGGAATGGTGACCCCACCACCCACAGAACAAGATTGAAGGCTTGTCACTTCACCTCGGTGGGACAAACCAGTAATGAAGTAGATATCATCCACTTCCAATGTGAGTATTTTCCCATCTAGTTTTAAGTTATATGCATCGATGTCCCAGTAATCTATCAAACGACGGAGCAATAGGTTTTGGGCTCTCAAACTCCCTATGTTCCAAAATTTGTATAGCCCACATGCTTGTAACGCTTGTTGTGCATGCACATCATTGCAGACGGCCTCATCCATGAGGTCATGTTCCCTCTCTCTTCACTCTAGAACCATCCTGGAGGAAGAGAAAGCAAATCATTTAGTCAATTTTATTTAAAACTAACTTCACGGCCATACCCACAGGAAATTTTGCTCACAGAGGTGAGTACCCGCGGTCAACGCATGCGTTGACTGCGAGTACCTTGCCCTACCCGTGACCCATATAATAATAGCTCGCGGTTAGCACCATGACCATTTAGGGCTTGGCCACATAAAAAATCCAACCACTGAAAATTGAAATAAAAGCATTAAAATGAAAGCTATGGATGAGACTACCAACCTACTCCTGACGGTTCGACGAACAGACGCCCGTAGCTCCCAAAATCAGCAATTGAACTTCGAGGTGAAAACTAACCACAAAACTCCAAATGGGTGAATAGTAAAAATGAATTGTAAATTGTAATTTTTTGTTACTATTTATAATTTTCAAAACCCACTTGTCTATAGTTTCCTCCATTTTAAGTTGTTTTGGACTAATATCATGTCTTGGAGTAGCATTTTTTGACCATATTTCTTCGGCGAGACTTGTTTTTTATCGTTTCTCACCTACGGCAAGTATATTTCACACCTGGCATATAGGTTAGATGTCATTTTCACATGCATTATGCATTTGACCTTTTGACCACTTTCATAAAACCTAGGTGCGACCCCGCTTCTTAACCGGCACGGTACCTTCATGTTGTTATAGAAGTGTCATTATGTGGTGGTAGGGCCTTTCCGCACATGGGTACCCTAGTTAGAACCCCCTTTTGCATTATGGTGCCCATGTCGTTGTTTGTCCTTAGGATCGAGAGTCCTTTGTAGTTACGCCATGACTTTGTGATAAAGACTCATACTCTACTTTGTCTTATGTTGGCCATCTTCCATAAGGACTCCCCCCATTATATCAAGTTGTGATTGCATTGCATCATCCTACTTGCCGCTTGATCCTTGTGCCGGCTCCCACTTACTCAATTGTTAGCCTAGTGCCTGAGCACTTTCCCTGTCGAGCCCTGTAGAGCTTACATTTTCCTTTCACATTTTGATGACCTTTTGACCCTAAAAGAACCCCCCCGAGTGTCCACATCCTGCACATGCTTCCTTGCATTGATCATAGGTATGTTCCACTGCTTGGAACTAGTCTACTTGCTTTGACACTCCTTCCCTAACTTGTTATACTATAAGCAATTTTATTCTTTTTCAAGCTTTTCCAAATATGAAAAAGACCAAAAAAATCAAATATTCTAAAAAGTCGGATGGGATTATGGTTACTACTAGTTGGCAGCTGTTGTGTCGCCTTTGAACAGAGCATTCATTCCACTCCATACATTACGAGTCGGAACTATAGTTGGACCTTAGGAGCTGCACTTGTTTCTCAGTTTACTCCACCGATTGGTTAAGCTTCCAGTCATTATGAATCCCTTTGTGATGCCTCCTGCATCGCACAGTTTATATTGAGTCTATGATGCCTAAGTCTATCCATCTGCTCATGATCTTGTTCAAAGGAAGTCCTCAAACCAGAGTCGGCCACACCTCAGATCTCTTGACTATTGCATGTCGGCCATCCTTATTGAGTCACTCCGTTTCACCTGAGATCTTCCAAATATTTCAGCGTAGATGGTACCTCGTGCTGGTTGATGGGGGATGCCTTAATGCCCTCCTTCCAGCGAGTCTCGTTCCGTCGACTTCAACCCATTTATTACGGAACTTGAGGCTTAGAGCTCGGTTGAGTACCTTGAGGCTTGCAGTCATTAGTGGCAAGTTCTCTCGCCATCGACAGTTTTGAGAATACATCAATGTCCTCGGATTGATGGATTCATCTTAGTGTTCGACTTCAACACATCTATTTGCACTTTGATGATTTTGCTATGTGTCTTGATGCCCATTTTCATTATTGGTGGGTTATCTCACATCTATTAACGGTATACATCATTGACCAGTAATAAGACGATGTCACATCAGGTTCGACCTCAACTCCTTTATTCACTTGATGGGACTTGCACCGTCGAAGACTTGTGTAGAAGACCCCGGGCGGTAGTGGCATTCAATATGCTACTTATGATCGTGACTTTACACCTGAGATATCACCTCTCAGATACCAGCAATTTGTACCTCCAGTTTGCACCAGTTGTTTCCTTTTCAGCAGGAGACCATATCTTATTGTAGAGGGATCATGGCTATGATCATTTATGACATGTATTCACCATGTACTTCCTATTCATGGACATTGTATCAGATTGTTCTACTATACCGACATGTATTCAGGGATACTATTGTATTATGATGAGTGAGCTGCTCCTTCCACTTGTGTCTCCATCACTCCACTTCTGAGATTTATAATGTATTTTGACCATTGTAGGACCAGTCTCTGACCTCACACATTAGGGGGCATCTGTTACAACGTAATTTTTCACCTTGTGAGCATCAACACTCTTTGGCCTACAGGATCCATTTTGCGGACTTAGATCCACTTTATATCCTTCAGACACATTATTTTCCTATTTTTTCCCCTGTACGCTAGCTGTATCACTTCAGTGGGCGTACCCGCGAGTTGCATCACTATAGCCCGCGGGTAGCATGTAAAATGGTAAAAATCACTAGTTAATTACTTTTTACTCCCAAAAAGCGGTCATAGGGTGACCTTTGGCCCTCCATTTTCCTCGAAACGCCTCGATGTATCCTTTCACTTACCTTTGGGAGGACTATATATTGAGCACATATGGCATATAGACGGGAGGAGAAAGGAGAGCAAGAGAACTCTAGTGGATTTTTTCCCTATCTTGAGTCTACACTCATTGAACCTTGTAGTTGTGAACCCTTTATGTTCACCTTCCAAAATCCTATCATAGTTTGAGTTTTCCATTCCATGGAGGATTGAAGTGGTGGAGGCACAAGTGGAGAGGCCCAGATCTCGGTTCAGATTGGTTGCCGACAAGAGGTCGTATCACATTGTACTTCTTGTTATTCATTAATAGAAATACTCATATCCTTGTCCATTAATGTTGTGAATGTTTTTTATATTACATTGGGTTGCATTTACTTATAATATCATGGACCGTTGCTATTGATGATGTTAATGTATTTCATATATTATATGTACTTGTTGTATATTGGTTGTCGAAACTAATTTGCAGGTTCAAGTGCACGGGTTGAAAGCTCCAACAGGGATCTACATCAAACGTTTGGATCGAGGTTGGTTATATTCTTCATTATCTTAGCATTGTCATTTATATAGCATAGCATTGAGAATTGAGTTAATTTCTGGTAGTCAGTTGTCTGTTGTGGTCTACCCCAAGCCATAGGAAGTTTTCTCCAACACGCTTTGGATTCTATCAGTGGGTTAGATAGTTTCATTTGACTCTATTTGATTCCATTAAATTGATATTTGGATAATTAGAGTTTATATGGCAGTGTTTGGGAAGAGTTCGAAACCTCGTGTTTAGTGTGGCCAAAACTGAACTAGTGTTCCTAGTTTCTTTACCAGCTTCCAATTTTATATCAAATATGATTTGGGACACATATCATTAGACTATAAACACTTTTATGAGATGCACACCTTTAATGGACATCATAAATATACATACACTCCACTGTTGTTGAACGAGAGCATCTCATAATCCTTCATAATCCATTGTTTGGGAAAACGTTGAAAATCAACATAATTAAAGTTGGAACCTTGGAGATAATATTCCTAATTTCTGATTGGGCACATTATAGCATGAAACATGGCTTTGAAAGAATGTGTATTGTTTATTAAACACTCATTGCTATGGTACGCTTTTTAATTTACACAATCATGTATACTCTCTCTCTCTCTCTCTCTCTCTCTCTCTCTCTCTCTCTATATATATATATATATATATATATATATATATATTACACTTTATTTTCATGTTTGTAGATGTGACACGAAGAGGAGGAATGCCAAAATCAAGCTGATCAAGAAAATATTAGGTTAAATTTAACCAAAGTACTATATCTCACACAAGTGACGAACAAATGAGGCATGCATGTAGCTCGAGTGATGACAACATTTCAAGTGATGATTGACAATCAATATAATTGAATGTTACTACAAGTTGTATGTTTTGGAATATTAATATGTGAAAATCAAGTATTTTGTTTAATGTACTTGACATATTGTCATGAATGAGAACATGTTACCAATAAGTGTAATAACTACATATTGACATTTTGTTTAATGTATTGGACATAATGTCTCGATTGGATATTGATAGGTTACCCATAAGTGTAACAATTACATATTGGATGCATTGCGATTTTTGTGGACCTTTACTTTGTCCCATTGATAAAGTAAGATATAGATAATTTACATTGTAACAAATAACAAATTTGTAATCCATTGGATAATGGATTAATACAATCATTATATCAAAACACCACAATTAAAACACACAAAACAAAATTATTATAAAAATATTTGATTTTGAGATGATTAATTAAAATTTTGTTTAAAAACAATTAATTAAAATATATACATATTAGTGTATTGCATTATTTTGAACTTACTAAATGGTGTGTGCCATAAAAAAATAATTCGATGTGTTTTATAAAGAATATGCACTGATGCCTATTACATATATTATTGCACCAGTGATTTTTTTTTTGAAATTACATCGTTAATTTAAATGACAAATCATACAATTATATTTATCGTTTCAAAATATAACCGTGCACAACAAGAATATGCTCTGGTGCGTTATATATAACAAAGACACTAGTTCTTTATATATAACAAATGCAACGATGCTTTATATAATATACGCACTGTCATTTAACCCAAAAAAATATAAAATTTGGCATCCTTCTAGTGCACATGTTAATATAGGCATCAGGGTGTAACATGTACACGTATCGATGCTTTCTACATAATATATGCAATGGTTTGTTAAATATAATACATGCACTGGTGTGTTTTTATGTATATATACACCTACATGTCACCATGAAATTTTCAAAATTTTACGCCCCCTAGGTGCACATGTTAATATCTAGACCAGTGCATTTGCATCTGAAATAAAAAGCATCAGGGCATAAAAAAGTTATGAGCACTGATAATTCCATTCAACAAAAGGATCAAATCGATGCACAATTGTTGTAAAGCATCGGTGCATTATAGAACAATAAAATCGAAACCGGTGCACAACTAATATATAAGCATCAACGCATTTGTGTTCGTTGCACACCGATATGGTTTTGTTTTGAATGCACTGCTGCGGAATATGTAAAGTGGCATTGAATAAAAAACCTCTACTAAAACCTCCGCTCACCTAAAAAATTTAAGTTATAGAAACATCCGTTAAAACTGTCACCAAAACCTCCACTACGAATGGTGGAGGTTGTAGCGGAAGTTTTTTTGAAATTTTTTCCCAATCTTGTAACACTAAAAACCTAGACTACATGGTATTTATCATCTATGATTAACCCTATATTGAGTTAGAGTATCTAAATACTTACACACATGTATAATCATCATTCTTCTCTATGACCTCTTCAAATTAAGGGACAAAGTTGAGAACGATGTTACATTTAGCCATAACTAGCATTAATTTGTGTGTTATATTGTAATTCTAGACTATAACATTAACCTAAAAAGTCTTATGTGGGCACATAACCCCACTTAAGGAGGGCACCGTACGTCTTAAATGTGTATGAATACACACTCTTGAGTATGATTTTGTAATCATCTTCTTATGATTTATTTCTCTAATACAAATGTTAAGTCTTCAAACACTTATAATATATGAGTTTTTTTCCTATGAATAAATTCATCAACTAAATTGTATGTATTTATTTATATAAAACTTGAACATCATCAAATCAATAGATTAAAAAATAACAATTTTAAGTTAATTATCCAAACTAATTTTCCAATTTTCTAACAATCTTTACATGGTATTGTACCTCAATTTTTTCACTCTTTCATGAAGTTATATACAAATTCTTTAGTGTATCTCTATTTTTTCACCCTCTTTTGAATTTATAGATAAATGTTGTATCTCAATTTTTTCATTATATTATGAATTTATATACAAATTCTCGGTGTATCGTTATTCTTTCACTTTCTTATGAATTTATTGATAAATGGAAACATATGATTACACAAATTAAGAAGCATTACCATTATATACTATATATTCATAATTAACTTTTTAATTAGCATTTTTTACAAATTTAAACAAATTGGAGATGTTACTTCTCATGTTTTATGAATTTATAGATAAATGGAACATATTGATTACACAAATTAAGAAGCATTACCATTATATATTATATGTTATATAATCATAGTTTCTTAATTATTTTCTATACTTCTCAAAGCAACTTTGTATAAATTTAAACAAATTGAAGATGGTTCTTTTCATATTGTCTAGAATTTAAATTTTATGTTGTGATTATACAAATTAAGAAGCATTACCATTATATGCTATATAATCATAGTTTCTTAATTATTTTCTATACTTCTCAAAGCAACTTTGTATAAATTTAAACAATTTGAAGATGTTTTTTTTCATATTGTTTAGAATTTAAATTTTATGTTGTGAAATAGTAAATAATCACTATTAATTTACAAAATTTAAATTTTATGTAGTAAAATAATAAATAATCATTATAAAATTCTATAAGTAGTGATTTCTTGGACTACACTAACTCTTAATATCGTGTGGAGAATTTTGAATCATGGGTTACCTAGGAAACATAAACCTCATAAACCAATCATGTTAATGAGACTTAAAAAAAAAATGTTTAATATTAAACACAAATACAACATTTTGGATTAAACAAATTACTAATAAAATTATATTATGATAACTTCCACTCATATCAACTTCGATCTATCTAACCTTATTCACTAACCAGAAACAAACTCGGGTCTATATCAAGGTGAAGTCATTTCCTACCACTAGACCACTGCTACATATTTAATATATCTCCAGTCACAAATCATATGCCTTCTAGCGTTCTTGCATTGTTGCAGTATCTATCTTAAAGGTTATTCAATAGGATTTGTACACGGGTGAATGGATGTATGTGAATAAATATATTAATCTTTGCACACAATTTAATCTTCCCTTTTTGTGTGAATAAATATATGTATTTTGAAAAAAAATATTAATAAAGTTGAATAATCTTTTTTTAGAAAATTTAGTTGTTGTTGTTGTTGTTAAGATGAAAACTAAATTGCATATGCTAATTAAATATAAACCATAAATTTAATTAAAATAATTTTATGTTATAAAATATAAAATATTTTGTTGAAAGTAATATAAAAATAGGATAATAATAATTAATGTAATACATTATTTAATAAAATATAAAAAATCAATGTAATATATTTTGTATTATGTTGTTTTTTATTTTAAAAATACATAATAATATAATTTTGATAATTGTTTATATTAACATGAATTGTGTGTAGTTTAATTATTTTTTCAATTGGATAATTATTTATATTAATATGAATTATGTGTTTTTTTCTTTTTTACAATGTGGTTTACATTTTAAAGAGGAGTTGCTACGTCTATTGGAAGAAAGAATTCACAGGGGTCCACTTAAAGGAGCATCAAGTGAAACCTTTATATATACATGTATAGCCACCTAAGGATTTGACCCGCTCTCAACCACTTGAACTAACCCATTGAACTTGAATTATGTGTAGTTTTATTTATATTAATATGAATTATTTCTAGATTAATTACTATTTCAAAATATTAATGGGATAATTGTTATATGAACCAGAATTATGTGTAGTTAAATTATTAGCATTGTCATAAGTTAAGTGGTCCATGAACGTTGATAAGCACAACCACTTAGTTTTGAAAAATACAGTGTATCTAGTCTCTTGGAATTATAATTTTACATAAAAATTTTAAAAAAATTAAAAAAGAAAAGAGAAATCTATATATAATTTTACATAAAACTTAAAAAACTTATGTGTAGTTAAATTATTAGCACTGTCATAAATTAACGGTTCATGAACGGTTCATGAACATTGATAGGCGCAACCACTTAGTTTTGAAAGATACAATGTATTTAGTCTCTTGTAATTATAATTTTACATAAAACTTTAAAAAAAATTAAAAAAAGAAAAAGAAAAATCTATATATAATTTTACATAAAACTTTAAAAAAAGAGAAATCTACTAAAATCACAGTTAGAAATAATGCATAATATATGACTTTTAGTGAGTATCATATTCTTGGAAATACTTCTTTTTTACTTTAAAAAATGTTATAGTAATAAAAATATTGCAATTGATAATATTTTTCATTAATAAAAAACTAGATTAAAAGACTAATACAATTTTTTATTGGAAATATTGTCTTTTACTTATATATTAAAAAAAAATGAAATAGAACCTAACCACGAACAAAATGTAAAAGGGAAATAAGCCAATTTGCATACTAACAAAAAGATTGCAGCAAACATAATTGTAAATCTAATCTCTGCAACGAACATAAACCAATAATATATATATATATATATATATGAATTTTTATGATGATGATGATGTACCGAGACCAGCTTTGATCTATTAAACCTTAAATAAGGCTTAGTTTAATTTAAAATTTTGTTCATGTTACATTAGCCACATTTATCAAAAAAAAATATTTAAACAACTCAAATAACAAACAGTCAATCCATCTTCAAATACATAATAAAAACGTAAATGAGATATAATAGCATTGTGTCGTCATAGCTATGATGAAAAATCTAGAACAGAAAATATAGAACAAGTCTATCATTTAAATCAACTAAGTCTTGATGTCCAATGGTTTATATCCACTATCCTGCAAATTCGGTTGATTTGGCTGTAGACGGAATGATGGTGCAGGAGCAGCATCTTTAATGGTTGGAAAAATACGAAACTAACCTCTAGGTGATCCTCCTCCATATATATGTGGCGCTAATTAACCTACAAATGTGTTCCCTTAACGTAGACATCATAAGCATTTAATCATGGTATCACTTTTGGTTTGGTAAATCTTTACAAAAAAAATTGTAAGACCCAAAAGATGTGAGCTTGACGTACTATATATAAACCCTATGTATAGATTATATATAAACTCTAGAAAATCGATAATATTAACTAAAAATTGCCTTTTTTTCAAACATTGGTTGTTTCCTTTCTTCAAGTTGTTGTTCTAGATGGAACGGCTAGGGAATATTCAAGTAATTGATATCCTAGCCCTTCATGTGACTTTACAGGATTCTCCTCAAATACTTTCAAACGATTATATGCCCTATGAAAGGATGCAAAAACTGGAAAATAACATTATTCCTTAAACAAGTTATCTTAAACGAGCTTCAAGGGTTTAATTTTTGTTTGGTGATTTGTCTTATTTCACACAGTAAATGCGATTTTATTCCACAAATCACACCCCCACAAAACATGAGAACGTTTTTATGTGCAAAACCACGGTAGAAAATCTTCAGGTGTGACAGATCAGATGAATTCTTAGCCCTAAAGAGAAAAAGCATCGCGAAGAAATGAGGCAAGCTATGGTGGAAGGAAACTTCTTACTTGTTGTTGATGATCCTTAAGTCCTACTCCCTAATCCAATTTCTAGTATCACAACCATGAGAAAACCCTATGCCAAACACCATATTTAATTAGAAAGAAACAGTTAATTATACTTACTAACGTGAAGCAAAAGAAGGGGCTTTCATAGTAGTGTTGGTTGACGTTTCTTGGCCATGGCCGCAACCACCTGCAAGCAAAAAAAACATTTCCATTAGCGGCCACCCATGTAATGCCCCATATTTGACATTTAGTAATTAAACCCTAATGAGAATTAGATTAGCACTTTTATTTGTTGTTAAGCATTGGACATACATGAACTAAATAATACTGTTGTTATGTGAACATATGGACTTTCTTATGTATGAACAGTAAAGGGAAATTATCATTTTATTTTAGTAGTGGGGATGATTACATATGTCCTTTTATTATGCATATTGGATGTGTTGTTATGTGAACATATGGACTTTCTTATGTATGAACAGTAAAGGGAAATTATCATTTTATTTTAGTAGTGGGGATGATTACATATGTCATTTTATTATGCATATTGGATGTGAAAGATGGTACCTATTAGTTAAAACTGTACATTGAATATATAACAAATGTAACGTGATGCGAAAGAACATACTTGGTTATTTCAATATCAATTTGTGAAATATCTTATTACTTGAATTAGTTGGATATAATTATACATGAGACACATATGTTGTTATTTAGCTGACACACAAATGGATCAACTATGAGATAGTAGTGTATTATATGTTGTAATTATGATTGAAGTTATGATTTGAAACACTGATATGACTTGTGATATTGATTTTCATGTTATTTAATAGTGAATTCAAATATTTCTATGACTTGTGGGTGAGTGTGAGTTCTTACAGGAACTGCGACTTGCCCAAAGTGGTTTTTCAATGACGAGATCCCTTAGAACGGTGACGACATAGTATGGTTGATGTAGGGTGTTGACCCTAGTACTATCAGGGGGTGGAGGCATTTCCCACCATTTATCCCCTGAAACTCAGAGTCGTGGGAGGGATGTGTTGATCATGATCCCCTAGATGTGTGATGACGGCTAGTGGATGCCTGTTGGGGAAGCTTGGTCGATGCAGTCGACACTTCCGCTTACGGGTTCTATATATGGTTAGGTCGGTATAGCTGACGCCATAGTATATTCCAACAGAGGACGAGATGGTGAGGTCAGGTGATGGAAGTAGTGGTGAATAGGTTTTTTTGAGTACTTATCAAGATGGATGGGACCAACGATGGATTGGATGGTGTTCTACATTGTTATAAACCATTAATATTATATGCTTGTTTGTTTCATTAGGTTTATCTAATTCAGTTTTATGACTCCTGTATAAATTAGTATGAATGATGAATGATACATTGATTAAGTTGCTATGTTGTATGTTGTTTGCAAGTATATAATAATGATGCATCAAGGAAAATAAATGTTTATTAATAGTACTCAGGCTTAAGACATGTGGGATGGCCACCTACATGTCAACTCATGAGTACACTATTATGATTGATGAATACATTAGTATAATAACCTATTTGATGATTGTTGAATTATAATCCATGTCTTGAAATTTATATGATTGTTGTAGTATTATATATGTCTCTAATGGATTAAGGAAGTGTTGCCTAGTAGGTATATGTGATAAATATATATTAATACCATGTTGACTGCTTGAACATATTTAAGAGTTAAATGTATTTCATGGGTTATTGAAATAATATATCTATATATGTATGTATGATGCAGTATTAAAATCATTATGAGAATATTATTATATATATATGTCTTATTAAATATTACTATGTATATACGCAAGTACTATTCAACATATATATTTACATATGTGTGCACAAATAATATATTATTATTATTGTGTATGGGAGAAGAGTACCAATAAATGAGGGGATAAGTTTACGTGAATTCAAGGATAAGAATAACATATTGCATTTAATTTATAGCATGTGAAATGACACTTAAGATATTTTATAATTTTTTTTCTTTCAAACTTAATTTCACAGATAGGATTGCCATAAATTCTTTTAATGATATCACATGAAGTAAGACTTTGTACATAAGATATATAATTGAACTTAAATCAAACTTGTTGTATATGAAGAAAAGGAATTAATTATTGATTTATATTATTTTAATGAAAGAGGCGATGGAGGTGGAGGAAGGTCGAGGAAAATAAATAGTGAAGGAAGATAGGAGAAGAGGAGGCTTTTGTTTGGGATGTATTGGGTTTTGATGGGAGAAGTTGGGAAGTTTTGGATGAGTTTAAGAACTCACAGAAGATACATAACTTACTCGGAATCACTCTTATGTTCTCTAGGGTCTCAGGCACGGAGGGCTAGGAGGCCACTTACATGGATTCCTAGGGCTAGGAGCCGGCTAGGCTCCTAGTTGGCTGGGAGGTAAAACCGTGTTCCACCTTGGGGAAAGTTACTCGATCAATTCCATGCTTGCTGCATAGCTTCAAAGGATTCACAAGATTCGGCTCATGCACAGGGAGAGGTATTCATCTAGTTAAATGTACTATTACTAGTTTAAGAGTTGTTAAGTTATGTCGTTAACTATGTTGTAAAAATTACAAGTTTATTTGTTACTATGCTGTAAAAATTACAAGTTTATTTGTTACTGTGCTGTAAAAATTACAAGTTTATTTGTTATTGTTGCTTCAATTTCTTTTTGCAAATTAAATTGTAGAAGTTTAGTATATAAATTGTAAACCGAAGCAAGTTTAGATAATTAGCAAACCCGATGCTACAAGCCACCTGCAAACCAGGGTATTTTTTAAGGATTCTAATATTACACTTAAGTATAGTATTCTAGGCGATTATTTTGGATTGAAAAAAACATAGATATAGATAGGTAAGAGAATATTAAATACAAAACCTACATTTTACTACTAAAACGTGTAAATTTTGGCGAATATTATGATAAGAAAACATATTTTATGTAAATATAGGCGATATTAGAGACTAAAAATTACCAAATAATGAATTTATTTTTTGAAAAAAAACCCAAAATATAGCCAATTGGAGAAATTTCACCCCTAAAAATTACCCTGTTGCAAACAAAAGAAGGGGTGGGGTGGGATGTCAGTTGCGGATTCTTGTCCATAGCTTCTAGCGCCTCCAAGCAAAAGAAAGGGTTTCCATAGCAGTTTGTGTTGCTGCTTCTTGGAAACAACTGCTAATGGAAATGTTTTTTTTGCTTGCAGGTGGCTATGGCTATTGCAACAGTCATAGACCTAATTGTTATCTGTTAGTTTTTGTCCATGCGCAATTGTCATCATCAGTTATTCATGCTTTAGCTACCTATTATCACCCGCTACTTGTAGTTAAACAGACTTTCTTCCACAAACTCTACGGGTTATCCATGCATTAGCTACCAGTTATCCATTCATCAACTACTAGTTATTTTTTATAATTTTTTATTTTTAATTTGGAACGGTTTCCATATTAAACGATTTCAATTACAAGTTATCCTTGCCTAACTACATCTTATCACCGGCCTTCTTCATGTTATCTGTCACAAACTGCTCGTTATCCTTTCATCAGCTATGAGTTATCCATGCATCCACTACTAGTTAATAAGTTATCCATCCAACAACTACCAGATATTTTTTATACTCCTTTTTTTTATTATTGTTTATTTTGAACTTCGAACAACTTCCATAGAATCAATATGGACAATACACTTGTCTCATCCTCATGAAGTCTTGGAAAATCATAGGCCATAGTCCACCCCAAATTCTAAGATATAAACGCCTATCGATGCAATTATTTCAAAATATCAATTAAATAATTGTTTACATTAACCTCAATTGTGTATAGCTTAATTATTATTTCAATGAAATAATTGTTTATATTAACATAAATTGTGCATATTTTAATTATTATTTCAAATGGGTTTTCTGTCATTAGTGTTATCCATGCATGACTTATGAGTTATCTCTGCATCAACTACCAGCTTTTTTTTATATTTCTTTTTTTTATAATTGTTTATTTCAAATTTTGAATGACGATCATAAAATCAATCTAGAGAGTACACTTGTCTTGTCCTCCTTCAATATAGGAAAAACATAAATGATAGTCCACCCCAAATTATAATAATTATATACAAACAATTATATTTGTTTTTAGTTATAATAGATATTTTGATAAAAAAAAATTATTTATATAAAAACATTAAAAACTTGTTGTAATAAATGTTTTGATAAAAAAATTGATTTATATATAAACACTAAAAGCTTGTTTGTTAATAATAAGAATTACACACTTAAAAAAAGACACCACTCAAAGGAAATATAACTGATTAATACAATTATGAACATTATTCAAGTGAGTTAGCATAATTAGTATGAATCCTTCTATACATACGTAATTACACATACCTAATTAAAGACTTGAGTATGTATAATGCATCTTTAAATGTGGAGGGTTGGGTGAGTGTCTTAAGTACTCAATGGACAACTTTATGAGAATTAACATTTCTAACATTTTTAAATTATCTAAGAAAAAAATATCACCATCCATTTTTATCAATTAATCAAATTCTATAATTAATTATATATATATATATATATATATATATATATATATATATATCAGAGTCACTTAACTTGTGGTTGATAGAACATTAAAAGGTCACAAGTTAAGTGTTAAGAACAAGTTACTTGTTTTTTATGTGTAGTTAAACTAATTACCTGTTATCTATACATCAATTACTAGTTATTAATGCATTAGATAGTTATACTAATTACCTCTTATCCATGCATCAATTATGATTTATTCATGCATCAACTACCATTTATCCATGTATAGCTACTGGTTTTGGAATGATTGAGATAAAATCAATATGAACACTTGCCTCATCCTTGTGCAATCTAGCAAAATCATAAACTCGAGTCCACCCCAAATTTTAAAATATTAACACCTATTATTGTAATAACTTAAAGCATCAAAACCTATTAAAATAGTTTCAATAACATAATCTCCACTTTAGAATCGAAAATTTCGTTTAAACTTCCAAGAGTAATCCACTTTAGTATGGTGCTTCTTGCTTATCACTATATTAAATATTAAATTAATTTTTAAATCAAATCTCTTTTATATATATATAATGAAAACCTATTGAAATAATTTCAATGGTATGATCTTTATCTTTAAGATCGAAAATTCGTTAGTTCCATACATTTATTATCCACTATCGTATGGTGCTTCTTCGTTGACATGCTTATCATTGGAGTCGAAAATTCGTTACTTCCATACATTTCTTATCCACTATCGTATGGTGCTTCTTCGTTGACATGCTTATCATTGGAGTAAATATTAAATAGTTTGTTTTTATGAAAATTCATTTCATACAATTACTTTTCATTTTTAATACTTTTTCTAAAGGTGTTTTTTCATTGTTAATGGATTAAATATCGAATAATTTATTTTAATAATGAAAATGTATATTTAATAATGTTTATTTTAAAAAAAAAATCATAATTTTATTAACAAAGTTGTATTTCTTAAAATACACAACTAATCAAAACATTGTTGCAAGCTACAGCGGTGCCTTACAACAATAAATATTTAATAATGTTTATATTAAAAAATGAATTCCAATCCGAGTGTATATTGGGATCCAAAGTAAGTTTGAAGAAATTTTGTAGTGCGATTAAGGTGATTTTATGTTAATTTATTTTTTTATTTTTAAGGTAATAGTTTTTATTTTTATTTTTAAATTTTTAGATATATTTTTTATTTTTATTTTTATGTGTAGATGAAAATTATTAATTTAAAAAATAGAGTTTAGCATTTTCACACAAAAGTATAAATGAAAAAACTGGTTTTTGTGTTTATTTAATACTTTGTCTTGTTATACATTCTTGTTATGCTATTAGAATTTATATTTATTTATATGAAAATACATTTTGGCAGACTATTTACATTAATGTGGTCATTGTCTTGTGATGATAAAATTAGCAATGTATGAGTTATTATTGGCTATGTTAATATTTTAGTTCCACTCTTATATTAATAATGAAAAAAAACTTATTTGTTAATGATTAAATTACATGGTAAGCATTAGTTATTCTAGTGTCATTCTTAACTTAACAATTAAATTTTTAAAACTTTGTTAAATTGTCATGAGATTTATACATTTAATATATTTCAATACATATAATAACATTTAGTTAATATTTAAAATTTTAAAAGTGTAACTATATTTAAACATCAAGTTAATTTTAATGTATTGATATAACATAATTTAGAATTTCCTACAAACTTTGTACATCAAAGGTCAATATGATCAAATCTTGCTACTTATTTTATTAAAAACACAACCTATACATTTTTGTGAAACTAAAATTCATGGGTTATTAATTTATGTAAACCTAAATTGAACGGCAATACAAATACAAATTTTGTTAGTGCACCTATGAAATCCTTTTTGGATGTAGTTTCTTAGCAAGTGAAAAGTGAAAAGTGAAATATCAATATAAAAAACATGGATTCTATAGTTTTTTCTTTTTTGTCATGTTTTATTGTCCATAGATGTAACATGTGATGTTTAGAAAAATTCACATTAGTAGTTACATTGACTTGTATAGTAATACAAAATTTATAAATCTAGAATACAACAAATTTTCAAAAAAAAAAATTGCAAAACATACAACAAAAATTAGCATATTTTTCTTCAAAGAGGACCTCTATATCTTTATATTTATTTAGTAATGGTGATTCTAGAAAAGGAACCTAAATATCATTCAAGGTTGCAAAACATATATATTACTAGATTAAAGGGAAAATATGACTACTTTGGACTTCCTCATGTTCACCAATTGAATGGTGTGGTTCCACCTAGTTTAGACTTTCCACACCCATGTCTTAATCAAAGGGACGATGGACTATTGAATTTTCTTTTAAACATGAACATTTGTGGTCACTAAAAATAAAAATGTTGTTACTGTAATAATTTTCTCTTGTGTTTTTAAGATTCTATGAATTTCATAATTCTTTCAAAATGGATTCCCAAAATTTGAACCAATATCCTTCCTTAAAGCAATGTGGATTAAATTTTCTTGTGTTTTTAAGATTCTATGAATTTCATAATTCTTTCAAAATGGATTCCCAAAATTTGAACCACATATCCTTCCTTAAAGCAATGTGGATTAAAAGACAAGCAAAGAAACAACCTTCCAAAAAGTCAAAACAATGAAAAACCTACAACTCTGTTTGTGTTTCTGATACCACCAATCTGGACTTAATTTGGACTCTATTTTTGTTTCTAGGACTCTGTTTGTGTTTCTGATACCACCAATCTGGACTCAATTCGGTTTGCTTTTTTGAATTATCTTAATGCTCAAAGGAAAAAATCTTCCGCGCTATATAAAGACCATTCCTCCCTAATAATTAACTAGCCACCAAAGGTAGCACCACTAACACTTAAAAGAAGACACTAAAACCTAGGATTTACCAACAGTCAAAAACATAAAATTAATTTCCATCATAATCTACATTTCTCCCATACTTGAAATATACCAAATCAAAAAACAAAGAGTTCTATACCAAATAAAAAAACAAAGAGAGAACTTAAAGAAATATAATTTACTTGGAAACAAGAAGTGGTCAGAATCATCTATACATCAATCTTCTTCATTTAGGCTTCTAACAAATGGTCTATTTCCAAACTTCAAATGTAAAGCCATTATGTAATCCCACCTTCATCAATGCCCTAGAACATTGATAATTGATTACTTCCACTCCCACATTAACTATAATATATATGTGGAGACTATTTGATATTATGGTTCAATTGCAAGCATTTAGGGGTTTTGAATTTAAATATGATGGAATCCCACATTAACTATAATATATATGTGGAGACTATTTGATATTATGGTTCAATTACAAGCATTGGAGGGTTTTGAATTTAAATATGATGGAATTGTAAATATTAAATGTTAAGAATATATAATTCTAGATATAATAAAAATATTAAATGTTAAGAATATATAATTCTAGATATAATAAAAATATTAAATTTATTTTAAATTAAAAAAAAAATAGTTTAATTTATCTATAATTAAATTTTAATAATAGTTAAAAATATATGATATAGTTTTTTTTTAATTTTAAAGTAAATTTAAAGTGAAATGCTTGCTTATTATATTGATAAGTGTTTATATTTTAAAATTTGGGGTGGATTACTATCTATGCTTTTCTTAGATTGAAGGAAGATGAGACAAATGTACTCTCTAGTTGTCATTCAAAATTCAAATTAGACAACTCAGATAAGGCACTGAGAATAATAAGTGATTACAACTATGCATAGACAACAAGTAACATATAATTGCACTTGAGACCTATGGATGTAAGTGGATGTGCTAGTCCTACTATATTTAGAAGAAGAGAAGGTGAGAGATCACTAACAACAGCAAATTAGTAACCACTCCACAGAGTAAGCTATTGGATTTCATAATTTTGTCAACAAGGTATAGATTGGGTGGGAGTTTATATTGGGGTTCAAATCAACATTCAGACATGTGTTGTTGGATTACCATGATGTCTAGTTTCTCTTAGAGAATAGTTGGTGTCAATTTTTTTTTTTTTTTTTTTTAGCTTTTTGGTACTTTACAGTTTTCAACCGCTAAGTGAAATTTTTATAAATAATAGTGGCTTCACTTTTCTATGTTTCGCCGTCGAATCATTACTTGTATCATCCGGGTACGAACTCGATACTGTGCGGATTGACCTCGTTGTGGAGACCACCTACTGGGGGCTGCAGGCTATGACGTACTGAGAATTGCGCCAGTGATCAGACCAATCCAAGCCCAGATCTTCAAAGCAGATTACGTAGCTATTATCTCAGAAAACAGTTTTTGCATTGTTAACAGCGGATCAATCCATCCATCAGAGGATTCCAGATTGATCCAGTGGAAAATTAGCAGACTTCAGAGACCCAATTTGAGTCCAGGCAATGAACTATTATCTCAACTGAGAATTAAAAGTAAGGAACTCAGCACCAGAAAATCCAGATGGGATTCGATCGCGAGACCAGCGCAGTACAGATCCAGAGAATCCAGGCCGGTACAAATCCTGAAAATTTGCAGTAAAAGCAATGTAAATTTAACGTACGGGTAGACTGGTCATGCAATCAAAATTGAGTGTAAAAAACAAATATGTTCAGATCTTTCTGTCATTATTAGACAGTTATTAAATAGTCTGCAGTGCAAGTTGAGTAAATTAAATAAGTATTTGAGATCTAATGGCCAACAGACTTGCTGTAATTACATTGAATAACCTGCAATAAGCTAAATAATATTCACCCCATAAAATCTGCAGTACTTCTTTAGATGTGTCAATGCACACCCACAGTGCAATAATAGGTCGATCAAACAATAGGTCGTACTCGTACAGTGTACACACTCATACTCATCCCACCCGCAGATGCTCATCTGGGTCGTACTCGTACAGTGTACAGACTCATCCCACCGGCAGACCAGATGAGCAACTGCATAAAGTGTAAAGCGCAGACCAGATGAGCAACTGCATAAAGTGTAAAGTGTAGCAACTGCATAAAGTGTACTAGTAGCAGTGCTAACTTGGACAATGCCATGGTCCAAATATTTCACTGATATACACATATTGTCAGTATCCAATAAACACTTGGCAACGCAGTATTTAATGCTACTGAAAATATATAAACAATTGGATTGCTAAATCGATTATACAACTAAAGTTATATGTCTTCTCAACTTTCAAGTGAATAATGTGAGTGGATTTAGCAGGTATAGACACCTGGTTTTGGAGGAATATGAATTGTCAAATTTCAATTCAAATTCACTTTAACACTCCATTCGGATTCTGCCTCAAGCCAGAGTGAGGATTTGCAGGAGTTATTTATATGAGCATTATTAAATTTGTATTGTATTGCTTGCGAGGTCATCGAGTTTAGAAATGTTAATTAGCATAGTCATTTAACTTGTGGTAGATGAATACGGATAATCCACAAATTAAATAGCAATGTTTTTTAATTATCTCAATAGATTTTAATTATCTCTATGGTTTTTTATAAATGTTTTGAATAAATTTTAATTATCTTAATGTTTTTATATAAATGTTTATTTCGAATTTAGAACTAGATCGTAACACTTGTCTTGTCTGAGTAATTTTCCAATTTATTGGTTTACCTTGACAAAGGTCCCTATGTCTGTATTGAATCAACTTAGACAATTTTTTTTCAATTTTCTATTCAAAGTCTCAGAATGGGGTCCATTTGGTGGCCTAGGAGACACTCTCTCGCCCTAATGCGTGGGGTGGTTGGGGGATTCGGAACCTTTACTAGGTGTATTCGGATTTGCATTTAAAGAGTTTGTGGCGGGTACTTATGGATCCGGGACTGTGGGGGATGAATATAAGAGACAAGTATTTGAAATAGTGCTCATCATCGATTGGATCAGGAAGGAAAATAAGAAGACTCATCATTTTTCCAATATCTGGTCAAGCTTAGTTGAGATTTTTCCGATCCTTAACAGTGGATTGGCTTGGCTTACAAGGAATGGTTATCAAGTCAGAGTGGGCGTCGACCCCATTGTTGGAGCAGAAAGGTGTAGCTCTTTGTATTTTCATACTATTCAGGATTTACATCAAAGGGGGATTTTTTTCCTGAATCATGCTCGGAAATTACATGAAGAGCTATCATCAGTTAACTACTAGATTAGCGTATATGATTTAGCTCTTTCCTCGATGGAAGTTGTTGAATGGGATGGATATGTGTCAAGTTTGTACCATGCAGGCATTCGACTTATAGTTGATTCCAATCCGTTATTATGGGCATTCGATTCTAAGTCTGGGAACATTACTACTTAGAAGGCTTATTGTGATATTGCTTCATCTTTTCAGGTCGAAAATTCTCGGTGGTGGTATAATGATTTATGGAAATGGAATGTGTCAGTCAATATCAAGTGTTACATTTGGATGGCATTGATGAATAGAATCCTCACTAGGGAGAATTACAGAAAAGAGGTGGAATAGATCCCTCTGGATGTTTGTTGTGTTAAAAGGATGCCGAATCGGTCGACCACTTACTGGCTAATTGTTCCATTACATGCTAGATTTGGGATGAGGTGACTACCCAATGTAGGATTACCGGTGAGTGGAACTATGGCTCACTAGAGGTGTGTTGTAACATCCCGAAAATTCACAAAAATTTAAAAAAATTCTACATAGCATTAATTGCTATTCTAGCTGTGCAGAAATATATTAAATGCTAGTTTGTTCATTTGAAGACATGTTGGAAATAAAATGTTATCACGATCATGCATATATGTAATGTTTTTACGATGTATGTTAAAAGTACTTATGTCTATACTAGGATGCTATTGGATGTTTTCTTGCCTCAATTGTGTACCCTAGATTACTTATGCCTTGTTGTAAATGCTCTATACATTATTTGCTATTGTTTGTATGCGCTAACTATTCGTTCTTTTTTTTATGATGAAGGGGTCCTATGGGCACCCTGAGGCTTACTTAGCTATTAGCTAAAGCATTTGAACATTCTTTTTCGCAGATTACAAGTAAGAGAAAGTTAGTATTTCGAAAATGAAATATGGAGGTCCTAAATGTCGTCAGTTAGCTTTCAAGTTTAAAAAGAGAAGTAGAATAGCTTGCAATGCATTTCAGGGTGAGATATGCTTGATCATTGTTTTCAGCTATAAACTGTATCGGATTGTTTTTAAATGACTTTTATTGTATTACACTCTACTATCAGCATTTATGTTATTTAAATATTAGTACAAAATGAGCATTGAAACAGCTTTAAGTAATTCAAATCCTACTTGGGGAGATTATGCTAAGTATTAAATGCTTAGTGAAAGGATCTTATGCCATACAATTACATGCCGTAATGTGATATTATTATAGTGTTTATGTCAAAAGGATATAGTTATAACTTGTTCTTTAAGTACTTTTCTCTAACTCATGTGATGGCTCTTTTAAATGCTTAAGATATTGTGACAATACCTATAGTTATAACTAGTTGTTATATGCACTTCTTCTATAGTTTGTATCAATGTTGAAATAATTCCTAGAGCATAATAATTATTGTAATTAAACAAAAGTGTCTTTATATTTGATATACTTTGTAGAAAGGTGATTTTCATAGTATTTAAATGATTATAAGTATGTTGGCAACACGCCATACTAGCTTAGTGTTGATGTAATGTACCATAGCATAAGATTTATAAGTCTACCATAGTGGATGGTCGAGACATTTGTCATAAGGTATGGTGTGAATTACATGAGGTGGTTGACCTTTGTTATAGTGAGACCTAAAATATATTACAAAGGTAAGGACTGAATGATATCTTCGTTACTTGGCTGGCAGTTTGACGTACTAGTGGTGGATGTGAATAATAAAGTGCATTAAAAGCACTACTGGTGGAATGCCTGTTGGCATCCACCATGGCTAACTTTCACGTGGTCTACTTGAACTTGGTGCCAACCCTAACAACTCTCGAGCTTACCACCTCGATGGCATAACCATTTGCATTCAGTGTTTTCGGAGTGGCGTGGTAGTGAGGCCAACAGGCCTGTGGGTCTTTAGGGTTTCGTTTCTCTGGTTTTTGAGTGCACCTCCTGAGTTTCGAACTGTGATCTATTGGAAGGGTTAGAGTCATTAGTTTACAGTATTAAGAGCCAAGCTAGGAGTGAGGGTTCTGCACTAATCTTGGCGGTTTGAATGGCTCAGGAATAACGTCGGTTTCAGGGATGCTAGATTTCTATCCACGATTTTTCTACAAAGGTAATGTTTCAGATTTCCAAATGTTTCTTCTGCCTTTGAATTTATTTTCAACTTTAGGAAATATCTTTTAATCGTTAATGTGTTGTTGGTAGGTACTTTCGTCTACATGATGCTATGATTGAAACTGTAAGGAGATGTTGCTTACACAACTGGTAAGCCTCGGTGGTTTCCTGTAAGTTACTCTTGGAAACTGTTGGCCGTCGTTTGGTTGTGAACCGAAACTATGGTTTTGATGTCTGGCTGAAGGTGTAGTTGTCATCGTAATGTTTTTATGAGCCACAAGGCCAATGTAGGGAGGATGGGATCCTCGACCTACTTTGATTTTAGTTCTACAACACTTCTCTGTGTACATAATGGTTAAAAGTGTAACCACAGTTGAAAAGGGTTTTACCCTCGGTCGTTTTAATGGAAAAGAGATGTTTTAAGGTTTTTGAACTCAATGTCATTTTGGGGTTTCGACCCTGTGTTGTGATTGTAATTTCATTGTTGTTTGGTCATTGTATGTCACGGTTTACTTCAGTAATGGGTAGTAGTAATGGTAACTGTTACGAGTGTTCATCCTTCAGCTATTTGATACATGGAAAGGGTCCTGGTATTTGTTCTTAATACAGTTTAGGTGCGTCGTGCCTGAGTTAACGTAATTCAATGTTTTGCTTTATGAAACAATGTGTCTTATTGATGGCCAAGAGCCAAATGCCTCGTGTTGATATTTCATGTTATAATATAGAAGCTAGGGTTCTGTCAATAATAGAACATTTGTCCAATACATATTTGTTTTGTGTTTAAAGGGTCTATGGTAATGATGATATAAGTGTTAACAATTCTGTTTACTCTATTTGTATTGATAGTTGTTTTCAATTGTGAATGTTCGTAACTGTTTTGATAAAATAAATACAATACAGAATGAGTAAAGGTCTTATTAGGAGATTTGAATGGATATGTAGAATAGTAAGAGACTATAACCATTTTCTATCTGAATATTATGAGTATTACTATGTTTGTTTTACAACTATTTAAATACTGATGCAAGACTAAGTGAAGTTTGGATACTAAAAGTATAAAATAAAAGGATAATAAGATCCTGTATTTTTAGTAATTGCTGTAAGGAAATAGTTTAACCTATAACTAAAACCTAGGCTTATGCAGAAACCTAGAACTATTTGAATTTCTGTTATTTCTTTGATTATAAAAGAGAAACTATTCTAATGTCTGCATAATATAGCTTATATTTTTCTATGACTGAGAATATAATATATTTTTAATTTGCAAAGTATAACAGAAAAGGGAAACAAAACAGAGTTAGTCTATTCACTTATCATGCCCATGCATATCATTTATCTACTTTAATCTCCCTTTCTTGTACTAGAGTACGGTACAAAAAACAATACATGGAAAAATACAGGGAAGACATTTATTCAATCATTTCATATGTTTATTCAACAATCTACAGAATCCTAAACAGAAATTCACACCTTTACTTCTGCGTTATCATTATTTAACTAATGAGTACTAAATCAACAGCTACAGAAATAATTTATAACTGCTTAGAAGATGAAATAACAAAAAGAACCTATAACTGTAGATAGGGTGGACAAACACCCAAGGAGGCCTGTTCCTCCCTACCTTCTTTAGAAGAAGCAACCAAACTACTTGCCTCCTTTGGACCCCCGAGCCTGTTTACAGAACCACTAGGTAGAAGACTCTGTGTAGAAGCAAGGCACTTAGGTTGTATAACCAGCAATCAATAGAGACTTTCCATACACCTCAATCTCTGCACTCAGCAATAAATAGGGCAAACTTACACCATGATCAAAAACCTAGTTTTTTCCCTCATCGAATCTCTTGTGCGCATACAGCAGAACCACAAGGTAAATTTCATCGTTGGGAAAAGTGTTGAACCTTAGTCCAAATTCGATGGCTCTTAAAAAGATGCCTAGTTCTTTTTGGTGGTCAGTTTTCAATAAATAAGCCTCAAGCTCCAGTCCCATCTTTCAGGGCACTATGACCACAATTCAAGGGAGTTGTCCCATACCAACAACTAGTTACTTGATTCATGATGCTGTCACTTGTCCATTCCCTTCTACCCAAGATTCCATTCCACCTAGTGGGTTAGTAAACACTTTTTCAATAGTTCTCCTTGGGTGAGTGTCTCCTATTTTATTTATTTAAATAATAATATTGTGTAATTACAGTCATCCTTGGACACTTGTCCAAATATAAAACTTTACAATAAAAGTTAAGATAATGTCTTCTTCAAACATAAAATGTTTTCAGCAAAGGGGTATGTTACAAACACTCCCACTTAAGCTCAACATTGTCCTCGATATTGCTTATTCTTCTTCAGAGCCTCCCTGGAACAGAACTGGATATGATGCCCGCATGTTACTTTCAAGTTCTTAGGTAGCTTCATCAGGGCTAAGGTGTTTCCATTGCACCTTTACCTTCCCTATGGTACGATTTCGGAGCATAATTTCCCTCCTGTTAAGAATACAATCTGGTTCTACCTGAAAATCTCCTTCAGGTTCCACCTGTATGTCATTCCAATTTATCACATGAGTAGCATCGTGCACATACTTCTTTAAAACATAAATGTGAAAAAAAATATGGATTCTTAAATTAGATGGTAGAGCCAATTGATATGCAATAGGTCCAATCCTTGATAGGACTTCAAATGGTCCACAGTACCTTGGTGCTAGTTTAGCACAACTCCCAAGCTTAAAAGAACTTTTCTTGGGTTTTACCTTTACAAAGACATGATCTCCAACCTGAAATTCTCTTTTAGTGCATTACAGATCCGCATAACATTTTTGTCTATCTTTTGCAACTTATAAGTTTCCTTGTACCTGTTTCACGGTTAGCTCCATCTCTTTTAACAAATCTGGTCCTAACATTAATCTGTCAACAGGGTTATCCCAAGAAATAGGAGTACAACATTTTCTTCCATATAAAATCTCAAATGGACTAAGTCTAGCATATGCT
Organism: Larix kaempferi; assembly: GCA_027924585.1. Lineage (NCBI taxonomy): Eukaryota > Viridiplantae > Streptophyta > Pinopsida > Pinales > Pinaceae > Larix > Larix kaempferi. The sequence goes on from BSBM01000559.1 coordinate 921,789, forward strand.
TGATAATGATTATTGTATGCAAATTCAGCTAAATGCAAACAGTCTTCCCACTTAGTTGGTTTATCTTTAACATACATTCTTAACATGTATTCTAAAATCTGATTAACCCTTTCAGTCTGTCTGTCTGTTTGTGGATGGAAATAAGTACAGAAATTTAATTTAGTATTTAAACCCTTAAACAATGTTGTCCAGAAATTTCCAGTAAACTTGGAGTCTCGATCAGAAATAATTACCTTTGGAATTCCGTGTAAGCAGAAGCTTTGCTTCATAAACACATCTGCAATGTTAGCAGCTTTGAATGTAGTCTTAACATGAATAAAATGAGCATATTTATTAAGTTTATCCACAACCACCATTATTGAGTCATTATGTTTCTGATTCTTAGGTAAACCTGTAATAAAATCAATACTTATAATTTCCCATTTCCATTCCGGAATTGGTAATGACTGCAATAGGCCAGCTGGGTGTTGATGTTCAACCTTAATTGTCTGACATTCAAAACACCTAGCTATGTACTCAACCATTTCATTCTTCATGTTGGGCCAAAAATAATCATTTCTTAACATAGTTATCATTTTCTGATAACCAGGGTGTCCCGAATAAGGACTTTTATGAACTTCATCCAAAATCAACAATTTAACCTTTGACACATTAGGTACATAAATTCTGTTTTTATAAATCATTAATCCTTTTTCATTAATGATGTAATCTGTTATTAAATTTTCAGATAAATTTGCAGCAACCTTATCATGCAATTTTTGATCATTTTCATCTTGCTTAGTTCCTTCTTCGATATGATTTTCCAGATCTGTCTTAAACGTACTGATTGCTGCCACAAAACTTAATTTAGCATTTTCTGCTCAAGGCATCAACTAATTTGTTTTCTTTACCCTTAATGTGTTGAATTTCAAAATCATACTCGCTAAGGAAAGCTATCCACCTAGCTTGCCTTGCATTAAGATTTGTTTGATCCAACAAGTATTTTAAACCCTTATTATCTGTCATTAAGGTAAACTTTCTTTCAATCAAGTGATGGCGTCACATTTTTAGTGCGTGTATCACCGCTGCCAGCTCTAGATCATAAGTTGCATAGTTCTTTTCGTGGACTTTTAACTTTCTAGACTCAAAAGCAATAGCATGACCTTCTTGAGTTAAGACTCCACCAAGTCCATCGTTACATGCATCAGTGCATACAACGAAATCCTTATTAGGGTCAGCAATTTTTAGTATAGGTATTGTTGTTACTAACTCTTTTAACTTCTTAAAACTTTCTTCGCATTTTTTATCCCAAACGAATTTCTTCCCTTTCTTCTACAAAGAAGTTATGGGATTCGCAATTCTAGAGAATCCTTCAATAAACTTTTTGTAGTAACCTGTTATTCCCATAAATGACCTTACGTCAGTTACGTCTTTAGGGACAGGCCACTCGTTAATTGCTCTTATTTTATCTGGGTCAACAGAAATTCCGTCTTTAGATATTATGTGACCTAAGTACTGTATTTTATCTTTATTAAAGTCACATTTACTAAACTTAGTATAAAGATGATGTTCCCTTAAAACTTGCAGAATTATTCTTAAGTGTTCATCGCGCTCTTCTTTAGTTTTTGAGTAAATTAGAATATCATCAATGAACACAATTACAAACTTATCCAAGTACTTATGCAGAACGTTATTCATTAAACACATGAAGACTGTCGGTGCATTAGTTAGCCCAAAAGGCATAACTGTTGGGAATGTTATATCTCTTCACATGGTAGCTGTTTTTTGCTTTTTCACGTTTTCGACCCATTGTACTCTATCTAATCCCGGTAAAAGGGATTAGGGTTGTAACCTAATTTCGGGTAAACGGATTAGGGTTTTAGATGTTGCGGAATACCATATATTGTATTGTAAATGGTTGAATAAACATATAATGAAAAGGAGCAGTGCAGCTCTAAGTTTTGCTAGTTTTTTTCTCGGTTAAGGGTTTCCAGGTGAAAATATCTATGTTATGTGTGTGCCATTGTGTATTTTCTGTTAATGCTTAAGAATCAATATAAGTTTGTACTTCACTGTTAAGGTTTAAAACTTACAATAACTACGAACTCGTAGTGCCCATAACAAGCTCTGAAAGCAGTTTTGAATATGTCTTCATTCTTTATTCTAACTTGATGATATCCAGACCTTAAATCAATTTTAGTGAATATCTCTTCTCCGTGTACCTGATCAAATAGATCGTCAATGTGGGGCAAGGGATATCGATTTTTAATTGTCATTTTATTAAGTTGGCGGTAATTTATGCACAGTTGCAAAGTATCGTCCTTCTTTTTAACAAAGATAACTAGTGCTCCCCAAGGAGACACACTTGGCCTTATGTAGTTCTTATCTATTAATTCTTTCAATTAATATTTTAATTCATTTAACTCCAGAATATTCATTATGTAGGTAGCCTTTGAGTTTGGTACCACACCCGGTACTAACTCAATGGTGAAATCAAGTTCCCTTTTCGGAGGTAGTCCTAGAATTTCTTCTGGGAATACATCAGAAAAGTCCCTAAGAATAGGTATGTCTTCCAATTTTATCTTATCTTCTTTAGATGAGCATTCATCATTAATAACATTCACAGCAAACATTTTACATCCCTTTCTTACAGCTCTCTTTACTTGTAAAGCAGAAATTTTTCTTACAAATGTTTTCCTGGGAATACCTTTACTATTTCAGTATTACCTTCATTATTCAAACAAGTAAAAGACTTCTCATAACAGTTGAGTAATACTCTATGTTGTTCAAGCCAGTCCATGCCAATTAACACATCATATGACCCTAATGGAAAAACATTTAAATTAACTTGCGTTTTCAACTGACTCATAAGTAAATCACAACTTTTGACAAATTTTGTAACTTTTCTTTTAGTGCCTGTTGCTAGCTATACTAACCATGAATTATCAAATTTTTCTACCTTTAACTTGCAACTTTTCACTAAATCAGGTGAACTGTAACTCAAACTTGCACCTAGATCTATTAAAATGGAAATAGATTTGTTTTGTATCATACCTTCGATTTCGACAATAGACGTTTGATGGTCTGCTTGTCGATTTTCCAGCACTATATTTATCTTGGGCATTTCTCTTGCTACATCACCAACTGTTGGCTCCGCTTATATGGTGTGAATGTTGTTGACTGTCTTTCTGTTGTGTGGACAGTGAGATCTAGTATGGGGTCCACTGCAATCAAAACACTTCAAAGGTGGCATTTGTTCAACATTTATGGTGTTGTTATTATTATTGTTGTTGTTGTTATTATTAGGCACATTCCTTGCAGCAGTAAAATTCTGTGGTGCATTACCTCTGTAATTATTATTATTCTGAACATTTCTATTATTAAATTTTTTCTTAAAACTTCCAGAATTCTGATTAAAACTTTTCTTTTTATGCTCAAAATTATTAGACTTATTACTTCTCCAACTCGATACACCTTCTCTCCTCTTGTTCTATTCAAAACATAAATTAGCCTTCCTCATGGCTTCTTCAAGAGTTCAAGGGTTATCGTACTCAATTATGTCATTTATGTGGAAGGGTAAACAGCTTAGAAAACTTTGTATCTTAGGTTTTTCTTCAGCTAGGTAAGGTACATACCTCAATAAGCTGAGAAATTTGCTACATAACTCCTTCATGGTTTTTGAACCCATCTTTAAATCATAAAATTCTTTTGACTTATCTTCATAGTACTGTTCGGATAAAAACTTTTTCTTGAACATATTCTTAAATGTACTCCATTTTATGTTTTTGTCCTTAAGATTTTGAACTCTTTTGACATCTTACCACCAAATGTATGCCCTTCTGGTTAGATTGTATATGGCCATCTTAGCTTTTAATTGAGATGAGTAGTTATAAATCTGACAATACTTCTTCATTCCGGACAGCCATGCTTCAGCTGCCTCTCCCTTTTCATTTTCGCCATTAAAAGTTGGAGGTTTTATCTTTTTACACTCTCATGAAATTTGTTCATAATTTTTACGTATCTTCTTAGGACCAGAGTCACTGTCATTGCTATCCTGATCAGAATCATATTTTCTGCGATAAGTTTCATCATCATATTCAGAAGAAGAAGAGTTACTTTCAATTTTATAATATTTTGCTTTCTTATCTCTGTGTTTGTAGGACATTGTTCCAAATTTAGTTCTTACTTCTGTTCTCTTATCTTTTTCATCTTGATGGTACTTATCCAATAAAATCTGATTGAATTCTTCGTGTGCTCTTAAAATCCTTTCGTTTTTCTCCTTAACACTTTTTATTTCAAATTTTAAATCCTTAACGGTACGTAATAATTCAGATAATTGATCATTAAGTTCTACGTAAATTTCTTCATTAATATTTTCCTGTTTGTTATTATTACGTTCATTATAAGGAGATATGTCCTCTGTTGATTCCTCCGGTATGTCCATACCTGCAAATTAAACGTCAAACTATTCTGTACAGAAACAAATTTAAATAAAAGTTAGTAACTAAATATTATGTTTTCATTTTATTTTTTTGCACACGTGAGCCTATTTCAGATCTAGAGTTTGAACTCGCGCTCTGATACCACATGTAACATCCCAAAAATTCACAAAAATTAAAAAATTTTCTACATAACATTAATTGCTATACTAGTTGTTCGGAAATATATTAAATGTTAGTCTGTTCATTTGAAGACATGCTGGAAATAAAATGATATCACGATCATGCATATATCTAATGCTTTTACGATGTATGTTAAAAGTACTTATGTCTATACTAGGATGCTATTGGATGTTTTCTTGCCTCAATTGTGCATCTTAGATTACTTATGCCTTGTTGTAAATGCTCTATACATTATTTGCTATTGTTTGTATGCGCTAACTGTTTGTTCTTCTTTTGATGATGAAGGGGTCCTATGGGCACCCCGAGGCTTACTTAGCTATTAGCTAAAGCATTTGAACGTTCTTTTTCGCAAATTACAGTTAAGAGAAAGTTAGTATTTTGAAAATGAAATACGGAGCTCCTAAATGTCGTCAGTTAGCTTTCAAGTTTAAAAAGAGAAGTAGAATAGCTTGTAATGCATTTCAAGGTGAGATCTGCTTGACCATTGTTTTCAGCTATAAACTATACCAGATTGTTTTTATATGACTTTTATTGTATTACACTCTACTATCAACATTTATGTTATTCAAATATTAGTACAAAATGAGCATTGAAACATCGTTTAAGTAATTCAAATCCTACTTGAGGAGATTATGCTAAGTATTAAATGTTTAGTGATAGGATCTTATGCCATAGAATTACATTTCGTAATGTGATATTATTATATTGTTTATGTCAAAAGGCTATAGTTATAACTTGTTCTTTAAGTACTTTTCTCTAACTCATGTGATGGCTCTTTTAAATGCTTAAGATATTGTGATAATACCTATAGTTATAACTAGTTGTTATATGCACTTCTTCTATAGTTTGTATCAATGTTGAAATAATGCCTAGAGCATAATAATTACTGTAATTAAACAAAAGTGTCTTTATATTTGATATACTATGTACAAAGGTGATTTTCATAGTATTTAAATGATTATAAGTATGTTGGCAACACGCCATACTAGCTTAGTGTTGATGTAATGTACCATAGCATGAGATTTATAAGTCTACCATAGTGGATGGTCGAGACATTTGTCATAAGGTATCGTGCGAATTACATGAGGTGGTTGACCTTTGTTATAATGAGACCCAAAATATTTTACAAAGATAAGGACTGAATGATATCTTCGTTACTTGGCTAGCAGTTTGACATACTGGTGGTGGATGTGCATAGTAAAGTGTATTAAAAGCACTGCTGGTGGAATGCATGTTGGCATCCACCGTGGCTAACTTTCACGTGGTCTCCTTGAACTTGGTGCCAACCCTAAAAACTCTCAGGCTTACCACTTCGATGGAATAACCATTTGCATTCAGTGTTTCCGGAGTGGCATGGTAGTGAGGCCGACAGGCCTGTGGGTCTTTAGGGTTTCGTTTCTCTGGTTTTTGAGTGCACCTCCTGAGTTTCGAACCATGATCTATTGGAAGGGTTACAGTCATTAGTTTATAGTAATAAGAGCCGATCTAGGAGTGAGGGTTCTGCACTAATCTTGGTGATTTGAATGGCTCAGGAATAACGTCGATTTCAGGGATGCTCAATTTCTATCCACGTTTTTTCTACAAAGGTAATGTTTCAGATTTCCAAATGTTTCTTCTGCCTATGAATTTATTTTCAACTTCATGAAATATCTTTTAACTGTCAATGTGTTGTTGGTAGGTACTTTCGTCTACAGGATGCTATGATTGAAACTTTAAGGAGATGTTGCTTGCACGATCGGTAAGCCTCGGTGGTTTCCTATAGGTTACTCTTGGAAACTGTTGGCCGTTGTTTGGTTGTGAGCTGAAACTATGGTTTTGATGTCTAGCTGGAGGTGTAGTTTTCGTCGTAATGTTTTTATGAGCTACATGGCCAATCTAGGGAGGATGGGATCCTCGACCTACTTTGATGTTAGTCCTACAACACTTCTTTGTGTACATAATGGTTAAAAGTGTAACCACAGTTGAAGAGGGTTTTACCCTCAGTCGTTTTAATGGAAAAGAGATGTTTTAAGGTTTTTGAACTCATTGTCGTTTTGGGGTTTCGACCCTGTGTTGAAACTATAATTTCACTGTTGTTTGGTCACTGTATAGTCATGGTTTACTTTAGTAATGGGTAGTAGTAATGGTAACTGTTACGAGTGTTCATCCTTCAACTATTTGATACATGGAAAGGGTCCTGGTATTTGTTCTTAATACAATTTAGGTGTGTTGTTCTTGAGTTAACTTAATTCAATGTTTTGCTTTAAGAAACAATGTGTCTTGTTGATGGCCAAGAACCAAGTGCCTCGTGTTGATATTTCAAACCCTAAACTATTTTGATGAAGAAAAAGTTTGAAAGGTTTGAGGAGATCGATCTAAGTGTTGAGACCCAGTCTCACAAATCTATTGTTTTATTAAATGATGTTTAACCTGAAACATTCGACCATTTTTGTTGTTGATGTCGAAGTTGGCTTTGTACAGACAAATGAAAGCATGACTGTAATAATCTAATGTTGAGTATGGGCATTGAATCTTACTTGTAACCCTAACACAATGAGTTGATGTTAAAATGATAAGGGTTAGGTCATAGATTTGGTTATGAATTCGTCACGATGTTAAGTTATTTGGTTTTCTTAAGGGTTTCGAACTTAAAATTATTATGTATGAAAATGTTTTCTAAGTGGTCGACTCTGTCTTGGATAATCTATTTGATTTGATAAGTATTGAAAGAATACTAAATGTTATAATATAGAAGTTAGGGTTTTGTCAATAATAGAAAATTCGTCCAATACATATTTGTTCTCTGTTTAAAGGGTCTATGGTAATGATGATATAAGTGTTAACAGTTCTGTTTACTCTGTTTGTATTGATAGTTGTTTTCAATTGTGAATGTTCGTAACTGTTTTGATAAAATAAATACAATACAGAATGAGTAAAGGTCTTATTAGGAGATTCGAATGGATATGTAGAATAGTAAGAGACTATAACTATCTTATGTCTGAATATTATGAGTATTACTATGTTTGTTTTACAACTATTTAAATACTAATGCAAGACTAAGTGAAGTTTGGATACTAAAAGTATAAAAGGAAAGGATAATAAGATCCTATATTTTTAGTAATTGTTGTAAGGAAATAGTTTAACCTGTAACTAAAACCTAGGTTTATGTAGAAATCTAGAACTGTTTGAATTTTTGTTATTTCTTTGATTATAAAAGAGAAACTATTCTAATGTCTGCATAATATAGCTTATATTTTTCTATGACTGAGAATATAAGATATTTTTAATTTGCAAAGTGTAACAGAAAAGCGAAACAAAACAGATTTAGTCTATTCACTTATCATGCCCATGCATATCATTTATCTACTTTAATCTCCCTTCCCTGTACTAGAGTATGGTACAGAAAACAGTACGTGGAAAAATACATGGAAGACATTTATTCAATCATTTCATGTATTTATTCAACAGTCTACAGAATCCTAAACAGATCAGAAATTCACACCTTTCACCTCAGCTGAGATATTTCGCTGATATAAGTAAGCATTTCACCTCAGCTGAGATATTTCGCTCATATAAGTAAGCCTTTTAGCTATGCTTTATGTTCACAAACCCTTTAATAGATTGCAATTTTTTTTTAACAACATACGGGCAAGTTACGGTTTGGGCATTCTATGAATACCACGACTACTTTTCATTTCTTCAATCAAATCTAATATCTTAGGTCATGCTTTGCATTGCATTGATTAAGTTGAAGTTCACCTTGCAAATATGTTTATTGATCTTTCTTTGAATATTCTTTTATATTAAATGACTTTTATGAAGCATTGTTTGTGTACTGAGATTATTGTACCTATCTTCCTACATCTATGTTTCCATCCTGTTACTTCCTCAACTGAATGTGATGTGTATTATCCTGAATTAGATCTGGGAATGATATCTTGTGAATGATATCTTGTGAATGAGTACAAGATTTACATATATGTGAGTTAATTGAAATGCATTTTTATAACATTGACATTGGAATGCATTTTTTTATTTTTTAATAGAGGTGACCTGAATGTATTTTCACAATTTTTTTTACATTACTACTGGAAAACATTTTTACATTTTCACACATATCCTCCAAATATCTAAATCACTGAAATATGAAATCGCTAAAAATTGAAATAAGTGGAATGCATTTTCACATTTATTTTTCGTTGGGACTGGAATGTATTTTTTCATTTTTTTAATACAGGTAATGGGAATGCATGATGTATTATATGGCAGCCTATCATTTTATGGAGTAGATATCACCATGTGGACTTTTCTAAACTGTCATTTTTTTCAATGCGCAACTGTCTTGCAATTTTTCACCATACAGACTCTTGAATTCCTTAGATTCGTTAAGAAAGAATGCACACATGATGTCGGATCCTGTTTGCTTATTGTGCATTGAATCCTTCACATTATATAAAATCACCGTCGACCAATTTTTTTGGTTTTGAAATGTTCTGCAATGTGAGGTGTTCACAAGCTTATTGTGGTTGAATCTGTCATGGCCATGTTTTGCTGCAACACCCACAAGCTTGTGAGAGTCTTGCACTCCCGCCCAAGAGGTTGGCTTGGGCGCCTAGTTGGGAAAAACGATGTTTGGTTGCATAAGACTTAGTGAAGAGGCAAGCGACGAACCGAACGAAGGGGTGCGCGGACCATGCTTGGGTGCACTCCCACAAACGATACCACACTCACCCATCAGCGCATGGCAAGCCCGAGAGTGGGGCGCAGTTGCAAAACGACAAGTCGACAAGAAGAAGGGGCATCGGGCACACCCTTGAACCAAACGGACGTGGGAGTAGCAGCATGACAAACCAAGTGCCCACATACACTTCAAGAAGAAAGCATCCAAGTGTTACAACACTTAGCCGCAAAGGATAGCTTGGGCATTGAGCTCGGGTTGGGAGCCCACGAGCGAAGTCGGGTTGAAAGCCCTGGAAACGAACTCATGATGGGAGCCCTAGAAATGAACTCAAGTTGGAAGCCCAGTAAAATGATCTCGGGTTGGCATCCCAAAAAACGAGCTCACGTGGGTAGCCCAGGAAATGAATTCGAGTTGGGAGTCTGCATGCACATCCCCGCAAGCTCAGGATGAAAGCCCGCGAACTCGGGATGGAAGCCGATGAATTCGGGATGGGAGCATGCGATGAACTCAGGATCGAAGCATGACGAACTTGAGTTGGGAGCCATATAAAAAGGATTAAGGCCAAAACCAAAGAGGTAGCTTGGAAGGGCAAGAAGTTGGAAATTTCAAACAAGGGGAAAGATGCGGAGCTAGGGAGGCTATCCGAACTCTGCATTCTTGTACAGTCTGTTCTAGTTGAATCCAGTTGCAGTAAGATGTTACATAAGAAGCAAATTTGTGGGGGTTTGCATTCATTCCGGTTGCACAGTGAGACAATTTCGCATCAGCAGCAAGGGGTTACAGAAGTGGGCAGTTTCATGAGTTGGACGCCTGTTGGAATGGTTAACTCACTCTTTGTATTTTGTATATCTGTTGTAAGGCGTGCTGCTGGTTGGGCACACGCCAGAGCTCTGCTAGGGAAAATCCACCTACTGTAAACAATTGATTATACAAAAAGATAAATGGGTTGCTGCTTTGGAAACCCCAACTCATACTTGTGTGTAATTTACTTGATGTTCATGCATCTGTAAATTTTTCTAAGTGTTGGATGTTAGGATTACATGTTAAACTGGTTAAACAAGTAAAATGTTGTAAGTGTTAAGTTGAAACAAGTTTTGCAGGTTAGGCATAGTCTGCTGGTGCGACGCTTGAGTTGGTCACACCCTCAAGTCATTCCCAGGCAGTGCCGCACACCACATTTGGACGCTGGTGATTAGTGAAAAAGTGTGGCTGTGACAGTTGGTATCAGAGCAGAAGTGTTGCGATAGTGAAGGGTTTTCTTCACTACAGTTCTATAACGTAGAGGTTCAGAACAATTTGTTGTGACAATTGACAGAGGTTCGCTAAAGTGGTCATGGAGCCAAAATTCATTGGGTTTCCTACAGGACAATGCCGAAGGTCTGAAGCTTGAGATCGTAGAATCGTAGGGACTGCAAGTTCGCTACAGGAAAATGCAGAGTTGACAATTTTGAGGCTAAGTTTGGAAAAACATAGAATTTGGCCGCAGAAGTGAAGCGACTTGAACCATTGTTGATGGAGCTAAACGAGAGTTTGGTACAAGCTCTCAGGAGGGTGTTTTGGTGGAGCACCTTCATTGCGACCGTAGGACAGAACCGAAGTTGGTTGGAGGACTTGCACATAGGTTGACTTGGCAAGTCACCTAGATGGGTGCTGCGATAGAAACGAAGGTTGGTTGCAGAATTTCGTTTGGAGCACAAGGCAAAGTACATCCAAGTGAAAAACGACTTGGCATGGCAAGCAAGGGGTTGCATTAGCAGCCATAGTCATAGAATTTGGTTGGCCTATGCACAGGCACACTCAGAAAGGGTTGCAGCGGAATGTGCATGAAGAGGAAACTCTACAGCAAACCAAGATGGAAACAACGGCTAAGAGCATGGAACGAGTGGTTTGCGAGGTAAGGCAAGCGTTCCAGGACCAAATGGAAAGGGTAGAGCAAGTGCTGATACAAGGAAGAGAAGATATGTGGAAGCTAGAGGTGTTGGAGATCCAAGTTAAGGCTTGGGAAGTGTAGAGATTGGGGTCGTTACACTCTGTGGAGGGCACTCAAGAAAGCACAAAGACGCAGCTGAAGTCATCTTCGAATTCATTCAGTTGTTACCTTTACGAAGGTAACCACTTCGTGCGAAAATGTCCAAGGAAGGTAGAGTTGACAGGTTCGGTGGGAGAGGTCCAATAGAACCCAACTGCGAAAAAGCTGGCTTAGGAGGAACCCCAAGCACAACCACCTTCGGATGAGATTGTGGAAGCGGTGATTTCCTTAACCAAGTGTTTGGGCAAGTTACCAATGGATCCGCAGGAGGAAAAATAATTTAGCCTCAGTTTTGTGGATGTGATGGTAAGTGGGGTAAAGGTTGCTGCTATAGAGGATAAAGACGCCTCCCACAGTGTTGTGAGTAGTAGGACTGCAAGCTCACTTCACAGTGAGGTTGATGGCATCCAAGCTACATTCAAGGCAATGAATGGAAAGAAGAAATTAATGGATGGAATCGTTAGAGGAGCACCCATTCAAGTTGGAGAATGGCATGGAAAAATGAATTTTTCCATAGCACCCATAGATGACCATTCCATGATCCTTGGGCAGGACTTTTTGAAGTTAGCCAAGGCAGCTCCGGTACCGTTCAGTAATCAGTTGGTGTTCTTGGAGAAGGCTCGTACTTGGAGTATTCCGATGACTTCCAAGGAAAATTTGGGTAGGATGCCACGAATTTCCTCCATTCAGTTGCATGGGATAGACAGCACATCTATGAAGAGTTCTATTGGCGTTACTCAACAGTTAGAAGAGCCGAGGGACCAAGGAACATCAAAGAACGAAGATCACTTAACGCAGATATTGGCTAAGTTGGCGTTGCGGACAAATTCAGTCTTGAGGGATATTGAGTTGTTACACCATCAACAACTTGTTGGCAGCGAAGCAGGGATTGCACCAACTTTAGTAGCAGTAGAAGTTGTAAAGGTGGGAACTCCAAGTAGCATAATGTGCGAAGCAGGTGACAACAGTTCGAAGGGAGTGGACCAAGAGGCGGATTCACTTCAACATGTTGAGCAGAGTCTGGACAAAGGCAAGTGTGAGGGGGCACTTGACCAAAAACATGTTTAGTGGGTAGAAGACTTGATTACGGATGCGAAAGGTTCCAACAAAAGGAGGGTTTCTGCAGTAGATCTGGTTACGGAGAAAAGCAGTTATGGAGGTGATGACAACTTCCCAGCTTGCGACGCAGCAAACATTATGTCCTTTTGCGTGCACGCTATCAATGTCCAAGAGTCCCAATTGACAGCTGAAAAGTTGGCAGAAGTAGGATGCAGACCAGTGGAAACAGTGGCAGTCCTAGCCTACATAGAAGAAAAAACCGGTTTGTTGGAAGAGTTAAACACAAAGAAGGCCAAGGAGATGGAATTCACCTTGAGCACACTTCGGTAATTTGAATATCGGCAAGACAACGATTCAGATAGCTCAGAGCACCAAGAGGAGTACTTGGGAAAGACTCGGCCTCCATTTAAGGGGACAAGAAAAGGGGCAAGGAGACGGGCTAGAAGAAGACAACAGCATGCCAAAGCTGAGGAAGCTTCAATGACAGTTGCGGATGTCTACAATGCAGCCAAGCTTGAGGAGGAGTTCGGTTGTAATTCCATGGAGACAGAATTGATCATGGGGAACTTGTGTTGGTTGCATGAGTTGGATGGTCAAATAGTTGGGAGTGGTAACCTATGGCTCCACATACCATTTTTCCCAGGATGAGACTTGAGCTAGTCGGCTCACTGCTTTTGGCTGGGGCAGTGAGGCCGAGGGAACCTTGAAGAGGTGGCCTAAGACATAAATTCGGCCAAGGTTGTGTGATGGCATACAACAAACCGTGGAACCGTAGTGGGCAGTTTCACAGCAAAGGGACAGAAGAAATTTTGTCCAAGTGTGGTAGCATGGCACAATGCAAACCGAAGTGCAGCAAGAAAGGAAGTTTTCGACATGAAGAAGATTGTTCTCATTGTGAACAGTGATACGGTTGGGAGTCATGATCCAACTTGTTTGGTACATGAGGGTTAACAGCGAATCGAAACTTGGAAGAGCTGGCCAAGTATCGCAGCAGAAATAGGTTGAGCAGGTGTGGTTACCGGAAGAGACTTCAGAAGAAGACTCAATTGCAGCAGTAGTTGCAGTAAGTTTCTAAGTATGTGGAGTTACTTGGAGATGTTTCCGGTATAGGAACAAGCTTCAGTGGGAGAGGATGTCACAACCACGTTTTTCTGCAACACCCACAAGCTTGTGGGAGTCTTGCACTCCAGCCCAAGAGGCTGGCTTGGGCGCCCAGTTGGGAAAAATGATGTTTGGTTGCATGAGACTTAGCGAAGAGGCAAGCGACGGACCGAACGAAGGGGTGTGCGAACCATGCTTGGGCACACTCCCACAAATGATGCCACACTCACCCATCGATGCATGTCAAGCCTGAGAGTGGGGTGCGGTTGCAAAACGACAAGTCGATAAGAAGAAGGGGTGTTGGGCGCACCCTTGGACCAAACGGACGTGGGAGTAGTGGCATGATGGACCAAGCGCCCACATACACTCCAAGAAGCAAGCGTCCAAGTGTTCCAACACTTAGCCGCAAAAGATAGCTTGGGCATTGAGCTCGGGTTGGGAGCCCACGAGAGAAGTCGGGTTGAAATCCCTGGAAACGAACTCATGATGGGAGCCCTGGAAATGAACTCATGTTGGAAGCCCAATAAAATGAGCTCAGGTTGGCAGCCCAGGAAACGAGCTCACGTTGGCAGCCTAGGAATTGAAGTTGGGTTGGGAGCCCACATGCACATCCCCGCAAGCTCAGGATGAAAGCCTGCGAACTCAGGATGGAAGCCGACGAACTTGGGATGGGAGCACGTGACGAAATCAGGATCGAAGCACGATGAACTCGAGTTGGGAGCCATATAAAAAGGCTTAAGGCTAAAACCAAAGAGGTAGCTTGGAAGGGCAAGAAGTTGGAAATTTCGGACAAGGGGAAAGATGCGGAGCTAGGGAGGATATTCGAGCTCTGCATTCTTGTACAGACTATTCCAGCTAAATCTGGTTGTAGCAAGGTGTTGTAGAAGAAGCAGATCTGTGGGGGTTTGCATTCGTTATGGTTGCACAGTGAGACAGTTCCGCAGCAGCAGCAAGGTGTTGCAAAAGTGGGCAGTTTCATGAGTTAGACGCCTATTGGAAGGGTTAACTCACTCTTTGTATTTTGTATATCTTTTGTAAGGAGTACTGCTGGTTGGGCACATGCCAGAGCTCTGCTAGGGAAACTCCACCTGTTGTAAACAATTGATTATACAAAAAGATAAATGGGTTGCTGGTTTGGCAACCCCAACTCATACTTGTGTGTAATTTACTTGATGTTCATGCATGTGTAAATTTGTCTAAGTGTTGGATGTTAGACTTACATGTTAAATTGGTTAAACAAGTAAACTGTTGCAAGTGTTAAGTTGAAACAAGTTCCGCAGGTTAGGCGTAGTTTGTTGGTGCGATGCTTGAGTTGGTCACGCCCTCAAGTCGTTCCCAGGTAGTGCCACACACCACATTTGGATGTTGGTGACTAGCGAAAAAGTGTGGTTGTGACATAATTTGTCTCCATTGAAATGGAATTGTTGTATTACGTATATTCATTTAACAATAAAATCCAATCACAATCAACCATTTTTTTTTTCAATGATCTAAAATGCCAAGTTTAATTCACATTATCATTTTTTGTTTTAACGATAATGCTAATGATAGTATTTAAATGCTAAATGATTTTTATTTAAATTATAATATTTTTACTGTTGCATGTATAAATGCATTCAACTGTTGAGGGGAATGCATGCAACATTAAGCGAATGCATTTTTACATTTGGGCTAGAATGCATTTTTACATTGGGACTAGAGTGTATTTTCAGAGAGGTGACCGTGAATGCATTTTCACATTTATTTATATGATAGTATTTACTTTTACATTATTGTTGTTGCATTTATAACTGCAAGCAACTATTCACGGGGATGCATGCAACATTTACATTTTGTAACTGTTTTTTTTAATATAGCTAATGGAAGAGCATGCATTTTTACATTTTCACATTTTCCCCAAACCCTTCAAATCCCTAAAATATGAAATTGAAATCATTTTCAAAGTTTTTTTACATTGGAATTGGAATGCATTTTTCCATTTTTTAATAAAGGAATGCATAATGTATTATATGGCAGCCTATCATTTTATGGAATGCATAATGTATTAACCTATTTTTTAAATTATATTATTTACTTTTACATTCTTGAAATGCAAGCAATTCTTGAAGGGAATGCATGCAACATGCAATATTAAGAAAATGCATTTTTACATTGGGACTTAATGCATTTTTTAATAAACATTTTCACATAATAAATAAACATATATTAACAAGAGCCACATGCGGCAATGTCCGTGATAGAGCATGAAATAGAAATTGCAAATGCAGGAGTGCAAAAGAAAGCACCAAGAATAGAGAGTAGATGCTAATGTGAGGAAATAGAAACATCATAAAACAGGACACATAGTGTCCATAAAAATTATTGAGAAGAGTGTCTCGAACTTGTTTTAGAAACAATGAATATGTGCGGAATTGTTCATGCTCTAGGAAACATTTAGGAAGGGAACAACTGACAAAGCAAACAACCCTATTCAATAATAGAAGCGAGTGTAACTACAATATTAAGAGATAAGAAAACATGGTGGAAACGTACGGTAGAATACTCTTGTAGGTACATTTTATCTTAGTACTATCTAAACAAAAATAGTCATAATTTGTTTCAATTAACATGCTAGGAAAACTATTACGAACAACTAGCGAGTATTATGCAATAGAAAATCTATTTGACTTACAGGAAAAAAATTATCTTGTTCAAGCTGACAAATCAACATATTTAGATATAGATAGATACACATAGATATAGCAAAGTATTCATGAAACTATGCAAGCTCATATTAATTGCAAATGTTAATAAGATAAATCAATTAAGACACAAGCATTCTTGAAACAAAGCTCACTCTAAAGTTTAGAATTTGTTGCCAATATGTTGTCTTTTAGAAGAGTAGTTAGAAGTCTGAGAAACATGAAGACTATTTTGAAGCTGGAATAAGGTTATGAGGTGTTGGCGTTATAACTACATTTAACTTAAGCAAAAAGAAAGTAAAATTTTTCTCCTTAACAACTCATTTTTTAAATAAAATATGTGGAGAATGTACATTCCATTATAATAATAAGAAAAATGTATTTCAAAACAATAGTGACCAAAAGTAGAGAGGAGAAAACAGATAAGATGCATTCATGAATGCATAACCATTGATAGTGAGCAATACGCATGAAATTTCAAGGAATATAAGAGCAGCATGCCCATTAATAATCAATTATTCTAATGCAAATGTCAGCTATAAGGTGCCATATTAAATTCTACAATGAATACGACAAAGCAGCTATTCTCGATCTATACACCTTGGATTTTTTTTTCTTTTTAAAAGATGACCAGAGATTGATATTTTCAAAGTCCATTGCTTCGATGATGCGTAAGAATCAATTCTCGCCAATATTCACTAAACCCAACCCAACCAACGACGAGAGTCATCACAATTAACAATCTGTAAAACCCAGTGGACATTATTCAAACTGAATAAATAAACAATAGCGAGAGCCCTCCAATTGAGCAGGAACAATAAACCCTAAACCCTCAATCCATGAATCCATCCATTCATGGTTTGTATGTAACCGTCACTAGGAAGTATGCCTTGGACATAACATAATTGCTCATGCTTCCAAGCAAATCCCTGTAGACATGAAACCCAAACCGTCAAGAGGAGGAATAGAGAAAGCCCCACCACAAACATTCATGGCATCAGCTATTACCATAGCACAAGCCTCTATGCAAATATCCTGAAACCCTACTTAGCAAAAATTTTCTTTTGAAAGGAAACAAAACCAAAAACCTTGTTCTGAAATGTGCAGATCAATAAAAAAAACAGAAACCAAAATTCAAGTTGCTAACTATGGACCCCAAATCTAAAATAATGGCATATTTGATACATTTCAACATGGATTTTCTAAACACTAAAATAACAGAAACCAATATTCAAGTTGCTAACTATGGACCCAAAATCTAAAATAATGGCATATTTGATACATTTCAACATGGATTTTCTAAACACTAAAATAACCGCAGAACTTGGAAAAGAAACAATGCAGAACCCAGGAAACAATCCTAGATTTGGTTTGGAAACAATAGGCAGAGGTTGCAGGTCCCAATCATTCTCTGTAGAAGAATGATAGACTTGACAATGCAGGTATGTTTCACACATTGCTAAGGAAAACGCGGGTGCCTGAGCAATGCCGTAAGGAAAACGTGCCCGTGCAATGTCATTGCCACAACCGTTGCTGGAACAATGTCGTCGTCTGTTTTCTGACCAATAAATCTGGCCTCCAGATAATACTCCCCGTAGATGGTTGTTCAAAACAAACAACAAAGCAAAGGGGAAAATAGCCCCAAGCCCATTTAAAATTTGCAACAAACTTAAAGTAAATCCACCCCAAAATATTAAATATAAACACCTATCCCTATAATAACAAAACAACCACACAACTATCTATATAATAACAAAAAATTTGTACATCTATCTATATAATAACAAATATCGACTGTTAGGTGGAATATAATAACAAATGTTGACTATTACGTGGAATGCCCGGAGGGTCAATGATTATATTTATAATGCAGTTTGTATAATATAATACGAAAAATATAACTAAGGGTCGTTTCCCATTTGCTTACATCATATATATCAAACAAAATATAATCTCAGACAACCGGGGAAGAAATAAGAATCAGAAATCCATGGAAGACAACAGAGGAAGAAGATTGTACACAGTAATGCCGCCCTTCTTAGGCCATGGTCACTTTAATGCATTCTTTCACCTCTCAAGAATGTTCGCCACCAGAGGCATAACAGTCATTTACGTTACCCTCCCTTCAAACTTCCAAGTCCTCCGCTCGTGATTCCAGGGATTGGGCACGGATTGGGTGATCTGCCCGTCTATTTCCAGGATTTATCGGTCCAGGATTCTCCTCTGCCGCCGAAACTCCAAAATCTAAATAAAATCTCCCGTGAGATGGTGCCCAATATGATCGATCTTGTACACAAAATGGAGGAACCCTTTGGGGATCTAATGGCGGAGTTGAGCGTAACTGATTACTATGAATCCAGGGGCCTACCGCAACCCGACCGCCTCGTTCTCACCTCAGAAGGTCCCTGGATTTTCACCCATCATCCAACCCGTCGCTCAAGGAAACCACGCCATGAACCTGCCTTCGGCTCTAGCTCAAAACCCAAAACGCGAGGTTTAATTTAAATGAACCCTCCCTCATTCTTCACCCCATGACTTGATGTGATAAATAGTACATGCAAAGACAGGTGCGGGGGACACGTGGCGAGCAAAACCCCGCACCAAACTACGAGGCAACAATTTCGAATTGGAATTTGGGAAAGTTTGTAAAATTTTTAGCTAGCTAGAAAAATTAACTTGCATCGACAAACGAATATAGCCAAATCCACTGCAAGATGTCACGGACATAATAAACATTTGTTTAATAAATATTAATAATCATTAGTAACATTAGTTTACATTAGCAATGATAAACATTAGTTGCATTAGTTTATATTATACATTATTAAGAAATATACATTAAACATAATAAACATTAGAAAATATTATACATTATTAAATATTAGACATTACAATATATTGGACGTTATTAAACATTAGAAAAACATTAAACATTAATAAACACCTTAGAAAACATTAATGAAGATTGCTCAAGATTATTATTTTCATACACATTACAAAATATTGGACATTATTAAATATTAGAAAAACATTAAACATTAATAAACATTATACATTAATAAACATTGCCATTATTAGCATTATAAACATTAATAAAATAAAGACATTAGCATTGGAATTATTAACATTATAAACATTAATTTTATTAATATTAATAAACAATAGCATTATTAAAGATTACATTAGAAAACATTAGACATTAGAAACATTAGAAACATTAAACATTAGACATTAGAAAACATTTTTATAAACATTAGCTTTATTTGTTTTTAACAGAAACGAATAGGTTTTATATATTCAAAATGACCAGGTGCCAGAGCACTGGAAAGAGTACAAACATGCCTCAAGGGAGATAATACTATCATCATCTAGAGTAGTACATCAACAGTAATTCCTAAACTATAAAGAGTCTTAACTTTTAGCAGTCTGGTTATTGCCAAAATGTTCACTATTCAAAATATACAAACAAACTTGTGCATAATTAGACAAAAGTAATAATCTAACTTACCATTTCCCCAGGGTTTCCCCTAGACCTTGAGGCTTCAGCAACAATTTGACTTGATTCTACTTCCTTGCGAACTTGGGCTTCGAAAACCATTATGCCCATCTAGATTTTCAGGCTTATCAGTCTGTTAGAGAGTTCCTTGATAACTTGAGATTGTTCCTGGCGATGTTGGGCTTCTGCTGTTTCTTTCTCCATGTTGCCAACCCGAATTTCCTGGATATCTTCTTCAATCTACTCCAATTTTTCTTCAACAATTGCTCGAAGTCGCCTTTGCTTCCTTTTCTGGGCTTGCAAACTTTCTTTTAGGTTTCTCACCTTTCTCCTGAGCGCTTCCATCTCATGCTCAAGACAACAGTCTCAACTTTAATCATTGGAATTCATAGAGAATAGAATAGGGTGATGGGAGGTTAAATGTGTGTAATAACTGGAGCTGAAAACCGAGCTCCCACCTACAAACACCAAAATTTCCTTATTTCCCTCTGCAATAATACAACTCAGACCACAACGCATACAATAATTTACCACATACATGAATTTCCATAAGTAGGAACCACTTACATAAGTACAAACCAAATTAATTCCATATCTATCTGCCCACTACGAAATCCAAGTCCAACATGCGAAAGGAACATAATTCGTGATGCCTCCCATTCTAATCATTGAAGATTGTACCCCAAAGACGTCATCCATGCTCACAGAATCCTTTCGCCAATAGAGTTCTGAAACTGCAAGACGGTGCGACGTCATATCCACCAGCATCTCCATGGGGCTCGCATAAATATGGAGTCTACTCCTCATTCGACTCCCATTTAAAACCTTTCTTCCAACAGCTTCCACCTGCCACCCATCCTGACTTCTGTATGCTGAAAGGATATGCACCATCAAAACCTTCATCTTGGTTTCAAGGCGCGGGGTCCCATCCATCCTCCACATCATTGCTGAGTAGGGCTCCAGGTTGGAGCACAACTTCCTTGTTGGCTTCACAATCGGCCTCTACATTATTGATTTGAAGAACATGAAATAAAGGGATGCTTGAGAATGAGTTGGCAATTCGTTTTATTCTGATAACTAGTCGTTTCAATCTCAGATCTTTTGGAGGAGAATTATTCACCAGGAGTCAAATAAGGCTTTGAGAGTCTCCAATTATTTTATCTCTTTGTATACCTTGTTTTCTAAGTTGTGGAAGGCCTTGAAGTAATGTGAGATATTCTGCTTGACTATTGGTAGCGTGACCCAATCCCCAAGCATATCTATATTCATTTGTTTCATCGGGATTGCGAATAATCCCTCCCCCTCCTACCTCCCCTGGATTCCCTTTTGTTGCTCCATTTAAAACCTTTCGCCCAATGGCTTCCACCTGCCACCCGTCCTGACTTTTGTATGCTGAAAGGATATGCACCATCAAAACCTTCATCTTGGTGTCAAGGCATGGGGTCCCATCCATCCTCCACATCATTTCTGAGTAGGGCTCCAGGTTGGAGCACAACTACCTTGTTGGATTCATAATCAGCCTCTGCATTATTGATTTGAAGAACATGAAATAAATGGACGCTTGAGAATGAGTTGGAAATTTGTTTTATTCTAATAATCACTCATTTCAATCTCAAATCTTTTGGAGGCGAATTATTCACCAGGATTCAAAGAAGGCTTTGAGAGTCTCCAATTATTCTATCTCTTTCTATACCTTGTTTTCTAAGTTGTTGAAGGCCTTGAAGTAATGAGAGAGATTCTGCTTGATTGTTGGTAGCATGACCCAATCCCCAAGCATATCTATATTCATTTGTTTCATCAGGATTTCGAATAATCCCTCCCCCTCCTACCTCCCCTGGATTCCCTTTTGTATCTCCATCAAAGAAGAGACTATGAATTCCATAATTTTGTCGCCACTTAACAAATTCCTCACCTTCCAATCTTATTTTCCATTCTTCCGCTAATTTGGGAGATCCTCCTTTTGAAGGAAGAAGCAATCCCAACTGGGCTCCCCAATATATTTCATCCTATGTTAGTGAGTTAAGGGTGGTAATTCCAACTTTAGTTTTCAAAAATTCCTTTAGAATTCCTCTAGATTTTGAGACTACTTGTTGTGGTTTTGTGGCTTTCTCTTGAAAGATACAGGAATTTCTTTCAAGCCAAAGTTTCAAGAGTATAAATTTTGGAAGGGTCAACCAACCAATTTTAAGCCATCCTTTCGAGGATAGAGAAGATGGGTAAAACAAACTCCAATTTACTAGCAATGTTGTGACAGAGGTTGGAAGATCTATTATTGTTTTCCTAGCAGGGAGCCAGAACCTCGACCCAAGATTCTTTTGCAAAGTGACACTCCATAAATAAATGGTTTGAGGTTTCAACATGCCTAAGGCATAACGAACATCTTGAGGACCTTTGAAATCCTCTATTTTGAATATTATCTCCAGTGAGAATATTGTTGTGCCCTAAAGTCTAGATGAAAATATCTATTTTTGGAATGCTTTTAGCTTTCCAGATTCCAACCCAAACCATTGGGTTCATAGGGACATTTGGAAGGGCCTTGAGTATCTGATATCCTTCTAATGTATAACTACTAGTTCCATGTCCCCAACCTCTTGAATCCTTTTTCTCCACAGAAATAGCAGCTTTACCTACAAGTATCACCTTTATATAATTCCAGGATTGAAGGAGATGTGACAGAAGGTCAAGAGTTTTCCAAGTTAACCAGTTGTTATTGGTCCAGATAGAAATATCCCACAAGGTTGAGAACCCTTGTCTGGTCATCCAATTCTTCATATCTCTTAACTCCATAACTGTATCTAAAGGAT
Source organism: Larix kaempferi (assembly GCA_027924585.1). Classification (NCBI taxonomy): domain Eukaryota; kingdom Viridiplantae; phylum Streptophyta; class Pinopsida; order Pinales; family Pinaceae; genus Larix; species Larix kaempferi. The sequence continues at coordinate 944,220 of BSBM01000559.1, forward strand.
CAAACCCCATTATTCTATCTTTCCACAAATCAATTTGTTTCCCATTGCCAGGCACCCAGAAGAGATTATCTTGAGAGAGAGAGAGAGAGAGAGAGAGAGAGAGAGAGCTTGCATAATAGGTAGATCGGTGATACAGTTCGTGCATTCGAGGGGAAGTCCAAACTGTGAATCCTTGTGTGTCGAAAGTATTTTTTCTAGAGAACCTTATGAACCCAAAAAAAAAAATTCTGGAAACTAGCTTCCAAAGAATTTTATCTCCTAACGCTAGGTTGTGTTCTTTTAGATCTTTTATCTAAAGACCCCCTTCCAATAAAGGATTTGTTACTTTTTCCCAACTAATCAGTATAATTTTCTTATCGTTATTTTTCCCTCCTTTTCAAAAGAAGAGCCGAATTATTTTTTCCATGCTGCAAAGGACTCCCACTGGCGCAAGTAATAGATAACATTAAAATAAAGGAAAACTACTAAGCACAGACTTGATCAAAGCTAACTTCCCTGCTAAATTTAACCAAGTAGTGCCCCGGGACTACAATTTCTGTTTGAACTTATCCAAAAGGGGGAGCCATTCTTTACTACGAGGCGACTTCTGAAAAATTGGCAGCCCAAGGTACTTGAAGGAAGACCATTGAGTGGTTCCTTTGAACCCAAATTTTTTTAAATGGAGCTTAGTTCTAGGCCTGTTAAATTCCATCCAAAAATTTGACATTTCCCTGTATTGACACTATTGCCAAAAACATCACAATAAGAATCTAAATCAGCTTTAAATATACGAGCAGTGAGAGGGGAAGCTCCTCCTAAGAGAAGAGTGTCATCTGCGAATTGGGCATGATTTATGTCCCGAACTCCTCTTATGATTTTTAAACCCAAAGAAACTTGTCTCAAGACGTCTTTTATCTAGATGGAAACTAAAGACCGATGCTTGGATTACAAACAACAGAGGAGAGAGGGGGCATCCTTGCCAAAGTCCTCTAGACGCTTTAAAGAATTCAGTTGCACAACCATTTACTAGAGGATCAATCCATGGTTCTGCTATGCAAGCCTTGATCCAATTAGCAAAGAAAGAGTCAAACCCAAATCTCTATATGACGTCAAAGAGAATGTGTCTCACTCTATCAAAAGCATTTGCTAGATCAAGCTTCATGACCATTCCTTTTTCTTTTGTCTGAAGACTAGAATAGATGGCTTCTTGCACAAGAATTAAATTGTCTATGATTTGGAGACCTTTGACAAACCCACCTTGATTATCAAGGATGAGGATTGGCAAAAGTACTTTCAATCGATTTGCTATAACTTTTATTATAATATTAAGCCTATATTGCAAAGCGAGATAGGACTGAACCAATCAAACGAGATCACTCCTTTTTCTTTTGAGATTAAGGCTAAGAAGGCATATTTTGTACCTCCCCCAATCTTGAGATAGGTTTGGGATTTTAGAACCATCTTATGGAGATATTTCTTGACTGTTTTCCAACATACTTTAATGAAGCGAGCAGTGAAACCATCCATACCGGGTGCTTTATCTAGTTCCATAGATTGAATGGCCTCCTTTATTTATTTTCAACTGAGAGGAGTAATTAATTTATGATTCATTTGGGCTGTAACTTTATTTGGAACTAATTCAAGAAAGGCAGGATCTAACCTAGAAATTTCTTCCTCGGAGAACAAAGCTTTAAAGTGTTGGTGGGATGTTGATTTGATACCAAAGAAATCAGAATAAGTTTGGGTTCCAACCGTTATTTATTTAACCTTGTTGTAGCTATGTCTTGCTTGCGCTTGTTTATGAAAAAAGGAGGTATTCCTATCCCCTGCTTGCAGCCAAAGACTTCTTGATTTTTTCCTCCAATGCTCCTCTTCTTGCACACAAGCTTTATGTAAATCTGTTTGTAGTCCTTCTTATGTTCTCAACATCTCTCATGTTATATACATATCTTCCATCTGCAGTTGATGGTTTTCCAATCTTTTATGGGAATTCCTTCTTTCCTTTGCATGAGAAGGGAGTCCTTTTGCCCAATTTTTTAACTCTATTTTAACCCTTCTCAATTTTTCCTCCCAAACAAAAAAAGAGGATCCAGAGACCGAGAGCTGCCAAACTTCCCTTACATGATCCAAAAAAACTTTGTGTTGCGTCCAGAGAGGGATAAAACAAAAAGGAATGGGCCCTAGATTCCTTTGAGTCTTTAACTCTAACCAAATTAGCTTATGATCGTAAACTCCCAGTTGGATAATATTAGAGTTTGCATCCAATCCTAAAATCAGAAAAGAACTTTGGATGAGAAAACGATCTAACTTGAAGCAATGTGACCTGGTCCCGTTCGTCGATTTGTCCAAGTAAACTTGCCTCTACTCGGCTTGATGTCCAAAAGGTCCCAGTCCTGGATCAGATCTTTCACCCATTCCCTCGTCGGATTTCTCACTAGAATTCCTCCTCGTCTCTCAGATAAACTTAAAGTGATATTTAGATCGTCGGCTAAGATAGTGTTTTCAATATTTAACTCTTGTTAGAGATCACAATTTGTCTCCCAACAATATTTATTCTTTGCATGCTTCACCGGAACATAGATATTAAATAGACTTACAATTTATTTTGAATCTTGATGAAGAAATTGCATGAAGATCCAATGAGTGTTGAATCTTTCTTGGATATTTGCAAGTTTTGAATCATTCCAAAAAGTGCCCAAACATCCCGATGCTCCTTTGGAGGAAACTGCTAGTTCCCCCCTTTTCTCCAAAATTCGAGCTCATCTTTCATGAAAACAATAAGCATTAACTGAAACATTTCTTATGATGAATTGTGTTCTTGGTACCTCTTCCAAACCTGTCACTTAGCTCGTAATAGCAGCTGTACATTCACCAGTACATCAACAAATTCCATTCCAGAGGGTTATTGTTATACAGAAGCAAATATAGCAGTAATCTTGTTCTAGAGGGTCATCGTTGTCTAGAAGCAAAGATAGAAGTTGGATGGGGGGATAAGAGAATGGAAGAATGGAAATGCCTTCCTTTCATGTCCAGTACGAACCGTAGTCTGAATGCAACTGTACTAGCTTGTGTTTGACCTCTGTGACATAGACCTTGGCCAAATGGTACCTGAGTGAATAGAGGGACATTGCATGACACACATCTGGCAAGGCAAGTTAGCTAAGTGTCCAACATAGCTACAAAAATTGGTGGTTAATTATATTGCATGACACACGTAGGAGGGGTGCGTTAGCTGAGTGTGAAAGGTTTGGGTAATAACAATCGTAACAATCATACTTTCTTATTTACTAAACCGAAGAGGAGCATATGCTTAGTCTAGGATAGGCAAAAAGACTGAAAACGGCCTCACGAGTTGGGCCTTATGTGTTTAACTACGGCTACCGTGAAGGAAGGAATAGATAGGTACCCCCTCTGGCATGAGAGATGTATTGTATTTTTACCCTTCATCTCAACGGGTTTCAATGACAAGCGTTGATCCCCAGATGGATGGATCTCGATTAACGTACTACATAACGAGCGATGGATTCAAATTATCGCTAGCGCTAGCCATGAGAACCTCCATTACCCACTAGTATATGCATGTCGATCGAGAGTTGATACAAGAGTCAATGATTGTTGTGACACCACAGACTAAGAAGATGAAAACCTTGCGACACCACAAACAAGTGTGTAATTCATTTATCGTATGCTCTAATTTGTATGGTTTATGTTGATATATTGAATATTATTGTTTTAGATATATTTATAACTTGTTTGATGGCACCATAAATTATTTGAGTAGGTTGATCGTGATGCTGTAAAAGTTGACATCCAATGCATGGTACAGGGGGATGTTGCTTTGGAATGCATTCATTTAGGGACACACTCAGAGAGAAAAGTTATGATGTTAATAGTTATGTTCAATATTTCTTTTATTTGATCCAACATTCTAATGTTTAATGTAGATGATTTTAATAAGCATTTCTAGGAGCGGATTTTGAAAAAATTAGGGTTTTGTGGTTGGGTTTCTGGTTTCAATTATGATCATGTAAACAATTTGATGATGAATTTAAAAACAAAGGTCCACATTGGACCTTACTTGAAACAACCTCACAGCAATACATTTACAAATACATTAAATTGTATCTACTTTTCATAAACATCTTTATTATATAAACATGATCAAATGTCTTTATCATATGCACATGGAGATTCATATTCGAACACTTTAACTATACTAGATTACCAGTTTTAATTTCTCTTCATATTCACTTCTATTCATTGCTATTATTGACTATTTTCCTTTCCCTTTTATAAAAACAAATACATATACCAAATATTTCCAATGTGGAATATAAATACATTTACATATTCTTGTACACCACTTCTTTCCATACTTATTGCATTTCCCACATTTTTTACTTCTAATAACTTCATGTATTCCATTTCTCAAGGTTTCTCATAACTGTTAGGATATTCCTATACTCCATCGTAGTCCTAACAACATTTCCATTATTTTGCATTTCAGTCATGCATGCATTTTTGCATGCAGTCATGAAATTGCATGCATCCCAGTCATCAGCATGGTGTCCTCCAACACCTAGTCCCCATTTTGCTAGCCCCGTGAGCTTCTTTCTATTCATTTCTAGCCCTCCTAGTGCATGATGCGCCCTCCTTTCACCTACCACATGTGAAAGGTGCCTTCTCTCACCTACCACCAGTGACACTTCAATTAGTTCCTTGATTTATGGATATGTTCCCTGCTTTAAGGACATATAGCCTAGTTAACTCACTGAAACACTCCGATGGACCTCCAGAGAGCCTAGATTGACTATTTTCACTCTAGTTAGCTCCTCATGACTCCAGTTAGCTCCTCATGTGCCCTTCATCAGTGCTCCATGCATCAGTTACACCTACTACACCCAGTTAGACTCAGTGTGACACATGGTTGATGGTTACTTGTGCTTTGATGACACTCTACTGATCTGATGATCAGTTCATGCAGGCTAATTCAAATTGCCACCTTGGCATTCAAATCCTCTCCATTGTATTATTTTTTGTTCATATTATTATTAATGAATTAGCAAGTGTGATGTTATTTTGCTTCTATCTGAGTTCTACTGTATCATAATTTTGCTGCTCTTTTACATTGCATTGTCCACTCTTCTTTTATTTCCCTGCTTAATCTTTCTTGTGAGGTATACATAAGCTCTTAGATCTGATGTGAGGATTTTCACAATAACTACATCACTTCCACCTAGCCCCTTTATTACAACGTACTTAGTTTCAATTTATTTTTATTTTGTTTCTTTTAAAATCACGCATAGTGGTTTAGGACCACATGGTTTTGGCCATGGTTTCTTCTTTAAACATTTAACGTTTAGCTTATTATTATTATTATTTTAATTGGTATTGTTGATATGGGAGTTATCATGGATATATTTTTAAGAGCATAAAGTAATAAATTATAATAATTAGAGATGGTGGTCAAATGTTCATATCTAAATCATATATATGGCCTATTCAATTAAATTTAGTCACATTATTTCTCAATCAAAGTTAAATAAATCATAATCATGCATCATGTTATTTAGATTAAGATTTTCTCTCTCAACCACATTTTGGGTTTACAAAATTTGATTCACTCTCAGAGTTCAATGTATCAATAAATTCCACTCTATCACACTTGTTAGTGCATCACAATAATAAAACATGTTGATCCACATGTATTATGTAATTACCAACCAAGTTCCAAGTTCATAAATCATTGTATTTCAATATACTACCATTTTACCCATCCACATCTACAATATGATTTCCAATCAAAACATGTAACCATGGTCCAATATGCATGATTACATTTCATCTCAAAGCATTACATACTAGTAAAATAATTTAATGTATCAATATTTGTTCATATTCTACTTTCACATCAACATATTCTATCACAGTGCATGCATAGTATATCATCAAATAAATTCAATAAGAATCATCTAAAAATATATCTATCAAAGCAATATGAAGCTACACAAACACTTGGGACACCTTAAAAACAGAAACATCAAGTCCAATAAAAATATAGAGCATTACATACTACCCCTCTATAGAAAAACTTAGACTCATAGTTTTTATACAACCACAAGAAAATCTTAACTAATTATATACATATATCATGATAATTTGAGCTTGACCTCATGCATATTCCCTATTTCAATTTCTTCCCAAATTTAGAAAATCTAAATAATCATTTATATTAGTATTCTTTATACAATGCCTTGAATCCTAATAGTTATTGGATCAAACACTAGACTTATTTCAAACTAATTATTTTATTTTTTTTCTAAATCTACATTTCACTATATTTTCATGGGAATGGGACCGTGCTCTTATTGGCATCATATTTCCTTTATTATTAATTTATTAATTTCATTAAATGAAATCACATTTACTCAACTAATACTTTTATTAAGAGTAAAATTGCATTTTAAATGTACAGGTCTTCACAACAAATTATGTATAAAAATATATATTAAGAATGAGTTAATAAATAAACTTTTTTTTAATTAAACATAATATAAAATATTTTATTGAATATAATATGAATTTAAGACAATACAAATTAATTTAATATTTGATTTAATAAAAAATATAAATCAAATGCTACTTCCAATAATTATATTCTTTATTTTTATGGTGTTTTATGTTTCAGGAACATATAATGATATTTAATAAAAAAATTTCCTCGGGGAAAAAATGTGTATTTTTATTACCGAAATGGAGACAAAGTCGAGGTAGGTGAGTCCCTTATTAAAATCTTTAATGGAGAAATGAATAAGTTGCGATGAAGATATACAACCCCTCATCAACATTATTAAAATAACATGTTAAGTTCTATGTGTTGATTTGCATGCATGTAGTTTTACAAAAGAGATGTAATATTTCTACAAGGCATGACCTTCATGTAGTGAGCCATTGGTAAGTAAAAATATATCGTCAACAAAGAGCGAGTGCATGATCTTTAAATTATCACCATAGATAATACCCTCAATATTTTGAATACAACTAACCTCCTTTATGCTTGGATAAGGCCTTCCGCAACAAGTAGAACAAGTAGGGTGATAGAGGGTAGCCTTGACACAATCCTCTCGAAGGCAAGAAAAAAGGAGGTGCCAATAAGTGACTGATGAGATGCAAACCACAAATATAATTCACTAAATCCAATGAAAACCCCACGTGGATTAATAAAATCCTTTGGTATAGCTAGCCAGTTATGTCAAATGATTTGGGGTAGGGATGTTGGCCTATTGGCAACTGTTCGTTTGTTAAGGCGTACAGGCTGTTAAGCAAGTCGCAGGTTCGCGTCTATCGCAGAGGAGGTCGTAGAGGTTACGCCCCAACTGTTCACGCCCAAGGTTTACAGTGGAAGCCACAGGAATCGACACCGTGTCACGCAAGTATGAGACCCGCGCGTTACCGATTTACCTCGTTAACAAAAAACAAACAAAGTTATGTCAAATGATTTAGAAAGATATAGCTTGATGCAGATAATACCTAGGATCTTACAAACTTTAATACTATGCATACATTCCTAGGCAACTCCAATTGCCTTGTGGATATGGCATCATTTTAGGAAGGAAAATTGCTCCGATGAGATGATTAAAGAGAGTGTAGGCTTTAGTCACTCAGCCAAAGTTTTTGCTAGTATCTTACATACAGTATTACATAATGGAATGTGTCAGAAATATCCAAAGTTGATAGGATTCTCATATTTTAGATTGAGATCTAAGAATGCAGTATGAAATGAAGGGAGGACATTACCTCTCCAATGTACCTCTTCTACCACACGTAATAGGTCCTCCCCCATTAAGTCAAAGAAGTTGGTGAAGAGATCAATAGTCCAACCATCTGGACCTTGGCCCTCATGTTTTTTTAACTTTGCCATGAGCCATTCCAGTTATGCCAAGGTGACTAGTTCAAATAGTTTGTTGTTTTTATTGGGCAATATCAATCTAGGAAAGTGGGAATAAATTTTGACAATCTCAACAATATTATGTCCTTCGAGTTCTTTATATATTTTAGAGAAGTGTTGCACGCCCAAAGAAACTAAACTCTGAAATCCTTTCATTATTTCCTCATTTGAAAGTTCCCATACTGAATTATAACTCTTACGATGATTGGCGACCTTATGGAAGTAGGCTGTATTTTCATCTACCAACACCAACCGGCCTCGCGATCTTGAAGAAGTTTGGATTTTTGGCCTTCCAACTCATTTAAGCACAATGGCTCTTCATCTAAATAAATATCTCGATAGGGATCACCGTTCTTTACTTCTATTTTAATTTCAACCACTTTGATGGTCTTGTCGTCCTCCTTATAATGTCAATATGAACACTCCACCACAAAAAAATTAATAGATTTTAAGGAGTTTTTCAACTTCTTGACTCGGGGGTGATAACTAAGTTGGCATCATTGGGCCTCCATTCCAAGTTAACAATTTCCCTAAATTATTCTTCATCAATCCATGATGGATTTGATTTGAATGGCATGGGAGGATTGTTGCTCATTTATTCCAAATGCTGCATAAGAGGCAAGAGGTATGAACCTCTCCAGTTGTCACCTAAGTTCTATAGGAGTTAATTATTCTTGATAGAGATTAAGAAACTAGGTATCTATCAAATCGCTTCGCTACCCATGCTCGCCCAATTCAACTGTTCCTCCACATTATTTTTAGAACCATATGATTTGCGATTACCAAATTGAGTCAACTGAGGTGATACCTAAAAAACTATGCTATCAAATCTTGTCATGCGGACTCACCCCACACCTCTTCTCTAGCTAGAGTGATGTTCAAATATTCTCCTGCCATAAACATTCAAAATATAGAAATAAGAATCATATTCAAGAAGATGGAGCTGAGTAAAGAGACACAATCAAACTGAGAAACAATTACAAAGGGAGAATCTATGTCGTCTCCCTCCAATTATCAATCCACCCGAGAGTCTTATAGCATCAAACCATAGAAATTCCTACTCTTTTAAAAGGAAGTGAAAACCACCCACCATCATGGATCCTTGGCACATTATTTCTTGAAGAAATATCACATTTGGACCTTCCTTCTCTACTAGACGATGGAGGCTCAATCTTTTATTAGGGTTGGCCAAACCCCTTATTCAATGAGAGAATTTTCATGGGTCCACTCCATCCACAGAATTTTAGTCGTTGAGTGCTTAGTATAGTGTCATATGCTTTCCTTTTTTAATTTCCTCGACCTCTTTGGATTGTGCATGTAGAATTAGGGATTTCCTTCTAGGGCCAATTTGCTCGTAGTCTTGATTTAATTCACCTCCAAGTCCTCCCAATTTCTGTCCACACTTATTGGGAAAACACCCTTGGGATCGAAGTGCATATGGACACATTTTGGATTCTAAACTTGAACTGTTGGAGAAGTGAGATATGGAGAACATTCACGATTTCCCTAAAATTGAAGGGGGGGCGATAATGAAGGAGAGTCAGTACGAAGGTTAGAAAGATTGTCTTTCAACGAAATCCTAGACCCCAGATACCTATCCCTAGACTCAATTGAATGCAAAGGACTATTCTTGATGTTGTCCTGGAGATTACAATAGAGACTTTTAAGAGAGGCTCGGAGGAGGATTCCTTACCTTTGGAACAAGGGGAATTTGGAAGAGATAAATTTTGTCATTTGTTTCAGTAGATAATATGTACATGTTTCCTTGTTCAAATGTATTTTACACTTTCTATGCTAGGCACATTTATCTACTCCTCGAAAGATATTCTACAAGGGTTTTGGGATCTAACTAAGAATATTAATTATGCATTTTCCAAGCCTGATATTAATTATAGGTTAAACATGGAAAGGATTTTAATACACGAGGGATATTGATATGGATAGTTTAGTAATCTCATTCTCTTCCTTGGGATGGAGGCTACCGAGGTCACCTCCTCCTGCATTGTAGTGCAGATAATATTTTCTTCAACATATGAGTTTCTCTTTACCTGATTACCTAAATCCATGGATAACATGTTCTTTTTCTTGGAATCCTTCTCGTGGTTCTTTAGATTCAACACTAGATGTATATTCCAACACCTATCTTCAATGTGACCATCAATATTACAATGGTTACAGTGGTTGTTTGTATCCTTGCACTAATGTGTTATAGTTGTTTTCTTCTAATCATTTCCTTTCCACTTCTTTCTTTCCCTCCATGGAAGCATCTTGGTGGTCTTTATACTTGGATCAACTTAGTTTTCCTTTCTTCTTGTCCATGTTCTTTATATACCATTCTTGCACATGGGCCTCATCAATTTTCGTAGGTTTAAATAGCATCACTTACCTCCTTAAATGATTGTGGATACCTCCCAAATGCTTGAGGAGTACATCCAATTTCTTGGGAGATATACCCAACATAATGGCTTGTTTTTTAATTCAATTGCAAGAGAGCAGATGGAATCAATTTAAAATATATATTTATTTATTATATCAGTATGAATTACATTGAACATAAACCTGACATTTATACTCACTAGTGATGAAAGAAACTATTATCTCCTCAAATAAACATAGACTAGTTGTTTGTTTCTAGGTGATAGGAAGTCTTTCAAATTTTCATTTTCATATACATTTGAGGTTCTCTTTCAAGAGTTTGAAGTATGTAGTAAAGTTGGAAATAACGGTTGATGTTACTTTTTCTCCAAAAAGAATTTTCGGGTTTCGGTAGCATAGACGGACATGGCAATTGTTCATTAGCTACTGAAAACCCGGCTTTCGGTAGCTTACAGCGTAAAGGAAAAATTACTCAAAGCTACCGAAAGGGAAGGCACGTGTCATGTATCGAGGGACATTTTTCGGTGGCTTAGGAAGATACAACAGTTGTTCATTAGCCACCGAAAAGCAGGTTTCTGGCAGCTTACAGTTCAAAGGAAAAATTGTCCATAGCTACCGAAAGCAGGGGCATTTGTAAACACTTTTCCGGCAGCTTACATGGTCAACGGTGAAATCATCAACTACCGAAATTAAGTCGGTTTCAAACGGTGGAGATGTCTAATCAAGGGCTTATTCATGAAGTTTAAAGGGTATCCATCATTCCTTAACCGCCGAAAAGGGTCACTTCCAGCAAATACACGATCTCCCCAAGGTAAAGCCTGCTGCAATCATGATCTCACCCTAGCCGATCAAACCCTATACCTCTCACGTCTATGGAATTCCAAAAGGCTGTACGTCCAGTGTAATCATGTGAAATTGATAAGTCATTAAACCCTCATGATTACCCTTTCAATTCACATCCCTCGAAGTTAGGTTCTGTAAACCACGACATCCTTCCTCCTTCACTCTTACCACGTCGTCGAGATTACCTTTTCCCTGATTTCACGTCGTTCCCTCAAGCCTGAATTTTAACAGAAGGTGTCTGGAAGCAGCTTACAAATGAAGAAAAGTGGAGTGGTCCTCAGGAAAGAATTGGATGACATCTGTTACCTGGAGTCTCACCCCTAGGTATGTCAACTCTTTAAAGATGCAGGCTATTATGGGTTTTGTAAAAAAATTCAAGGATCTCATCAGCAACTAGCCGAGACGTTTGCTCTCACATTTGATGGCAGAAGGGAAATAATTGGTAAGGAGGAATTCCAGGTAGACGAAGCCCTCATAGCCGAGGTGACAGAGCTTCCAACGACTCGATAAAATTGGTTCAAGACTACTGTTACAAAGGATTTTGAATTCCGGTCCTATCTGAAACTTGAGCATAGAAATATTGTATGGAAGAAGGATATTCCTATGACCTATCTTGAGGAGAAATGGCAGCATCTGTTGAAGTCAATTCTTGTTTATATAACCTGTGAGGGTAGATATAACAGGGTGTTGATTTATCATTTTAAATTAATGAACCATTTCACCAGAAGGAGCCTCTTAAATCTCCCTTTTTATCTCTACAAAATCCTGACTAAAATGGCTCATCAAGTCAGAGCCAAGCCAACCAAAATCGCAGGTAGGCTATACCACCATGGTTTGATCAAACTCATAGTTTCTGAGTTGTTGCAAAGAAGAAGCATGAACTAGGCGTTCTTCCTTTTCTGGAATGAATTCGAAACAGAGCTACAACTAGAGGATGAAAAGGAGTCTTCCACTCCTAGAAGTGGAAAAAGGAAGAGGAGAGCCATTTCTCCAATCGCAGTCGATCCCCTTTCCTCAGCTCTCAAAGTTTAGAAGGCTAAAAAGAAATTAGAGTTCAGTAATAAGATAGAGGAAGAAGGATCTAGTTCGAAAGGCAAGAACATCCTCGACCTGCCATACACAGATTCCGAAGATGATGAGCAGCAGAAAGCTGAAGTAGGATGTGAAAATTTTCCCTCACCTACACCCGAGGAAGAGCCAAATCAACAAATTGTTGAAGCATCAATCAGACAATCCAAGAAGCCCTCATCTAAGAAGATAAATAAACTTCTAAGACATGTGTATGAGCTCGAACTACTTCAGAGGGTGATCAAGGAAAAGAATGAAAGATTGACTGAAAGAAATACTGAACTATATACCTCCTTTAAAGGGTTAACCAAAAAGCATAGCAAGCTGAAAGGGAGAAATATAAGACTGATAAGAGACAATATCAGATTGAGCAGGGAGGTTGAGCTTCTGAGAAATAAGGAAATGACTCCAAAACCCCTGCCTAGGGCACACTCAGACCTTGACACCTTAGCAGCAGCAGTCATTAGTTTTGTTGACACTCCGGTTTTGGCCCAGGATGAAGAAAAACCCAAACAACAAGAAGATGAGTAGCAGAGGTAAGAAAACACAGTTTTGTCAGAGGTTTTGCAGGCTAGATCAAACACAGTTTTTAGGTGGCTTAGGCGAACATGGAAATTGTTCATTAGCTACCAAAAAATCCAGTTTTCGGCAGCTTACAACATAAAGATAGGACTCTGCTAGTTACCGAAAAGAGAGGCAAGTTCCAAATATCTAAAAAGTGTCTCGGTGGCTTACGTGAACATGCTGAATTGTTCATTAGCCACTGAAAGAAAAGCTTTTGGTAGCTAACAAAATTAAAACCCAGCCTTTCTAGCTACCGAAACTACAGAATAACGCAGGAGGCTACTTCTTTGCACAAGACCTAACTTTTACTGATCCAAACGCTTCGAGGACATTTTCTAATGATAGATAAGCGTTTAAAGGCATCATAATCAAAATTCTGTTCCAGATTGAAAGACGCCAGCAAGGTAAGAAGGGGAATCTTCTTGTCTATTTTGGGAAAAAGATGGCCCGTCAACCCTCCAGGCGGTAATTTCAACCTCGCTCATCAGTCTTCAAAGGATTGTTACAACTGTCGAAGATAGGAGGACTAGCGAGATGGCGATTACCCTTTGAATGTAGGACTCTTTCATACTTTTCATAAAGTTGTTTTACTTAGCTATTTTTAGCAAATTCGATCCAGTTTTTCAGGATCTTGAATGTTTTTTGTAAAGGCTATAAAGCCTGTGACTTATGTAGGACAATGGTTCGATTATGGAGACTTTTTCATACATTGTAAACTCAAGCTTCTCATTTTCAGAATAGTAACACAAGCTTCTTTTTCCATTATTTGTTCAGACTTTCATTTTCCTAGCTGTTCTTTACTTGCGCCTGAATATTGAATTCATGTTGGTTCTGTTTGTCTGATGATTGATGTCTGTCAACTTGTCAATTCATCCATAAATTGGAATCTGCAAGTATTTTCCTTATTTTATTTGGCCATTCCTATACATGTTATGTATATGTTTTTGCTGGTAAAATAAGCATTCTTTGTACTTTCATTTATCTATAACTTTCTGAGCAATGATAGTTTAAAGCCTTGTCGATACTTGTTGTGTTCATGCATGTCTTGAGGGATTGAGGTTTGATTTAAGTCATCCGACTTGATCCATTTTGAGTAAATTATTGAGAATAATATTAAGTTACCAGGCTCTTTCGACTGCAACCTAGAAAGACTCATGGAGAGCTAACAAATTGGCGCTGTTGCCGGGGAGAGGAAGTTGAAACTAGTTTCCCTGGGAGAACAACATAAGATCCAACTTTGATGATAGACAAAGTGTGGACAGTATTTTGGTTGTAATCATCTATCTGGAGACTCCATTGGAACGAAGTGGCTTCAAGAAGACCAAGTACCAGAGAAAATCCTCAAAGGCCACCAGTGACACCTGTTTCAGATCCCGAACAGATTATAAGGAGAGGAAGAGCTTCACAAAGACAGATTTCCAGATCTACAAGGGGAACCACATCAGGTACTTCTAGTGGTACTGCTTCTGTTTTATCAAATGAAACTCCCTTTAAATCTTCACCTACTGAAGCAGCTAGTTCACAGAAAATTATAAGTAAATCAGAAGATTTGGAAGTTGAAGAATTCTCAACTAGTTCTGCTGTTGAAGATCCTATTTCTGAATCTGTTACCCAAGCTGACTTAGGAAAAGAAACCCTAGAATCCATCAAAGAAGAGGGTTGTTCTTCCTACCTGAATCCCTTATCAACCAAGCCTGAAGAGAACTATCCTTTTGTTCATACCAATGTACTTGCCATTGAAAACATCTTGGAGGATCTTTTAGATTAGCGTGAAGAAAGATTGGCCTTGTTACTTGCATAGTCCTATAAGGATTCCTATTATCCCAATCAGCCCACAAATCTTTTCATCTCAACTCTTGGCGACTCCACTGGGTCAAACCCACCATCTCCATCACCACCTATACCTCCTCAGCTATCACACACACCAACGATATCTTCTGCTAACCCTTCCATACCCTCATCCACTATGGTTGTTCCTCTGACTAAGATGGAAAAGATCCTCGTTGCCAGATATGCCCCTCTAAATTTGCCTAACCCCCTTTCTGCTATGCCTACTGGAGATTACCAAAAATACATGCCTAATTTTACTGGAGAGGGGGACATTACAGCTCAAGAACATTTAGAGGCATTCTACAGTTATGTTGAGAACATAAATATTGAGCATGAAGATGTATGGACTAGGGTTTTTGTGCAAAGTTTAGATGGTCAGGATAGGAAATGGTTCAAAGAGTTACCTGCTGGATCAACAGCTGACATCGAAGCCCTAGATGACTTGTTTTTGAAGCATTGGGGAGAAAGAAGAGACCACCTCTATTACCTCACAGAATTTGGTAATTTGAAGAGAGAAAATGGCGAGTCTGTGTCAACTTTCACAAAGAGATTTAATAAAATGTTTGGCAAGATCCCTGCTCAGATCAAACCTACAGACACTTCAGCCAGAATCACTTATGCAAATTCTTTTTATCTTGATTTTTGTCTTCATCTCAGAGAAAGAAGATTTGCTTCTTTATCACTCATGCAAGATGCTGCTCTTGAAGTTGATTCTAATATTGTTGCATCTGATATTCTTAAGGGAAAAATGGACAGAAAGATGCAAACTCCAGACTCTTCTGCTTCATCAGAAACAAAAATGGAAAAAATGGCTAAGATGTTGGACAGCCTAACCTCTGAAATGTCTAACCTAAAAGTTCAAGGTCAACAACCTGCAAGAGGTAAAGGACCAAATGATTTTGTCCTAGAAACCCTAATACTTTTCCTTATAGAAGGAACAACCCATAGGCTCAGATCCTCCAAAGAGATAGGAATCCTGCTGAAGAACAAAGAATCAGAGCTCCTTTCCAGCACGCTATATTAGAAGAGGAACAAGAGCTTACTCAGGGTGAAGAAGAAGAAGAAAACAATATCAACTGCATGGAAGATAAAGTTGACTCCTCTTTCCTGACACAATCTGATTATGAGGACGCCCTCATGAATGAACAGATCACTAAAGAATCATTGTATCGGGTAGATGATCAAGGAGGTTATAATTTGAGATCTAGGATTGCTGCTAAAAAACCTGTGACCATTGCTCCCAGAAAGAAGAATCTTGTCCTTACAAAGTGTTGATGTATATGTAACTTCGGAATGTATTTCATCTATGTATTTTATTGTACTCATATAGAGAAATATTATTCCTCTATACGGAAGTGTCGTCATTTGTATTGATTAGTGTCGCAAGTGTCGTAACTTACCGATGGGTTATTAGAACACTATGTGTGGGGTCGGCCCTGATTAAGTTAACCTGGGGTTATTAGGATGAGTTAGACAAGTCAGCCCCATAGGTTTATTAGGCTGCTCCGAACAAGTATAAATAGAGAGCAGGATCTCTCTATTTGATCACTTCACTTACTCACTTATCCATCACTCGGAAAGTGGGGCACATGTGAGGAGGAGGATCAGCTGCTAGGAGGATTCTATCTCTGTACTTGGGTTGTACTTTGGTTGTGCTATTGCTCTATCTATCTCTAAGGAAGTTGTGGGGTTTTTCACCTTAGGGTTTTCCCCATGGAAACTCTGTGTGTCTATTGTCTCTTATGATTGCATCTTGTGATGATTGATATGCTTGCTATGATTGATATGCATTGATATACTATACATGTTATTCTCTCAGTAAAGGTCCTAGAGTATTGTTAATTAATGCTAAAAAATTAACATGGTATCAGAGCTAACCTAAGAAGAAGACACTGTGCAGTTGCAGAAGCTAGGGCTTCTTGTTTTTGGGTTTCTCTCCACAAATTTTGGAAAAGCAATATGATAGATTGACTCTCCTCAGCAAGGTGAATCTTTCTGTCCAATCAGAATTCAGTTCTGAGCACTTTCAGTTTTGGCCCTAAAAATTAGGGTTTCCACAAAAATAGGAATTGCTGAAATATGAAGACATAGCTGGAATCTCCTTGGAAATATCGAAGTTTAGAGCTTTGGATCGAGATTTTTGACTAGGCAAATCTCCGAGAAACTCAAACCCTAATTCAGGGTCCTCCCCAGTGAACCCAGGAAGACTAAAAGGAATTTATGAAGGGTGAAGCTTTGCAGATCTCAAATTCTGAATACACCGGGCTGATTAGCTCATCAAGGCGCATCTTTCTATCCTTTCAGAAAATTGAAATTCACATTTTGAATTTTTAGGGTTTCTCTGACAAACCGTAATCCGGGACCAGATCCAGTTTTCAGCAAATCAAGTGGTAAGACCTAAATCTTTTCTATATCCATTTGAAGTACTCTTTAAAGATGTATCACCACACCAAGCTTGAGGACAAGCTTGAAGGGGCTGATAACTTCCGAGCCTAGAAGTATAGGATTGGGTTAATCCTGGAAGAGAATGAGTTGGACTCATATATAAGGCAAGAGGTCCCTATCCCAGAGGGAGAAGAGGCTAAAGCCCTCCACAAGAAGAACTTGGTCAAGGCAAAGAGAATCATTGTTGATTCTATCAAGGACCATCGCATCCCCCATGTGTCATCTCTGAAGACACCCAAAGAGATGTTTGATTCCATATCCAATCTATTTGAAGTGATGAACATAAATTGGAAGATGACTCTGCGAAACCAATTGAAAGGGGTAAATCTTCAGAATGGAGAATCCATTCAATCTTATTTTTCTAGAGTCTCCTAGATCAAGGAACAAC
This sequence comes from Larix kaempferi, assembly GCA_027924585.1. Classification (NCBI taxonomy): domain Eukaryota; kingdom Viridiplantae; phylum Streptophyta; class Pinopsida; order Pinales; family Pinaceae; genus Larix; species Larix kaempferi. Next base: position 961,661 of record BSBM01000559.1, read on the forward strand.
TAGAAGCAGTGGATGAAATGGTGGAGAATGGTGAAGTTTTCATGAGCACTCTGAATGGCCTACCCAGGTCATGGGATTCCTTTATCCAAGGAATCTGTGCAAGAAATGTTAAAATTTGAGCATTAATTCACAATACTCTTGGATCTTTACTAAGAGAATAACATATACAGTATATAAATGCATAACAATCACAATAAGCATCACAAGCATCACAAGAATCAAAAGCATGAGAGACAAGAGACACAAAGTTTCCATGGGGAAAACCCTAAGGTGAAAAACCCCACAAATTCCTCAGAGATAGAGAGAGCAATGGCTCAACCAAAGTACAACCAAAATACACTTGAGATAGTCTCCTAGAGCAGATGATCCTCCTCCTCACTAGTGTGCCACTTTCTGAGTGAGAGAAGTGTGTCTTTCCGAATGATCCAAATAGAGATCTCCCGATCTCTATTTATACTTAACCTATTTTCCCAGTGACCTTATGGGGCCGACTTGTATATCTAGATACATCCACAATATAATATATATTTTAGGGCTGACCCCACACATGGTGGTCTAATAACCCATCGGCAAGTACACACACTTGCGACACTTGTCAATCCACATGACGACACTTCCTTATAGAGGAATAACACATCTCTTATAAGGGTACAATAAATATATATGAAATACATAGATGAAATACATTCCGAAGTTACATATACATCAACACTCCCTCTTAACTAGGAAGGTATTTTTCGACACAGGTCTGCTAGACAAGTCTTCTTCTCGAGATCATCATCATTGATGCATCGTCATCATCATCGTCACTGCTGCTGCTATCTCAACCAATCTCTGACTCTACTCATCATAGGAAGTTCTACAGAGCTAGTCCTTTTTCATACTGGATGTAGGCCCACCACCTACAGGTCTTCATCATCTGTGTGAACAGTCTGATAGAGGTGGCCTCTCAGGACTAATTTTATGTGCGGATGCAATACTGGAAAGAGTATGCCAGGAACATTTATGTGCCTAACCACGACCGGCAAGATCTCCCAGGACTAATTACATGCATCTCCTCCACAATAACTTTAAAGAGCATCCCAGGAACATGTATGTGCCGCAGCACGGCCAGCAAGATCTCTAAAGAGCATCCTAGGACTTATTATGAACATACAGCTCAACCTCTCGAATCTCCAGGACTGATTACATGTGGATAGACAAAAACTTTAAAGAGCATCCCAGGAACATTTATGTGCCGCAGCATGACTGGCAAGATCTCTAAAGAGCATCCCAGGACTAATTACGAGCACATAGCTCAACCTCTCGGATCTCCAGGACTGATTACATGTCTCTGTAGTAATACCTCATCCCAGGACTGATTATGAGCACACAGCTCAACCTATCGGATATCTGAGGACTGATTACATACTACATAGCAATACCAGAAAGAGTACCCCGGGAACATTTATGTGCCGCAGCACGACCGGCAAGATCTCCTAGGACTGATTACATGCTATTTGCACAACCTGCCACATATCATCTCTGACCTCCAAGTATCAACCTGATACTCATGATCCAACGAATCATCATCTCATGAGGCATCATTCTGATGCCCATGATCATACTGATCATCATCACTTGTACCATCCTAGTACATATCATCTGGAGCAACATCCTGAAGCTCATCATCATGATCAACTTGATCTTACAATGCATCCACCTAATGCACACCAAGTATATACCTGATACATATCATCATACATGATCCACCTGATCATATAGTGTATCCACGTGATACAAATACAAATACATGATACATATCAACATACATGATCTACCTGATCATACAATGTATCCACCTGATACAGATACATGGTCCAAGCATCCAAAATGATGCATATACAAATACATACAAATGATCCAACCGATCATATCCAGCATCCAACATGATGCGTACATACATATAAATGATCCAACTGATCATATCCAGCATCAACACGATGCGTACATACATACAAATATAAATGATCCAACTGATCATATCCAGCATCAACACGATGCGTACATACATACAAATATAAATGATCCAACTGATCATATCCAGCATCCAACATGATGCATATACAGAGCAGTAACTGGAGCATCGTCCTAATACTCATCATCCAGCGCTTACATCCACAGCCATGTGAAGGATCCTCCTTCAAACATGCTTGGGATGGCTTCAGCAAATGTGTCCATCACTTCTTCCTCGAAGTGTCGTCCATCTGAAGAACACCAATCCTATCCCTGAAGTACTCGAACTTCACCCTGGCTAGTGGCTTCGTCAGCACATCTGCAATCTGCTCGTTCGTCGCAACATACAGGAGCTTCACGGCTCCTCTTTGCACCATATCCCTGATATAGTGATATTTGATCTCTATGTGTTTCGACCTATCATGAAACACTAGGTTCTCAGACAGCTTCACACAACTCTGGTTATCGCAGAATATACCAGTAGCATGCAATGGGAGATCAAATAACTCAGATAGTAGCTTCCGTAGCCATACTGCCTCACAACTAGCTGAACAGGATGCAACATACTTTTCCTCAGCTGTACTCAGTGCTACGTAGGACTGCTTCCTGCTGGACCAAGAGATCACACTTGATCCCATACTGAAGAACAACCCAGATGTGCTCTTCCTATCTGCAGCACTGCCAGCCCAATCTAAATCAACATAACCCTGCAGGTTAAACTTTTGATTCGCTTCATACTTGAGCCCATAATCCACTGTACCCTTCAAGTACCTCAGAACATGCTTTACAACAACCAGATGAACACTCCTCGGATCCGTCAGGAACTGGCTCAATGTGTTCACTGCAAAACAAATATCTGGTCTCATGTTCTTCAGGTAAATCAAGGACCCAATCATCTGATGATACATAGAGACATCAACCGGCTCAGATGAAGCATCACATAGAAGCTTTAGATTCGATGCCATGGGTGTGGCCATGGCCTTGCAATCCATCATCCCAAATCTCTTCAGGATATCTACTGTGTACTTCCATTGACCAAGGAAGATCCCACCTGAATTCTACCACACCTCCATACCTAGGAAATAATGCATCATTCCCAAATATTTCATATCGAACTCAGCAGCAAGCTTCCTCTTAGTATCTACAATCAATCTATCATCTCCTGTTACAAATAAGTCATCCACGTACAGGAGTAGAATCACAGGATTTCCTTCCTCAACCTTGTAGTAGAGGTTGGAATCCACTTTACTCTTGGTAAAGCCCAAGCTAGATAGGAAACTGTCCATCCTACCATACCAAGTTTTGGGAGCTTGATTCAAGTCATACAAGGCTTTCTTCACTCTGCACACATATGACTCCCTGTCGTGTATTTCAAAACCGAGTGGCTGCTCCACGTATACTTCCTCTTCAACTACACCATTCAAGAAAGAATTCTTGACATCCATCTGGTGTATTTTCCATTTCATTGCTGCAGCCAGGGCAGGTACTGTTCTGATGGAAGTATACCTGGCTACAGGTGCAAAAGTTTCTTCATAATCTATTCCCTCTTTCTGAGAGAAGCCACGAGCTACGAATCTTGCTTTGTATTTCTCTACACTGCCATCTGCAGCATGCTTGATTTTGTAGATCCATTTGGAAGTCACAACAGACTTCTCTTTAGGTCTTGGGACAACATCCCAAAAATCATTTTTCATTATTGATTGGTATTCCTCAACCATAGCATCCTTCCATTCTTTCTTTTTCGCTGCTTCTTCATAACTGGAAGGTTCTTTGTTCATAATGTCACAGAGTAAAGCAACATAGCTGGTATGTGATCTGGTTCTCTTCTTTGCTCTGTGTTCTTCTTCTGGAATGCCAAATCTTTCTGCATCTTGAATGAGCTCTCTAGCCCATGCAGGTTTCCTCTTGTGAGAGTTATCCTCACGGGGTGGATCCACAGGTTCTTGCGGATCTTCAAACTCATGAACAACTTCTAGAATTGCTTCAGTCATGGTAGTGTCTTGAAATCTAGTTTCCTTAGGTTCTTCATAAACTTCGATAGGTGCCTTCCTTGATTTGATGAATGCTGAGTTTTCATCAAATGTTACATCCCTGCTGACATCAGCCTTCTTGAACCCTGGAAAGTATATTCTGTAAGCCTTCGAGCTTTCACTGTAGCCCACAAAGATACCCTTCTTTCCTGAAGGATCTAGTTTGGTCCTCTTTTCCTTTGGGACATGAGTGTATACTAGACAACCAAATATTCTGAGATAGCTGACCTCAGGTTTCTTACCAGAAAAGACCTCTTCTGGTGTCTTGTTGTCCAATATCTTGTGGGGTGTTCTGTTCTGCACATATACAACTGTTCTAGCTGCTTCTGCCCATAGATGCATAGGTAGATCCTAATCATGCAGCATTGCCCTTACTGCTTCCATGATTATTCTGTTCTTCCTTTCTGCAACTCCATTCTGTTGAGGATTATAAGGAGCAGTCAACTCCCTCTTAATCCTTGAATCACTGCAAAGCTTCTTGAAGTCACCTAAGGTGAATTCTCCACCATTGTTGGATCTAAATGTTTTGATCTTTTTGTCAGTTTGATTCTCCATCAAGGTTTTGAATTCCTTGAACTTATCAAACACCTCATCTTTTTTTTTCAAGAAGTATACCCAAGTCTTCCTGGAGCAGTCATCAATAAATGAGACATAGTAAACATACCCACTTAGAGTATTGGATGACATAGGACCAGATACATATGAGTGGATGATTTCCAAGATATCTTTTTCCTTGCTTTCACTGCTTGGGAAAGCCTTCTTAATATTCTTACCTTTTGCACATCCTTTGCAAACACCTTCATGTTTGGTCTTGATTTCAGGAAGACCCTCTACAACCTTGCTTGCAATTGGAAGTGCCCTATAGTGCATATGAGCAAGTCTTCTATGCCAAAGTTCACTTGGCTCCATGGATTCATGCACCATGGCATGTTCAGGTTGTCCTTTTAATTTATACAAACCTCCCTCTTGCTCTCCAATCACAACTCCATCATCTATGGTATTTCCCTTTGGCCACATTAGGACATCTATGCAACCCTCATACCTTTTGTATCCAATGCAGAGATGGAGAGTAAGTTCTTCTTGAGCTCAGGTACATAAAGGACTTCTTTCATCTTCAAAGATTTTCCAGAATCTAGGTTGTAGGAGGCTTCACCACTTCCTTTGATGGGATATTGATAATCATCCCCAAGTTTCACTTTATGGGGTGATTCATGTTCAGACAGATTTACAAGGGATTCTTTAAACCCAGTCATGTGTTTGGAAGCCCCACTGTCAATTAACCAATCATTACAACCATGGGAGATAGTACCTGTGAGAGCAGAGATTAGAACATACTCTTCTTCACTTGATGAGTCATCATTACTATCATCACTTTCTGCCCTAGCCTTCTTCTTTGGAGGTTCATCATCTTCGGCAGCATGAGCATGGTACCTTCTTTTGTTACCCTTCTTCTTCTTGCTGGAGTTGTTGTTGTTGTGTTTGTCCCTTTTGTTCTTGGGACATTCTGAAGCAAAGTGACCCTTCTCATTACAAGTGAAACACCTTAGATCTTTCTTGTCTTTGTGAAAATGATGAGAAGATTTCTTCTTGTGATGGGATGGCTCCCTCTTGAACTTGCCCTTCTTAGTGTGAGCTGTGAGAGCTTGATCTTCATTTCCCATCTTCTCTTCTCTTGCCACAAGCCTTGCTTATTCTTGAGAACACTCCTTCCATAATCTGCTAAAGGAGATTAACTTCTTTCTGGCACAGATCCCCTGGATAAAAGAGTCCCATGACCTAGGTAGGCCATTCAAAGTAGTCATAACAATTTCACCATTCTCCACCATTTCATCTACAGCTTCAAGTTGTTCCTTGATTTGAGAGACCTTGGAGAAATAGGATTGAATGGTTTCTCCATTCGACATCTTGACCCCTTTCAATTGATTCCGCAGGGTCATCTTCCGATTTATGTTCTTTCCTTCAAATAGCTTGGTCAAAGAGTCAAACATAGCCTTGGGTGTCTTTAGAGAAGACACATGGGGTATGAGATGGTCTTTGATAGAATCAGCAATGATTATCTTTGCCTTGACCAAGTTCTTCTGATGCAATACCTTAGCCTCTTCATCCTCTGGGATAGGGATGTCTTCTTTTATATATGAGTCCAACTCATTCTCTTCCAGGATTAACCCAATCCTATACTTCCAAGCTCGGAAGTTATCAGCCCCTTTAAGCTTATCGTCAAGCTTGGTGTGGTGAGACATCTTAAAGAGTACTTCAAATGGAAATAGAAAATATTTAGGTCTTACCACTTGAAATGCTGAAAACTGGATCTGGTCCCGGATTAGGGTTTGTTTAAAAAACCCTAAAAATTCAAAATGTGAATTTCAACTTTCTGAAAGAATAGAAAGATGCACCTTGATAAGCTGATCATCCTGGTGTATTCAAAATTTGAGATCAGCAAAGCTTTACCCTTCAGATTTGCCTTTTTGTCCTCTTGGGTTCACTAGGGAGAGCCCTGAATTAGGGTTTGAGTTTCCCGGAGATCTACCCAGCCAAAAATCTCGATCCAAAGCTCTAAACTTCGATTTTTGCAAGGAGCTTCCAGCTATGTCTTCAGATTTTAGAAATTCCTATTTTTGTGGAACCCTAATTTTTAGGGCAAAATCTGAAAATGCTCAAAATTGAATTCTGATTGGACATATAGATTCTCCTTGATGAGTAGAGTCAATATACTATACTGCTTTTCCAAAAACTGTGGAGAGAAACCCAATAAACAAGAAACTCAAGTTTTCGTCACTGCAAAATGTCTTCTTCTCAGGTTAGCTCTGATACCATGTTAAAATTTGAGCATTAATTCACAATACTCTTGGATCTTTGCTGAGAGAATAACATATACAGTATATAAATGTATAACAATCACAATAAGCATCACAAGCATCACAAGAATCAAAAGCATGAGAGACAAGAGACATAGAGTTTCCATGGGGAAAACCCTAAGGTGAAAAACCCCACAACTTCCTCAGAGATAGAAATAGCAATGGCTCAACCAAAGTACAACCAAAATACACTTGAGATAGTCTCCTAGAGCAGATTATCCTCCTCCTCCTCACTAGTGCGCCACTTTCTGAGTGAGAGAAGTGTGTCTTTCCGAATGATCCAAATAGAGATCTCTCGATCTCTATTTATACTTAACATGTTTTCCCAGTGACCTTATGGGGCCGACTTGTCTATCTAGACACATCCATAATATAATATATATTTTAGGGTCGACCCCACACATGGTTGTCTAATAACCCATCGGCAAGTACACACACTTGCGACACTTGTCAATCCACATGACGACACTTCCTTATAGAAGAATAACACATCTCTTATAAGGGTACAATAAATATATATGAAATACATAGATGAAATACATTCCGAAGTTACATATACATCAACAATAAAGAAGTTGGTATCCTTCAGCAGACTGCAGGAAGAATGCTCACAAGAAGAAGCAAGGCTTGTGGCACGAGAAGAAAACATGGGGAATGAAGATCAAGCTCTCACAGCTCACACCAAGGGAAGCAAGTTTAAGAGGGAGAAATCTCATAGCAAGAAACATTCTCATCCTCATCACAGGAAGAAAGATCTATCTCATGTTCGATGTTACGAATGTAATGAAATGGGACACTTTGCTTCAAATTGCCCCAAGAAGAAGATATAAAACAACTTCAACAAGAAGAAGAAGAATAACAAAACAAGATATCATGCTCATGCTGCTGAGGATGATGAACCTCCTAGGAAGAAAGCTAGAGCATAAAGTGATGATGATGACTCATCAAGCGAAGAAGAGTATGTTCTAATATCTACTCTCATAAGTACTATTTCTCATGGCTGTAATGATTGGTTAATTGACAGTGGGGCTTCTAAACACATGACTGGGTTTAAAGAATCTTTTGAATCTGTCTGAACATGAATCACCCCATAAAGTGAAACTTGGGGATGATTATCAATACCCTATCAAAGGAAGTGGAGAAGCCTCCTACAACCTAGAATTTGAAAAATCCTTGAAGATGAAAGATGTGTACTTGGACTCAAGAAGAACTTACTCTCCATCTCTGCATTGGATGCAAAAGGCATGAGGGTTGCATTTGTAGATGGCCAAGTCCTAATGTGGCCAAAGGGTAAAACTATTGATGATGCAATGGTGATTGGAGAGCAAGAGAGAGGATTGTACAAATTGAAGGGATAGCCTGAACATGCCATGGTACATGAATCCATGGAGCCAAATGAACTTTGGCATAGAAGACTTGCACATATGCACTACAGAGCATTACCAATTGCAAGTAAAGCGTTAGAAGGTCTTCCTGAAATCAAGACCAAGCATGAAGGTGTTTGCAAAGGATGTGCAAAAGGAAAGAACATAAAGAAGGCATTTCCAAGCAGTGAAAGCAAGGCAAAAAGTATCTTGGAAACTATCCACTCTGATGTATGTGGTCCGATGTCATCCAGTTCTCTAAGTGGGTATGCTTACTATGTCTCTTTCATTGATGACTTCTCCAGGAAGACTTGGGTTTACTTCTTGAAGAACAAAGATGAAGTGTTTGATAAGTTCAAGGAATTCAAAACCTTGATGGAGAACCAAACTGATAAGAAGATCAAAACATTCAGATCCGACAATGGTGGAGAATTCACTTCAGGTGACTTCAAGAAGTTATGCAGTGATTCAGGGATTAAGAGGGAGTTGACTGCTCCTTACAATCCACAACAGAATGGAGTTGCAGAAAGAAAGAATAGAACAATCATGGAAGCAACAAGGGAAATTCTGCATGACCAGGATCTACCTAGGCATCTATGGGTAGAAGCAGCTAGGACAGCTGTATATGTGCAGAACAAAACACCCCACAAGATATTGGACAACAAGACACCAGAAGAGGTCTTTTCTGGTAAGAAACCCGAAGTCAACCATCTCAGAATATTTGGTTGTCCAGTATACACACATGTCCCAAAGGAAAAGAGGACCAAGCTAGATCCTTCAGGAAAGAAGTGTATCTTTGTGGGTTACAGTGAAAGCTCGAAGGCTTACAGAATATACTTTCCAGTGTTCAAGAAGATTGATGTTAGCAGGGATGTGACATTTGATGAAAACTCAGCATTCATCAAATCAAGGAAGACACCTGTTGAAGATGATGAAGAACCTAAGGAAACTATATTTCAAGACACTACTATGACTGAATCAATTCCAGATGCAGATCGTGAAATTGAAGATCTGCAAGAACCTGTAGATCCACCCCGTAAGAATAACTCTCACAAGAGGAAACCTGCATGGGCTAGAGAGCTCATTCAAGATGCAAAAAGATATGGCATTCTAGAAGAAGAATAGAGAGCAAAGAAGAGAACTAGATCACATACCAGCTATGTTGCTTTACTCTATGATATCATGAACAAAGAACCTTCCAATTATGAAGAAGCAGCGGAAAAGAAAGAATGGAAGGATGCCATGATCGAAGAATACCAATCAATAATGAAGAATGATGTTTGGGATGTTGTCCCAAGACCTGAAGGGAAGTCTGTTGTGACTTCCAAATGGATCTACAAGATCAAGCATGCTGCAGATGGCAGCATAGAGAAATATAAGGCAAGATTCGTAGCTTGTGGCTTCTCTCAAAAAGAGGAGGAAGTGTATGTGGAGCAGCCACTTGGTTTCGAGACACATGACAGGGAGTCATATGTGTGCAGACTGAAGAAAGCCTTGTATGGCTTGAAGCAAGCTCCCAGGACTTGGTATGGTAGGATGGACGGGTTCCTATCCAGTTTGGGCTTTACCAAGAGTAAAGCAGACTCCAACCTTTATTACAAGGTTGAGGAAGGCAATCCAGTGATACTACTTTTGTACGTGGATGATCTGTTTGTAACAGGTAATGATAGTTTGATTGTCGATACCAAGAGGAAGCTTGCAACCGAGTTTGAGATGAAGGACTTGGGGATGATGCACTATTTTCTAGGCATGGAGGTGTGGCAGAGTGCAGATGGTATCTTCCTTGGACAAGGGAAGTATGCAATAGAGATCCTGAAGAGGTTCGGGATGATGGACTGCAAGGCCATGGCCACACCTATGGCATCAAACCTGAAGCTTCTGTGTGATGCTTCATCTGATCCAGTTGATGTCACTATGTATCGTCAGATGATTGGGTCCTTGATGTACATGATGAACACTATACCAAATGTTTTCTTTGCGGTGAACACATTGAGTCAGTTCCTGACAGATCCCGGAGGTGTTTACCTGGTTGCTATAAAGCATATTCTGAGGTACTTGAAGGGTACAGTTGACTGTGGGCTCAAGTATGATGCGAATCAAAAGTTTAACTCGCAGGGTTATGTTGATTCAGATTGGGTAGGCAGTGCTGCAGATAGGAAGAGCACATCTGGGTGCTACTTCAGTATGGGATCAGGTGTGATCTCTTAGTTTAGCAGGAAGCAATCCTGCGTAGCACTGAGTACAGCCGAAGTAGAGTATGTTGTAGCATGTTCAGCTAGTTGTGATGCAGTGTGGCTCCGGAAGCTACTGTATGAGTTATTTGATCTCCTGTTGAAGGCTATTGGTATCTTTTATGATAACCAGAGTTGTGTAAAGCTGTCTGAGAACCCGATGTTCCACGACAGGTCGAAACACATAGAGATCAAATATCACTATATCAGGGATATGGTGCAGAGAGGAGCAGTGAAGCTCCTGTATGTTGCAACAGATGAGTAGATTGCAGATGTGCTGATAAAGCCGCTAGCCAGAGTGAAGTTCGAGTACTTTAGAGAGAGGCTTGGTGTTCTTCAGATTGACGACACTTCAAGGAAGAAGTGATGGACACATCTGCTGGAGCCATTCCAAGCATGGTGAGAGGAGGATCCTTCCCATGGCTATGGATGTAAGCGCTGGATGATGAGCATCAGGACGATGCTCCAGTTACTGCTTTGTATATGCATCATGTTGGATGCTGGATATGATCAGTTGGATCATTTATATGTATATGTATGTATGCATCATGTTGGATGCTAGATATGATCAGTTGGATCATTTATATGTATGTACGCATCATGTTGGATGCTTTGATCAGTGTGATCATGTATTTGTATATGCATCATGTTGGATGCTTGATATAATCAATTGGATCATGGATTTGTATCAGGTGGATACTTGTATGATCAGGTAGATCATGTACTTATGTATGTATCAGGTGGATACTTGTATGATCAGTTAGATCATGTATTTGTGTATGTATCAGGTGGATACTTGTATGATCAGGTAGATCATGTACTTATGTGTGTATCAAGTGGATGCATTATGTATGTATCAGGTGGATGCATTATGTATATCAGGTGGATGCAATATATGATCAGGTAGATCATGTATGATGATATGTATTAGGTAGATACTTTGTATGCATCAGATGGATATATTGTTTGATCACAAATGACGCGCTTCAGGATGTTGCTCCAGATGATATGCATCAGGTTGATGCTATGATGATGATCACAGATGACGAGCTTCAGGATGTTGCTCCAAATGATATGCATCAGGTTGATGCTATGATTATGTACATCAGGATGATGTACGGTGAGTATCGGTTTGATGCTCTGTGGCCGTGGACAGCTGTACAGGTAGCATAGAAAAGATCCTTTAAAAACTGGACAGGTAGAGCGGTGTGCTCGTAACAGCCTGGGTTGCTCTATCGAGATCCGAACAGGTAGAGCGGTCTGCTCGTAACATCCTGGGATGCTCTGAGTAGGTTTTGCTACAGTTTCGCATAGAAAAGATGCTTTAAAATATGGACAGGTAGAGCGGTGTGCTCATAACATCCTGGGATGCTCTGAGTAGGTTTTGCGAAAGTTCACATAGAAAAGATCCTTTAAAATCCGGACAGGTAGAGCGGTGTGCTCGTAACAGCTTAGGATGCTCTATCAAGATCCAGACAGGTAGAGCGGTTTGCTCGTAACATCCTGGGATGCTCTGAGTAGGTTTTGTGAAGGTCAACATGTAAAAGATCATGGGAGATCCGATAGGTTGAGCAGTGTGCTCATAATCAGTCTTGGGATGCTCTTTCAAGGTTTTGTTGAGGCACATAATCAGTCCTGAGTATTCCACAGTATGGCCAGTGATGATGAATACCTACAGGTGGTGGGCCTACATCCAGTATGAAAAAGGACTGGCTCTGTAGAACTTCCTATGACGAGTAGATCAGAGATTGATAGAGATAGCAGGAGCAGTGATGATAGCGATGATTCGAGGACGATGATTCGTTGATGATGATCCAGAGAAGAAGACTTGTGTTAGCAGATCTATGTCAAGAAATACCTTCCTAGTTAAGAGGGAGTGTTGATGTATATGTAACTTCGGAATGTATTTCATCTATGTATTTTATTGTACTCATATAGAGATGTATTATTCCTCTATACGGAAGTTTCGTCATTTGTATTGACTAGTGTCGCAAGTGTCGTAACTTGCCGATGGGTTATTAGACCACCATGTGTGGGGCAGGCCCTGATTAAGTTAACCTGTGGTTATTAGGCTGAGTTAGACAAGTCGGCCCCATAGGTTTATTAGGCTACTCAGAACAAGTATAAATAGAGAGCGAGATCTCTCTATTTGATCACTTCACTTATTCACTTATCCATCACTCGGAAAGTGGCACACATGTGAGGAGGAGGATCAGCTGCTAGGAGGAGTCTATCTCTGTACTTGGATTGTACTTTGGTTGTGCTATTGCTCTATCTATCTTTGAGGAAGTTGTAGGGTTTTTCACCTTAGGGTTTTCCCCACGGAAACTCTGTGTGTCTATTGCCTCTTATGATTTCATCTTGTGATGATTGATATGCTTGCTATGATTGATATGCATTGATATACTGTACATGTTATTCTCTCAGTAAAGTTCCTAAAGTATTGTGAATTAATGCTCGAAAATTAACACAAAGCAACCTGCTCCTCCTGCAAAAAAGACTGCTACTCCTGCAAAACAGATTGTTGCTCCTTCAAAACAGCAGCAAAGGCCATTACAACCTTCTGCCCCTGATCAGATTCAGCTTAAATCTCCAGTACAAGAGGTAAGAACTTCTAACAAATTGTCTTACTCTTTCAATCTTGAATCAAAAATTTAGAAACTGAAATTCCCTTTTCCACTGATTGAGCTTATGAAAAATGATTCCTTCAAGTCATCTATACTGAAATCCCTTCAACCAAAAACACCCATAAATGCTGATTTTGTGAATTTGCAAGATGATAATCCCTCAGTAACCCTAGGTCCTATGGTTGAAGAACTGGATGGGTCTTGTCCACCTTTCTACATATCTCTGAACATCCATGACAAAATTCTTCACAATTGTTTGCTAGACTCAGGAGCATCCCACAATCTTATGCCAAAAGCAGTGATGGATGATCTTGGACTTAGCATCACAAAACCCTACCGTGATCTCTTCTCTTTTGACTCCAGGAAAGTCAAATGCCTAGGCCTCATAAAAGATCTTGTCATAAACCTATCTCAGCTTCCTTCAAAAAGCATGGTAATGGATGTAGTAGTTTCTGATATCCCACCCAAGTTCGGCATTCTCTTGTCCCGTTCATGGAGTAAACGACTAGGGGGTACCTTACAGATGGATCTGACTTATGCTACAATCCCGATGGTCGGAGGTGAAACTAAAAGGCTCTATAGAGAGAACCAGCTTGCCTATATCATCAGTAATGAAAATAATTCTGTAAATCATCTCATTTACGCATTGGATACAGACTTTGGAGCATGTATCCTGCAAATAGATGATGACCAACTAGCGCCTTTGCAACTCACAAAGCCTACTTGTCAGCAATTTGAAGAAGTAACCACTTCTGTTTGGAGCATGTTTTTTGGTGGTGCCAATACTCAAGCTTTAGCAGGTGCAGGTGTAGTTTTGATCTCTCCTTCGAAGGATGTTATGCGTTTGTCTTATAAATTGGATTTCAAAACTACTAACAATATAGCAGAGTATGAGGCTTTGCTGTTGGGAGTTAAGGCTGCCAAAGAAAGGGGAATCATGTGCCTGAAGATATTTGGAGATGCAGAACTCATCATACAATAAGTGAACGACAATTTTCAAGCAAATAATGTCAGGCTAAAAGCATACAGAGATGAGGTATGGAAACTTAGATATTCCTTTATGATTTTTGACATTTCTTATATACCTAGAGCTATGAATCACCTAGCTGATTCCCTTGATGTCTCTGCCAGTATGTTCATTCCTCCTATGCCTACTAAACTGAACTATGAAATCGAAGTCAAGTATAGGCCATCCCTACCTGATAATGTCAAATTTTGGAAAGTCTTTGAGGATGATGATGAACTTAGTAGATTTCTCCAGGTCGTTGATGAATTTTCTGATATGCATATTGACCAAGAGAACCTAAATGTAGAGAAATCCCAGAAGTCTAAGTTGAAAGGGAAAGTGGGTCAACATGATATTGTTCAGTTGCCAAGCAATCATATACCTCGAGGTTTGGTACCTCTTGAAAGGCTTTTTGACCATAATTATGTCCCCTTCAAACCTGTGGGAAAGGTTGTGGGAAAGGAGAACGACCCTGCTATCCATGAGCATAGCATAGGCAGTCAAAATCATCCTAAATTCATAAATTTGTCTACTGAATTGACAACTAATCAGAGGTTGGAATATTGCAGCCTTATAAAAGAATTTGCTGATGTTTTTGCTTGGGAATACAGTGATCTGAAAACCTATGACGAAGATACCATTCAACATAGAATTCCTTTGGAAAAGGACACCATCCCTTTCAAGCAGAAATTAAGGCCTATCAACCCTCTCCTATTACCTATGATTGAGAAAGAATAAAAAAGCTCCTTGATGCTAAAATCATAATCCCACTAAGATATTCTAAATGGATCGCAAATTTAGTAATAGTGAGGAAGAAAATTGGTGAGATCAGGTTATGTGTCGATTTTAGAAACCTAAACAAATGCTCCAAAAAAGACAACTATCCCCTGCCCAAGATGGAGCATTTATTGCAAAGAGTTTCAGGAGCTAGTGTCATGTCATTCCTAGATGGCTTCTCAGGCTACAATCAAATTTCTGTACACCCTGATGATCAGGAGAAGACAGCTTTTACCACTCCCTGTGGTACCTTCATGTACGCCAATATGCCGTTTGGGCTGATGAATGCCGGGGGCCACCTTTCAGAGGGCCATGGACATAGCCTTTGTGGGATTAAAAGATAATTTTGTCCTCATATATCTTGATGATATCACTGTATACTCAAACAGTCACGAAGAACATTTGCAGCACCTAAAAGGGGTTTTTCTGAAATGTAGACAATTTGGAATTTCTCTTAATCCTAAGAAGTCTCAGTTTGCTCTCAAGGAGGGAAAGCTCCTAGGCCACATAGTTTCAGCACAGGGTGTAAAGATTGATCCTATACGGGTTGAAGAAATTCAGAAGGTATCTATACCAAGGTCAAAAAAGGATATTCAATCTTTCCTCGGTAAGATAAATTTTGTCAGGAGATTTATTCCAAAATTTTCCAAGTTAGTGAAACACATAACGTCCATGCTGGAAAAAGGATCCGAAATTAAATGGACAGAAAATGCAAGAAACTCTTTCGAAGCCATCAAGCGGGCTATCATGGAAGCTCCTACTTTGATTAGTCCAGATTACACCAAGGTTTTCTATATTTTCTCTTTTGCTTCCCATGACACAATGGCGGCAGTCTTGTTGCAGAAAGATGATGAAGGCCTTGATCACCCAATTGCCTTCTTCAGCAAAACATTGAGGGATGCTGAACTAAAATACGATCCCATAGAAAAACAAGCTTATGCTCTAATCAAATCATTGAAGGCATTCGGAATTTATATCCTACATACAAAGGTCATAGCCTATGTCCCTTCAGCCTCTGTGAAAGATGTTTTAACTCAACCTGACATTGATGGCAAGAGAGCCAAGTGGATAACTAAGATGATTGAATTTGATATAGAAGTGAATCCCACTAGTCTATTAAAGGGTCAAGGCTTAGCCAAGCTTATGGCTGAAGAAAATTGCGAGCTATTAGACATGAATTTCATCGGAATAAGTTCAGCAAGTTCGCAGACAGAAGTAGCAATAGCAGAGCAACATAATAGTCAGCAGGTGGCTGAGAATTTGTTTTCATGCGAGTGGTATTCAGGTATTATTAATTTTCTGCAAAATTTAGAAGTTCCTCCTGGACTTAGCACAACCCAAGCTCGAGCTCTTAAGCTTCAATCTATTAAATTTTGCATAAGTAACAATCTGTTGTATTGGAAAGATCCTGCTGGTGTTCTGCTAAGGTGTCTAGATCAAGAAGAGTCAGTTCAAGTCATGCATCACTTCCATTCAAGCATATGTGGAGGCCATCATTACTGGAAAACTACAGCTCATGAGATTCTAAGGGTTGGATACTATTGGCCTGTTCTTTTCTCTGACGTGTACACTTTTGTAAAATCTTGTGACCAATGCCAAAGATTCGCAGGAAAACAGTAGCTAAAATCCTTGCCCCTAAAACCTATTGTGGTTAATGGTCCCTTCCAGCAATGGGGCCTTGAGTTTATAGGTGAGATTAACCCTTCATCCAGTGGTCAACATAGATGGATCCTAGTAGCCAATTATTTTACCAAGTGGATAGAGGCAATTCCCACAAGGAAAGCTAATCATTAGGTTATCATGAAATTTCTCTATGAAAACATCCTTATCAAATTTTGTTTCCCAAAAAGGCCGGTAACTGATAATGCACCAGCTTTTAAGGATAAAGCATTAGTTCACATGTGTGATTCAATGGGCATTCAATTGGTACACTCTACTCCCTACAACCCTCAGGGCAATGGCCTCGCTGAGTCATCCAATAAAAAACTAGTCAGAATCATCAGAAAGCTATTGGAAGAAAATCATAAGAGTTGGGATTCCAAACTAAAGTTTTCCCTTTGGGCGGACAGAGTGACAAATAAAAAATCCATAGGGACTTCCCCCTTTAGATTGGTTTATGGTACTGATGCCATTTTCCCAATTCAGCTAATCCTACCAGTAACTAAGTTTTTTCAGGAGGAAGGGGATGAACCAAATGACATGGTGAGAAGAATGCTCGACTTAGTTGAATTGTAGCAGACTAGAGAACAGTTGGTGGAAAAGTCAGAAGCTCATCAGGAGAGGATAAAAAATACTTTTGACAAGAAGGCAAAGGTGAAAAGTTTTCAGGTTGGAGACTGGGTGCTAAAATGGGATGCCCCAAGGCAGGACAAGGGCAAGCATGGAAAATTTGATTCTCTATGGACAGGTCCTTTTGTGATAACTCAAGTACAGCAGAACAACACTTTCAAACTGCAAAGTCTGGAAGGTGAAGAAATGTTTGGTGGCCTAGTCAATGGGCAATTTCTGAAACTCTATTTTATCTAAGGCTTCAAAGCTTGGTCATTGTAAATATCATTTTTGTTTTCAGTTTTTTGCAAAATAACTCCATGCCTAATGGAACACTAGAAGATAGGTTTAGATTTTTGTTTTACAGGAAAGGAATTTGGTCTGTGGTTCTTGGAACCTCACAGGGAGGTTTCCATCCCCGAGTAGGGGCCATATGTTATCTCCTCAAATAAACATAGACTAGTTGTTTGTTTCTAGGTGATAGGAAGTCTTTCAAATTTTCATTTTCATATACATTTGAGGTTCTCTTTCAAGAGTTTGAAGTATGTAATAAAGTTGGAAATAACAGTTGATGTTACTTTTTCTCCAAAAAGAATTTTTGGGTTTTGGTAGCTTAGGCAGACATGGCAATTGTTCATTAGCTACCTGTTGGTTGTGGAGCCAGATCTTCTAGTCTCATAGATGATATTTGTATCAGCCGTGCTTGTACCCCAGTTCTATATGATATGTAGGTGGACTGTACACTCACCCAGCAGGGGGGTGTGGGGGGGCATCGCCCCCCCACGGGGTTCCAAGGGGGCCCATCCCCCCTGGCTGGGGGGTCCGAGGGCCAGCGGTCCCCTGGCGGGGGTTCGGGGGCAACGCCCCCAAAGAAAATTTTTGGGGCTATTTTCGCCAGCTGTTTTGCGAGCCCATGGTTTTGGGTATCCCGTGGTATTTTCCCATTGTATTTCCCTTATAAAAGAAAGAAATTGTAATACGGCTAGGGTTGTTGATGTATTAGGTTTTATGCATTATAAAGATCTTTGAGATCGGGAGAGAGACTGTGAAACAGAGAAGAGGAAGTGCAGCGGTTGTGCTGCAGGTTGTATCCCTTCGACTTGCTGGACGGTAATAATAATAAGGACTGGCAAATTCAGTGTGGACGTAGCCCAAGTTGGGTGAACCACGATATATCTGTGTCTCTCTTGTAATGTGTATGTGTGATTATATTTGCATTTCTGTTTATTGTTATTGCTCTGCGATCCTGTTTTTCTAACACTACCAAAAACCCAGCTTTTGGCAGCTTATAGCGTAAAGGCAAAATTACTCAAATCTACCGAAAGGGAAGGCACGTGTCATGTATTGAGGGACAATTTTCAGTGGCTTAGGCGGATACGACAGTTTTTCATTAGCCACCAGCAAGCAGGTTTCTGGCAGCTTATAGTTCAAAGGAAAAATTGTCCACAGCTATTGAAAGCAGGGGCATTTGTAAACACTTTGCCGGTAGCTTACGTGGTCAACGGTGAAATCATCAGCTACCAAAATTAAGTCGGTTTCAAACGGTGGAGATGTCTAATAAAGGGCTTAGTCATGAATTTTAAAGGGGATCCATCAATCCTTAACTGCCGAAAAGGGTCACTTCCAACAAATACACGATCTCCCCAAGGTAAAGCCTGCTGCAATCATGATCTCACCCTAGCCGCTCGAACCCTATACCTCTCACGTCTACCAAATTCTGAAAGGTTGTACCTCTAGTGTAATCATGTGAAATTGACAAGTCATTAAACCCTCATGATTACCCTTTCACTTCACATCCCTCGAAGTTAGGCTCTGTAAACCATGACATCCTTCCTCCTTCACTCTTACCACGTCATCGAGCTTACCATTTCCCTGATTTCACGTCATTCCCTCAAGCCCGAATTTTAACAGCAGGTGTTTAGAAGCATCTTACAGATGAAGAAAAGTGGAGGAGTGGTCCTCAGCAAAGAATTGGACGACATCTGTTACCTGGAGTCTCGCCCCGAGGTATGTCAACTCTTTAAAGATGCGGGCTGTTATGAGTTCTGTAAAAAAATTCAAGGATCTCATCAGCAAGTAGCCGATACGTTTGCTCTCACATTTGATGGCAGAAGGGAAATAATTGGTAAGGAGGAATTCCAGATGGCTGAAGCCCTCATAGTCGAGGTGACAGAGCTTACAACGACTGGAGAAAATTGCTTCAAGAATACTGTTACAAAGGATTTTGAATTCTGATCCTATATTAAACCTGAGCATAGAAATCTTGTATGGAAGAAGGATATTCCTATGACCTATCTTGAGGAGAAATGGCAGCATCTATTCAAGTCAATTCTTGTTTATATAGCCTGTGAGGGTAGATATAACAGGGTGTTGATTTATCATTTTAAATTAATGAACCATTTCACTGGCAGGAGCCCCTTAAATCTCCCTTTTTATCTCTACAAAAGCCTGACTAAAATGGCTCATCAAGTCAGAGCCAAGCCAACCAAAATCGTAGGTAGTCTATACCACCATGGTTTGATCAAACTCATAGTTTCTGAGCTGCTGTAAAGAAGAAGCATGAACTGGGCGTTCTTCCTTTTCTAGAATGAATTTGAAATAGAGCTACAACCAGAGGAAGAAAAGAAGTCTTCCACTCCTAGAAGTGGAAAAAGGAAGAGGAGAGCCATTTCTCCAATCGCAGTCGATCCCCTTTCCTCAGCTCTCAAAGTTCAGAAGGCTAAAAAGAAATTAGAGTTCAGTAATAAGATAGAGGAAGAAGGAGCTAGTTCAAAATGCAAGAACATCCTCAACCTGCCATACACAGATTTTGAATATGACGAGCAGCAGAAAGCTAAAGTAGTATGCGAAAATTTGCCTTCACCTACACCTGAGGAAGAGCCAAATCAACAAATTGTTGAAGCATCAATCAACCAATCCAAGAATCCCTCAACTCAGAAGAAAAATCAACTTCTAAGACAGGTGTATGAGCTCGAACTACTTCAGAGGGTGATCAAGGAAAAGAATGAAAGATTGACTGAAAGAAATACTGAACTGTATACCTCCTTTCAAGGGTTAACCAAAAAGCATAACAAGCTGAAAGGGAGAAATATAAGACTGATAAGAGACAATATCAAATTGAGCAGGGAGGTTGAGCTTCTGAGAAATAAGGAAATGACTCCAAAACCCCTGCCTAGGGCACACTCAGACCTTGACACCTTAGCAGTAGCAGTCATCAGTTTTGCTGACACTCCCATTTTGGCCCAAGATGAAGAAAAACCCAAACAGCAAGAAGATGAGTAGCAGAGGTCAAAAAACACAATTTTGTCAGAGGTTTTGCAAGCTAGATCAAACACAATTTTTGGGTGGCTTAGGCGAACATGGAAATTGTTCATTAGCTACCAAAAAATCCAGTTTTGGGCAGCCTACAACATAAAGATAGGACTCTGCTAGTTACCGAAAAGAGAGGTAAGTTCCAAATATCTAAAAAGTGTCTCAGTGGCTTAGGTGAACATGCTGAATTGTTCATTAGCCATCCAAAGCAGAGCTTTCGGCAGCTAACAAAATTAAAACCCAGCCTTTCTAGCTACCGAAACTACAGAATAATGCAGGAGGCTGCTTCTTTGCACAAGACCTGACTTTTGCTGATCCAAACGCTTCGAGGACATTTTCTAATGACAGATAAGCGTTTAAAGGCATCATGATCAAAATTCTATTCCAGATTGAAAAGCACCAGCAAGGTAAGAAAGGGAATCTTCTTGTCTATTTTGGGAAAAAGATGGCCCATCAACCCTCCAGGCGCCAGTTTCAACCTCGATCATCAGTCTTCGAAGGCTTGTTACAACTGTCAAAGATAGGAGGACTAGCGAGACGGCGGTTACCCTTCGAATGTAGGACTCTTTCATACTTTTCATAAAGTTGTTTTACTTAGCTATTTTTAGTAGATTCGATCCAGTTTTTCAGGATCTTGAACGTTTTTTGTAAAGGCTATAAATCCTGTGACTTATGTAGGACAATGGTTCGATTTTGGAGACTTTTTCATACATTGTAAACTCAAGCTTCTCATTTTCAGAATAGCAACACAAGCTTCTTTTGCCATTATTTGTCCAGACTTTCATTTTCCTCGTTGTTCTTTACTTGCGCTTGAATATTGAATTCATCTTGGTTCTATTTTTCTGATGATTAATGTCTGTCAACTTGTCAATTCATCCATAAATTGGAATCTGCAAGTATTTTCCTTATTTTATTTGGCCATTCCTATACATGTTATGTATATGTTTCTACTGGTAAAATAAGCATTCTTCATACTTTCATTTATCTATAACTTTCTAAGCAGTGATAGTTTAAAGCCTTGTCGATACTTGTTGTGTTCATGCATGTCTTGAGGGATTGAGGTTTGATTTAAGTCATCTGACTTGATCCATTTTAAGTAAATTATTGAGAATAAGATTAAGTTACCAGGCTCTTTCGACTGCAACCTAGAAAGACTCCTGGAGAGATAACAAATTGGTGCCATTGCCGGGGAGAGGAAGTTGAAACTAGTTTCCCTGGGAGAACGACATAAGATCCAACTTTGATGATAAACAAAGTGTGGACGATATTCTGGTTGTAATCATCTATCTGGCGACTGCATTGGAACGAAATGGCTTCGAAAAGATGAAGTACCAGAGAAAATACTCAAAGGCCACCAATGACACCTGTTTCAAATCCCGAACAAATTATAAGGAGAGGAAGAGCTTCACAAAGACAGATTTCCAGATCTACAAGGGGAACCACATCAGGTACTTCTAGAGGTACTACTTCTGATTTATCAAATGAAACTCCCTTTAAATCTTCGCCTACTGAAGCAGCTAGTTCACAGAAAATTATAAGTAAATCAGAAGATTTGGAAGTTGAAGAATTCTCAACTAGTTCTGCTGTTGAAGATCCTATTTCTGAATCTGTTACCCAAGTTGACTTAGGAAAAGAAACCCTAGAATCCATCAAAGAAGAGGGTTGTTCTTCCTACCTAAATCCCTTATCAACCGAGCCTGAAGAGAACTATCCTTTTGTTCGTACCAATGTACTTTCCATTGAAAACATCTTGCAGGATCTTTTAGATCAGCGCGAAGAAATATTGGCATTGTTACTTGCACAGTCCTATAAGGATTCCTATTATCCCAATCAGCCCACAAATCTTTTCACCTCAACTCTTGGCGACTCCACTGGGTCAAACCCACCACCTCCATCACCACCTATACCTCCTCAGCTATCACACACACCAACGATATCTTATGCTACCCCTTCCATACCCTCATCCACTATGGTTGTCCCTCTGACTAAGATGGAAAAGATCCTCATTGCCAGATATGCCCCTCTAAATTTGCCTAACCCCCTTTCTGCTATGCCTACTGGAGATTACCAAAAATACATGCCTAAGTTTACTAGAGAGGGGGACTTGACAGCTGAAGAACATTTAGAGGCATTCTATAGTTATGCTGAGAACATAAATATCGAGCATGAAGATGTATGGACTAGGGTTTTTGTGCAAATTTTAGATGGTCAGGCTAGGAAATTGTTGAAAGAGTTACCTGCTGGATCAATAGCTGACATCGAAGCCCTAGATGACTTGTTTTTGAAGCATTGGGGAGAAAGAAGAGACCACGTCTATTACCTCACATAATTTGGTAATTTGAAGAGAGAAAATGGCGAGTCTATGTCAACTTTCACAAAGAGATTTAATAAAATGTTTGGCAAGATCCCTGCTCAGATCAAACCTACAGACACTTCAGCCAAAATCAGTTATGCAAATGCTTTTGATCCCAATTTTTGTCTTCATCTCAAAGAAAGAAGATTTGCTTCTTTATCACTCATGCAAGATGTTGCTCTTGAAGTTGATTCTAATATGATTGCATCTTAGATTCTTAAGGGAAAAATGGAAAGAAAGAAGCAAACTCCAGACTCTTCTGCTTCATCAGAAACAAAAATGGAAAAATTGGCTAAGATGTTGGACAGCCTAACCTCTGAAATGTCTAAACTGAAAGTTCAAGGTCAACAACCTGCAAGAGGTAAAGGACCAAATGATTTTGTTCCTAGAAACCCTAATACTTTCCCTTACAGAAGGAACAACCCACAGGCTCAGATCCTCCAAAGAGATAGGAATCCTACTGAAGAACAAAGAATCAGAGCTCCTTTCCAGCACGTTGTATTAGAAGAGGAACAAGAGCTTACTCAGGGAGAAGAAGAAGAAGAAGACAATATCAACTGCATGGAAGATAAAGTTGACTCCTCTTTCCTGACACAATCTGATTATGAGGACGCCCTCATGAATGAACAGATCACTAAAGAATCATTGTATCAGGCAGATGATCAAATAGGTTATAATTTGAGGTCTAGGATTGCTGCTAAAAAACCTGTGACCATTGCTCCCGGAAAGAAGAATCATGTCCTTACAAAGCAGCCTGCTCCTCTTGCAAAAAAGACTGTTGCTCCTGCAAAACATATTGTTGCTCCTTCAAAACAGTAGCAAAGGCCACTACAACCTTCTGCCCCTGATCAGATTCAACTTAAATCTCCAGTACAAGAGGTAAGAACTTCTGACAAATTGTCTTACTCTTTCAATATTGAATCAGAAATTCAGAAACTGAAAATCCCTTTTCCACTGATTGAGCTTATGAAAAGAAATTCCTTCAAGTCATCTATACTGAAATCCCTTCAACCAAAAACACCCGTAGATGCTGATTTTGTGAATTTGCAAGATGATAAGCCCTCAGTAACCCTAGGTCCTATGGTTGAAGAACTGGATGGGTCTTGTCCACCTTTCTACATATCCCTGAACATCAATGACAAAATTCTTCACAATTGTTTGCTAGACTCAGGAGCATCCCACAATCTTATGCCAAAAGCAGTGATGGATGAGCTTGGACTTAGCATCATAAAACCCTACCATGATCTCTTCTCTTTTGACTCCAGGAAAGTCAAATGCCTAGGCCTCATAAAAGATCTTGTCATAAACCTGTCTCAGTTGCCTTCAAAAATCATGGTAATGGATGTAGTAGTTTCTGATATCCCACCCAAGTTCGGCATTCTCTTGTCCCGTTCATGGAGTAAACGACTAGGGGGTACCTTACAAATGGATCTGAGTTATGATACAATCCTGATGTTCGGAGGTGAAACTAAAAGGATCTATAGAGAGAACCAGCTTGCCTATATCATCAGTAATGAAAATAATTCTATAAATCATCCCATTCACGCATTGGATACAGACTTTGGAGCATGTATCCTACAAATAGATGACAACCATCCAGCGCCTTTGCAGCTCACAAATCCTACTTGTCAGCAATATGAAGAAGTAACCACTTATGTTTGGAGCATGTTTTTTGATGGTGCCAGTACTCAAGCTTCAGCAGGTGTAGGTGTAGTTTTGATCTCTCCTTTGAAGGATGTTATGCATTTTTCTTATAAACTGGATTTGAAAACTACTAACAATATAGCAGAGTATGAGGCTTTGTTGTTGGGAGTTAAGGCTGCCGAAGAAAGGGGAATCATGTGCCTAAAGATATTTGGAGATGCAAAACTCATCATACAACAAGTGAACGGCAATTTTCAAGCAAAGAATGTCAGGCTAAAAGCATACAGAGATGAGGTATGGAAACTTAGAGATTCCTTTATGATTTTTGACATTTCTTATATACTTAGAGCTATGAACCACCTAGCTGATTCCCTTGTTGTCTCTGCCAATACGTTCATTCCTCCTATGCCTCCTAAACTGAACTATGAAATCCAAGTCAAGTATAGGCCATCCCTACCTGATAATGTCAAATTATGGAAAGTCTTTGAGGATGATGATGAACTTAGTAGATTTCTCCAGGTCGTTGATGAATTTTCTGATATGCATATTGACCAAGAGAACCTAAATGTAGAGGAATCCCAGAAGTCTAAGTTGAAAGGGAAAGCAGGTCAACATGATTTTTTTCAGTTGCCAAGAAATCATATACCTCGAGGTTTGGTACCTCTTGAAAGGATTTTTGACCATAATGATTTCCCCTTCAAACCTGTGGGAAAGGAGAACGACCCTGCTATCCATGAGCATAACATAGGCAGCCAAAATCATCCTCAATTCATAAATTTGTCTACTGAATTAACAGATAATCAGAGGTCGGAATATTACAGCCTTATAAAAGAATTTGCTCATGTTTTTGCTTGGGAATATAGTGATCTAAAAAAACTATGACGAAGATACCATTCAACATAGAATTCCTCTGGAAAAGGACACCATCCCTTTCAAGCATAAGTTAAGGCCTATCAACCCTCTCCTGTTACCTATGATTGAGAAAGAAATCAAAAAGCTCCTTGATGCTAAAATCATAGTCCCACTAAGATATTCTAAATGGATCGCAAATTTAGTAATAGTGAGGAAGAAAAATGGTGAGATCAGGTTATGTGTCGATTTTAGAAACCTAAACAAATGCTCCAAAAAAGACAACTATCCCCTGCCCAAGATGGAGCATTTACTGCATAGAGTTTCAGGAGGAGTTTGAGTTTAAAACTTTAAGCTTTGAACTCTGGCACACACAGGTCGCAGTTTGCACGTCATTGTTGAAAACATGAAACTTGAACTTAGTCCAAAAATTCAAAACATGATTTCGATTTTCTCTTTGAACTCTCGCAGATGCACGTCACTGTTGAGTGGTTGACCCCAAATTGTTGAGCAACTCATTTGATTTTCTTTGTTGCAAATCAAAATTCAGAAACAAGTTTGAGTTTCTTTGGTTCATGATTATTTTTTGTTGGAGGGATGGTCAATTTATAATAATTTTAAAAAGTTTTTTAAAGTTTTTTGTTAAATAAAATTTTTGATTTGTCGGTCATGCTTTGGATTTTCATTTACTATACCAATACGATTTCAGTTCAATCAAAATTTGGTAAATAAATCGTTGATTGTACCGAACCCATATTATCTCGAATGTTCGTCGTATTTTTTTCCTGGTTCGAATTTTCGTACAGCAACTGCCAATACAGCTGTATTTTGCTACTATGGTATGAATTACATTGAACATAGACCTGATATTTATATTCACTAGTGGTGAAAGAACGTAGTTCTTCACCAGCCTGCATGACCTAATACAATTAATGACACTTATTACTCATTAAATATTTAATATGTTACATCAATGGTGTGCTCTTGTACACTCTGTCTTTTCTTTTATTGGAAGTGTTTCCAATGATCCATTAGTCGTATCCATACCAAATAGCACAAAACTAAGCTTTAATGAGGGTTTTAAACACTTACTACTTAGTTATTTGGGAATCACCTTTTAGCCCAAGCATCTTTATCTGACTTTCTCACCAAGTTTGGGCATGGCCTTCTAACTTCCTTTACGAAAATGGCATATTTTTCTCTTCTCCTATATTATGAACATTGAAATGGACTTCTATTTGTCGCAACCATTGATTCAACTTGACAACATTAATCCCACCTTGGTTGGTTTTAAGGTCCACTTTCGCTTCTACCTTACATAGAGATTGGGAAGAAGTTAATTTGGAACTTGGTCTCTCTTTCTCTACCTATTTATTCATGTAATTTTATGGATCTTAGCTTAATCTCCATATTTCTTGTTCAGATCGACTTATGAGTTAGAGCTACCAAACTACCCAAAAGGTCCAAATTGTCTCTTGAGAGGCACAATGGGGATCATCATGTAGTGAGAGATGTCAATGGCTTGTGCTTCTGGATTTGAGAATATATCCTCTTAATCATATTTTGGATTGTGGCTATACTCATATTTCATGGATATGGTTTTGAGACTTATTTCTTACATTGATTTTTGGATCCTACAATCTACCATAAAAAATTCAAAGAAAGTTTCTCTAGTTTATCATAATAGATCTTTCAAGTTTCTACAAGCTCTTTTAGTATTTAAACTTTTAATTAATATTAAGATTAAATATTAATAGCTTAATATTCAAATTAAATATTACTAGCTTAGCACATGAAACGCCAATATAAACAAAGAGTGAAATAAAAGAAGATAAAGCAAATAATACACTATCTACACAATGAACACAAAATGTAGCTTAGGAAAACTCAACTAGAGGACTATGCCTTACTCTTTTCTTCTTAGTTATGAAATGAAAATACACTAAGAAAGTGAATTCACCATGGATTTATTATGGACATTGTGGCCTGTATGGACACTACATGATATTCTACTTCCTTTATTCCATTCAAATATCCCACTCCCTTTCTCTGCTCAACTATGGAACACTAATCAATATGGCAATAATGGAATCCCTTCATATCCTAGCATCGCAATATTTAACAATGTCCTAGCAGCTATTTAGGGAAAGGGTTGGCATTTTTGTAAGACTTAACTCCTTATTAGGGTTAGGATTTTAGACCCTCTAGAATCATCTTGAAATTCCACATATGACTAGCTCCACATGTGTGAGTAATGGAAGTTGACATGGCATGCACTTAGTACCATAGCGGTCAACATGATTGGTCAACTTGCAGGAGGCTCGTAACTTCCTCATTTGAATTGAGATTGAGGTGATCTTTGCACCATTATAAATTTCTAGATGTGTAGAACAATGTAGAGAGGTTGCACAAATTTTTTACCCCCAAAAATATCAATTGATACTTAAACTGTCTTCGAAATTTTCTAGACCCCAAATCACCAAACTAGGACCTACCCCTAAAATGGGACCTACAAACCAATATCTCCAACTTTTCCACCAAAAAGTACCAAAATATATGAGAAATTATATAGTAATTCATTTTGGATTAGTTCCTCATTTCCCATATTCTTTTGCAACCTCCTCTACAATATTGATGTGAATACTTGAATACTTGAAGTCGACAACCCACTTTATATGCTCCACAATTTTATTCTTTTATGACAAACCAACAAGCTAGTTTATGCTTGAGCACTTTCCCCGCTAAAATTTCCCTCCATTTCCTATAAAAGAATTGTATGGTTGCAGGTGACATAAGCTTAAAGAAAATGAATGTAGCATCAATAACATTTTTCATGAGGAGATGAGGGTTTAATTCTCCCTTATTACTAATTTGCATAACTAACAAACATGTTCAAATTATTTTGTTGTTGACATCTAATAGATTGTCAAATATAATGATTTGTCTTACATGTTAAAGGTTCCAATGATTGGTAGTCTTGTTTGGTTTGGAAACAGTTTTGAGGATATTTGGAGGAAAATATTTTTTTTTTGCAATTTAATTGCATTTTGAAAGGTTTGTTAAGTAGTTTGGCCATATATTTAGCATTAGTGTTCATTTGAATCTATTATTTTTTTTAGCAAAGCTAGTTTAAGGAGCTTTTCAGCCACTAGTTAGACACTTTATATATTTTCGTCATGGGTTTTATTTATGAAGAAGTTGTATCCTTACATAATACTCAAATCAATATATAGGACTTTATTAATTTAATTTCAAGGTGCTTATTTGGTCTTATCAAATAGAATATTTCATTATAGGAGAATACTCTTCAATTTCATGTTACCAACAAGCCTTCTAGAGACATGGTTTCTAAGCTTCATGAAAATTTTGAAGGGAAAAGTGTATTCAATACTTGTGAAAACCTCAATCAACACCTTGTATGACAAGTAAGTGAATTGAGCAGTGCTAAATGTATGTCTTAGGATTGCGTTAGTTCACTACAAATTTATGCTCATGCTTTTAGTTGTGCATCTACCCTTCCTCTAGTAGGTAGATGCAAGATTTCCTCTCTTGACATTAGTGAACAATGGGAGAGAGGATATATGTTTTTTTTTTACAACAATGGGTAACGAGCTTTTATGATAAAAAAGAGGCGGTATTACAAAAAGAGTTGGGAAGACTGGTCCCAAAATTGGAGAGCTGCCATGGCAAGCTCATCACATTCCAGTCTTTGCAAGTCATACAAATACCCAATTCTTTGACAACTGAAGGTCCTTACAAACTTTCCTAAAAGAAAACTATAGAAGAAATACATATCATGAAGAGAAACAGTAGACTAGCTTCGACAGGCCTTTGCAAAAAAGGACATAACATAAAAGTTTTGTAATACATGGACTAGCAAATAGAAAAATCAACAATTGACATGATGTTGGTGGACGTTCTTCTCCTTGCTCCCAGCCACAGCTCCGGCATTATCATTAGCGATGCCATGGAAGACATTGGAGTTGTTCCGAATATCAGACCTCATGTCGTCGATCTTGGCTTCAACCATTATGAGACTGTTGTGCAGGGATTTAATTTGGGTGCTTATATCTACCGAACAGGGGCAACCGTTTTCAAATTTTCCAGCCAGCATTTCAAAATACTCTTTCAACTTACTGCTATCACTGCGAACTTCAGAATTTGTGATCTGAACAATAGTGAAGAGGTGAGAGATGGATTTTTTGAGGTCCGAGTTCTCACCTCTGAGACAACAAACTTGAGTTTCCAACTCTTGCAAGTGAGAATGGACCTCAGAGGATGGACTGCCCAGTCCTTGCGGAGACTCCAAATTGATGAACCCACTGTTGTCATGATCCGGATTTATGCAGGAACGAAATAAGATAGCATATACATAATCATATACAGAGATATATTGCAAAGAACACAGTGATACAGTAAACACATATTCTATTAAATAGCGGAAATAGAACAGACTGTAAAATACAATAGCTAGAATGGTGGTAGCTATCTCTGAGAAGAGATGTGGCCGCTATGCTCATTCATGCCAAGATGAATACAAAGAGAGGCCGAAAGGGCCTATTTATCATAAGCATGAGGGAAAGAATCCTAAACATCCAAAAACCTAACCCTAGAAGATGAACCGTCATAAAGTTTGCGGCCCCAAGGTGGTTAGTTGAACAGTCAACTTCCCGGGGTCATAACTTTTGCATACGATCTTCGTTTGGGGCGCTCGGTAGCCCGTTGGAAAGGGCTATCCGATATTTACAACTTTTGATTAGATTCAAATGCATGACAAGGGAAACCATTTGCCCCCCAAATCGCCAAAAAACATCGTTTAGGGCCTCAAAACGGCTCCGGAAGTTCAGGACCCGAAAAACTGCTAAAAATGGTAATTTACCAAAATTGCCAGAAGACTGCTTTGAGCCAATTAGAAGAGGTGGACTACCACCGATATCCACCTGGATCAATCCTCCATCCTTAGGAAGCAATGGTCTCCATTGTGTCAAATCCCGTATCATATGTTGAACTGTGTATTGAGTTGAGCTCCTAGTGCAGCATTTGCTGAAGCGAAAAGGTTGTCTTTCTTTGAAATCTTCAGAGGGTTGTAATTGTTGTTGTTGGCTGCGCTGGAGCTGTTCAATAGTTTTGGTTGTTGTGGTATCCTTGGTATGCACTGGTGTGGATGGTTTCTTTTTGAGGAAGCACCTTGAATGCATGGCCTTGCACTACAAAGGTACTCGAATAGGCGATGCTGCACTGAACTTCTATTTTTCTTGTTTCTGCTGAGTAGAGGGATAATGGGAAGAGGTTGTGGATGTCTCTACGATCTGATGTTCTCCTTCAGTGGCAATTGCGTATAGGTAAAATTTCCCAGTGTGGGAGATTATCTTCCTTCCCTGCTTGGTTGGGGTAGGTGCAACTATCTCTGGTATCCAATAGAGTTGTCCTCCCAAAGTGACAATGACACTACGAGGTCGTGATTCATATACAGCATGATGCTTCCACATATATGGTTGTCCTAAAAGAACATCACATACTTCAAGTGGGGCCACATCACACAATACCCCATCTTTGAAGGGCTTGATGTCGTATGGTAGGTGACATTGGTGACTGACGCGGATCCCTCGTCCTTGGCTTAGCCATCCAATGGTGTATGGTTGTGGGTGTGGTGTTATTGGTAGCTCTAGTCTCTTGATAACTTCTGTTGAGATCAGGTTCTTCTGGTTGCCGCTGTCCACAACAAAGTGTAGGGGAATTCCCTTCACCCACATCTGTGAGTGGAAAAGGCGCTCCTCTGCCTCCGAATCTTCAGGTTCCTCTAGTTGAATCTGTGTGGTGGAAACAACGGCACTAGGTTCTACATCAATGATCTGCTTCCCTTTCCGTGCGGCTGTGAAATCAGGTTCTGAGTCAGAATCGGAACTGGGATCTAATTCTGAAGCTATGATCTTAGCCACCAATGACTATTTTGAGTGACATTCATCAGTGTTGTGCCAGGGGCTTTTGTGGAACTCGCACCACTTCCCGGTGTCCTTCTTTGTCTTTTCATTACCCTTCTTCGCCTATGGTTGGGACTAGTTTTCCTTTCCCTTCCCCGTGTTCTGCGAGCCAGAGTTTCCCTTGCCTTGCTTCTACGTAGTTCCAAAGTCACGCTTGTTCTTTTGCTGAAATTTCTGCTCAATTTTGACAGCATATCGATAAGCAGATCCGAGTGAAGAGATTTCCAGGAAATCCAACTCTGTTCGTATGTACCGGTGTAGGCCACTGCGATATTTCAGTACTAGGTGTCGCTCGGAGTCCTTGATACCTAGCTTTGTGCGCAAGGTATGCAATTTGTTGGTGTACTCCGACACCGTTTTGTCCCTCTCTTGGTGCAGAATGGTCTATTTTGTGTACTGGTCATCATAGTTTCCAACAGGGTAATATTGTTCCTTGACGGCATCTATAAAAGAGGCCCAAGTGGGATTGGAATATTCAAACAATCCAAACTCGTCTGATGAGTTTTGCCTACAATAAGTTTCCCACCAATTTTTGACATGGGGGACGGCCTTGAGGAGAGCAAAGACGATCTTTTCCTTGTCGAAAAAATTGTGGACAGATAAATCCCCTTCTAGTAGATTCAACCATTTATCTATGGCATCGGCATCGATCTGGACTTCAAATAAATGGATATCAAAGTTAACTTATACCTTGAAGGGAGTCACTTCTCCGAAATGGCTGCTTGCCGAAGGCGTATCTGTTGCCATCGGCATGCGTCGAAGGATCTGGGCGAAATTATCCATCATCTCGTTCCTCTGTCGCACGAGGGCTTCCTCGAGCAACGACTTGATAGGATCTATTGCTCCGTCATCTCTCTTTTCTTCCGCCATGGGAGGCCGTTTGGGGTGGCGAGAGTGGTCTTCCCCAAGTGAAACTAGTTCGAGACCCAACTCTCTGTATCCTAAGCTCGTCAGGGACACGCACCGAGAAACAATAAAAGAGAAAACCGCTCTGATACCACTGATCTGGATTTATGCAGGAACGAAATAATATAGCATATACAGAATCATATACAGAGATATATTGCAAAGAACACAGTGATACAGTAAACACATATTCTATTAAATAGTGGAAATAGAACAGACTGTAAAATACAATAGCTGGAATGGTGGTAGCTATCTCTGAGAAGAGATGTGGCCGCTATGCTCATTCATGGCAAGATGAATACAAAGAGAGGCCGAAAGGGCCTATTTATCATAAGCATGAGGGAAAGAATCCCAAACATCCAAAAACCTAACCCTAGAAGATGAACCGTCATAAAGTTTGTGGCCCTTTAGGTGGTTAGTTGAACAGTCAACTTCTTGTGGTCATAACTTTTGCATACGATCTCCGTTTGGGGCGCTTGGTAGCCCATTGGAAAGGGCTATCTGAGATTTACAACTTTCGACTCCCCCAAATCGCCAAAAAATGTTGTTTAGGGCCTCAAAACAGCTTCGGAATTTCAAGACCTAAAAAACTGCTAAAAATAGTAATTTACCAAAATTGCCAGAAGACTGTTTTGAGCCAGTTGGAAGAGGTGGGCCGCCACCGATATCCACCTGGATCATGTCACCCACTGGAAGCGTCCAATTCCTACCACTACTTGGCTCGCTGGAGTGACCACGAACTGTATGCTACGTAGAGACACCATTGCTCTGACCCTGTACCACATCAAGAAGATCCCAATTCTTGCCACTGCCTGGCTCATCAATTTTGGAGTGACCCCAAAAGGCTTGCTGCGCAAAACCACCACAAGAAGCTTGCTGCACAGAACCACCATTTCCCTGCCCCTACACCACGGCGAGAGCTAAGAGGTATATTTTCATTCCAATCCCCCCCCCCCCCCATATGGACCTGGAGGTGTTTCCTGCATCGACGACACTGCAGCACAGGGAGGTTCAAGCCAGCGTTATTGTTATCCTCCATGTTCATCCAGAGAATACAAACCCAATTCACAACGAAGAAGTCCTGCAGAATGCCGATATTGTCACCCTTGAGCGTGTTATAAGCCAAGGGTTCCTTGAAGCCTCGTCTCATTGAATTCACACATGCAAGACAGGTGGAGTCTGGTGGAGGAGGGCACCAAGTGTGTTGGGAGGACACAGGCATGGATCGAGGAGGATAGGGGAATCCGAAGAAGATCTCGTCATTACTCAAATTCAAATTTTGGATGAGACTATAGTTTGTAGGGTGGAAAAAGAAATCCCAAACCGTGAGAGAGGGCTTAAATAGTGCAATCAAGGGTATCATTAGCAAACCTAGTAGGGGGTTTAAGGGACCCAATTGAGGTCAAGGTTATGGACCATTAATGGTCGACAATCCACAATCCAAACCAGCACCAATATTGGCGATGATGTCTACTTTCTGTTTGTTGCTTCTCAAGATGTGAAGAAAGGAGATAGAGTTAAAATCCTTAGCCACGTAGATGAAGAGATGCTAGAGCTTGGAGACTGGTTTTCTACGATTTTTGGCCAAATATATGGCTTCCCTGATTACCAGCATTGATTCTCCAAAGGCCACGAGATCCTTGACATATTCGTTCCTTGCGATTTCCATTCATTTGATCAGAGCGAGCCACTCCGCATCATTATTAGTCCTCCTACCAATTCCCTAGGCATAGTCTTTCTTTTTGTTTCCGAGAGAGGATATATGTTACAAGATGATACTCAACCTATATGACATGACCCTCCTTCCTCTTCCTTGGATTCTTTAATGGCTACACATGGACCATCGCCTCCTCATTTTAACCAATATAATCAAGGAATTGGATCGAAATTGCGTCAGTGGATGGGATATATTAGTTTTGGTATTGGTATCTATGGACATGGTATTGTTAGTCATATGGAGCATATGATGAAACCGATGAGGGTAGACCTTGGTTATGAGACTTTGTTGTTATATGTAATTTAGTTTGATCCTTCATCCAATATTTTTTACAAGTCTTGGGTATCTGAACAATCCATTGATAATACACCAATGCTTGAGTCAGACTCCTCTAATGTTTCTACTATAGTTTAGCAAGAGCCACATCACATGCTTTATGTTCAATGAGAACAAAATCATTTTCCATCAATACATTGACAATGCTAACACCCTAATCATATTGATTAGAGGAATCATGTTGTGTATCAAAATTCATCTTGTCATGTTGGCAACTCTTCTTTTAGATTAGTACAAAATAGGCATAGAAACGAAAATCTTGCACCAAGATCAACCATGAAGGTATTTTGTGATTCAAATGATAATTGGACATGGTGACATTCGAGTAGTTGTTTGAGGACATCATATCAATGTATTTTTTTTATTATGCAATCATGTAGTCCTCATAGATCTTCTTGACTGATTGATTGATTGTAATAACGTACTTTGGCTCCTATTCAACTTTCAAAAGGGATGTATCGTGTGATATATGCATTCTCTACAAAGCTTCCTATTCATATTAATAGGGGGTATTGAACATGAGTATAATCTTCACATTCAACTACAATTATGTTTATATTAAGTTAGGTATCCATAAACCCACTCACTTTTGTGTCTTGGTAAAGACCAACCTAAATTCAAGTTAGGTATCTATAAACTCACTCTTAGATGTATTTGAGATAGGTATCAATAAATCCACCATGATATTTACTTGAGTTGGGTATGTATAAACTCTCTCTTATCATTTGAGCTCTCTTAGTTGTCTCTAAGTTGGGAATCTATAAACCCATTGTTTTACATATGTTGGTTATGACCAATTTCTTATTTTGAATTGGGTATCCATAAACCCACTTTGTATTCGATCTCTCTTATTTGTATTCAAGCTCTCTCAAGTGTGCTTGAGTTATATATTCATAAACCCACTCTCAGCGTGTACTCAAGCTTCCTTAGTTGTATTTAGGGTTAGTTACAGTTGAGTTAGGTATTCTAGATTAGCTCTTCTTCATATTTTTTGGCATGGCCAATCTTATTCTAAGATAGGTATCTAGAAACCCATTCTTTAGTGTATTCAATTTATCTATCCATAAACCCACTCTCAATCTGCTATGATTGACCCTATATTGAGTTAGAGTATCTATATACCTACTCACATGTGTAATCGTTATTCTTCTTTATGACCTCTTGTTCAAATTAAGGGACAAAGTTGAGAATAGTGTACTATTTACATTCAACCATAATTGAAAATAATTTGTGTGTTGTATTTTAATTCTAGACTATGGTTAACACTAACCTAAAAAGTTTTATGTGGGAACATAACCCCTCTTAAGGAGGGCACCCTACTTCTTAAGTGTGTATAAATACACACTCGGGTATCATTTTGTAATTGTCTTCTAATGAGTTATTTCTCTAATACAAGTGTTAATCTTTCAACCGGGAGAAATGTTTGTTAGAGGGCTAGTCCACCAGGAGAAATGCCAACACCTGCTATTCCAAGTAGAGAATCAAGGTGTGGCCAGAAATACAATCATTACAATAGGGGATAAAAAAGAGCATCATGTCACTTACAAGAATTGAACCTGGGTGGGAAGGGAAACAATCATTCCTCCAAACAACCCAAGCTACAACCAATTGACTAATAAAATTGCATATTCATACTTTTGCATACAAACAAATTATTAATAAAATTGCATATTCCTACCTTTGCATATAATTTAATCTTTCATTTTTGTGTAAATACATATAAAGCATTTTGAATATATATATGTGTGTGTGTTTTGACAATTTAGTTACAGACTTATTTATGATCAAAGATAAAGTATCAATGTAGTTTTGGTATAAAATATTTGGTTGAAAGTAATACAAAAATAAGAAAAGAAAAACTTAAAGATTATATATTTTGTGTTATAATATTTTATATTTTAAAAATATATAATAATATTAATTAGATTTATAATATTTATATTTTAAAAATACATAATAATATTAATTAGATAATTGTTTATATTAACATGAAATGAGTAATTTAATAATTATTTCAAATTATAAAGTTATTTAAATTAAGATTAGAAATTTTATGTATAATTATTTTTTAAAAAGTTTAAAATATGTAATATATATATAACCAACTACTCCTCTTAAAAAAACGATAATGCTAAATGTGAAATGGATATAAGCTATATTATATTTAGTCTAAATATAATGAATAATTAAATTCAGCTTACATGTTTTTCAAAAGTCTTAACAAAACTTTTGACATTTTAGTTTGTGCTTTCCACTTTAAAATAAAAATAATAACAAAGCATCGTCACTCTCAAAACCAACGAACTTAAGCCTTAGATGACCTTCACGAGCAAATTAATCAATTGAATTTCTTCCATACCATTGATTTTTGTACACATGATTAATGAGATTTTTTAAAACATATTTTGATCTCTACAATATCAAAAAGCATATATCATATTTTGATGTCTACAGTTATATTTTTGAAAACATAACTTTATGCATATAATATTAAGGATAGTGTTGAAATCCTAATTATTATTTCACTAGTTCCAAATTAATAAATAAATGATATTTTAACAAATACATTTTGTAACATTATTTTATAATTAAACTTATTCAATACATTGAATAAATTTAATAAAGTACTTGTCAACAAATAAATTGAATAAGTTTGATCTTTTAACAAATACATTTTGTAACATTATTTTATAATTAAACTTATTCAATACATTGAATAAATTTAATAAAAGACTTGTCAACCAATAAATTGAAAAAGTTTGCAAGTATTTATTTTGTAACATGTGATTATATGATTGAACTTATTCAATAAATTTAATAAAGTACTTGTCAACCAATAAATTTACTAAGTTTGCAAGTATTTCTTTTGGAACATGTGATTATATGATTGCATGTGTGACTTTTTAAGGATTTAAAATATATGTTTTTAATTAAAATCTATAAAGTTGAAAAATATATATGTATTAATATTTTTTATATAGGAAAAAAATTATATTTAATATTTTAATAGAATTCCCCCACAGTGGGTGCCTACGGAATTGATTGGCCCCAGGCCAAGCCATGTGCCCACCAGCAGCAGCACTCAGTCGCCAGCCTGCTAGCTCTGCCATCCACCTACCATCAAGGCCGACTTGCCCGCCTGCATGAACTGCCATGAATCCTTCAACGGTGCAGGCCACACGCCTGCCCACCGGCCTGCCCACCTGCCCGCCTGCTCCACTTCTGAGGTCGAACATGTGCTGACCACCTCCTGCCACGTACCCCATGCATTTCCATAACTCCCCCTGTTGGCTCTTAGTTCGGAGCTTATTCTCCCGGCTATTGCTTGATCACTCCAGCGTGCGCGAAGTCCTTTCAACCGCTCTCACCCTGCTATGTGCTCTGGCCATTATTGCTCCCACGCATTTTTGTGATAGGGACTGTCATATCACCTTCATGACAATAACATGCAACTTAAGTGACGATCTCTCGATTCATCTACACTTCATTTAGAATTCCATCAACAATGATGATGCCCGGCAGCGAGCTTTAAAGCGCAAAGGCTCCACTTGGCTCCTGCATTCTCAGCTCGATATTCTTTGGGATCTCGCTGCCCTAGCTGAAAATCTGCTCTTAGCTTTCGCAGGCTCACTGGTTCTTGGGATCTCTTGGCCATCACCGTTTCGAGTCCTCAAACCTCTGTTTGGCAGCACCGGCCCCACTCCGGTCCTTTGCACCCCCACCCTGCAAACACTCGTCGCTCTCTGCTTCCCAATTTCCCTCCCGCCGAGAACGTAGTCATGCCTCCCCGCACTCGTAGCAAGGCAGTTCTTCCTCCACTCCATTGATGCGCCTCATGCGTGGTGTGGTTGAAAAAGATCGAAGGTTCCAGAAAGACATTTTGATGGGAGCTCAAGTTGAAATCCTTGATGCAGAGGAAGATGCTTGGGTTTCTCGCAGGTGCACCACCGATGAAGGCATCCGTAGCAAGTTCGAGGCCCTGGTTCCCAATCCAAGGAACACCAGGGTTCGAACCACATTGTAGCAGAAGACGCTGGAATTTCTTTGGATGCAAAAGCTGGTGCTTGTTAAGGCCCTCATGGACAAGAATGAGGCTCAGGCAGAAATTCTCATGCAGTTGGACGAGATGCTTGACTACATGAAGCAGATTCTATTTAATCAGCAACAATTCGCTTGTCTATTTGGAATCACCCTGGCCAAGGATCCGACCACCCATCCCACTCAGGTTGGGCAGCATGATCACACCAGTAATTAGATCGTATTTAGCTTTGTTTAGTCTTTTTGTTATGGCTTATGAGCCCTATTTCATGACAGTGGCTCTGTTACTCTCTTTTATGTAAAACTCTGGTTTCCTCAGTAGGATGACAACTTTGGTTTCAAACTGTATTTTGGGGTCTGTTTTCTTGACTACAAGAGGGCCCGGTTTCACTCTGTACATTTTGATGAAGGCAATTTAATGTTCTATCTCTAGCTTACAAAAAACAAAATATTTCAATAGAATCAAAGTATATAAAAATAACTTCCTAAAAGTAAGTAAATCAATGTTAATAGGTAGCCATGTATAAAAATTGTCATAATTTTTTTTGACAAAACTGGAGTAACATAAAAACATCAGATAACTATACATAAATATCAGTACAGATCTATCTTAAATTTGGATCTATTAAGCATCGGGAGGGATCCAATTTTTTTAGGAGTAAATGTTTTATCTTAAAATCTTTATTACATATCAAGAAAATGGATCCTCTCAGTGCTTAATAGATCCAAGTTTAAGATGAATCTATGTTGGTTTTAATTATTTTATTTTATGAGATGGCCTGACTTTTTTAATTACTTTTTATTTTTTATTAAGTTATGATCCAACATGGGAATATTATGTTACGTAATGTGACAAATATGACAAACGTGACAACATCTCCCCTATATTGGGTTGTAAGCACCTCACTACTCTCAGTGCAACAAAAGTAGCATCACCACAGTATCATATCAAAAGAAAAAAAGTCCCAGATCGAGATATACAACAAAAAAATCTCAAAATAGCTAATAGGATGAGACATCTACCACAGAACCATGCATAGATTCTTCAATGAAGATAGTGCCCTCTATGTTAAGCAACAAACTTCCAGAAAGAGCATGAAAAGAGCAGAAATAGACCAAAAAGAGTACTTCATGCCTTTAATGAAGAAAATAGATGAATAGAAAGCATATTCGAGGGGGAAACCTCCTTATACAATGTACTAAGTACAAAAGACAAGACAAGACAATATGCTCAAATGAAAATATCTCCTTCATATATATAGAAGATTAAGAGGTACAATCACAACTCACTGTCCCAAGCCAACATAACTAATATAACCATACAAATGTCAATTACAATTAATGTACCAAAGCCAACATCAAATCTAATGTAATGCACCAAAATATAGGGGGGAATGTGCCCACATCTAGGGCTTAACACTCTGGATATGACAGTGCCTTCTTTGACAAAAAATATGCCTCCCTATTGAATTCTCTGAAGATGTGAACATAAGATATCTCTACAAAAGACTCCTGCAAATCCCTGATCTTGAGCATCCACCAATCCAAAAGGGAAACCTGGAGGTTTCCTTGTTTCTTTCCCAATCAATAATGACCTTGGAATCACCTACTACATGAAATGAATCAATATGCTTGTCACGAGCAACACATAGAAGTGCCCACAGAGCTAATAGTTCTACCCTTTTATTTGAACTATGGCCACAACCCATCCAGAATCTGAAGAAATATCCCTCTTCTAAAACCAATAGACCACCAACCCCTCTTCTCTCTTTATTTTCTTGAGAGGCTTCATAAAAAAAACCTACAAGAACAGCTTTTGAAAAGACAGGGGGGGGAATAAGTCTAGTCTTATGAAGTCTAGGAATCCCAATCCATTCTTTATAAGAGCCAATAATAGAAAAAACCACCTTTTTAACATTCGGATGAATATTTTCAAAGAGGAACTTATTTATGTGTATATCCAAATGTTCCACATAAAAAAACCAGGTAGAGACTTGTGGAAAGGAACAACAACTCTCCAAGAGTTAAAGTTGGATATTAAATATCCCGAGTACCAATTGTCGATAATTCTCAATGTATTCCTTACCTTAGCCCACACAGACCTGGAAAATTCATACTGTACAAAGAGGTGATATGTGGTCTCAGTAGACTTTAAACATAGGGAGCACATACTAGGACCAGTTCCCCCTCTTTTCAAAATATTTTCCCAAGTGAGAATTTTATTTTCCAGAGCAATCCATACAAACAACTTTATCTTCAATGGACAATTCCATTTCCACAATCTTTGATGCCACCAAATGCCACTAACCAAAGACTGAAAAAAGAGTGCCTCATATGCCAATTTTGCAGAGACAATGTACCTTCAGGAGGGTCTCATGACCAAACTAGAGTATCCTCCATATCCCCTAAAAAGATCCCACAACTAAGTAATACTTTAATAAAACGAGACCTTTCAATACATAAGTATCCTTGAAAACTCAAATCAGATCGTTGAAACCATCTTTGAAAGGAGTGGGCATCACCAACATTCCTACAGGTTTGACTCAGAAAATGAATATCAACTTGTTTTAAAACATTCACAAGAGGGGTAGAGATTTTACAGAATTCAACTCCACCAATGAATGGGGCAAGACCACGTAACACTTTGTTCCCATTGCCAATACGCCAAGCCAGACACTCCCCTATAACAAGGAAGGAATTTGGCAAGCTCTTCCATACATTAGAAGCATATCTTCCTGAGAGACCTCCAACTCTACACCATGCCTCCACTGACAATTTTTTTAAATATTTGTCCCTTATCACTTCCCCCCACAGGCCACCTGAGAAGAGGCACCTCCACATACTTTTTGTAGCAACAGCCTTGTTAAACTTGAAAATATTCTTCATCCCGCACCCTCCCACTAGATTTGGAGAGGCAAGCATGTCCCAACTAACCAGATGAAAAGACTACCTCTTCTTGTTTCTAGACCAATTAAAGGAGAGACATTTTTTCCTAACCTTATCCATAATTGATTTATGGATCTTAGCTAGGGATAACCAATATACATGGATATTTTCCAAAACTGATTTTGTAAGGATGAGTCTCCCACCAAGTGACAGCCACCTGAAAGACCAGTTTTCCAACTTTTTGTCCACCTTTTTCAACATCCAGCCTAGTCCTCTTTTCTGTAATGGTTGGGATTCAAAAAATATCCCAAATTCCTGCACCCTTCATCCAAGAGTTGCATTTTGTAAGGGAGGATACCCTAAATCTGAGCTTTGGAGTCATCATCCATGTTGTTCTCCAAAAAAGTAGACTTAGAAACACTGATTTTCATCCCTGAAGCCTCAAAAAATAGGGAAAAAATCTCCTTAAAGTCCCATTTCCAAACAAAAGGACACCATCTACAAAAATAAGATGAGTGATTATTATCCGATATGAGATATTAACACCCCCAATTCTACCATCCAATCTGGATTTCTCTATAAGCTTACTCAATCCTTCCACCACTAGTAAAAACACAAGGGGAGATAGGGGCAGCCTTGTCTCAACCCCCTTGAACTAGTGAAAAAGGTAGAAGGGTCCCCATTAATCAACATAGCAAAGTTGGTCGAAGACACACATACCATAATCCAGTTAGTAGCCTCCAAAGGGAGACCAATTTGAAGAAGCACCAGTTTGAGAAAGGTCCAATCTACTCTATCATAAGCCTTCATAAGATCCAACTTTAACACCATTTCATTTTCTTAGATGTTATAGAGTGGAACCCTTCTTGAGAAACATCAATAGCATCCATTATCTATCTTTTAGATAAGAAACCAAAATTTTCCTTTGTAACACAAAGGGAAAGTTTATACTATGTTCTAGAAGCTATAATTTTTTAGATCAATTTATATATCAAATCACAACTAGATATAGGCCCGAAATCATCAAAAGAGGAAGGCTAATTCTAAAAAGTTAGCATTCAATGCTCCAAAAACCTTACCCAATAATCTACATTTTCAACCACACAGCAGCTTAGGGACTAGTAGAATTTGGAAAATAAATGACTATGTGACTAAAAAAGTTAGTCACAACAATGTTTTTAAGCTAAATACTACTAAATTTGAGCAACACAATTACAAAAGATTCAATTAATTAACTAATGTAATCACGGAATTTAAAAACAAAAATACGACTAAATAATAAATGACACAACTAAAAAGACTAACATTACTAATTCACCATTATACTTCATTTACTTTGAAATTTTCCTTATATATTAAATATAAAGCATTTTGAAATATCTTTACCTTTATCAACAATTTTCCTCCATACTTATTTATAATTAAAGATAAGGTATCAATTTAGTTTTGGTATAAAGTAGTTTGTTGAAGGTAATATAAAAACAAGAGCTGTGAGTAGCTTAGTCCCTGCCATTTGAATTTACAAATTGAAACAAGTGAATCAAGTCATTCAAGCTAAAATATCTTGAGATGAAAATATCAATTTTTTTAACACTAACACTTTAAGTACATAAAACATTGAAATGGGTACTCTCGAGATTTTTGATATCTCTCGGCCCATCCTAATCTTATATGTATATGATCCATTCAAAGTTGATATATGGAGTTAAAATGGTTATGGACCAATCCTTGTAATTAAATTACTTGTGTTGAAGGTATTCCTTCTAAACTCAAGTATCATGACACCACCTTTATCATGCATAGTGACACCACCACTTAATTATTGAACCTAACACAATATTAACACAAAAACATGTGACACAACACCTCACATAGATAACCATTAACACCTAAATTTAGATGTCCTTCGAGTATTTACATATATTATGTAAAAAAAAATATAATAAATATAGACTTTTTTGGTTTTAGAAAAAAATGTAAAATTAATTTTAATTTTATAATAATTTTAAAAAGAAAAATATATATACTTATGTAAAAAAACATTATAGGTCATTAATTCACTTAAATGGTAAGTCTTTCTTTTACCATATAAAGTGTATTTCATTAACATCTATATTTTTTTATTATAAAAAAATTATATTTCTCAATATTGAGATAAAATAAAAACTTGAATTAATTTTAAAGAAAGACTTAATTATTATTAAAATAACCCATTAAATTAACAATCATAAATTCCTCGTTACTTTTTATACCGGTCATTTTATGTGTCGCAATCAATATGTCTTATGGATTGACGACCATTCTAAATCTGTGTCGCAATCATATGGAAGACTTAATGGTAATATGTCTTATAGAAAATAATACATAA
Source organism: Larix kaempferi (assembly GCA_027924585.1). Classification (NCBI taxonomy): domain Eukaryota; kingdom Viridiplantae; phylum Streptophyta; class Pinopsida; order Pinales; family Pinaceae; genus Larix; species Larix kaempferi. The sequence goes on from BSBM01000559.1 coordinate 1,005,204, forward strand.
TTATATGGTAAAATGTGCGATGGATATATAAAGTTTTATAGATAATTGTATTTTAATGGTAATATGTCTTATGGAAAATAATACATAATTATACAGTGAAATGTACGATGGATATATAAAGTTTTATAGATATGGTAAATGTGTCATGGATGATATAAAGTATAAAATGTTTATATATTCCTTTATGTTTTAATGCTAATATCCTTTGAATAATCATTACAACATATTGCAAAATCATTATGTTTGCAATAGGCTAAGATAATCCTTAGTTTAAGACTTAGATATCGGTTTTAAGCTTATTCAAGAGATTTCAATTATGGATTCTAACCTCAAAACTCTATACTAGTTATTAGTTCCAGTTTGTGCTATTAATTTGTTTTCTATAAAAATATTTCTAAAAAGTTGATTTCACTTTTTAAAAAATTACATTTTATAGACCTTGTAGGTGGTGCATAGTCTTCAAGTAGGAAAGGTGATGTTGGTTTTGTAGTTATGAATTGTATAATATTTTTATATGCTCAAGGATTATATAATAATATATTCAAAGGATAAAGGATTATATAAGAATATATTTATGAACACAGTTCAATATGTTACTTGAGGCTTATATACGAATATATTCAAAGGATAAAGGATTATATAAGAATATATTTATGAAAACAATTCAATATGTTACTTGAGGAAATGGGTCTTAGATGAGGAGAATAGCATTCTTTATTTTTGGATGCATGTAAATATAAAAAACTTTAGATAATACATTTTAATATTCTTAATACATATATTTTTAATGTATATCCAATTGCATATAAGATTTCTATGAAAATGAAGAGATCTTCATATTAAATATAATGAAGAGATCTTATTAGAAGAATTTGTTCTATGTGTATATCAAAATACACATGTAAAATGGGTATGTGCTCAATCTTATATATGTAAATATCAAGGTGCATATGGCAGAGATGATTCTTTGCTCATGCATCATTGAAGGTGCATTTATGTAAATACCAAGGTGCATATCAGAGATGATTCTATATGTATATAGCAAGGTGCATATCAGAGATGATTCTTTGCTAATGCCTTATCTGTATATATCAAGGTGCATATAAGAGATGGGTTTGTTCTTGCACCTTTATATATGTATTATCAAGGTGCATATCAGTGACGGATTCTTTGTTAATGCCTTATATGTATATATCATGGTGCATATGAGAGATGGGTTTGCTTTTGCATCTTTATAGAGAATGGTTTAGATCAGTTATATATTGATGGGGTGTGTCTCTTTGCAGTTGTCCAATGACCAGCAATACAAAGGTCAGTATGATGAAATAGACATTGTTCAGTTCCTGGGAACAACGCCATGAAAACCTTACACATTACAAACTAACGTTTACGTAAATGGGACAGGAGATGGATCAGTTCTCACAGGCAGGAATTTGAAATTTCACCTCTGGTTCGACCCAACTGAAGACTTCCATAACTACAGCATTCTCTGGACTCAAACTTACATCATGTAAGCCTGATTTTTTATTTAAAATGTGTGTTGCTTGCATTGCAGCTCTGACAGATTCTACGTAGATGATATTGCAATCCGAAAGTACCCAAGAAGAATTTCATCTACTTATCCATCGAGGTCGCTTTGGGTGTATGGATCAATATGGGATGCCTCCTCTTGGGCTACTGAAAATGGAAAATATAAAGTAGATTACAGATACCAGCCATTTGTTGCTATGTTTTCCAAGTTTATTGTTAGTGGTTGCCTTGCTTTAGACTCCACATGCTCAGCTGCATTCTATATTTCTCTTTCAATTGGAAAAGGAGGCCTAACTAGACAGGAAAGGATGAGGATGAAGTTGATCCAGAGGAACTATTCGTTGTACAACTTGTTGAGCCCAGAATTGGCCTCTTTTAATCATCCTTGATCACCTTTCCTTCCCCTGTCCTACACCATTTATCATGTTAATCAGACCTATTGTCCTCACTTTATTTCCCCAAGCTGCCAAGGTATGACTAATCATTGCTCTATCTTATTAATGCTTATGATTGTGATAATTAAGGCTGTTTATCTCTCAATTGTGCTAACATGTTATGATTTATGAAGGTAGTTTGAGATAAGTGGACTACAGGAAGGTGGGCTGAACAAAGTCTTGAAAGGAAGGGTGTTCGCTGCTTAAAAAGGATCCTCGGGGCTCGGATCATTGATTAAGGCACATGGTTCCAATGTAACATCCTAGGTGGAGCTGTGACAGGGAAGCTGTAACAGAATGTGTTGTAATTGGGGATCTTTAGTATGTCGCTGCTCGAGTATAGTTGTGATCTGGAAAGATCGCCACTCCCGGGCCAATGAACAGCTTTCTCGCATTCTTATGTCTCTACTTTGCCACGTATTGTGACAGCTAGTGTTATTTAGGGCACCTGAAGATCAGAGATCTTCATGGCTACTCGTTAATAGGATCGGATGTTACAATCTGTATGTATAAATATGGGGAGCTGCCTCGACCCAGGGGGTGGAACAACGGAGAATTTATTTATTGTATTAGCAGTAAAAGCAAACTGTGTAATCATTCTTCTATTAATATAAGGAGTTACCTCTGACTTAAAGGAATACGTTGTTCAGCCAGCATCTCTGTGTGAAGGCTGGGCCCGTCTTCCACAAAGATTGCTGAGTTAAATTAGGATTCTTCAATTTATTGTTGTGTGATGTTTTGTTGATGATATCTCCTTTGTACGCAGCAGTAGTAAGTGTGGTGTGGATTTCCAGTATAATTAAGATTATATTTCTTTGAAATTGGCAAGTAGTACAGAGTGACAGTCGACTGAGTAAGAAACTTTATGCAATTCGTGTGACAGTTGTACACAGCCTTGTTCATCTTGCAGTTAAGTTGTGATCCCATGAGCCCTTGCAATTTATCTTTCCTGTTATGATTGTTGATTTTCATTCCTGTAATTCAATTTCTTAGAGCAGTTGAACTCAATCCTTTGCAATTGAATTTCTAGATTAATATACAGTTTATGCTTATGGTTTTCAAGAGTGATCAGATTGAAGAAGTGAGTTACTTGTTCTAGGATGTGAATAGGATTTCTTTTTATCTGCAATTGTCTTTGAATCTTATTTTACTTCTTGTTGATGCATGGTAGAAAGGAATTGAAATTATAGTATTTAGAAAGCAACTGGGATTACACAGATCTTTGGGATGGACATAGTTGTTAGAGGATAAAAGTATTCAATTGTAGTGATTTGGTGTTTAAGCATAAACTGTGCATCTATCCTTTGAAATAAAAGACTTTCTCGGGTTGACAATAAATCTCATCTGCTCTGTATGTTGGAATAATCTATCTGCATATAGGGTGCTCGACATTTTGGCGCCGTTGCCGGGGAAGGATAAAAATTAAACACTAATCATTAGTTGCATCTGGTAATTGTTTCTAGTCGGTCTTTTCTTTGCTGAAATGATTCGGTTCGCATGAATACAAGGAGGGTAAAACGCGATCACCTTCCAACTCCCAAAACCCCACAAAATACTAACAGTGCAGGTGGCTCGGGTCGTGGTCGAGGACCTCGCGTCGTGGTCGAGGACCACCATTGGGCAGAAGAACATTCATCGACGATCTTGTTGACAGAACTGATTCATCCACTAGGGCTTGTCATCAAGAAACTCTTATCAGAAGAAACCCTGCTAATCCTGGGGCGCCAGCGTCCACGGTGGAGAATACAAGAACAGCCGTAACTCCCTTGTATATCCCTGTCGAGGAGGACACAGCTGTTACAACTGAGGGAGACGCAGTTATTACAACTAAGGAAGATGCAGCTGTTACAAACAAGGAAAAGAACGCAGGAACGAACGAAGAAGAGGAAATAGAAGAGAAGATGAGTAACAGACACGAGACCGACGAGGAAGAGGCAATGGTGGAATATTATCATGAAAATTACTCCCTTCCAGAAGGAACGACAGCTACATTACAATTTATGATTCAGCAACCAGAAGGGACAGCCCCTATGAAGAACATCTCACCATCGGTGTTGCCTCGCTTCCATGGAAGGGCAGTAGAAGATCCAGACGAATTCCTTTTTGAATTCGATATCCTCTGTCGCAGCTATGATTATGTCACCGATGCCCAAAAGCTAAAACTTTTTCCCGCCACCCTGAAGGACAATGCATTACGATGGTTCATGAGCCTTGGGGGAGGAACCGTTGCTAATTGGGATAAGATGAAACACGTGTGCCTGGAGAAATATCAGGAATATTGCAACACCAAGGACAAAAGAGAGGAATTATTAAAAATCGTGCAGAAGGAGGACGAAAGTCTGGAGGATTTTGTAGAAAGGCTGTTGTACAATGTGCAAAGAGCTAGGCAGACGAACATGGGGCTAGATGTGCTCAAGATAATCTTGCTTCGGGGGATCAGGGATGATTGTTTAGACATGTTAAATCTGCTAGGAAGGGGAGACATCTCCAAAGAACCTTTTGGGAAGATTGTGGAACTATGTAAGAGATACTCCAGGGGATCTTCCAGGAACAATAAGCGGGACAAACGGGATGAGCTGGAACGTGATGTCTTCGACAGGACTCAGAAGTCATCCAATGGAGGAGCTACCCATGCAGAGATAGGAAATCTCCTTGAAAATTTTAAAACAGAAATGATGAGCTCCATCTCTTCGGAGATTGATGTTCTAAAGGCAAAACAAAAACAGGCAGTGGAGGATATCACACTAGGTGTGTTCTGTCCCTGATGTAGAAAGAATCATCCACTGAAAGAATGCCCACTTGATAAGGTAGAAGTATGTCAGCTGTGTGAGCTGAATCATGACATGAAAGAATGCCCTTCACTTCCTCAAGTGAAGGCTGTTCTGCAGGCATCAACTCCAGAAGTGGAATCAGCCTATTTCATTGCACAGAAGAAACCTTGGCATCCTCGAAATCAAGGTATGCCTCTGGACTCGTTTCCATTTTTGAATAATATGAGCAATTGGAATAATAACATGCAAAATGTGAATACACAATTCCCTTCAAATTATGCTCAGTGGAATCCTTCCCAACCTGCAATGCAAAATTATAACTCATGGGGTCCTTGGACACAGCCACCACATCAACCTATGTCGTGGTCTCCTGGATGGAGGAACTTTCATCTTGGGAACCAGTTTCCTCAACCACCTCCACCTCAACAGTCATCATATTCTCCTCCATACCCTCAATTTCCTCAATATCCTCAATATCCACCTCAACAGTCGCAATTGCAGCTACAGAATAATTCTGTCTCTAATATACCAATACGGCCTCAGCTGCCTACCCAACCTAATCCTAACCTGAATAATAAAACAGTCCATCAATTGGAAACTATTAATATCTCGGCCTACTCTCTTTCCCCTGTACCTTGTAATGATATTCGTCTACGATCTGGGAAGATAATAGAACCCGTAATCACAGAAGATACTCCACCTTCTGTGCATGAAGAAGGAGAGAGTTCACAGCATCCATCCGATACAGTTCCTATCACTGAAGGTGCTGAGCATCCCTTGTATGGGACGACTGAAACATCAAACAATAAATTGGACAATACGTAGCCTACCCAGCTGATAAGGCAACCACCATACCCTGAGAGACTAATGCTACCAAAAATAGGGGGGAAACCTCAGTTTAACCTCCTAGGAGAGTTAAAGAATCTTTACGTCAAAATCCCCCTTCTGCAAGCTCTTCAAGATGTGCCTATTTATGCTAAAACCGTTCGGGACCTGTGCACTAAGAAACCAGGTAGGAAACCTAGAGATCCTCCCATTGTCCACGTCATAGGGAATTTATCTGCTTTGATAACAGGAAAAACCCCTGTGACCAAGTATGACGACCCTGGAAATCCTACTGTCACTGTACATGTAGGACAGACGCAGATACCCAACGTGCTAGTCGACTTAGGAGCAGCAATCAATGTCATAACAACTGAGACTGTAAAGAAGCTTGGACTCACTAATTTTAGACCGACCCCTACCATTTTAGAATTGGCAGATAGATCCACCATTAGACCCGAAGGGATTCTGGATGACCTTGTCATCTCAGTAGATTCATGGGAATACCCTGCTGACTTTTTGATATTACAACCAAAATCACATCTGGGGGGACACCCATTGATCCTGGGGAGGCCTTGGTTGGCCACAGCTGATGCTTGCATCAGCTGTAGATCTGGGTCCATGACTATATCTGATGGTACAGAGACTAAAAAACTCACCCTGTATCCTCCATCCCGGCCAAGTCTAGAGGCTAAAACTTCCCTTTGGATAGAACAGGACGAGGAGGAGGATGTTCAGCCACTATTAACTATAGGGAAGGCCTTAACTTTTAAAAACGAAACAGAAGACGATGTTATCAGTAATTTTATTAGTGAACCTACTTTAGTAAATAAAGAGGTCTATCAAATCCTGAACATTACCCTTGGTAAGGAAGAACAAGAAAATCTTACGGAAGAAGCACTAGTTGGTGACACAAACATAATCCCAGTTTTGAAAAGTTCAAAATGTATTCCTATTGAGGTAGAGCCTGGAAGAACTTTGAATATCAACCCTGGTCTCTCCTTAGAGGAACAGACGTGCCTAATCAGTCTCTTAAAGGAACATAAGGGGGCATTTGCCTGGGAGTGTAGACATGAGGGGTATTCCCTCTAATCTGTGCACCCACCATATTTATATTAAAAATGACTCCAGGCCTGTGTGTCAACCCCAACGACGCATGAACCCCAATCTGAGGGATATAGTGAAGGAGGAAATCCAAAAACTTTTGGAAGCAGGATTTATATATCCTATTTCAGATAGTGAATGGGTTTCCCCACTCGTAATTGTGCCCAAGAAAAATGGTAAATGGAGAGTCTGCGTTGATTATAGGGAACTGAACAAAGCTACGCAAAAAGATCATTTCCCCTTGCCCTTTATTGACCAAGTACTTGATACCCTATCAGGGAAGAAGTTCTTCTCCTTCCTACATGGGTTCAGCCGGTACAACCAAATTCAGATTGCTCCTGAGGACCAGGATAAGACCACCTTCACTTGCCCCTGGGGAACGTTTGCCTACAGAGTGCTTCCCCTTGGTTTATGTAATGCACCAGCAACGTTCCAAAGAGCTGTAATTGGCATATTCTCTGAATTAGTTAATGATAGTATGGAAGTCTTTATGGACGATTTTACTCCTTATGGCAAGGATTTTGAGGAAGCACTGAAAAATTTTAAAAAGGTTTTAATTCGCTGTGAACAGACTCGCCTCTCATTAAGCACTAAAAAGTGCCATATGATGATGAGTGAAGGGCTGGTATTAGGGCATTTCATCTCTACCGATGGCATTCAGGTGGATCCTTCAAAAATTAAGGTGATAAAAAATATACCTACTCCTTTAACTCGGAAATAGGTGCGAAGTTTTCTGGGACATGCTGGATACTACCGGAGGTTTATAGAAAACTTCTCAAAACTTGCTTCTCATTTGTTTTCTTTGTTAATGAAGGATGCACAGTTTGTGTGGAGTGAAGCATGCCAGACAGCGTTTGATAAGCTTAAGGAGAAGCTGTCCACAGCTCCTATCATAAGGGGACCTAATTGGACCCTACCCTTCCACATTTCTTCAGATGCCTCTGATGCCGCCATTGGAGCAGTATTAGGACAGCAGGATGGTCAGGTACCTTATGCCATCTATTATGTTAGTAAAAACTTAGCCCCTGCTGAACTTAATTATACTGTTACTGAAAAAGAATTCCTCGCTATTGTTTACTCTATTAATAAATTTCGGCATTACATTACTGGGTATCCTACGTTTGTGCACACTGATCACTCTGCCATTAAATATTTAATGAACAAACCTGTCACCAATGCCAGAGTGACCAGGTGGCTCTTATTATTGCAGGAATTTGATATTACCATTATAGATAAACCTGGAAAACAAAATGTTGTTGCTGATTTTTTATCTCGTTTTACTAACAGTGATGACAGTTTGCCTGTTGAGGACTCTTTTCCAGATGAACATCTATTCACACTTTCAGCTCATTCCCCCTGGTATGCAAACGTCGCTAATTATTTGGTTGCAGGAAATCTCCCGCCACACATGTCTAAACGAGAAAAGAGAAAAATTATCCAGCAAAGTGCCAAGTATTGTTGGCTCAATGGTTATCTCTTCTACACAGGACCCAATCTTGAGATTAGGAGATGTGTAAGGGAAGATGAGATCTTTCACATACTGAAGGCCTGTCATGATGGACCTTGTGGGGCACACTTTGCAGACAAAAGAACAGGGCATAAAGCGCTGCGGATGGGCTACTATTGGCCGACTCTGTTCAAGGACGCTAAAAGGTATGTTCAGTCCTGTGACAGCTGCCAAAGGATGGGCCAGCCTAATAAAACAGATCAGATGCCTCTACAACCTCAGGTAGTAGTTGAACCATTTGATAGATGGGCACTGGATTTTGTTGGCCCTTTCAGCCCTCCTTCCAGACAGAAAGTTTACATTCTGGTTTGTACTGATTATATGACCAAGTGGGTAGAAGCTGTAGCTATGGCTAAGGCTAATGACCAAGCGGTGATTGATTTTTTGTACAGTGAAATCTTTACCCGCTTTGGGGTACCGAAGGAAGTAGTTACCGATGGGGGACCACAATTCATCTCACACCAATTTGAATCCTTGCTCCGGAAGTATCATGTACAGCATAGGGTGGCTTCACCTTACCACCCCTAGGCCAATGGTCAGGTGGAAAGTACTAATAAAGTTATTGAAGCAATCCTTACTAAAATAGTTAAGAGCCATCGAAAGGATTGGGCTGACAGGCTTCCGGAAGCACTGTGGGCATATCGCACAACTTGGCGCAGCACCACAGGGTTCTCTCCCTATGATTTAGTGTATGGAAAGAGTGCCATATTTCCAATTGAGTTTTAGATCAAAACCCTGAAGACAGCCACCGAAATGAATATGGATGTAACAGAAGCCCAGAAGAGAAGATTGAATCAACTAAACGAATTAGATGAGAAACGGTTAGCTGCAGTAGACCAGACCGTGTTGCTTCAGCAACAGAGATCCAACTAGCATGACCGATTTATTAAAAAGAAAATATTCCATGAGGGAGACTGGGCGCTACTATATGACTCCAAGTTCAAGAGAGATTTTAAAGGTAAATTACATACAAGATGGCTGGGTCCATATTTGGTCGACAGGGTATTTGACAACGGCACTGTCCGTCTGGTGACCATCGATGAAAACCGTATACCATTACTTGTTAATGGCCACAGACTGGGACTGTATCGTAAGCTTATTTCGAAAGATGCATTCATTTCGCAAATTGCCGCCGATCCAGATTATCAGCTGGCACCAGAGCAGGAATTTCTCTCTGCCCTTGCCAATCCTTAAACTGAAAATCACACTTTAAATTACTATACATAAATAACTTTCTGCTATAGCGTATAATTGTTTTTTTCTCTTTGCATTTGATCTTTTCGTTTGCTATTGTTTTTCAAACATTTCCAGGGAAGCGCCAGGAGAACGACCAAATTGGGCCTGTCAAACGAGATTCACCCTGTGCCGTCCTGTGCTGTATTTCCCTTTTTCCTTAAAAAAAAAAAAAAATTCGGCAGCTGCAACATATTTTCCGGTAGCTGTGACATATTTTCCGGCGGCTGCAACATCTTTTCCGGCAACCGCGATATATTTCCCGGCAGACGTAAAAATCCTTTTTCCCAGCAGCCGTGAACAACTTTCTCAGCGGCTGCAACATATTTTCCCAGCAGCTGTGAACAACTTTTCTGGCAGCTGCAACAACTTTTCCTGGAAGCCGTGAACCATTCCCAGCGGTTGCAACATCATGTCGTAGTGGCTGCAACATCATTTCCCAGCGGCTGCAATATCATCTCCCGTCAACCTTAAAATCATTTTCTCGGCGGCCGTAAACCCTTTTTCTCGGCAGCTGTGAACCATTCCCAGCGGCTGCAACATCATGTCCCAGTGGCTGCAACATCATTTCCCAGCAGCTGCAATATCGTCTCCCGTCAACCCTAAAATCGTTTTCCCGACGACCGTAAACCCTTTTTCCCGGCAGCTGTGAACCATTCCCAGCGGCTGCAACATCATGTCCCAGCAGCTGCAACATCATTTCCCAGCGGCTACAATATCGTTTCCCGTCAACCGTAAAATCGTTTTCCCGGCAGCCGTAAACCCTTTTTCCTGGCAGCTGTGAAACATTTCCCGGCAGCTACAACATCTTTCCCAGCGGCTGCAACATCTTTTCCCGGCAGCCGTGAACCTTTTTCCTGGCTGCCGTGAACCATTTTTCGGTAGCTGAAACATATCTTCCGACGGCTGCAACATATTTCCCAGCGACTGTGACATATCTCCCACCGCCGTAAAACTTTTCCCTGACAGCCGTAATTTTTTCCGATCCCGTAAATTCTTTTCCCGGCTTCCGTAAACTATTTTCCGGTAGCTGCAACATATTTCCCGATGGCTGCAACATATTTCCTAGTGACTGTGACATATCTCCCGCCGCCGTAAAACTTTTCCCTGACAGCCGTAATTTCTTCCAATCCCGTAAATCCTTTTCCCAGTGGCCGTGAATATTTTCTGGTGGCTGCAACATCTTTTTCGTCAACCGTGATATCATTTCTGGCAACTTGCATTGGTAAGTCCTCTGTTAACGGAAGAATTGCTCCGACCCTGCTAAGCTATCGCTCTAATTCATCCTAGTCGTGCCGGCGAACTCATCATTCTGACCCCGAGGACGCGATGGTTTGTGTTTCACTGGCGGAAGGAATTATTGCATTATTTATGACTGTGCACGAGTATGGTTCCGCAACGTCACCAACTGCACGCTCCACCATTCTCCGTAGGATATTTAACGCACAATCTTATGAGGTATGGATTTCATTTATCACGTGATTAAGTGTTGATATAATTGAACAATATCAATCGTACCTTTATACGTATCGCCATTGTGCCTAATGAGACCTTTCCCTCGTACGACATAAACATTAATAACTGCCACCTTCCCCAATTCGGAATGGAAATTTCAAACGTTTTTTTGTGCTCAACTTTCCAAATTTGTCCATCTCTTCAACATCTCCGCTCAGCGATTCGTGCATCCTCTGTGCTGCAACTTCTATTCTCGGATTCTGTCATCTGTGGGATAGCAACTTCAGCTTGCAGCCAGGATCATGGGGATTCCAGTTCATCATGAACCTTTGAATACACAGGAACTCAGGAAAAATCTTCAAGTTCTTGCCATCTTTCAAGCCGCTGGCTGGCTCGAATTTTTTGAGCGACGAAATGGATTCAATCGGGAAGCAGCCTTGCAATTTGCTTTAAACCTCACCAAAACTCACTGAATGGTGTGGGGGCTGCGCATAGAAGTCTTCGAGGCCATTATATCTGAGGTTACTGCCATCCCGTTGGTGGGAAAGTCATGGTTTAACCGACGAGTCCCCACGACGACTGCACGGGAAGCATTTTTACTGGAGGGGGAGCAAGCAGAATCATCAAGGAGAGGGATCGCACTGCACTCATTGCCGTGGCCATGGGACCAGGTTGTTGTCTTTCTCAAGAATTACATCACCTGTGAAGGTAGATATCAAACTGTGTATAATTCTAAACTCCCTTTACTTTCTCATCTCCGCCATGGCATTTTAATAAACATTCCATATTATCTACTGCATGACTTGCGTCATATGGCGGAATTTGTCCAGTCTGCTAAGCACCCACTTTCCTCCCTCACCCACCATGGCCTTATCAAATTAATAATTGTAAGAACCCTTTCCCAACATCATATAACCTGGGAACAATTCACAGGTTGAGCTCAGCAACCCGCCCCCTTGCGGGTTGTCCCATTACAGTAGATACGAGTTCCACCACAACAGGAGGATCGAAGTCCCTCCACTGAAGTTGGGGGGGGGGGGGGGATGAAATTGAAGAACAACAACCGGGGGGCACAAGCAGAGCCATCTGGGGGGATGAAACTACAGTAGAAGAATAGCAACCGGGGCACAAGCAGAGCCATCTGGGGGGGATGAAACTATATTAGAAGAAGAGCAATTGGGGGCACAAGCAAAGCCATTTGGGGGGGATGAAACTCCATTAGAAGAAGAACAATTGGGGGCACAAGCAAAGCCGTTGGGGGAGGGTGTAGATAAAAATCCTGTGGAAAACCCAGTTAATAGGGCAGCCCCAACAGCAGAAGGTGAAATTGGAGCAGCATTAAATACTGCGACAATTGAACCTGAAGGTGACAGAGCCAGGGCAATAGAAGAAAACATTGAGCTGGTAACCATTGAATCCTCACCTGAGTGGGAAGGAGGAGCCTTAATTGAAGAAGAACAGCATGAGGAGAAAGAAAACATTCCTTTGACCTCAGCTGTGAATCCCTATATACCAGCTCCACAAAAGAAAACACCACAAAGGAAAAGAAAGAGATCAATCAATGAATTTAGCATAACCGCACCAATCAAAAAGAAAAGAACTAGATCAGCTACAGTAGCAGAAGCATCCAGAAAAAGATGGGCAACCTTAGAGGCACAGGTTGAGCCCCCGGTCCTTGTACCGAGACCAATGGATGCTCCACAAAGGCTAGTTGAGGAAGAACCCGGAATTGAAGGACTTCTGGCTGAGAACACACTGTTAAAAGAGGACCTCCAAGTGCTTCGAAGGGAACTGGAAACCTGCAGAAAACTAGGTGAAAGGAAACTGTATACATTGGTAGAGGCTGCAGACCAACTGGAGGAATCAAACTCTACTGAGCCTGGTAAGGAGGATGAACGAGTAATCTGTCCCACCTGTGGAGAAATCTTCAAGGAGGCAGGCCACAAGATTATACTTCATACCTGCTCAGAACATCCTGCGGCCACAATAGAGGAAGCTGCAGAAAAAGAAGATGTTGCCACACAAGAACCAACATCTTTAAACATCCTTGCTGAAGCTGCTACCAATCCTGTGACAGAAGAGCTAAGGGAGGAAATCATGTATGATGATGGGGATAAAGAATATATTGTAACCCCAGAATGCTCCCATGACACAGAAATTATAGAACAGATGGGAGAAGAACCTGGGAATGAAGAATTATATACTGTAACCCCAGAATGCTCCCATGACACAGAAATTTTAGAAGAGGAGCCACAAGGGCAAGACATTGATAAACTTGAACAGGGTGCTGTAACACAAGAACCAGCAAACCTGAGTACACTTGTCCAATCGGCCGAACAAATGGGAGAAGAACCTGGGATAGAGGACACTCTGGAATTTAATGATGAACTCTGGGTTGTAACCCCAGAATGTTCCCATGACACAGAGCTTATAGGAGAAGAATTGCAACAACAGGAGGATGATGAGGCAAGCCAGGATGTTGTTACACAAGAACCAACATCCTTGGAGGCTGTAGCAGGTACTCCTAAATTTCAATTAGAAAATAACCCTGGAATGGATATCATTCCCGAGATGCAGTGGAGTGAGGATGAACAGGCACAGACACAATCCGCAGGTGACACTGAAATCTTGGAGGAGGAGCTGCACAATGAGGAAGATATCCAATCTTAGCAGTAGAAGGACAAAGAAGACACTGTTACACAAGAACCAGTGTCTCTAAAATCAATGAAGGTAGCTGCTGAAGAGAGTCTAAAGGATGTTGCTGTTACACAAGAACCAGCAACTCTCATATTAGATTTGGATGTGATGGAAGACACTGCCCCACAGGAACCAGTGCTTCTACCTCCTAGAAATGTCATTGATTTGGACTCAGATTAAGATTTCCTTTCAAGTCCTCCCCAGGCACAGCATATAATGAGACTGCAAGAAGAAGTGATTTCCACTTGCACCAACTGCATTTCCAGACACCAACAGGTAGCATTGGAAGGAGAACAGTGATGCTGGAAGGTATTGGGTTACTCACAGAGGCTTTTTATAGACAAATGAGGTGCCTGAGTCTCCCTACAAATTTTCCTCTCTCCATGGATAGAGCTTAGTACAGGACTCAGATTCCGAATGATGCAGGTTGTTGCATGAGGACATGCAACAGGGTAGTTGGGGGGAGATGTTGAGCCCATAATTGGCCTCTTTTAATCATCCTCGATCACCTTTCCTTCCCCTGTCCTACACCATTTATCATGTTAATCAGACTTGTTGTCCTAACTTTATTTCCCCAAGCTGCCAAGGTATGACTGATCATTGATCTATCTTATTAATGCTTATGATTGTGATAATTAAGGCTGTTTATCTCTCAATTGTGCTAACATGTTATGATTTATGAAGGTAGTTTGAGATAAGTGGACTGCAGGAAGGTGGGCTGAACAAAGTCTTGAAAGGAAGGGTGTTCGCTGCTTAAAAAGGATCCTCGGGGCTCGGATCATCGATTAAGGCACATGGTTCCAATGTAACATCCTAGGTGGAGCTGTGACAGGGCAGCTGTAACAGAATGTGCTATAATTGGGGATCTTTAGTATGTCGCTGCTTGAGTATAGTTGTGATCTGGAAAGATCGCCACTCCCGGGCCAATGAACAGCTTTCTCGCATTCTTATGTCTCTACTTTGCCACGTATTGTAACAGCTAGTGTTATTTAGGGCACCTGAAGATCAGATATCTTCATGGCTGCCCGTTAATAGGATCGGATGTTACGATCTGTATGTATAAATATGGGGAGCTACCTCGACCCAGGGGGTGGAAGAACGGAGAATTCATTTATTGTATTAGCAGTAAAAGCAAATTGTGTAATCATTCTTCTGTTAATATAAGGAGTTACCTCTGACTTAAAGGAATACGTTGTTCAGCCAACATCTCTGTGTGAAGGCTGGGCCCGTCTTCCACAAAGATTGCTGAGTTAAATTAGGATTCTTCAATTTATTGTTGTGTGATGTTTTGTTGATGATATCTCCTTTGTACGCAGCAGTAGTAAGTGTGGTGTGGATTTTCAGTATAATTAAGATTATATTTCTTTGAAATTGGCAAGTAGTACAGAGTGACAGTCGACTGAGTAAGAAACTTTATGCAATTCGTGTGACAGTTGTACACAGCCTTGTTCATCTTGCAGTTAAATTGTGATCCCATGAGCCCTTGCAATTTATCTTTCCTGTTATGATTGTTGATTTTCATTCCTGTAATTCAATTTCTTAGAGCAGTTGAACTCAATCCTTTGCAATTGAATTTCTAGATTAATATTCAGTTTATGCTTATGGTTTTCAAGAGTGATCAGATTGAAGAAGTGAGTTACTTGTTCTAGGATGTGAATAGGATTTCTTTTTATCTGCAATTGTCTTTGAATCTTATTTACTTCTTGTTGATGCATGGTAGAAAGGAATTGAAATTATAGTATTTAGAAAGCAACTGGGATTACACAGATCTTTGGGATGGACATAGTTGTTAGAGGATAAAAGTATTCAATTGTAGTGATTTGGTGTTTAAGCATAAACTGTGCATCTATCCTTTGAAATAAAAGACTTTCTCGGGTTGACAGTAAATCTCATCTGCTCTGTATGTTGGAATAATCTATCTGCATATAGGGTGCTCGACATTTTGGCGCCGTTGTCGGGGAAGGATAAAAATTAAACACTAATCATTAGTTGCATCTGGTAATTGTTTCTAGTCAGTCTTTTCTTTGCTGAAATGATTCGGTTCGCATGAATACAAGGAGGGTAAAACGCGATCACCTTCCAACTCCCAAAACCCCACAAAATACTACCAGTGCAGGTGGCTCGGGTCGTGGTCGAGGACCACCATTCGGCAGAAGAACATTCATCGACGATCTTGTTGACAGAACTGATTCATCCACTAGGGCTTGTCATCAAGAAACTCCTATCAGAAGAAACCCTACTAATCCTGGGGCGCCAGCGTCCACGGTGGAGAATACATGAACAGCCGTAACTCCCTTGTATATCCCTGTCGAGGAGGACACAGCTGTTACAACTGAGGGAGACGCAGTTATTACAACTAAGGAAGATGCAGCTGTTACAAACAAGGAAAAGAACGCAGGAACGAACGAAGAAGAGGAAATAGAAGAGAAGATGAGTAACAGACACGAGACCGACGAGGAAGAGGCAATGGTGGAATATTATCATGAAAATTACTCCCTTCCAGAAGGAACGACAGCTACATTACAATTTCTGATTCAGCAACCAGAAGGGACAGCCCCTATGAAGAACATCTCACCATCGGTGTTGCCTCGCTTCCATGGAAGGGCAGTAGAAGATCCAGACAAATTCCTTTTGGAATTCGATATCCTCTGTCGTAGTTATGATTATGTCACCGATGCCCAAAAGCTAAAACTTTTTCCCGCCACCCTGAAGGACAATGCATTACGATGGTTCATGAGCCTTGGGGGAGGAACCGTTGCTAATTGGGATAAGATGAAACAATTGTTCCTGGAGAAATATCAGGAATATTGCAACACCAAGGACAAAAGAGAGGAATTATTCAAAATCGTGCAGAAGGAGGACGAAAGTCTGGAGGATTTTGTAGAAAGGCTGTTGTACAATGTGCAAAGAGCCAGGCAGACGAACATGGGGCTGGATGTGCTCAAGATAATCTTGCTTCGGGGGATCGGGGATGATTGTTTAGACATGTTAAATCTGCTAGGAAGGGGAGACATCTCCAAAGAACCTTTTGGGAAGATTGTGGAACTAGAACGGGATGAGCTAGAACGTGATGTCTTCGACAGGACTCAGAAGTCATCCAACGGAGGAGCTACCCGTGTAGAGATAGGCAATCTCCTTGAAAATTTTAAAACAGAAATGATGAGCTCCTTCTCTTCGGAGATTGATGTTCTAAAGGCAAAACAAAAACAGGCAGTGGAGGATATCACACTAGGTGTGTTCTGTCACCGATGTAGAAAGAATCATCCGCTGAAAGAATGCCCACTTGACAAGGTAGAAGTATGTCAGCTGTGTGAGCTGAATCATGACATGAAAGAATGCCCTTCACTTCCTCAAGTGAAGGCTGTTCTGCAGGCATCAACTCCAGAAGTGGAATCAGCCTATTTCATTGCACAGAAGAAACCTTGGCAGCCTCGAAATCAAGGTATGCCTCTGGACTCGTTTCCATTTTTGAATAATATGAGCAATTGGAATAATAACATGCAAAATGTGAATACACAATTCCCTTCAAATTATGCTCAGTGGAATCCTTCCCAACCTGCAATGCAAAATTATAACTCATGGGGTCCTTGGACACAGCCACCACATCAACCTATGTCGTGGTCTCCTGGATGGAGGAACTTTCATCTTGGGAACCAGTTTCCTCAACCACCTCCACCTCAACAGTCATCATATTCTCCTCCATACCCTCAATTTCCTCAATATCCTCAATACCCACCTCAGCAGTCGCAGTTGCAGCTACAGAATAATTATGTCTCTAATATACCAATACGGCCTCAGCTGCCTACCCAACCTAATCCTAACCAGAATAATAAAACAGTCCATCAATTGGAAACTATTAATATCTCAGCCTTCTCTCTTTCCCCTGTACCTTGTAATGATATTCGTCTACGATCTGGGAAGATAATAGAACCCGTAATCACAGAAGATACTCCACCTTCTGTGCATGAAGAAGGAGAGAGTTCACAGCATCCATCCGATACAGTTCCTATCACTGAAGGTGCTGAGCATCCCCTGGATGGGACGACTGAAACATCAAACAATAAATTGGACAATACGTAGCCTACCCAGCTGATAAGGCAACGACCATACCCTGAGAGACTAATGCTACCAAAAATAGGGGGGAAACCTCAGTTTAACCTCCTAGGAGAGTTAAAGAATCTTTACGTCAAAATCCCCCTTCTGCAAGCTCTTCAAGATGTGCCTATTTATGCTAAAACCGTTCGGGACCTGTGCACTAAGAAACCAGGTAGGAAACCTAGAGATCCTCCCATTGTCCACGTCATAGGGAATTTATCTGCTTTGATAACAGGAAAAACCCCTGTGACCAAGTATGACGACCCTGGCAATCCTACTGTCACTGTACATGTAGGACAGACGCAGATACCCAACGTGCTAGTCGACTTAAGAGAAGCAATCAATGTCATAACAATTGAGACTGTAAAGAAGCTTGGACTCACTAATTTTAGACCGACCCCTACCATTTTAGAATTGGCAGACAGATCCACCATTAGACCCGAAGGGATTCTGGACGACCTTGTCATCTCAGTAGATTCATGGGAATACCCTGCTGACTTTTTGATATTACAACCAAAATCACATCTGGGGGGGACACCCATTGATCCTGGGGAGGCCTTGGTTGGCCACAGCTGATGCTTGCATCAGCTGTAGATCTGAGTCCATGACTATATCTGATGGTACGGAGACTAAAAACCTCACCCTGTATCCTCCAACCTGGCCAAGTCTAGAGGCTGAAACTTCCCTTTGGATAGAACAGGAGGAGGAGGAGGATGTTCAGCCACTATTAACTATAGGGAAGGCCTTAACTTTTAAAAACGAAACAGAAGACGATGTTATCAGTAATTTTATTAGTGAACCTACTTTAGTAAATAAAGAGGTCTATCAAATCCTGAACATTACCCTTGGTAAGGAAGAACAAGAAAATCTTACGGAAGAAGCACTAGTTGGTGACACAAACATAATCCCAGTTTTGAAAAGTTCAAAAAGTATTCCTATTGAGGTAGAGCCTGGAAGAACTTTGAATATCAACCCTGGTCTCTCCTTAGAGGAACAGACGTGCCTAATCAGTCTCTTAAAGGAACATAAGGGGGCATTTGCCTTGGAGTATACAGACATGAGGGGTATTCCCTCTAATCTGTGCACCCACCATATTTATATTAAAAATGACTCCAGGCCTGTGTGTCAACCCCAACGACGCATGAACCCCAATCTGAGGGATATAGTGAAGGAGGAAATCCAAAAACTTTTGGAAGCAAGATTTATATATCCTATTTCAGATAGTGAATGGGTTTCCCCACTCGTAATTGTGCCCAATAAAAATGGTAAATGGAGAGTCTGCGTTGATTATAGGGAACTGAACAAAGCTACGCAAAAAGATCATTTCCCCTTGCCCTTTATTGACCAAGTACTTGATACCCTATCAGGGAAGAAGTTCTTCTCCTTCCTAGATGGGTTCAGCCAGTACAACCAAATTCAGATTTCTCCTGAGGACCAGGATAAGACCACCTTCACTTGCCCCTGGGGAACGTTTGCCTACAGAGTGCTTCCCTTTGGTTTATGTAATGCACCAGCAACGTTCCAAAGAGTTGTAATTGGCATATTCTCTGAATTAGTTAATGATAGTATGGAAGTCTTTATGGACAATTTTACTCCTTATGGCAAGGATTTTGAGGAAGCACTGGAAAATTTTAAAAAGGTTTTAATTCGCTGTGAACAGACTCGCCTCTCATTAAGCACTAAAAAGTGCCATATGATGATGAGTGAAGGGGTGGTATTAGGGCATTTCATCTCTACCGATGGCACTCAGGTGGATCCTTCAAAAATTAAGGTGATAAAAAATATACCTACTCCTTTAACTCGGAAATAGGTGCGAAGTTTTCTCGGACATGCTGGATACTTCCGGAGGTTTATAGAAAACTTCTCAAAACTTGCTTCTCCTCTGTTTTCTTTGTTAATGAAGGATGCATAGTTTGTGTGGAATGAAGCATGCCAAACAGCGTTTGATAAGCTTAAGGAGAAGCTGTCCACAGCTCCTATCATAAGGGGACCTAATTGGACCCTACCCTTCCACATTTCTTCAGATGCCTCTGATGCCGCCATTGGAGCAGTATTAGGACAGCAGGATGGTCAAGTACCTTATGCCATCTATTATGTTAGTAAAAACTTAGCCCCTGCTGAACTTAATTATACTGTTACTGAAAAAGAATTCCTCGCTATTGCTTACTCTATTAATAAATTTCGGCATTACATTACTGGGTATCCTACGTTTGTGCACACTGATCACTCTGCCATTAAATATTTAATGAAAAAACCTGTCACCAATGCCAGAGTGACCAGGTGGCTCTTATTATTGCAGGAATTTGATATTACCATTATAGATAAACCTGGAAAACAAAATGTTGTTGCTGATTTTTTATCTCGTTTTACTAACAGTGATGACAGTTTGCCTGTTGAGGACTCTTTTCCAGATGAACATCTATTCACACTTTAAGCTCATTCCCCCTGGTATGCAGACGTCGCTAATTATTTGGTTGCAGGAAAGCTCCCGCCACACATGTCTAAACGAGAAAAGAGAAAAATTATCCAGCAAAGTGCCAAGTATTGTTGGCTCAATGGTCATCTCTTCTACACAGGACCCGATCTTGAGATTAGGAGATGTGTAAGGGAAGATGAGATCTTTCACATACTGAAGGCCTGTCATGATGGACCTTGTGGGGGACACTTTGCAGACAAAAGAACAGGGCATAAAGCGCTGTGGATGGGATACTATTGGCCGACTCTGTTCAGGGACGCTAAAAGGTATGTTCAGTCCTGTGATAGCTGCCAAAGGATGGGCCAGCCTAATAAAATAGATCAGATGCCTCTACAACCTCAAGTAGTAGTTGAACCATTTGATAGATGGGCACTGGATTTTGTTGGCCCTTTCAGCCCTCCTTCTAGACAAAAAGTTTACATTCTGGTTTGTACTGATTATATGACCAAGTGGGTAGAAGCTGTAGCTCTGGCTAAGGCTAATGACCAGGCGGTGATTGATTTTTTGTACAGTGAAATCTTTACCCGCTTTGGGGTACCGAAGGAAGTAGTTACCGATGGGGGACCGCAATTCATCTCACACCAATTTGAATCCTTGCTCCGGAAGTATCATGTACAGCATAGGGTGGCTTCACCTTACCACCCCCAGGCCAATGGTCAGGTGGAAAGTACTAATAAAGTTATTGAAGCAATCCTTACTAAAACAGTTAAGAGCCATCGAAAGGATTGGGATGACAGGCTTCCGGAAGCGCTGTGGGCATATCGCACAACTTGGCGCAGCACCACAGGGTTCTCTCCCTATGATTTAGTGTATGGAAAGAGTGCCATATTTCCAATTGAGTTTGAGATCAAAACCCTGAAGACAGCCACCGAAATGAATATGGATGTAACAGAAGCCCAGAAGAGAAGATTGAATCAACTAAACGAATTAGATGAGAAATGGTTAGCTGCAGCAGACCAGATCGTGTTGCTTCAGCAACAGAGATCCAACTAGCATGACCGATTTATTAAAAAGAAAATATTCCATGAGGGAGACTGGGCGCTACTATATGACTCCAGGTTCAAGAGGGATTTTAAAGGTAAATTACGTACAAGATGGCTGGGTCCATATTTGGTCGACAGGGTATTTGACAACGGCACTGTCCGTCTGGTGACCATCGATGAAAACCGTATACCATTACTTGCTAATGGCCACAGACTGCGACTGTATCGTAAGCTTATTTCGAAAGATGCATTCATTTTGCAAATTGCCGCCGATCCAGATTATCAGCTGGCACCAGAGCAGGAATTTTTCTCTGCCCTTGCCAATCCTTAAACTAAAAATCGCACTTTAAATTACTATACATAAATAACTTTCTGCTGTAGCGTATAATTGTTTTTTTCTCTTTGCATTTGATCTTTTCGTTTGCTATTGTTTTTCAAAAATTTCCAGGGAAGCGCCAGGAGAACAACCAAATTGGGCCTGTCAAACGAGAGTCGCCCTGTGTCGTCCTATGCTGTATTTCCCTTTTTCCTTAAAAAAAAAAAAAAATTCGGCAGCTGCAACATATTTTCCGGTAGCTGTGACATATTTTCTGGCGGCTGCAACATCTTTTCCGGCAACCGCGATATTTTTACCGGCAGACGTAAAAATCCTTTTTCCCAGCAGCCGTGAACAACTTTCTCAGCGGCTGCAACATCTTTTCCCCGCAGCTGTGAACAACTTTTCTGGCAGCTGCAACAACTTTTCCTGGCAGCCGTGAACCATTCCCAGCGGCTGCAACATCATGTCCTAGTGGCTGCAACATCATTTCCCAGCGACTGCAATATCGTCTCCTGTCAACCCTAAAATCATTTTCTCGGCGGCCGTAAACCCTTTTTCCCGGCAGCTGTGAACCATTCCCAGCGGCTGCAACATCATGTCCCAGTGGCTGCAACATCATTTCCCAGCGGCTGCAATATCGTCTCCCGTCAACCCTAAAATCGTTTTCCCAGCGACCGTAAACCCTTTTTCCCGGCAGCTGTGAACCATTCCTAGCGGCTGCAACATCATGTCCCAGCAGCTGCAACATCATTTCCCAGCGGCTGCAATATCGTTTCTCGTCAACTGTAAAATCGTTTTCCCTGCAGCCGTAAACCCTTTTTCCTGGCAGCTGTGAAACATTTCCCGGCAGCTGCAACATCTTTCCCAGCGGCTGCAACATCTTTTCCCGACAGCCGTGAACCTTTTTCCTGGCTGCCGTGAACCATTTTCCGGTAGCTGAAACATATCTTCTGACGGCTGCAACATATTTCCCAGCGACTGTGACATATCTCCCACCGCCGTAAAACTTTTCCCTGACAGCCGTAATTTTTTCCCGATCCCGTAAATTCTTTTCCCGGCTTCCGTAAACTATTTTCCGGTAGCTGCAACATATTTCCCGATGGCTGCAACATATTTCCCAGTGATTGTGACATATCTCCCGCCGCCGTAAAAATTTTCCCTGACAGCCGTAATTTCTCCCGATCCCTTAAATCCTTTTCCCGGTGGCCGTGAATCTTTTCTGGCGGCTGCAACATCTTTTTCGTCAGCCGTGATATCATTTCTGGCAACTTGCATTGGTAAGTCCTGTGTTAACGGAAGAATTGCTCCGACCCTGCTAAGCTATGGCTCTGATTCATCCTAGTCGTGCCGGCGAACTCATCATTCTGACCCCGAGGACGCGATGGTTTGTGTTTCACTGGAGGAAGGAATTATTGCATTATTTATGACTGTGCACGAGTATGGTTCCGCAACGTCACCAACTGCACGCTCCACCATTCTCCGTAGGATATTTGACGCACAGTCTTATGAGGTATGGATTTCATTTATCACGTGATTAAGTGTTGATATAATTGAACAATATCAGTCGTACCTTTATACGTATCGCCATTATGCCTAATGAGACCTTTCCCTCGTACGACGTAAACATTAATAACTGCCACTTTCCCCAATTTGGAATGGAAATTTCAAACATTTTTTTTGTGCTCAACTTTCCAAATTTGTCCATCTCTTCAACATCTCCGTTCAGCGATTCGTGCATCCTCTGTGCTGCAACTTCTATTCTCGGATTCTGTCATCTGTGGGATAGCAACTTCAGCTTGCAGCCAGGATCATGGGGATTCCAGTTCATCATGATCCTTTGAATACACAGGAACTCAGGAAAAATCTTCAAGTTCTTGCCATCTTTCAAGCCGCTGGCTGGCTCGAATTTTTTGAGCGACGAAATGGATTCAATCGGGAAGCAGCCTTGCAATTTGCTTTAAACCTCACCAAAAATCACTCCATGGTGTGGGGGCTGCGCATCAGAAGTCTCCGAGGCCATTATATCTGAGGTTACTGCCATCCCGCTGGTGGGAAAGCCATGGTTTAACCGACGAGTCCCCACGACGACTGCACGGGAAGCATTTTTACTGGAGGGGGAGCAAGTAGAATCATCAAGGAGAGGGATCGCACTGCACTCATTGTCGTGGCCATGGGACCAGGTTGCTGTCTTTCTCAAGAAGTACATCACCTGTGAAGGTAGATATCAAACTGTGTATAATTCTAAACTCCCTTTACTTTCTCATCTCCGCCATGGCATTTTAATAAACATTCCATATTATCTACTGCATGACTTGCGTCATATGGCGGCATTTGTCCAGTATGCTAAGCACCCACTTTCCTCCCTCACCCACCATGGCCTTATCAAATTAATAATTGTAAGAACCCTTTCTCAGCATCATATAACCTAGCAACAATTCACATGTCGAGCTCAGCAACCCGCCCCCTTGCGGGTTGTCCCATTACAGCAGATACGAGTTCCACCACAACAGGAGGACCGAAGTCCCTCCACTGAAGTTGGGGGGGGGATGAAATTGAAGAAGAACAACAACCAGGGGCACAAGCAGAGCCATCTAGGGGGGATGAAACTACAGTAGAAGAACAGCAACCGGGGGCACAAGCAGATCCATCTGGGGGGGATGAAACTATATTAGAAGAAGAGCAATTGGGGGCACAAGCAGAGCCATTTGGGGGGGGATGAAACTCCATTAGAAGAAGAACAATTGGGGGCACAAGCAAATCCGTTGGGGGAGGGTGTAGATAAAAATCCTGTGGAAAACCCAGTTAACAGGGCAGCCCCGACAGCAGAAGGTGAAATTGGAGCAGCATTAAATACTGTGACAATTGAACCTGAAGGTGACAAAGCCAGGGCAATAGAAGAAAACATTGAGCTGGTAACCATTGAATCCTCACCTGAGTGGGAAGGAGGAGCCTTAATTGAAGAAGAACAGCATGAGGAGAAAGAAAACATTCCTTCGACCTCAGCTGTGAATCCCTATATACCAGCTCCACAAAAGAAAACACCACAAAGGAAAAGAAAGAGATCAATCAATGAATTTAGCATAACCGCACCAATCAGAAAGAAAAGAACTAGATCAGCTACAGTAGCAGAAGCAACCAGAAGAACATGGGCAACCTTAGAGGCACAGGTTGAGCCCCGGGTCCTTGTAGCGAGACCAATGGATGCTCCACAAAGGCCAGTTCAGGAAGAACCCGGAATTGAAGGACTTCTGGCTGAGAACACACTGTTAAAAGAGGACCTCCAAGTGCTTCGAAGGGAACTGGAAACCTGTAAGGAAACCTGCAGAAAACTAGGTGAAAGGAAACTGTATACATTGGTAGAGGCTGCAGACCAACTGGAGGAATCAAACTCTACTGAGCCTGGTAAGGAGGATGAACGAGTGATCTGTCCCACCTGCGGAGAAATCTTCAAGGAGGCAGGCCACAAGATTATACTTCATACCTTCTCAACACAACATCCTGCGGCCACAATAGAGGAAGCTGCAAAAAAAGAAGATGCTGCCACACAAGAACCAACATCTTTAAACATCCTTGCTGAAGCTGCTACCAATCCTGTGACAGAAGAGCTGAGGGAGGAAATCATGTATGATGATAGGGATAAAGAATATATTGTAACCCCAGAATGCTCCCATGACACAGAAATTATAGAACAGATGGGAGAAGAACCTGGGAATGAAGAATTATATACTGTAACCCCAGAATGCTCCCATGACACAGAAATTTTAGAAGAGGAGCCACAAGGGCAAGACATTGATAAACTTGAACAGGGTGTTGTAACACAAGAACCAGCAAACCTGAGTACACTTGTCCAATCGGCCGAACAAATGGGAGAAGAACCTGGGATAGAGGACACTCTGGAATTTAATGATGAACTCTGGGTTGTAACCCCAGAATGTTCCCATGACACAGAGCTTATAGGAGAAGAATTGCAACAACAGGAGGATGATGAGGCAAGCCAGGATGTTGTTACACAAGAACCAACATCCTTGGAGGCTGTAGCAGGTACTCCTAAATTTCAATTAGAAAATAACCCTGGAATGGATATCATTCCCGAGATGCAGTGGAGTGAGGATGAACAGGCACAGACACAATCCGCAGGTGACATTGAAATCTTGGAGGAGGAGCTGCACAATGAGGAAGATATCCAATCTTAGCAGTAGAAGGACAAAGAAGACACTGTTACACAAGAACCAGTGTCTCTAAAATCAATGAAGGTAGCTGCTGAAGAGAGTCTAAAGGATGTTGCTGTTACACAAGAACCAGCAACTCTCATATTAGATTTGGATGTGATGGAAGACACTGCCCCACAGGAACCAGTGCTTCTACCTCCTAAAAATGTCATTGATTTGGACTCAGATTAAGATTTCCTTTCAAGTCCTCCCCAGGCACAGCATATAATGAGACTGCAGGAAGAAGTGATTTCCACTTGCACCAACTGCATTTCCAGACACCAGCAGGTAGCTTTGGAAGGAGAACAGTGATGCTGGAAGGTATTGGGTTACTCACAGAGGCTTTTTATAGACAAATGAGGTGCCTGAGTCTCCCTACAATTTTTCCTCTCTCCATGGATAGAGCTTAGTACAGGACTCAGATTCCGAATGATGCAGGTTGTTGCATGAGGACATGCAATAGGGTAGTTGGGGGGAGATGTTGAGCCCATAATTGGCCTCTTTTAATCATCCTTGATCACCTTTCCTTCCCCTGTCTTACACCATTTATCATGTTAATCAGACTTGTTGTCCTCACTTTATTTCCCCAAGCTGCCAAGGTATGACTGATCATTGCTCTATCTTATTAATGCTTATGATTGTGATAATTAAGGCTGTTTATCTCTCAATTGTGCTAACATGTTATGATTTATGAAGGTAGTTTGAGATAAGTGGACTGCAGGAAGGTGGGATGAACAAAGTCTTGAAAGGAAGGGTGTTCGCTGCTTAAAAAGGATCCTCGGGGCTCGGATCATCGATTAAGGCACATGGTTCCAATGTAACATCCTAGGTGGAGCTGTGACAGGGCAGCTGTAACAGAATGTTCTATAATTGGGGATGTTTAGTATGTCGCTGCTTGAGTATAGTTGTGATCTGGAAAGATCGCCACTCCTGGGCCAATGAACAGCTTTCTCGCATTCTTATGTCTCTACTTTGCCACGTATTGTAACAGCTAGTGTTATTTAGGGCGCCTGAAGATCAAAGATCTTCATGGCTTCTCGTTAATAGGATCGGATGTTACGATCTGTATGTATAAATATGGGGAGCTGCCTCGACCCAGGGGGTGGAACAACGGAGAATTCATTTATTGTATTAGCAGTAAAAGCAAACTGTGTAATCATTCTTATATTAATATAAGGAGTTACCTCTGACTTAAAGGAATACGTTGTTCAACTAGCATCTCTGTGTGAAGGCTGGGCCCGTCTTCCACAAAGATTGCTGAGTTAAATTAGGATTCTTCAATTTATTGTTGTGTGATGTTTTGTTGATGATATCTCCTTTGTACGCAGCAGTAGTAAGTGTGGTGTGGATTTCCAGTATAATTAAGATTATATTTCTTTGAAATTGGCAAGTAGTACAGAGTGACAGTCGACTGAGTAAGAAACTTTATGCAATTCGTGTGACAGTTGTACACAGCCTTGTTCATCTTGCAGTTAAGTTGTGATCCCATGAGCCCTTGCAATTTATCTTTCCTGTTATGATTGTTGATTTTCATTCCTATAATTCAATTTCTTAGAGCAGTTGAACTCAATCCTTTGCAATTGAATTTCTAGATTAATATTCAGTTTATGCTTATGGTTTTCAAGAGTGATCAGATTGAAGAAGTGAGTTACTTGTTCTAGGATGTGAATAGGATTTCTTTTTATCTGCAATTGTCTTTGAATCTTATTTTACTTCTTGTTGATGCATGGTAGAAAGGAATTGAAATTATAGTATTTAGAAAGCAACTAGGATTACACAGATCTTTGGGATGGACATAGTTGTTAGAGGATAAAAGTATTCAATTGTAGTGATTTGGTGTTTAAGCATAGACTGTGCATCTATCCTTTGAAATAAAAGACTTTCTCGGGTTGAAAATAAATCTCGTCTGCTCTGTATGTTGGAATAATCTATCTGCATATAGGGTGCTCGACACAACTACTGCAAGGACCTTCAACACTATCCTCATCGCCTCCCTGAGTGTGGGAGACACTATGCTCCCCCCATGATTAATGAGGATGATTAAGTACATAACTACAACTTTGGTTATCAAGATGGCTTTGGCATTTCAAGATTGTAAGAGACTAGAGTTTTGAATCTCCAAAACCAATCTCTGTTCATTCATGGCCGTCTCTATCAGTGAAAAAGTTTTTTTAGGGTGTGTGTTTCCAATTCATCTGGTGGAATAAATGGAAGCTCATGGAATCCAATTGCCACAGACTTCATTAGAATTGGAGTATATTATAGTTGGTTTTCTTATTGTTCTTCATAGTGTGAAGGGTTATGCAAAACTTGTCCCACTGATATGCTAGGCAATGAAATCATGGCCCTTTGAGAATTGCTATGCTAATTAGCATAGACCTATTTTTGTCGTTGATTAGTGAATACAATTATGCATTAAAAATAATCTCTTTATAGCACCGATACACAATTGCTCTTTGCTGTTCTTAAAAAAAAATCTTTCTGTTACAAATCTAAATCCTTTATAACTTATATTGTCTTATAAGATCCATGATTCAAAAAAGTGTATTGGGCATCTGGTTATAAGATTCAAGTTAATGTTGTGCTATAGAAAAACAAGGTGCCCTACAAGTAATTTGGAAAGCTATTCGATACTTTCTTGATTTTTATTAGTTTCTCATTTGTATTTTCTTCAGCAAAACATCTTCTACATAATCATAACCCTTACAATTTTTATTTTTTTTATGAATTATCTCACACTCCTCTATGAAACTATTCTTACACTTGAATTTTCAAAGTTTGCATCTGAGAGTATCGAAAAAGTTTGCATCTCAGAGTATCTAGGTTCAACAAGAGCCAAGGTAGATGTGTCACCATGATAACAGCCATTTCTGAGCCTCATCCTTTACCTGGGAATCTGGATTTAACATTATTATGTACTGAATTTACATCTCAAGCATCAATTCTAAAACCAGATGGTTTGAGGATTCTAGGAGATAACTACTAAACATTTCACTTAAGGAATCTGGGTTTAACATTAATATATACTGATACATCTCAAGCATCCATCCTAAAACCGGAATCCTGGGATATAACTGCTAAGCATTTCACTTAAGGAATATGGATTTAAAATTATTATATATTGATACATCAATCCTAAAACCGGATGGTATGAGAATTCTGGGAGATAACTGCAAAACATTTCAATCAATGAATCTGGATTTAACATTATTATATACTGATACATCTCAGGCATCAGTCCGAAAACCGGATGGTATGAGATAACTGCTAAACTTTTCACTTAAGAAATTTGAATTTAACATTATACATCCCATGCATCCATCCTAAAATCCCGTATGGTATTAGAGAACTGGGAGTTAACCGCTAATTATTTATTGCATAGTGGGGTAGTTAAACGCTAATTATTTATTGCATAGTGGCATTGATTAAGACTTGATTTCTCCTCTTTATGTTGCTTTAGCATATGAATATATATATGATGGAAGAACACAAAGAAGAAAATGTGTTATTTCTCCATTGCTGGAACCTATCAATTGAAATAGCCTTTTTTATTAATAATCAAAGACGTGTAGCGCAGTTTTAGCTTTTATGTACGACTTAGTATAAAAGCCTAACAAGTTTTTTGGGGGGAGGGTTCATAACAGCAAAGGTAAAATTGATAGATTTTCCCTTGAATCATATTAGATGAAATTGTAAGATGCAAACATTGTACAGTCAAGGTGGAGTAAGGATATTCTTGACGTTGTTGAATCTGATTATGTAATAAAAATTTACAAATTCAATGGATGGAACAACTAGATTTATGTTTTTAATAAAAATTTCAGTGCATGTAACAACTATTTTTAACAAAATTTGATAAAATTTCCTAATTCTCATAAGATTTGGCAGAAATTTTTTTATTTGATGAAATTGTCAGCATAAGCTACATTACACAATCAAAATGCAATAAGAATATTCCAAATTGTGAATCTCATTTCACATAAAATCTTTTTTATTAAACAGAATTCTCAATATGATATAAAAAATCCAAGGTGCAATAAAGATATTCAATAATCAAAATCTACAATGTCAAATAATTTAACGGCAAAAATTAATAGTGTATAACCAGATTCTAATAAATTTAGAATCTATCTTTTATAAATTTACAATTTCAAAAAACTAGTTTTAACAAAATTTGATAAATTTTCTAATTTTACTAAGATTTCAAATTGTAAGAAATAAACTACACTACACAATAAAAATATTCCAGATTGTGAATCCCATTTCAGGAAAAATATTTTTTATTAAACGAAATTCTCAATACAATATAAGAAAACTGAGGTGCAGTAAATATATTCATTAATCAAAATCTATGCTTTCAAAGAATTTAAAAACAAATACTGTATAACCATATTCTAATGAATGCAAATCCAAAAAGAAAGGAAAAGAAATAACTTTGATCTCACGTCTCTGTGGACAAATGCAGAAGAGACACAGTAAATTGATTCGCGCTGCCACTTATCTTGAAAATGGCAAAAAGAAATGGAATTCCATTGAGTGTAAGATCATACTCACTAGTCACAAGAGCTGATATGAAATGGATATTGAGCGCATCGACTCAGCAAATGCCACGCGCTCATTCGGAACCCCCTCCCTGTTGTTCCAACGTCAGCAGGAGATACTTCCTTCATAAAATTCTCACTGATATGAATGCATGTCCCTTCCATTTGTAAGGACATATATGCCTTCTTCATAAAATTATACCTGATATGTTTCCTTCATAGGCGTGTCAAAAAATCCCATTCGTTTTGTTTACAATTATGCTTCAGATTGATTCCCTAAAACGCCCAAGCCCAGGTTCATTTTGAATTCCATCAATTTCATAGTTTGACACTACCATTAATAGAGATTTTTATGTTTAGACCAAAAAATTTATCAGAAGTTTGTGCGAATAGATCTTTGTTGGTATAGGATTTGATTCCCAACCATTTTAAATATATGAAAACAATTTCCACAATGTTATTACAAAGATCCACGGTTTCGATTCTTACAATGTTCGATTTTCAAACCATTTTTAAATATATGAAAATGATTTTCATAGAGTTATTACAGAGATCCATAATTTCGATTCCTACAATATTTGAATTTCAATATATGAAAATGATTTGTGCAGAGTTATTATAAAGATCTATAATTTTGATTCCTGCAGGATTCAAATTTCACTATATGAAAACGATTTTCACAGAGTTATTACATAGATCTATAATTTTGATTCCTTAAGGATTCGAATTTCAAACCATTTTTAAATATATGAAAGCATTTTACACAAAATTAATACAGCGATCCACTTATACAAAAAAACAATTTCGAGTCCTACCTTCAACCAATACCTACGCAAACTACGGACGCTTCTTTCTCAATTTCATATATAGATGCTATCTACTCTATCTACTCTGCTATTTTCTACATAACCCCAAACTCTATACTATAAATTGTTAATTATATCATAAATTATGTGAAACTACTATATAAATAAATAACAGAGAAGTAAAACTGGATTAATGTCGCGGTCCATGGCTCTTCATACATTTGAAAGGAAAATGACAATCATTTTAAAGGAACGATTTAATACCCTGGCCATTTTCTGAGCAGTCTCTTGATGGGCCGTTGGCACGGAAGCTGCTCGGGTTGGATGGTCAGTTGGATGGCCAACACAACAGACTGACGGACATGAAATGGATTTCCTATTGCTATCCTGACCTTTTTTAGAGTGTTATTTTGAATTTCTTTAACAAAAAATTGGTGAGTAGTGCATTTGAGAAAGAGTCAAGAAAATGTTCAATTGATTCAATAAAACTTACCTCCGGTTAAAAAAATTTAGCCCAAATTTGAAATCCTCAAATGCTCCAGCATTCAACGCCTTTTTAAGGATGAAGGGACCTCCTTCTAAGGCCGAAGGGAGAGCAGCGGACCCAACCACAGCTCAGTTTACACTCGAGTCCATACCAGTTACCACAACTCCGTTTACACTCAAATCCATACCAGTTATGGGGCTGCTGGTTCTGGTCGTCCACAACTTATTCTGCTTAAGGTCGATGATGGTGTGCATGTCTCCCACTTGGCTAGGCATGGATTATTTCTTGAGGTTGGTGATGTGAGCATGTCTGCCACCTGTCTAGGTATGGATTAAGAAATCAATTACTTGTTGTTGGACATTTGTGTCAAATATTACATACTATAACATACCAATTCCAAAGTATGGTTTATTTTATTTTATTTTTTATTTTCAACTAATCGTGGCAATGATAAAAATAGTTCCATCAAATCTTTTTAGCCAATCATATTTTGACAAATATGAAATAATTTTATTAAAATTTAAAATTAAATACAAAAATATTTTCAACTTTACTCTATCCTTTGTAAATTAAATATAATCATACTAATTAACTCAATGACAGCTAAAAATCAGATGTCAGATTGGTTTTAAATGTTTGTTGCAAATCGCATACCATGTCAAATCACTGAAATATTTACATGTCGTTGGTATGTAATACAATGTATTGTATTTTTTTATTTTTCGAATTTTAACTAATCCCGAACAATGATAAAAAAAAATGTCCCATTGATAGTTATTATCCAATCGAAATTTAGAAAATAAGTAATAAAACAAGGTGAAAAATTATATTATCTTTGTTCACTTTGGTAAATATAATGTTTTTCGATAGTTTGATGTTCAACTAATAGGAAAAAACGGAACATATAGTCTTTGCCTACGACAGGGACTAATAAGATAATAACAAAAAATATTTAAATATTATATATCTTGTGTTATATTATTTTATATTTTAAAAATACATAATAATATTAATATTAAGAGGATGATTGTTTATATTAACATGAAATATGTAATTTAATTATTATTTCTAATTATAAAATTATTCAAATTAAAATTGAAAAGTTGTATGTATAATTATTTTTTTTAAATGTTTAAAGTATGTAATGTATATTTAACCAACTACCCCTAAAAACCATGCTAAATGTGAAATGGATATAAGTTATATTATAGGTGACAATGCTAAATGTGAAATGGATATAAGTTATATTATAGGTGACAATGCTAAATGTGAAATGGATAAATGGATATAAGTTATATTATAGGTGACAATGCTAAATGTGAAATGGATAAATGGATATAAGTTAGTGGTTATGCTATATATAATT
Organism: Larix kaempferi; assembly: GCA_027924585.1. Lineage (NCBI taxonomy): Eukaryota > Viridiplantae > Streptophyta > Pinopsida > Pinales > Pinaceae > Larix > Larix kaempferi. The sequence goes on from BSBM01000559.1 coordinate 1,038,038, forward strand.
AATAATTAAAGTCAACTTACATGTTTTTCAAAAGTCTTAACAAAACTTTTGACCTTTCAGTTTGTGCTTTCCACTTCTTAAAAAAACATAACAAAGCGTCATCACTCTCAAAACCAACCAACTTATATGAACTTAAGGAGTAAATTAATAAATTGAATTTCTTATATATAATTGACATTTGTATTGTGATGCACCTGCAACAATTAATTAATACGAATATGTGAAATAGCAGAAATGACAGAACTCAGAATCACTTTTATATTGATCACAGGCCACTTCGAGGGGGCAACCTCCTATGAACAAGCTCAATACAAATAACTTCACGGTGCCTTCATAGGTCTCAACACACACTTATATACTAAGTCTAGGCGCCAATACTATGGGTCAAAACCATGGGCCACTACAAACTATGGATCAACAATACTACGGGCGACTTACAAAGCATATGCGTCAACAACAATAACACAAACTATTGATCAACAAATACTACGGGACGACTTACAAAGCATATGCGTCCAACAACAACATACTAACAAAGTAAAGACATGGGTTCCTAACATGTATACATCATTAATAAGATTTTTAAAACAATCCGTGAGATGTAGAACAGTTGGTGGCGGGGTATGATTAAGACGCCCCCTAAGCGGAAAGGTCGCCGGTTCTAATCCCGCGGATACCAAAAAAATCCAACCATGTTAAGGGTTGGTGTGGTCCAGGCCGGGTGCGATCCCTGGGTGATTTTGACGGCTTAGATACTCCTAGTTCGTGGTAACTTAGCCAAAGGCAAACTTGCTAGTCAAGGAGGTTCCACCACTTTGCCAACAAAAAAAAAAGATTTTTAAAACATATTTTGATATATATAATTTTAAAAATAAAATATCATGTGCCCATGTAGCCAGCCGCCTAGGCTGACACCCTCCTTCCATGCAACCTCCCCATCTCCCCCTCCACTGCAGCCCTCCCCGCTCATTGTTGCATGCCCCCGCCAACCACCCCTTGCGCTGCCTCCTTCCCTTCCGTGCGCTGCCTCCTTCCCTTCCATGCCCTCCCTCCCTGCTGCGCGCCCCCGCCAGCCACCCCTTGTGCTCTCCATTCGTTTAAATATTTTAATTAAAAGAAAAACCTATATATTAAAACAATATATATAGTTAATAATATTATTATAATTAATTAATTTATTTATTATTATTATTATTATTAAAAAAATTATATATAGTTGGAACAAATTATTATTATTAACAAGAGCCACAAGGTGGAAATGTCCCCGACATTACTACCTGTTCTATTTGTGGATAGTTATTAACAATGACTATTTACAAGAAGTGATGAATAATATTATAAATTAACATTTGTGCTAAAGATTTGGAATCCTCTCCTGAATTTTTCATGTTGCCCTATAAATTCGTTGTTCGTAATTAAATTATCAAAGCTAGCTTATTTATGGTTATGGATCCCACAACTGGGCACACTTGATGTGACCCTATAATGTTTGGACAGAGCTGGTAGGCAGGGCATTCGTGGCATTCGTGTTAGAGATTTGGTTTATGTGCTTTTATCGAGATAATCATGCACTTTGGGAGATTAAATAATTTAATTAATGAACATTTTTATCCATATTAATTTATGGCTTGAAAGGGAGTATATAAAAGATGGTAGGCGAGATGACATATTCTTATTTGAGCAAAACAATTTTTTTCAATTTTTTCTACGAGTCCCAAACATTCAGTAAAAAATACTTTAATGAAATGTTGCTTATTGGAGAATTTAATTGTTTTCTTTAGTGTGGGATTCTTGAATTTATAAATAAACCAGTGCTAGCCTAATTAGTCTAAAAATATAAAGAAGAATCTATGACATTGTTGTGACATTGCTTTTATTGCTCTTAAAAGGCCATGTATTACTCTAGATAAAAAAAATCTTAATAAATAAATAATTATGACATTGATAATAATAAAACATTTTATTTCTTATAAATCCCATGGCCAATTAAAAATTGGATTTATATCGACTAAATTTCCCATGCATCAAATAAAAAATCAAAAGAGCAAATGCCGATTGGAGAGGGAATCTCAAAGGAAGCTCTAATGCAACATTTTGAAAACTTTGATGGCAAGGTCCAACTCACATCATTGATGAACATTTTCCATTTCCGATTGCATACCATAAGGATTGCATACAAAATCTCGATTCCCTCATACCCACTTCCAGGATTGCATACAAAATAGAAGAAGCTATTTATGGGAATCGGAACAAATACCCACTGCCAGGATTGCATTCCATAAGGATTTCTGAGCATAATGTAAATAATTATAGTAGTATCACTTTATACTACTCAATTTGACAAATCGATTTTGAATTAGGTGAGGAGGCATCTCAACCCCTGTGTGGCCACATATACCATTCAACCTACATTTGGGCATAGCTAGATTATAGCAATACTTGTTCACTATGCTAATTTCACATGACCACACAATTTTACTGAAAAATGTGAATTTATGGAATTAGTTCTGCAATTCCAAGAGAGCAAAGGTAATTAGAATATGAACATGTAACACATCAAAATGGTATTCGAAAGGATTGTTGTATCTTCGCGCCGACCTTTAAAATGACTCATGAAGGATTCCATTTTATTATAGATAAAGAATATATTATAGATTACCATGATATGAGATGCCATGCCATTATTCTGGTTTTTATAATGCAATTTATTGAGACATAGGTGACCTCCTTCGATCATCACTCTAGTAATTACAAGAACAAACCTTTCGAAAACATACATGAAGAGACAACGCTAGTAGAGATCTATTTCGAACTAATCTTGTCATAAAACCTTCAAAGCTACCAGGTGATTGGAGGTATAAGAATCAATCTGTGACCGGAGGAACTGCGAAACCCACCAAATGAAACCATGAAAGTATTTTTGACCTATGACCTCATAAAAGCTTGACACTAACCTGAAGATCAGAACCATGAAGATTACCCAAATTTCGGGGAGGGTTGGCCAAGAAAGTGCATTTTATTTTCTGGATAGATAAGGCCTACTCCTCACAATTGAACCTGCAACGATTTCATATGCGATCCATCCATTCTTTGAAATGAAGCAAGAGCGCTTGGATCTATATAAAAATATGTTAAGCTCTTCGGCATTAGAACAACACAGCAAATTAAGTGGACTCAACCAGCGAAAACAAGCTCACAGGACCCTTTTGGATTTGGATTCAAGAAAGCTGACTAGTTGGAAGCATTTAGTAACGCTAGCTTAGAGGACGACCCATAGCTTCACCGCATTCATTGTGCCCATATTGTCGTGTTTGAAACATATAGATGCAAAGACCTTGTCCATCACGGGTTGTGTCAACAATAGTGGAAATGTACTACAGAGATGAAGAGATGGCAAGTCGTGGCAAGTCGCAGAACTGTTGCTAGGCATACCGATCACGAAACCAGTACATCACATTAAAAATTGCTGACGATAGCCCGCCACCGGGTCCTGGGGCACAGGACCCTAGGCAGACGTCAATTGCATGACACCTATGAGCGTTTAGTAAAATAGCATTTTAAAACATTCCTTTTAATGTAGTAAAATATCTAACCTCAGAAAACTTTACAAAAAGAAAAGTCTTCGACGCCAGCCTCACAAGTAATCTACCTTCACGAAAACTAAGAGTCCCCCGTTGGGGACTAATAATTATTATTATTTGATGTTTATTTTGTTAAAGTTATGAAAGTGATTATAGTTCTACAAATAAGTTGGTGAAGTAAGAGCTCATACATGGGAGAGATGGGGGTTTTGGCGAGCTTTGTGGCAGGGGATGGTTTTGGCGATTACTGGATCTCCAGGCAGGATGATCAGAAGGGGTTGCAGAAGGATCTTGGAGTCAAGTTGATTCTTAGAATCAACCCAGTACCAACCAAGGATAAATAAAGTGGGAATCGCAACTCCTACACTCATTTAAATTAGGTCTGCTTTTTGGGTTTTTAGTTTTTACCATTGTTCTCCCTCAATCCAGGTTTTAATTTTTTGGTATTTTTAGTGTTTTTGTTCTATTTTTGGTGGGATGGCTTATTAGAACTACTTTGCTCATTTTTCCCATTGATTTGTGTCATGTACGCACTAACACCCTACATACTGGCACCTGGGTTGTTTTATTGGACGGGTGTCAAGACTATTTTGGGATGGGTGTCGGGTTCCCTCGAAGGTAATTGATAGTATCGATCAAGATTATTGGATTATTGGCCTTAGGATTTTTCGAGATGTCTTTTCCTCTTTACAACACGCCCGAGCATGTGTCGAGTCATGGGAAGATAGGGTTGGTTCATTGACTGGTGGAGGTGGTAGTGCTGAGTGTTGTCCTGCACCAGATGAGAATTGTGTTCAGAGGAAGACCCTCTGCGGGGGGAAGGCACGGAGTCGGAGGTGTTTGAAGGCAGTGAAGGCGAGGGAAGGATCGGATCAGTATTTCATAGAGGAGAATACAAATCTTGATAGAGTGGAAATGTTGGCGAGTGGAGCCCTGGTAGGGAGGATTGAATTTGCTTCGGGTAGTCGCGGAGAAATCCTTGATTGGGTGAACCAAAATTGGGCTTCGGTTGTTGGTTTGGCGCCTAGGGTTAACCTATTGTTGAATAGATGTATTCTCTTTGTTTTCCCAAATCCTGAGCATATTGGGGATATTTTGGAACGAACTTGGCTTTTTAAAGAAGGATCCATTATATTAAAGCGGTGACATATCACCTTTGATCCACTGAAGGAGAAGCAAACTTGTAGACATCTTTGGATGTTAGTTCCTGGCTTACTCATCACGCTTTGGACTGCTAATATTTTAACTAGTTTGGGAAATGTTGTGGGTAAATTCATAAGATTGAATAAGAAATCTGTGTTCGGTGTGGATAGGAGACTAGCATGGGGTATGGTTGAATTTGATATGGCGAAGGGTTTTTCGGCGTAAGTAGAGGTTACATGGGGTCTGTGATCCTTTCGGCAGTGACTGGACTAATACAAGATACCCTTTCGTTGTTATAACTGCATAGATAAGGGTCACATTATGGCGAAATGCCCTAAACTGTTGCGGGATGCTTGTGCTGGTGATTCCTCTAGGGTATTGAGTTCGGATACGTTGGGATTCTTAATTTATGACAGTAGGCATTATCCTCCTACGAATTCGAATCGGAGTAACTTATCTCCATCTTACATTACTCCCTACAAAGATGTTACCAAAGCTTAATTGGAATTTTTTATTGAAGCAGAAAAAACCCTAGATAGGCATATATCTAATGGGGATGTTATACTAAATTTGGGGAGTCTTTCTACTCCTGATAGAACCCATGAGAAGGTAGTGACCTGCACTGATAGTGGGGGTAACAATGATGCCCGTTCATAGACCTCGGTTTTCCATTCTCGAGAATGTCATGAGGCGCCCATAGTTTTTGCCTCTAAGAAACCGCGTGAACATTTGGGGATGGTCAATGTACATGGGTTATATTCCTCTGCTGAGCAGGCTACAGTTTTTACCGGAGAAGAAAGGGTTGTATTAAATGAATGTGGCTATAATAATACTACTCAAGTTGATTGTTTTACACCATTGACGGTGTATTAAAAAAATCCATCTTCTAACCCAGATGTTAAACCCATTCAGTGTTTACGTTTTCGTAACGTAACCATCAGAAAAAAAATTAAAGGATACATCTCAAGAAGATGGAGATCTTTGTTACAAACCTAATTCATCTAGAATTGATGACTCTGATAAAGAAAATACCAATTTTCCTTCTTTTGGTTTCTTTGGGGAACTTGGAGCAATGAAGCCCCTTTTAGGGGGTGATTAATGACTTTTTTTTCCATCAATGTGAGGGGATTGGGGAAGGATTCTAGGGTTAGGGCCTTAACCATATTATTCCTTTCTACTAGCCTGGATTTTATCCTTCTACAGGAAACCATGTATGATGAGTCTTGTGTGGTGAAGAAACTTGCTGGTATTTTTCCCGGTTGAGAACTATCGGTTGTAGGTTCTACTCGTATGTCTGGTGGTTTATTAGTTGGTTGGAATCCTCGTTTTTTTAATTTTCGAGCTTTTAAGACAAAATGGGGCATTTTCCTTGAAGGGAGGAGTGGGATTTTAAACAAATCACTGTCCCTTTTGAAATGTTACGGGCCCTATAAGGATAGGGTTTCTTTCTGGGAATCCCTTAAGTCTTCAGGGTTGTTGAGTATTGAAAATTTAATCATTGCAGGTGATCTTAATTTCACCAGGTCTACCTCAAAAATTTGGGGACCCTTGGCTAGATTGGATGATATGACGGAGTATTTCTCGGATTTATTGAATTCATATAATTTGGTGGATATTTTTCCATGTGTCCTTTCCCCTACTTGGACAAATGGAAGGCTCGGTGGGGAAGGTATACATAAAAGATTGGATAAGCTTCTGGTTAAAGTGACCTTGCTGCAGTCTTTTGAGCATAATAGGTCTTGGGTCGGGGATGCCAAATTTTCCAATCATTGGCCAGTTTACCTTCAGTTTGATGATTCAAAAAATTGTGTAAAGTATCCCTTTAAATTCAATAGTTTGTGGTTAAGGAATGAGGACTTTTGCAACCTCATCCAGAATTATTGGGTCAATGTTGATTCAGATCAAGATTTGAATCCAAAGGATTCTTTTGTTCTCAAGCTTTGAAACCTTAAAGATGTTGTCACTAGATGGATTAAAAATAAGAACAAATTGGATCTTCAGGAGTTCAAGGAGCTGGAGGAGCAGATCCAACACTTTCATATCAGTAATTTTGATCAGAATATGGATAATGTAGATTTTGCTAAGTTAAAACTTCTAGAGCAAAAAAGGGAAGATATTCGGAATCAAGAAAAGATGGACTGGAGACTCAAAAGTCGTGCCTTCTGGATTGAGTTGGGGGATCAAAACTCAAAATTTTTCCATTCTTATGCTTCACACCGGAAAAATATAAATGCTATATGGGAACTCTGTGATAATTTGGGAAACACTGTTACGGGTCTTGAAAATTTACAGTCCTTTGCAAAATGTTTTTTTTGGAAAAAATTTGAGGATACGAGGCAATGTGATTTGAATGCACAATTGAAAGTTGCCCGGTTATTTCCTAGGTTTTTTTATGACTGTGAAGCTGAGGAACTAGGAAAAGAGGCTACCTTGTTGGAGATTGAAGATACTCTGAAATTATTTGCCAAGGAAAAATTCCAGGGCCTGATGGCTGGACTATTGAGCTTTTTTTGCACTTTTTTGATATCATGGGTGGAGATATTTTAAAGATGGTGGAATATTCAAGAACTAAAGGGGTCATATCCGAGGCTTTAAATTCTACCTTTATCACATTGATTCCAAAATGCAACAAACCTAATTCCTTCTGGGATTTTAGTCCAATTTCCTTGTGCAATTTGGCTTATAAATTAATCTCCAAGATTATTTTGGTTAAATTGAAGCCTACACTTTCCAGATGTATATCTCCTGAACAAATCCGTTTCCTACACGATCAACAAATTCTTGATGCAATTGGAATTTCCAAGGAGATTATTCATTCGATAAAGAAAAGAAAGCTGAAGGATTTTTTACAAAAAATGGACTTGGAGAAAGCGTATGACAGAGTCAAGTGGGTTTTCTTGAGACTGATTCTCATCCAATTTGGCATCCCTCCATTGGTTTTAACGTGGATTATGGCTTGTGTTTCCACCACAAACATAGCAGTTTTGATCAATGGTGCTCCTTCGGGATTTTTCAAGAGCACAAGGGGCATAAGACAAGGTTTCCCTTTGTATCCTCTTTTATTTTTGTTAATAATTGAAGGGCTTAGTAGGATGATTAACAATGCTAAAACTGAAGGAATTATAAAGGGTATAAAAATCTCATCTGATTTATTTCTCTCTCACCTTTTGTTTGCAGATGATGCCTTATTAGAAGGGACAGAATCTATTGACAAATGGATGAGTTATAAGGATATTATTAAGGTATTTTGTGACGCATCCAGTATGTTGGTGAGTACTACAAAATCTAGCTTCTTTCATTATAGAGTTGAAGACATGAAGCTAGCTAACATGAAAGAAATTTTTCCATATAAAATGTCATTTGGAAGACGGATTCAAATACTTAGGCTATTTCTTGAAGCCTAATGGTTACATGATTAAATACTGGATGTGGATTATGAAAAAGGTTGAATGCAAAATAAATCAGTGGACTTACATGTTGCTATTGATGGGAGGAAGACTCACACTTGTTAAATAAGTTTTGACGGGGATACCGGTATACTGGTTCTCTCTCTCACAAGTCCATGTTCTATCATCAACTCTTTAAGGAAACTTTTCTTTAATTTTGTTTTGACTGGAGGAATGAATAGTAGCAAGCTAGTCATGGCTAGCTGGGAGAGATTAGCATTACCTTAAAGTTGTGGTGGATGGGGCATAAATAATTTATCCACCTTCAGTGTTGCGCGTAGATTAAAAATTTTCTGGAGAGGCCTCTTTGGTACTACTCTCTGGTCCAAAGCGATCTCTGTGAAGTATATAAAAGGGGATATTTTTAAATGGATTAGGAATCCAAATAAAAGAATTAGGGGAACTTATCCGGTTTGGGATGGGTTCATCAAAGTCTATAATTGGTTGGAAAAGGATCTATCCTGGAGGGTAGGAAATGGTAAAGAGATCTTGGTTGGGATCGACCTGATTTTGGGTTTAGTGGAAAATTACAAACTTTGTAAGGATATCCTTAACTGCTTGAAGGAGTATGATCTTTACACTCTCAACAAAATAAAGAAGACCAGAGATAAGTATGACCAAAATTCCTATTAGTTTAGTGTTAAGGATCTGGGTTTCACAAGTATTGCGGCATATGAATGGGACTGTTACATTAGGAACTTGAATTCTACGGGATGCAAACTCTCAAAAGAAAGAGATGCTCTAATTTGGAACAGTAATCCAACTACTGGGGTGGTGACGGCTAAATCTTCTTATAGTTCTATTATAAAAAAAAAGATGCAATTTTCCGCAGAGATGCTCTGGCAATGGCAGGTCCCATTAAAAATCAAATTTTTTATGTGGTATGCGCTGCAAGGGGGTCTAAACACCTGGGATAATCTACTGAAGAAAGGATGGTATGGGCCGAGTATTTGTCTTTTATGCAAAAAAAATTATGAGTCTACTAATCATCTTCTTGTGAAATGCGAGTTTACTAGAAATATCTAGAATATGATATTGTCTCATTTAAAACTAGATCAACAATGGGGTGTGGAAAAAATTGACATTTGTTCTCTTCACTGGTTAAGGAGTTGCAGATCTTTTCCTTCGATGTCATCTTTGATATCTTGGTCCATTTGGTTTAATAGGAATAAAGTCATTGAAAATATGGTCCCGACCTTACTGAATACATATAATTAGATTATGTGCTTGAACAAAGATTACTATTCAGAAAACACTGGTCTAAAAATTAAAAAGGTGAGCACTTTAAACCCACTTTTCAATGGTCATGTTGCTTTCTTCGATGGTGCAGCTACTAATGGCTTATGTGTTGCAGGAGGAGCTATCTTTCAAAACCAGGATCATTATTATTCCTTGAGACTCAATTGTGGTACGGGTTCTAACATGAAATCTGAACTTCTAGCTCTTTGGTGTGTACTGAAAGTGGAAAATACTTTTGGCACTAATAACCTCAAAGTATTTGGAGATTCTCGGGTGACCATTAAATGGGCGCGTGGTGAATACAGCTTAAAAGTCACTTCTCTTCTTCACTGGTGCCACAGAATCAAGTCAAAAATTCAGCCATACAATGATATATCCTTCGAGCATATCTATTGACAGCACAACTCTCTGGCGGATAAGCTATCAAAACAAGCATTGGAAGGCGAGGAAGGGGTTATTGTATGGGAGGAATTACAAGGTCTACATGTTTGTGATATGGGTTCGGTGAGAATTTCTTATCGATAAATTTCCGTGGAACTAAGTTTCTTACTTTTAACTTTTTGATATCTACAAGTTGGGAAGTCGAGTCTAGTTTTGATACATGTTTTTAGAAGGAAGAATGTTTTAAGACATTTTTGTTGATAAGTCTATCAATGACTTGAACAGTTTGTACTTTTTTATTCACTCTGGATATCAATAGTATGCTTTTTTCTGCTAAAAAAAAAATTAATTATTATTATTTCTCCAAAAAAAAGGAGGAAATAATAATTACTTGTGGAAAAAAAAAAGGGAAAGAAGAACAAAATCAAAGTGAAAGAGGATTTAAAAAAATAAAATTATTATAATACATTATTATAATAATATAAAAATTTAGAAATTTTTTTACGAAGTGAAGTCATTATGTTCCTGCCTTTCACCGAGCTCATGCTGGTCAAAAGGAAAAAATGAATATTGAATCTAAACTCGAACAGATTGAAAAAAGTTGCTTAGAGAAGAGGAAACATACACAATTGAAAATTATCGTATTGGAAATGAAAGAAGTAATAGACAGGAAGAAAGGGAAGGAAGAAGTTGTTGTGACTTCCAAGTGCTTGGGTCAAATAGAGCTTGGGTTATCGTCACTCACGACAGAAGAAGGGACTATGACTAGAAAGGAAGAAGTTGTTACGACTTCTGAGTTCTCAGGTCAAGAAGTGATGAGATCTAGACCCATGATAGAAGAAGTAACTGTGACTCTCGAGTTACCAAGTCAAGAGGAACAAGGGACTACTGCGACTCCTATGTATTCAAGTAGGGATGAATATAAAATCACTACTACGCCCAGAAAGGAAAGGAATCATGGCCGATCAACTCCTTATACCCCTCCTCACAAAATATACATACCACCAGACACCAAGTAGGATAAGAACAGACATCCCTTTAAATTCAACAATATGTGGTTATAGGACTCGGAGTTATGTTTTTTAGTGAGGAATAAATGGAATTCTTTTAATGTTCCTGAAGATGCTAGCCTGACAAATTCTTTGGTTCATAAACTTAAATGCTTGAAGAAGGATATAGTAAAGTGGGAGAAAATAAAAAAAGATAAAGCTAGTGAAGAACTTAGGAGGGTTGAAAATCTGATGAAGTGGTTCTTTGAGATAAACTCAGATGGTATCCTAACCGAAGAAGAGAAAGTTGAACTACAGGAATTGGAGGATCATAAGTATGTTTTGCTCAGACAAGAGGAGACTACCTGGAGATTGAAAAGCAAAGCTATATGGGTATCTCATGATGATGAAAACACGAGATTATTCCACAATTTCGTTATCTTCCGAAGGAACATAAAATCCATCTGGGACATACAAGATGAGGATGGAAGTACCATTAAATCCCAAAAAGATTTGGAAGCGAAAGCTAAAATTCATTTCGCTAAGCACTTCAATGATTCAAGTACAAATCAGATTGAGGCACAGTTGAAGGTTATTAGATACTTTCCTTATTTTTTTACACAAGAGGAGGGCATGGAAAAAGGTAAGCATGTGACTCTTGAAGAAATAAGGTGCTTAAACAATTTACTAAGGACAAGAGTCATGGTCCAGATGGCTAGCCAGTGGAACTCTTCTTATCCTTATTTGAAATTTTGGGAGAAGATCTACTGCAAATGATTGAACAATCTCGTTTGGGGGGGTTTGTATCTGGTGGGATCAATTCTACCTTTTTAGCTCTCATTCCTTATGTAATATTGCTTACAATATTATCACAAAAATCATATCTAATAGGATAAAACCCAAACTTGCAGAAATGATGTCAAAGGAATAGTTTGGGTTCTTAGCAAATAGGTAGATATTGGATGCGGTGGGAGTTTCTCAAGAGTGTCTACACAATAAAAACAAAAAATATGAATGCTCTGATCCTAAAAATGGGCTTGGTGAAGACATATGATAGAGTCAACTGGGTTTTTTTTAGGCTACTTCTCAATCAAATTGGCATTCCCTACTAGGTAACCAATTGGATTATGGCTTGTGTGACATCTGCATAGTTCTCGCTTCTCGTTAATGGGTCTCCTACCTTCTTTTTTAGCAATACTAGAGGCCTAAGACAGGGCTGCCCCTTATCACCTCTACTCTTTTTGTTGGTTATTGAAGGTTTGAGCAGAATGATATGTACTGCACAAAATGAAGGAAAATTGAAGGCATAAAAATTGTTGCCTATGCCTATCATCACCCATTTATTCTTTGTTGATGATGTGGTGCTTTTTGGTAAGGGAAAAGTGGAAGAATGGAACTTTTTTGTTGAGATAATTAATTTATTTTATACTGCCTCTGGGATGGAAGTGAGCTTAAACAAATCTGCTTTTATCACCCATAAAGTAGACATAAACATTCTATCTCATATTACTAGGGCTCTTCCATACCAGGTTTCGGACATAGATGATGGCTTCAAATATCTTGGTTATTTCTTAAAACCCAATTGTTACATAGTCAATGATTGGCTTTGGTTGGTGAAAAGGTATGAGAAAAGAATTAGTCTATGGATGTATAGGTTTCTTTGTTTAGGGGGTAGGCTTACTCTCTTGAAAGCCATGCTTGTTGGTATGCATGTATATTGGTTCTCTATGGCTCAGGTTCCACAGTCTATTCTAAAGATGATTAGAAGATTGATGTTCAATTTCCTTTAGTCAAGGAACGTGGATGGTGGTAAAATTCACCTGGTTAGTTGGGAAAGGATTTCCAAACCAAAGCATATGGGTGGTTGGGATATAAAAAATATCTTATGGTTTAGTTATGCCCTGAGTATGAAGAGCATGTGGCGTGGATTATTTGGTACAGGACTTTGGTCTGAGGTTCCTCATGGAAAATACATTAAGGGGAACATATTGCAGTGGATTAGAAATCCTAATAAAAATGTTAGGAATCCATCAAACGTCTTGAAAGGGTTCTTAAAAAGCTATATGTGGATTAGTAAAGACCTAGCATGGAGAGTCGGGAATGGAAATAATATAGTAATTGGGATAGATCCTTATATTGGAAATGAGGAAAAATTCCCTATATCCTCATATATTAGAGAATATCTTGCGAATATGGGTTTCTTTACATTAGCCCACATCAAGTGTCCACAATGGTTACCGAGCTCAAATACATATTGGATGTATGCTCGTGACCTTGGTTTGGGTAGCATATGGGTGGAGGAATGGTTGCAATACATTTCTTATGTTAATTCTGCTGGCATCAAACTTACAAATCGTGATGATGAATTGGTTTGGTCTCAAAATCATGAAACCGATCAAATAACAACTAAACATACTTACTCAACTATTACACACAATGACATTTTTTGTGTTCCAAAATGGTGGTTTTCAAAACCTTAGAAATGACGCATCCCTTAAAAATTAAACAAATTATTAATAAAATTGTATATTCCTACCTTTGCATACAATTTAGTCTTTCCCTTTTTGTGTGAATAAATATAAAGCATTTTGAATATATATAAACAAAATATCCTTATCTTTGCCGACAATTTAGCTCTATACTTATTTATAATTACAAATAAAGTATCAATTTAATTTTGGTATAAAATATTTTGTTGAAAGTAATATAAAAATAAGATAATAAGAAAAAATTAAGAATTATATATTTTGTATCATAATATTTTATATTTTAAAAATATATAATAATATTAATTGGATAATTGTTTATATTAACATAAAATGTGTAGTCTAATTATTATTTGAAATTATAAAGTTATTCAAATTAAAATTGAAACTTTTATGTATTATAATTTTTTAAAATATTTTAAAAATATATATATATATAACCAACTACTTTTATAAACAATGACAAATGTGAAATGAATATAAGTTATATTATATTTATGTTAAATATGATGAATAATTAGTCAACTTACATTTTTGTCAAAAGTTTTAAAATATATATATATAACCAACTACTTCTAAAAACAATGCCAATGTGAAATGGATATAAATTATATTATATTTATGTTAAATATGATGAATAATTAATCAACTTACATTTTTGTCAAAAGTATTGACAAAACTTTTGACATTTCAATTTGTGCTTTACACTTTTAAAAAAAACATAACAAAGCCTCATCTCAAAACCAACGAACTTATGTGAATAATTGAATTTCTTCCATACCATTGACATTTGTACACATGATTAATGAGATTTTTGGAAACATATTTTGATGCCTACAATCTCATAAATGATATATCACATTTTGATTTCAAAAATCTCATAAATGATATATTATATTTGAAAACATAATTTTATGCATAGAATTTTAAGAGTAGCGTTAAAATCCTAACTATTATTTCACTAATTCCAAATTATTGAATAAATGATATTTTACCATATACATTTTATAACATTATTTCATAATTAAACTTAAATGATCTTTTACCACATGCATTTTATAACATCATTTCATAATTAAACTTATTCAATACATTGAATAAATTTAATACAAATTTAATACATTACTATTTTTGTTAACATGTGATTTCTATGATTGCATTTTATAACGTCATTTCATAATTAAACTTATTCAATACATTGAATAAATTTAATACAAATTTAATACATTACTATTTTTGTTAATATGTAATTTCTATGATTGCATGTTAAATCTATATACTTAACATTATAACAAAGAAGTGAAATAACTTGTCACATAAAATTTAATGTCATTTATATTAGTTATCTCTGTAAAAATTTATATTCTCATTGTAATGTTTTTAACACATATTTTTGTTAAATTTTTATATACATAAACATTAAAAACTTCTACTAAAAACTTGTTTGTTAATAGTAAAAATTACAATTATAAACAATATTTATGTATAGATATTATATTAAAAACTTATTTTTTAATAGTAAAAATTACAATTATAAATAGTATTTATAGTATAGATATTACACAGATCTAATTAAGAATAATTAAGAACTTTAGTATGTATAAAACATTTCCAAATGTGAGATTAGGTAAGTGGCTTAAGTTGGACAACTTCATGGAATATAACACTTTCAAAATTTTTAAAATTGTAATCATTAAAAATAAAGTATATGAAGATAATGATTATTCTTAAAATCCATGAGATGTAGAAGAGTCCGTGGCGGATGATGGTTAAGACACCCCTAAGTGGAAAGGTCGCCCCTAATCAGAGATACTACCACTTACCAACAAAATAAAAAGATAATAATTATTTTTAAAATAAAATAAAAAATATCACCACCCCACTTCACCAACCAATTAAACCTAGTAATCAATATTATTAATCATATTTTTAAAAAATAAATAAATATGTATTTTTAACTTAAGCATCTAAACCTAATTAAGTAAACACAAATATATTTTCCTATAATAACTCATTTTTGTTTGTAATCCATTTTCTTAAGATAATTCTTCATTAATTTACTTATCATTAGAGAAAATATTAAATAATTTGTTTCAATGGTATGACTTTGGAACGAACATTCCTTTCAATTTCCGTACATTTCTAATCCACCTTTGTAGGGTGCTTCTTCGTTGACATGCCTATCATTGGACCTAATATTAAATTTTTTTTTTTTTATTTTAATGAAAATTCATTCCATACAAGTAACCACTTTTCATTTTTTATCCATTTTTTAAAGTTGCTTTTTCATCACATATTTAATAATGTTTTAGGAAGGAAAATGACATATTATTTTAGAAATTTAGTGCATATTGGGGATAAGGAATAGGAAAGTAAGTTTAATACGTGAATGAAGAAATTTTGTACTCTAAAGTTTATTTTTTTATTTGATAAGTTAGGGAGTGGGCTAAATATTATAGGTTTTGGATTTTTAAGTCATCGTTATTTGAATTGATTAATGAAATATTTATTGAAATCTTCATTTTTTATTGTTAAAATTTTAATTTTGATTTTAAAAATGGATTCAACATCCTCAAATATTTTGGTACCTAAATTATGTAATTCCAACAACATATATGTGTGATTTCAACAATTCTAGTAAGATTCCGGTCGCTAGAATGTTTAACCTACGCCATAAGTTAGAAGTTTGGGCTCATGGCCTAAATGCATGTATTTTTTTAAGGTTTGTGATTTCAACCTTCATTCAAAATATTAAGCAGAACAATAGTGATCCAGGAGGATCATCTCGGTCGAAGAATGAAGGACTCCATTTTCTTTGCAGGTGGTCAATCATTGAAGAGCTCATAGAAAACTTTCTAAAACAACTTAAACGAGGTCAAATGGACTTTGTATGCAGAAGAAAATCTAGGTTGAAGTTACGACAAAAAGGAGGATTTCTTCAACAAATTGTTCATAAAGTATTTCATTTGAAATTTCATGAGCAAAATATGTAATAGAAAATTTGAAGTAGAAGCTCACATTAATTCTCATTTAATTTGTAAAAAGGAAATTAAAATGGTGAGAGAATCCACCTCGTGAGTTAGTTTCCTAGTCCTAATGTGAGAGAATAAACAATGACAAATGTGAAATGAATATAAGTTATATTATATTTATGTTAAATATGATAAATAATTAGTCAACTTACATTTTTGTCAAAAGTTTTAAAATATATATATATAACCAACTACTTCTAAAAACAATGCCAAATGTGAAATGGATATAAATTATATTATATTTATGTTAAATATGATGAATAATTAATCAACTTACATTTTTGTCAAAAGTATTGACAAAACTTTTGACATTTCAATTTGTGCTTTACACTTTTAAAAAAAACATAACAAAGCCTCATCTCAAAACCAACGAACTTATGTGAATAATTGAATTTCTTCCATACCATTGACATTTGTACACATGATTAATGAGATTTTTGGAAACATATTTTGATGCCTACAATCTCATAAATGATATATCACATTTTGATTTCTACAATCTCATAAATGATATATTATATTTGAAAACATAATTTTTTGCATAGAATTTTAAGAGGGGCGTTAAAATCCTAACTATTATTTCACTAATTCCAAATTATTGAATAAATGATATTGTACCACATGTATTTTATAACATTATTTCATAATTAAACTTAAATGATCTTTTACCACATGCATTTTATAACATCATTTCATAATTAAACTTATTCAATTCATTGAATAAATTTAATACATTACTATTTTTGTTAACATGTGATTTCTATGATTGCATTTTATAACATCATTTCATAATTAAACTTATTCAATACATTGAATAAATTTAATACATTACTATTTTTGTTAACATATTTCTATGATTGCATGTTAAATCTATATACTTAACATTATAACAAAGAACAAAGAAGTGAAATAACTTGTCACATAAAATGTAATGTTATTCATATTAGTTATCTGTCAAAATCTATATTCTCATTGTAATGCTTCTAACACATATTTTTGTTAAATTTTTATATACATAAACATTAAAAACTTCTACTAAAAACTTGTTTTTTAACAGTAAAAATTATAATTATAAACAATATTTATGTATAGATATTATACTAAAAACTTGTTTTTTAATAGTAAAAATTACAATTATAAACAGTATTTATAATATAGATATTACACTGATCTAATTAAGAATAATTAAGAACTTGAGTATATATAAAACATTTCCAAATGTGAGATTAGGTAAGTGGCTTAAGTTGGACAACTTCATGGAATTTAACACTTTCAAAATTTTAAATTTTTTAAAATTGTAATCATTAAAAATAAAGTATATGAAGATAATGATTATTCTTAAAATCCGTGAGATGTAGAAGAGGTGGGTGATGGTTAAGACACCCCTAAGTGGAAAGGGAAAGGTCGGCACGCGGGTACTAAAATCCAACCATGCTAAGGGTTGGTGTGGTCCAAGCCGGGTGCGATCCCCAGGTGATTTTGATGGATATGCTCCTGATTTGTGGTCTCTCAGCCAATAACGAACCCTGCTAATCAAGAAGTACTACCACTTACCAACAAAATAAAAAAATAGTTATTATTCTTAAAATAAAATAAAAAATATCACCACCCCGCTTCACCAACCAATTAAACCTAGTAATCAATATTATTAATCATATTTTTTAAAAATAAATAAATATGTATTTTTAACTTAAACATCGAAACCTAATTAAGTAAACACAAATATATTTTCCTATAATAACTCATTTTTGTTTGTAATCCATTTTCTTAAGTAATTCTTCATTAATTTACTTATCATTAGAGAAAATATTAAATAATTTGTTTCAATGGTATGACTTTGGATCGAACATTCGTTTCAATTTCCGTACATTTCTAATCCACCTTTGTAGGGTGCTTCTTCGTTTTTTTCCAGCGAAAAAAATCTACTATTGATATTCAAAAAAGTTGAATCAAATAGTACAATATGGACCCAGATTCGTCAAAAAGAATCGGTCATACCACATAGTTCAGCATATACCAAAATCATGAAATGTATCTCATGCCAGCTATATCATCTAGTGTCAAATTATACATTTCTTACACAAAATCAAAAGATCACAGCCTGTCAAAAACATGTTCCGTGGCAACAAACATCAGAAGTTAGTCAAAGAAATAAATGGTGCCTTCATCCTAGAGGTTGTGCTCAACCCATTCCTCCCAAAGTAGTTGTCCTTCATAACCTGATAATGCTTGTTTGGATAATTTATCAGCAAGGGTATTCTGCTCATGATAGATGTGCTCCAGATGTACACCTTGAAGTTTAGCCAATTCAGCTTGTGCCCGGAGTGCCCAGTGTCTTAAGTTAAGAACATTTAGCTGAAAGTCACCCGCTGCCCATTTAATTGTGACTTTGGAGTCCCCAAATACCTTAATGTTGACTAGACCGAAAATATTAGCCACTTTAAGCATACACCAAAGAGCAATCAGTTCTGCTTTCATATTCGTGCATGTGCCACAATTGAGTTTAAAGGTAAAATGATGTGCCTCATTCAAATATATCACTCCTCCAATAGCGCATATCCCCGATTGTGATGCACCATCAAAAAAGATAGTGGGCTGATCAACCTCGAAACTGAAAGTACTGATCCTGTCAGTCCTTAGTTTAGAAATATCATCTTTACAATTTGCAAACATATTCAGTGCAATCAAGCTACACTGTGTGGGATTGATATTGACATTTTGAAATAGCTCACTATTACAGGAAAACCATATGGCCCAGGAAATGCAGATAGCAATGTAGAAGTGTTGCTTACAGTTCCTATACCAGTTGAGTAGACATTGATTAAAGTCCCCAACATCCCATGTTTGGTATATTGAAAAATGTGATAAGGTCACCTCCCAGGTCATCATTGCGAATCTGCATTTAACAAATAAATGCTGTTTATTTTCTTCATCTTTCTTACAAAGTGTGCAAATGCCTGGACCATTCCAGCCACGAGTACGAAGGTTGTCCCATGTCTTTAGTTTATTTTGCAATAACATCCAGCAGAAGCATTTGAGTTTGAGTGGTATAGACCAGTGCCAAAGGCGTTTGTACCACCAGTCTTGTGGATATATGAGCCTATCCTGCACAATCCTATAATATGCTGTGCGAGCCGTAACCATTCCATTTGCTGGGTTGTCTTTCCAGAGTAGCAGATCTGAATCCTGACTTATTCTGATACCTGATGCATTGAGATTTGTTAAATAATCATCCCAGGTATGGGCGAGATATCCAGTGAGGCCAATATCCCTAGCAGACACCCATAAATTACTACCTGCATAATCATGATGCTGTAGATGGATTTTGTCCAGTGTATTCATACCCAGAATCTGAAGGTATTGTATAATAGACTGTGGCAGAGTAAAGTTGTCTTCCATACCTATGATAGGATCGATTCCTATTCGAATCCTTTCTCCATTCCCTACCTGCCATATAAGATCGTCTTTAATCCAATGTATGATCTTCATGAATCCTCGCCAAATTGGAGAAAAGTTCCAGCTAACAGTTTTTGGATTCCTTATCCAGCAGTAAAAATCTTGTTTTAAATACTTGCAAGCAATAAGGGAGGACCATAGGTTGTTTCCCGTGAGGCAGCGCCATAGACTTTTAAGTCTGAGCGCAATATTGAAGGAGCCCAACTCTAATATTCCCCATCCTCCAAATTTGATAGGTCTAGAAATACAATCTGCTACAATCATTGGGATCTTATCACAGTGAGCAATCCCGAACCATAAAAAGTTGAAAAAAAGACTTTTTATATACCTGAGAATGGTGGCTGGTACTTCAAGTAGTGTAAACCAGTAAACCGGTATACTGGAGAGCACCGATTTTAATAGAATGAGCTTCCCACCTATGGATAGAAGCCTGTAAGACCAGTGATTAATTCTATTTTCAATCTTTCTCAACAACCAATACCAGTCTTTGCACATATAATTATTTGGCTTAAGGTAAAATCCCAAATATTTAAGCCCAAGTTCCAGATTATGACACTTAAATGGCATGAGCGATAAAATGTCCTTTAAATTTTCTGCATCTGGAGTCATATGATAGAAATTGGATTTTCTTAGACTGATTTTCATCCCTGATGCACCACAGAATGTCTGAAAGAGGCCATTAAAAGAGATCCATTCATCAATAGAGTCTTCTCCTGCTACCATCACATCATCTGCAAATAATATATGTGAAATCACAAAGTCCTTTGATATTTTAATGCCTTTTATCTGTCTTCTTAAAAAAGCTTGTTTGATCAATCTACTGAAACCATCCATAACCAAGGCAAATAAGATAGGAGACAATGGGCACCCTTGTCTAATACCCCTTGAGCATCGAAAGAAAGCAGAGGGGCTACCATTGACCAAAACTGATATACTCACAGATGAGATACAGGCCATGATCCATTTAATGATTGCTGGCGGCGTCCCAATTTTAATAAGAATCATTCTGAGAAAGGACCAGCTAACCCTGTCATAAGCTTTTTCTAAGTCCATTTTAAATAGCAAAGGCTTTTTCTTATATATCTTTATACTGTATAGTAGCTCTTGTGAAATGCCTATGGCATCATGTATTTGTCTTCCAGATAGAAAGCCAAATTGCTCCTTGGATATGTGCCTGGAAAGAACATCTTTGAGTCTGTCTGCAATAATTTTAGAGATGAGTTTATACAGTAAATTGCAAAGTGCAATCGGTCTGTAATCACTAAAAGAACTGGGCTTATCCTTTTTGGGTATGAGTGTGATGAAGGTGGAATTAAGTCCTCCAGAGACAAATCCATTGAGTTTGGAATAGTTCGCCAAATCCATAAGCTCATTACCCATTAGGTCAAAGAAATGCAAGTAGAGCTCTACTGGCCACCCATCAGGCCCAGGGATTTTATCTTTTGCAAAGTATTTCAGGGTTTGTTCAATTTCCTCCAAAGTCACATCATCCAGTAAACTGTCAGCTTCTTGATCAGTAAAGAAACGTGGATATAATGTAGCAACTTTGATCTGCTCCTCTAAATTACATTCTCCTGAGTCTGCAAAATTTTGTCCAAAATATGCTGTAGCCACAGATTTGATATTCTCAATCCCTGAGCACAATTGTCCCCCGCCGTCCACAATATCCCAAATGATCTTGGAATTCCTTCTTGCCGAAGCATACGTATGAAAAAATTTAGTATTTTTATCACCAGATGTAATCCAAATGGCACGGCTTTTTAGCCTCCATTCTTTCTCTGCTTGTAAAAGTATCTCCTCTTTTTTCTTTTCTATCATTTTCATCACCTCAAAATCCTCCCTCAAAAGAGAACCTCTAATGTTTGCAGAAATGGACCTCTGGAGTTTATTTTCAAGTTGTAGTAACTCCTTTCTATTTGCTTCTTTTCTATCTTTTATCCATCTGGTGACCTCATCTTTCAATTTTTTTAACTTAGAACAGAAAGTCTGAATGGGATTGCTTTCTGAGACAGAAGCACTTATCCAAAAGTTCCTTACCATATTGCAAAAAACTTCATCTTCAAGCCAAGATGTATTAAATTTGAAAGGGAGCCCTTGTTTAATTTTCAGATCATCTAGTTGTAGGATAACCGGCCAATGATCCGAAAATTTGTGTTCACATACCCACGATCTATGCTTCTGAAAGTTGCCCAGCAGAGTTGTTTTAACCAGAAATCTGTCTAATCTTTTGTGTACACCATCAGAGCCAAATCTCCCATTAGACCAAGTGGGGGTCAGGGTATGTGGCTTAACATCAACCAGATCTGTGTCTACCATAAATTGTATAAAAAAGCTTGCTAAATCATCAATTCTGGCGTTGGGTCCCCATAATTCCGAAACATGACAAGTAAAGTTCAGGTCACCTGCAATGATCAAGTCATTGCAATTTAGAAGTCCAGAATCTTTTAGGGAGTTCCAGAAAGGTAATCTCATCTTGTATGGGGCGTAACAGTTCAGGATCGAAAGAGTCTGTTTATTGTTACAAAAGGAACCTTTAAGTAGTATTCCCCAGGGAGTTGAAAATGTTTTGAACACAAAGATATTAGGATCCCAAGCCACAGCAAGACCTCCTGAAAGTCCACAAGAATTGACAGCAGTAACTTCCCACAAAGGAAGGATTTTGCAGAGATTTTGAATGGCAATCTCTGCATTACACATGGTCTCTTGAATTAATATTAAGTTAGGGACAGTAGCCTTGAAAAGATTGGTTAAAGCCTGCACCCTGGACGCTTTAACCAATCCACGAACATTAAGTGACAGGCAAGACATTAATGACCAGATGGGGAGGGGGTTTGTGCTCTAAGCCCCAAGGGTTCATTTGATTTAGGCCTACCTACCTCCTCTAATCTCTGAGAGATTGGGGTATAGGAATCCAAAGGAAACTGATCCAATTTGTTCCAGGACTTTTTTTTCTTTCCTCTTCTAATGGTAACATTCTGGTATTTTAAATTTTGTACTGGTTGGGCCAAAGATCCACTTCCTGGATGTTTAGAGTATGTGGGCAGAGGAGGGAATTCATCATCTTTTGAATTCAGACAGTATCCACTTTCTCTTAAAATGTCCCTATCGGTCCTAGATAAATCAACATCAGTACCATTGATATTCATATGGGCATTCGGGGGTTGACCAAAGTTTATGCTCTTATCAAGTGAAGGCGAAGTAGGGTTTCCCAATTCTTTCAACCCTAGCTCCATAGTATCATTATGTTCCGGCACAGGGTCAACAGGGCAATGATTATTTGGCATAACTGAGATAGGGTTAGGGGGGATTTCCTCAACTGATACAGTCGGGACATCCGAGGGTTCTGGTATCAAATTATCAAAAAGCCTGCGACCAACATTAAGCTGAGAGTAATTTGGTTTATTATTACGAACAGGGAGCCCAGAAACAAGGTCATGTCTCATTTGAATATCACCATTTGCAATACGGTGGGACAATAATTTTTTCGAATTTTCTAAAAATTTTAAATCATCCGGGGTCAAGTCGGGGTAATTAATAGGAGTTTTGCAGAGAGACTTACCCGTGATATTTGTTGGAGTATGTGGCTCAACAGCAGCAGGGGAAGTATTGTAGTTCTGTGGACAAACAGCACGTACATGCCCAACCTCCTTGCAGCAAAAACACCTGAACGGGATTTTGTAATAATCAAGAACCTGCTTCCATATTCTCGAACCCCAGGCAACTTCTATTTCAGCTGGGAGTCCAATCCTCGTGTCGATTGCAACCATGATTTTAGCAAATCTGCGGTCCATCCCATGCATGTTCTGTTTATCAACTCTAACAAATTTACCAACCTTATTTGCAAGACCCCTGAATATCTCCTCAGACCAGAGTTCGATAGGTATACCAGGTACCATCATCCAAAGATGGCGAATCGGCTGAAATTCATGTAAGGGATTGAAGTGAATGTGCCAACGTTTTAGGTAAAGAGAACCTTGCTTGAATTCCCAGAACCGGGATAGGATCATCTCAAGGTGAGCCGCTTCAGTAAATGTGAATAATATCCAACGATTCATGAGCAGGTTGATTCGGGGGGCCATGCCGGTAAGTGGCACCCAAAATTTAGTTACCCACTCTGCCAGTTCCTGCTTATTACCTTTGGCAAATTCCAACCTGCCCACCAGTGCTCGTTCAGAGAAAGCCCTTATTTTTTCCAGACTGTAGTCTTCATCAATATCAAACCTCTCAATTTCTGCCCTAGCCTTAAATGTCTTCAGCAATCTTCTGGTTTTAGCCTTCTGGCCCCACAGCTTCTGTCGAGGGGCAGCCAAGCCCTCCGCAGGTCCACTCGAAACCCCCAAAATGGACTAGGAAGAGAACGGCGACAGGGTTTGATAATGGCCCGTGTTTTCCATAGGTAGGGGATAAAAATCACAACAGTATACCTCAGCAGGACGTCAGGGTAAGGACACCTATCGGTCGGGCCTAAAAATACCAAACCCTATAGTGCTCGCCAAATTATTAAAACGCAAATCAATGCCAACTTCAGCTCAAAAGTAGGTTTAAGATGTAGGGACCAAAAACAACTAGTGCAAACCCAGCAACCAATAACCACAACCGAGAGTAAAAACAAATTTAAATTGCAGAAATTTCGAAAGATCCAGTTAAAGAGAGAAAGTGTAGCCTACAACCATCGAGAAATTCCCACTTTTTTTTACCTTGGCTGGTACTAGGCCGAGACGGCTTGACTCCAAGTCGTCATAGGCCACACCATTCACCCAATCAACCATCAAAATCGAAAATTTCTGCAAAATCGACAGAAAACCCTAGGATTTTCGCCATCAAGAAAACAATGGTTAGAAGCTTCTTCGTTGACATGCCTATCATTGGACCTAATATTAAATTAGTTTTTTTATTTTATTTTAATGAAAATTCATTCCATACAAGTAACCACTTTTCATTTTTTATCCATTTTTTAAAGTTGCTTTTTCATCACATATTTAATAATGTTTTAGGAAGGAAAATGACATATTAAATTAGAAATTTAGTGCATATTGGGGATAAGGAATAGGAAAGTAAGTTTAATACGTGAATGAAGAAATTTTGTACTCTAAGTTTATTTCTTTATTTGATAAGTTATTTCTTTATTTGATAAGTTCGGGAGTGGGCTAAATATTATAGGTTTTGGATTTTTAAGTCTGAATCGATTAATAAAATATTTATTGAAATCATTATTTTGTATTGTTAAAATTTTAATTTTGATTTTAAAAATGGATTCAACACCTTCAAATACTATGGCACCTAAATTATGTAATTCCAACAATACATGTATGTGATTCCAACAATTCTAGCAAGATTTCGGTCGCTAGAATGTTTAACCTACGCCATAAGTTAGAAGTTTGGGCTCATGGCCTAAATGCATGTATTTTTTTAAGGTTTGTGATTTCAACCTTCATTCAAAATATTAAGCAGAACAATAGTGATCTAGGAGGATTGTCTCGGTCGAAGAATGAAGAAGGACTCCATTTTCTTTGCAGGTGGTCAATCATTAAAGAGCTCACAGAAAAATTTCTAAAGCAACTTAAACGAGGTCAAATGGGCTTTGTATGCAGAAGAAAATCTAGGTTGAAGTTACGACAAAAAGGAGGATTTCTTTGACAAATTGTTCATAAAGTATTTCATTTGAAATTTCATGAGCAAAATATGTAATAGAGAATTTAGTGTAGAAGCTCACATTAATTCTCATTTAATTTGTAAAAAGGAAATTAAAATGGTGAGAGAATCCACCTCATGAGTTGGTTTCCTAGTCCTAAGGGGTGTTGAGATCTTCATGGAGGAAGATGAGTCATTTTCCTCCACATACCCCCTTAAGGTGTCTCTTGATCCTACTTTAGGGGATCATGGGAGAGATTTTCTCCTTAACATGGGTGATGACTAATCATCCATGAGAAAGCTATAAAATCCTCTCATATGGAGAAGGATGTAGGCTTCGTTGGAGAGCATTCTTTGAAGTCTTTCCCTTTCATTGAGATGTTAAGTGAGGAGGTCTTGCTTAAGAAAGTTCATGTGAGAGCCTTAGGAGTAGGCTTCCCAAGATGGGAGAGCGCCACATGATTCTGATGTAAATGCATGTATCATTTGAAGAAATATTAATAAGAACGGTTCGAGGTTAACAAACCCATAGACGTAGTTAGGAGGCCTGTTGAACTCTATTATCATCTGATTGTTACAATTCTGGTTTACGTATCTTCTTATGCGTTGAATTGTTCATTTCAATTTGATATAGATGTTTCCAAATTTTCATGTTATTGATGGGAATTTGAGATTAAATAAGATATCCGAAGTTGGCTAATAAACTGAAGTAGTTTCTAACCTTCATTTTCGGATCAAATAGTCACAAATTTGTTTGAAATTATTCACATTTTTTTATGTTTATTTAATGTTTTGTCTTGTTCTTTGTTCTTTGTTCTTTGTTCTTTGTTCTTGTTATGCTATTTGAATTTATATTTATATGAAAATACATGAGAGTAAGCTAAACTCTAGACCGAATGCACCAAGAATCTGGCGATTTTTCCGGCGAAAATCCAGCTGAAATTGTTTAAATGACAGTTTTGGGTTGCTAGAATTGCATAATTGGGGTGCCCCGGGGGCAATCGAGGTCGCTGAAGCCATTCCTGCAACCAAAATTGCAATTCGAACAACCCAAATTGCAGTTTCAGCAATTTCCCATTCGCCGAATTCCGGTGAAAATCGCCGGTAAAGGTGCATTTGGTCTAGAGTTTAGCCCATTCCAAATACATGTGGGAAAATGATTCACACAAATGTGGCCACTATCTTGTGATGGTAAAGTTAGGAATAATATGAATTAGTTATCGTAATTACACTCTTATATTAACAATGAAAGAAAACTTGATTTGTTAAAGGTTAAACTAAATAGTGAGCATTAGTTATTCTAGTTGTAGTGCACGTGGTTTGATCTTATCTCAGGAAGATTTGTAGATATGGATTAAAGGTCCTCTTCTTCGACCATTGTGCGCTAGAGGGGGTTGCATAGTCTCTTAGTCTGATGCTCATCTGCAAGGATACTTGATAACAAGCAAAACCAGTCGGTTACCTGAGAAGTTGCATCATTCTTTCTTTGGGTTGTGGGTAGCCTTCCGCAACCTTATAGTGGGTCGAAGAGCTGGGAAATGAAAAGGAAAAGCTTGTTTGACCAAAGGGAGAGCAAGGTGTTGTTTACAGTGAAGAGAAAGCTTAAGTGTTGAAGGCAAGTAGTTTGTAGCTAAGCTGTTATTAGGAAGGACAGCTCGCGGCTTACTGATAGTGGTTGGTATTGGTTCTCTTGCAAGGAATGCTTGGTAAAGCATTATTAATGAGTGCACACTGCAGCGGTATGGCATCACGTAAAGCTGATTCGAGATGTTATATTACATATATAACAAATAGAATAGGCAGTAAAGAGTAGAATCGATCTATAGGGGTCGAAAGGGAGAGGTTTGCTTTGGTGAGTAATAGTGAAGGAGCGGCTCCGCCTCTAAGCTCCAACTCGATCAGTTCCCGATCGCAGGCTTACAGTGTGTTTTCTGTAGGTAAAAGGTTCCATTCTTAACTTAACAATTAAATTTTAAGAACTTGTTTAAATTGTCATGGAATTTACACATTTAAATATAGTTCAATACACATAGTAACAATTTGTCATAGGATTGAAGGGCAAGCAAAGAGAGATAAGAGGGTGGCTTGTGTAAAGGTGTCTATAGAGGTTTTTATTACTCATTTTTTGTTCGTAGATGATGTACTTTTATTTGGTATTGGGGCGGTTAAAGAATGGGAAGAGTTTCATGAACTCATTAACCTCTTTTGTGATGCCTCAAGGATGGAGGTGAGCATTCACAAATCTTGCTTCATCCACAATGTTATTGATGCAAATGTTTTGGAACAAATACAAACACACTTCCCCTATAAAACAAAGCATTTAGTTCATGGCTTTAAATACCTGGGGTATTTTTTGAAGCCAACGAATTGTGTAAAAGCGGACTAGATGTGGCTCCTAAGAAAATTAGAAAAAATAATTGGTTGTTGGTGTTTCAAATGGCTCTCCTTGGGCGGGAGGCTCACTCTAGTAAAATCAATCTTGGAGAGCATCCCTGTCTATTGGCTCTCACTGGAAAATGCTCCCTTTTCCATCCTCCAAAGTATGAGAAAAAAGAT
The DNA here is from genome assembly GCA_027924585.1 of Larix kaempferi. Classification (NCBI taxonomy): domain Eukaryota; kingdom Viridiplantae; phylum Streptophyta; class Pinopsida; order Pinales; family Pinaceae; genus Larix; species Larix kaempferi. The sequence goes on from BSBM01000559.1 coordinate 1,065,978, forward strand.
GATGAATTTCCTATGGTGTAGGAAAGGTGATAAGGATAAATTCCACCTAGCTAGTTGGGATAGAATTTATGTTCCCAAACCGATGGGGGGATGGGGTATCAAAAACATCTTGTGGTTCAGTGATACTCTGAGTATTAAGAGTATGTGGAGGGGTATTTTTGGATAGGGTCTTTGGAAAGATATATTACATGCTAAATACCTCAAAAGCATGCCTATTGTACTATGGATTAGGAAAGAGAATAAATATGTGGCCCAAGATTCCAATTTTTTGAGAGGTTTTTTGAAGGCCTACCCTTGGATGGGATCATGTCTTGCCTGAAAGGTTGGAGATGGTAAAATGGTTCATCTAGGGGTGGATCCCTTTGTTGGTGGGGAGAATTTTTATAAAGTATATCAACCACTTATTTCTCAGCTTACAGGTTCGGGATGCTACAGATTAGCACAAGTCAGGAATCTGAATGTAGGTGCTTCGTCTTATTGGATTTCTACAAGAGATCTAGGGTTTTTAGGTGATTTGGGTGTTGAATGGAAACAATACATTACAGGTTTAAAACATATAGGAATTAGACTCTCTGAAAATTTAGACAAATTGGTTTGGGAAGGCAATAAAGCTGATGGGAAAATAAATGCAAAAAGTGCATATGATAAATTCTCAGTTGTTTCTGTTGACTCTACAGTGAAGTGGTGGTATAAAAAGCTATCGTAATGGAATATGTATCTAAAAATAAAATGCTTCTTTTGGTTATGCATGGAGAACAAGATTTTGACTTGGGACAACCTAGTCAAAAGAGGCTTCGTTGGACCAAATATATGTTTTCTACAAAAGGTGTCTGGAATCTTTTAATCACCTCTTTGTGAACTGCCATTTATCTTTTTCTATTTGGTATGAATTTCTAACATAATTAAATATTATTGATGCCTGGAATTTTCCAACTTTTGAGGAGAATATGAAATAGTGGGTGCAACAGTTACCCCAGCATAAGGAGCTCCCTTCTTTTCTTTGTTGGGGAATATGGACAGCTAGAAACCAATGGATATTTGAAGAGGTGGAGCGGCAGGTGTAGAGGATCAATATTAATTTCTTGGTTTTATACAGGGATTATCATAAGCTTCAAAGCTTAAAGAAATACAACAAATTTGCAGATCTTGTATTTCCTGTTGATGATGTCCTTGGTTTCTTTGATGGTGCAACTTCTTTGGGAAAATGTGGAGGTGATGTGGGAGGTGGTATGGTGATCAAAATTTATGAGAGAAATCATTTTTTATTATGGATGGGTTGTGATGTAGGGTCCAATACCCAAGCTAAGTTACTAGCCTTGTGTGGCCTTCTATTTTTCGCTAAGTTCAAGGAGCTATATTCTCTCAAGATATTTGGTGATTCCAAATTTGTAGTGGACTGGCAAAATGATCTAGTTTTCCTTCATGTTTCCATCTTGGACCAATGGTGTGATAAGATCAAGGATCTCATGTCTTTGTTCTCTCATCTATCCTTCACTCATGTCTACAGAAGGTATAATAAGATTGCTAATATGACTCATGTCTACAAAAGGTACAATAAGCTTGCTAATATGTTATCAAAAAAGGATGTTGGTGCTTCCAAGGGAATACTCCACTTTGAAGAATCCGAGGATTACATCAAAATCAACGAAGGATCTCTCTCAGCATATTAGTAGATTAATACTTTCAGTTTTTTGTAATGTTGAAATAGATCTGCAGTTTTTGTACTTCGCAGTTTTTTTTAGGACTTGATCATACTTCCGCTGATATGTATTGAGTGATAGTATGTTTTCAATTGTTATGGTTGTGTTTTTAGTTTCTCTGCTACTGTTTATGCAGTAGAGGTAAGTTTGGTGTCTACATGCAATTTGTTATTTTTTCTTCTCTTATGTGAATGTTCATATAACTTTGATTCAAACCTGAATAGCAAGTTATAGTCTTTTTTTATTGAAAAAAAAACATTTTTTCATAGTTCCATTCTTATCTTAACAATTAAATTTTAAAATCTTTCCTAAATTGTCATGGAATTTATACATTTAAATATATTTCAATACACATAGTAACATTTATTCAATCTTTCCCCGGATCCGAGTGACACGTATGCAAGCACGCGCCCACAACCCCCTAGATCCCTCCACGCGGATGTGATCACTCGTAGGCAAGGTGCATATGGCCAACACATGTACCAAGGTGGAGGTGAGGATTCAAGGCAGTTCGAATGGAGGCAAGGCGCCGCATTTAATCCACACCATGCAGAGGTCGCATCGTCAATGGAGCGCGATCCGGGAAGTACCCACTGCATTAATTTACCCACTGCATTAATTTGTCACCTCCTCCAATATGACCACCATACACATTAATTCCACCAGCTCGGTTAAGGAGGGAACAATGGCTCGCATTTGTTTTCGCATATGCACCGAGGTTCTGGAGGCTTCATGACTGAGAGCTTCAAACACTGCTCCTGCTCTGGTACTGATTTGTGTCGCTCGATGCTGGTCTTTTGCCATGACGAGACCACGAGGTACTCCGAGGAGGGGTGGTAACAGGCGCGGCATGGGAAGAGGCTCCAAGAACGCCTCCGACTGGGTTTCTATGGATGGGTATGCTGAGAGTGTCTCTGCCTCTACCCGCAGCCTTATTGATAGCTAAGAAACTCGCAAAGTGGCGGTCATTCTAGCTTCGGGGCGGCATGGAGGAAAAATCAATTACTATTGGCTGATAAAAAATATGATGAGCACCCTTGTGGATGAGTTGAACGCTAGTTGGAACGCCAACAAATCCATGTTCAGGGACATCAGAACCAACCTGGTTAAGATGGGAGAGCGTCTTGAGGGCATGGACTCCAACCTGGCTTGGGAAAACTTCTCCTTGGGTCGCAGTAACGAGTTCGAAGATATGCAACAAGACGTGGGTAATGAAGGCAACGCAGGTCACAATGGTGGGTCGATGGTCAGGGATGCTCCTGCTGTCGCTGAAGGAGGTCACTTGAGAGCAAGGAAGGGTCACAATATTCTACATATCAATCCCCCATTCCTTGTTTAGGTTTCCAAACGAGCCATCTATTCCCAAGCTTCGAATGTAAAGTCATTATGTAATCCCATCTTCATTAATGCGCTAGACCATTGATAATTGATACTTCCACTCCCAAATTAACTCTAATATATGGGGAGGTACTTTGATGTTATGATTTAAGTGCAAGAACGTAATCTTAATTGAAAAGTTTTGAATTTAAATATTAATATTAATACTACAAAATCAAATTATGGAAAAACATTAAATTTATTTGAACATTATAAATAATAATTTTATGAATCTATATTTCAATTTTAATAAAAATATATAATCAGAAAATTTATTATAAATAGTGTTGTGTAATGATAATTTTATCAATCCATAATTTCAATTTTAATAAAAAATATATAATTAAAATTTTAACATAGACATCGTTGTGTTTTTTTCCTTAGAAGAAAAACCGCAGTATATTAATTAAATAGACCACATTTTTTAGAGATTTGTAGATCTTACAAAATAAAAGTCCATATGACAAAAACCTACATGTATAAGTTCTACACATTGATACCAACAAACAATGAGACTCGAAGGTATCAATATCCACTTCTGACAGTCCAAAAAAGAATATAATCACTAGTATAAACCTATATCATATTCCCTTTGAAGAAACAATCAAGGACTAAAAAATGTGACTTATACTACCACCAAAAAATGTGACCGCAGATCGAACTTGTTATCCAACTATAGGATGTATTTCCTACAGAAAATGATAGTCTTAGAACTTAACCCAAATAAATATTTGGATCAAAAGTCACCTCACCATGGTCATCCTTGTCCCATCTAATCCAATGACCCTCCTCCACTTGCAAACCTGTCTTAGATAGAGAATCAGGTTGGGAGTTCCTTACCCTATATATATGAGAAAAAACAACATTCTGGAACAGGTCCCTCAACCTTTGGATCTCTTTATAAATAGGAACTAAAAGAATGTTTTTTGGAGATCTCCTCTCCTTCATCCAATCAATAACCAATTGAGAATCCCCATAAACCTCAAGTTGGTGGAAACCCTTCTGAATAGCTAGGATCCTAGACAATTTTAAATCCACGAGTTCCGCTCTATTATTAGAGTTGTGTCCAATACCTACTGCAAATTTGTGCCAGACGTGATCATTTAAGAATAGAATACCTCCAGCATCCCCTAAAGGAGGAATCCCCTAAGAAGCACCATCAAAGTAAAGCCAAGGATGAGATTTTTCAATATATTCAACCTCTATTCTTTTAACTCTAACAGTCTTGTCCACTTGAGGAAAATGTTTGAGGATAGCCAAGCCTTTGTCTACAAAAACTACCAAAGAGATGAAAGAGTCATCAAAGATAGCTAGATTCCTTGCAAGCCACACAATTCCCCAAGTAAAAATAATAGGCGGAGCTAAGTAGTGCTTGAAAGCCTAGTTGTTTGGCCATAAAGATAAATCCTCATCTAAAGAGATACATTTTAGAGGACATTTATATTTCCAAATTGATTCATGGCACCAGTGGGGATCGGGAATGTCCTCCTCTTCTCTAATAACCACATAGCCAAGACTAGGCAGATATGTGCCACCTGAAGGATTCTTGGACCAGATAAGAATATCCTTATTTCATGTGGTTTAATGTGACTGTCTTTAATAGCCTTAACATATCTCTCCCAAGCCAATCTCTCCTCTTCATCCTCAATTCCCACTGCTTCAACTCCAAGCCAATTCTGAGAAAAGATAGTAGAATTAACGGAATCGCTAATGTAAGCCACTGAAATGTAACCATGATATCTTAATCCCTCCACCAAATCCAAAGGCATCATGTGAGCTCCTTCACTACCTATCCAAGGATCTTGTCCAATTCTAACCTTTCTGCCATTGCCAATCTGCTAGACTAACTAGTCACCAATGACCTCAAAATCCAACAACCAATCTCTCCACATTTTAGAAACATTCCTATAATATTTTTCATCTATTCTAAACCACTCTTCAAGAGTAAGAGGTGCTATATATTTTTTATAAACAAATTTAACCCACATCCCTTTACCTCTAAGAATCCTCCACACTCCTTTGGTTGCTAAAGCTTTAGCAAAATAGTGGGGATTCTTGATGCTCCAACCACCTAAATCCTTAGATATGGCAAAATTCTTCCAAGATGTTGAATGAGAAGTATGACCTTCCTTGTTACCCTACCACAAAAAATTATAGAAAATATTCGTTATTTGTTCCAAGATTCCTGAGGGAACATAAGCCATTGAGACCCGACAGGAAGGTACGGATTCAAGGACAAATTTACCTAATACCATTCAACCCCCTCTACTAAGCCACTTGTTGCACCATAAATGAAACCTTTTTCAACCTTCCCAATAAGCCAAGCCCAATCCATCCTCTGATAATCATTTGGTTTCAGAATAAAACTTAGATATTTAAGCCCATTTTCTATATCCACCAAAGGAAAATCTAATTGATTGCAAATCTAGTCAAATTCATCCTATGGGATATTCATGAAATATAAGGAAGATTTCCTAATATTATACACCATACCTGAAGCATCTGCAAATAGATTCAGTAGACCCTATAACAGAAGCACTTCTCTCCTATGACCATTGGAGAATAGAAGAATATCATCAACAAAGAACATATGAGTTACAAACAAATTTCCCCTTGCATATATACCTTTTAAAGACCCTCTTTGCTTTACTTGGAGGATTAATCTATTAAAACTCTCAACTACCAGAATAAATAGAAAGGGTGCCAAAGGGAAACCTTGCTTAAAACCCCTTCCAACTCTAAAGAAAGAAGATGCAGATCCATTAGTTAATACAACAAAGAAAACTGATGTGACACAATACATGATCTGACAAATTGAAGCTTAAAACATACATGTAGGAACATCGATCTTAAGTAAAGCCAATTAACACTGATCTTAAGTAATGCCAATTAACTCTGTCATAAGCATGTGACAAATCCACCTTGAAGATGAATGCTTAACCGATGTGTTATTGCTTTTTCTTATTTTAAGATAAATGCAAAGTGGGATGCTTGCTCATTCTACTATATTTGGAAGAAGTGAAAGTGGAATATCACTAACAACACTGAGTTAGTAACTACTCCCGACATGCCGATGTTCTAGAGTAAGCTAGTGGAGAGGTGAGCGATGAAAGATTTAGTGGAGTGAAATTTCTATAAATAATCATGGCTTCACAGCTTCATATATATATATATGTTTTTGTTTTAGTATGATATCCTCGATTTATTTTCATTTTGTTTCTTTTAAAATTACGGGCATAGCGGTTTAGGACCACATGGTTTTGTCCATGGTCTTTTATTTAAACATTTTTAATGTTTGGCTTATAATAAAGAAAAAAAAATTGGTATTGTTGATATGGGAGTTATTATGGATATATTTTTAAAAGATAGTGGTTTAATGTTAATGTTTGGCTTATAATAAAGAAAAACAAATAATTATGGGCATAACGGTTTAGGACCACATTGTTTTAACCATGGTTTCTTATTTAAACATTTTTAATGTTTGGCTTATAATAAAGAAAAAAAATTGGTATTGTTGATATGGGAGTTATCATGGATATATTTTTAAAACATAGTGGTTTAATGTTAATGTTTGGCTTATAATAAAGAAAAACAAATATTGCTAGTGTTGACATGGGAGTTATTATGGATATATTTTTAAAAGATAGTGGTTTAATGTTCAAATCTAAATCAATAGATATATTCAATTAAATTTAGTTGTGCTCTCCATTAAAATTAAATAAATCATAATCATGCATCATATTATTTAAGATAAAATAATTCAATTCACTTTTAGAGTTCAATGTATCAATAAGGTCCACTTAAAACAATTTTGGGTCAATAAAATAATTTGATTCACTTTCGGAGTTCAATGTATCAATAGGGTCTACCTATAACACTTGTTAGTGCATCATAATAATAAAACATGTTGATCCACATGTATTATGTATTTACCAACCAAGTTCATGAACCATCGTATTTCAATATACTACCATTTTACCCATTATTATAGTGCATTTTGTCACACTGTTCCCATAGACACTAAGATGGTTGATCTGATCATTTTCCCTCTTTGCAGACATCCCCAATCCCTTATATAGCAGCTTACCTTGGAAAATTTTCTAAAAAAACCAAGATTGGTAAGAGGTACATGAACTACTCATGGACAACCCGCGTCCACACAACCTCCTAGTGTACAGCTCGTGTACCTTCTTGTTTAAGGGTAAAAAAATATAAAAAGTGAAAATTAAGTGATTTTTCGAGAAACTCGCAAGTTTTTCCATTCCTCAACTTTCTATTCCCGTAAATAACCTCATGATAACTTCCCTAACTAATCCCTTATCATATAAAAGAATCAAAGGAGGTGGAAAAAGAATCATGAAAAAGATCAAAGAGAGCACCCTTATGCTACTAAAATTAAGTTGAGATTAAAACCCTTGTTCCTTTGTCTGCAAATTCCATTCCCTTATTTGAGACATTGTTTCTCAACCTCTATTGGAAGCCCTTATTGTGCCAAGAATTACAAAGATTCTTTGGGCATATCTTTCACAAGTGAGTAAGGAGTGGGTGAATGAAGGACTTTGGCTTAAGGAACCCAAAAGGCTAGTTTCAGAACGGTGTTTGCTTCAGAAACACAAGTGAAACATTCCTATTTGTATTTATGTTGTTTATTAATATAAAATAACACTCTTTCTTTTCCAATTTCAGAATTTTTATATGCAATTTGTATCTTCTTGTAATTTGGATATTTGCAATTAGCAATAACTTTATTAAATATCTTTTGCAGTAGTAACTACTTGTCCTTCTTGATCTTGTTGTGTTTCAAGTAGAATCTTGAAGATAGCAAGGAAGGTTAAAGTTGTTAGTGAGGAGATCTTCATCCAACGTTGGATTCTAGGTTGGTTACTTTCTTGTATTTGTCTTCTCTGATTGATCAAAAAGTTTGCTTACAAATATTGTAAACTTATTTTATATATGATTATTGAGTGTTATCTTTTAAAATATCTAATCTATAATGACTGCTCCCAAAAATTCATTAAAATAATTAAATCCCTCAACACCCATCCACATCTACAATATGATTTCCCATCAACCATGCTGCAATATGTATTACAATTCAGCTCAAAACATTTGTAACAAGATTTGTTCATAATCTATTTTCACATCAACATATTCTATCTTAATGGATGCATAGTATATCATCAAAGAAAGTCGACACATGGAACACTTTAAAAGTGGAAACACTAAATATGGTAAAAATTATGGAGCATTACATATCATCCCTCTTCTGAAAAACTTTAACCCTGAGTTTTTGTAACAACGAGAAAACATTTATTAACCAAATTTGAGCTTGACATCATACTTATCCTACTTTTCAATTTCTTATAAAGTTTAAAAATCTCTAAAGAATCATTTCATCGTATTAATATTCCTTATGCAATACCTCGAAAATAGTTATTAGATCTACAGATAGTTATTAGATCTACAGTAAACTTACTTCAAACTAATTATTAGTTTTATCTCAATATGCATTTCGCATCTGGCAACTTTATTAATGAGAGCATACTCTTCTTGGCATTATTTTTCCTTTATTAATTTCTTAAATGAATCACACTTAATTAATATTATTTTTATTAAAGAATAAAATTGCATTTTAAATATTTTAAATATAGATCTTAATATCAAATTATGTATAAAATATCAAGTTTATTTTATATGAATTAATAGATTTAATTTATCATTAAATATAATTTAAAATATAAAATATTTGAATTAAATATAAAATATTTTATTAAATATAACAAAAATTTAAGATAATAAAAATTAATTCAATATTTAATTTAATAAAAATATAAATCAAACACTTCCAATAATTATCTAATACTTAATAATTTATATTCAAAATAATTTGCTAATTTTGTAATTTTTGTTTCAAATTATACTTCTAAGATGTTTGAAATTAACATTGAAAACTTTTATGTATAATTAGTTTTTTAAATGTTTGAAATATATTATATATATCTGGGTTGGCAGGTGCGGGGGGGGTTCTTCTGGACTCCGAAGGAAACAAACTGACTGATTACGCATGGGGGATTGGAAGGTAGACGAACAATGACGCGGAGTGGCTCCCCTTGATCAAAGGTATTGATATTGCAAAGGAAAATAACTTCCAGGATTTAATAGCCATTGGTGATTCCCTCCTGGTGATCAAGGAAGCCAGGGCCTTAGCCAAAAACAACCGTAAACCCACTTCCAAGTACCATTTCCACTTCATTCACGAGATCAAAGAACTTAGATCTATCTCCCTTTTTCACATCTTGAGAAATAACAACCAACAAGCTGACGCCATGGCAAATATTGGAGCTGGGTTAAACTGCGGTCTTGTGGCTAGAAATGGACAACATTGTGCAAATGCATGGGTTCCTTAGTTTCATGGGTCATTCTAGACCTCTTAACGTTCTTATTAATCATTGGGCAAGATTGAAGATGGACAATCTACAGCTCCATGTCCAAATCTACTTGGGATCTCCTCACGAGTCCCTATGGCATTTTCGATGGCGCTCTCAGTCTGATTCCACTTGTCTCGCATGCGAGACTTCAATGCGGGCATGTGACAGGGTATACAGCGACTATATCAAGGAGTAGGGTGACGGTTTCGTCTACATTTCAATTCTTCCTCTCTGCATTTTCTGGCGTTTCGTTTTAATTCGCTTCAGCATGGAATGTGGGAATGATGGTAGCAATGCTGGGATATGTCTCCCAGCACTACAATGTCGCCGTTGCAGGACTAATATCCAGGTGAATGCAGGAGGCGTAGGGTTGAAGCGTTATCTCTCTGCCCTTGAGGTGTTGCAGGGTCATGGAAACAGTGGCAACGAGGTTCAAGGCCCACTCAGTAACCAGTCAAAGCGTGTTCGTCAAGGGCATCCCAAAAACGTTGAGAATGGTAGAAGTTGGCCTCTGTTGGATGTGGGTCAAGGGCAGAACTTCAGGACCTCTGCGAATGGTGTTCATAATGGTTCCGAGTACGATTATGGAAAGAATTGGCGTCCCGTTGATGTGGGTATCTGCCAAAACCAGGGTGGTTCTCTGCAACAAGCGCACGGAAGCTCAAGGGATATGGGTAATGGCAAACTCTGGAACCAAGTTGGGGAAAATGGGGGAATTGTGAACCTGGATTCTCCCAATGGACCTGAAAGTCCCTCTCCTGGAGTGCTCAACACTTACAAGATATTGAGTCTCAGGTTTGTTGGTTGAGAGGGGAAAACGGGGACCTAAAAAAGGCCCTCTCCCATCTGGCCACCTTTGTTCAGATCTCGAATTCTGATGTCAGAAACAACAACAACAAGATGAAGGAATACTACGAAGGGTTGGTTGGAAAAATCGAGTCTATGCACAATTGTCTTAGGATCGTGGAAGCTAAAGTGGACTACATCAGAACCAGCAAGAGTAATAGTCCATCTGCAATCCTTGGCATGGATGAAAACGAGGTTATGGCAGAGGGTAGCAAGAACAAGCCACCTCAAATGACAAGTGAATTCTGGTCTAGTTTCCCCACGACGATCTTCTGCAATTTCTTTTACTATGTTTTACTTATGTAATCGACAGTTATGGAAGTCTATTTTTTTTCACTGTTTACAAAGAATATCAACTATGTATTAAAAGCAAAGACTGGGTGTGAGGTGCCTATAGCCCTCTTTTTGTTGGGTACAGTCTTCCCACTCTTTTTGTAAGACCTTCCTTTTTTAATATAAATCTTTTCAACCGTTACTGTCAAAAAAAAAAAATTATATATATAAATAATTATTTATTTATTTTCCTTGAATGGGGTGTCAATTGTTTAAATCGCTCATGCAATCGACAATAGGAGGAGGACATTGTGGCGCGATATTCATAGCCTACATCTGGTGGGCATCATCCTTAATCCTTAAATGATATGAAGATGGATAATATCTTGTCCGACTATTCAATGGGTGCGTCGATATGCCACATTTGGTGTACTAGCAATGTGATGGAGTTTAAAGTTGGTAATATTGCTACAATGATGGAAGCTACTAGGCTTTCTTAATATTGTAATGTCGCGTTAATGATGGAGTGTGTCGGAAGATTTATTCTTAATGCTCAGAATTCTCTGGGGCATTTTTCAAGGCTCCTCTTATCAACCTAGTGGATTTTTTTGCAAGGTCGCCTTATTGTTTCAGATCACTGTGTTTTGTTCTCCATGCCCCGCCTCTAGCTCAGAGGGTGCTCTCGCAGAGGGAGAGAGTTGTGTCCTTGTCAGAATAGCTCGTCAAGTGAATCGACACTTATTGTTTGGTGTCCTCACTGTGTTGTGTCGGCATTCCAGGTTGAGCACTCAAACATTATTAGCATTCTTGGCATGTTTGGAGAGGAGGTTTTGTGGGCTGGTAGGATGGAATGGTTTGATGAGAGTAGAAACTCCTTGGGTTTTGGTGACTACTCGATGAATTCTAGCAAGACGGTGGACGCAAATTTAGTTAATGATCCTAGCAGCTAGACCAAGTTCCAAAATTAGAATGACCTGCTCAGTCCTTATGATAGCATTCCTTCTCCAGAGAACGAAGGTGGATTTCTTATTTCTACGACAATGGTTTTGTCGCTCCTTGATAGGGTTTTTGAAAATTGGCAGGATGTGATGGACCTTCATCATAAAATTGATCAAATGGACAAAAAAATCCAATTCTAATTTTTCTATTAACTATTTCAGATCTCCACCGGAAAATGACTGAAATGTTTTCTCAGGACGCGATCCTCATGAATGAACCCATCCGGCTAACCTCTGGCATTCCAAATGTCCCAACAGAAAATGAAGCTCTAGGTGCAAGCTAGTCTATATTGTCAATTTTTACTGTCTAGAATGTTAGTTTTTCTAAGTTTTATTTTCTAGTTTCACTTTATGTACTCAGTCAAACTCTAGGACCTCATGTTGTAGATGGTAGTTATTCTCTATACCAACTCATGCTTTGGCAAACTTGTATTTTTTTGTAGTATCTGGTATTGGGTTGATCTCCTGTTATGGCAACTTAGTAACCAATTTGTTTGATTGATTGAAATTCTTTTTTCCTTCAAGTAATATAATGTTTTTCTTCCTTTAAAAAAAAAAATTAATTATTTTGCATTTATCATTTCAAAAAATATAAAAAAAATGTTGTGATCATCTTGATTTTAATTTTGAAGATTTGTTTAATCACCTTAAAGTATCTTAATTGACATAATTTCATTCATATTTTTTTATGATTCATTGCTTAATATTAAATGTAAAATAAATGTAAATTATATTTATATTTATTTTAAATATAATAGATAATTTAAACTAACATAAACGTTTTCCAAAAATATTAACATAAGTTTTAACATTTCAATTTATAATTTTTACATCACGAAAATAACAAAGCATCTATCACTTTCAAAACCAATCTAAATTCTATGTAATGAACTTCATAACAAAAGCATCCTATGTCTTTTGAACTAAAATCCACGAAGTTGAAAAATATATATGAATTAACATCACATTAAATGAATGAGGTAAACTTATTCACAATGACCCACCTTTGTTCACACGGGTCATACAACATTTATGAGTAGTGAAAAAATCACTTTGTTCATACAACATTTTTTAATAGTGAAATAACAAAATATTTTAAATAGTTTATAGGTTATAAATCTTTATGTCAAGGATATGGTGGCTTGTTGGTGGGGTTAGATAGATTTTATTCCATCTACCTAGGTTCAATTCCGTTGAGACATCACGATTTGCTCTACCTACCATCCACGATATGTGAAAAAGTTTGTTGAGATTTCCTTTAAAATAGCAGAAAAGTGAATTTTCCACTAAATAAAAAAGTTACAAATCTTTAATTATAAAAGTTTCATTTACTAAACATTTTTTATGTTTTTTTTTAAATTATTAATTTATATTTCTTATATTTAAAAAAAAAAAAACTATTTTTAATCAATTAAAAATAATTTTAAATTTTACTCTAAAATCAACAAAATTAATCCATAATCTTTATAAATATTTTATTAAATAATATGATATTAACTTTTTATTAAAAAAATTGTCTCAATTTCCGTGCATTTTCTATCCACTTTCCAATCTTCCATACATTTCTAATCCACACCACTTTCCTATTGTGCTTCTTCATTGACATATCATTGGGTTATAATGAATATTCATTCCAACTTCCATACATAAAACCGTTTTCTATATTTATATTTAATCCATTTTTCTAAGGTGTTATCATTGGACTAAATTAATTTAATAGCATGAATTTTCTTTCACATCGAAAAATTTGTTCCATGTACCCATCTAGAAAGTCTTCAACTTCCATACATGTAACCACATTTTCTATACATTAAATGTTTACATGTTGCACGTTTATAATATTATTCTAATGATTTTAAGAATAAAAAAATAAATTTAATATCCACCCATTGCAATTTTCAAAGTCAATTTTTGAGTGAGATCTTATTTAAATATCCACCCATTTATGTGGAGCCTATTCAATGGATGGACTCAACTATTTATATAAAATAAAAATGTGTCCCTCCTTCTATCCATAATTCATTTCACTTCAATGTTCCTTATCATCATTTATTAGGTATGTTACTAACTTTATAGTAGATCATTTACACAATTGTATAAAAAACAAGAGCGGCGTGCAGTTTGTTCCCTGCCTTAAATAAATATATAAAAATAAAAAAAACATTTTTTTAGATAAATAAAATTTTAAATACAAATTAATTAATTAATATATAGAATCTCATTTTTTACATTATAATAAATATAAAAAATCAAAATCTGTTTATTAATCATTCAAAAACCTGGTTCATTGCTATAATATTTTATGGCATACCTTTTCATTATAATGATATTATTATTATTTACATATAATTTTCCATTATGATATTATAATTATTTTTTACATATTGACATATAATTATAAATAAGTGTTATATTTTTGCTAATAAATTTCGAATTTGTAGTATTTTGTAACATTTTTATACCTTTATTAGCAAACCAAAATTACTCCGGTTAATAATAGTTTTTAAAATTAAAAACAAATATGATTCCAAAATTTTAATCAATACTTTTAAATTAAAATGAATTTATAATTATATAAAATCTTTCAAAACATTTTTCCATTGAAATAAAAATATACATCATGCAAACAATACCTTATCTACAACATCCAAAATAATGGTGAAAGTTGGCTTACACGTGAAAAAACAAATCTTCTTTGCTAGCAGGAAAGATATTAAGTTATATCTTTCGCAAGTCCAACACCCTCAAAAATATTGGTCCCTTTTGGATGTATGCCAACACAAATTCCAGGCATGGAGTCTCCAAATGAACTTGTCTAATTAACATTGATGAACTAAAACTATAGAAACCCACTTAAACATTCATGACTAATTTTACAGCCATTAATATTAAAACAAGATGTTGTCGCGTTGTTCTTCACTTAAATATCTTCAAATGTTGTCAAATCTCTCTGAATAAAAGCCTAAAGAAAGGGTCACATCTCCCAAACTCAAATTTGATAGGATCCTGATGCAAACAACAAGAAAAACAAAAAAGCATGAATTTGGATGTTCAAAACACCGGCATTGAAACATCCTCTGTACATCTAAAAAATTTGTGCTACCCAAAATGAATAAAAATATTGTTTGTCCTTTTGAATAGGGAAAAGCATATAAAGCTCAACCAAATAAAGCATGCCCTTTGCTTATTGAAGAAGGTTTGGACACATAAATTTTGTGTTGTTGCACGGCTTCATTTAATGCAGCAAGTTTCTTCAAACATTTTGAATCTGGATGCCCTTGAACACCACAAAAGTTGCAAATTTCATCTGACATTTTCTTCCTCCATGTCTTGGAGGAAGACTCACTGGGCTTGGAAGGTGGAGATGGTTTGGTTTTCAGCAGACGTTTCGAGGGATGCTCACCATCTTGTGCAAAATCTTTCTCTTTATATGGCCCTTTCTTTTTCCCTTTGGAGGTTTTGGCCATCAAAGCTTGATTGTTGGAATTTGAGAGGGAATCAAGTTGCATAAGCTTAGACTGTTCCATGACAAGACACACAAAAAAGCTCAAAATAAGGCATTTTAAACTCATCTCCTAGTGCATCCATTTTAGAATAAAATGTGGAAGAAAATACCTGATAAGAGCCTTTCAACTTTGATAGAATTAGGAAAATGCACTCAACAGCTGATTTGGTTTTCCCACACCCTTTCAGCTGTGCTACCAGAACCTGGATTTGGCAAGATAGTCTTCAATGCTGGCATGCTTATCACTTACAAGTCTTGAGAGTTTGGCTTCCAATGGTAAAGCAAAAAATTCATTGACTTTCCCAAATAGGGAGGCCAATTTGTCCCAACTTGCCTTTAGTGTTTTGCAGCCATCAAGATGAAACAACAAGCTATTAGAAACATGAAGCCGAATCAATCCCATAGCTTCATCGAGCTTGTTTCGATAGGCAATTTTTTCAATTTCCTTGGTGAAGGTTGGTTGCTCCTCAACCAACATTTTCCGTAAGCGTTTTGATTACAACAACTGTTGCATCTTCAATTTCCAAGTGTGATAGTTATGGGGAGTGAGGAGCTCAACAGCACTTGATTCCACCATTATATCAATCACACAAAAAATGGATCTAGTTTCACAAACTAAAAAAATAAAATGGAATTTCCAGGCAAAAAGAACAAGAGCACCATCAACCTTACATACCAAATTTACATAAGACCCAACAATCCAAAGATGTATATAGCTTGCGTTTCAATTTGTCAGGGCTGCAAGACTTTTTTGAGAGAGGTCACCATAATCGAAGTGAAATCCTCCCTTGAACATCTGGTTCTTTTAATGTGGAAGCTCTCAGCCAATGGCAGATTCAATCACACGCCCAGAAGTAGCAGATTCACCCAATCAAATCTAGCCCAAGCCCTGTATCTGTAGCGTCACCTCCAATTTCCAGAATAGAACCTTCAGCTGCCCATGACATTATCCGATTTTCAGGAATGGGCTTCTCTTCGCTGCATAATTAAAATTATATATTTCAAGAATAATTGGATATAGCTTTTAAAAGCAATCGAATTTTGGGTCATCAATTGGATATAGTTTTAAAAGATATTCTTTATGAAGCATCATCAGAATTCAAATAATTTCACAGGCTTTTAACAACACAAATAATGGTGACAATCGTGCATAAGATTTTTGAAAAATAAGCAATAGTGACAAGCATTTCCAAATTCCTAATAATGCAGCATACCTTGCAAATGGGTTGATGAGGATCTCTCATATTAACCAAAAGATTATCACACTTCAAATCAAAGTGGACAATGTTCTTTTCATGCAAATATTGCATACCACATGCAGCATCACGAGCTATAAAGAGTCTTTTGCGTCGATCAATTGTTCTGCACGATCTCAAATGTTTTTTAGCAGATTGTTAACAGTGGGAATGCAATTAGACAAGACTTATAAGAACTATCACACATAGTAAAGGCTCGTATATTAGTTTATTTTCATAATGGAGATTGAAAAGATTTTCCAAAAGTCAAGGTGTCCTTACCTGTCCTTCTTGTTTAGAACTTACTTGAGAGATCCATTCACCATATACTTTGTGACAGTTGTCAGAGTCCCATCTGGACCATCTACAACTATGCCGTAGAAAGCCACAACATTGGGATGGTGCAATTGACCTAAAATATTTGCCTCTCTCCAGAAGTCTCCTCTCTGTACGATACAAGAGAATGTTATCCCATTGAGCCTAAATATCAAGATACTCGAATCAAATGAATGTGCTTTTGAAAATTTCAAAGCAATAGAAACATAAAAGCTTGTACTCTTCACAGGTTATAAAAGCTTATATCTACACCACTTACAGAAATTCATTCTTGCTGAGGTGCATGAACTTTAAACCAAAAATAGAAAACTTTTCAGAGGGAAAGATATCCACCATTCGTTCTTGCTTTGATGGACTTCCTGTAAAACAATTGTCTTTTATCTGCTTAATAGCAACATCTGATCCTTTCCATTTTCCATAATAAATAGTTCCATATGTACCCGAACCCAGCTCTCGTATTTCTTCCAAGTCATCATTTTTTATTGTCTAGAGTAAAAGATCATAAAACGCATGAGATGGAAGCAAAGATCAATATATATGTTTCAAATTTCAATAGACCACTACTCACGAAAAAACAAGTTATTTACCTGCAACCTTTGGGCAAGAGCACGTGCCTCAGGGACTGAAGAATTATTCTTTGCCATGTTCACAGAACCTTTTTCAAGGTCTTCAACTAATTCTAAAGGATTTTCCTAGATAGCAATAGTATCAAAGAATCATCCTTTTAATCACAATCATTAAAATCTGAACTCAGTTCTAATATCAAGCAGAGTTGATTGCAGATTAATTGATCCACCATGAGACGGATGCTAACCTTTTCAGGCTTCAACTGTTCGACGTAGTAATTGCCCACTTCGATGCTGAATACTCCCTTTAAAGGAAAAACGAGTGAAATTGGTAGTGTGGGAGGCTATGCCGCGTTTCCTCCTTTATAGGCCTCTTAAAAAAAAATTGAATTGTCGGATCTAAGAAGGAAGGGAGGACAGATCAGAGTCAAATCAACGAGTAGACATCAAATCTCTTTTCCCTCGTGGGAAAAGCATTGGGCTACAAATCAATCGAGCTTGGGTCCAACAGCCACAACTTGCCAACAATTCAAATCAAACAGGTCACAGTTACCCTCCAGTAAGGACCGGCTCAAGACTCAGGATCTACTGCCAAAAAGAAAGATTGCTATATTAAAGTCCTCAGAGATAGATCTGTTGCCAACGTATACAAAAATAATAAGACACTTGTCCAAACTCCTTCACACAGTTCACGCAGACCAATCAGTAATCAACAATTTGTCTCCAGACCTCCAGATCATTCAGAAAACCCTAGCCGAGTTTTCAAGATGAAAAACAAGAAGAGACGCCCAGATCAAAAGCTCTCACCAAAAAAATTGTTCATCCTACAGGTGGAGGACATGCATTCAACTGCATGGACAAATCCATGCACACATAAATCCATGCATGCAATCATTTGATTTGAAGTTGCGGCCTTCAGAAATTGCAGGTGATTGCTTGCACGACAAGTAAGTTAGAGCACGGGTAAAGTTTTAAGGTAAGGTTTTATTTTTTATCTATTTTATTTATTTATTTTAATGTCGTGCAATGAGAAAAAATAGTCAATTCAAGGTGATTGTCCAATTAGAAAATAGTAATTTCTTTTTTCTAACTAATTATAAATACAAATTTTATGTTAACATTAATCTAACTTTAGAAAAAAATATATATTGATTGCAATTAATAGAAACAACCGGAACATATAGTCTCCTGCCTACGGCAGGGACTAAAAATTGTAAAAAAATACTTCAATGTTCCTTACCATCATTTATTAGGTATATTACTAATTTTATAGTAGATCATTTACACAATTGTATAGAAAAATATATTATGAGTGAAAATTAAAAAAAAAAAATGATATCCTTTCAACAAAATATTTTATATAAAAAAAAGGTGGTTGTGAATATGTATGTATAACTTTTCCCATAGAAAATGGCAATTTTTAATTGAAGTGAATCACAAATATATTTATTAGTTATTTAAGACATTATATTTTTTTTATTTGAGGTGAACCAAAAATATATTCATTAGGTGCTCATAGCACTATGTGTGGTGTATGTTTGATTGATTTTTAGTTAGTTATGAATTTTATTTTTTCATTTGCATTAACATAATATAAATATATATTATAATATAGGGAGTAGAGGTTAAACTTTCCACCATTTCCATGAAAGGGTAACTATTTTATCAATTAGTAATAAAACAATGTTTTTTTTTTATATTTTAAATAAGGGTAAACTTTAGATTCTTCATGACATAAGGTTAACTCAATGGGGTATGTTTTGGCTGATGGGAGTGGGAGGTTTTCATTTTTTCTTCAAAATTTTCTATAAACGAAATTTCATGGAAAACTTTGAAAAACTTTGTGATGGCGATTAAGGTTTGATGGTGATTAGGGTTTTCTTGGTTTTAGGGTTTGATGGCAATTAGGGTTTCAATTGGGTGTTGTCATCAGTGGCGGGGTGGATGAATCAGTATCGGGCTATGTTTTAACTAGCAGAAGTGGGGGGTTTTGAGGTTGGAATATACTATATTGGGTCCTGTTTTTTTGTTTTCTTAGATTGTGTGGGGTTGGTTGGGTTTGCCATTTTTGGTGTAGTCTACCTAGTGTCGTTGTCTTTCTAGTGGCAGGGTGTGCAATTGCTTGGACTCAGGGTGCGGTGGCAGATTCAGGTCTTCATGTCGCCAATGGGATGATGAGGTGGGACGACACATCGCTAGATGATCTTTGGGCTCAAGAAGGTGTATTCAAGTCTGATGAGGCATATAGGACGATTTATCAACATTCTCACTCTAATATCCAAGGTAATGATATTTTGGATTCCCTTGTTTCGAAAGTTGGTGAAAGGATAACTAGAGGTTATGCAAGTTTTTGGGAAGGATTTCCAGAAGTTCTAGTAGTCTTAGCAGATGGGTGTCTGGGTGCCATTTCAAATGATCTAGACACGATTGACCCTTCATTGGGTGATGGGCCGATTTTCCCGATGGATGTGGGAGGTATTAAAGCGTCGGTCACTGGTACTACTAGTGGTGACATTTTTCCTAGTGCTACTTGTCAGAAGGGCTCCACATCTAGTTTTGACCATCTTCGAGGAGCTTCAAAATATTTCAAAAAGTGGAAGCTCGAGCCTGGTCAAGATAAAATGGCTCTTGGCAGAGCCGTTGACGTGGAGAATGTGGTGGGTTTGTCATTAATGGACCTAGTGGGAAAGTTTAGCTACAGAGTCATGAATAAATGAGACATTGTTGATTGGGTGTTGGGTTCCTAGGGCTATTGTCCTTCAATTTCCATTCTTCCCAAAGGAGGGTATGGTTTCATCTTTTAAAAGGAGGAGCATGCTGCTCTCATTCTCCAAAGAACATGGATGAAAAGGTAGGGTAATATAATTCTTAAGCGATGGCACTTGACCTTCGCCCCAAAAATGGAAAACATTTGTTTCATGCATCTTTAGTTGTTGTTGTCGGGGTTTCCACTAGAAATATGGAATCGAGAGGCCTTCACAGCAATGGGGAATTTTATGGGTCGTTTCCTGCATGTTAGGGAAGATGTCATTTCAGGTATGGACAGGAGGGTTGGTCGTATGTTGGTAGAGACTGATATTTCTCAAGGCCTGATGGATAAACTATAGATTGAATGGTGGGGTAGAACATATGTATAGGTGTTAGATTACTGGGGAATACCTCTTAGATGCACTAAATACAAGGAGGTTGGTGACATGTGGAAACAATGTTTGGCCTCAAGTTCAACATCAGATAGGGATGATAACTCGGTGGAAATGGGATTGGAATGGGATTCGGAGGAGAGCAATGATCGAGGTCGACATTGGCTTGTTGGTTTATCATGGGTCGAAGGTACATTTTCATGGGGCAACTTCTACTATTTCTAGCCCTTGTATTTTTGGTAAGTTGCAATCACTTGATCCATCATTTTTCCTTTCTTTTAATGATTTGGAATTGGATTTTATTAAATCTTTGGAGTAGTATGTTCTTTTGGGTGGGGATTTAGGTTCTTCGAAGGGCTCCCTTTTGAAGGGTGTGGGATCAAATTCTGAATGCCCGAGTATGAGGGGTTTTTGGTGATCAATTTCGGGTTTGGGGTTTGAGTTTATCCAAGTTGGTGTCTAGTCTTTCCCTTGGTGGTGTGGGGGTAGTATATTCCTTGGTGGAGGATGAGATTGGTGTTAGAGTAGGAGTAGGAGATGCTCCTACAAGTATGACTAGCGAGGTGGTGGGTGGTTCTTGTTTATCTTTAGACTCTTTGTGTGATGATCAAAGGATTGGGATATATCCTTTGGTGGAGGTGACTTGTCGGTAAGGTCTGTCTTCATACTTTTCTTAGTTGGAGTTACATCCTTCCTATTCATCCTAGGTTAGCTGGCCCAAATTCTTCCCTTACCTTATTCCTCTGCTTAATCCTAGTGCTTTTATTCTTGATTGGATTTCTTAATTTTGTTTGTATTCTTCTTAATTTTGGTTATTTTTCATGATTGATTTTGAATGTGTTTTGTTCTAGAATGGTAGTTTATAATTTGGCTTACTTTAGTTGTATAGTTCCATTGAAAGAGAGGGTTTTGTCTCTAACATTTTGTAGCTAATTAAAGCGTTGCCGAAAATTTCCAATTTCCAGTAGCACGAATAAAACTTTGTTCAAAACAAGGTGTTGTAGGAAGTTATGAGTTTCAGCTAAATTTATTTATCTGCCAACCCGTTTATAATCATTACTCATGAAGGTTTGTCAGAACATGGAACTATATTTACAAGCGAGCCTGATATGACAAATGGATTATATTAATACCTTGATTCCTCATTATTCGTCATTTTCAATCGCACGTTGTTACTGTCTTATTCCAGAATGTGTCTGAAAGTTACAATGATGATTTTTGGTGGTCACTATTTTTCTCAATAGAATTTGAATTGACCCAGTTCCCTTTATACCGATCATATTTT
This sequence comes from Larix kaempferi, assembly GCA_027924585.1. Taxonomy (NCBI): domain Eukaryota; kingdom Viridiplantae; phylum Streptophyta; class Pinopsida; order Pinales; family Pinaceae; genus Larix; species Larix kaempferi. Next base: position 1,087,667 of record BSBM01000559.1, read on the forward strand.
GAAATTGTTCTTCTTGTAATTTTAACCACTTTTATTCCAAGGTTGAAATCAGTTACAGATAGCAGATCTTGTTAAAATGGGAAAGAAGGGAGGGTTGGTGCGAAGGTATGAACCTGCAGATGTTCATTGTTTGGAAACATTTCCAGACTACATTCAGAAGTTCAAAGAAGCAGGATGGTTTACATTCTGTCAGAAGCTTCAAGGTTCCAATGATGAGGTTGCAGAGAAATTTGCTAAAACATTTGATGGGGATGTTGTAGCCTTTGGGAATTTTAAATTTCGGGCCACATAAGAGTCGATATCCACTACAACTGGTCTATCCCTTTATGGTGATAAATGGTCTAAGAACCAAGGTTTTTCGGCTAACTTCAATCAGTTTTTAAAACCGGAACATCAGGATCCTGACTAGCACAAGGGTATTCCAAGGAGTTATATGAAAGAAGAGTGGATAGACATATTGAAGATGGTACATATGTACATAAATTGTGAGGGTAGGTTTGCTACTACCTTCATTTATCATATATGTTTTCTCCTACACGTTTTGGGTATGAAGAAGATGAATTTGCCCTACTTCTTTCTTAAAATTTTAACCAAAATGTCCATGAGGGTTCAAACCTATCCAAACCACTCTAAACATTGTATATTTCATTATGGTTTGATAAAACTACTGGTTTTTAATGAATTGAAGAAACTAGATCAAACATGGCAGGATTTCCTAATTTCTTTTGGATTTTCTCCTAAGAAAGAATCTGAAATCCATAAGGTCAAAATAGAAACACCTGTTCTAGAAGTTCAAAATAGAAACCCTTGTTCCAAAAGTTCAAAATAGAAACCCCTGTTCTAGAAGTTTATTCTCCCAAGGTTTCTAAAAGTCGGATTAGGAAATCTTCAAGTGCAAAACAATAGGAGGAAATTCCAATGAGAGAAACTAAAAGCCGAAAAAGGGAGCTCCAGTCTCTACAAGAAGTTTCAATTAAGGAAAACTTGGTTTCTATTCCTAGTGAAAAAAAAAAAAATGTTAAGAAAGGAAAACATTCAGAGATGGCTGCAGTTGTCCCTAAATCTAGTCAGAAAGGCTCTATTGTTCTTGTGATTGAATCTTCTGGAAGTTAGCTTGCACTTGAAAAGGCAAAAAAATCATTCAAGTAAGCTCCACCAGAGATATTTGTATTTTCTGCTAGAAGACCCCATACTAGACCTTCAAATAAGCTTAGAATGAATGCTAGGTATACTATGGACACTACTTTTAAGAAAGATGTTGTCATTATTGTAGAAGAAGATTCTGATGAGCAAGATGCACGGGTTGTTAGGTTTGAGAATTAAATTGCTCAAACTTTGATCCACATTGAAATGAGATTCCATAATATGCTTGATTTACCTGGAGATGATCATGATGGTTTTTTAGATTCAGAAATAGTACGAGAGGCAGGATATACAATTCCAGAAAATTGATTAAAAGTTGTAGACTTAAAAATTAGAGGCCCAAAAATTTGAAACCTAAAAATATGAAACTAAAGGAGAGTCTGAAATTGTTAAAGATGTAATGACTTGAGAGATAATTGTATCTTAGATTATACAGGAAAAACAAAAAGAAATAGCAGAGCTCTAGGAGAAGGTGCATAGGCTTGAGGATTGGAATGAGCATTTGAAAGAAGCAAACATTGCAATTAAGAAATAAAAGGAAGAGATGGTAAAGAATTATGAGCAACTTGTCACTAAGCATAATTCGCTATGTGACTGGACTGAGAAGTCTTAAGAAAAGAAGAAGAAACTTTGTCATAAGAACAAAGAACTTCTCAAGCAAAATAAGAAATTATTTAAGAAGAACATGATTCTTAAATGGAAATTTCGTAAAAGAAGACTTTAAAAGGATTGAAGGTTCCTTTGAGTGGTCATATATTGTGTTTTTGGTTTCTTTAAGTTTCATAGGTTGTTCACTGCAGAATATTTTCAATTTTAGGTAGCACTTTTTGGAAAGTTTATTGTTGTTGTCGGGAGTCCTGAAGATCTGTTTCCAGTTAATTTTGTCAGGTGGCAAGTGTGTAAATATTAGATCTTATCTCAAGCCAAGCATAGGATTTGTTCTTAATCTCCTTCTTAATACTATCATGCAAATCAAATTATGATCTTTCCAAGTCAAAGGAACTGCTTCAAATATGGATCGCAAACTCTATTTTTATTTTTAGCTCCTAGTCTTATTCTCGATCCATCTTTTGGGATATGTTTTCAGTTTTAGAAATTTCATGTAATTATAAATTAAGGCAGAAACATTTTCGAATGGGGTTTGAGTTTGAGGGTTGAGAGAGAGACATTATATTTTCTAATAGGGAATTTAGTTGCTATGTTGTTTATGATCATAAACTCTTGTATTTGTTGGATGGATCTATACAATCTATTGTAAGCCAATTTAACTACTTTTTCTTTGGATATGAATGAATGACAATTTAGTTTAAATTGTTTTTTATTATAGAATGCTTTACAGTAAAGTATTTATTGTGAATGCCTATGATTATTTGAAAGTATATCCAAACCTTATTGTTTTATTCCAAAATGTTATTCTGAATGTGATGATGAGTCAAATGAATATATAAAGTTTGTAGTTTGTGTTCTTTTTATTTTCATTTGTTTTTAATGGAATATTGGCTTATGTTCATACATATTTAAATTCCATCCTTTGAGTTCCAGGCTTCTGATTCCTTGCATCATAGTTTGATGTAATCTTTAACTTGATCTTCCTATCTTTAAAACCTATTTTTCTCTACCTTACCTTAACCAAAATTCCATCAATCTTGAGGTGCCTAAACTTTGCAAACTGATAGTCTAGTGCAAACTTTAGGGCTAACACTTCCCTTGGCAAGGTAGAATTTGTTCGAGGTTCACAAATTTCTTATATGGGCTCTACGTCCATGGTGGTGGATGTGCTCTCTTCCCTTGTACTGACGTATAGTGATATTGTTAAAAAGTATCCCTTGCAAACATTTGTGGGTACCAATCCTAAATCTAAGAAGGATTTTGTGAGGATATTTGGTGTTGGAACCAATGTTGGGCCGAAGGGGTGTGTGGATGACCCGAGTCCTACAAACCAGTTATTGCAAAAGAGTGTTGTCAAGGGAGGCTTGATACATGACTTATCCGCGTTAAAGACTAGGAGTGCTCAGAAGGCGAAATTGAGTAATCTAAAGGGTAGAAATGATGTTGGAATCCCCTTGTGTCTTGTTGATGTGTCTTTATCCTTTGGTTCTAGGGATCTTAGAGATCATAAATCCCTTTCCCACACATAGAAATGATTATTCTCTCCCTTAATGTCAGGGGAGTAGGGAGGCATCCCAATTTATTGGCCCTCAAGAGACTTTTTAACAAAATGTGCCCAAATATTATTTTCATCCAAGAAACCATAGTTGCAGGGGAAAGAGCTCGTGAGATATTTTCCAAGCTTTTTCTAGAAAGGAAGATGTGTACAGTCAATGATGTGGGACATTCGAGAGGGGTCTTCTATATGCTTGGAACCCTTAGAAGGAAAATATTTCTCCCTTTCGTGTTTCTGATGGGATTTTATTAAGTGGTAGGGTTGTGGACATTCTAAAGGACTTGTATCTAATAAATAGTTATGGTCCTTACTAGGATCGCAGATCATTTTGGGACCAGGTGGTGGTGGATAGCGTTTTACAGTTGACAAATTTGATTATGGAGGGTGATATGAACCTCAATGTGGAAGCCTTAGAAGTGTAGGCCATAAGCCAAGGATAGATCCTCTGAGTGATTTTTTCAACTACACTTTTCAACAAGCAAGGTTGTTCGATATCCAGCTGGTGCCCTTGGTACTGATTTGGAGAAATGGGAGAGAAGGCGATAAGGGAATTGCTAAGAGGTTGGATAGGTTTCTCATATCTGAACAGTTGGTGGATGAGATGTATAGATACAAATCTTGGGTAGATTCCCCGTTGATTTCTGATCATTATCTAATTCTCCTCCAAATAGATGTTGATGGGGAAAGGAGACTCTTCCCTTTCAAATTTAATCATGTTTGGATCAAGGAGACATATTTCATTAGACTGGTCAGGAATGATTGGATTGGTTCACCAAGGTTTGAGGATACTTCGACTATGTAGAGGCTATTTCATAAACTGAAACATCTGAAGGTGTAGTGGTTTCCTGCGGGGAGAAGGAGAGGAAATTGGTACTTAAGATGGATCTAATAGATGTGGAATTGAAAATCGAGGGGATTTATAAATCCAATTCTTCTGGTATTTTCTCTAAGAAGGATCTTGTTCTGTTGGCCGTGTTGGATAACGATAAATTCCAAATTCTTAAGGTGGAGGAGAAGACTTGGAAACTAAAGAGCAAGGCTATCTGGTTTTATCAAGGTGACCTTGATACAAATTTTTTCCATAAATTCGCTAAAAATAGAAGAGTCCAAAATTCTATTTGGGAAATTTGGAGTTCTGATGGTCAAATCATATATGAGACTAAGCATCTAGAAATGGAAATGGTTAACCATTTCTAGTCAATATTTAAGGACTGAAGCAACTTATCTATTGTGGACCAAATGAATGTTATCCAGGATATCCTCATTTATTCTCAGAAGAAGAAGGCTCTAGTATCGTTATTCATGTTACTTTAGATAAAGTTAAATTTGTTCTGTTAGGGTTTGCAAAATCCAAAAATCCTGGGCTCGATGGGTAGATTGTTGAACTTTTTCTTGATTTTTTGACATTGTGGGTCCTGATATTTTGGTGGCTATGGAGGATTCTAGGATTTATGGGAGAGCATCGAGTGCTATGAATTCCACATGTATTTCTCTCATTCCAAAGTGCTTGAACTCGGGGTCACTCAATGATTTCAGGCCAATATATTTATGCAACATGGTTAAGGAAGAATGTAGGTATTGTAATGGATGCACAACAATTAGGGTTATCTTGCGCAGTGTAGATTGTGCCAGTGTGATAATTATGAAGATTATATTGCGCAGTGTAGAGTGTGACAGAGCAAAGCATGCTGAAGTGAAGATTGATTTACAAAGCAGAGTGCGCGAAGCAGAAGTGTGCAGAGAAAAGTGTGACAGAGCAAAGCACACATAAGTGAATATTTTCTTGCGTAGAGAAGAGTGTGCAGAGAAAAGTGTGTAGAGTAGAGTGAGATAGAGCAAAGTGTGACAGAGCATATTGCATCTATAGTAAATATTGTCTTGTGTAGAGTGCGGCAAGTGAAGTATCGCACAGTACATCATTATAGAATCTAGGGAGTCATTGCTTCCTTACAGTTGGTGTTGGAGAATTTAGGGAGTTGGTGTTTCCTTCCAGTTGGTGTTGGAGAATTTAGGGAGTTGGTGCTTCCTTCTAGTTGGTGTTGGATAATCTAGGGAGTTGGTGCTTCCTTCTAGTTGGCGAGAGAAACTAGGGCATTGATGCCTCCTACAAGTTGTGCTTGTAAACATGGGAGATCGGTGTCTCCAACATACAGGTGTTTGCAAATCATTGTAATAATTGTTATAGAAAGAACATCTTTCCATGGTTTTCTACCTTATTGGGTTTCCATGTTAAAAAAATTTGCCTCTTGTATTGAGCATTTTTGTTGGTTACAACTCAATGTGATTGAAGGCTAATGTGAATGGTAAATAAGTTTCGAAAGTGTAAAAATTGTATAGTTGAATATTCCAACAATTGGTATCAGGGTGGGTTCCTTCAAAACAACTTAACCATTGGAAGGAAGACCTCAAGCACACATGGCTTGTGAGAAATTTGGTTTCAGCACGGACAGAGACCCTTTGTTCAAGGGAACAAATTATTCCTTTTGGAGCATAAGAATGGAACTCTTTTTGCATTCACTTGGACATAACATTTGGCACGAATTTGAGAATGGTTATATAGTTCCAAAAACTCCACCAACAAATGCATCTGGGAAAAATATTTACGAGGACAATGCAAAAGCAATGAATAGAATTTTGAGTGGCTTATCATATTATGAGAAGAACAAAGTGGGACAATGTACTTCAACTAAATTTCTTTGGGACAAGCTACAAGACTTCTACACAAAGGAATCTCTTCTTGAGACCATAAAATACAAGCATGTTGATCAAGAATATGAAGTTGGCCAACAGGAAGAGACATCTAGAGAGGAAGCGGCCTTTGAATCTTCAAAATATAGTCCGCTCAAGACAAATGCAAGTGTTACTAAAGAACCAGATGGAGAAAAAGCAAATTGTGTAGAAAAAGCTAGCACAAGCAAAGGTAAGGTACCTTTCAAATGTTATAATTGTGATAGAATTGGTCATTATGCTTCAAAATGTCTATAAGCAAATGGCATCCGATGAAAGTGATGTAAGTGATAGAGATGAAGTCTTCCTCATAACCTTGGATGATGTCACTAACAATTGTGAAAATATAGAGAGTTTAGATATTGAAGGAGAGCTTATTAGTGCTCCAAGTGAACTAAGGAAAGTTGAGAAAGAAAACAAGTCATTAAGGGAATAAATTCAAAAGTATCAAAAGGAATATCAAGTTTCAAAAGAAGAAACTGGAAGGATTATTATTGGTCTAAAATCACTAGTGGAAGTGGCTAAGAAGACTAAAGAAACTCTGAAGAAACAACTAGAAGAAAAACAAGAAATCTATACTAAACAAGAAGGTGAAATTGTTTCCTTGAGAAAAGATATTGAAAAGTCAACTATGCAACTAAACAAGAGCACGAAGTTTGGAAAGAGTATTGCAATTCTAGATGAGATTCTCAGCCGTCAAAGATATCCATTTGATAAAAATGAACTTGGATGTGACTCAAGATCTACATATCAAGTGAAGAAAAAGCCCAAGAATAATACTGATCATTTAAAAAATCATGGAAAAAGAGAGGATAACAAGCAAGGAGAATCTGATATCTTATAGAAGAAAGACAACATAACCAACTCTAAGAAATCATGCCGTTCAAAGCAGCCTTACAAAATCATGTATGAAAATTTCTTTCTTGGTTATTGTTATTCTTGCAGAAATTTTGGACACAGAGAAATTGATTGTAGAGCCTATGCAAGAAATAATTATATGAGAAGTAGAAGTGATTATGGACATCCAAAGGACAACCATGTGAATAGTACAACTAGAAATGTTCATGGAATTGGTAGCAAAAATTACAATTGATTTGGTCTACTGATGGATCAAAATATTGTATGTTACAAATACAATAACCTTGGACACAAGGCAAGTAACTATTGAAGCATGATAGAGCAACCCTTTATGAAAGAAAATGCGTTAATCATTCACAAAAGGAAATCTAATAAATTTTGGAGTAGAAAACAAGAAAAAGAAAATGATGAAAAAGGTTAGTTAACTCTATATGTTGAAAACAAAGAAAGGAATCTTATTGCCAAGCAAAAGAAAGGAAAGTGCTCAAGAGTATGGAGAATGAAATTAGAAGAGCAAAGACATGAAGTATGTGGACTAGTCCTTTATGGTGATAATGGATGTACAGGTCGCATGTCAAAAAATCAGAACAAGCCTCTTATCTTGAAGCTGGACAGTATAATGGATGAAAGCAAAAGCTCTCCTAAATATGATAATAAAGCAAAGATTGTTTTGCATGCTAAAGAACTGAGAGATGAATCTCTTGTAACTCCTTATTGATTCTATATTCTCCAAGATACAGAGGGTAGGGAATACAAATAAATTCATTAAGATTAGAAATGGTGTGGAATTTTCCCTAGCAGGCTTGAAGATCTTTGAGTTTAATATAAAAGGAACAAGAGCACAATTAAATAAAATTGGGATTGTTAAAGACCATATCTGCAAGGACTTGTAAAAATAAATATTCTTCTTGATTGAAAGGAAAATTAGAGACACTCATGGCAGTGTTCTTCATGGCATTATGGAAAGACTCTTGAGGCATTAAAGCATATCATTGTGGGGATTGTTCATGACATTTGAAAAGGAATATTTTAGCAACAATAAATGAAATTTTCTTAGGCAACTTGAGGTAGCATTATCATAAATATTCATACACATTATGTGACTTCATTTGGAATCAATGTTTAAAGACTGATTTTGAAGACGGTTTGAGGTACACTATGAGGTTTATTGAAGAGAAAATTTGGAGCAGATTTTGTGAAGATTCTAAGGGATGAATGAAGATTTCTTAAGAATAGTTTTGTGAGTAGAAGTAAAGGATTGTTTGGCACACATTACAAAGCATATTGTTTTGAGGATTGTCTTGGAAATTTTTTTAGCAAAGATCTCGAGACTTGATAAGGTTGCATCAAAAAGGTAGAGACAATGTATTTCAATGTGTCTACATAAGGGGAACACACACGTCAGAACTTCAAAAGGCTCACTGCGTATAAAGATCATACAAATACATATCAGACGTTGATAACATCCTTTGTTTTGAAAATAACACACCATCAAATGTGACAGATACAAGCTACAATAGGGGGATCCATTTTATAAAAAAATACAAGAAAAAAGATGTAGCACGGTCAAAGAGGGAGCAGTCCTTTGTTCTCGGAATATTCAAAGGAAATAATTTCAGAAAGGGAGAGTTTTAGCAGTTAGCAAAGATACACATCTTGAATATCAAGTGCATAGTCTTGGGGGGAGCAGTCCCAAGGTGAAACATAAGTCCAAGGAATCAATCACTTACCAAGGTGAAACATAAGTCCAAGGAATCAATCACTTACCAATGATGAGGTGCTACAGGAAGAGGGAGAATTATAAACACAAAACAAGGTGTAGACACAAGGATAAGCATAAGCTCAGGGAGAGCATCCATTTTCCATTGATGTTAAGGGCAAGAAATTGTGTAGGCGGAGAAATTGTAGACATTGCGCATAAACATAATTGCACAAATACAAAAGATTGTGCAGGGAGAAAAATCGCAGATACTGCAAAGAAACATAATCACACAAAAACATAATTGCGCATATACAAAATTGCAGATAAGGGGAGTATCTACAATTTTGTTGCAAAATTGTCTAAGGGTTACCATCAATGGAAATGGGGGAGATTGTTGGAAATATTGTTTTCATTGATTTCAAAGGCAAGGATATATTGTTGTCATTAATTTCAAAGTCAAGGAGAGACTATAGATAAAGATTGCAAGGTGAAGATTGTTGGAAATATTGTTATGATGTCTAGTTTGGATACCCTATCATTGAAGGAATTTTCACTCTATATACCTAGCTCAAATTGGATTATATATTACATGGTTGGAAATATTGTTTTGAGAACTTTCTAATGGTATATGAAAGTCCCTCCATAGTAATGAGGAGATATGAAAGAATTTGTAAAGGCAACCCAACCAAAATGTTAGGTCGGACCTACTAGGATATTATACAATGTTATGTCGGCTCAGAAAGTGATTTAAGACTTGTATAAATAAGTGGATAACTCTCCTCATTTGATTATCCATCCAAGCAAGCGTGGAGCTCTGAAAAGGTGCGCAATTCCAAGGAGAAGATAAACTTTCTAGGGTTCTTGAAGATGACTTTTTGGGTTTTATTGAGGATGTTCTAGATTATTGAAGATTTTTTCGAAGGATTCTTGAAGATGTTTTTGAAGGCTTTCTAAGGAGGAGGAGGCACACCTTGTGAACAGGAAGGGATCTTTTCTTGCAGATACTTCTTTGGTTAAGGAAGAATGTAGGTATTGTGATGGATGCACAATAGACATGGTTATCTTGTGCCATGTAGAGTGTGATAGTGAGATAGTTGTGATGATTATCTTCTGTAGTGTAGAGTGTGACAGTGTGACAATTGTGAAGATTATCTTGCACAGTGTAGAGTGCGACAAAGCAGAAGTGTGCAGAGCAAAGTGTGACAAAGAAATGCGTGCAGAAGTGAAGATTGCCTTGCATAGAGAATATTGCATAGAGCAGAGTGCGTAGAGCAGAGTGTGCAGAGCAGAAGTGCACATATTAGAATGCAACAGAGTAGAGTGTGATTGAGAAGATTACGACTATAGTAAATATTGTCTTATGCAGAGTGCAACAAGTGAAGTTTTACATAGTACATCATTACAAAATCCAGGGTGTTGGTGCTTTGTTTTAGTTGGTGCTAGAGAATTTAGGGAGTTGGTGTTTCCTTCCACTTAGTGTTGGATAATTCAGGGAGTTGGTGCTTCCTTTTAGTTGGTGCTAGAGAATCTAGCGAGTCTGAGTGCTTCCTTCTAGTTAGTGCTAGAGAAACTAGGGGGTTGGTTCCTACTACAAGTTGTTGCTTGTAAACTTGGGAGATTGGTGTCTCCAGTAGATAGGTATTTGCAAATCATTGTAATCATTTTGTATAGAAATAACATATTTTTGTGGTTTTCTCCCTTATTGGGTTTCCACGTTAAAATATTGTGTCTCTTGTATTGTGCATTTTTATTGACTAAAGGATAATGTGAATGGTAAATAATTTTTGAAAGTGTAAAATCTGCCCTATGTTGATTCTCCCCCTCTCTCAGTATAGATGAATATTCCAACAGCCCAAAGATTGAAACCCTTTTTATCCAAGCATATATCAAGGGCATAGATTGGTTTTTTGGAGAATAAACACATTTTGGTTGTGATTAGTGTTTACCAGGAGACTTTTCATAGTATCAAGACTCAAAAGAAGAAGGCACTAGTACTCAAATTGGACTTGGTCAAAGCATATGATCACGTTGACCAGGTTTTCTTAAAACTAGTTATGCTCCATATTGTTCTTAGTATGGAGGCTACAAATTGGGTGATGGGGTGTGCGGTATACGCTAACTTTGTTGTCTTAATTAATGGTGCTCCAACAAAATTCTTTAACGGATCTAAGGGATTGCGATAGGGTTGTCCATTATCTTTGTTACTATTTATCCTGATCATTAAGGGATTGAGTGGGGTTATTGATAGTAAGAAAGTGGATGGAAGTTTGAATGGGGTTAATTTTTTTTCCTTTATTCATATAACACATCTACTCTTTGTAGATGATGTTATGTTATTTGGCTCTGGCATGATGGAGGAATGGCCAATTTATAAGGATATTTTGGACTTATTCTGCAAGGCCTCTGGTATGCTTATTTAGCACCAGTAAATCGATTTTTCTGCAAAATGGTGTGGGTAGGGATATTATTTTGTGAATTGGATGGGGGGTTCCTTGTAGTGTTTATCCCCTTAACATGGGTACAAAATACATTGGTTGTTGTATCAAACAAGAAAACTATTCAGCTGGTGACTGGCATTGGTTGTTGAATAAGTTTGATCAAAGGATTAATCATTGGTGTTGTAGATGGCTCTCACTTGGTGGTCGAATGACTCTTGTGAACTTGGTTTTAGAGAAGCTCTCGGTATATTGGCTCTCCTTATGTAAGATTCCCAAGTCTATATTAAATTGCATAAGGAGGAAAGTATTAAATTTCTTATGGTGAAATAACAGGGATAAGAACATTCAATTCTGCAGTGGATAATATCCAAGGTTAAACCTATCAAAGGTGTGTCAAACATTTGGAATTGTCTTGTTAATTCCTTTTAGATTTTATGCAAATGGTTGGTATGAATGCTTGGTGATGGGCATTAAATTAAAGTGGGGGAAGATCCAACCATGGGTGGTTCGAGTTATTATAAGTTATCCCATGATTTAGTGGCCTTTCTCAAAGCTAAAGGAATCCAAACATTGGATCAAGTGGCCACCCCTGAAGAATCATCTAGTGGGAATGGTTGGATTTTGGCCCAATCGTTGCAAATCTCGAGGGCACTGAGTGTGGAATAGATCAGTTACATAATGGGGATTCAAAGGAGGGGTATTTAGTTTTCGACTCGTGAGGACTCTCTCTTATGGTATTGGAATGTTAAATATGGTGTGATCAATGCCAAATTAGCTTATGTTGCCCTTATGGATGATGTGGACATGGTGGATTGCTAGTGGTTTCGAATGATATGGAAGTGGAATACTCCCTTGAAGGTCAAACGGTTTAATCAGATGAATCTGGGTAATCACATTCTCACTCGGGATACTTTCTTGAAGAGGGGAGGGATTGGTCCCAACATTTGTCTCTTATCTTGTAGTGCGACGAAGTCTGTGGAGCATTGTTGCTATCTTTCCCTTTTACTTGTCAGGTGTGGCAGTATGTACAATGAATCTACAAAGTTTCATGGGATTGGTCCCATGCTACATTATTTACTTGTTTTCGATCTTGGACTTTAAATGTTCATGAATGGGTGTAGTTTCCAGGCTTTGTTTGTTGGGACTTCTAGAAAACCAAGAATCGGTATCTTTTTTAAGGTAGGGTCAGTTTAGTTGCGATGGTGGGGAGCAGAACTATGGAAACTTTCCGAGAATGGCTACAAGAGAGGGACAGTTGTCTAATCAATCCTTTGAGGAGATTGATTTCTCCCACTTTCATATTGGATTGAGATCAAGGATTTTTCGATGGGGCCTCTCAAGAGCAATTTAATAGTGGTGGTGTTCAAGTGGTTATGTGGATGGACAACACTAGATGCTTCAAATTAAAGTTAAATTGTGGGCCTTGGACGAATACTAGAAGTGAATTGTCGGCTTTATGGATGCTAGTATATTTTGCTAGATTTAAAAATATTGCATATCTTCAAGTGGTAGGTGACTCAAAGGTTATAATTGAATGGACACAAAACAAATGTATGGTACAAGTCTTGGTTCTGCAGTACTGGATGGAAAAAATTACAAACAAGATATATGAATTTGTTGGCATTACATTTCAACATATCTAGGAGGTTGATCGACTATCTAAACTTGCCTTACAGGTGTCAGAGGGATACATTTTCAATGAAACTTTTGAAAAATAATCCTTGGTATCCGAGGAGATCTTCCCTCTCTTCTTTATATGATTTTGCGACTTCAACTAGCTCATTGATATCAGTTTTTTGGGGCCCGAACAGTCTATGCATTCGGTCCCACTCTCTAGGCCATAGGATTGGTTGTTCTTTTCTCATTTTTGGACTAATTGCGGTTCTGGTTATCTACTCAAGGCATATTGTGGAGAGGCAACTTGTTATTTCTGATATTTGCTACAGGCTTTGTATTTGTTTTTTGTCATTTATAGTCCTGAGATGGACTCATACTGTTGTTTTTCCATCACTAATATGGACTGGGTCTTTACCCTATTTTAGATCTTTTTTGTTGATTTGGCGAGCGATACTTGTTAATGGTTTTTGTTATCTATCTACTGATCTCTTGTTGTTTTTTATACATTTTACCATTTTGTAATGATATATATATACTTAATATAATATATAGCTTTTTTCATTAGAAAAAAAGGTAAGTCAATAACATGACTAAACCACTAAAAAACAATGTTTAGAATATAATGAATTATTTATATTAATTTTATATAAAAAAAAAATTGTAAATAAGAAAAGATGATACTTCTTAAATGTTTCTTATGAGTGTTGAGCATCCATCACATATTAAGGTGGGATATTGTTTCTCACTCCATGGCATCCACCACTTAACTAGTTTAAGTGATTATGAAAATATTCACAAAAACATACCATTTTTTGAGACAGAATTGATTTTTGATGGGGAATATCATCTGTACACTTTATTAATCAAACATTATATTAAATGTCATTAATCATATTTAAAAATAAAATTATACGTTTAATTTAAACATAAAAAAATTATAATAAATTAATTAAAACACATATAATTTTATATAATAACTCAATCAATTTTGTTTCTAATCCATTTTCCTAATATGCTTCTTTGACGTACTTATTATCGATAGACAAAATATTAAATAATATGCTTCTTTGACATACTTATTATCGGTGGACAAAATATTAAATAACATGTTTGAATGGTATGATATTTGCTTTTATTTTTCTTCACTAACGGATAAGTGACGAGCCAGGGAGATAATACTATGTTGCCAAAGATTGAAATCAGCAGAGAATAAAAAATCCTGCTCCAGTATGATCAAGAATATATGTGATATATCTAAAATGAAACCACCTGAAAAATATAACAAGCAGTCTTGAATAAACGACCATAGCTAGTACATATCTTCCAGACTGGTAAATGGATACTGAGAAAACCAGAAAAAACATATATGAAGAAGCACGCCATGACTAGACCGAAACTTCCTTACATTAGTAAAGAAAACTATCCAAATACCACCATCCTTTGATAAGAAAATATTACTAATAATCGAAAAAACCACCATCAAGAGTTGTATATATTTATACTTTCCACTGAGATATGCACACCGGCCACCCAAATTCATAAAATATAAATCCCTCAAGCACCTATAGAGCGAGTTTTGAAAGACCATCAGCCACCTGATTATGCTCCCTAAATATGTGTTGAGAGGTGATACATGCAAATGCATCAAATATGTTCTTTGTTTTTTCCATTTAGAAACTGAGCGTCGAAACCTATAACGAAGATTTGTTTTGAACCCAATTAATAATTACCAAAGAATATTTGGCCACCTGAATATAGTCAATATTTTTATATCTAGCAAAGAAGAGAAACATCCAAAGTGCTAACAATTCACTTAGAATTGGAGCCAGGGCCATAGTTCATTTTCAATCTATAATAACTATTCTTCTCCACCCAAAGTACTGCCCCAGCCCCAATAACACTGGCATGATTCTAAGAAGCCCCATCGAAAAATCCTTTCACCCATTCAAGACTGAAAATAGGAAGGGCTGTAACCTGAGAGAAGCATTTTGAGAGCATTTCATCCCCTTGCAAATCTCTCTATAGGTAGCCAAAGCCTTAATTCCCACTCTCTCCACACTACATACTCTATCCTAAAAAAGAAAATAGTTCCTCACCTTCCAAACCTCCCAATAGATTAAAAAAAGGAGTTATGCCCACTCCTTAACATTTCCCAACCATAAGCTATATCATGAAGATAAAGAAGAAACATGCCAATCCTACAAACAGTCACACGTGCCATGAATGTATTGCTAGACTCGACCAGTAAAGGAGCATAAAATCATAATATGGTCCACCAATTCCTCCTCACACCAACACATAGGATAAATATTGGGACCAATACCACCCCGTTTTATATAATTATCCCAGGTAAGAATGTGGTTTCCCAAGGCCAACCACATAAAATGCTTTATTTTTAAGGGAATTGACCACTTCCATATCTTACAAAACCACCAACAGTCCTCCTCCACCACATCTACTAGAAGAGCATCATATGCCAATTTGACATTTGTAGTCCCCGATTTCACATTACAAGACCAAAGAAGGGAATCTTCACCCACAAAGAGATGTATGCCACCCCTTTAAAGGCCTAGAATATATAGTTCCCATTCCTCCTTCATAAGACCAGACAAACCCAATTGCTGAGTAGATAACCATTTATTTCCAAAAGCCATATCCCTATTTACAATGGCCACATGATCCAAAGTGTATATACCCTTTACAATTAGAGTAGTAGATAAATCCACATATAACCTAAAATTATTGGGACCTCCAATGAGAGGGTCTAAACACATTGTAGTCAGTCGACCATCTCCTGGCTTCCAAGCCAACCAATTTACCATAATCTGAAAAGATCCAACTAGAATATTCCACATATTAGAAACCCCTTTAATGGGTTTATGTTTAGATCAAATCCACTAAACAACATAAACATTTTTGAAATATTTTCTAGCAATCACCTTACTCCAAAGCTAGCTATCCACAAACAGAGCCCTTCAGAGACTCTTAACAGCCAATGCTTGAGTAAGTAAGAAGATTGTTTTTAGAGCCCAACCCCCTAGATGTTTAGGCCTTGCCAATCTCTCCCAATTAACAAGGTTAAATTAGTTCATGTCCCTATCCCTAGACCAAAGAAAATAAAAAACCATACAACGAATATGATTTAAGATGGCCTTCAGAATCTTACACAAAGATAACTAGTATACCAGAATATTCTGCAATACCGACTTTACCAAGGTCAATCTACCACCCAATGAAAGACATTGACAACACCAGTGATTGATCCTTTTATCTATCTTTTTCAAAATCCAATGCCAATCACCCACACATTAGTTATTGGGCTTGAGAAAAGAGCCAAGATATTTAGTACCCTGGCAAATAGACGAAACCTGAAAAGGAAGTTATTGGGTGATCCGTTGAATAACATCCCTGTCCACACCATGTTCTAAAAAATAAGATTTAGTATCATTGATAAGCATATAGAATCCTTGCAAAAAATCTCTAAGATATTCTTATAAGTCATCCCTTCCTTGACCAAACCCAAGCCAAATAACATAACATCGTCCACAAATAATAAATGTGTGATATTCTCATGTGCCAAAACCTTGATACCTTTGATAGATCCATCTACAATCTTACTATGGACCAGCCTAATCAAACCTTCAATGATAAGGAGAAATAAAAGAGGCGATAAAGGACACCCCTGACGGAGTCCTCTTGACCCCTTGAAGAATTTTGTGGGGGAACCATTTAATAGAACCACATAGTTTGCAAGGACCACACAAGCCATCACTCAATTCTCTAGACTGAGTCCAATCTGAAGCAGAATGATCCTTAAGAATCCCCAATCAACACGATCATATGCCTTTACCAAATCCAATTTTAGAGCCAACACCTTTAAATTACGAGTCCTTAATGATATGGAAGGTCTCCTGATCAACACCAATCGCATCCAGAATTTGTTGGTTCTTGAAAAAGCCAAGCTGCTCTAATGTTATATGCTTAGATAAAATGGGTTTTAGCGTGCGAGCAATAATCTTAGATATAACATTATATACCCAATTGCATAATGAAATAGGCCTAAAATCGAAAAAAGAGACCAGATTCTAGCATTTTGGAATCAGTGATGAAAGTAGAATTAATTGCACCAGAAACCCTGCCAATTAATCTTGACTCCTCCACTACATTCAATAAATCCTTCCCCATAATGTCAAAAAATTCCAAGAAGAGTTCCATGGTCCACCCATCTGGACCCAAACTCTTTAATTTTGCAAACCCTGACAAGACAACTTTCACTTCATCTAGTGAACGGAATCAACAATACTAGCACCCTCCTCCACTGAGAAGAAACAAGGAAGTCCCTGAATGACAGACATCTGATCCACTATCGATGCATTACCCATAACCTTAAAAAGTTCCCGAAATTAATCAACAACTTCACTCTCCAATATTTGTGGGTTCGACATGAGACTGCCATATAATCCAATAGAATTTTGAACCCTTCGTCCTTCTACAAATTTATGGAAATTTTTATTATCACTCTCACCCTGCACAAACGCGACGTCTCTTCCTCCACCTTCAGAAAATGTAGCTTTCTTTGCTCTAAAGACATCATCCTATCATGAGCCACCTAAGATAATATACCAGTAACATTAGAATGGTATATTCCATCAATCTCCCTTTCCACATCGATCAAATCCTTTTTAATCGTTGCCCTCTGATCATGTTCTCACTTTGAAATAGACCCCTTTATAATCCTCAAATTATGAACTAACCGCTGCATAGCCAAGGATTATGAAATCCCATTTAATCTAGTCCAGTCCTTTCTAACTAAAGAAGTGAAGTCTGTATCTTTAATCCATGCGTGATGGAATTTGAAAGGAAAGAATTTCTTGGACCCTTCGAGCTCAAATTGAAAAATAATAGGAGAGTGATCAGATACCCCCCCAGACTCCACCCAAGGTATATATCAAAAAAAGACATCTAGCATAGAATCCGCTACTAGGAACCTGTCTAATATCTTTGCAATACCTCCAACACATAAACGCCCATTCCTCCAGGTCCAAGCCAAAGGAATTGGCATCACATCCACCATATCAAATTGCAAAAATTTATTGTTGACAAAATCACTTAAGGGATCCAATCTTGGCCTGTCACCCCAAACCTCTGAGGCCTCCATAGTAAGATTCAAATCACCCCCCCAAATTAGGGTAGATAGCTTAAGAACACATGATTCCAAAAAATCTTCCTATCCTAATAAGGACCATAACAATTAACCATAAGAACATCACAAGCCAATTTTGAAACCATCCCACAAAGCAATATCCCAACTGATATACGAAAGGAAAATAGATTTTCCTTCCTAGGATTCCATGCCACAAGTAGTCCTCCCGATTGACACACGACATCAATAGTACAAACCTCCAAACCCTTCCAAAGCTTAGAGAACAAAAGACATGCTTTCTCCACCACAACCATGGTTTCCTGAAAAAAGATAATATCTGGAACCATTTTTCTCCAAAAGTCTTTTGAGGGCCAATAGTTTAGGGATACCCCGAACTCCCCAAACATTCAAGGAAAGTATTTTCATTTATTATCCCCGGTGAGGCTTTACGATCTCTAAGAGCCCTAGATGAAGATAGTATTGACAACTATGGCAGAATAATCTTCCCGTCCACACCCACATCCATCTGACACTTTCCCATATTCCCCTTCCTGTCACTTCGACTCTGAAGCAGAGATAGCTCCAAATACAAACCCCCTTTTATGGCACCTTTCTATTGAGCCCCATTAGAAGATTTATTAGCTACAGAGCCCCCCAAGCACCAGCCAAAGAACCCATACCACACCCCTCCACCCACAAATCTCTAGATTTTGGAATATTCCCAAAAAAGGTCCCAAGCGGAGACATTTTCACATCACTATAAGTTGGGATAAGAGTATGGATCATATCTAGTTGATTAGATGGAGGAATCATTGAATTACCAGGATACAAATAGGAAGGATTATGAGGCATAAAAGAATGTGAAGGATACAGCTGATCAAAGATCTAAATGGATCCCACCCCCAATGCCATAACCAGCCACCTGACCATACAACATTTCCCTCGAAGAAATCACAACCATAGCCATGGATCTATCTCCCACACCCACCCTCACAACCAACAAAGGAGAGGTAACCACAACCTCACAACCATCCCCCAATATACCCACCATGCTTCCATCCCTCAATAAACCCTCACCACATGTCCCATCAGCCCTAGAGAAATCCCCAAAAGGACTAAGATCTTCAAACAGACCCCCTGAAGACCCCTTGCAAGTGGATCAAGACCCCCACCAGTTGTGAACCCATTGAGGAGTTCGACAGACCACCCAAAGATCCCCAAATCCCGAAAACCGACTTGATAGCTCCAAATTTTGATAAAATCTTTTTCCAATTCATTGAGAGAAAGAAAAAAGTTTGGATCAATAGATTTGAACTGACCAAAATTCGCGAACTGAGGTCAGAGGAACCATCAATATGAAGTTGAGGCCACAAACTAGGATCATTCAATTGACCATCTCCATTTTCCTAATCACTGCATTCTTCTAAGGACCACACAAATACCTCTTCCCTGAGTCTTCTCTCTCCAAAGTTGAGCTCAAAGGTGGACAATGCTTCCACAAATAACCCATTGCCTTACATTTAGAGAAACTGAAAGGAATACCCCAATAGTCCAAGACTTGCATGTATTTCCTACCTCTCCATTTTATCTCCATTTAGTCCACCAGACCTTGTGAGTTGTCAATCTCCACAAGCATGTGACCCACCCTTTTGTCCATACCCAATAAAACCTCTTCCCCAATATGACGAAATCGACCCAAATGGTTACCAACCGTCGTAAAGGCCTCTTTATTCCGCATCACCAAGGGGAAACCTGGAAGGAGCACCCATAAGTGACTAAAATGATTGTTCTCTGTCTTAGGATCAAAGGCCATATGCCATCGTTTGAGCATCAAATTCCCATGATCTTTCAGCTAGGTCTTGTGCAAAAGGATAGAAGCATGAGCCTCACAACGGAATGTAAAACCATACTAGCCTTTTGGTAGTATGAAAATATCAGGGTTGTAACCCACTAACGACCCCCAAGACATATCCACCCATCGCACAATGTGTCGACTCTTCATTGATTTATAGTTGAACTTTCCGACCAGGGCCATTAAAGACAGGCCCACCATATCTTCTAAGCCAACATTGCGACCAAGAATAATTTTGTCCTCTCCCAGCTTAAGCTTCCACTTTTTTGCACGCTTTTTCCACCACCTAACGATCCAAAACCAAGAAAATAACCCTTCTGGGATACCAAACCCTCACTCGAAGAACCAAACCCCTTCAAACTGGTACCCCTAGTATTTGATATGTCAACAGACTTTGGTTCACCAACAACACTCGGACCCAAAACTACCAGAATCTTCACATTATCGACACCATTTTCCACCCAACCAACAATCGATATACCATGAACCTCCAAATCACACTTCTCATGACTCACATGCTCATTAGAGATTTCCCAATACTGCCGCAGAATCTTCCAATATTCCTTGTCCGACTAGAATAATCCGGCCTTTTCCCATCACTCATTTGAGCGCTCACTAGATGATGTGTCATCCCCCTGCCACCTTAGAGCCAGCAGGAACCCCAATATCCACCATCACCATCCAAAGAGTCACCGACACACCACAGACACCTCCCAAAGAGAACCCCCCCACAAAACACCGCCCCAAGAGAAATACCCAACAACGACACCAAAAGATAGCCAGTAACCAACCAAAGAAAGGAAAGTAACAACCACAAGATTCCTCAATCGTTTGACATCCAGGAAAGATTAAAAAACCAAAAACTCCCCACCATTAGAAACCCTCTTTGATAAAATCCTCATCACCATTCTCAAACTCTAGTCGATAATTTTGCGTACATCCTTTGTCACTAGTCACTTCATTCATTCCTGGTGAGGCATGAAACCTTGATGTAATAGTGTTTCTATACCAACCATTCATTTTCATATAACCCATATAACAACTTTCATATAACTTCCATGTAACCATATAATTCATTTTTATTATTATTATTATAGAACCATATAACTTCCATATAACCATTTTCTATTTTTTATCGTTTATCTAAGATGCTTTTTCATTTTCATGCTTATCATCGGACTAAATATTAATGGTATGATCTTTGCTTTCGTACGAAGATTCGTTCTTAGGTTCCATACATATAACGATTTTATATACGTTAAATGTTTACGTCCAAAAAGTGTTTTCATACATAGGCTAGGTACTCCTTCGTTTTCATATTTCGTTTTCATTAAAATAAAATATGGAAAATATCATTAATTAGTAACACGTTCTGTTTAAATCAAATGTACCCACGTTTATAAAACATTTTGGGAATTGAAAAATAGAGATTCAACTGTGTTGAGTGAAGGAAAATGACATATTTAAGGAGTTGAATAGTTTCATGTCAATTTTTAAGTACGATTTTATTTAAACGACCCCACGAGATCGCTTTCCCATATAGTTTCTTCGTAAGTCTCAATGTAATACGCAACTTCCTAGTCAAATATTAATGTAATGTAAATAACGTGGATTATGAGGTTTTTTTTTTCATATGCAGTGTAACCGGCGCCCAATGGTGGGTGAGGACGCCGAATCGAACAGGGTCTTGGGGTCGAACCTGGGTGGGGACGGCCACAGCCGACCGCCCCAGCCACCCAGCCATACGGCGGCCCCCCTTGGATTATGAGGTTTTGTTAGCTGGATGTAATATTTGTTTTTAAAAAAAAGTCAAAGTCTTATTCTATATAAACATATTCCTATGCTACTTTTTTGGTTTATATCATTACTTTGTCTAAAATAAAATAAAAACCAAAAATTTAAATGAAAAAATCAATTTTAAAACCCCAATAACTAAAATGTTTTTTTTTTCCTAATGAAAAAAAATCAATTTTAAAAACCATTTACTTGAGTGGTCCACCATATTAATAAACAAATTAAAGAAGTCAATTCTAGCCAGCTCATTCAGTTAAGGTGTGGGTCTTGTCAGCACGGTGATCCGAGTTCAATTCCCCTTGGGGGTGAGCTAGTTGGAGGAGACACCCAAAAATCCTGCCATCACAATGGTTGGTGTGGCCCAGGTCAGGTACGATCCTCAGGTAACTTTGACGGCTTAGATGCCCCTGGATTGCGGTTCTTAACCAATGGTTTATTGCTACCAACCCCAAGTGACGGACAATCAAACAAACAGAAAAAAGAAAAAAAAAATTAAAAATAGTTTTCTAAACCATTTAACTAAAAAATTTAAAAAAATTTCTCTGGAAAAAAACATTTAAAATTTTCAAAGGCTTTTACTTCTAGAAAGTTTGATATTTTTAAGTTGGTGTAGAAATGGTTGTAAAATTTTGTTATTGGGAGGAAGAGAAAGTGGGACATCACTAACAACATTAACATTGTACCCACTATGGCCATGCCACGTCTTTATTAGTGGAGATACCAACCAAAAGGTTTAGGATCACATGTTTTTACTTTAACGATTGCCTCCTTCACAAGATAATTGAATTTATTTTTTAAATATTTAATGTTTAGCTTATAGTTAAAAAAATCGATAATGATAATATAGGAATTTATATTATGTAATAAAGCAATAAATTAATTAAAGTTAATGGTGTGATGCTTGTACTTAAATCATGGATATGGTCTATTCGATTAAAGGTTTAGGATCACATGTTTTTACTTTAACGATTGCCTCCTTCACATGATAATTGAATTTATTTTTTAAATATTTAAGGTTTAGCTTATAGTTAGAAAAAATTGATAATGGTGATATAGGAATTTATATTGTGTAATAAATTAATTAAAATTAATGGTGTCATGTTTGTATTTAAATCATGGATATGGTCTATTCGATTTGATTTAGTAGTCCTTTTGTGTTTAATTAAAGATTAGCTTTTTGTTGTTTTTTTTTTTTTTAACTTTGTTGTATTTTTTACTAGATCCTTTAGAAGTATCGATTTCCATTATATAACCTCTCCTTGAATTGTGAGTATGTTGCAAAGTGTAAGACAAAACATTACTTAGTTTTTACTTCCTCATTTTCATATATTTAACATAACCATTTTTTTTGGGAGCTTCTTCACCATGCCATCTTTTTATTACACATTTTAATATGTGTGTTGGTTCTTAGTTGTGCTATTACTTGTTTTCCATGCCATGAGATGTATTTTTTAACGTTGTTGTATTTTTCACTAGATCCTCTAGAAGTGTCAGTTTCCATTATATAGCCTCTCCTTGAATTCTGAGTATGTTCCAAAGTGTAAGACAAAACACTACTTAGTTTTTAATTCTTCATTTTCATATATTTAACATAACCTTTTTTTTTGGAGCTTCTTCACCATGCCATCTTTTTATTACACATTTTAATATGTGTGTTGGTTCTTAGTTGTGCTACTACTTGTTTTCCATGCCATGGGATGTTGAGTTTCTAGTAGTTTTGTTCTTTGATCTCTAGTTCGTTGTTGAAGTTGTCTATGAAATATTGTTGTTTTCTTTTGTTGTGTTTTCTCCATTTTCGCTTCATGTGACATCCTTGTACATGACTTTTTGACACTATTTTATCTGTTGGGCAACTTTTTTCTCCTATATGCCACTTTTCATCCTCTTTTCTACAATGCCCATTCCATGTTTTCTTCCTCATTTTAACTCAATTTTGTTGATTTTAATTGAAACCATGTGTTTATCCATGGTTGTGATTTCCTTTTTATATAGAATTGTTTTTTCACTGCCTCCAATTCTTTGAGTATATACCCATTTCAACAAGTATCTTGAAGGGTTGTTGTTTTTTACTATGAGACAACTAGTTATCATAGGCTTTTGTATTCAATTGATCTAGGACTGTCTATATTTGGACTTGGTTCCCATACTTCACATCCATTAATGACTGACGATGATCATTTGAAATAGTGAGCACATCATTTATGGAGCCATCTATTCTTAGAGTAAACTTCCCTCTCCAACAAGTCATTTGATGGAATTTGACAATGGAAAATCACATTTTTGACAGTGAAAGTTTGCAATTTGCAATTTCTAACATTGCAAATGGATTTGTAGACTCTATTCTCATTGGAATAAATCCATACTACAATTTCAACAATTAAAACTTGTAATTCCAACAATCCGTCACAAATATTGTTGGAATTATAAAGAAAACTCCTCTTGGGGCAGCTTGCTACAAGATGAGCTTACTCCAACATTTCCTAATGCTTTCCACCAATGCTAAAAATTTCACGACGTTCCAATATTTGAGTATGGAAGTTTTCACAGTGAGTAATCATCATTTAAGAATTTTTGGATTACATCGTGTTGGAGTTTAGAAATGTCCCAATATTTTGAGTAGACACTCCACCACTTATCAGGGATCTAAACAAAGCTATAGAATAATAGAAAAAAGTGACTTAATAAAAAATATATAAAGGGAAAGAGATATTAAACGTTGTAATATACTTAGGAGTATTTAACCATAAAGGGATTAAGTAAAAAAGAAGAAAGAAATAAAAGTTAAAAATTAATATAAATGGTCAGTGATTAGTTGGAAATAAATCAAAGTGATAAACTCAATAAGAAAATTTAAATGGATTTGTAACACAAATCAAATAAGCGATTAATACATATTACCATATTGAAAAAATATATGACTATATGATGTAGTTAAAACTAAAATTATAATTAATCTTATAAAATATTGAATACTTGGGTCTTAACGAAATATACGATGAAAGATTAGTGAAAAAACTAGAATTGGGGGATGAAATTTTGGAACTAATCAAGCTAAATATGGGCTTAGAAAGATATAAAATAGATTAAAGAAATAAAGACTTTGGAAATCAAATTTTGAATGTGAAGAAAGGGACCAAGGTTAAATTATGCTCGAAGATATTTGGAATAAAAATACTAGAGAACAAATAACTAGGAGAGGTAATAAAGTTGTAATAAAATAGAAGAAGAAGTAAAGATGAAAAGAGTAAAAGAGCTTAATAAGGTGATTAAATGAAAGAGGGTATAGATGGAGATATAGTGAAATAAATTCGTAAATCAGAAAGGGTGAAAAATAAAGGTGTACAAATGAATTGCGCTAATGATCAAGACTATGGATTAAGGTTTTTCAAAGATGACCTAATTTATAATTAATCTCTCGATTAAATCGTTTGGGTGTTTTCTATTTCAAGAACTTCTATGATGAAAGGCGAAGGGTAATGGGAAATAGATTCTAGAATTTTGGTTTGGCCAAAATAAATGAGATGTTTGGATTTATTAGAATGCTTTATGATAGTAGATTTATTAAGGCATTTATGATTAGTGTCAGATATATGTTCTTTGAATTGGGCTTGGATAGATCTACCACTTTTTTAGATGTAGGACTTCCCACAAGAACATGGAATTTGGTAGACCCCTTGAGAGAGAAAAGGGTTGGAATTTGTAATGTCCCTTTTTAGAAATTTAATAAAATGGTCAAAATTTCAATTTTCCCACTAGTTCGACCCTTAACTAGTATTGGTTTCTTGGTCTCCAAATGGCTCCAAATGCTCCCAAATTGTCACAGAAGGTGTATGGATGGTATTAGGACATGATTATGAGGTTCATGGATGCTTTAGAGACTTCAAAAGGATTCTTCAACTCTACTTTGAATTATGTCCAAGGTAGGGGATTTGACTAGCAATTTGGGGTTCAATTCCCTCCTGGGTAGGTGCTGGAGATGGATCTCCAAATGCTATTGGACACTCTCTAATTTCAGGACATAATCAGGGGACATATAGGGGACATCAATATGGTCTCATATGCATCACCATTCAGTTTATTAAGTCTTTTACAACCCTCTCAAATCATATACAAAAAGACTAGTTTCAACCTTGGGGGAAATGATAGGCAATCTTCTCCAATTGCTATGAAATTGAACAATATGACTCCAAAATATTATGCAATGAACATGAAACTTGTATAACACATTATTAACATCACATACATCATAAATTCATCAGTGTTGCACTTGTCCATTCAAATATATCAACATATTATTGGCATACATCAACATAGTGGGGAAAATGGCACCATTTGCTCATTAATGATCAGATTTACATAGTTCCACTTGGACTATCGAATTGAAAATATTATTAGTATGAATAAAATATCATTCACATCAGATGATAAAATAATGGGGCATTAGAATCTCCCCCAAAGAGAAAAACAACTCACCAAGTGCGCCCCACCTCAAGGATCATGAATATGTTGAGAAAACTTGAAATGGTTGGAGAAACAAGTTGAACTAGAAGTGACTACAAGCTTCCCTGTAGCTTGCATCTGAAACATATGTCCATTGAAGCTCCAAATGAAAGGTCTGAATGGAATTTCCAATTACCAACTAGGATGGGAATCTTTCACCCTCGAAATTGGTGCTAAGGCAAGTAGAGTAACACTCCACTAGCTCTCCTCTCAAATGCAATTGTGAAAATGATCAAAATCCCCCATACTTCTTTGTTATTGTCTTTTATAAAATTCGAAGGTCCTCCATGGGTCAAATTCCTTCCAAGAGCTTCATTCCAACTCAAGTTGGGAAGAGATTCCAATGTGTGCCACTTGTCCCTCCAATTCTAGCCTCCTTCACCACCAAATTTGAATAGGTGTCTCTTTGGATTCCCTAATTCCCTTGAGCGCCCTCTTGGAGGCTATTTTTATCCCTGACATGTCATATATGTTAGATGTCAGCCTTCAGGTCTGATTTGTGTCATAGGTGTCATAGCATCTTCATCATTGTTGTCATAGAGCTAGGGAATCTAGCCCAAGTGTCGAAGAACCTCTCATTTGACTCTTCCTCTTCCATGGGAGTTACACTTCCATCCCAATTTGTCTTATGATGCATATTTCCAAGTGTATGAGCCTTCCAACTCATCCCAAGAACGTTGGACTTCTTATGGATTCGAATTGACAAGAGGAGGATGCCATGTGGCCTATAAAATATAGCTTGTGTGGGTCCCACATCCTCCATGTGTCTTCGTGATCAATTGCCACTTTGATTTTCCCTTGTATATATTTATTTATCTCATTTATTAAATATGTATGTCATTCTAATTTCCAAACATCATTTATTATCCCCCTTATTTCAAATCCCAATGTCTCCATCCAACCTAGGGAACTAGTAATTTTCCTCCATGACAGTTCACTTGGATGGGTATATTACAAACATTGAATTGGGAATTTCTCTTAATGTGACCCACCTTGTCTATTTGGATCTAATTTCACATTATTACTAACTTGGACATCATTCTTGGCAATTATTTGACCCTCAGCATCAATTTGACAAATTATCATGAGTATGGCAAAGGGGCTTAGGCCATTGTGACCCAATGCAAAATTTTGGGACATGGCAAATCCTCCCCTCCCAATATTGCTTGTCCTCAAGAAATTTCAACACATGTATGTGGAAGAACCTGCTTTCTTTCCAAAACTTTGCTTCCCAAAACTTATCTTCTAAAACCTTGAGTAGAGCCACTCATGCACTACAATTGTGTGTTTCCAAAAACAAGGAGATTTGGGTTTTCTTTTTCATTTGGATATCCCCTGTAACATCACCACTAAACACCAAAATGTTAATTAAATCCATCAAAAGCAATTTTGCACAATTACTCTTTACCTCTTTCATATTTTGGAAACCCTTTCTGACACCACTACATAATTCTTTGAAGTTGACACTGAGTTTCCCAACTTTGAGTCTTCGAGATTCCATGAAGATTTTAGAGAGGAACCACCATGCTTGCTGCTGGAAGCTGCACTACTCTGATTAAAATCACTTTATTAAGTGGGGAATCCATCTCCCATATTGCTTGTTTCCCCCAAAAATTGAAACCAATGAGACTAAAAATTATCCCAGGGTCCCATTGCTTGTATTGCACTCCAATAATTAAGAGTGCTCTCCAACCCATACCATTAGGAAAGAGAATTCATAGATCACATTTTCTTGAATGAATTATTCCAAACATCATGAGTACAAAATATATATCATCAAAGTACATAACAACATAATAAAAATGTACATCAAGGAGGTGCCTCATCAAAGAATCATGAAAGTGCTTAGACCTCCAAGTAAGTAGACCACCATTTTACAAGTGCATACAAGATTCAAGTGACCAATCAAATATTCTCCAATGGAATAGGTGAGGATCCCATGTCCTATAATTCCGCTCCAAAAGGATGTAAGATGCATCAAAATAATCATCCATGTGTTCTTTCATCCAAGAAGTGAATGAAGAACCTCCACTGCAATTTGAACCAAGTAGGGAACAAAGAAAACAATGAGCCTTCAAGGGGCTCACAAAAGTACCTTTTTTGCATCCATGAACATGTGCATCATCAAGAAATAACAAAGGATGTTGTTTCCAATAAGAATTTTCTCCAATCATATATAACTTCACCCAAGTAGTGGATGAAGTTTCTCCAATATCAATTGAACTAAGCAAGGAGCAAGGAAAACCATAAGTCTTCAAGTGACTCAAGTGAACATCATAAGTGCACCCATGTAGATGTGTTTCATCATAAGGTAACAAGGGATGCTGCTGCAAATGTAAATAAGAAATGGATCTAATAATGTCATCATGTAAAGGAGAGATAGGAGTTTCATACTCCTCACGTGTCACCATAAAAAATAAACCTTTCACCCATACTTCATTAGGATGAATGTTGCAAAATATGGAAGTGTAGGATGTAGGAGAATGAACCAACTCACCCAAATGATCAGAAAGTGCAGAAGTGTCCTCATGTGAATTCTCCATAAGGTTAGGACCATGCACCTCCCTCAAAAGTGCAAAACGTTCCTCATAGGTTGGTTCCAAGGTAGTGGGATCAACTTTTTCAAAAAATGTGTAACCATTTCCAAGAGGAAACTCAAGTTCCTCTTCCACCACATCTAGTGCTTGGATCTCATCAATCTCATATTCAAACACATCAAGAACATGTAAATTTCCATGTTTCTCATGATCTACCATGTCATGAGAATCCTCCATGCAATATACCAAATGACAATTTGAAACATAGGAGGAAGAACAAGTATATTGCAACCTTTCAAGAGGTTGATCATTTGAATTTTGAGTTTATGAATATCCTCATTATTCTTCACGTATGCATCATGTAACAATTCATTAAACTCAACCAAATTGTTCTTATCAAAAATCAAAGACATGAAATTACCTTTAATGTTGCACATTTCTCTTTGAATCTTCTCCATGTCTTCAAGGAAGGATGGATCCTTCAATGAAGATAATTTCCAACAAGAATTTGACACTAATGCTTGAGTGCCATGGAGCATGCTAAGGGTCTCTTGGATATTCTTTTCATTCATCTTTAATGACCCTTCAAGAAAAAGAGGCTCTTGCAAATGAACTTCCTCATCTTCTTCCTTCTTACTTGGACCAACTTCATGAAGCTCAAGTGGTGATGGAGAAGTTGATCTTGTTTCTTCTTCAACTTCTACAAGGTCTTCATTTTCATTCTTAATGGAATTTTGGCTTGTAACAATACTTTCAAAATTTATCTCTATGTCACCAACATAGAGGTGTGAGCACCCATCAGTAGGTACTCCTTCATAGTTTAAGCATCCATCAGTAGATGCTCTTTGAGTCATGTCCAAGGTAGAATGTGTCTCGAAATGATATTAAATATTTTCAATAGAGTCTTATTCATGCTCATGTGATGTCTCTTCATATTTTTCAGAGCCACTTGGGATTGACTTTTGATCCTCTTCATGTACTGCTTCTTCTACTTCACCTATTTCAGAACTAGGTGGTTCATGGGTCTCCTCCTTTTGCTCCTTCAAGCAATCTGATGCATTTTTCCCCTTGGTTTCCTTAAGATAAATATATTTGGAATCTCTTTTTGAAGAAAACCCAAAAACACTCTTCAAGTAGGAACTACATGCATTCCATGAAGCTTCAAATATTTCACTGCTCTTTTCACTCACACACATGATTTTCTCTCCAAGGTATTTTACAAGAATAGCATAAACCTTTCTTTACTAACTCCACATCTTCATTTTTGGGCCTATTTTCAAACACCCAATCATAAAAGTATTCAAAAGGAGGGGGCTTATATGTACTTCCCTTATACAAATCAAGATATGCCTGGTATTGTTGGGGCAAGGTTTTACATGTTGCTCTCAATATTGTAGTTCATTCATGGAATTATCCTTTGGTAGTGTGAAACACTCATATTAATCAGATTCAAGTTCATAAGAATAACCCTCATTCCTTATGAAATTGCAAGAATTGTTGCATGATGGCACCTCTTCCTCAAACCATTCACATTCTACTTCATATTGCTCATAAGCATTGTATTCATAGGATTCATCATAATAGTAAGACATGGCTACAAGTTGTTATTCAATGTATGATATTAATGCACAGGTGCAAGGAACATGCTCTAATACCACTGTAATGTCCCTTTTTAGAAATTTATTAAAATGGTGAAAATTTCAATTTTCCACTAATTCGACCCTTAACTAGTATTGGTTTCTTGGTCTCCAAATGCTCCCAAATTGTCACAGAAGGTGTATGGATGGTATTAGGACATGATTACGAGGTTCATGGATGCTTTAGAGTCTTCAAAAGGCTCCTGAAACTCTCCTTTGAATTCTGTCCAAGGTATGGGATTTGACTAGCAATTTGGGGTTCAATTCCCTCCTTGGTAGGTACTGGAGATGGATCTCCAAATGCTATTGGACCCTCTCTAATTTTAGTAAATAAGTAGGGGAAATATAGGGGACATCAATATGGTCTCATATGCATCACCATTCAGTTTATTAAATATTCTACAACCCTCTCAAATCAAATACAAAAAGACTAGTTTCGACCTTGGGGGAAATGATAGGCAATCTTCTCCAAATGCCATGAAATTGAACAATATGACTCCAAAAGCTTATGGACTGAACATGAAACTTGTATAACACATTATTAAAATTCCATACATCATAAATTCATCAGTGGTTCACTTGTCCATTCAAATATATCAACATATCATTGGCATACATCAACATAGTGGGGAAAATGGCACCATTTGCTCATTAATGATCAGATTTACATAGTTTCACTTGGAATCTTGACTTGAAGCTATTCTGAGTATGAAGAACAGATCATTTACATCAGATGATAAAATAATGGGGCATTAGAATCTCCCCCAAATAGAACAACAACTCACCAAGTGTGCCCCACCTCAAGGATCATGAATATGTTGAGAAAACTTGAAATGGTTGGAGAAACAAGATGAACTAGAAGTGACCACGAGATGCCCTGTAGCTTGCATATGAAACATATGAATCCATTGAAGCTCCAAATGAAAGTTTTGAATGGATTTTCCAATTACCAACTTGGATGGGAATCTTTCACCCTCGAAATTGGTGCTAAGGCAAGTAGAATAGCACTCCACTAGCTCTCCTCTCAAATGCAATTGTGAAAATGATCAAAATCCCCCATACTTCTTTGTTATTTTCTTTTATAAACTTCTAAGGTCATCCACGGGTCGAATTCCTTCCAAGAGCTTCATGCCAACTCAAGTTGGGAAGAGATTCCAATGTGTGCCACTTGTCCCTCCAATTCTAGGCTCCTCCTCCACCAAATTCAAATAGGTGTCTCTTTGGATTCCCTAACTCCCTTGAGCGCCCTATTGGAGGCTATTTTTATCCCTGACATGTCATATATGTTAGATGTCAGCCATCAGGTCTGATTTGTGTCATAGGTGTCATAGCATCTTCATCATTGTTGTCATAGAGCTAGGGAATCTAGCCCAAGTGTCGAAGAACCTCTCATTTGACTCTTCCTATTCCATGGGAGTTACACTTCCACCCCAATTCGACCTATGATGCATATTTCCAAGTTTATGATCCTTCCAACTCATCCCAAGAGCGTTGGAATTCTTATGGATTCGAATTGACAAGAGGAGGATGCCATGTGTCATAGAAAATCTAGCTTGTGTGGGTCCCACATCCTCCATGTGTCTTCATGATCAATTGCCACTTTGATTTTTCCTTGTATTTATTTATTTAGTTCATTTATTAAATATTTATGCCATTATAATGTCCAAACAGCATTTATTATCCCCCTTATTTCAAATCCCAATGTCTCCATCCAACCTAGGGAACTAGTAATTTTCCTCCATGACAGTTCATTTGGATGGGTATATTACAAACTTTGAATTGGAAATTTCTCTTAATGTGACCCACCTTGTCCATTTGGATCTAATTTCACATTATTACTAACTTGGACATCATTCTTGGCAATTATTTGACCCTTAGCATCAATTTTGACAAACTATCATGAGTATGGCCAAGGGGCTTAGGCCATTGTGACCCAATGCAAAATTTTGGGACATGACAGAATTATCTTTGATGCTTATAAATAATTATTTTAGGATTTTGTGAGGTTAGAGGAGCGCTTTGATATTATTTCTAATTAATATTTAGGAGATGCAATCAATAATACCATAGATGTAAGGAAGCGGAATTAAATCTCGAGGTGGGAGATTGGGGTGAGGTTGCTTAGATTTCAATTAAAAAACGTCATGAAAGATATTTTAATTTAGGATAAATAATAGCCATTGGAAAGGAGGACATTAGTGAGGTGGGGTTTATCTTTATTAAGATGATGGTGGGTAGAAATTTAAACAAATTGGGTGACAAGAGTTTTACGAACAATGTATTTTTTAGTTGGGTGGTGGTGGGATTGGGAATGAGGGTATCTATTAGCATGAGTATTTTTACAGTACACCTGGTGAGAAAGGGAGCCATCTGGCTGATGGGTGATGAGGTCATCAAGAAAAGGAAAGGGGTTGTCATGTTGGATTTCCACGGTAAATTGAATATGGGAAGAAATACTATTAAGGTGGTTGTGAAAATTGTTCATGGAGGCATGGACATGCGACCATATGATGAATATGCCATCAACGAACAAAAACCAACATTTAGGCTTGAGAGAGAAACTATTAATGGTTAAGTCTTTAGAGTGTTCCATGGATATGTTTCCCACAATAGGGGATTAGGATGATCCCATGACTATGCCTTCAATATGTTCATAGAATTTTCCTTTGAATCAAAAGAAGGCCCTAGGTAATGTAAATTTTAATTAGATTTAAGGTTTTGAAGTCAACTAGTTTAGAAATGATTTCAAGGAATTCGAGGACATGAATTTTTAGTGAAAATAGAAACCACATTGAAACTAACCATCAAGTATTGATCACCAAGATGGGAATTATGATTTTGTGGATAAAATTGGAATAATATTTAATGAATGATGGGGTTTTCCCAATGAAAGGATGCAATTTGTCTGCGAAGAATTTATATAAGGAATGGGTAGAGGTCCTAATTGCACTAGAAATAAGTCGATGAGGAATATTTTTCTTATGGAGTTTAGGTTGGTTGTAAACTTTAGGAGGATGAGGGTTGTGTGGAAGAACGCGGTTTTTTTTAACAACAATGGTTATCTTTTGTTCTATCAAAATGTTGCAACTAAGTTGTTCAACAAGAAAATACATAATCTTGTTTCCCAACATTCAACTCTTTCAAAATGTCTATTGCAGGCATCCTTCAAAACAAAGAGACCTATAGTTCTACCATAGCTAGTATATATCCGACAGAAGTCTCCTAATAGAAAAATTGTTTTATAAAACATGAAAATATTTTCATAGAGGTTGCTACTTGTTGAATTTCACTTGGTTGATTGGAATGACAATTTCCATATTGTCCTTAGCTTGCTGCATAGTGTCTTCCTCCCTAGCTTGTTTCACTATGGCTTCCTCGTGCTAAAGAACTGTACCGTTGACCAACTCATTGGAGACTATTGAGAAGGAGTCTTTGCTCAACTGGTTAAGGAGGCTTCGAAGTTGCTCAGTCCCCTCTTCCAACCTTTGCAGCTATTGAATAATAAGACCATTGAATTATTCATCTGATACACTCTGAGCGTTGCTCTGATTTTCCATATTTTGCAAGCTAGAAGTGGCTAGGAGAATGGCAGAACAATTGATTTTGAGCATGTCTTCATGTGGTCTGAGAGATTTATTCATATCTGAAATTTCTTTATGGATATTAGTCTTGTAGATAGGACAATCCATTGCATTTAAGCCCTCCTCCAATTCTACTATGACTACAAACTCTTCTCGTTCTGTCCAAGACCATCATCGTCTACCACACTCCTCCCTTTTAACTGGATAATTTCCAATAGAGCCAAGACTTTTTCTCTAGGGGAGCCAAGGAAATAGTCACATGAATTATGAGATAATGAAGCAAGTTTTTTCAAATTGACCTGGGAAAAACCATTGTTTTCTCTTAACTTACCTGTTAAGTGCCATTACGATGCACCAGAGGATGACACTGCTCTCCCTAAAGCTGCAACAATCCTCCCATTCTGCCCAATCCAATTGAGGGGAGCGTCTATCCCATATTTCCTGCAATGAGTTATGAGGCTCGTTTGATATTTCAAGGAGGAGTTAAGGTTGGATATGTGGAGCATGTGTGGGAGATTGTACCACCCGTCGATCTTCCTCATCAATACCTTGTCATGTGATCAATTTGACAACCCTTCCACTTGCTCGTTAATTTCTTGAACATTCCTTGCATTAGGGGATGTGGCATATTAATAGAACCCCATTTTTTTAGCATACCTTTCATGATCGTTGTTGCATTGTTGGCCCTTTTGTCTGCATTTTGATTATGTTTCCTAAGAACCTAGTGGAAATGAATGTTTGTAAATTGGTCTACCTCTCTTGCTATCCTTTCCTTCCAATGAGTCATATCGACGTTCTTAGGAGGTGAAAAGATTCGAGCCATCTTCATTATTACGGAGGATTCCCCTATCGTAGTTAGGGATTGGATATTTAGAGAGAAATATTGTACAAGACCTTGATAGAAGGTTGTTTGTTTTGCTTGATTATCGTGGGTGAGCCCCCCTCACTGCACCTACCACCCCTAAGGAAGAACACACTTTTTAATTAAAGGATCTAGAGATGAGGATTAAATTATGACATTGGTGACTAGATTAGTGATTTTGTTAATGGGATTGGATAGAGGTTTATAAGATGAAGACGACAAATGCTCATGAAACTTGGCTTCATAATCAATGGAATTCATTATTATAATAGCATTACATTTTTCAGCTTTAAGAATGGCAATATCAGGGTTAGCATTAATATTACGAAGGGCCAAGAATTTACTACCCTTCAATTTATGTTGACATAAATTTATAGCATGCCAATTTTGTTTGAAAATAAGTATAGATTGTGAATTTTTTTAGATAAGTAATTTATGATTGTTTTCAAAAGTTGATCTAATACAATAAAAAAAGACACATTTTCAATATAAATTGCATCATTTGAAATCACCGCATTTGGATTGATAATCATTGAAATACAAAACTAAAGAATTATATCTATTCAACCAATAATATTTATAAAATAAATATCCATAGTCATAATACCTCACCAAAGTATACACAATATCAAATAAAACTAATACATAAAACTATAATAAATACCATCATAGATCCATCTAAACTTCAGATCTACCATGCGCTGAGAGGGATCAAATACCTAGAGGTGCAATTTTTTTTTATTCTCTATATTTTATTAGATAGGTTTGCACCTCGAGGTATTTGATCCATGTCGGTGCATGGTAGATCTAGAGTTTAGATGGACCTAGTCTACTTGCAGTTCGAGGTAGTCACATTAAATTTGTAGATGATCATGATTATGAATATGAAGTATGTAAAATGCAACTTCAATAGTTAAATGAGAAATAAGATGAATAACAATGTTGAATGATGAAACATGTGAATAGTAAGAAAGTAAGAAGATATGTATAATAAATAAGAAATAGATCATCTGCAAATGATATCGGTAGCATATTTGTGAATGTTGTCGGCATATTATCCTCATTTTGAATTTCTTCCATTAGGGCTATCTCAGCAATTCTTGCATCATTTTCCTCTCTAAAAGTTACATATTCAGCTTTGGCATAAATATCAGAATATGTATTTCTTCATTCTTGTTGTTGGTCATTTCCCATTTATTGTGATCTTTTTTGGCAAAATGCTCTCCATTTCTCAGAATTTATTTTACTCTCTTCCTGCATTTGGTCTGGTGTCATTTGTTGTGACGCAATTTGTCATCGTGTTGTTTATTGTTCATTTTTTGTCTTCTTAATTCTTCCTTTTGTTCATCAATGATATCTGCTAAATTCTTTCTACAGCGCCTGACACATTCTTGTGTCTATCTTCTTGCTTCCTCAACATGCATAGCATCAATATATCCATTGTGAGAAGACATGATAACATGAATTATTGTACCACAATCAAGCACCATAGTCAATTTTATTGAATCAGATAAAACTGAAATCAATGCATTGTACTCAATCAAAAACCATAATCAATTGAATTGAATTGGATAACACTAAAATCAATGCACTATGCTCAATCATGAGCCATAGTCTATTGAATTGAATCAGATAACAATGACATCAATGCACTGTACTCAATCAAGAGCCATAGTCTACTGAATTGAACCGGATAATTCAATGAAATCAATGAATTGTACTCAATCAAGGTCCATAGTTATTGGATTGAATCGGATAACACTAAAATCCATGCAATGTACTCAATTAAGAGCCATAGTCTATCGAATTGAAATGAATAACATTGAAATCAATGCATTGTACTCAGTCAAGAGCCATAGTCAATTGAATTGAACCAGATAACAATGAAATCAATGCAATTGACTCAATCAAGAATTGTTGGAGTCTAATCCTCGGTGTGAGGATTTTTAGTGTGCAAGGGAGACCAAGAGTCACCCGTGAGTCCAAGAGTCCACTTGGGAATTTGAAACCAAAAGTACAATTCTCTTGTATATATGTACAATTAATGAAAGAGAATTAGTGCGCTTTCACACCTATCTTTCTATCTTCAAGAGTTAATTGTTTATGTGCCCAATGTGGCACCTTACAGTGGTATCAGAGCATCATTATGATCCCTTGGCCTGTGCTGAATCCTGCTACTATGCACTCCTCCTCGCATGCACCATTCTTCCCTATGCACCCTCATTATTCTCTACCTACTGCCAAGATTAAATGTTGTATGCCAGAAATGGAACGTTCTGCCATATTCCTGTTGCTCAAACTGTTTTTTTGTTTTATTTCGGGTTTGTAGCTTTCTGCCATATTCTCTGCACTCTGCATGCTCAATCCTTTAGTAGGCATTGAAATTTCTCTACGCACAACAATTCTGCCCAGTTCAACAAATGCGTTTCTGAAAATTTTCCATTTTGAAAGCCTCGCGTTCTGCTAAAGTCCATAGCTCCATTCTCAAAGATTCCAAAACTCGTGCCTCTGTTTCACGCCATGCACTTACTAAAGCTTCTTGTCCAGCTTTATCAGACATTTCATTTGAAAATGCATTCATAACATGTGCCAATCGATATGTCCATTCCTAACATCGAGATGATCCATGCATAAGGTATTGCATCACGATACCTTCTGTTGATCATATTGCTTATATGCATTCATTATTTAGCAGACTGAAAATGGCGGGACATACGAACTTGCTGTGGAATTTCCTTCCTTCCTTCCTGGAGCATATCCTCGTTAAAGGTTTCATTCATACGGAGTCAAGCTCTGCGACCCTGTGCTGATTTTTGCATGATGACTGCGACCTCCATTTGAAGATTTGGTTTCCATCGACGTGAAGATTGATCTCTCCTCCCATATGCAAATGGTATCGTTGATATTGAAGACTATTGTGGGCTCTTTTGTGAGCGTGGATTAGAGACTTCATTAGAAATGCAGTGAAGGATATTGTATATCATCCTTGGATGTGGAGCACCTTCGTAGTTACGACATTATTCTGCAAATTACAGAGACAAAAAGGGACTTATTTAGAATTTTGTAAGGTGGAATAGTCCACGCCGAAGCTTTTCAATAGTCCTATTGCATGGGAACGAGATGCTTGGATAGACATTATTGAACATGCTTCAAATGACAACAAAATGACACTTTTTTGAATTGAAAAGACAAGTTGATGATTAAACCTTGGCTCCTACAACTATCTTGGATTTTCTTAGGCAGATGAATAGTGCATTCCATTTGTGAATAAGTCACTTAAAAGGTTTTCTCCCAGTACTTGTAGAAGTCGTGTTTATGATAGCTTTGTTGAGAAGCACGCTGTTGCGACAAAATCAACCACTCATCTAGTGTTGATTGAGAAGGGTGGCATCATTCGTTGACAGTTGCTGGTTGTAGAGCATCTGGATCAAGAATTAATGTATTTCATCACAACCTACCTTTACACGTGGAGGAAGTTCTCCTAGAAGAAATAGCAGAAGAAATCCATCTCTCGTGCCCCTTCATTCTTGTGAAGGCATCCTACTTGTAGTCTATCACGATGTTGGACTGTAGATTCCATCTCTCTTAATTCTCGTTGCATCAACTCAAGTTGCGCCCTTTCTTTGGAGAATTCAATTATTGCCACGTTGAGGATGAGCTTGTAGAGAATATTCAAGATCAGTTTGGTGTGTTCACTTGAAGGATCCAAGAAATTTTGCAGTTGTTGCTACGCTATAACTGCTCCAAAAGAAGAGAAGTTCTACATCATTCAAGTATGGCAGATAATCAGTTCAACATTCAAGAATGTAACTTGCAGGTTTTGTTTTGTTTGTAAATTCTAGTATTTGTTTTGGTACTTGCATTTTTATTTTGTGTATAGTACCAAACTGAAGTCAAGTTGAATTGTAAATTGTATGTGGGTGCATTTTCGGCTGGGACCGACACCCTTTCTCTTTTAAGTTTGAATTTGCTAAAACTTTGCTTGTAAAGGGAATATTTGCAAGCAGTCCTCAGTCTGATCGAGTCCTTGTACTTGGTCCTACCTGCTCAAGGAGGCCTCAAGTTGTCTTCATTATGCCTAATACAGAAGAAACATTAGAGTTGCTGAATACTCTAGTACATTCAGCTGCAGATGACTCAATCACAATCAACAAATATACACTACAAACTGTTATTAATCAACTGCAGAATTTGAAAGCCATTGAAGAATATGCACAACACATGAATCATCATTTTGAACTAGTGCTTGTTTAGAATACCCCCTTGTTTGAAGATGATTCTTATTAGCTTCCAGAAAACAATGAAATCATGTCAGATGTATAACCTATTCATTGTTCCAAATGTCAATAGCGTGACAAAGTTGGCCATATGAAAGATCTTTGTTTTGACCTTCATCCTTGTTGACATTGTGGGAAGCAAAACCATTCTTCAGATCGGTGTGTAAAGCTGAAGAAACCTACAAGAGTGAAACTTGCAGCAAATTATTGTACTGCTTCTTACTTTGTACCTGACAGAGGGGAACATGATGTCAAGCTTCAAGTTTTGAAGCCCTATCCTTTTGACAACAAACACTTACAACCATCCTCAAGTAAGTCATATCAAGCGAGCCTGAGCCACAATGAGTTTGGACAGTCACCAGATTCAGATATGCCACCTGATTCTGATATGCACGTATTCTGAAGATAGAGGAGATATACATGAGATATAGTACTCATGTGTTTTGTGTCTAGTCGTGACACCATGAGAATCTCCTCTTTTCACATTGTTCCTGACAGGGGGGGATGAAGATCGTCAATAACAAACGAGCCGGAACAAGCGATCTTGTGAAGATCTATCTTTGACCGAGCTCTAGAGTTGGTGGTCATCCTAAACCATTGGTATCGAGAGAACCTTATATTAGCAGAAGCATGTGCAAGCTTCTATCTAACTTAGAAAAAGATTGCCAAGATGGAAATGTTCAGCTAGTTGTTGTTGTTCACTTCCTGTCATCTCTCCAGTTGGTTTGTGGTAATCCTAAAACCACCATTCCAGATAGAAACTTCGAGCCTTCGAGCCAAGTTCCAAAGAACCTCTAAGCGAGTGTTGTCACTAAGTTCGAGAATTTGTGGTCAGCATTAAACCGCACACATAGTAGAAGATTTCAGCTTCTGCTAGCCCACTTCGGTTGATGGTCAGCCTAAAAACCATCCCTTCAGAGAGCTCTTGTATTTAGTAGAAGTATGTGCAAGCTTCTAGCTAACCTTCTTAGTAAAGGATGTTCAAGATGGAAATGTTCAGTTGGTGGTAGCTATCCACTTCCACTTATTCAACACTCTTGTTTTTCTTAGACTCATATACACCCTTTGGATTAAGAGGGGATTTGTTGGAGTCTAATCCTCGGTGTGAGGAATATTAGTGTGCAAGGGAGACCAAGAGTCACCTGTGATTCCAAGAGTCCACTTGGGAATTTGAAACCCAAGGGACAATTCTCTTGTATATATGTACAATTAATGAAAGGTAATTAGTGTGCTTTCACGCCTATCTTTCTGTCTTCACCGAGTTAATTGTTTATGTGCCCAATGTGGCACCTTACAAGAACCATAGTCAATTGAGTTGAATTTGATAACATTGAAATCAATGCACTGTACTCAATCAAGAGCCATAGTCAATTGAAATGAATCGGATAACATTGGAATCAGTGCACTCAATGCACTTTATTCAATCAAGGACCATAGTCAATTGAATTAAATCAGAAAAATGGAAAAATATTCAAAATTAATGCACCAACACCAAAGTCGAGTCACTGTAATCAAAGAAGAACTGAAATCAATGCAACAGTATTAGAAATCAATGTTTCAATACTTGATTCAATGCAACAATCATTGCAATCAATACAACATTGAAATCAATGCAATAGTCTTATAAATCAATGCACTGACACTAAATTCAATGCAACATTGAAATTGATGGAAAATGTTAGAAATTAATGCACTGACACGGAATTCAATGCAACAATTACTCTAATCAAGGAAACACAAAAATCAATGCAACAATTACTCTAATCAAAGAAACATAGAAATCAATGCAATAGTATGAGAAATCAATATACCGACACTAAATTCAATGCAATAATCATTGCAATCAATCCAATGTTGAAATCACTGCAACAATCTCATAAATCAATGCACTGACACTGAATTCAATGCATCAACTGGTGAAATCAATGCATAATTGTATATTTTAATTATCTTGTTTATTTGACAAACAATAAAATATTATTATTATGTGTTAACTATTTATACATGTTTATTCCATTACTATATGT
This sequence comes from Larix kaempferi, assembly GCA_027924585.1. Classification (NCBI taxonomy): domain Eukaryota; kingdom Viridiplantae; phylum Streptophyta; class Pinopsida; order Pinales; family Pinaceae; genus Larix; species Larix kaempferi. Next base: position 1,128,526 of record BSBM01000559.1, read on the forward strand.
AAAACATATTATGCACATAGGAAACATAATATGCACATATTAATGTTTAGTGAACATATCATTTCACTTACACATATTTATAGTCAATAGAGCTTAGATTGGGTGGTTCGGAACATTGGTTGTGATCTACTCCCCATTCATGTTCAAATCTAGCTCGCAACTTATGGATGTAGCCCTTGACAAGTTTGTAAAATGGATGATTGTTTTATGAGTCTTTTTCACTTTTACTTCTAATTGTGATAGGGCCTAATGTTTACCCCTTTTTACTTCTAATATTGATTGGGCTTAATTTTTACTTCTAATTTTGATTCGTAAAAGAAACACAACATTATGGACATGTTCCTTCATAACACTAATTTCTTACTTCTATTTTTTACAAACTAAAATCAAATCATTTAAACTAATCTATCATTTTATTTTTTAGTTTAGTCACAAACTAAAACCAATTTATACATTTTATTATTTTAGTTTACTCACAAACTAAAACCAACTCATTTGAATTAGTTTATTATTTTACTACTAAATTTTACAAACTAAAACCAATTCATTTGAATCAAATCTATTATTTTTTTTAGTTTAGTCCCAAACTAAAACCAATCTATACAGTTGAATTATTTTATTATTGTATTATTTTACTTTAGTCACAACCTCATTTGACCCAACATTTGAACTTAAACCAACTCATTTGACCCCGCATTTTAACGTAAACCAACTCATTTGACTAAGCATTTCAATGTAAACATAGTAACACAGTAATAATAACGCACAATAATATTAATGGGCAATAATACATAGTAACATCAAACTCTAGATCAATATGAGAGATATGAATATTAAATGGGCGGATTGATTTATATGATCTCAATCTATCTCATATGGGCACTGATACATAGTAATATTAAATACGCAGTAATTCATAGTAACACAACAATATTAATGCTCAGTAATACATAGTAAAATACTTGAAAGACTTCAATTCGCATAATATATATGTAAATTTTTTTAAGCCGACATGTTTTTATTTTATTATTAGAATATGTCATGTTACATCACGTCACAACATCTCCCCCATACTAGGCTGTAGAGAGCCTCTTGGCAAAATCAATGGTTACAAATAAAATATTTAACTTGAATCGTTCAAAAATACATTTCAAACGTGAATTGTTACATAATATCAAATAAAACTAACACATAAAACAATAATAAACACCAGCCTAGATCCATCTGAACTTCGGATCTACCATGCGCCGAGAGGGATCAAATAGCTAGAGGTGCAAACCTTTTTTAAGGTCTATCGTTTATTGTATGGTTTGCACTTTGAGGTATTTGATCCCTCTTGGCACATGTTAGATCTAGAGTTTAGATGGATCTAGGTTGGTTATAGTCGGATGGTCACATTAAATTTGTAGATGATCGTGATTATGCATATGAAGTATGTAAAATACAAGTTCTTCAATAGTTAAATGAGAAATAAGATGAATAACAATGTGAATGATGAAATATGTGGACAGTAAGAAAGTAAGAGGACATGTATAATCGATAAGAAATAGATTATCTTCAAATGCTACCAGTAGCATATTTGCGAATCCTACCGGCATTTTATCCACATTTTGAATTTCTTCCATTGGGGCTATCTCAACAATTCTTGCATCATTTTCCTCTCTGAAAGTTACATGTTCAACTTTGGCATAGATATTAGAATATGTCATTATTTTTACTTGTTGTTGGTCAACTACCATTTATTGTGATAATTTTTGGCAAAATGCTCTCCGTTTCTCATAATTTTTTTTACTTTCTTCCTGCATTTGGTCTAGTGTCATTTGTTGTGATGGAATTTGTCATCGTGCTGTTTATTGTTCATTTTTTGTCTTCTTAATTCTTCATTTTGTTCATTAGTGATATCTGCTAACTTATTTCTATGTCGCCTAACACATTCTCGTGTCTATCTTCTTACTTCCTCAACATGCATAGCATCAATATCTCCATTGGGAGAAGACACGATAACATGAATTATTGTACCACAATCAAGCACCATAGTCAATTGTATTGAATCAGATAAAATTGATATCAATGCATTGTACTCAATCAAGAACTATAGTCAATTGAATTGAATGGGATAACACTGAAATCAATGCACTGCACTTAATCAAGAGCCATAGTCTATTGAATTGAATCAGATAACACTAAAATCGATGCACTCTACTCAATCACGAGCCATAGTCTATTGAATTGAACTTGATAATGCTAAAATTAATTCATTGTACTAAATCAAAAGCCATTGTCTACTAAATTGAACCGGATAACACTGAAATCTTGTTGCAATGTACTCAATCAAGAGCCATAGTTTATTGAATTGAAACGGATAACATTGAAATCAATGCATTGTACTCAATTAAGATCCATAGTCAATTAAATTGAATCGGATAACACTAATATTTATGGACTTTACTCAATCAAGAACCATAATTGAATTGAATAGGATAACATTGAAATCAATGCAATGTACTCAATCAAGAGCCATAGAGTCTATTGAATTGAAATGGATAACACTGAAATCAATGCATTGTACTCAATCAAGAGCCATAGTCAATTGAAATGAATAGGATAACACTAGAAACATTGCACTCAATGCACTTTACTCAATCAAGAACAATAGTCAATTGAATTGAATCACAAAAATGGAAAAATATTAGAAATTAATTTATCGACACCGAAGTCAATGTAGCAGTCACTGCAATCAAGGAAAAACTGAAATCAATGCAACAGTCTCATAAATCAATGTTTCGACACTGAATTCAATGCAACAATCATTGTAATCAATACATCATTGAAATCAATGCAACAGTCTCAAAAATCAATGCATCGACACTAAATTCAATGCAACACTGAAACCGATGGAAAATATTAAAAATTAGCGTACTAACATTGAATTTAATGCAACAATTACTCCAATCAAGGCAACAATCTTAGAAATCAATGTACTGACACTGAATTCAATGCAACAATCGTTGCAATCAATCCAACATTGAAATCAATGCAATAGTCTCAAAAATCGATGCACCAACACCGAATTCAATGCAACAATTACTCAAATCAATGCATAATTGTATATTTTAATTGTCTTGTTTATTTTACAAACAATAAAATATTATTATTCTGTGCTAACTATTTATACCTATTTATCATCTATTACTATATGTAAAACATATTATGCACATTGGAAACATGTTTAGTTCAATTAATGTTTAGTGAACATATCATTCCACTTACATGTATTTATAGTCAAAAGAGCTTGGGTGTTTGGGAGCATTGGTTGTGATATTCCCCATTCAGGTTCAAATCTAGCTCTGACCTATCAATGTAGCCCTTCCCAATTTGTAAAAGGGATGATTGTTTTATGAGTCTTTTTTACTTTTACTTATAAGTTTGATAGGGCCTAATTTTTACCCCTTTTTACTTTAATAATGATTGGGCTTCATTAGCCTTAATTTTTTCCCTTTCTTAGTTCTAATTTTGATTTGTAAAAGAAACAAAATATTATGGACATGCTCCTTCATAATACTAATTTCTTACTTTTAATTTTTACAAATAAAACCAACCCATTTAAACTAATCTATTATTTTATTTTTCTTAGTTTAGTCACAAACTAAAACCAATCTACACATTTTATTATTTTAGTTTACTCACAAACTAAAACCAACTCATTTGAATTAGTTTAATATTTTACTTCTAAATTTTATAGTAACTCGTAGTAATAGTAATGCACATTAATATTAATGTAATATCAATGCACAGTAAAACATAAAACATAGTACCATATTAAATGTCCGGATTGATTTATATGATATCAATCTATCTCATATGGGCACTAACAGATAGTAATATTAAATGCATAGTAATTCATAGTAACACACAATGATATTAACTCTCAAGTAATGCATAGTAAAATACTTGAAAGAATTTGATTAGCATAATATACATTTAATTTTCATTAAAATATGTGTAAATTCTTTTGAGCCCACGTGTTTTTATTTTATTATTTTATTATTTTTTATTAAAATATGTCACGTTACATCACATCACAACATCTCCCCCATACTAGGTTGTACAGCACCTCTCAATGCAATTAAATAATTAACTTGAACAAGACAAAAATACATTTCAAACGTCAATTGCTACATAATATCAAATAAAACTAACACATAAAATTATAATAAATATCAATAATTATAAATAAAATATTTAACTTGACAATCATTCAAAAATATATTTTAAAGCTCAATATATAAAAATCAAGGCAACACTGAAATCAAACAATAGTCTCAGAAATCAAGGCAACAGTTACCCCAATCAATGTAACACTGAAATCGATGCAACAGTCTCAAGAATCAATGTACCGACATTGAATTCAAAGCAACAATCATTGCAATCAATCCAACATTGAAATCAATGCAACAGTCTCAGAAATCAATGCATCGACAATGAATTCAATGCAACAATAAGTGAAATCAATGCATAATTGTATATTTTAATTGTCTTGTTTATTTGACAAAACAATGAAATATTATTATTCTGTGCTAACTTTTTATGCCTATTTATCATCCATTACTATATGTAAAACATATTATGCACATAGGAAACATATTATGCACGTATTCATGTTTAGTTCAATTAATGTTTAGTTAACATATCATTCCACTTACACATATTTATAGTCAAAAGAGCTTAGATTGGGTGGTTGAGAGCATTGGTTGAGATACTCCCCATTTAGGTTCAAATCTAGCTCGCAATCTATGGATGTAGCCCCTGGGATGATTGTTTTATGAGTCTTTTTTACTTTTACTTCTAATTTTGATAGGGCCTAATTTCAATATGAAAGATATGAATATTAAATGGTCGGATTGATTTATATGATCTCAATCTATCTCATATGGGCACTAATACATAGTAATATTAAATGCACAACCATTCATAGTAACACACAACAATATTAACGCCCAATAGTGCATAGTAAAATACTTGAAAGACTTCGAATAACATAATATATATTTAATTTTCATTAAAATATATGTAAATTTTTTTAAGTTGACATGTTTTTTTTTAATTTTAATTTTATTATTATTTTATTATTAAATATGTCACATTGCATCACGTCACAACATCTCCCCCATACTGGGCCATAGAGAGCTTCTCGGCGTAATCAATGGTTATAAATAAAATATTTAACTTGAATTATTAAAAAATAATGTGAATTGTTACATAATATCAAATAAAACTAACACATAAAATTATAATAAATACCAACCTAGATCCATAGATCTACAATGCACTAAGAGGGATCAAATACCTATATTTTATTGCCTATATTTTATTGCCTATATTTTATTAGATAGATTTGCATCTTGAGGTATTTGATCCCTCTCCGCTCATGGTAGATCCAGAGTTTAGATGGATCTAGGTTGGATGTAGTCCAGGGTAGTCACATTAAATGTGTAGATGATCATGATTATGCATATGAAGTATGTAAAATGCAACTTCAATAGATAAATGAGAAATACGATGAATAACAATGTTGAATGATGAAGCATGTGAATAGTAAGAAAGTAAGAGGATATGTATAATCCATAAGAAATAGATTATCTTCAAATGCTACCTGTAGCATATCCATGAATGCTACCAACATATTATCCTCATTTTGAATTTCTTCCATTGGGGCTATATCAACAATTCTTGCATCATTTTCCTCTCTGAAAGTTACATGTTCAGTTCTAGCATAGATATCATAATATGTCATTCTTCGTTATTGTTGTTGGTCAACCGCCATTTATTGTGATCATTTTTGGCAAAATGCTCTCCATTTCTCATAATTTCATTTACTCCCTTCCTATCTTTGGTCTGGTGTCATTTGTTGTGACAGAATTTGTCACTGTTCTCTTTATTGTTCATTTTTTGTCTTCTTAATTCTTCCTTTTGTTCATCAGTGATATATGCTAGCTTCTTTCTACGTCGCCTAACACATTCTTGTGTCTATCTTCTTACTTACTCAACATACATATCATTAATATCTCCATTGTGAGAAGACATGATAACATGAATTATTGTACTCAATCAAGAACCATAGTCAATTGAATTGAATTGGATAACATTGAAATCAATGCATTGTACTCAATTAAGAGTCATAGTCTATTTAATTGAATCAGGCAACACTGAAATCCATGCACTTTACTCAATCAAGAGCCATCGTCTACTGATTTGAATTAGAAAACACTGAAATCCATGCACTGTACTCAATCAAGAGCCATAGTCTACTGAATTGAACCAGATAACATTGAAATCAATGGATTGTGCTCAATCAAGAGCCATAGTCTACTGAATTGAACCAGATAACATTGAAATCAATGCAATGTACTCAATCAAGAGCCATAGTCTATTGAATTGAAACATATAACATTGAAATCAATGCATTGCACTCATTCAAGAGCCATAGTAAATTGAATTGAATCAGATAACACTGAAATCAAGCACTTTACTCAATCAAGAACCATAGTCAATTGAATTGAATCGGATAACAATGAAATCAACGCACCGCACTTAATCAAGAGCCATAGTCTATTGAATTGAAATGGATAACAATGAAATCAATGCACTATACTCAATCAAGAGCCATAGTCAATCGAAATGAATCGGATAACATTGGAATCATTGCACTTGGTGCACTTTACTTAATTAAGAGCCATAGTCAATTGAATTGAATCAAAAAAATAGAAAAATATTATAAATTAATGCACTGACACCGAAGTCAATGTAGCAGTCACTGCAATCAATGAAGAACTGAAATTAATGCAACTGTCTCAAAAATCAATGTTCTGGCACTGAATTCAATGCAACAATCATTGAAATCAATGCAACAGTCTCATAAATCAATGCATTGACACTAAATTCAACGCAACACTAAAATCGATGGAAATATGTTAGAAATTATTGCACTAATACATAATTCAATGCAATAGTTACTCCAATCAATGAAACACTGAAATCAATGTAATAGTATTAGAAATCAATGTACTGACACTGAATTCAATGCAACAATCATTGCAATCAATCCAACAGTTTCAGAAATCAATGCACCAACATTGAATTCAAAAATCAATGCATAATTGTATATTTTAATTGTCTTGTTTATTTGACAAACAATAAAATATTATTATTTGTGTTGACTATTATACCTATTTATCATCCATTACTATATGTAAAACATATTATGCACATATTAATGTTTAGTGAACATGTCATTCCACTAACACGTATTTATAGTCAATAGAGCTTAAATTGGGTTGTTGGGAGCATTGGTTGTGATACTCCCCATTCATGTTCAAATCTAGTTCGTGATCTATGGATGTAACCCTTGACAATTTTGTAAAAGGGATGATTGTTTTATGAATTTTTTTTACTTTTACTTCTAAGTTTGATAGGGCCTAATTTTTACTTCTAATTTTGATTTGTAAAAGAAACACAACATTATGGACATGCTCCTTCATAATACTAATTTCTTACTTCTAATATTTACAAACTAAAACCAACTCATTTAAACTAACTTATTATTTTTTTTTTTAATTTAGTCACAAACTAAAACCAACTCATTTGAATTAGTTTAATATTTTACTCCTAAGTTTTACAAACTAAAACCAATTCATTTGAACAAAATCTATTATTATTTTTAGTTTAGTCCAAACCAAAACCAATCTATAGAGTTGAATTAGTTTATTGTTGTAGTATTTTAGTTTAGTCACAATCTCATTTGACCCAACATTTGAATGTAAACCAACTCATTTAACCCAACATTTCAATGTAAACATAGTTACAACGCATAATAATATTAATGTGCATTAATACATAGTAACATTAAACTCCACATCAATATGAGATATATGAATATTAAATAGTCAGATTGATTTATATCATCTCAATCTATCTATCTCATATATAAAAATTCTCTCCATATTTCGTACATCAACTATCATAAAAATTGAAATAAAACATATTTCAAATTTATATATTTTTTGAATTTTTTTTTTTTTTTTCAAAAAAATAAAAAATAAAAAATTCTTATATTAATAAAAAAACCACATTATTCAATAACCCAAAACCCATACAAAAACATCAACATAAAAAAAGCTGTTTCTAAAATACATGCACCTCTTTATATTGATAAAAAACTACATTGTTCTATAAGCCAAAGCCCACACAAAAACATTAACATAAAAAAATAAAACCCGTTTCATCTAAAATACATGCTTCACAAATAAACCTGTTTAATCTAAAATACATGCTTCACAAATGGATAAATTAAAAGATATATATGTTGTCTTTGATTTATTTCTTATGAATATCAAACAGTAATTTTTGTGTTTGAATTTTTTTTAAAGATTATAGTCAATAATTACATAGTGTAACTATAATTTCAAAAAGAAAAATAAATAACCACACGTGCCCTATATAAGTACACAACATTTTTCATATGAATAATATGTCAAACAAAGTTATTTTGATATTTTTCATATGAAAAATAGGTCAAACAAAGTTATTTTGATATTTTTCATATGAAAAATAGGTCAAACAAAGTTATTTTTTTAATTATTTTAATTTAAAAAATAGATTTGGATGTGTTTAATTATTATTTGGTTTGATTGATTTACTTTTAGTTAATCAAATAAAATAGATTTATTTATTTATAATTTTTTCTTATATTTAATTAATTAAACAAGATAATTAAAATTTTTGAATTATAATTAAATTTATAAAAATAATAAAATTTTATTTGATTTTTTTTTTTAATATAAAATTTTACAATTGCATATAATGATGTTAATGTTTCTTGCTAATATTATAGTTAATTAATTACAAAATAAATATAAAAAACCCTTCACATTATATATATGGAAGTTCTAAAAAAACCTTCACATTATGTATATGGAAGTTCTAAAAAAACCTTCACACAACAGGAAGTTCTAAAAAAACCTTCACACTATATATATATATGGGAGTTTTAAATTGAAAATAATTTTTTTGGGGAAGGAAACTATATTACAAGTAAAAAAACATTCAAAATATAAATCCATATATTTATAGTTTTGGATTATAGTAGTTTCTTAAAACTACTAATTTTCCTTCTGATTATTGAAAGTTTTAGCAGATTGATTAGGGCTGCAAAAATATCTGGGACTATCAATGGTATTACTTTCTTTGAAGGTTTGTCACATACACATTCCCTATTTGTTGATGATGTGTTATTAGCCGAGTTGGACTTAGAAGCCGAATGGCAACAATATAGTTATCTCATCAATGATTTTTGTAATGCTTCTGGTATGTTAGTTAATCGAAGGAAATCCAACATATACCATTATGGGATTGATGAACACAAAATGGTTTTTTTCAAAAGATTATTGCCTTATCAGTTTTGCTAGTTGGAGTTTGGTTTTAAATACCTTGGCTATTTCCTTGAGCCTTGCAATTACAGGAGGAATGACTGGCTGTGGCTTGTTGAGAAGGTTGAAAAAAAGATAAACCATTGGACTTATAGGCTTCTGTCGGTTGGTGGGAGGCTTACACTGATCAAATCTGTACTTACAGGTATACCTGTTTATTGGTTTTCACTTCTGCAGATTCCCTGTTCTATCATTAACTGTATCAGAAAGTTATTTTTCAACTTTATTTGGTCTAGTGGGCTGTCAAATAATACTCTGGTTATGGCTCGGTGGGAACAAATTGCTCGACCTGAAAGTGGGGGAGGATGGGTCATAAGGAACCTGTCATTATTCAATTGTGTTCTCAGGATGAAAAGCTTATGGAGAGGGCTCTTTGGCACCTGTGGACTAAGATGTTCATGGTCAAATATATCAAGATGGATGTGTTTAATTGGATTCGGTCTCCATTTAAAAAAATCAAGGGTGCATCACCGATTTGGACCGGTTTTATCAAAGTATACAATATGTTGGTAAGTGACCTAACCTGGAAGGTAGGTAATGGCAAAAATATTTTAGTTGGGATTGACCCAATTATGGTTATGGAGGAAGATTACATTCTTTCAGATGAAATTATCAAAACTCTGCATCGCTTTGATTATGCCACACTCAGTAAGATCAAGAGAGTGAATCATAGATCTTCTCAAACATATTGGATCTCTGCTATGGACTTGGGACTGGATGGGAATGAGGCAAATGAATGGAAACATTACATTGACAAACTCAGCTCTGTAGGATGCAGACTTTCATCTGAGAATGACAATATCATTTGGGCAAAAAATAATGCTACAGGCAAAGTTATTGCAAAATTGGCATACAAAGCAATTGTCTCCCACAGTGGTATGTATCCTGCAAATTGGTGGTATAAGGCTATTTGGAAATGGAAAATTCCAGTGAAGGTACAGTGCTTTATGTGGCATGCCTTACAGGGCAGTGCTTTATTTTTTAAGTTAAAACTCTTTTTTTTTACAAAATAATTATTTTTTTAGTTTTGCTCCAGCCTTAATGTTGAATGAGAAAGATATCCCTTGATTAAGTGAAATTATCTACCACAAGTAGGATCCCACCCTCAACCCCTCCCCATGATATTTGAACCCAAAACCTAATGGAGACAAAACCCCATACAAACCAATCGAGTTAAATCTCATGGGCATTAGTTTTACTCTTATTCACTTTCATCTTTACTTTTTCTCACAAAACCTTCATCTCAACTTCTTTACAAAAACACTTTTAAAAACTATTAGCTAAACTTATTACTTACCTATTATTTTAATAAGTACACCATTTAATGTACTAATTTTGTAATGTAATAGAGATGTTGTCACTTGGGTTTGAAAATATTTATAAAAATACAATATATTTATAATAATAATATTGTTGATTATAGTTCATTGAATGTATGGGTGGTTGGGAGGAATGATTCAATTTTTGTAAGTGACATGATGTTTTTGTTAAACCCCTATGTATTGACTATGTAATTATGGTCATTCCTTGATTCTTCCAAGGCCTTGGCATTTCTCCACTTGAAAAAATAAATATTGTTGATTATATGTTAGCTAAAAATATAAAAAGACAAAAAAGATTCTACATGTAGATGAATAAATATAATATAGATAAAAATGATATTTATTTAGAAACATTGTACATTGAAGCCATTGAAGCTATTTCGCTAAGGCCCACTTACATAAATTTGAATCAATTAGTTAAGAATACGATAGTTTGTTGGTAGGGATAGATGAATTTCATTTCATCCACCTGAATTCAATTTCGCTAATACATCTTCTAACTTGGATGACTGGCTTATAAAGAGATATGAATAGATAAGGAGTGAACGGTTTATGTTAGGTTAGGCACGATAAGGCTCGATGGGGCTCTTCCGAGGCCACGTCCACGCGATCCAACCGCACTTTCAACAGACATACACACCAATGACGCAACTGAACCCAATTCAACGTTTTGACCAGACCGAGTTACGCGTCGATTGACGGAATTCTTGATGCTATGGACAGGAAGATATTTCAAGAAATCAAAAGTCGGAATTTCACAGCCGACATGCGATTTTTTCGCAAAAGGAGCTCCAGCTCCTAACTAGGTTACCTAGGGTTTAATATTTGGTTTTATGCCAATTGTGGTTTTGCGAAAGATTCCATGGTTGATGGGACCCCTTAGTTTTCAAGATTGGTGACGCCAGACTCTGTTGGGGAGAAGAACAATAGATTTTGCATTGAGACTAGAAGTTGGCCGGAGAGAAAATATGTGAAAAGGCTCGAAGTCGGAGAAGTAGGGAGGTGGACACGGTATTTCGAAGAGGGGAAGTGTCAGATGATCTGAAGCGGATTCCTCGAATCCCCTCGATCAAATTCCACGCGCCTCGCCCGCCCCCCGCCTGCCCACCCCTCGCCTAGTCGAGTCCGGATCTTGCCCTTTATATTACCTGGTCCCTGGTTTCAGTTCATGTTATATAGAACCAGTTCCTTGCATTCGGTATCGGCCACAGCTAATTGTAAAGCTGCAGTTTAGGCCCATTTTATTGCTCGGGACTGGTGTTTTGCTTGGTTTTTGACCTAGGTGAGTACCCTTATTTATATGAAAGCAAGAGAACCCAATTCATCCACTTCATCCACGGACAAGCGATAATTGAGGATCTATTGCAGTAATGGCGTTTCCGGTATTGTCTGAAACCTGTGTTTTGAAAACGGTGCATTCTCTTAAAGTCGGCCCTAAACACAGGCCCGTGGTTCGTCAAGCAGCTCTCCCTGCTATTGTGGGGCTGAGATCCTTGCCTTCATTGTGTCTGGGCAGATCTTTTCCTAAGCATAAGGGTGTTAGTGCTTTACCTTACAGTCCCTTGCGTAGAGGACCAAGGCTAGGAGGGCAGCCTGCTGTTGCAGTGCCTCTTAGGCATACTTTGGTTCCAGATAATGAGAATGGTGAAGCAGGCTTTGATCCGAGTGCGCCTCCTCCGTTCAACTTGGCGGACATTCGAGCAGCTATTCCTAAGCATTGTTGGGTGAAGGATCCTTTGAAGTCCATGAGCTATGTTGTGAGGGATGTGGCTGTTGTCATTGGGCTGGCGGCTGCAGCTACATATTTTAACAATTGGGTGTTTTGGCCTATATATTGGGTTGCTCAGGGGACCATGTTTTGGGCACTTTTTGTGCTTGGACATGATTGGTGAGGTTTTTTGCTCTTCATGTCTCTTCTTCTCTACTTCTGCCAGTTTTTTTCTGCAAATAATGGTTGTTTTAGCTGTCTATGGATTGATAGTTTGGATTTAAGTAGATAAATAATGGTTGTTTTAGCTGTATATGGATTGATAGTTTGGATTTAAGTAGATAAATAATGGTTGTTTTAGCTGTTCATGGATAGATGGTTTGGATTTAAGTAGTTAGTTAATAGTTTTTTAGCTGTTCATGGATTGATGGTTTGGATTTAAGTAGTTAATTAATAGTTTTTTTTTAAGCTGTTCATGGATTGAAGTAGTTAATAATGGTTGTTTTAGCCGTTTATGTATCGATGGTTTGGATTCAAGAAGTACTTTCCCTTGTGGTTTGAAGGTTTCAGATGTACATTGAATCCCCTGAAATGATTTGTGGCACATTCGCAGATCCCATCACCATAGAACTGCGTCTGCTGGCTGGGGCGTCCTAGCCAATAAGGTTTTGAAAGGTCTTCTCTTCACGGATTGGTTACTTCCGGGAGGCGTTTGATAAGGGGTAACTCAAATTGCCCTATATCTGCCCGAATCTGGCAGACCATGAAACACTTACAAATCGCCATTTGCAATCTACGGTTTACCTACGGCTTTCTTTACATCTTTATGGGTTTGCTCTTCTCTGTTATATCTTTGCCTTTTCCTGATGATGGATCGCCTATCGCTTTTCCGAAAAGTCAATTAAAAAAAACCCATAACACAGCGAATCCGGAAGCCTCTTCACACAATTTGACTCTTTACATAATTTGATACATTGTGGAATCCTCCAGCAACAAATAGCCATTGCAATCTTCAAATAACCATTTCAACCATTTGGGTAGATTTAGAGATGTGGAATTAGTATGGGGTTGCAATCTCTGAACACTGGGATCACATATTTGCTGAGATTGCAGTTTTCCAGTTGAATTTAGATGGATCAGTGAGAATAACTGCCAGAATGTGGGGTGATATGAAGGCCATTTATCCCACGCTTTTCCAGGAAAGCTTTTCACGGAGGTAGGTCTTAAGGGTGTGACAAAATGATGACAGTGTTCCTATGCTACAGTTCCTTGTCGTCTAACTTGCCCATGCATTAGGTGAGGGTTGGTTGGGGAAAGGTCCCATCATCTCCACATACAGTTCTATGGGTTGAATTTCTATTAACAGTGGGGTGCCTTCGGAAATGCCTGGGTCAGGCATTTTGGTTAAGAACCCATATCCTTAGGTGGTTGATCTTGAGGTCTCAGAGTCTTGAGTTTTCTCTGGCCTGAATACTTCCTTCTTGGCTTTGAAAGGCCTTGTCTGCTGGCTGGTGGGGCATTGTGTGCCAAGCCTGTTATCTTATAGTTGCCTGCTGAATGGTGTGACATGCAGGACGAGCCGGGATAGGTTAGTTTGACCTTTGCATCTTGTGGATGGAAATGGATGATGATTTCTGCACAGTAGACAACGGCTAAGGGAAGGTTTAGTCTAGGTCTGACTGGGCCTTACTGGAATGCAACATCCCAGTCAGCAAACAGGGCAACCCGTCCTATACTTCTTTGAGCAACTTTGTTTGATCCTTTTGGGGAGGGTGATTTGAAGGGATCACGGAGTCACATTGTGACTTGCAATGAATGAAATCATAAGCGAATATATTATGATGATTGAAAATTCATAGGCAGTCACTTTGGATTTACCAGGCCACGGTGAGAGCATGGCTGCATAATAAATAATACAGAGTTACCTTTGAGTCCAGAGCTTCAATTATAAAGTCAAAATCAAAACTGTGTATCAACGTGACCCCACAGATAATAGGTTGTATTATACATGTCTTTTCATGTTGTTTGTGTGGTTGCATTCATTTGGGGGGCTGGTCCATGATCACCTAAATTTAAAGGATTGGGATTTCTCCTTATGGGTTTAAGGAATATATCGAAGTGGAAGAAAAATATAAAAATGGGATATTCCTTGCCTGGTTTATGGTTTAAAGGTAGCCTCATACATGATCATTGCTGTCTCTCTTTTATTGCACATCTGAAATATTCAAAATGGGCTAAACTCTTGGAAATTGTTTGTGTGCAGTGGCCATGGAAGCTTTTCTAACAACCACAAACTTAACAGTGTGATTGGGCATTTGACACATTCTTCAATCCTCGTACCTTATCATGGCTGGTAAAGTAGAAAAATCTTTTGTATTCTAGCTATTTTCCTTTTATTTATATTTTTCAACCGAAACAAACGTGTTTTACTAAAGCTACATACAGTCCTCGGCTATGCCCAGTAGATTCTTGCAAGATTTATGCTGCATTGTCCTCCTTTTATGTGCTGCTATAGCTGTATCGTTCTTGGAGATGCAAAGGAATTTGTTAGTTTGTGTGGTAAAGTAGAAAAAATCGTTTGTATTCTCAAAAAAATGGTAAACATTATCATGGTTGGTAAAGTAGAAAAATCTCTTATATTCTCAGTTATTTATATTTTTCAATCGAAACAAACATGTTTTACTAAAGCTACGTACAAACCTCGGCTATGCCCAATAGATTCTTGCAAGATTTATGCTGCATTGTCCTCCTTTTATGTGCTTCTAAAGCTGTATTCTTGCAAGATTTACGCTGCATTGTCCTCCTTTTATGTGCTGCTAAAGGTGTATCGTTCTTGGAGATGCAAAGGAATTTGTTAGTTTGTGTGAGTGGGAGTGTTCTATATTATCCTAAAAACTTTCGCACAGGATGTCTTTGGTGTCCTTTTTGGGGGGAGCATGTTAACAGTATTTTTGAATGTTATTAGAAATTGTGTATTTGCAGGAGAATCAGTCATAGAACGCATCATCAGAATCACGGACATGTAGAGAATGATGAGTCATGGCATCCTGTGAGTATTGACATGATTCATTAACATTGCATTTCATTGATTAATGCAGGTGGTTTGGTTTTGTCATCATTTTTTTTTTAGTTTTTGTTTCTGGGTGCTCCTAATTTCACTCAAACTAGCTCACTGTAGTCATTCTAAGTTCACACCAAAGCACATGACAGCTCCATGCTGAGATAATGCTTCGAAGAACCTCAATAAGTTACTTTTGAGAAGTCCCTTGGAAAAGAATTAGATTTTCAGGACTCGATTTTGATTAACAGCTGTTGGAGTAATGAAGGCAATCTCTGTTCTAATTACTCAATTTTGATTTGTCTGCTTTCAGATGTCAAAAAAATTATATAACACTTTGGATGAATCAACCAAGAAGTTACGGTTTACCATCCCATGGCCCCTGTTGGCATATCCTTTCTACCTGGTCAGTATGTGTTCTCTTTTAATTTGTGCTAGCATTTTTACTACTCAAGGTATTGAAGTATCTTCACATATATTACCTGGCTCTAATTTGGTACATGCAATGGCTATTCTTTCAGTGGGGTAGAACTCCTGGAAAGAAAGGTTCTCACTTTCATCCTGACAGCGATCTATTTGTTCCAAATGAGAAGAAGGATGTCATCACATCAACAGCATGCTGGACTGCAATGGTGGCTTTGCTAGCTGGACTTACAGTTTTTATGGGTCCTGCATGGATAATAAAGTTCTATGTTATTCCTTACTGGGTAATAACCTTGCTGAATTTCCACGATGGTTTTCCTATAAATTGCGTCACTCCCATGTTCTTGGCATTTTCAGCAGGACTTTTTAAGTTTTTGCTTTGTTTCATTTGAGTCATGCCCTGTTGGAGCTGACTAGTATTGATAGTGCATACCCTGGGGACTTTGGATCTTTTAAAACCTGTTGCATTTATCTTAACATTGTATTGTGGAACGTGTCATGGACTGCAGATTTTTGTAATGTGGTTAGATCTTGTGACATATCTTCATCACCATGGTCATGATGAGAAGGTTCCATGGTACAGAGGCAAGGTACACATTGTGCAACTAGCATTTTGGTAATTTTTTGTTAGATTTTTACATGCTTGATAATACTGAGCCTCCAGCCACATTGTAGGAATGGAGTTATCTCAGAGGAGGGCTTACTACAATTGATCGAGACTATGGCTTGATTAACAATATCCATCATGATATTGGAACCCATGTTGTACATCACTTGTTTCCTCAAATACCTCACTACCACCTGGTGGAAGCGGTGAGTTCTCTTTCATGTTCATTGGCTGTTAACTGCTCTAAATAACTAAGAGTTCCCACCATGCCTCTGAGATTTTCAGATTGTTTGGAGTGAGCACTCCTACAGATTTTGGGCATGCCCTTCATTGAAAAATGCTCAAAGCTCACCACTAGCTCACAACCATGTTGAAAATATGTTCTGACTTTACATAATCTAATTTTTCCAAATGACATTATTTTTAATTGTGCGTTGTTTTGGTCAGTATGATAGTGCCATAACATTTGACTGTTCATTCTATTATTTTGTTAATCTAGTGGGAATTCTCATTTATCCCTCTGATGCACAGACTGAAGCAGTAAAGCCTGTGCTTGGAAAGTATTATCGGGAGCCAAAGCAATCCGGTCCTCTTCCATTGCACTTGTTGGACCCTCTGGTGAAGAGCATGTCACAAGATCATTATGTTAATGACGAGGGAGATATTGTGTTCTATCAAGCAGACCCTAACATCAATAAGTCTAGAAGATGATATCAATCTGAAAATTGGAAGAGTATTTTTAACATATAGCATCATTCAGGAGCTATATTCTGGACATGTTTCTCTACTCATAAAACACTGAAAGCTGTTATATGATTCGGCCTTTGTATTCTAAGTTTGGATTCAAGGGTCTTGATTATTATCTTTTTGATAATTCATTTTTTAGTTCCACTCCAAAACAGAGTGGCTCAAGTTGATTATTGGTGCTTCTCTGAGTTTTCCCAGAAATTGTGAAAGTATATCTTGGTAAGAAACTCAAAGATCACTTACATGTTGGTGGCTAGTATTTCGGTTTCGAAAAAGCTTGGAAAGTCTCTGCAGATTAGAGATGTTAAAGATTTTTTCGATGTACTATATATCTTTTTTTAGATATATATATATTATTTATTTCTCAATAAATACCTCTGTATTCTTCAAAGGTTTAGACTTGCCACCATCTTTGGAATTCTGAAGTGTGTATGCCTTCCAAACTCCAAACTCCACCATTGGTTAATTTTTGCAGAATTTGTGTTTTAATGTGAAATAAAATAAATCAAGCATCAGTCAGAACAATGCCAAATCACACCAAACTGTGTTTTGATTTCAAGGTTTTGAATGCATATCAGATTATGACTTGATAATCTTATGACATAATGATTAGATTACATGTCTGAAAATTATAGCAATTAGCTCTGTAGATTATTTTTTATCTTTAAAGTGGAAAAATAACCGCGAGAATGGAACCTTGGTGAACAACACTTACATCGAAGGGCCATGAACTCCACATCTAATTAAAATGGTACAAACCACATTTTTTTTGGGCCATCGAAGGGCTATGAACTCCACATCTAAATTAACATTGTACAAACTACCTTTTTTTAGGGCCTTATCACTTAAACATGTGCTCCATGCAGTTTTTGAACATGGGTTTCCTCCAAAAGAATCTGTGACTTTTACCAGTTCACCTTAAATATCAGTATTCTTGCACTTATTTAAATGATCTCACTTACCTCTGTGTGAAAGTTTCTTTCTATATTCTTCTCTCACTTTGATTATTTTGAATAATTTTCCAATGAAACAATGTTTTGCTTCCCTATCCAGTCAAAAACAAACTTGATTGAATCATCACCCATTCACCCGAACTATCAATCTTGAACTTTGAATTGCATATTCGGATTGAATTTCTCTCACTTTTCTCTGTGATCGTTTTTTTTTAATTCTTGAATTATTTTTCAATCAAAGAACGATTTGTTTCTATGTTCAGGAAAACATAATTGAATCATCACAAATTCACCTGAAATATCGATCCTAACAATAAAACGCACTCGGGTATTTAATTGTCCTCAGTTGTCTATGTGCGGATTTGTTCTCATCCGGATTTTTTCGAATCATTTACACTGAAAATTGTTTTGTTTCTATATTCAATGGAACCGAAGATTTTATATGATAATGTCAACAGGTATAGTTTGTATGAAAGCATGCTTGTTTCATTCCTTTCATTAAGTTTCACTTTTGGTTATATTTTTGTATTTCTTGTTGATGTAAGTAAGGACCAAGGTTATAAATTTCATTTCTTGTTTATGTAAGCAAGGTTTTATGTGATCAAGGTCGAGTGTAAATGTTAAATGTTTGAGTTAATTTAATAAAATAGATATTTTGGATAAGTGTTCATTTAATTCAATGAAATATGCAAATAAACAATTTTAATTTATTAAAAGGAAATATATTAATAAGATATCATGAGAGGATCTAAATATTCTATTTTTTTACTAGTATTTCAATTATTTGGAAAGAATAAAACTATTATATTTGTAACTATTTAAAAACTACAAACGTTTAGAGTGGATATGTTTGACCTAGGTACCATTCCATAAGGTATAAGTTTGATGGAAGGGTTTTAGTGTGAGCACTAAGACGAAAGGTCTTATTGAGAATCACATTTAACTTAATTAAAAAAGGTCTTATTTGATTGTTGTGGTGTGTTGGAAAGGTTTAGAATGCGAGTACAATATCAAGGACTTATTTGTAAAGAGATATTTGATTGTTGTGGTGTGTTGGAAAGGTTTATAATGGGAGTACAATATCAAAGACTTATCTTTAAAGAGATATTTGATTTTTGAAATTAAAAAGATTATTTAATTTTGTTAATTTTTTTTTTAATATTGTTGGTGTGTTAGGAAGATTTGTAATATAAGCTTAATACCAGGACTTATAAAAACATTGGGCTTGTAAAGACATTTGACTTCATTAAACTATTTGATTTTTAAATTGAACCGTAGAGGTTATAGCAACATAAATACGATTTAATCAATACAAAAAAAAATCATTATAAATGAATACAGTGTTACAAGATTAATATGAGGGGCTATGAATTAAGAAGTAGGGGATACATGAAAGAGAAAGGTAGAGGGACATAGGAGGCACATAACTCTTTCCCCATGAGCCTTGTGGAAGTGATAGTCTCATTTGATGGTTGCTTTTCATGTTTAACATATACTTAACATAACTTTGAAGTGGAGAAAGGGAGTTGCAAAGTAAGTTTAGGTGGTTTTGTTGTTTAAGTATATTTGGATGGTTAATAAATAAACAATAAGGTATCCATTAAACATGGTCTATGTGTTTCTTATAATTTGTATGCGAATGATAGTTACATGTCTAGTGCCAAGCAAAAGGAGCTTCTTGCAGTTAAATGCCAATGTACATATTGTGAGAGGATGTGATGGAGGGGTGATGCTATATATCGAGAATATCTCAAGGAATATTGGATTAAGATGCAATTGAAGGTCATCATTATGTCTTGGGACAAAATAAATGGTGCCTGCATGCATGGTTGTTGTGATTTGTCCTCACTCGTCTATGTGCGGATTTGTCCTCATCCCGATTTTTTCGAATCATTTACACACTGAAAATTGTTTTGTTTCTATATTCAATGGAACCGAAGATTTTATATGATAATGTCAACAGGTCTAGTTTGTATGAAAGCATGTGTGTTTCATTCCTTCCATCAAGTTTCATTTTTGGTTATATTTTTGTATTTCTGGTTGATGTAAGAACCAAGGTTATATATTTGATTTATTGTTTATGTAAGTAAGGTTTTATGTGATCAAGGTTGATTGCAAATGTTTGAGTTAATTTAATAAAATAGATACTTTGGATAAGTGTTAATTTAATTCAATGAAATATGCAAATAAACAACTTTAATTTATCAAAGGAAATACATTAATAAGATATCAAAAGAGGATGTAAAGATTCTATTTCTTACCATTATTTCAACAGGATCTAAAGATTCCATTTCTTACAATTGTTTCAATTATTTGTGAAGCATAAAACTTTTGTATTTATTGGGAAGAATAAAACTCTTATATTTGCAACTATTTAAAAACTACATACCTATACTAAAAAATAGAGTGGATATGTTTGACCTAGGTACCATTCCATAAGGTATAAGTTTGATGGAAAGGTTTTAGTGTGAACACTAAGAACAAAGGTCTTAGGTCTTACTGAGGATCACATTTAACTTAATTAAAAAATATTTGATTGTCTTATTGAGGATCATGTTTAACTTAATTCAAAAATATTTGATTGTTGTGGTGTTTTGGAAAGTTTTATAATGTGAGCACAATATCAAGGACTTACTTTTAAAGAGATATTTGATTTCATTAAAGTATATTTGATTTTTGAAATTAAAAAAAAAACTATATTTAATTTTGTTAATTTTTTTATTATTGTTGTTGGTTTGTTGGGAAGATTTATAATATAAGCCCAATACCAAGGACTTATAAAGACATTGGACTTGTAAAGACATTTGACTTAAATAAAATATATTTGATTTTGAAATTGAACAAAAAGTTATAGTAACATACATATGATTTAATCAATAAAAAAAATCATTGTAAGGGAATATAGTGTTACAAGATTAATATGAGGGTCTATGACTTGAGAAGTAGGGGATAGACGAAAGAGAAAGGTAGATGGACATAGGAGACACATAACTCTTTCCCCTTGGGCCTTGTGGAAGTGATCATCTCATTTCGTGGTTGCTTTTCATGTTTAACATATAATTAACATAACTTTGAAGTGGAGAAAGGGAGTTGCAAAGTAAGTTTGGGTGGTTTTGTTGTTTAAGTATATTTGGATGGTTAATAGATAGACAATAGGGTATCCATTCAACATGGTCTATGTGTTTTTTATAATTTGTATGCGAATGATAGTTACATGTCTAGTGCCAAGTAAACTGAGCTTATTGCAGTTAAATGCCAATGTACATATTGTGAGAGGACGTGATGGAGGGGTGATGATGTATACCGAGAATATCTCGAGGAATATTGGATTAAGATGGAATTGAAGGTCATCATTATGTCTTGGGACAAAATAAATGGTGCTTGCATGCATGGGTGTTGTGATTGATGCTTGTTGTTTAATCCAAATAGTTACAAAAAGATGTATTGATGCATCAAATATTTTAGACTCTTGCATGGGCAAGGATCTAATAATCCTGAAGTGAAGGAAGTTCCAATTTTTTATTGCTAACATTGATGAGGATGACATATAACTAATCATTGACTAGTCATATAAAATGATAAGGGAATATGTGAAATAATCCTTCTATGAACCTACATCTCATTAATGTTGTCTTCGTATCATGTAATTTTTGCGCTTGTCTATGGGAATAGGATATATATTCAAAACCACACTTTTATTGAAGAATGATGAATAACCACACCTTTATTGAAGAATGATCTTGACATAATTTCTTGCAATATGATGCCATCCATCAAATTCTTATGTCCTTCAATCCTAGATTGAATTTCTAGTTTTACCTCATCCATATTAGAGCTTCTTTAATATTCTTAAAAATTTCCTCCTAAAGTCTCTTGGTGGTCTACTCATCCAAGATCCTTGTTTTTTCTTGATTTTGACAATGCTTCTTTTCATCTTTCAGTCTTTTGACTCCATCAAGTAATTTTTTATTATGGTTTCATAATATACATGTCTTCATCCTTCTTGCATTTGATCATCTTTCCTTGCTTTAAGTTCTTAACCTCCTCATTGATTGCTTCATTAAGGACTTGTATCTTGGACAACTCATCATCCTTCTTCTTAATTTATTCTTTTGCTTCCTACAATTCATAGAGTTCAAAAATAGAAAAAAAATGTCTTATACATAAGAATATGTAGACAAAAGTTTGTCCTAAAAGATCCTTATTATAGATCAAAAGTGATTGTCTTTAAAAATCTAAAAATTTGCTACTTGACAAAAGTGCTAGATAACAAAATACAAGAAAACATGGACAACCAATTACTAGTTTTGGGCAAACAATGCCCAATGTGAGCCTCTTCCATAGACATATCCTCCATCACTAGTCCTTGGTCATGAGGGATTCTTTGTTCTTTTGATGCTGCTTCCACTTGCTGCACTATATCCTTATCTACCCCAAACTACCTGATTGACCCTATTTGTTAGGATATTTAGGCAATTAGGAATTAATTAAGACCAACTTGGTCTAATATGTCTTTAGGTAAAGTGTATTTCTTAATATGCATTTATACTTAAGTAATATGATGGTCACAATATGTTCTAGACGTAAAGTGATGATAGTTCATCTTCTCCTCGATATTAATAGATACATTCATCCGTGGATTAACACCCAATTGATCCATGATCTCTATTTAAAGAGAACGTAGGGTCATTAACTGACGATAAATTGTGGGAGACTCATATGTAATTTATTTTCCTTTTCATTAATATATTTCCTCAAGTAGGTGTTTTCCTGAGGCCATGGATTATTTCCTTTTATGAGGGTTTTAACCACATAGAACATTGGTGTGTCTATTTGTGATATATTTGTGTGATTGGTTGCTTAAGGTGTTCAACCTATGGAGAAATACCTTGTTTTTGTTGAACATGGTGTCATAGCACTTATGAAGACCTGCTCCCATTGTTGATCGAGATCTTGAACCTATGTAGTTGCATGCATCAAAGGATTTTTGGATTCTACTATTTCTGCACATTTCTAGGTTGAGATAATTGTTCTATTGCATCCATAGCGCTACTTTCTTTTGTTTGTAAGGTTCGGAAAATTATATTAAACTATAAATGTAAAATTGTACAGAGCCATATCATTATTATGCCATATTTTAGCATTGCGTCTGCAGGTTCCCAGTCTAAAAAAGAAACAATCTAAGTCCCAAAAAGACCCTAGTCTCACTAGCTATGATAGTTGTAGTGTCTTTCAGAGTAGGTTTGGATGCAATTCCCCCATAGGCCGGAGGTTATGGCCATATAACCATGAAAATACCAGGTCCACCGAGTAGTAAAAAACACAACCCTAAGGACATAACACTTAATCACCATTAGAAATAAAAACCAGAGATGGGTCAGTACCTAAATCCTTGTGCTTCACCTCGTGGTTGACCGTCGTAGGGAAAATCTTGTACATGAGTTGTGTGTTTGCAGGCTTGTCAGACGAGGGATTTCTGAAGGTCTTCTTGGTGTAAGCGTGCGCCAGAGCGTACAACTTTGCATTGATTCAGGTTGCTTCCGCTCGCTGAGTCCACAACAGGTGCTGAAATCCAGCTTCCAGGTTCTCAATATGATTTCCCAAGGGAGGAGTCTCATCAGCATTCAGGAGGTGCCCCTAAAGGTAGTCTTCCATAGCCATTGTCAAGAGGGCCTTCATCGTCCAATAAAATCCCAGATTTTTTGTGTGGCGGGTTTCTCTGGTGCAAGAGGACCCCGCCTCTTCCACCATCTCACCAAAGTCTTCCTCTAACTGCTTGGCCAGTGGCCTACACTACTTCTTCATCAGGCTATTCTCCATATGAGTGATGCGAGCTCTGGAAGACTCAGGAAGGTCATTCCTAAAGAATCCTTGAACCCTCCCCATTTCCTTTAAAGCTCGCGACATGTGCATGGGCCCTAGCTCGTTTGTCCTCTTTCATTTGGTGAGCTTCATTCTTTCCATGGTGACCACTCTGTGTGGGAAAACCCAGAGAGATGAGCTGTAAAGAGAGAACTCAAGCTAGGAAACAAGCAGCCTGCACATGGAATGGGGTTGATATTCCCATGGGTGACCGCACTTGACAATTTTGAGCTGGTTCTCGAGCTGAATTCTCCACTTCTAGAGGCATTGTTTTAATACATAAGGTGGGCTCTCATCACCCCTGAAACCATCCTAGGAAGCCATGAAAGCCTGCACAAGCGAGTTGAAAGATTCATGTACTGGAAAACCTGGGCAATTACTATAATGATGGCCCATATTTACACACTGACGAGAGTTGGTACTGTACCTCGGTTCTAAAACCTCCACTTGGATGCCGCACGTCGTGCTGTATGCATCAATCGACATGTCCTGCTAGCCTTTGAGCATTTGTGGTTATGCATTCACCCTGTCGGCACCCACCCTGGGGGGTGATATCTTGATTATTGATTCTGTCACACTCTTCTCTGAGGGCCTCTCTGGAATTATCTTCCCACAATTGAATTGGAACTCATCCCCAGGATGATCCACCCTCTAGTTGGCCAGTATGTCATCCAACTTATTGGCCTCCCTTCTGACATGGTTGGTGACGATGACCAAGGAGAGATCAAGGTTAGCAGCTAACATTTCCATTTTGGATGCTAGATTCTAACTCAGATTTACTTTGTTGAGCTTGGAACCATTGAGGAGTTTGTTGAGGATTTGGATCATTAGCTTAGCATCACTTTCAACAATCAGCTTGGAGAAGTGCTCTTACTTTGCAATAAGGATTCCTTTCAACACTGCAAATAGCTTCACCACATTGTTACTGTCATTTCCCATTGAGACTGAAAAGAATATGATTATCCTACAATTGTGGTCCCTATAGACCCCACCGAAACCCGCAGGACTAGGACTACCCTTGCCCATCCCATCAAAGTCAAGCTTCACAAATCCGATGTCTAGAGGGGCCTATGAATTCAGGCTAATCGGAGGAGCTCTTCTTGGTAGACAACTATTGGGATAAGGTGATTGCTATAGATGCCAGATGCAAAGTATCTCCATGTTTGGATTGGACCCTTTCGAGTCCATGGGGGCCCATTGGGAAGAATTGATTGTTTCCTAGATGTCTGTTTGGATTTTCCTCCACACCTACTGGAGAGGTAGGTTGGAGTTGTGAAAAATGCGGCAATTTATTTATTTCCAGAAATCCCAAAGAAGGAATCCCGAGAAGAGTTTCCAGACTCTATTTACTATGCTATTTGAGGACATTTTCCCTCTCCAGTTAGTCAGGGTGTCTATGATACTTCAATGGCCATGATCAGTCCGACGGAAAGTGTTTTCTCCTTGGTCCCAGATCTTCTTGTTGATTGGGCAAGAGTTGAAAAGGTGCTCTAGATATTCTGGAGCTGCACGACAAAGATAGCAGATCGAGGGTCTTTCAAATCCTTTTTTGATTATTTTGTCCTATTTTAGTGTGCGTTTCCAAGCCACCAACTAGAGGAAGGTAGAGAATTTCGGCCATAGGTTTTGCTTCCATATCTTCATCTAGATCTAACAAGAATGCTCCTGCCCGTCTCCAGCAAGAATTGAGTAGGCTTCCTTGAGGTTGAAATTCCGCTACTGGAATTCCCCCAACAGAGGATGTCCATGCCATCTTGTCTGGTGATCTATCTGGTCTACAGCTCCCAAAACATGCTCCATTTCTCTTCCGTACGAATATTTAGCCAAGTGTTTTTTTCCTTCCATTGCCTCCATTGAGTGAGAGTGATGTTAGTATCCCATAAGTGCCAGACCAGAAACATCCATTCTGAGAGAGTGGCTTGTCTTAGTGGTTGAATGAATTCCATATATGAGATCTTCATTCTTTGCTGCCAACATTCGTCCTAGAAGAGAGTTGTTTCACCATTTTGAATTTCCCAAAAAGCATGGTCTTGGATTAGCTTCTTATTCTGCTAGTCAACATTCCATATTAGAGATACCTTGGGATTGGTTGCCATGTGTATGAAGTCTTGCTGATCTATTATGGTTTCATATTTACCCTTCCAAATTTTTAACTAGAGGACATCAGGGTTGGTGAGCCATCTCCACCAAAGTTTGGCCATCATTTCCTTATTTTCCACCTCAGGATCCCTCAATCCTAAGCCTCCCATAAGTTTGGATTTGCATAGTTTATCCCAGGCCACTAAAGCCCATTTTCGGCCCTTGGTTTTTGATCCCCCCCACAAGAAGGTTCTCTGCAGAGATATGATTTCGTTGAGAATTTTTTTGGGGGTAGCTAGAATAGAAAACAAATAGGTACTCATGCTTCTCAGGACGGAGCTAAGGAGAACAAGTTGGCCTGCAATGTTAAGAGAATGGAAGGACTAATTGGAAAGACGTTTCCCCATTTTGCTGATGAGGAGAGACCATGCCACATGTCTAGTTGAGATCGTAGTGAGGGGGGATCCCAAATACCAAGAGGTAAGAGTTCCTCTTCGAGGTCATCAATATGACAATCGCTATCTGAAACCTTATTGGAGTTTTGAAGAAGAAAATTTCAGACTTGTCATTGTTAAGGGAAAGTCCCGAGGCAGTTAAAAAGGTGGATAGCAGGTGTTTTAAGCATCGAGATTCCCTCATGGAGGTGGTATCAAGTAACATGGTGTTGTCTACGAATTGAAGATGTGAGGCTTTGTTTGCATCAGTCGCAGGATTAAGTCTAGAAAGGATGTTGCTTTGAGTGGTAGCCTGCAGCATTCTCCCCAGGCCTTCCACCATGAGAATGAACAGAAAAGGGGAAACGTGATCCCCTTAGCGTACCCCCCTAGATGAATAGAATGTAGGGGAGGGAGATCCATTCACAAGGATGGAGAAAAACATAGAAGATGTAAGAGATAATATCCAATTGATCCACTGAGTAGAGAATCCAAAAGTTAGGAGGGATTTATCCATGTATTTCCAAGAAATTTTGTCAAAGGATTTGGACAGATCGAGTTTATTGAGCATACCAGTTGTTTTGGAGAATTTGAGAGTGTGGATCGTCTCATGCGCTACTAGAATCCCATCAAGGATTTGATGGCCTTCCACGTACCCAGATTGCTCTTCAAATATGAGGTGAGGCAAGATTGGTTTAGCCTGTTGGCTATGACCTTCGTGATGATTTTGTAAATGACATTGCATAAGGAAATAGGCCAAAATTTACTTGGGTGGACGGGGTTGTGTTCCTATGGGACTAGAGTGATGAATGTGGCATTTAAAGCAGGGAGGATGATCGATATTATGCAAGATTCCTCAATAACTTCCCAGACATAATTTTGAATAACGTCCCAGCAACTGTGGATGAAGTCTGTGGTGAAACTGTCAGGCCCTGGAGATTTTCTTGTTGGCATATCTTTCGCCGTTGTAGTCACCTATTCAAGGGAGATAGGCCGCGGGAGATTCTCATTTTTCCCTGCTGTGACCATATTTGGGATGTCTTGGAGGATGGAGTTCATTTCCATTTCTCGATCATTCCCATCATCTGTAAGGATATTGCGATAGTACGAGACCAGTTCCTCTGCAATGTCCTCTTGTTTGGTAAGAGTTCTCCCCCCATCTGTTTGAATTCTGGTTATTCGATTGTGAGCCCTCCTTTGGATCATGGAGTCGTGAAAGAACTTGGAGTTACTCTCGCCCTCTTTAATCCATTTGATTCTCGATTTCTGCCGCCACAAAAATTCTTCCTGGTCTAGCCTTTGATTGATGTTTTGCTGGAGATTTTTTTCCTTTTGAAGTAGATCTTCAGTATATCCTTGAGATATGGCCTCCTGTTGAACCTCCATTAGGTCCATTTCAAGGTTCTTCCTAACTTAAAAGATGTTGTTAAACACCTTTTTTTTTCCAGGTTTTAAGCTTTCCCTTTGCCCATTTTAGTTTATGTTGTAGAATGTACATTTTTTATCCATAGTTGGGGAGTGCTTCCACCCACCAACTTGAGAATGTATCCATAAATTACAGATGGCCTAGCCAGAATTTTTCAAATTTGAATGGGTGGTTTTTAGTAGTAATAAATTCATCAACCTCAAGGCTTATTGGCCAATGATCAGAGTCTTCCCTAGGGCGGATGACTGAATCAATTATAGAGTCTGATCTCACTATGTTGGTTGAGAGGATAAATCTATCCAATCTGGATGCAAATTGGTGCACTCCCCCTCTTTGGTTGAATGTCCACTAGATCCAGAGATGAAATAAGGGGTCCAAAAGCTCTGCTTTCCGAGTCCAAACTGCCAATGCCTCCTTTTTTTCCAGGGGATTAGATATCAAGTTGAAGTCTCCCCCAACAACCCAGATGGAGTCTTGAACGAGATAGTCTTTGATGTAGGAGAGAGTGGACATGAATTTGGGTTTTAGGGAAGGAATAGGAGGACCATAGACATTAGTTAGGAATCCATTGAGATTTGAGGACAAAAGATGGAAATAGGTAGAGATAGAGTGGGGGGTTGAGAAGAAGTTGGAAATATGAACCAAAGATGGATCCCAAAGAATAACCATGCCCCCAACCATTCCTGCAATGTCTAAAGCGATTGATTGACAACCTCTCCAAAATAATTTTGAGAGGGATGACATTTCTTCCGAAGATAATTTGGTTTCTTGAATAAATACTACCATTGGTTTTTCTTGGCTAATCTTAGTTTAGAGGGTTTACTTTTTTGATTTCCGAACCATAGGTCCCGAATATTCCAAGATAAAATCTTCACTAAAAAACTATTGCGAAGGAGAAAGGGACTGTAGCTAGTACGAGAGAGATATGTGATTACCTAAGGCTATTAGGGTTTCCCCTAGATTTGTGAGTCTCTATTGGTTCGACTTCCTTCTGCGCTTTTGATCCTTCTTTTTGGGGAGAGGAGGCGAGTGAGCCGATTGAATTCCTAGCTTGTGGGTAGAATTACTAGAGGATTCAAAGTGTTGTGGGGAGTGATGGGATGCTTCTTGTAGTGCTCTTCTTATGATTGGAATGTGGGGTTTAGATATCTCCTTGAGATCACCCTTCTTGCATGTTTCCACTATTTTCTGTAGCTGGCTGTCCATGATATTCAACTCGTTTCTAGGATCCTCTTTTTCTTCCATGGTTCTGTCCTCTATGGGACGTAGATTTATTTGCTTGACTTGAACTGGATCTTCATCCTCAACATTCAACCCCATTGGGGTGGGATCGGTTTGTGCGAGGGGAGCTTGATCTGTTTCCATATCTTCAAGAATTGTAAAGGGGTTTGATGACTCAGCCCCTGGATTGGTAGGATTCGACTAGGGTTTAGCTCCACCTTTTGATCTGCGGCTGATAAATATGAATCCATCCCGCATCTGCTGCGATCAGGATAGTTGGGGTGGGGGTGGTGGGGCCTAAGGCAAGTCACAGTAAAGGTGGCCCTACTCATGACAATGCATGCATCTAAAGGGGATGTGCTCGTAATCCAAGGGTTGCACCCATTCTTCATCCTGAAAGCTGAGGAAAATGGATTCGGGGAGGGGCTTAGCAATGTTCATGTGAACACAGATTCGAGCAAAGGATGTGTAACAACCTGTTTTTGTGATCTCTGATATCTTGATAAACTTACCTAGGGTGTTTTGAATCCCCATTAGGGTTTCCTCATCCCAATATTCTTGGGTAGGAGTACAGTCTCACCCAAACCAGGACTTCCGCGAAGTCTTTCTTTTCTGGACAGTAGTTCTCCTTCCAGTGCCTCATGAATAGACCTAAGTTGTTGAAGAACTAGGGCCCTTGCTCTATGATTCTTTCCCTATCCTCGACATTGAAGAAGATAGCCGTAAAGAAACCCTTTGACCCTAGATTCAGGTCCACATCCCCTTTTGGCTTCCATTTATGAGCGATCCATCCCTGAAGGGATTTTTTGTTGGGCCAAAAGCCCATAAATTTGCAGATTAGGGAATGATCCCTCATGTATTTCTTTCTTTTAGATATATTAATGTAGATATGGTGTAGAGGGAATAACAATTTGTCTTACATGTTTTTTATGCTTTTTGGAATTTCAAGTTTGTTTTAATAATGTTTACAATTTTCCATAGGAGGTAATGACATACTTCCCATATGAGGAATTCAATGGTTTAATTTGTTTAGTGCTAAGTAAAAGGTAGATAGATGTGCACTATTTCTGGATTCCGTATTTTAATAATAAATGCCATAAATTTGTAGGAAACAACAAGTATGTCATTACCTCCTATGATAAATTGTAGATAGAATGTTTAGCTGCTAGCGGTAGTTGGAGGTTCAAATTGGACAATTTCCATTGCATTAGAATATGTATCTTTTCTTTGTTTCACATTGTTTTGTGCTTTTTCAATTTAAGTCATTTTATTTAATTACAACCCTCTTCTTTTTACACTAATGTTTGTCTTGCTTTCTCACAGCAAATATATTGAGGAAAATAGCTACATGATTTACTCTACAAAGAAAATCTCAAAGACCTTGATGAACATAATTAATGTAAGTTTCTTTTCAATCCATTTCTTAGTAATCTCTCATTTAGGACTCTATTTAAGGGTGCTAGCTCAATGGAAGAGCACCTGCCTTACAGGCAGGAGGTTGGTGGTTTGATTACTCCGTTCCCTATATACATAAATCAATGGGTAATTAAATGACCAGTTAATAGAAACCAATGACTAAATAAATGACCAGTTAATAACAATCAATGACTAAATAAATGACCAATTAACAACAATTAGTGACTAAATAAATGAATAAATGTACTACCAAACAACGATAATTAATAACCAAATAAATGACTAAATAGTGACAATTAATGCCCAAATAAATGACCAAAAAACAACAATTAATGATCCAATAAATGGCTAAATGTATGACCAACTCATGAAGCAATTCAAGTAATTTATGACTAAGTGATAAATGACCAATTTGGTCAGGAGATAAGTGACTGTTAATTTGTCACCAACGGTCACGTGACTAATTTTAGTAATTTATCTATGACTTTTAGTCACTTATCACCCATTTTGTACTAGTGAAGGTCATTCTTCTCCACTACTTCTCCCTTATCTCTTAATGAGTTCATTTCTTATATCATTATTCGCCTATATGGATTAGTTAATATCCACTCTAGATTGTGCACTATGATGAATGGTTCATGTTTGTCTTGGTTATTATAAATTCAAGTCTCCTTGGTCCTGAATCTAAAGGTGGATGGTGGCTTATGCTCTTGATTGTTAATGTGGGACCATATGGGTCCTTCGTATAAATCATGCATGTGCTTGATACATCACACAGATCTCATTTGAAATCCATAATTAAGTGTGATCATACCATTGTATTGGGAGATTTGTTGAACAATAGAAGGCCAGATTCCACATAAATGACCCCATCTTTCGGTTTTATCACATAAATCTTCTTTTTATCTCTACTAGTTGTTATTTGATCTACTTATGTTATTAGATGATTTTCATAGGAGATAAGACATTAAATATCTTGGTGTAATGTTAATGCATATAGACCAAATATTTCATGGAATCAGAGCCATAGATATAACTCTTTGACTTGAACTTATTTATTTTTGAAAGTTCGGGTAGGAGATTATCACATAAATATTCTCGTTATCTCTCCTAGTTGTTATTTGATCTACTTATGTTATTAGATGATTTTCACAGGAGTTAAGACATGAAATATGTTGGTGTAATGTCAATGCATATTGACTAAATCTTTCATGGTATAAAGCCATAGATCTAACTCTTTGACTTGAACTTATTTATTTGTTGAAAGTTTAGGTAGTAGATTTGTTTGTTTTCCTTCCATAAGGATTCAACAATATTGATTGAAGTTATTTTGACATTAATTTTTAAGTATATTGGAATTCATAGCCTTATTTTTTTTCATATTTGTTAGTTTAAGGATTCATGTTTGATTTTTTAAGCCCGTTTTTACTTAGATTTGTAAAATTTGATCTAGATTCCATTCTTTGTTTTTTCAAACATTAAGATTTTGTTCCAAATATGACAACAATATTGTCTGCATAACATGCAAATTAGTTAAGATCAACACTCGTTTCATCAAATTTGACCTTCCTTTGGGATAGATATGAGCTCATATATTATTGGGTGCATTTCACATCTGTGCGAATTGGTGCATTTTTGGGTTGATATAACTATACATATGCATCCAAAGTGGTCTACCTAGCCAAGATTAGACATTTTTACCAACATTCAATAGTTCAGATTGACAAATTGTTGTTTTATCTAGACCCCGTTCATAGAGAGATATAGCCCCTCGGTTTACAGAGCCTCGGTTAAAGAAGAATAGCCTTGCTTATTAAGGAGCCCTGGTTAAAGAAAGGCCCCATCGAAATGGTTATTTATAATAGATGTGGACTGTCCATTGACTATAATGTTTTTCAAAAAACTTTCTTCAATAATATACCAAATGAATTATATATCAAATAATATATATTTGGCCATTTGGTTATAATAACATATTAAGTCTTTGGTTTCTATGAGGTCTTGGGGTTCAAAACCCTTGCCTCTTAGCTTTATTAATTGATTTATCCAAATCATCGGAGAACTTGCCACATGCATAATGAAATAATGACATATGTTATGTGCACCATATTACTACCACATGGCATTCACACAAGTTACCACACCATCTTTCAACAAGATGCCAACTCACCTTCCATGTATTATTTTGTACACTACCACATGTTGTTTCCAACATTGCCACATCAACATCTATACATTACTACATCAACATCTATATAGTGCCACATCAATAGTCATACATGTCACATCAACAATTCGATTAGAACTGTAATCATCTATATGGATTATATCACATGGTGTTTCCTTGCCGCATCATTATCCCAATGGGCTTTTGTAGTTTGAATTTGAAGGTGATTTTGCAACTAAAATAATTTTTGATTTGGATTCCCTTGTAGTTAGATACATAATTTATTTTTCGAAGTTTTTTAATTTTTCACATAGATTCCTTTTTTGCAATAAGATTTGAAAATTTTTGCAATATTATCTTATCTTTGGATTTACATAAGAAAAAGACCTCTAAATTGGTTAATGTTCCTAAATTGATTTTTTCTAACCATAAATAAGAAGTTAAAGTTAATTAACATTCTTAGGAGATTGAACCTGTTGTGGATTGTAAATGGTGACATCACAACTCCAATAGTTGCAAAAGACTTGGTTGTATGTGAAGAGAAATGCGAGCAAGCGAAGGGCCTTATTGTCGAGACAATGTTTGAAGGTTTTATTAATTCAATTGATCCATCTCATATCACTGGTAATCCTACTTTTGATAGAGATAATCATTCTTTTCAAAATATTTTATATTCTTTGTCCTATTGAGATTTGTGATGGTGCTTTGTCCATATGATTCTTGTATTAAAAATGGGCAATTTGATGGCAAAGGATTTTTGTGTTTTGTATGGCACGATACATTGATGCCAATGCCATCTTATTGCATGCCATGCATTATCTAAATAACTTGTTGAACTTAATTTTTGTTAATGTTCAAGTTCTACGTCGAAGCATTTCAATGGATTGTCAACACTTTTAGCTTGTCAAATCACATTCAACTTCATCAAACTTCTCATCTTGCAATAATTCTTGACAAAAACAAGATTTCCATTCCTTTCAATTTATTGGGGATATGATATGCATTAGCAACTTGCATTGATTCTTGATGGCAACCAATTTCCTTTCCTTGTACCTTATTGAGGACATGATTACAATTTATTGATAGTTTACTATATTGTTCGACTCAATGACTTATCCTTAATGATACCAAATTATAACTATCTTTGCAACTTATCCAAGATGTCTGAAGTTTCCATTAAGAGGGAATTTAATGTAATGCCATCTTCTTCTAAATTTGTTCTCATTTCTCTATCATCATTAAAAGATAATGTTAAATATATTGATGTAATGATTCTTTAGTGTTCATATTTGTTGTTGTATGGCCTATCATTATGATAATTGTGAGAACATTATTCTAAGGCATTTGTAGGCATTTGTTTTATTTCTTCTTTTATTGAGGACTTTTATCATGACATCAACTTCACAAGGTTGAATTGCAAATTTGTGTCATTGCAATATATAGATACAAGGTCACACTTGATGCCACCGAGACCAAGATTTCCTTAACTATGAGTTTGTAATGTCATATTTCTTGTACATGCATGTTGTTTTCACAAGGCACAAAGTTGTTGCAAAGGCCATATATAATGTTGCATAGGGCAATTGTAACTTTCTCACTGACTAATGTGACGTTGAAGATAGTGGGAATATAATGCAACTTAATCAAATAGTTTTATTTACATTGAAGGAAATATAGCATTCCTTCTTTTATTGTTTTAATCAATATTAATCAGTATTGAGAGGTTTTGTAATCCAACATATAATATATCATTTTTGAATGATTTACACAGAGTAAGTTATTAATTATGACTCATATCCATAAGTATTAATTACACCCGACAAATTATTTATCAGTTTTGAATTATTTGTATAAAGTAAGGCATTAATTATGACCCATATCCATAACTAACCAATTATTTAGGATATCCATTTAATACTCATTACATTAGCTGATACATAACCAACATAGATCCATCTTAAACCCGTATCTATCAAGCACCTAGAGGGATACAATTTCTTGAGGTGTATTTCTTTTAAAAAAAAATTAAACTCAAGAAATTTGATCTCTCTTGATTGATAGATCCGGGTTTAAGTTTTAAGTTTTTATTTTATAAAGGAACATCTATTTTTTAATTACTTTTCATAATATTTTATTTTATGAACCAACATGGATTTTCACAAACGTTATTTACTACTTTTTACTTTAATGTTACAAGTGTTACTAATGTTATATTCACTATCACTATTATTTTTGACCGACATGTTACTAACGTTACATCACGTTACAATGAGATCTCTCCCATATTGGGCTGTAACAAACATTATTTACTACTTTTTACTTTAATGTTACAAACGTTACTAATGTTACATCACGTTACTAATGTTACATCACGTTACAAGATCTCTCCCATAATATTTACTATCACTATTATTTTTAGCCGACATGTTACTAACGTTACTAACGTTACATCACGTTACAAGATCTCTCCCATACTGAGCTATAGAGCGCCTCTCAACGCAATTATGATTCATCATATTCAAAGTTGGACCAAACATGAGTTTTTGTCAATGACTTTTGAGAACTATTTGAAATACTTTACACATTAATCTATTGGTTGTAAGTCATAGACTCATAAATAATATATGGGTTAAGTGAGTTGTTTCCATTTATGTGATTACAACTATGTGATTAGACTTTCATGGAAAATAAATTGTCTTGCTATCGATATCGATGAGTTGCCAGGTCCCCTCATTAAAGTTATTTTGTGCAATGATTTTCTCAAGGGTTGTATGATAATGATGGGAAAAAATATAATTGTAATTTTTTTCCTTATTGATTGAAAAAGTATAATTATAAATAATATTATCATCATAAAACAAATCCTTAATTATTTCCATATAAAAATGATATGACAATTTCAGTCAATGTATTCGGTACGACTTTTTAAAGCGGTTTCCTAACTAAAGATTTTGAAGGATTATGTATTTAATATGACTTTTTAAAGCGGTTTCCTAACTATAGATTTTGAAGGATTTTTTTCTTTGGCGGTTTTCTTTTGACTTCAGGCATCGTGCTAAAATGTGGAAACTTGGATTTTAAAAGACTTTTTATATAGCGGTTTCCTTGGAAATACAACCAATAGAATTCGTGCAATGTTTTTTCTTATGGATTGTATGATTATGATAAAAACTCTAAAAGTTTTATGGTTTCTACCTACTCATTATCTGTATCATTCAATTGAAAGTTTAGTGGGGACACCCTCTATGATATTTTGATGGCTTATGTGATACAAATATGATTGATATTTGATAATATTATTTAATGATGATGGGTATGTATAACTATATTTGATATGAGATATTAATGTGTATATTTGATCTTGTATTATTTTATTTTCGTATATGTTGATGAGATGAATTTTGTATTATAACATTATTTTGTGAGATATGACCTTATTATACATGATTATATTATGATGTGTAAATAATGATATTGTTAACATGTGTTTTCAAGATATTATTTTATTTTCGTATATGTCGATGAGATGAATTTTGTATTATAACATTATTTTGTGAGATATGACTTTATTATACATGATTATATTATGATGTGTAAATAATGATATTGTTAACATGTTTTTTCAAGATATGATATGAAGATCCATCGCATTATGAATTTTTGGAAGGAGTTAATTATAATGGTTATTAAAGGATTGAAATATTATGTTTTTATTTTTATTTTTTTTATATTAAGTATATAGGTTTTTTTTAAGATTTACCAAACAAAGTGATGCGCCATGTGTTATGAGTAAGTGTGTAGAAAAATGACAAAGACTTTGCTAATTAGTTATCATATGGGTGGGATATAACAAAGAGGGAAATTGATACTTTATTTTCTTAAAAAAGGATAAAGGTGTATTCCTATTTTATTAACTTCTTCATATGTGGAGTCTCAAAGTTATGTGCCATGTGTTATAAGCAAATGTGTGGGAAAATGAGATAGACCTTGCCAATTGGTTATTATATGGGCGTGGGACATAACAAAGAGGGAAGTCGATACTTGATTTTCTTAAAGAGGATAAATGGCATTCCTACTTTATTAACTTTCTTGTGAGATGTGGAGTTTCATGATGATGTAGGAGAATATTGTTAGTTTTTCATCATTTAATTCAATAGATCTAGGATCTTAACTGAAACAATAACATGTACAACATATCAAACATAAGAGACAAGAGACGAGAGACACAAAACATTTCACAGGGGAAAACGAAGAAGGTGAAAAACCCCGCACCTTCCTCAGAGATAGAATAATCATCAATACAAGGATCACCATGATCAAACCCAAGAGATAGATATCTTCAGCAACATGCTCCTCCTCCACTTGTGCACACTCCTCCTCTCTCTCACTAATGAGAAGTGAGTGAATGAGAGAGATATGTAAAATGAGAGAGACACACTCTCTATTTATACACTAACTTTCCCTTGACCTTTACTCAACTAGGTCGGCCTCAACTTAACCACTTAACATAATGCTGACTAGGCTGACCCTTACTAGGGTGGTCTAATAACCCTTTGACCCACATGACTCATACAGGGCCGACCCCATCAAGGTGGTCTAATAACCCATCAAGTATAAGTTACAACACTTACAATATAACTTGCGACACATGCAAGTACAACTGACGATACTTCCGATCGGAGGAATAATACATCTCCGTTGGGGATACAATAAAGTACAAATGTAATACACATAAGAATATCTTCCGAAGTTACAAATACATCAACACTCCCTCTTATTTAGGAAGGTATTCTGAACACAGGTCATCAAAACATATTGGCGCAAGTCTTCAATTCTGGAGCTAGATCATCATCACTGGATCATGAAGCATCATCATAATCACTGCTGCTGTACTCGACATCTCAATCACTGGGCTATCTCATAATTCTTCTCGTCATAGGAAATTTCTATAGAGCCAACCCTTTTTCATGCTGGATGTAGGCCCACCACCTGTAGGTCTTCATCAACACTGGCCATACTGTGGAATCCTTAGGACTTATTACGTGCGTCACAATGCCTTGAAAGAGTATCCTAGGATCCTTTATGTGCCAAAGCACGACCAGAAAGATCTCCCAGGTCTACTTACATGTGACTCCCACCACAATGCCTCGAAAGAGTATCCCAGGATCCTTTATGTGCCAAAGCACGACCGATAATATCTCCCAGGTCTACTTACATGTGGTCACCACAAAGCCTCTAAAGAGCATCCCATGACTGATTACAAGCGTACTGCTCAACCTATCGGATCTCCCAGGTCTAATTACATGTGGTCATGGAAAAACCTCGAAAGAGCATCGCAGGATTGATTACGAGCGTATTGCTCAACCTAATGGATCTCCCAAGGTGCTATTATATGCCATAGGACAAAGCCTCAAAAGAGTATCCCAGGATCCTTTATGTGCCGCAACACGACCTGCAAGATCTCCTAGGTCTAGTTACATGTCCTCCTAGAGAAATGCCTCGAAAGAGTATCCCAGGATCCTTTATGTGCCGCAACACGACCGACAAGATCTCCTAGGTCAACTTACATGCTCATCTGCACAGCCTATCCACGGCCATAGAGTATCAACCTGATACTCACCATACATCATCGTGATGTACATGATCATCCTGATCATCATCATAGCATCGTCCTGATGCATATCATCCAGAGTATCATCCTGATACTCATCACACATGATCATCTTGATCATCATCATTGCATAGTCCTGATGCATGTCATCCAGAGCATCGTCCTGATACTCATCACACATGATCATCCTGATCATTGTCACTGCATCGTCCTGATGCATGTCATCATACATGATCCAACTGATCATACAAATCATCCAACTGATGCATATCAATATACATGATCCAACTGATCATACAAAGCATCCAGCTGATGCATATCAAAAGCAGTAACTGGAGCATCGTCCTGATGCTCATCACACAACGCTTATATCCACAGCCATGGGAATGATCCTCCTCT
Source organism: Larix kaempferi (assembly GCA_027924585.1). Lineage (NCBI taxonomy): Eukaryota > Viridiplantae > Streptophyta > Pinopsida > Pinales > Pinaceae > Larix > Larix kaempferi. The sequence continues at coordinate 1,167,444 of BSBM01000559.1, forward strand.
CACAATGCTTGGAATGGCTCCTGCAAATGTGTCCCATCACTTCTTCCTTGAAGTATCTTCAATCTGAAGAACACCAAGCCTCTCTCTGAAGTACTCAAACTTCACTCTGGCTAGTGGTTTCGTCAACACATCTGTAACTTGCTCATCCGTCGCATCATACAAGAGATCCACTGCTCCTCTCTGCACCATATCCCTGATATAGTGATATTTGATCTCAATGTGCTTCGACCTGTCATGGAAAACCGGGTTCTCAGACAACTTAACACAGCTCTGGTTGTCACAATAGATACAAGAAACATCCAACGGGAGATCAAATAACTAAAATAGTAGCTTCCTCAGCCATACTGCCTCACAACTAGCCGAACAAGCTGCAACATACTCTGCTTCGGTTGTACTCAGTGCTACACAGGACTGCTTCCTGCTAAACCAAGAGATCACAATAGATCCCATACTGAAGCAACACCCCGAAGTGCTCTTCCTATCTGCAGCACTGCTTGCCCAATCTGAATCAACATAACCCTCTAGGTTAAAATTTTGATTTGCATCATACTTGAGCCCATAATCAACCATACCCTTTAGATACCTCAGAATATGCTTTACAACAATCAGGTGAACATGTCTAAGATCCGTCAGGAACTGGCTCAGGTATTCACCGCAAAGAAAATATCTGGTCTCGTGTTCGTCAGGTACATAAAGGACCCAATCATCTGACGATACACCATGACATCAACCGTCTCAGATGAAGCATCACATAGAAGCTTCAGTTTCGATGCCATAGGTGTGGCCATGGCCTTGTAGTCCATCATCCCGAACCACTTCAGGATCTCTACTGCATACTTCCCTTGTCCAAGGAAGATTCCATCTGGAAGTGCTGAAAACTGGATCTGGTCCCGGATTAGGGTTTGTTAGAGAAACCCTAAAAATTCAAAATGTGAATTTCAAATTTTTGAAAGGATAGAAAGATGCGCCTTGATGAGCTGATCAGCCTGGTGCATTCAGAATTTGAGATCAGCAAAGTCTTGCCCTTCAGAATTGCCTTTTTGTCCTCCCGGGTTCACTGGAGAGCCCTGAATTAGGGTTTGAGTTTCCCGGAGATCTACCCAGCCAAAAATCTCGATCCAAAGCTCCAAACTTCGATTTTTGCAAGGAGCTTCCAGCTGTGTCTTCAGATTCCAGAAATTCCTATTTTTGTGGAAACCCTAATTTTTAGGGCCAAATCTGAAAATGCTCGGAATTGAATTCTGATTGGACAGATAGATGCGCCTTGATGAGTAGATTCAATATACTATACTTATTTTCAAAAATCTGTGGAGAGAAACCCAATAAACAAGAAACTCAAGCTTCCGTCACTGCAAAATGTCTTCTTCTCAGGTTAGCTCTGATACCATGTTAAATTTTGAGCATTAATTCACAATACTCTAGGATCTTTGCTGAGAGAATAACATCTACAGTATATCAAGGCATGACAATCACAATATGACAAGCATCACAAGAATCAAAAGCATAAGAGACAAGAGACATAGAGTTTCCGTGGGGAAAACCCTAAGGTGAAAAACCCCACAGCTTCCTCAGAGATAGAGAGAGCAATGGCTCAACCAAAGTACAACCAAATAACACTGAGATAGTCTCCTGATAGCAGATGATCCTCCTCCTCACTAGTGCGCCACTTTTCAAGTGAGAGTGGGTTACTTTTTCAAGTGAGTAAAATAGAGATCTCTCGATCTCTATTTATACTAACCTTTTTGCCCAATGACCTTATGGGGCCGACTTGTCTATCTAGATACATCCACATTATATTATATATAATTCAGGGCCGACCCCACATGGTGGTCTAATAACCCATCGGCAAGTACACACACTTGCGACACTTGTCAATCCACATGACGACACTTCCTTATAGAGGAATAACGCATCTCTTATAAGGGTACAATAAATATATATAAAATACACAGATGAAATACATTCCGAAGTTACATATACATCAACATTGAAGTAGAAATTTGGATCATCTTCACTCTTACAGAAACCCAGTTTCTGAAGGTAGCTATCAATTCTAGAGTACCAAGCCCTGAGGGCTTGCTTAATCCCATATAGAGATTCTTTAGCTTGAAAACATGAGACTCCTTCCCATGCACCACAAATCCTTCAGGATGCTAAATATAAACCTCTTCCTCAACCTCACCATTGAGAAAGGCTGTCTTCACATCCATATGGTGAAGTTTCCATCCTAGAACAGATGCAAGTGCAATCATTTCTCGGATTGTGGTGTACCTTGACACAGGGGGAAAGGTCTCATCATAATCGATGCCTTCTTTCTAAGTGAAACATCTGGAAACAAATATGGATTTATCCTTATCAATGATATCATTTGCAGCATGCTTTATCTTGTAAATCCATCTGGAAGTGATAATGGATTTCCCATCAAGTTTGCGAACAACCTCCCAAACATCATTCTTCATTATAGAGTTGTACTCTTTTGTCATTACATCTTTCCAAACTTGTTTATTTGCAGCTTCTTCATATGAGGATGGTTCTAAATCATTTATGTGACTCATCAGTGCAACATACCCTGAATATATGTTACATTGATTGCGCTCTCTAGATGAGCCTACCGGTGCTCCATGTTTCTCTGCATTTTGTAAGATGTATCGGCACCAAGCATATATTCTTTTAGTGGGAGGTTCATTAGGTGACCTCTCAACCAGTTTTATTGGTTCTTCAGGAGCTAGTGAATCTGAGGCATCTTATGGTTTCTCCCTCTCTGACTTTGAAGGGGGAGAATGAGACTTGGGATCCTCCATCTCTGAATCACATTCACTAGTACATTCGGGCCGATTTTTCTACGAAATATTTCCACTTTTGAACATTCATGGATTAATACAATGAAATTTAAGATGTCTTTTCATTTTTTTATCATGGTGGAAAACCGTGGCAATATCGATGTTTTTTATTATTATTTTCGACGAACTTTCGTCTCTATATCAACGAACTATGGCTATATTTGCACACTCGCCAAACCAATGCCAGATTCCAATGACTCTTGGATTTTTACGAGTCAACTCATGCATTTGCGTCGATAGATCGGTGATCATCGATTTATAAATACATACTTTAAGACAATTTTCGACACATTTTTTATAGTTGTGACAAGGTTCCTGGTGATTGATTCAGCCCGGATTTTGAACTTGTGACAAATTTTGTGGTGATTGTTTGAGCTCGGATATTCTACATAGCTCAGATTTTGAACTTGAAAGGTTAGTATTTTTATATTTTTTTGTCTATATGTTAAGAAAAAAAAATCAGGATTTTGTTTTACATGCATGTTTGAACGAAATTTAACTTTTTTTTTTTTTTTTTTAAATTTAGCATTGCTACATATATTTCGTGTGATTAATTAGTTATACTTACATGTTTTTATAGGATTTGCATACGATGAATATATATTAATTACTAATTAAACCTCTTCTTTTTTATATAGTTCTATTAAACCCGAAATCGGAATTGAAAACCACCTTAGTAGTATCCAAGAACTTCCAGTTATGCTTGTGATTGCCTTGGATTATCCAACACTTGAACTGTGAGCTTCAATTGTTGCACATGGTTCTTCCTCCCTTGTTCTTTGTTTTCTCTTGTATGTTTGTCCAATCATATAAGCCATACAATCAGATACTAACAACAAGTGTTTCCTAAATACATTCTTTATCAACCATATCCAAAACTAGAGAGAGTCATACTCAATAATCATCTGGTAAATTCATAAAAAGGTTAGCATGCATCAAGGACAACTTTCATTTGGACCATTTGGGCCACCTAGTGTTCCAATGCCCAAACTATCAAGGTCTCCTTGTGAGTAAATCAAAGGCCATTGCACAACACTTGTTGGCATCAATGAAAAATTCAGTCTTCATGTTTTTCTTTATAGAAATTGGTATATATATATATATATATATATTGTATTTAAAAATATAATTATATCTAATGTATTTGACAAGTTACTGTTTGGTGTGGTGTAGTTAAGACAATTACTTGTCACTACAAGGATTTGTCACTATGAATGAAAATGCAAGGAAGCTTGCTCAGTTTAGAGCAGCATTAGAGGCGAGGGGAGATGGAAAATGTTATTTCCCTTTCTCTGATTGCAGGGGATTGCAAAGAAGAATACTTTTAATAACAACAACTGAAAGACATTGTAGGGAGAAGGAGCATGCTGAAGGGGGTTATGAATATCGTCCCTTGGTAAGAGGTTATTCAATTTTTAATGTATTCTCTATAATGTTCATCATGTCATGAATTTCAGTAAAATGTCTTATCGTTATATTATATGTTCTATACACACTAATTTTACTACATTGTTTGTAAATATATAGACAATCCCCCCAAAATGTCGCCCTCCAGAGAGTTATTTTCCAAGTACTAGCATAAATACTCAATTACATGGTGACGAACTTCTACATCAGAATATTGAAGTTGATCAAGTTCTTAATGATGATATGGATGGAGATAACGTTAGTGATACAAATAAAGAAGATGAGATACATAGATTGATCCAAGACACATTTGCTCCAATAGATGAGGAAACTAGGATGATAGTCATGATGTTGATCCTCAACTCAAGAAGTCACGTCAACCTCTTTATGAAGGCTCAAAAACAAATCTTCTATCTGCTATATTGTTGTTAGTGAACTTGAAGGTTTTGGATGGTTTATTAAACACTTGTCTCACACAGATACTAAGGCATGTAATTTGTTAATTATTTATGTCTGCATGTTCACATGTACATAAAGGGTTGAATTTTTTCCTATATTGCTATTGTTATCTAATTTGTAAAGTATGGATGCGATATTGATGATTAATATTGTTTACATTGACTTATTCTTTTGAATTTTGTAGATTGTTAGGTGAATTTCTATTACCAACGTCAAATATTTTACCACGCACATATTGAGAGATATATGTGATTATGAAAGAATTTGGAATGGAGTATCAAGCTATTGATGCATGTCCTAATGATCATATCATATACTATGGACACCATGCATTAGAAAATGAATGTCCACAATGTCAAACAAGTAGGTATCGAACCGATAAAGTAACAAAAAAGGTGCCTCAGAAAATTTCTTCGTTATATTCCGATAATTCCACGTCTCCAACAGTTGTTTAGGTGTCAAAGTATAGCACAGTTTATGGATTTCCATGCAAAGAATAGAAGTCGAGATGATGTTCTTTGAATGCCTGAAGATGGTTCTGCATTGAGGTACATCGAAGAAAAGTGGCCAAATTTTAAAGAAGGACCTTGTAATGTTAAACTTTTGTTGACAGCAGATGGTGTCAAATCATTTGGAGAGCATCGTTCTATGTACTCAGTGTGGCCTATTTTTGTTATAAACAATAACCTTCCTCCTTGGATGTCGATCAAGAGAGATCACACAATGTTGGCAATGATTGTTCCAAGTATTTAATTAATTTGTATTTTTTTACTTGAAAGTATGATCACTAAATATTTCATTTCTTTGTTTCGTGCATGATAATTATGTCTTCTTTTATATATAACAACATATAGCTAAATATAATTAATCATGTATGTTGGACCCATTAGGTAAGTACCAGGTTAAAGATATGAATGTATATATTGAGCCTCTTATCGATGAGTTGTCGAAGTTTTGGGTTGGCATCACTATGTATGACATCTCTAGACCAATAGGGAAAAAACGATTTCAATTCCATGAAATACTTGCATGGACAATTCATGATGCTCTCAGGTTAACACATTTTTGTGGTTAACACAATTGAAGAAGGTGAAAAACCCCGCAACTTCCTCAAAGATAGAATAATCATCAATACAAGGATCACCATGATCAAACCCAAGAGACAGATATCTTCAGCAGCATGCTCCTCCTCCACTTGTGTGCACTCCTCCTCTCTCTCACTAATGCGAAGTGAGTGAATGAGAGAGATGTGTAAAATGAGAGAGACACACTCTCTATTTATACACTAACTTTCACTTGACCTTTACTCAACTAGGTCGGCCTCAACTTAACCACTTAACATAATGCTGACTTGGCTGACCCCTACTAGGGTGGTCTAATAACCCTTTGACCCACATGACTCATATAGGGCCGACCCCATCAAGGTGGTCTAATAACCCATCAAGTATAAGTTACGACACTTACAATATAACTTACAACACATGCAAGTACAATTGACGACACTTCAAATCGGAGGAATAATACATGTCCGTTGGGGATACAATAAAGTACAAATGTAATACACAGAAGAATATCTTCCGAAGTTACAAATACATTAACAAATATTTGTTTTCACAAATAAAAAAAACTATACTTCATGTTCATAATAGAATCAAAGCACAATTCAAAGTGTATACTAACCATATGTCTCAATAGTTTAGTACGGATCTCCATAAGAACAAAAATAAATATAGATAAAATAAATAAAAGTGAGTGGCCTTGTCACCATATCTCCATAAAACTCAAAAGAAAATCTTATACTAGTATAATAGCATAAAAGTATAAAAAAATCAGAACTATTGAAAGGAGAAATTGCTGATTTTGATCCATGGATAGACTCTTCAATGTAAATAATGCCCTTTGGAAAAGTTAGAGCCTTCTTTGACAAAAAAATTGTGTCCTTGTTGAAATCTTTGTAGATGTGGCTATATGATGCGTCAACAAAAATCTCCTGCAAACCCTGTATCTTGAGCATCCACCAATCCAAAAAGGCAACTTGGAGCTTGCACTTTTTATTTGCCCTGTCAATTAACACTTTGGAGTTCCCTGCTACTTACAAAGAATGAATATTCTTACCATGTGCAATATACAAGAGAGCTCAAAAAGATAATAATTCTGCTCTAGTGTTCGATAACCACATCCCATCTAGAACCGGAGAATATATCCCTTATCAACATACAAAACACCACTAACCCCACCTAATTATTGATCCTCTTGAGAGATACCATCAAAGAACATAATGCAAAAACATATTAAGGATGTAAAGTCATTACTCCCTATATGTCCAAGAATATAACGTCCAAAAATATCATTAGAATTAGAAAAACCTCATTCCATACCCATGCATATACTTCAAAATGTGCGAAGTTGAGAAATAATAAAATAATGGAAAAATATTATTATGAAAAGCTGTTTTTTTTTAACGGTGGCAATGAGGACGTGTGAAAATATTAGATTAAAAGAATTGTTAAATTGGAAAAAGGGAAAAACAGACACCTCAAGGAGGTGAATCATATAAGGAATTTTTATAAAAATTAAAAATGAGAAATGAGAAATGAGAAGTATTAAATGAAAGAGAAAGGCTATAGTTGGCCTTGGATAAGAACGTCGGAGGAGTAATAGACCCTATGAGGGCACTTATCCTTTGGAAGTCTCCTCGGAAGGGTTGCCTCCTTGCAAAGGGATGAGTGTATGGGTCACAACCTCCTTGAAAGTGAGGGAATCTTTCAAAGGATTTGTTTTCTTTAGAAGTTTCCTCCATGCAAGGAAAGTTCGAGATCTAAGGGATTGAATTCACTTTGAAAAGTGAATTACTAAAGGGAGCTCCTTTGAAAAGGGGACTAACCTTTGAAGTGACCTTGATCCCTTGAAAGGGGACTAACCCTTGAAGGGACCTTGATCCCCTTTGCAAAGGAAATGATCAAAAGGAATGGAACTCCCATTTACAAAGGGATTTAATCCTTATAGGCTATATTTACCTATGATTGTTCTCACCTTTGGAAAATGGGACTAGTCCACGAGGACTTAATTTACATAGTTAAAAATAAAAAAATTGTTATACTAGATTCTTAACAAAAATATAGAGAAGAAAGACGAGAGAATGAGGGTTCCCCCTCTTCTATGATTTCGTGTTTTCTTTAATTTTTATCATTAACCATATTTAAAATTAAACCTATTCTCACGATGATTATGCAAGCAAAAAGAGGCTTATGGGATGCAATAATCTTGGGGTTTTAACTTCATAGGAACTTCAATAGAGATTTTTATCCATTGTTGTCGATTGAGTTGTGGTCAAGCGGTAAATTAGTGGGAGTTTTTCATCAATGACCCAAGTTCAAATCTCAAAGTGAGGATGCCTTTAGCATCTAAAACTGGGAATCCTCAGAGTGACATGTCCTAGGAGTGATAATCCATTAACTCCAAATCTCGAAGCTTGATCCTGGTGGATATAAACATATCGAGGTAGTGGGATGAGGGATTTGGGGGATATAAGTCCCTAACTCCGATAAAAAAAAGAAAGTATTTCTATTAAAAAAAATATTTTTCCATTATCAATTCCTATCATTTTAAATTAAAGAAATATGTTTTAGATATATATAGATGCACATATATTCATATTTATATATATTAATTCATTTAACACAAATTTAATGTTGTTATTATTGTAACTAGAGAGACTAGTTTCACATCTATCCACATATGCCCACATATTTAGCCTTGTGTTTATTTTTGTTAATTCATTTAAAATATATTTTTTACTTTCAATTTGTATTTTTTTTGGCAAGTAAGAAATTTCTTGACTTTTGTGATATATTATGTAATAGCTCTCTTTGGCACAACAATGGGGATTGTATGAAACCCTTTGGGAATGCAACACCTACCTTATGATTAAAATCCATTGGTTATTTGTTGCTTAGGCTTATGATATATTGTGATGTTTTCATTGCACATTATTACGTTTAATGGATGAATCGATATTTCATGTGAGACACATGGTTGTTGAAGAATGTAACTTCAAAAGATATTCTTATTTGTATTATTTGAGTCATTTGTATTATTTGTATTGTACACCCTACAAGGATTATTATTGATGTAATTGATTATGTAAAAGTCATTGGAAGAGTCAATGTAAACCCTAATTGTTAGGTCGGCTTGGAAAATTCTAGAAAATAATATTTTATTGTAAAGTGTACAGGTCGGCCCAGTTAGGAGACTCAAGCTGACCTAATTAGTAAAAAGGTCAAGTGTTTTGTCTAGTATAAATGAGCAGTTCGACCTCCTCATTTAGTCACCTCACTCACACATTGAGCTCGCATCATTAGGAGAGATAGAGTCAAGTGGATAGCTGATTTTGGAGTCTTCTTGTTTTTGGGTCTTTGCACAAGGGATACTATTGTACATTCTGCAGGATCTATATAGAAGAAGTTTGCTAGGTTTTTCTGCCCTGAGAGGATTTTCACAGGATAAATTTGTTGTCTACTTTTGTTCATGTTGTTCTTGTTTATCTTTTAGTGATCCATATTGTTATTGCACTTAAAATTCTAACAATGGTTATTTATAATAAATTGTTAAGTATGTATTGATTACTTGGATTTAGGACCCATTAATTTATATATTGGGAGTAACCCAAAATTTTTCTAAGACAATTATGGTTATTATTGATGTACCTTGGACTCACACATATATTAGTTAGATGTCAACATCATCCTTAATGATTGTTTATTAGATATTTAAATTTATGTACTTCTAGAAAAATGGACATGTTGAAGTCTAGTGTCCTAAATTAAATTGACTTTAGGATACCTATGCGTGTGGGTCTAAATATGGATTTATATAATTAAATTTAGGTTATTTGAATAAATTATTATTTTAGGGTTTCTATCCTAAGGGGCTAGTGATGTGACCTTGGGATCAAGCTATCATGGAACCTTACTTAATGATTTAACTTTAACAACCTCTAAGTTATTTAGAGAGGGTTATAACTTCTAATTGGAGAACGTTATTTCGCGGAATTTCACCTATTTGGGGTTGGAGCACAAAGGTTGGAACCTTTGTTTTGGAATATAGGAGATTTTATATCAATGTTGGGATTTTTTTTAATGTAAATTGTCACGATTTTGGATTTGATACATTGAGCCTTTGTGTGAGAACATTTGGAAGGGAGGGGTTGTTATGAGTTATTGTCCAATTTGGTGTAGTTGCGTCATACACTACAAGATTTGAACCCAAAATCCGACAACATCCGACGAAAATGACTGTGTCGTCGGATTTCATCTTCAAAATTACGAAACTTGATGATTTTTTTAAAATTAATAGAAGGGTCCATCGGATATCCGACATCCCTTGGATATCCGATGAGCACCAATGAATGGTGACCAGTGGCGTCGGATATCCAACCTAATATTAAGCCCGAGGATGTCGGATATCCGACCATATATTATGGTCCTGGTTATCAGATATCTGACGTCATGTGATGCTCGAGATTGTCGGATCTCCGACAGCAGATCATGCCCTAGCATGTCAGATATACGACATCTACTTTCCAATGGTAACTATGTTCAAGTCGTCAGATATCCGACGGAAGGTTATATTTTAAAACCTATAAATTTCGAAACATTCCGACATGTTTTCTATACAAGCAACAGTTTGCGGAAGTTTTTTTATTCGGCGGACTCTTTTTCATTATTTCCATTGTTTTTGTGATTAAAGAGAGCGAAGTGTGGTGCTTGATTTTCTAAGATCGATAATATTCATTCAAGCTCTTTACAAGAAAATGTCAACTAGCAATATTCCTGATCCAGATGAAGAAAATCGACAATTGCTTGCTAGATTGCAGGAAGAAGTAAAAAAAAGGGGTGATGGGAAATGCTATTGTCCATGTAGTCAATGCAGGGGCTTTAAGAGGAGAACAATTTGGATCACAACAGCCAGAAAACATTGTAGGGAACACGGACACGCTGAGGGGGGACATGAATATCGTCCATTTGTAAGTTTTGCATTATATATGTTTTTATTTTGATTACTTTTGTAAATGTATGTATTATTTTAATATTTCTTATATTAACTTTTATCTATTGACGGTTTCAATAGATGGGGACTAAAATGGACAATAAATATTATTTTAATATTTAATATTTATTATAATAATTATTTCTTGTGTGCATGTTGATTCTAGGGTATAGTAGAATAATTCCTTTATTTGTTCGTTAGTGAGACTAACCCACTCACCGGGGAAAGTACTTAGCTCTCTAGATTTGTGACACTTTCCATGATAATAGAAATGATGACTATATTGGCATGTTGTTTCTCTTCAATTTTCTCTATAGAAACCATAACATCGTTTATCTTACCTTAGTGGACAGTATGGGAAATTTTGAGTTATATTTGAGTAGCTTTTCTCAGTAATTGGGTCAATTTTTATGTCTCTTGGATAGTTTGGATGCACCTATTTGACCAACAATACAATTGGCTGCTGTTCTTTTCATCCCTAAAGTTGCGACTAGACCCTTCTTGTTTCCCCTTTTTATCTAACTGTAGAGACCACTCATGAAAAGAGTCATTTTAACCTATTATTTTTAGTTTTTCTTGTATTTTTCTCTTCTTGTTTGTATTACACTCAAAGTTAATAATAAAGAGTAGTTGATTGATCTATTTGATTGATTGCATGTTTTGTTTACCAAGAAAAATCAGAGCACCTCGCTTCTCTCCACGAAAAAAGAAAACATCAACATTACAGTGATTGCATTGTTGATTATATAATATTCTCTATTAACCATACAAAATTTGTTACATTTTAAATGCATCACAAATTTTTTTACATTTTGCGTTTGAAATTTTTACATTTTCCGTTTGAATTTCTTATATTAACTTTTAGCTATTGATGGTTTCATGTAATTATAAAGGAAATACATCCTACGACATATCGTCCGGAGGAAGTGCTTCTAGAACAAGTATCGGAGGAACATGGAGCTATGAATAATGGAGAACAAGTTATTGATCATATTGAAGAAGATGATCATACTGATAACATAGTTGAAGATGATGGTACAAATAATTTGATCCATGATTCATTTAATGTTAGAATGGATGATGATGATGATGATGATCATGAAAATGATGATATTCATGATATACCTCTTCTTGAGAAGGCATACGAACCCCTTTATGAGGGCTCCAACACAAATCTTCTCTCTGCTATATTGTTGATAATGAACTTGAAGGTTATGAATGGTCTTTCAAACATATCAGTCACACAGATGTTAAGGTATGTAATATATTCCATCACATAATATATATGATCGTCTAATAATTTTATTGTTAATTCATAAGTCAAATTAACACGGATGAAATGTGTTTTAGTAATATTATTTATATATATATTATATTAACTAGATTTTTATTTTAATTTGTTGTAGCATGATAGGTGAATATTTGTTACCACCGTCAAATATTTTACCTCACACATATCGATATTTATCTGCCATCATGAAAGAAATTGGAATGCAGTATGAAGCAATTCATGCATGCCCCGATGACCATGTTCTATATTATAATCAACATGAATTTGCAACAGAATGTCCGAAATGTCATATCAGTAGATATCGAACAGATCAAGTAACAAAAAAGGTGCCTCGCAAGGTTCTTCATTATATTCCCACTATTCCACGTTTGCAACGAATGTTCAGGTGCAAAAACATAGCGTAGTTTATGGATTAACATGCACAAAACAAAAGTCAAGATGACATTATTCGAATGCCTGCAGATGGGTTTGCATTTAAAGATATGGAGGAAAAATGGTCTCACTTTAAAGAAGAACCTCGTAATCTTAGGATTTCTTTGGCAGCAGATGGTGTCAATCCATTTGTAGAGATGAGATCCGTTTACTCGGTGTGGCCTATTTTTGTTATCAACAATAAAATTCCTCCATGGTTTTCAATAAAGAGCGAGCACATAATGTTGTCTATGATTGTTCCAGGTATATTGTGTCTACAACTTTTATTTTTAATGTAGTGGCATCCCATTTGTCATATTTTGTCACATAATGTCATATATATATTTATTGTTTTTCTCTTGTGCAATATGGTTTATATATCTAAATGGTACGTCTCATATTTTTTTTTTATATGTTCAAATCAATTAGGTAAGTACCAAGTCAAAGATATGAATGTATATATCGAACCTCTTATTGATGAGCTACTAAGGTTATGGAATGGCATCACTATGTATGATGTATCTAGACTGATATGACAAAGGAAATTTTAATTCCATGCAATGCTTGTATGGACAATACATGATGCCCCAGGGTTAACCCATTTTGCGGTATGTAATTATAAGTTTAGCTTTATTTGCAATTAATTTTATAAACTAGTTAATATACTACGCACACATGTTTGTCTAAATAATCTAGTCATTCTGTATATAATTATAATTGACATAGATATTCCATCTCTTTATGTAGGTCTTCAGACAAAGGGGAAATTTGCATGTCCAGTTTGTGGTCCTAAGATCAAATCTCATCATTCAAAAAGCTTAGGAAAGGAGGTGTTTGATGAGTATAGGCACTTCCTCTCCAAGAATCACAGGTATCGAACTACCGAAAAATATCTGTTCAATGGCAAGCAAGAGACTGCATTAAAACCACAAAGAATGGCACCTCACCTATATAAGTTGCAATATAATAGAAATCGCCAAGGTACGTATGAATCATCGTATATGAAATGTTATATTGTATTTTTTTTTTATTGTGTGTTGTTTACTGTAATTGACATTGATTTATGTAATTTTTTTATTAACTACTATTCATGATTGTCGTTCATGTGATCATGAAGGCATTAATGGGCTTCCACGAGGAATGAAAATTTATCCTAGACAATTTAGTAGGTTGCCCTACTATGAGCACCTACAAGTTGCTCATCTGTTTGATACAATGCATATCGGAATGAATGTGATTGAAACATTATGGAGAATATTGGATGGAAGGAGTGAGAAAGAAAAAAATGTCAAAATTTGCAAAGACATTCAAGAAGGAAACCATGCAATGAAAGATGCCATTCAATTTCATAGAAATGGAGAGCAAATTAATATAAAATCACTTCCATGGATGTTAACGTACTAGCAAAGTAATGCTGTAAAAGAAGTCATGCGAAAAATTAAATTTCCCACCGGATTTTGTGCGAACATGAAAAATATCATAACAAAGAAAGGTGATTTTGCGGGGGTGAAAATGCACGATTGGCATGTATTCATGAAGGTAATTATTATGGTATGCATTTAATTTTTATTTTTTTATATTCCAGTGAATATGGTTGGTATTTTTGTTTGTCTACTCTTTGTTTAAAAAATGAAATGATTTGTATATTGTTACAGTTTGTTCTACCTCTCTCTCTCCCGGACAACTTCGACAACAATGTCAAACAAGTAATATATAATCTCGGTAAATACATGAGGTAAGTGGGGATTTTTTGCATGCGCTTATTGTTTGTTTAATTCATCGTAGAACTTATATTTGATTTTTGTTCTCTAATTCATGTTATGTAATATAATGTTTTTTTCCTTTAATCTCTTGATTGGGTTGTCATGTCACTTGTAGATGGTTGTCATCTAAAGAATTCCATAAAGAAGATATAAAGTATTGGAGGAGAGAAATTCCTCGTCTCATCTGTGAAATGTAGAAGCATCTACCTTTGGCATTTTTCAATGCACAGGAACACTACCTCATACACCAAGTTGAGGAGATTGAATTGTGTGGACCTGCGCACTCAAGGTCCATGTGGATGGTTGAGAGGCACTTGAAATTTATGAAGGGTTTGGTCAGACAACGAGCATATGATGAGGGTTCAATGATGGAGGGATATATGGTATACCAAAACATGTTGTATATTAGTGTCAAATCTCAATTTACGTCGCATATGTGATCCAGAATCCAATAAAGATTTTGAGGGGGAGTACCTGAAGGGGAAAGGTAGATCGAGGAAGGTGAAAGGTAATATAACACATTTGACTGTTGATTTTTATGTATATATATGATACATATTATATTTTTATATTCAATATTTTGCATCCATTTAGAGTGTAATATACTTTGTTAAGTGACTATACATTTGTATTGAATTTTAATTTTATTGTCATCAAACAGTTGGTCGAGAGTGGGATGCAATTCATTTATACATTGCAAACAATCTTGACTTGATGAAGGTATGGATTGAACGATGTGAACAATCTGGTCATGGAATATCATGGGAAGGTGTGGCTTCATTGGTTAAAGCTGCACATCGCAATGGAGATACCACTATAACACAAAGGGAAATCGATTTAGCATATGGTTTAAAAGATAAGCATGCAAGCATATTAATCAACCACACTATTTTTTTTTTTTTGCAAACATATTGTCGTTGTACACGCTGATTTTTTTCCTTGTATGGCATTATAAACATGCACTAGTTAATCATAAATATTGGATCATTATGTAATCTTTTCTTGTATGGCTTGTTGTAGGTAAAACACCATAAGGCTATGTGGTGCAATGGCTATAGATATCGCATCAAAAAGTTGGATGAAATGAAGAAAACATCATATTGTGGGATATCTGCAGTCTTTGAGGTGACCAATGTTTCGTCTAGAAGTGACAGACATCCAAAACTCTCTGAAAATCGATACTATGGGTATCTGGAAGACATTCTTCAGTGTGAATTTAACTCCTTCAAGGTATTTTTGTTCGTTTTCAAATGGTATAGGTGTCGATTAAATCAACGTGATCCTGATAAAACAATTATTGAACATGATAATGGATTTACCATGGTAAATACAAGGTTGTTTGAGCCAGGAATGGAGCCCTATATTCTTCCAACCCAATGTGAATAGGTATTTTACTCTGAGGTTCTAGGTAGAGTAGGTTGGTCATTCAATGTGAGACACAATCCAATGGGAAGGTTGGTAAAGTATAACGTAGATGAAGGTAATGAAGACATTCTCGAAGAGGAAGACGTCATTGAAGATGATCATGATCAACATGAGTTAGATGATCATGTTCCATAAGAAGATGTCGAAGAATTAGTTGAATTATATGATGTATCAGACAATGTCCATGAAGATGATATTGACGATGACATGATGATTGTAACTGACATCGATGGCGATGATGATATGGCCAATCCTTACAATGATGAATCTAGATCATCGGATGATACATATGATGACTCAGATGAAGAAGATGATGAAGTCCATTGAAGTGAACGAGGTATGCAGTAATATATCTACTCTATATATTTTGATTTAATATTGCGATAGAAATATTGAATTTTTTTGCCGATACATATAATAAATTAACTGTTTCTTAGTGAGTTTCCATTTTCCTGTATGTTATAATTAGAAACATTGCTTGTTATAGAGTATGAAAAAAACACATTTAATTTTTTTGTACATAGATATTAATTTTGTCAGGTTATGGGGAATTGAGAGTGATGTGAGGGGGCGGAGGGGCCATAAGAGCTTCCACCTTCATGTGGTTGGCCCTGTTTAGTAGAGAATATTAAATTATTCTCTAAACAAAGAGAAGCTTAATAAGGAAATGCACAATTATCATGCTACCCCAAATGGCGTGCTTGATCATGACCATCATCTTCATCATGATCATCATCGTTGTATGATATCTGACACAGCTACCTAGAAATACCAACAACGTTTGTTGTCGGTGGTTTAGAGAGCTCGCCATATTCTTTTGAAGTCAGAAGTATGATATCCAATGCCTCTTGCAGTTGGTGGTATGGCGAGGTTGTGTGGGAGGGTTTCCAGACTCAAACACGACTGACACCAACCATTGGAGCATAAAAAACCATACCTATAGATTAATTAATGTGCTACATGGGGCCAACATTGATTTTTTTAAAATATGTGTTGGCTTGTACTGAAATTTGGCATGGTTTTAATAGACGCATGCATTGAAGGTGTGGGAGTGTTTCCAGACTGAAACATAATCATCATCATCATCATCATGGACATTGTCATCGTCGGATTCTTTTGAAGTCATAAGCTTGATATCTGACGCCTCTTGCCGTCGATGTTATGGAGAGGTCATTGGATCCATCATCATCATCATCATCATCATCATCATCATCGTCATCATCATCATGATCATCATCATCATTGACGTTGTACTCACCATCACCACCACCATCATCAACATCATCATCATCTTCATCATCATCATCATCATCTTAATCAACTTCATCATCCTCCTCCTCCTCCTCCTCCTCCTCCTCCTCCTCATCATCATCTTCATCATCATCATTGACGTTGTCTTCATCATCACCACCACCATCTTCAATATCATCATCTTCATCATCATCATCTTCATCATCATCATCCTCATCATCATCATCCTCATCATAATCTTCATCATCATCATCATCATCATCATCCTCATCATCATATTCATCATCATCATTTTCATCATCATCATCATCATCATCATCATCATCGTCGTCATCGTCGTTCTAGAATATCCGACGCAGATACCTAGAAAGACCAACGACGTTTGGCACCGGTGGTTTAGCGAGCTCGTCGGATTCTTTTGAAGTCATAAGTCTGATATCCGATGCCTCTTGCCATCGGTGGTATGGCGAGGTCATTGGATGCATCCAAAACCATACCTATAGATTAATTAATGTGGTACATGGGGCCAACGTTGAAATTTTTTAAATATGTGCTGGCTTGTACTGAAATTTGGCATGGTTATGCTAGACGCATTTTTTAAATATGTGAAATTTTTTAAACCATACCTATACATGAAATTTTTTAAATATGTGCTGGCTTGTACTGAAATTTGGCTTGTACTTTAGAATCCTTAATTTCAAACTTTGGCATTATTAGTTAACAACTTGTTAGTTGAAATATGACTTTTCATCATGGAAAGGTTGGATGAATATATTTCCTTACAATAGAAATTAATACCATTCCTTCAAATTCAATCACTATCCATGATCCTATAGCGAGTAGTAATTAATGTTGAGAAGGAGAAAATGGTTAAGGATGTAAAGAAAATGGTAAAGGATGTAAAGACGAAGTTTACCAAAATGATATTTTATTTTCAAAAAAATGCTTTAATATTTATGTAGGTACATTCACATCATAGACCTCTAAATCACATGTCATTCTTTCATAGTAGAATCTTCTTGTTTATATTATTGATTATGATCATAATCACAAGCATAAAATCATTTATATTTATAGGTGTTACATATTTTTCCTTTATCGGTGACATTGAGAGGATATTGATAATACTTTAAACTTGCATATTTTGACATTGATCATATACTTGATTAGATACTTGAATACTACCTATGATACTTATAAATTTTTTGTATCATAATAAATGTTTTCCTTATATTTCACTTAATTCTTAATGTATTTTTAATTTTCAATGCAGATTTTTTTATAAAAAATATTTCATTTTCTAATTGAACTATGCTCGTCCATTATTTATACAGCAAGGTTATAAGATCAAGATTGAGACTTGAGCTTGTAAAAAGGATTACATATGTGATTAAGACATTACCTACTTGAGTAGAAATCAATACTAGGGCTTGAGATTAAGATCACGATTAGACATATAATTAGGACCAAGATCATCTTTGAGCTTAAGATCAAGATAGAACCAATTATTAGGACTAGGATGTTCTTTGAGCTCATCAAGCTAAGGATCTAACCTATGTTTAGGACCAATATCTTCTGGAGCTCAAGACCAAGATTTTTTTTTGAAATAGAATGTTTAACCTATATCTCCAAATGAACTCTTGACACAATTTTTGACCTAACTAATAAAGTTCATGTAATAAATTTTGACTATGCAATCATTTTTTGACCACATTTGTAATGTCCATTCTATAATATATATATATATATATATATATATATATATATATATATATATAACAATTTAAAAAAATTATATGTAATAACAATTAAAAAAACATAATATATATAACCAAACATTATATAACAATTAAAAAAACAAACATTATATCTATCTATCTATCTATCTACCTATCTATCTATATATATATAACAATTAAAAAAACCCCATATGCATTTCATAAAACAAAAACAAAAACATAAACCCTTTGTAGCGACTTTTCGATTTGGCCGACCTGCTCTTGTTCTGCTCTCGATTTGGAGCAGAGATTGACTTGTTCTCCACCTTCTCTCGACCTGAGGAATTTTGCGATTGTGACAGGGGAGAGGGAGTGACCCGGTTAGCAAGAAGTTGGAGTGACCCAACCCACAAACAGTGGGAGAGGTGGTTTGGACCAGTGGATAGTTGGTGTTTTTGGGTGTGGTTTCGACTAGTGGATAGTGGGAGAGGCGGTTTGCAATTGTGGCAAGGGAGAGGGAGTGACCCAACAAGCAAGCAGTGGGACAGACGCTTTTCAATTGTGGGAGGGGAGAGGGAGTCCAAGCAGAGAAACTATAAGAGGTGTTGAAAATGCCTCCCAAGTCTGTGAGTACCAAGCCCTAATTCAATCTACATTGGGGTTTCTATCTTCCAATAGGGTTTCATTTATAATTTAATCTACATTGGTGTTTATATCTAACTGGAATGTGGTTCAAAGTGTTGCACACATTTGATGTTTCAGTGGTATACCTATTTAATTTTGAAGTACTGTTTCAGTGGTCCATACTTTTTTTTATGTTGCAAACCTTGAATATCAATCTATTTTTTCCACTGCTTTCCATACCCTTGCATATCTGAAAGGTATACTTTATTTTACTCACGGGATGAACTCGATTTCCTCATGGGATGAACTCTATGATGCTTTCTAATGTAAGTATGAAGAACACTAGGAAAGGAAGACACTCAAAGAGAAGATTCTAGAAATAACACAAAAGGATACAAAATCGGTGGAAGAATTTCTAGAGTGGCTCATGTATCTAGAGAAACATTGCAAGGACATTTCTATGAGTGACAACGCCTTTAATTTGGAATTATTGTAGGGATTGAAAGAAGAGCTTGTGTCTCCCTAGATGTCATGACACAAAGGGAAAATAGAAAAAATCCTTCAATGAGTTGAGGGCTTGGCATTGGGATTCAATTGAATGTCCAGAGGATGGAACAACTTAGCAAGCAAGCTATCCCAAAAGTTTAAATCTAGCACCTCTACATTGATATATTTTTAGGAAAACTTGACAAAATAAATGGCTAATCTCCTTACTACCTTAGCCATTGAGATGAAACAATTAAAAGATGAATGGGTTGGTAGCGAAATTCTAAAGACATGGTGTGTTCTCTACAAGGACCCACTAAAGTAAGGCCAAATCAGCTAACCCAACACAATTGATAAAGATAGGAAATAATATAAAATAATTTTATTAATGTCCAACAAATGACAACAAAAGTAGGTCAATAGGACTAAAAGGTACATATAGTGTAGGTACAATGTGGGTGTTGAAAAGAAACTCCTAGATAAATATTGAAAGCATGCAGAGAAAGAACTGAGTGTCTATCTATGAGCCAAATATCTAGCCAAATAAAATATACAAGAAGGTTCAAGTACAATACTAATGTTAAAGACTTAAAATATTAGTGCCGAACAAAGGAAAGAAAGAACAAGTAGCACAAGTTTATTACAATGAACAATTAATGGTTATGGGACTGTGTTAGCATCCCATGAGGAGGCCTTCTCCTTCATCGCAATTAAACCATCAGATTGTTGGGCAGAACACCTACTACCACCCTAAACCAATGATGTATTACCAACAGCTTATCAATCACTATCATATCAGCCTCAAGATATGCCAACTGCGCCTCAATATTAGCCACAATCAATGCCCATTTTTCAGTTTGGTCAAATGGAATATAATCAATAGTAGAGCAGGTTGGGATTTAACAAAGTAATCTATTTCAAACTAGAGGTTCTAGGATTAGGTCATGAGTTTCTCTCAAGACATTGATACCCAAAAATGCTTTTCAATGGAGTCAGATCCTTACAGATAAAGACTTGGATGCATTGAAGGGTTGCATGGATCTGGGTTTTGGGTTGAACTTTGATGATATTCCAGAGCTATGCAACACCCTCCATGTCTTGGAGTTATGCTATTATATTATCCAACAGTTCCAATATGATCAACAGAGGACCCCTAATTTTTCCACGGATGCTGGTTCTGATTCAAGGACCTTAGACTATGAATAAGTCCTAATTCAAGGACCTTAGACTATGAATAATTCCTAATTCAAGGACCTTAGACTATGAATAATGGTTCTAGAGCTCAATGTCCATGGATGAGAACTCAAACCACCACATATCATCTTTGTTTGAAATATTTAGCATCTCATTATGAACATGAGCACCATTGGTTGATATTGCACTTTTCAGATGGTTATTACGGCCTTGACAATGATTGGGGGATGAAAATAAATGACTTAGGCTTTAAATGAGGTTTCTTAAGCTCTACAACCATGAGTGAACCCTATAACACCGCATATGAACTCATTGGGGGATCTCTAGCCTCCGACTAAGGATCCGAGCATCATTACCCCATCTTCAGACAGTTTCCAACACCATTTTCCATATGGAAAAATACATGTTTCCTTTGAAACTCAATTAGAGCTCCAGAGTCCAAGGAAAAAGACTATAAAACATATTCAGGAGACCAACACATTGTTGACTCGGGTCATTAATGTGGCTCAACTCAACTCATACTTCAATGATAAAGTAATACGCATGCCAGTACCATATTTCTTCAGTTATGCATGCTATTGCTTCTAAATTTCATAAAGTTTTGGATTCTTCCAGACTCTCCTCATTTGGGTCTTGGCTCAGTTTCACTCTCCCGATTTTTCTTTGATATTATAAAGGAATTTCTTGTATTTACTACTAATTTATCCATACATTGATCTGATTTAAATGGCTAACTGTATTGGCTTTTGCATTCCTCAGTAGTTCCTAGTATTTTGTATTGTATTGACGTGGCACTCCCACTTTGTAATGGCAATGGATAAACTTAATCCCTTTAACCTATTTTTGCGGTCTATTGTTGGACATTAATAAAATTATCTGACCTTATGAATACCACATTTCTTATTGTAAGGATAGTCTTAGTTGATACCTAAGATGACATAATGCAGATTATTGCATATAAGAAGATCCATTACCTACCCCAACACGATCCAAATTATTGCATATAAGGAGGTTCGTTACCTAAACCAACATAATCCAGATTCCAGATTATTGCATAAGAAGGTTCATTACATGTTATCCCTTGGTATGCTGTGTCCCCAGGCTCAAAGTATATAGTACAAACTTTTATGTCAAATCTTGGGGTGTGCAAGTTGTTATATGCACAATTGGAAATTATGAAATAATAATTACAACATCATATCACCACTATGATGATATGACCTATAAATTTTGAGACTTAATATCCAAAATCAAATTATTGCTCTATTTCCTGGCAGATGAGATGTTATATATCTATGATATATCACATAGGTCTCGAAAGAAGTGAGCTTAAATGCATCTTAGACACTCTTTAATTTAAACTATAGCCTTTGTTGGATCAATGATCATGTGCATTAAAACTTTTGTCTGTGCATTGGCAATCTAATAGTTTTTCTTTAGGAAAGCATTACCCAAACAATGACATTCAAACTTTTTATTCATTTTTTATAACTTCTAATCTAACTGAATCAAGGTCCTTCCTAGCATCCTAAAAAAAAAGATAAAATATTTTTCCTATCATTTTGGCAGGGAAGGAACTGAACCAAAAAAGAGATGAACTAAGGTCTTCAAGGATTACCTAAGACCTTCTATCTCAAATCAAAGTATAAATTACTTTATGTACCAACATAAAATATTAAAATAAGAAAATAAAAGATAATTATATAAATGTCCAATGATGAAAAAAAGATAGGTCAATGGCACTAAATAAAAAAATACAATCAGGGATACATCCACAAGAGTACCTATGGCTACTCCAAAAGAATAAAGAAAGATAAAATAACATATACATTAAAAAGCATGATAAATTAATGTCAGAAAGAAAGAAACAAGAGGAGAAGGGGCTAGATTTAACAGTTAGGCCCTAGATCAAAATCAACATCATAGATGGAAATATGAGTAGAGGCAGAGGGAGAAAATGGGGCAAACCCTTCATCATCAATCACTAAGAATGCACCAATGTGAATCTTTACAATGTCATCTAAAGAATCCCTAGAGGATCCAATGTGAAGGGGGTGGGTTGTGAGATCCAAGGTAGGCGTTGATCATCCACTAAAAATCCCCTAACACATGACGTTGTCTGAAAGAATCTAGTAATGGAAAACTAATGGGAAATACTTTGTGTGAGTCGAGTCTAGCTCAAAGATCTTTGGGATGTATGCCGGCTTGATGGGATCCAAGCTAAGAGTTGTGCTTGAGAAACTCCTTATTGAATCCCCTGTAGAAACCAAACCAATGGTTGTAGGCCTAGAGGTGATGTAGTGTCTCACCAATCTAGATGTTGATGTCACATGAGACTCCACAATATGTGATCAAAATCAAGGGAAAGAAAGAAGTAATCAACCTAACAAGGTTTTCCCTTGGTGGAACCTGTAAAATCACTCCCCTAAGATCTACTACCTCCCTAGGAAACAAAACTAGACACCTATGGTCTAGATATTGGAAAAAAGTCGGAAGGGATTCTCCTAACTCTTTGTGCAAGAGAGTTTTTGCAGCTAATGTGCACTAGTGGCCACGTGCCAACCCACCATCTAGGGTGTTGAGGCCTTTGATGGGCCAGATTGTGGGTAGCTAACATATTTATTACACTTGTATTTTAGTGTTTTTAGTCTATTTGGGCTAAGGTCAACCTAGTCACCTATTGGAGCTAACAGCTAGACTGTACTTCAATGCAATGTCAAGGTTCACCGAATTTGAACCTTTAGGTTCGAAATTCAGCGAACTTCAAATAAAATATTAAATTCATTGAGGTTCGATCCATCATTTGTTAAGGTTCGGCCTGGTCACTGAGATTCATGGGGAATTCAAAGTATTATTTAGGGTTATATATTCCCCTCATTTATGATTTTTTCTCCCCAAATGATTGATGTTCTACCATTTGACATCATGTTATGTCTAATTCCAACAAGCACACTTCGGTCAAATTATTTTTGGCATATTTACAATAGCTTCCCCCATGAAATTCTGAAAGGCATGTTGTATATCTGGGGAACTGCCTGTTTCCTCAATCGTAATGTACATATTTTTGGCAGCACGTGACATATGGATTGCAATGAACACTCCCTATTGTGAGTTCTAACTCCATAGCTCAATAAAAATTTCAATGGTATAAATAAACCACTCAAATGACTTGCAAATCAATCATTCAAGTCGTTTATTGATCAAACGCCTAAGGGCATCTTACTCATTGC
Organism: Larix kaempferi; assembly: GCA_027924585.1. Classification (NCBI taxonomy): domain Eukaryota; kingdom Viridiplantae; phylum Streptophyta; class Pinopsida; order Pinales; family Pinaceae; genus Larix; species Larix kaempferi. The sequence goes on from BSBM01000559.1 coordinate 1,191,591, forward strand.
ACACTCTCTTGAAGCACCGTCATATTTATGTGCTTTTCATAGAATGAAAAGCACATAAATATTAGGGCATCTTACTCATTGCACACTAAATATTAAATTTTAATAAAGGATTAGGGTTTGTTGGACTATAAATCCCAAAACCCTACATTTCCATGAATTCCTTCTCAAAAACACATTAAATGTACCATATATAGGTCCTAATTCACAATCAAAATCTCAGTTCTAATTAGTCATTTCTAACTCTTAAGCATGAGCTCTTCCTATTGGGGAATGAAAGTGGATTGTCTTATTATTTAACATGGCCATTTAGGCCCCTTGGGTCCTTGCCATACAACCATCACATCATATCTACAATTAACTTTACGATTGTAACAAAAAATAACACCATGCATAAAGATCACACTAGTCAACTTGTTTCTCATAACCTGTGATAACAATGCACCTTTGAACACCATCCATGTATAAGCTAGTTAAGAGTTAAAGTAAGTATCTCACCTCTTTAGAGAAGTCAAGAACCAGGAACAGAAGTTGTAAGTCTGTAGTAGTGCCAGTATCTATGCAGCTAATGCAATTACCAGTATTTCTTATGCACTTGAGAATGTATGGGAAACATGATTCTCTCTCTCAGAATAAGTACTAATCCACACATAACACAAGGTCGTAATATCAATAAAATATTAGAGCTAAACCACAAGATGCACACATTTTTATTGTTCGTTGACTAACATTAGCATACTAGAGATGAAATCTCAATTCTCACCCATGTGTCTTTCGAAGATCCCGAGGTGCATTGTAAATAAGGCCATTATCGATCAAATTGCAACAACTCCTGATCGGTACCTGGCTAAATTGAGATGTTCGTAAGTAACAAACATGTATCAATGTCTTATCTCAATGTCTTAATGTGCATTCTAGCTATCATAGAGAAAATCCCATAGGTGCACTCACAAACATTAGCAACACCCTACCAGCATCCCTAGATGGGCTGGTGGATCTATGGGTTTTATGGACTCCTGACATAAGTTGGATCTTAGTTCTATAGTAGTGTAAGTGCTAAGATGTAGTGAAATCCGAGTGCTAGCCTTGAAAAGTTGTTGTCTCCATTCTTTTCAAAAGAAGAAACTCTTATAGCATAAGTTGTTACCTATTCTAAGGTTGTACCTAGGGTTGTACTTAATGTGATTAAGGTTGAAGACACTATTAACCTGCATTATACTAGAAGCTCTCATGACAACACTAGTTCACATAATTTCCACTACTTTTTGAAGAATTTCCACTAATATCATAAGAATTTTGAAGAAACATTGGTTAATAGTTAAAACATTGCTTAACATTGGAATTTGTCTAACAATGAACCTTAGTTTCCACCCAAAACTAAGGTCCTTCCTCCATCACTTTCTGATATACATCATGTTTGTAGAAAAGAACAATAAAAAATGCTTTAGAGTTGATTTGTATGAATCCACGCATACAAAATTTTAGAAGGAGGTCAAAACCATTAAACCTACATATGATTGCTGCTTTTTTGTAATTAGAGTAAATATAATTGATTTCATAGGAAGACACTTCCAAATATGAAACCTCTTCCACCTTATCCATTGTATGTGCACTGAGCATATATAGAAGGATTCAAATTAGAGAAAGATGTTGTTTTATTTTCATACCACATATTTGAATATAGGCTAGGATAATGAGGTAGTACCCTTACCCAAAATGTATCCACACAAATAAGAAACGAAAGAGAGGGAAAATCACTGCAAATATTATATTCATACAACAGAAGTGAATTCACTAGATTCCTACCATCAAACATATTCATATACACATGGATGCACATACATATTGCTAACTCTTTTTCCTTAAATTACATATCAAACTCCAGATACAAGAACATCAACCATGCCATATATGCATCAAGATCACAACAAAGTCATGCTCACAAAGGCAAGTGGACTAGATTTCACTCTAATTTCAACATTAAAACTCTGTCATTTCTAAATTCTGATCATGAACTTCTATCATGATGACACTTATTGACTCAACATGTAGACTAAAAAAATCAATTGATACACCTACGTAGACTCTACACTGAATGCCTGCAATTCTTGAGGTTTTCATCTTTTGGTGACTATGCACAATATCACAATGTCATGCTTAGGCTTGATAAGGTTTAAACAATGTCATTCATTTTACTCATTAGAAGTAGAAGAAAGTTATTGTTGGATTCATTTAATTTGAAAGAGTAGTTATAGTTTGAAAGAACTCTCTCCTTACCTTAGCTGGCATTCATTGAAAGGAAAGGATTATTTGATTCATATTCATTTGCATGCAGTCATCACACCACAAGTTGCACTTCCATCACTCGACTGAGTAACACAACCATTAAAATTTAACTCGCTAACTTAACACACTTTAACCTTGCTTGAGGATAAAAATAATTTGGTAGTTAGGTAGGACACCGGGGATAGGCATCCAAATAATTCCCCCTTGTCATTTTCATCTGAGACATAGTTGTTGTCCTCTAGGGTACTAAAATCCTCTAGTATTTATTGACACGGTCATCGACCAATTTGTGGAGGGGCCTCCCATTTTTTCGGGGGTAAGCCGCAAGGACAGGTTCCGGATGGACTTTGTGGAATGCCACACTCCACTTAGCTCCTAAGGGTATCTATCCATTGTCTTCCCTGTACTCTACTGTATAAGTGATACAGGGTCTCAAAGACAGAAGTTCCAGTTAACCTTCTCCAACGTGTCATGAACGAGGTAGACTAGTAACTTTTCTTCTAGGCCTCTTTTACCCAGGATCCCTTTTGGTAGAGGGATATCCTTCCACTTCGGTCTTTCATTTCGTATTGTTCGACTTGGATTTCATCACCTTGCGAAGGATACGATTTGTCGAGGTCTCCAGCTCCTAGTTTGGAAGCTTATTTGCTATTTCACCTTTTTAGAGGGTCTTTTTCTTTTTAGTGCTGCTTGTTGGCATTCTGGACACTTTTGTTTCAGCTCGCTTATTGTGACTCCGGTCCCAGTATAGTTTTTTGAGCTTTATTTTTTGGCCTGTGAGCCTTGTCTTTTCCTATCTCCCATTCTACATGCTCGGTTGATTTAGGGTTTTTGAGTTCTTACACGGTCAGTTACCAATTATTTGATGATGTGTGATGTCCACTTCTCCTAGGTCTTTGAGATGGTTGAGTTAGATGGTCTTCTCAAGGGATTGGACACCCCTTGATGGAGGCACTAACGCTTGACCTTAGGAGTAGTCTAGAGGACCGCATGATCACATCATACGTGTGGAATTTTCCTTTTACTGTGATGATGGACTTTCAGGTTATATGGAACACTGGTACATTTGAGAGAGAGATGATTGGTTGTACCCCACCTTAGTTGATTGATTTTTGGTCCTTTCATTTTGTTGATAATATTTTTGCGGTACCTTTCCTTTTACCTTTTGGGTCTTTTACTCATCTTGGGTTATCTTTTGATTTGTACCACCTTTTATGTTTTTGGTCTTATGGGTACTATGGTAGTTTGTCCACATTTTAGGTACACCCCCTTAGTCCTAAGGGTTATGAGTCTTTATACCCACTTTGTACCACCCTCTAGACATTAGTTAGGGAGATTGCTTCTATCATACCTTTTAGAGGTCCTATTTGAGTTAAAAGAGGTAGTTACAAGGAGCTATTGCATATAAGAGGTAGTTACAAGGAGCTATTGCATATATTTGACATTATTTGACCTTCCGTCTCTTTGGCATGTCAAATAACAGGTAGTTACATGGAGCTATTGCAATATATATTTGACCTTATTTGTACCTTCCCCACAATGGTTGATTTACTTTTGGTCCTTACACCTTGTTGTTTATTGGTCTTGTGGTACCTTGTCCTTTCATTTTTTTGTGGTACCTTGCCTCTTACCTTTTGGGTCTTTTACTCATCTTGAGTTATCTTTTGATTTGTACCACCTTATATTTTTTTGGTCTTATGGGTATAACTATGGTAGTTTTTCCACATTTGAGGTAGTACACCCCCTTAGTCCTAAGGGTTATGAGTATTTATACCCACTCTTTTCTTTTTGACTTGTACCTTACTGGTTGGTCTTTGTACCCTTTGGTTGGTTCTTGTACCTTACTGGATGCCGTGAGTCTCTTTGGCCTCAGTCTGCTGGCTGTCAGCTCATCTTTATTGTGATTGTATTGAGCCTTTTGACTGTTATTGACTTTCTTTGATTGACCGTACCATAGCCCTGTCATCTCTCTCTCTATGGTTTGTACTAACCCTATAATAGGGTCACTTGGTTCCTAGAGTTGACTGGCCTCTAAGAGGCACAATCATTTCTGAAAGTAACTCTTCTGAGTATATTACATGAAACGTATACACCTAGGTAATCAAATATGTGTTGGTAAGACTTAAGTAATCAGATTGTTGGTAATCAAATATGTGGTAAATCATTTGTATTAAGTAGTTAAGACTTGCCATGTCAGACAAAATTGTTGGTAATCAAATATGTGTTGGTAAAGATTTTTAAGAGTGGTGGAACTCCTTGATTGAACTTGTGAGGAAAATTATTTTGGAGAATAAGTGTCCTGACTATGGGACAACAACAAATATTTATTCAACAACATATGAGATATTCTGGGCACTAGGTGGAAAAATAATTATACACCTTCAATTACCAAGTACTATAGTGATGAGTGGCTTAATGAAAACCATGCAAATTCCATCATTTAATAGGATATATTAGGACAAATCCATCCTTGAGAGGTGGAGAATGGATTTGTAGAGTTTTCCACTAAACTTGAGAGATTTAGATGTTACAACATGATAGGGACATGGGACTAAGAAGGTATATTATTAATGGGCAACACATCATGGGGTAGCATACACTCTTTTACAATAATTCATCACAAGGTTCCTTTATTAGGTTATATCATCATTTTGTTACAAGAGGAATTGGTGCACATATGAGAATGTGAACACTTTGAAAAACAACTGTCTCAAATATAAGGAAAGTTTGCAAGATGGCAAGCATTGCTTTCCTATTATAACTATACTGTTGAGCACATTTCTGGGAAAGCAAATAACATTCTTGACTTTTTAACAAGAGAATATTTGACACAGAAGTATGCTGTTAATTTTGAACAAGCGAGCTTGAAGTAAGCGGTCCTGAAACAAGCGATCTTGGAACAAGCGATCTCGAAGCAAGCGAGCGTAGAAGGTAAAAGTGGAATCCAGTGGGCCCATAACCCACAAGTAAACATGGAAATATTTGCTTGGATCGAAGGAAAACATCAGATCTACATTATTAATGATAATATGAGTTGGCTTGATTATATGCAAACATGGAAACCTAGGTGGGAGTTGAGACATACTAAAGTATTAGATGCTAACTTACAGGGATCTGATGCTTTTATTAGACTAGTACCAGAACTCAAGAGAATGCCTATGGGATCCAATATTGTACCAGAGATGATTTACAACAACTCCCTGAGAAAAGCAGCTGATGCAAGCAATTGGTTAACACACCTCTACCATGCTCTTAACTTAATCATGACAGAGGTCTCTACACATCACCCCGGTCTACAGCTAGACCATCAATACTACTGTATTAACTCGATACGTTCTTTGAAAGCATGGCCACATCAAGATGCTAGTCTCTGGTTTCCAAGTAGTACCCACACTTATGAAAAATATAAAAAATTATGGCGGGAATTCTTGAGAAAAGAAAACAAAGATAGAACATATTATACCATGCTAAAGTTTGGACATCAAAGTACACATATCCATGAGGATCCTCCATTCTACGGCCTTGATTGGATGAGAGACTGGTGGCAGTCATTCGACATAAACCTGATAGCATTAGAACCAACTGTTATTTATAATCTAAAATAGGACGGAGAATCTCTCAAACAAGTCAAAGATATTTTGCAGACAAAGATTACCGAGGATCAAATCCTTGAGTAATAAATTCAAAACAAAGAACAATGGCTTGTCAAAACCCACATAGAAGTCCACATGCATCATAATAGACGCGTGGTTGTGAGGTCTGTTTATTCAAAGGCATAGGATACTCAATCCAACTTTCGAGAATTATATGGTCCCCCATACTCCGATCAATTGTAAATATCTCAAAATTATTTGGCTATGAGTGGGGCCTGTCCATTCAGATTGTCATCATAATATTCCATTCGGCTAAGAGAGTGGGCCTATCCTCTCTAAGTTTTAGGTAGAGAACCATTTGAGGCATTCGAGTTTGGTCTCTCTCTTCTCTGTGTCTGAGTCTGAGAAAAGGTGTATGCTCTGCAACTAGCCTTTGTGGTATTAGATTGCAAAAAAAACCTTGTATGTCTGAGAACAAGAGTATGCTCTATGGCTGGTCCTCGTGGTATCAGATCACACTAGAAACCTGATACTTCCTTAAGTATAAATCTTGAGTCTGTATCTGTCCGAGGAAGTATGCTCTGTCTCTTGGCCAAGCACTAAAAGAAGACATCGAAAAACTCTGTGAGTCTTTGTAACTATGTCATGATAATATAAAGAAAGCCCTACTTTTCTCTGTGTCAACATGATTGAAAATTTATGTTATGCAATTAATACCATCAGTCAAGATTACGAGTAATTGTCCAAAGGAAGCATTAGTTGGGAGCAGCGCTGAAGAGGTATTCACGTATGTTCACATAAACATTTATCTTATATATAGGACAAGGGGTGAGTGGTCAAAGGGAATGAAAAAAATGGAGGTATTTCCTATCTTAGAGGGAATCCTCTAAGAAGACCATGCTTGATTACAAAACTACCCATGTGTTTCCAATATTCAATGAGTTCATCCTTTTCCTTAAGAATATTTTAGTTTAGATTTTGAATAAGATTATAGAAGTTTCACAACATTATATAAAATATTGTTTTTGAAGATTTGTGAACACTTATTAACCACCTCAAAGATCTTAGTTTTGAAAGTAATAAAGACTTTTAGAAGTTTTCCATAATGGTTAGTTATTTTTATTTTATATTATTATTGCTAAATATAAATATCTTACTAAATGTGAGTGTAATTCAATTACTGAGGTGATGGACCCAAACTGATGGGATGAGAGAGACTTTAGGTCCTTGACGACAAAGATAGTTAGATGGTGTGATATGGGACTTAAGACCCAAAGGAGCAATAAAAGACAACACATAATCGCATGAATTTATACTCCTAAGAAAGATAAAGTGATCCTCTTCCTCATCACTTGAATGCCTACATTTTGAGAAAGGGAATGCAGTACAAGTCACCTTATAAAAGGTGCTACACGTCACCTTTTAAGAGGTGCTACGCCTTGCGGTCCTATATAAACTTTTTTCCCATGGTGCAGGTAGAACCAAACAAGTATTTTTTAGATCTGTCTTCATCGAGCGAGGGGAGTTTAGGAAGGGTAGAGGAAAGTGAGACATCCAGTAGGTCTACAAGAGGTTTATCAACTAGATGTCAAAATACCAGAAGAAAATTCCATAAACGCATGGAATTTTTTCGCGCTCAAGGGGGGTCATGTTCCTATGATGATGAGACAATAGACGATGTCGAGGTGCCCTTGAGGTACATACATTTAGTGAAACAATGGGTACCCAAGGATCTTCCTCAACCGAACATAGATTTTTGTGTGAATGAGAGGATATATCGAATTGCACCGTCGTCATTACATGGTTTGGGTTTTTTTTGCATGGATGGCATAAAGGTTGGTTACGACACATGTACATAATTGATGGAGTATGTTGGACCCTGTTACAACTACAAAGATTGGATGCGCCTGGTACAATATACATGAAGTATGCATAGATATGGATTGTCAGCAAACTATTTACAGTTGAAAGAAAAATATCAAAATAAAGGAGCAACATTGTACATTGATGGAAGGCCAAAGGCCACAGGGAATATTGTGGGTTTATAAACATTACACAACTAGGGTCTACAATTAAGCAACCAAACTGCGAATTTGAGGGGCGTGAAGGAAGCTGTGTTTTTGTATGTGCCATTAAATCAATATCTACAGGGGAAGAGTTTCTTATTAATTACAATTTGAATCGAGTAGATACAAACACGGTTACTATGGGAGTGGTACACATAACAATTTACCCAACCTTTTATTAATGAATTTAACATCTTAATGATTTTTCGTTAGTTTATTTCGTTTAAATTTTCCATATTTACTTCGCAGGATAGTGATCGAAAAAAATACCTGCTAGCGGATGGTCGCATGAGTACATCTTCCTCGAGGGAGAAGGTATACATCTTTGTAATAGTAAAAATATAATAAGAAAAATGAGTTTTTTTGTTGCTTTTTTTCATTAGTATATTGGTTTGGTTTATATAATGTTATCTATATTTGATGCAGAACGTTGGTCGGGAAAGCCACCCGAATGTTCATCAGACGACAACAACCTCGGGGCAACAGGTAAACCTGATTGTAATTGTACAATTTAAATATGTCAAAATGTTTTTTCATTATATTAATGTTTCAATGAATATTTTGGTTTCGTTTAGGTAATTTTCTCTATGTTTTTGATGTAGTCAGGTTCTGTAAGGGTCATAGTAGATCATACCATACCTGCCTCGATGCAACAGGTATACATATTTGTAATAGTAAAAATATAATATGAAGAATAGTTTTTTTTTGCTGTGTTTTTTCATGAATAGTTTTGGCTTTGTTTAGGTAATTTTCTCTATGTTTTTGATTTAGGGTTCTGTAAGGGGCAGCTCCCAACTATTAGCAGATTGAGGCAAGTCACCTATGACCATTGATCCGATGAGTGGATCATGATCCTCGAGGTTGCAGGTATAATTCATTGGAATTGTACCAATATAATACGTAGCATAATGTTTATTTTGTTATGTATTTTTCGTGTGTAGACAGGTTTGGTTATGATAATGTTTTCTACTTATTTTTTGCAGGGGCTGGATGCTTGGGGAAAGTCCACAGCTGTGGATCAGACGACACCATCGTCCAAGAATCAGGTAAACCCAGTTGTAATTTTAGGAATCTATCATGATAGATATGTTTTTTTAATATAATTTTAGGAATCTATCATGATAGAACTCAATAGTGTTTTATATATTTTTGTTGCAGACCAGTGAATTGATGTATGAAACAACATAGCAACAATATTCAATAGATCATGAAGTGGTTGAGATGTTTACCGATCTCGACAGAATTGGTTAAGCTACAAACCCGGTTAAGGTGATAGACAAAATCTTTAATAAATTTAGTGCGGAAATCATTTCTCTACTATTCAAGGTTCTGCAGACAGACCAGATTATATCCAGGATTGAATCGTTGGAACGGAGATCTGAAGCCTTGCGAGTAAGTTGAGGAATCTTGAATCATAAAATAATTCATTTATAACTTTATAATTTTCACTTTTATATGATAGTACTGAACGTATAAAATGTGGTTTGTATTTATAGAATTATCTGAGACCACACAATAGTGGTCAAGGTGGTGTTGGCCCCAGTGAGGCTCGTGGAGAGATGTCACATCATGAGCAAACGAATCCATGTGCATTGAATCATTCACCATTGTTGTCGACTGAATAATCGGAAACACATTCTGAAACACCACTGACCCCAGCTGTGAGCGCACCGTCTGCTAGTGACCGACGCACACCAGATCATCTAGAAGAAGGGGTCGACACCGTGCCTCCTAGTAATATTGATATCGCCGAAGCTGCATTTCCAGGATCTTCCCGTGTCACTAGCATGGGAACAATTGAGGCAACATTTTTGGTGGACGAAGATCTCGTCCCATTAAAGATAAAGAAGATCCCAGGTAATTAATATACGTTTTTCAAGTTAGTGTTTATAATTTCATTGTAATATACCGATAAAACATTTTTTTTCAACTAATTATGATCATGGCATGATCGTTTTGCAGGAAATGATGTTTTTTATAAACAAATGAATGACTTGTCCTTGGATATCTTCGGGCCTACCATCCGAAAAAGGTAGGATAGACAACTAAAATATTTAAAAGATGAGCACACTAATTGGTTGGTTGGCCTGTTCGGAGACAAGTCCTTCGATCAAGCCAAGGTCTCGAAAAAGGATGGACAACATATGAAGATTGTACGAGATCAATATAGGGTACACTTGGAAAAAAACCATAGGTATGAGCACCCTCCTATGATTCCAGCAATGGAGTGGAAATCTCTAGTGGAAGATGGAAAGGAGAGGGCTCAGATAAAAGAAGGAAAGATACCACCAGGCACAGGGAGGTATGCAATACTTTCCGCAAATGTAATTCTAAACCTTATTATTATTTATTTCTATATTGAATTTGGAACATCTAATGTATTTCAACACTTGCATAGGCTGTTAGACACATCAAAGGCCACAAAGGAAAGACTGGAAAAAATAGGTCAGCCCAAGCTTGGGCCTGGTGGTTATTCGAATTTGGCAGCACAAATTGTAAGTTTCGAAAAACCAATAATGCATACAAATGATAAATTGCAAATTATTTTTCATTTTATTGTACCACAAAATGTTAATTAACGACGTTATGCAAATATGCAGGCCAACTGATTCAAAGAAGTGGCCACTGAGGAAGACATGAAGCTTGGATTCTAGCACAACTTTGGAGCTGTTGTTGAACGCCGAAAAAGCTTGTCTGGGAAAACACAGTCTTTTGGTACTAATCCATCCGGTGTACAGGTATATAGAATCTATATAGTTTAATGAAGATTTATTACTTGTGCAATCTATTCGTTATAAATAATTGACATAAAATATTGACTCTGTTTTGAGCAGGAAAGCAATTATCCCCTTAATGTCAAGGAGGGACAACAAAAAATCGAAGATCATGCTTCGAATCCTGGTAATGAATTTATTCATATGCTACAATTTTATGTATAGCATTGTAGATGGTGAACATTAATTGTAGTTCACCATATTTCAACCGCGGAGCATGTAGAGGGTGACACTGTACAGGTTGAGACTGGGCAAGAACATGAACAACATGATGTGGCCACAACAGGTAAAAAAACACCTTTGTAATGTTTTTTTTTAAATGAAATACTTGTCATTACAATAACAAAATATAACGATGTAACATTTTCACATTGTTGTAGCAAATACGAACCCCTTGCCGCAAAATCCACATCTGGATCAACACTCTAGGATGCAGACATCACGACAAGCGCCTGATGAAGAACCAAGAACTGGGGGAGAAAGTCCAGAAGATGGTCTTCTTAGAGATTATGTAAAGAGAAGAAAAACTAAAAATAAGTGACTTGAAAAACGTCATCTAATTATTTTTGATAATAATATATCATCCATGATTTTTGGCCTAATGAATGAATGAATGGTTTAATGATTAAGTGTAGTAAACTGTTACCTTTATTGAATGAATGTGTTGACTATATGAAAGAATGGTTTATTGAATGTTATCTTTTATTGAATGAATGTGCTGACTGAATGAAACAATGGTTTAATGAATGTTATCCTTATTGAATGAATGGTAGATGAAAGTTCATGATGAAATATGCATGAATTTGCACGCAATTTTTGTTTTTCAAGTACATACATTGGGTATTGGGAATTGAGAGTGATGTGAGGGGGGGGAGGGGCCATAAGAGCTCCCACCTTCACGTGGTTGGCCATGTTCAATAGAGAATATTAAACTATTCTCGAAACAGAGAGGAGCTCAATGAATGGCTACGATGCTGGATTTATACAACCCACTCGCGTGTCATCTAAATTTTGACAATTTCGTGGAGCTTCTTGTGATGTTTGGTTGCTCCTAATAACCAATGTCGAGTTTCCACAACTTCAAAGGCTGAGTAAATGATGTACTGGAACCAATATCCTTAAACTTCTCTTTAATTTCCTTGGAATCTCCTTGATAATATTTGAATGAGATATGTTAAACTGAATTTCGATTTTGGCAAATGACAGTCATTGTACAATGTCGTCATTTCCCATGCAATGCAATTTTCTCCCCAATCAAGAGCCCTATATGCTTGCTGTTAATTTTTTGTTATTTATGAATAACAATCTTATGCTCTTTTAAATTTGCAGAGGCTCTCCTAGAAGGAGATGATGTCAACCAAACTCAAACCGTGTCTCAAGAGAAGATGGTGAAAGAGGAAGACCACTCAGAGTTAGACATTCTTCAGTTGGATGGGGGTTTTATGACACCAGACAACAATGCCTTTGGTCATGCTTTCAGGTTTTGAAATCCTACCCATCCTTGATAATTTACTTAAACTAGGTTTTACAGATCAAAGCATCTAGCTAGAATGTTGCACAACTACTGAAGTAAAAAAGCTAATGGTTTAACTTTAACAGAGATTATGAAAAGGAAAGCACTAGATAGGTTGGTGTGGAAGAGTTTTACAGAATTAATCACATCAACCAGACTTATGAATTCGTAAACTCTTCGTTTCCCTTATATTAAGTATTCTTACATCATGTAAAAGAAGAATATTCTTATAATGCATAACAAATCAAGTTGCATTGCACTCTGCTTGTTGAAACTATGGCCTCTACAGCATGAAAAAATTCTCAAAGTTTCTTTATTTTGGATTCAATGGCAGGTTGGATATTGCACGAAGAGTAGAGTCAATTATGATGGTCATGTATGGTTGTCAATTTGGGTGCTTATCTAGTTTGGTTATCCACTCTGTTGTTTTGTTTTGTGTGTGGTTGCAGGTATTAAAGAAGTGTGAACATTATGGTAAGCTTGACAAAGTTGTTATGAGCATTTGGGAATGCTTCTTCCAAGACTGGACTGGATTTGTTGCTAATCGTTTGTCTAGTACAGTATTAAAGAGCCATATACAGAAATTTTTGTAGGTGACACTTACCCTATGGGATGTGCTTTCGATGAATCCATAGTTAACTGTTGATGTATATGTAACTTCGGAATGTATTTCATCAGTATATTATATGTATATTTATTGTACCCTTATAAGAGATGTGTTATTCCTCTATAAGGAAGTGTCGTCATGTGGATTGACAAGTGTCGCAAGTGTGTGTACTAGCCGATGGGTTATTAGACCACCTTATGGGGTCGGCCATAATTAATATATAATATAATGTGGATGTACTAAAGTAGACAAGTCGGCCCCAGTAGGTCACTGGGCAAAAAGGTGAGTATAAATAGAGATAGGAGATCTCTATTTTACTCACTCGGAAAAGTATCTATCTCTCTCTCTGGAAAGTGGCGCACTAGTGAGGAGGAGGAGGATCATCTGCTAGGAGACTATCTCTGTATTATTTGGTTGTATTTTGGTTGAGCCATTGCTCTCTCTATCTCTGAGGAAGTTGTGGGGTTTTTCACCTTAGGGTTTTCCCCACGGAAACTCTGTGTCTCTTGTCTCTATGCTTTTGATTCTTATGATGCTTGTGATGCTTGTCATATTATGATTGTCATGCATTGATATACTGTAGATGTTATTCTCTCAGCAAAGATCCTATAGTATTGTGATTTAATACTGAAAATTTAACATGGTATCAGAGCTTAACTGAGAAGAAGACATTTTGCAGTGACGGAAGCTTGTATTGCTTGTTTATTGGGTTTCTCTCCACAGATTTTTGAAATTCAGTATAGTAGATTGGATCTACTCATCAAGGCGCATCTTTCTGTCCAATCAGATTTCAGTTCCGAGCATTTTCAGTTTTGGCCCTAAACATTAGGGTTTCCACAAAAATAGGAATTTCTGGAAACTGAAGGTACAGCTGGAAGCTCCTTGCAAAAATCGAAGGTTTGAGCTTTGGATCGAGATTTTTGGCTGGGTAGATCTCCGGGAAACTCAAACCCTAATTCAGGGCTCTCCCCAGTGAACCCGGGAGGACAAAAAGGCAATTTTGAAGGACAAGACTTTGCTGATCTCAAATTCTAAATGTACTAGGCTGATCAGCTCTCCAAGGCGCATCTTTCTATCCTTTCAGAATTTTGAAATTCACATTTTGAATTTTTAGGGTTTCTCTGACAAACCCTAATCCGGGACCAGATCCAGTTTTCAGCATTTCAAGTGGATTGGGCTAATCCTGGAAGAGAATGAGTTGGACTCATATGTGAAAGAAGACATCCCTATCCCAGAGGATGAAGAGGCCAAGGTATTGCACAAGAAGAACTTGGTCAAGGCAAAGAGAATCATTGCTGATTCTATCAAAGACCATCTCATACCCCATGTGTCTTCTCTCAAGACACCCAAAGAGATGTTTGAATCTTTGACCAAGCTATTTGAAGGAAAGAACATAAATCGGAAGATGACCCTGCGGAACCAATTGAAAGCAGTAAAGTTTCAGAATGGGGAAACCATTCAATCCTACTTTTCAAGGGTCTCTCAGATCAAGGAACAATTAGAAGCAGTAGATGAAATAGTGGAGAATGGTGAAGTGGTGATGACCACTCTAAATGGCCTACCCAGGTCATGGGATTCCTTTATTCAAGGAATTTGTGCAAGGAAGAAGTTGATCTCCTTCAGTAGACTTCGGGAAGAATGTTCTCAAGAAGAAGCTAGACTTATAGCTCGTGAGGAAAAGATGGGAGGTGAAGATCAAGCTCTTGCAGCTCACACCAAAAGAAGCAAAACCAAGAAGGATCACCCTCACCCCAAAAGATTTCATCAAAAGAATAAGAAGGACCTAAGATGCTTCACATGCAATGAGAAGGGTCACTTTGCTTCAGATTGTCCCAAGAACAAAAGGGATAATAAGAACAACTCCAGTGAGAAAAAGAAGGGCAGCAAAAGAAGGTTTCATGCTCATGCTGCCGAAGATGATGAACCTCCAAAGAAGAAGGCTAGGGCAGAAAGTGATAGTGATGATGACTCATCAAGTGAAGAAGAGTATGTTCTGATCTCTGCTCTTACAGGTACCATCTCCCATGGATGTAATGATTGGTTAATTGATAGTGGGGCCTCCAAACACATGACTGGGTTCAAGGAATCTTTTGTGAATCTTTCTGAACATGAATCACCCCATAAAGTGAAACTTGGGGATGATTATCAATACCCAATCAAAGGAAGTGGTGAAGCCTCCTACAATCTAGATTCTGGAAAATCATTGAAGATGAAAGAAGTACTTTATGTACCTGGGCTCAAGAAGAACTTACTCTCCATTTCTGCATTAGATGCAAAAGGTATGAGGGTTGCATTTGTGGATGGCCAAGTCCTAATGTGGCCAAAGGGAAAGACCATAGATGATGCAGTAGTGATTGGAAAGCAAGAGGGAGGTTTGTACAATTTGAAGGGACAACCTGAACATGCCATGGTGACATAAATACAAAGATTCATCCATAGTCATGGATCACATAGAGGTATGTATAATTTGTTTTTGCAAAAGTTAACTAATGAGTCATGCAGGTCATTGAAGAGAACAAGAACACATTGCTAGACATAACTAGCAAATATGGTGACCAGGTATGTGTTTCTTATATCATAGGATCTATCATATAAGTATGCATGGCATGATTGATGATGATTGTTCATAAAGTCATAAGTTTGAATAATCATGGGCATATGCATCTTACCTTAATTAATAATATGACTAACCAGAAGAGTCATAGGTTTGAGTAATTATAGGTTTATACATGTTATGTTTCTTATGATATGACTAACCATAAGAGTCCTATATATAAACCTTGAATGCTAATGCTTATTATTTCTGTTTGAAATGATCATGACTATACATACTTGAGATTATTGTGTTTTAATGAATGATACTAATAAGCATGCATAGGGACCAAGGATGAATATGAGTTCAAGAACAGGTAATCCAGGAAGCAAAGATCAAGAGGGAGCACACTCCAGTGGTTTCTGCAAGGGTGCAGATATTCAGAGGGAGTTGTCCATATCTCTACATTCCACAACAAGAAGGTTTAGAAGGACTCCAGCAGCTCCTGCAAGGAAGAAAAGACTCAGAGGGAGTCCACCCAAAAAACAAACAAAGATAAGTATTTTAATTATCTTGCATATTTGTTTGCTTAAATAAAATTGTTCAATGATGTATATGCTCATGTTCCTAGACTTAGGATATGTATTGTGCATATTAGAATGATTGAATTAATGAACAGTATACTACTAATATGCATGTGTTGGGTAAGTGGCCTATGGCACTGTACAACATTCCATTGCTACTTATCTAGAATGAAACCTCTTTGCTGACATGTTGGGAGTTGTGCACACTCTTAACAATGTTCTGGTAGAGATTGGAAGGCATCTAGAAAGTTACGGGATATGGATAAATGTTGTATTGAAGCATTGGCTAAGATAATTGCATGACTGCATGACTGTATGACATATTTCTTCATGTGTAAGAATTTGTTCTGAAAATTATGAGTTGTTTCTAATCATGCAATTTAATCTGTTTTGTAGGAAAGACCGTATATCTTCACCTACAAAAAGGACTACAACATTTGTTCCAGCAACAAAGATATCTATTGAAGATATTGAAATTCCCAGGATCTGGGATGAAGAAATGAAATACCATGATCCGTCGATCATGAAGAATGATGTCTGGGATGCGATCCCAAGAGCCAAAGGGAAGTCTGTTGTGACTTCCAAATAGAACTTTCAGATCAAGCATGTTGCAGATGGCAGCATAGAGAAACATAAAAGTGATGAAATAGAAGATACACCAGATGGATTCAAGACAGCTTTCTTGAATGGTGTAGTTGAAGAAGAAGCAGCCACTTCATTCTGAGACACATGATAGGAAATCATATATGTGCAGAACTTGGTATGGTGAAGATAGATTGATTGCCGACACGCAGCGGAAGCTTACTACCGAGTTCGAGATGAAGAACTTGGGGATGATGCACTATTTGTTTTTGGCGTGGAGATGTGGCAGAATGCAGGTGGGATCTTCCTTGGTCAAGGGAAGTACACAGTAGATATCCTGAAGAGATTTGGGATGATGGATTGCAAGGCCATGGCCACACCTATGGCATCGAATCTGAAGCTTCTATGTGATGCTTCATCTGAGCCGGTTGATATCTCTTTGTATCATCAGATGATTGGGTCCTTGATGTACTTGAAGAACACGAGACCAGACATTTACTTTGATGTGAACACATTGAGCCAGTTCCTGACGGATCCGAGGAGTGTTCACCTGGTTGCTGTAAAGCATGTTCTGAGGTACCTGAAGGGTACAGTGTATTATGGGCTCAGGTATGAGGAGAATCAAAAGTTTAACCTGCAGGGTTATGTTGATTCAGATTGGGATGGCAGTGCTGCAGATAGGAAGAGCACATCTGGGTGTTGCTTCAGTATGGGATCAGGTGTGATCTCTTGGTTTAGCAGGAAGCAGTCCTGCGTAGCACTGAGTACAGCTGAGACAGAGTATGTTGCAGCCTGTTCAGCTAGTTGTGAGGCAGTATGGCTACGGAAGCTACTGTCTGAGTTATTTGATCTCCCGTTGGAGGCTACTGGTATCTTCTGTGATAACCAGAGTTGTGTGAAGCTGTCCGAGAACCCAGTGTTTCATGACAGGTCGAAACACATAGAGATCAAATATCACTATATCAGGAATATGGTGCAGAGAGGAGCTGTGAAGCTCCTGTATGTTGCGACGGACGAGCAGATTGCAGATGTGCTGACGAAGCCACTAGCCAGGGTGAAGTTCGAGTACTTCAGAGAGAGGCTTGGCGTTATTCAGATCGAGGACACTTCGAGGAAGAAGTGATGGACACATTTGCTGAAGCCATTCCAAGCATGTTGGAAGGAGGATCCTTCACATGGCTGTGGATGTAAGCGCTGGATGATGAGCATCAGGATGATGTTCTAGTTTCTGCTTGATATGATCAGTTGGATCATTTTATGTATGTATGTACGCATCATGTTGGATGCTGGATATGATCAGTTGGATCATTTTATGTATGTATGTACGCATCATGTTGGATGCTGGATATGATCAGTTGGATCATTTTATGTATGTATGTACGCATCATGTTGGATGCAGGATATGATCAGTTGGATCATTTTATGTATGTATGTACGCATCATGTTGGATGCAGGATATGATCAGTTGGATCATGTGTATGTATTGTTTATGCATCATGTTGGATGCTTGGACCATGTATCTGTATATGTATCAGGTGGATACATTGTATGATCAGGTGGATCATGTATGGTGATATGTATCATGTATTTGTATTTGTATCAGGTGGATACATTGATGATCAGGAGGATCATGTATGATGATATGTATCAGGTAGATACTTGGTATGCATCAGGTAGATGCATTGATGATCAGGAGGATCATGTATGATGATATGTATCAGGTAGATACTTGGTATGCATCAGGTAGATGCATTGATGATCAGGAGGATCATGTATGATACTTGGTATGCATCAGGAAGATGCATTGATGATCAGGTAGATCATGCAGCAGGATGTTGCAGTGATGATCAGGATGATCATAGATGACGAGCTTCAGGATGTTGCTCCAGATGACATGCAGCAGGATGTTGCAGTGATGATCAGGATGATCATAGATGACGAGCTTCAGGATGTTGCTCCAGATGACTTGCAGCAGGACGTTGCAGTGATTATGATCAGGACGATCATGAGTACATCAGGATGATGTATGGTGAGTATCAGGTTGATACTCTGTGGCCGTGGATCAGGTTGTGCAGATGAGCATGTCTGGGAGATCCTATAGGTCGGAGTTGTGTACCCGTAACAGCCTGGGATGCTCTTTCGAGACATTGTTCTGGGAGGACATGTAATTCGTTGCCCTGGGAGATCTCAGGTCGGAGTTGTGTACCCGTAACATCCTGAGATGCTCTTGCGAGGTTTTGTCCTATGGCATGTAATTTGGGCCCTGGGAGATTTCAGGTCGGAGTTGTGTACCCATAACATCCTGAGATGCTCTTGCGAGGTTTTGCCATGACCACATGTAATTTGTGCCCTAGGAGATCTCAGGTCGGAGTTGTGTACCCGTAACATACTGAGATGCTCTTGCTAGGTTTTGTGGTGGACCACATGTAATTTGTGCCCTGGGAGATCTTAGGTCGGAGTTGTGTACCCGTAACATCCTAAGATGCTCTTTCGAGGTTTTGTGGTGGGGTCACATGTAATAGCGCCCTGGGAGATCCTACAGGTTGGAGTTGTGTACCCGTAATATCCTGGGATGCTCTTTCGAGGTTTTGTGACGCACGTAAAAGTCCTGAGGATTCCACAGTATGGCCAGTGATGATGAAGACCTGCAGGTGGTGAGCCTACATCCAGTATGAAAAAGGACTGGCTCTGTAGAACTTCCTATGACGAGTAGAGACAGAGATTGGACGAGATAGCAGCAGCAGTGACGATGACGATGACGATGCATCGATGATGATGATCCAGAGAAGAAGACTTGTCTAGCAAATCTGTGTCGAGAAATACCTTCCTTGTTAAGAGGGAGTGTTGATGTATATGTAACTTCGGAATGTATTTCATCAGTATATTATATGTATATTTATTGTACCCTTATAAGAGATGTGTTATTCCTCTATAAGGAAGTGTCGTCATGTGGATTGACAAGTGTCGCAAGTGTGTGTACTTGCCGATGGGTTATTAGACCACCTTATGGGGTCGGCCCTAATTAATATATAATATAATGTGGATGTACTAAAGTAGACAAGTCGGCCCCAGTAGGTCACTGGGCAAAAAGGTGAGTATAAATAGAGATAGGAGATCTCTATTTTACTCACTCGGAAAAGTATCTATCTCTCTCTCTGGAAAGTGGCGCACTAGTGAGGAGGAGGAGGATCATCTGCTAGGAGACTATCTCTGTATTATTTGGTTGTATTTTGGTTGAGCCATTGCTCTCTCTATCTCTGAGGAAGTTGTGGGGTTTTTCACCTTAGGGTTTTCCCCACGGAAACTCTGTGTCTCTTGTCTCTATGCTTTTGATTCTTATGATGCTTGTGATGCTTGTCATGCATTGATATACTGTAGATGTTATTCTCTAAGCAAAGATCCTATAGTATTGTGATTTAATACTGAAAATTTAACATTAACCACCAGGTAAAGTGACCCTTTTCAAACTTGGCATTTTAACTGAATTTCGATTCTGGCATTTTATATTGTTGGGTAATATTGCCTTGTGTTTCACTCATTTGGTGAAAGTGCCAGTATATTGGTAAATGAAGAATTTGGCCCAAAAGTAGAGCATTAGAAATAGAACCATTATTTTATTTTCATTGGATGACAATGATAAGAGTAATTTGCACAAAATCCTTTTAAGCCATTCAAAATACAAAGATATATGCACAAGACTAAGAAAACATATCAAATATTTTTTCCATAAAGTACCATTGTTGGGTAAATGAGTAGGCTATAAGTCCCTTGTTTATTTTTCATAATCTATCATATATAGCATATCAATCATTGATTGTGAAGCAACTACTAAAACTTTGAAGAGAAAGCTTACCCAAAAGATAGTAAAGATGGAGAAGAACCTTTAGAACTCAACAAGATTATTGCAAATCATGTTGGGTATGCTTATTAGACAATGATGGAATTTGTTTTTTTTTTTTTTATAATTTTTTTTTTATATTTAAAATACAAACTCTTTGTCGGATATCCGACCCTAACATACACACAATCCGATGCCTTTTCCATACAACCGACGACTAAAGTCGTCGAATATTTGAATTTTTCCTATGCAAGATCCGTCGGATATCCGACTTATACTTACAAACAATCCGACGCCTTTGCCATACCATCGATGGCCAAAGGTGTCAGATTGTGGTCTTTTTTCTATGCCACAATCGTCGAATATACGACGACTACTTACAATCAATCCGACGCCTTTTCCATAGCATCGATGGGTAAAGGCATCAGATATTGGATGCCTTTGCCATTTTTCTATGCCAAGTTCGTCGGAGAGGTCGTCGGATATACGACACCTGTGGCATACCACCAATGGCTAAAGGTGTCGGATATTGGTCTGGAGGGGGTCGGATATCCGATGGCTATGGTATGGAGTGGTTGTCAGATATTCGACTGCAGGAGGTCAAATATCCGACGGTTATGGTGAAAGAGGGGTTGTTGGATATCCGATGGGATGATTTCGGATATCCGATGGGTAGTTTAAATGTCATATTATAGCCAAAATTCCACCAACGTTAAAAAAAGATGCGGCTTGTTGGATGGTCGACAACAAGATTTCGAAAATCAGATATCTTTGCCGTCAGATTTTGGGCTAAAAAATGCTAGTGATAGATTCCTATAATACTTGGGATTAATGAGCCAAGATATGATGGAGCTTACTTTCATTTCAACCAAGGATCATAAACTTTCAAAAAACCCACATCATATGACTTCAATACTTAAGGAAATTAGGGTGAAAACACGAAGTTGGGTAAGACTTTTTGGAGTGAGGAGTAGAGGGGAAAATAATCATGCATGAGGTAACATGTGAAAAAAGTCAACATAAACTCTCGATTGAGAGTTTAATAGAACTCTCAACCATAATTAGTTTAAACTCTTAGATGAGAGCTTATCAAACTCTTAGCCTAGAATTTTAGCCAATGACATCATTGTATTTTAAAAAAACTCTTGGCCAAAATGTTTTTTTCGGATGAGAGTTTTAAGTCAATAAAACTTGTAAAATCTCCTATAGTTTTCCAAAACCTACAACTTCAACAAGGCCCAATCCTTGCAAATTTTAAATTTTTTTGTTGGACTTGGTACCAATAAATTCACCCTCAAATCTAGTTCGCAATGATATAATAATTGTTTATTTTCATTATGAATTTATATTTATTAATAAATGTTTTCTAACCTTTATCACTTAGGAATTTTATTGTTCCGAAAATCACCTAAAATGAAAATTCAATATCTCCAAAATTGAAACACCCCCCAAAATGGCAAAAACCATAGGAATCTCCCTCACACAGTCCTATTCAAAATGATAGTTTTAGTTTTCTTGGTTATGGTCCCATAGAAAAATAAACTTGGTGGGAACAAACATGTGTCAATACAACACCATTTTTTCATTTTACACATTTCCAATAAATAATAAAATATAGTGCTTAAATCTAAAAATCTCAAAATATAGCCCATAACCTAGTGAAATCTATGTAGATTGTGAGCATATATATTTTTTCCCTAAATGAATATCCATCTCGAAAGAAGATGAAAAGCATGTATGTCACTCATTATTCTTACCTAAAATTTTAAAGTATATGTAGTTAGTAAACAACAAATTTATCCCACTATATGTGCATACTTAAAAAAATAAGTACGAAGCTAAGACAATTATCTACAAATCTTGTTTTTACTTCAAAGTGAAATTCTCAAAGAAAATATGAATTTAGATGGGTTGAAATTGAAAAAAATAAAAAATTGTAGTTTTCTTTGTAAAACAAGTAAAAATGTTAACCAACTTCATATTTTCACCCATTATTACTGTTGATTGATAGGGATTATTTCCTTATGTTATTCTTGTTTTTTTTGTAAATAAGTAGAGAACAGTTATATTATGATATAGGGAAAAAAATACAGAGGTCCATAGTACAGACAATGTTTATCCTCTCTCTTAGAGACACCAAACTAAAATAGAGGTCCTGAAGGTCTAGACTGATAACAAAATTCAAAAATATATCTTCAGCTCTGGTCCTATTCATGGGATATCTATTATAGTATCTATCATACTTGTCTTTATAGTTGACAAAAATAAAGAGACTCTGTATACTACTATTACAATAAATGGAACTTGAGTTAGGGACAAAAGTAGAGCTATGCATGGACTTGATATGAAAACCCAGAACCTGGATATCCCTGGTTCGGATCGGCATAGTCTGGAATGGAGATGGGGGTCTCCCTGGAGGTGTCTGGGTGGCCTGCCATTCGTTTGGTGCTGGATTCAATGTGTTCCATGGTAATTTGCATCTTGGAAGCCATCAAGCGATTGATGCGCCTATTGTCTTCCACCAAACTGAGGACTTCCTCGCCTAGGCTGCTGATGGAGCTAACCAGAGTCAACAGATTGTCCGTGAGCATGCGCAGGAACCAATTTAAAGCGGCCGAACTTTCATAATGTGTGGAAAAGTCTTCGACTCCTCCCGGGTTTTGAATCCATGTTGCGAGAGGGTTCTCATGGTTTTCCATCATGTCATCACAGGGAGGATCCTGATCTCCACCCTCTTCCTCCTTGCTCGTACCAGCTTTGTCTTCATTGGCCTGGGTTTGAGAGGTCTTCCTAGGAATGAACACAATATTGAATTTGATGGCCAGTCTCGTGACATTGTAATTCAAGATATTAGATTCTCTGTGGAGACCCTTGATAATGGTCCCAATGTTGTTCCTCGGGTTCTGCCGTAGCTCTCTGTCCGCCAGGATTTTACCAAGAGTGAGCTTCCCATTCCAGTAGGCGATGAGAGTTTGGTCAAAAAGGGATTTCCTTGAACACATTACATGAGGGTCGGGTTTCCAAAAGGAGATATTATCAACATGTTGCGAGTGCTAGATGACATGAAAGTTGTCCCACAATTCCTTTTCTTTCGTTTTGGTCTTGTTCCCAATTTCTGGCTTGGTGGAGTTCTTGTAGGTCGTTGCAACATCGGGAACTCTAAGTTGATTGGTGGTAACACTTGCATGCTCTTTGTTGAATATGATGCATTTCTTCAGAAGGCCCATCATGTCACACTAGAGCATACAAGAGCAATGGATATTTTCACTTCTGCTGTAGACGATCCAGAAATGGGAATGAAGTTGGCGAATCTGGTCATTACCATTTTTGTAGTCTCTTTCCTTAATTGTCCTGTACCTGCAAGTATGCTGGCCTTTACGGTCCATGATTGTCTCGTACCTTGGATCGTGCTTGCAAATATCACTAAATCCTTTGCAAAGGATCCCCATACCATTCCTGAGAGATGATTTAAGCTTCATTTATTACCTGTCCTTGGGCCATGTGCTGCTCGTGGTTGCATTCGTTGAGTTGGTGGTTACCACCTTGTCCATCCCTAGGGGTGTTGTTTTTGCTGAGTCCACTTGTCCTTTCCATTCCAGGATCCATGTGTGGGTTTAGTTGATCTCTGCCACTAGGATCGTGGTTGTTGAGTGAATGATGTTCCATGTCTTTGGTGGAGAGTGCGTGACGAATATGCATAAAGGACTCTCTTGCTAGCTTGATTGGAGTGTCATCTATTACTCTAACCCTTGTTGAAGTTCACACGTTTTCCATGTGGTATGTAACTTTGTTTCCCTCTCTTCTAACGTGGTTGGGGATTATCATGGGGATATATTTGATCCGGTTCTCCATAGTCCTCATTTCCTCTTCTAGCCTCTAGTTTCAGCTGAGGGATTTCAGAATTTTTCCCATAGTGTTGACCAAGATTTGAGAATCTCCCTCCACGATGAGTTTCCTCTATTGATTTATGATCGCGATTTTGAGTCCTTGATTTAGAGATTGTAATTAAACTTCATTGTTGCTATTAATTCCCATATATCCTGCATATAGTATGAGGATATCACTTGCCTCATTTATGAAAACTCCTCCAAAACCAGCCTGGCTAGGATTGTTTTTGGAAGCCCCGTCGAAATTAAGTTTAATAAGCCCTTTAGGAGGAGGACTCCAAAACGTGGGACTTAAGGAGCAGGGAGTGCAATAATTGGAAGTCATGGACTTGAGTTGGATTTTTAAGGCCCAGGACTTTAAAATTGTATCTTCCCTGAGATCTAATTTTTTTTCTTCCTTCGACCATGATTGAATCTCCACAGTGTCTTTGAGCATTAATTTGAGTTTTAACCATACAACCTCTTGGGGGGGGGAATGAT
The DNA here is from genome assembly GCA_027924585.1 of Larix kaempferi. NCBI lineage: Eukaryota > Viridiplantae > Streptophyta > Pinopsida > Pinales > Pinaceae > Larix > Larix kaempferi. The sequence continues at coordinate 1,216,331 of BSBM01000559.1, forward strand.
TCCTGAAGATTATGTTGTTTCGTTCTTTCCAAATAACCCAAAGTAGATAGGGGAGGAACAAATGCCAGAGTCTATTGAGGATGGAAATGTTGAAAGGATTGTAGTTCCAGTTGAGAATGGTTGAGTTAATATTGGTTCTATCTCTTTTTGTTGATTTGAATTTGGCTTCTCCTTTGTCCCATAATACATTTATATAGGGGAAGGAGTTGAATAAGTTCTCCTTTTCTTCCCCATCTTTTTGGAACAAATGACATAAATTTGGTCTTGTGCATCCTCTTTTGGTTATATTGTCCGAGGTGAGTTTTCAATTCTTGATTAAGAGCCAAAGAAAGGTGGAAACTTTCGGTGAGAGTTTTGTGTTCCAGCATTGGTGCCAGATGGGATCATCCTGCAAATTTCCGTAGCCAACTAATATGAAGAAGCATGCTTTGATTGAGAAGCTTCATTTTGGAAAGTATCCCCATCTAAGCTTGTTCCCTCCCTCCTTGGTTTTGATTCTTTTATTTTGTAGCTCTTCATATATAGGAGAAGCGGTGTTTGGTTGAACTTGGACGAGCCATCTATCCTTGGGTAGCCAATGTCTCCATTATGAGAAGACTGTTTCATTTCTCCAGTAGTGGGAGACTTTGAGGAAGTTTCTTCTGTTCATCTCTTCCCTAAGATGATCAATCTTGAGGATATATTGCAGCTTTGGGGCTTGTTTCCAAGAGTCTTCCCAAAAGAGTGCTCTATTTCGACTTCTTATTTCCCAAAAGCTATGATTTTGAACCAGGTTCTTGTTGGCCCAATCCAGAGTGGGAAATATTTTGCATTCTAGAAGAGACTCCAAGGCTCCTGATCATGCGTGATCCAATTCCACCATAATTTGGATCCTAAAACTTGATTGATGCGATCCGGGTCTCTTAAGACAAGCCCCCCTTTCATCTCGGGCTTACAAACCTCTTCCCAGTGGAAAAGAGGCCATTTATATTTTTTATTGTTGCTGTCCAGAGAAAATTTCTTTGGATATTTTTGATTCTTTTGATGATGGCCTTCGGTGTAGATAGGACCGAGAAGAGGTAGAGAGGCATAGCTTGAAGAACATAATTGACCAAGATTAGTCTTCTAGCTAAGTTGAGGGCTTTGAAACACCAAATAGTAAGATGCTTGTTGAGAAGGGCCATGAAATATTCCCAGTTAGCTTGTCGGAGAGGTTTTTCCATGAGCGGGGATCCTAGGTATTTGGAGGGTAGATTGCCGATGGTAAAGACAAGACAATGAAAAATACGTATTTGGATCAGGGGAGTGGTATTGAATAAAAAGAGTTGATATTTTTCCAGGTTGATACCTGCTCCAAACGCTTCTTCAAATTGGTTTGAGATGGTTTTAAGATCTTTGGCTTCTTTGAGGGATGGATGTCCCATGAGGAGAGTGTCATTAACAAACTGTTGGTGCGAGCAAGTGGGGGGCCCTTTGTGGATATTGAGACCTTTGAGATTACCATAAAAATGATTTCCCTAAATGGTTCTTCCAAGACCTTTGGCCATGAGGATGTACAAGAAAGGAGGCAAAGGATCAGCCTAACGAATCCCCCTTGTGGGCGATAATAGGGTGGCTATGGAACCATTAACCAGAATTGAAAATAAATCAGAAGAGATGATGCGTAGAGTCCAATCGATCCAGAGTTGATTGAAGCCAAAGGCTTGAAGGATTTTGGAGATGTAAGTGCAGCTGAGTCTATCAAAATCTTTGGACATGTCCAACTTTATCAGCATTATAGGATTTTTGGTGAGTTTGAGGGAATGGATGACTTCGTGGGCTAGGATGATGCCATACAAAAATTTTCTTCCTTCGACGTACCCCGTTTGTTCTTTGGAGATCGGAATGGGTAGGAGAGGCTTGAGTCTGTTGGCAATGACCTTGGTTACGATTTTATATATGAAGTTGTAGAGGGATATGGGGAAAAACTTGTTCGGAGAGGAAGGGAAAGGGCCTTTGGGGATGAGGGTTAATAAGGTAGCATTGAAATCAAAGATAATGCCTTTAGTTTGATGGGAATTTCCACAATTTCAAGTACTTCTTATTTGATTATGTCCCAGCAGGCATGCAAAAAGTTTGTTGTGAACCCATCTGGTCCTGGGGATTTTCCTGTTTGCATGGATTTGACTGCAATTTCAACCTCTTGCATAGTGATGGTTCTCATTAGTCCTTCATTGTGATCCTCAATGATAAGACCCAAAACGTTTTTGGCAATTTCATTTATGGCTTCCATTCTGTCCCTTTGAGGTTCCTCGAGGAGATTACTGAAGAAAGATTTCAACTCATTTGATATCTCCCCATGCTGATGAAGAATTCTTCCAGTGGCATCTTTATGCATGAAAATTTTATTATGATGCATGTGTTGCAACATTGAGTTGTGAAAGAACTTGGTATTTCTTTCTCCCTCTTTCAACCACTTCACTATGGATTTTTGTCCCCAGAGGATTTCCTCTTGTTTGAGACGCTCGTCAAGTTGGGTAGTGAGTAGTTCTTCCTTTTGGAAAGTCTCCTTTGAGCGTATAGAGATAATCATTTCTTTTTGAAGATCTGCCATCTGTGCTTCAGTTTTATTTTTTTCATCATGAATGTTGCCGAAAGTGGTCATGTTCCATATCTTTAGCCTTTGTTTGATATTTTTCAATTTTTGTTGGAATTTATACATTAGGGGGCCATAGGGGATGGCTGCTTCGTTCCACTATTTTTTTATGTTGAGTTTGAAGTCAGGATGATCCAACTAGAATTTATCAAATCAAAATGGTTTGTTGTGTCCCGACCCTCCTATGTTCCAATGGAGACTGATGGGCCAGTGATCGGAGCCATTGGCAACAAGTATGGTTGTAGTCCATTCCTCCCCTCTTACATAAAGACTGTAGGTGATTAGAAAATGATCTAGTCTGGAGGAAATCTGATGCAGGCCTCTTCTTTTGTTGTTCCAAGTATGGGTTCCATTGGTTGTCTCCAAGTCGATGAGCTGATTATGGTTGATGAAATTATTGAAGGCCTGATAGTCTCTGTCTAATTGTCTTATTCCTCATTTTTTCTCCAGAAGATCAATTATGATATTGAAATCCCCTCCTAGTATCCAGTCATCATCCATATGCAAATTCCTGAACCATTGAAGTTGATTGAGAAGGTTGATTTTTTGTTCCACGATTTGTGGCCCGTATATGTTAGTAATACAACCCTTCTTATTCGTGCCAATCATATGGAACCTGGAAAAAATGGCTCTTGTGGTGGCTACAAAATTGTCTAGAATGACCTCTTGAGGATCTTGAGGGTTCCAAAGCAGGGAAAGACCTCCTGAGGATCCTATATCATCCACAACCATAGAACTGGAATTTATCCATATTCTTTTAACAATCTTGTCAAGAGTTTGGGAAGTGCGTTTGGTTTCTTTAATCATGAGTATAGTGGGCTTCTCCATTGCAACCTTGTTTTTAAGAAGATGTTGTTTGGAGGGACCGTTTAGTCCTCTTACATTCCAGGAGATGATATTCATTGATGAACAAGGGGCAAAGTGGAGAAAAATTTTGTTAGTTGGTTATACCGCCGTGGATCTAGCATGAGGGAGCCAACTTCATCCAATCTTTGCTGATTAGATCTTCTCCCCTTTTTTTTCCACTTGGTGCTGCCTCTTTAGGTATTTCTTTCCATTCCCTTTGATGCCCAGGCTAGTGTCCTTTCCAGAGACTTTAGGGATTTTACCTATTGAGGTTCTTTCTTTTATTAGTGCTTTTTTGAAGAGTTCGGTTTGAGGTTCTGGGATAGGGATGTTTTGTTTGAAGGCCTCCTCCAATTCTTGTAAGTCCAGATCATCTAGATCTGATTCTCCCATGTCTTCAGGGGGATTCATCATAGAAGCATAAGGAGGGATGTGATATGCAGAGGTGGTTGGTTGAGAAGGAGTCGAGACAAATTTTTGAGGTATTTTAGAGTTGGTTGGGGTACTTGCAAGATAATCAAATTGGTTGTGGGTGGGGACGGTTTTAGTGACCAAAGGGATAGTTGGATTTTTATGGTTTTTACTTATGCTATTTACTTTTGTGTATCCCTCTGAGTCTTTTGCTGTGAAGGCATTTAGAGGGGAGGCATCCTTGATGAGAGGGAAATATCGAAAGAGATGTCCATGCTCATGGAATTTGTGGCAGCTATCACGTCCCCACCCATCATACCAGTGCAATGGAGAGGGTCGTGATGCTAAAATAGGGCAATTAGCCCTATAATCACTAATTAAAAACATCCGCATAACATAAAAGACAAGCATGCAGAAGTGGAAATCTAAGAAAACACAACGGAAGTAATTCATGTGCATATTTAACACACATCCAACATTTTCATGACAAAATAAACATTCATATGGAGTGAAGATGGACATATGGAATAGCATAGACATTTGCAAAACACGACAGGGTTATAAATCTATCACACGTCCATCATGCATTCAAGACATTCAAGCTGTTCATGTCATAGGCACATTGTAATTAAACACAACGGAATTAAAGTCATGTTACTATCTAGCATACACTTAGCATTTCATGACAGCCATTAAATATAGACATTGTAGAAATAACAAATGAGAGTACTTATCTTAAAAAAAGTAGTCCTTGGGAAACCAGCTATGCTTCTGTAACGTTCCACCCAACCATAGGCCAGTGTGCTCTTCAATCTCTCAGCACCACTTCCACCCCCGATATGGGCATGATCTCCACAAGGAAGAGGGAAACAATAGGTTCTCACGTAGCCAAAGATACACCAGAATCAGCCAAGCCAAACAGCAGTAGGGTTTCTCAGGATGCTAGGAGATGGAAAGGAGGAATTGCTAAACTAGTGAGCTCAAGCACGGAGCCATGGGTACCCCCACTAGGTTTATCAAGCCAATTCTGTCCACTCCACTCCAAATCGCTTGCTCATAGGTTCAAATCAGACAGGGATGCACATAACAGCAAAACCACAATTGCTGGGCATGAGAAAAATGTTTATACAATGAGATGCCAAAGGTGGGGTTTCCCTAGGCTTCAGAAAAGTGTGGGCAACCAAAACGACATGGAGAAAGGGGAAATCAACCCTAGGAGTAGAATCGTTTTCAGAAAACGCTCATGGGCATTTTGTGGGCAGAAACGGCCTCCATAACCCTAGGAATCGTGGTTCTCTTCTCCCAGCCACTGTGCTAACCAAAAACGAGTTTGTAGGCATGGAAAAATGTAGGTAATGGTGAAAAACGTGAAGGATAAAACCCCAGCAAGCTCAGACTGCATGAGAGGATGAATGCCATGGGTGAAGAATGGCTTTGGGCACCATTTCGTGGGTGTTTTCTTGCCCAGCAAGCCAAAATTTGATTTCCCAGGTTGATGGCTTGCCCATACACAAAAATTTACTGCCATACCTCTCCAATCCCAAGGCATTAACTGCCTCAACCAATTCTTGGAAGAATTAAATGATTGGGTGCATGAGACAAAATGGGTGGTTGGGATTTATGGGTTTTCTCAATGAAATGGATTAACATCATGGCTCAAGGGTTTGAACAATTCCCCCCCCCTATTCCTTGTAAAGATCATGCCCCTATCTCTTGTTGCATTGCATAGCTGGTTGTGGGTTTTTCATTAAAATTGCATATTTACATGATGTTCGAATTTACATTGTGCATGGCTAGCACAAGTACCATAGGAATCTATTTTAATTTCCGATACATGGAATGCTAAATCGATGGCAGGGCCTTGGCCTTGAGCTCCTCACCATGATTTAATAACAGTATTTACATCATTTACAATCTTAATGCAATAGGGTCAAGATCGGGATATTACAACAGCGAAAGGGGATGTGCTCATAATCCAGGGTCTAGAGCCATTTAGAGTCATGAAAGTCTAGGAAGATAACTTCCGAAATGGGTTGCGAGATGTTCATATAGACACACATCCGCACAATGGAGGTATAATTTCCTTGTAGTATGGCTTCATAGATGTTGACAAATCGACCTAGAGTCTTTCCAATGCCTTCCAAATTTTTGAGGCCCCAGTATTCTTGTGGGAGTGAGAAAAGTTTGATCCACACAGGAGCTTCTTTGAAATCCTCACTCTCTCGACTGAAATTTACTTTCGAGGGTCTCATATATAGTCCAGCTGCATTGAAGAAGTAGGGACCCCCTTCAAAGGCCGCAATGTAGTCTTCCGGGTGATTGAAGATAACTGTGAAAAAACCTTTTGATCCCAATTTGTGGTCGTAGTGGCCTTTCATATTCCATTTGTGCTTGATCCACTCATTCAGTAATTTTTCTGTGGGCCACAGTCCCATAAACTTACAGATGATTGAATGATCATGCATCTATTGAATATATTCAGAAGCCCTATTGGAAGTAACTATGTACCTTGGAACTGTAGCTGCTTTGGGGATGCATGTATTAGATCCTTTTTGATCATGGGTTTTTATGGATCCTTGCTCCAGGGATTCAGAGTTGGTTCCATCATTCTTGTTTTCCTTGTTTGCAGTGGTATTCGAGGGGCCCTCACCGTCCTCCGAGACACATGAGGGTTTTTCTGTGTCTTTAGTGCTGGGGGTTTTGTCAGTTTGCTGCGGATCAGGATGTCGTCCCCTTGGCAGGGCCATCAAGGGATGTATCTGGTTCCTCGAGGTGGTGATGTTAGTACAACAAGTCATCGTGAGCGGCAGAGGATCTGAATAGAACAGGTTGAGAATAGAGGTAGAAGCGAGATACATGGAGTTTCATCGATCAAAGCCTCGATCCAACTTGTGGAAGCTCAGTTGCCTTATGTTATTCTTGTTAAGTTTCCTATTCATTTTGAAATTCTTTATAGTAAAGTGATGTTGTTGAATTACACTACAACAACCTTTAAACTAAATTATAAAAACTAAACCTTACTAATCAAACCAATGATAAAATAGCTACATAAATCAAATTGCCTAAGAATTCAACAAAAAATGAGATTTACATCATTTAACCCTATCCATTACAAGGAAAACACTTTTTATGAGAGATTTTTGTAGAGTATTTTAGTGTTACAAGATTTGGAAAATTAAAAAAACCTTCACTAAAACTTCCACCATTAGTAATGGAGAATTTAGCAAAGGTTTTAATGAATATATATTATAACTAAAAAAATATAGGCAGCTGGATATAATGGGGTTTTTTTTAATCAATATGCCACATAAAAACATTAGTGCAAAACAAACATAAAAATATGGATACATAATGTTTAAAGTTACATGGCTGCCGTATTGGTAAAAATAAAATCCCGAGTGCATACAATTTCAATGTTATGCTTAATGTGCTAACAAATAAAAAAAAAACTCTGTGCATACATTTTAAACATTATCCATTAGTGTTGACATTTCATAGATACACACTGGTTCTTATATTACCATACACATTGCCATGTTCGATTAATTTAACGATGATGATAATTGTGAATGATTTTCCCTTTTCTTGGTCTTCAGTGCACTTTATATAGTAAATTGCATTGGTGCAAGATTTACATATGCTACACACTATTCAATGAGTTCACAAAAATACAATACACCAATATGTTTATTAATTAATTGTGTTTTTTTTTTAATTTTAATTTTTAATTTATTATAACAAATCAAATAATTTTTATAATAATATTGATATTTAAATTTTCATCATTACATTTGGATATAATAATTGTATTAACGTGTTATAACATTGGATTACATATCTATTCATTGTAATATTTAGTCATTCATCTATAACATCCATATATTTAATCAACAATTTAACATGTTGCAACATTCGATAATCCAATAGAGTAAAAAACGGATTTTATTATATATTAGTAAGATGAACAACCCTTTGTAATACCAAATTGGACAACATAAAGGTCCACAATAATCAAAATGCTAATATGTGTCGATGTTAGCATTTTCCAACTGGTGCTAGCTTATGTGAGTTGTAAACTCACGTAGACATCATCATCTACCCAATTGTTCTTAGCTAACACTGGGCCTCTTCCATTGCTATAAATGGAAGCCTTCTCATATAATTTTACATCTCATTTCAATAGACTTTTCATTTTATTCTGATTAAGCTCATCCACTATCATGGTTAGTTCAAGATTTTACATGATATGAAAGTCTCATGAGAGGAGCTGTGACCTTGCCTTGTTCTTTGATATTTCTTTCTTGGTGTTTTTAGAGAGCTTGTCGTTGAGATATTGTCTGCTGGAAGTCATACCATATCTGTTAAAAGGAGTTTCCTGGCATTGTGTTGGGAGAAGCGTTAGATGAGACTGGTCACATGGAGTTTTCTACAATCATTTCACACCCATGACGCATGGACTTGTTGGTTGTGCTCTACATTGTAGATGACACCATTTTGGATCTTGTAGCTAGATCTGTCATCCAGCTACAATGAATACCTATTTGTTTTCCAGGCTATTAAAATTATGGTGTTGTTGCATAATCGAGGATTTTGGCCATTTATATTTGGGACCTTGTTTCTTTGTTTTGAGATTCGTTTGCATCTCATTTTTTAGATCGATTACTCACACCTCCTATGTACACACGTCTGTAGATTTTGTGGAGTTATTGAGGGATCAAATTCTATGGATTACTGCACTCCCTTCTTTTTTGCCTGTGGCTTTATCAAATCGTAATCTGGGAACCTAATGGATTGTAGTTTGGTGAGACTTGACATAAGGGCATCTTCTTCTAGCTACATATGTCTAGCCATTCTTAGATCGTTGCTTGTCTCTTAGATTTATTTTGGCAATTACTGAATTCAAACCTAGCCATTTATTTTTTGTTGGGACTGATAGGAGTTTTCTGCATTTTGTTGAGCAGAGCGAGTGGCTCTCTCAAGCTCTCTATTGTTCTTCTCTTGGTGTTATTGCAGGCTGCATGTGGAGCCACATACACGATCATCCCCTTCATATACCAGATGATGGTCACGGCTTGGATCGAAGGTGGGGATACATCTATAGATTGAATGTTGGGGATACATTTGTGGCTTTGAGCCTTGGCGTTTCCTGGAGTTATCAGGTTGCACGACTCAATCCTTATATCTCATCTTTGGTTTGTGGCTAGGGATCTCTTTATTGTGCAGGTCTCTGAATTTTCCATTAGTATTCCCGCTTTCATCCCATGTTTAAACTTTATATCAAGCCGTTTTTGGTTTTGGCCTCACCCTCCATTATTTTTGGGCGTATGCTATGGAGGCGTTTTGGCATATTTGTGGTTTTGTGGATTTGTTTCCCTTGATCCTTGGAGAGCTCTCTTGGATCTATTATTGGCTTGTTTGTGTTAGGGTTGTGATATGGGCCATATTCCCTTGATCACCATATGATGCTCATTAAACTCTCATTTGCAAGGAGTTCGACGTTGGAGACTTTTTTGGAATTGTAGATTTTTTTTCCATATTATTGTAATAAGGTTATTAGCTGCTTTTTCCCATAACTTTCATTGGTGTTTCTGTTTTCCTTACCGTTTGAGACGTTGTGAAGATAATTTTTCTCTTTTTTCGATGAGTGGTTGAGCATCACATTGATTTGCTCATAAAATCGATGAACATATTGTAACAAATATAAATTAGATTGTAATTAATAGGTATTAGTAAAATTAATTAAAAAATATGACCTTTCATATTAAGTGCCTAAGCCATATTTAAGGAGAGCCATCATTGTAATCTATTATCATCTTCTATTTATTCAATTATCAATATTATTCCATTTATTATGGCCTATCTAGTTTACCAAGTCTTTTGGTAAATTATTTGTGTGAGCTAATAAAGATATCAGAACCTCATTGGCTAGATTCTGGCCTTTGGCCACGCTTTTAGCCATTACCCAAGGTTTCCCTAAATTTTGGTCTTTGACCAGCCTCCCGTTCCCTCCTTTCCACATCATCGCTCCTCGCTTCCCCGCACTCAACCACTCTACCATAGTCCCCCAACTCTCTGCGTGCCCCCCTGCAACTTTCTCTTGCCATATCTTTTCCTCACCACCGCACCAGCCACTCTCCTCGCCCCTCCTGCGACCTCTTGCTACAACTCCCACCAACGCCCTCTTCACTCCAGTTGCTCCAGACATTGCACCTCCTCTCCCTTATTCCTCGTGCACTTGCGCCTACACCTCCACGCTCAGCTCACCCATCTCCTCCCTCATCCATTGCTGACCACAGCGTGTCGTCCCTCCACTTTACTCCACTCTACATCGTCCACCAGGCCCGTGCCATTGCTCCCACGCACCTGCGTCCAGCTTTGCCTTCTCTCCTTCGCAGATCTCATCTGTGCCTCCTCCTTCCATCCCCATGCCCTACGCTTGCTCCTTTTCCCGCGCGGCTCCAACGCTACCCTCCCACGCCGCTCCAACGCCAAAATTTCGCCCCACCATTTCGCAGCTCCACCTACACGTCCAGCCTCTTCTCCTGCTCCACCGCGTCTCCTACTCCCAGTCGGCTCCAGCTCAACTGTCCGCTCAACCATTTCCACGCTACCACTCCAGCCACATGCACTCCTCCCCCCACTTCATCCCCTCACGCAACCCAAATCCCTGCACACCCTCGCGCCTCGCGCCTCTCGCATGCACTCCTCTCCATATCCCAAACTCCCATCCCTCCTCCCGCGCTGCATACATCACTCCCTTCTCCTTTGTCCACCGCCCACCTCCCGGCCACACCACCGCACTGCATTCTCCCTTGCAGCGCCCATCTGCACCTTCGTCCTCAACCATTCCTATGTGCATCTACAGGCTGCCACCTCCTCCTCACTACCCGCACCCATCTACCTTCACCTCTAATCCTCCATCACTGCCTTCTCGCCACGCTACCACACGTCACTTCCTTTCCCCAACAATCCCTCTGCCCATTCTTGCGTCCTCACACTCGCTGCAATCCACTTCCCATCATCCCTCCACTTTGCCTCTACACATCGTCCCACGCCATTTCCTGCCAACTCACCATCACGCCATTCACTCCTAAGGTATGTAATGATTCCTAAGGTGATTTTTTATTCAACATGTTCGATCGAGATCAAGCTTCTTCAGAGTGAGCCTTGTACATAGAATAAATTCCTATTTTGACTCGATGGTTACACCAACTAGTTACCCATGTAGTTCGATGAGATGGATTAGCATCCATAGGGACAATCAACATATGATGCCTTTTTGTTTTTTATAACTCAATTCTTGAGGATCGGTTTATTTTGGGGATGTGCATTCAACTTTTGTTGGCTCAGCAAATCAGAATGTCCATTCACTGCCTCAGGAGTTCAAAATTGGCTACTTGGATTTCTACTTGAATCTTTGATGGGGTTGACAGGTTACTTGGCTTGAGACTTCTTCAGAGTTTTGATGAGTCTCATTCTCTTTCCATTCACTACATCATTGTGATATACTAATCAGTTTTAGCTCCAATGCCTTCTTCTACATGTGTGTTTTTCTCTCTTTTGGGGAGGAATTTTTCCCATGAGGTTTTCCACTTTTCTCCGGCTATGAGTGTTTGCGCATGGGAACCTTATCAGGCCTCGTTGTCATGACCCATCATTTTTTTCTTGTGTTTCCTCCCTACATTTTTCTTAGGGGGGGGTGTTAGTTTTGTAATTTTCCAACACATGGCAACTTGTGTGAGCTGTAAGCTCACGCAGGAATCATCATCTGCCCAGATTTTCCTCGCTGACACTAGGCCTCTTCCATTGCTATAAATGGACGCCTTCTCATGTAATTCTATATCTTAGTTCAATAGAATATTTATTTTCTTCTGATGAGGCTCATCCATGATCCTGGTTAGTTCAAGATATTTACAATATGTAATTGTTACACTTATTAGTAACCCGTGGTCATCCAATTGGAAGAATATGTCCAATACATTAAACAAAATGTTTGATTTTCATAGGCATACATTTCAAAACATACAAATTTTAAGAATGTGCAATTGTATTGATCATCATTCTTCACTTGAACTTTTATTATTGCTCGAGTTGCTTGCATGCCTCATTGCTTCATCACTTATAGGCAATATTGTACTTGATTTATTTCACTAAATGTTTTTTTGATTGCCTTGATTTTGTTTCTCATCTTCATTTTCCATTTAGGAATATAGAAATAAAATTTAATGAGTATATCTATATTTATAATATAATATACATGATTGTGTAAATTGAAAATCATACCAAAGAAATAATTGACTCATAAACAATACATATTATTTCAAAGTCATTTCTCATGCCATCTCTCAACAACTCTTATGTTAGATCCACTCCATACTTTGTTTCATATAAGATTTATATGCCATAACAATGCATTGATATATATATATATATATATATATATATATATATATATATATATTTCTTGGTGTCCCATTAATTATAAAATGAAGGAAGTAAAACAACAAAGCAACTTACAAATTGCACAATTAACTTTTGATATGACACCATATACTCATAACTCCTACTTAATCGATTGTTAATCAATTCTTTGGATTAATCTTGTTTGTATGTTGGCACTTGCTAGAAGATATCCAAGAGTGAATGTAAATTAAAATATAAGGTTCATAAAAAGTATGACATATTAAGTAAGAAAAACACAAGTTATACTCACAAACTTTGTGATCAACCATTTTATTTCTTGTTGTCCTCTCTTATGTATTGAATGCATTCCATTTTCCTTTTTATATGCAATAGAACAAATGAAAATGAATATTTCATGCAATCATTAAATTAAATGCACATAAAAGAAAAAAAATCAATAATTACATACATTTAATGCATGTTGATGTTGAGATGGCTCCTTCCGCCATGCAATTATGTTTATTTCTTTGACCATCTCCTTGTATATTTTTTTAGACATCCCTTCTGTCATATTTCAGAGATCACCTCATTCTTCCTTTGGAATTTTCATAATCTTTATGAAAATGAAAATAAAAATTCTTTTTATATTTATCTGAAAGTAAATATAGCCAAAATATTAATTGCATAATTTTTTGTGTAGTATATACATATTATAGAAAAACATGTTTAGGAACAATAACTTAAATGACTATTTTTTGTTATTGTATGTTTTTGCTTTTGCAAATCTAACAAGTCTCATTGAACATTGCTTTAGAAACGCTTTATGTAGTTTATATATAACTTGAATCGTGGAGTCACTAGATTAATTGTTGTACTATAAGTGGAAACCACGTCTATACATCTTTCCATTATATCCATCATAGTTTTATATAATTTTTTCCATATTTCATTAACTTCCATCATCAGTAGTTGGGACATGCAAAAAATTACCTTAAAATTAACCTTAGACGGATATTGGGCTATGCTAAATACCGGGCCGTCAGGAGAAGAAGGGGGTTCCATTCTTTTAATGCATTGTATTGTTCTATAGTTGAGCAACAACACGGGAATGTATGTTAGAGAAGAACATAGGAGATAAGAGAATCTATAGTAGCCATTCCTGCCATAGAGTCATAGATAACTCCATATAGAGCACAATTTCCTTTGTATTTGCAATTTGACATAAAGAACAAGACATAGTCCTCATTTATGGTGGATTTTTCCCCATGGTAGGTTTTCCCAAGATATATCTTATGTTATTATATGGATTGTGTACTTATTTTCTCTAGTTATTCTTGTTTCAGTTCCAGTTAGTTGGTATTCAAAAAAAATAATCCAATAAAATAAGAAGTAAGTTTTAATATTTGTTGTGACAGGCTGTTCCAGTGGAATATCCACGACATTTTATAGATCATATTGGTATCATATAAGTTTTTATTTGGGTGTTATGGGTAATCACAAAGATCCATTAGTAGCTAGAAAAAAAGTATTCAAACCCTAGACATGGTGGACGATTATGTTCAAGGAGCAGCAGACGGTTATGAGAAACCATTTTCAACACTCGAAATACAAGTCCTTGATATCACACACATGATGTCAATCCTCATGGAGGATTTGGAGATCAAGTTTAGACCTTTTAGGGATTTTGGAGGCTCTAACTCATATTTTGTATCCGAATGGAAATCATAAGATAAAAGTGACCTAGAAAAGGAGTCGACGAAAGATCCCGAGAGAGATTAGTTGAGTTCCAATACCAATATTCCTTCCTAGTCTCTCTTCAATATGGAAGCGAAAGTCGACATCAAGACATATCAAGGTGACATCGATGCTCTGAATCCAAATCAGTGGTTGCGGTAGTTGGAGGTTTATTTTAGCATCCATGAAATAGCCAAGGATAAAAATACCTCATTTTCCCAACTGAAGTTGGAGGGCCATGCATTAACCTAGTGGGAAATCCACATGGAATCACTTAGGCTGGAGGGTGATCCACTAGTAACTAAGTGGGATGAATTCAAAAGCATCATCAAATCCCAGTTCTACCTAGCGGGTATGTAGAGGACCAATGGATCCATTGGCATTACTTTAGGCAAAGGAAAGGACAACATGTGCAATAATACATTAGCAATTTTAGGAAGATGGATATCATGTTTGGTATCTCACCCAAGAACCCAAATGTATTCCTCAAATATCTGGAGGGTTTGCATAGTCACATACGGAGGTAGGTGATGATCTTCAATCCCATGTTAATTGATGAAGCTTGTGTACAAGCACGATACTTGGAAAACATAGGCTAGAAGAAAGGACATCCAAGTGGTTCAAAACAAGAAGAGATCCAACGTGATACCAAGGAGGGGAAGAAGAAGAGGAAGGGAAAGGAGAAGAGGAAGGGAAAGGAGAAGAAGACTACAACCACAACACATTAGTGCAAGGATCTGAAAAACCAATATAAGCATTGTGATATCAATGGTCACACTGAAGAAAGTGTTGGAAGCTACATCTAGAGTTGAACCCAAAGAACCACAAGAAGGATTCCAAGAAGGAGAACGTTCTAGCCACAGATTCAAGCAAGGAGTTAAAAAGTAGTTCAGATGTGGATTAGAATATCATCTATACCACAGTGTACAAGGAGGTGAATATGAGTATCCTTCACCCTAAGGAATATAAATATATGATGAAACTCTTCCATATTAAGATCTAGGTCAAGAAGGCAAAGATCAATGCTCTATTCGATTCCGGTTTGGAGGAAAACCTCATAGAAAAGGATCTAATACGAAAGCTTGTATTGAAAGTACATGATCATCCTAGTACATAACCATTGGGATGGGTAAATAAGGATACATAACTTAGAGTCATGAAACAGTGCAAAATCAATTTTTCCATAAGTTCTATGTTGATGAAGTGGAGGTAGATGCAGTACTCCTCGATGTTTGTGGTGTAGTGTTCAGATGGCCCTACATGTATATGAGGGATGTAATCTTCATGAGGAGATCCAGCCAATACTTCTCAATCAAGGATGGGAATTCCTTCATCATTAACACACACAAAGGTAAATCAAATATCTTTCTGGTAAGTGCCAACCAAGAGAAAAAGTTGATCAGTTCAAGTAGGAAGTTTGTATTGATTTTTTTAAGACAAAATCAACAACGAGGTGAATTGGTGGTAAAAGTGAAGGCATCCCTGGAGGGATGTACAAAAGATAAAAAACATCACCTGGAGAGCCTTTTTCAAGAATACATAGAATTTTTCTAGGAGCCTACAAGTATGCCTCCTAAGGGGGAGGTGGAGCAAGAGATACAATTATTTCCATATTCTCCATTTCCAAACACTGGACTGTACATACAATATATCATAGAAGTAGATGAAGTGATGAAGAAATTGCAACAGTTGTTGAAGAAGGGCATGATCAGACCAAGCACCTCACCTTGTGAGTCAGCCATAATCATACTACCCAATAACGATGGGACTTTGAGGATGTTCATCAACTACAGATCATTGAACAAGATCACACTCAAGAATCGATACCCTCTACCCATAATTGATGAAATATTGGACTAGTTGTAGCATGCCAAGTATTTCACCAAGTTGGATCTCAAATCGGGATACCGCCGACTGTGAGTGAAGGAATAAGACACCTGGAAGATCGCCTCCAAGACAAGGAAAGGTATATATGAATGGTTAGTAATGCCATTTGGTTTATGCAATGAATCGGCTACATTTCTGCGATTAATGAATGACACATTACACCATTTCTTAGATTCGTTTGTTATAGTATATCTTGATGACATATTGGTTTATAGTGATACATGGGAAGAGAATATCTCTCATCTCAAGAAGGTGTCGGAAACCTTGAAAAACATCAAACAGTAATTGGTATATTTTAGGTATGTGATTGGTGGAGGAGAACTTAAGATTGATCCTGCAAAGATGGAGGCCATCACTAAGTGTCCTACTCCTACAAATGTCACTGAAGTTAGGATATTTTTGGGGGAATCACAATACTTTCGGAAGTTCATAACTTCCTTTTTGGCTGTGGCTGCATGTAATACCCCATTTTGACCCTTAGGATATGTTAGCTTTTAATGTAAATGTTGTATACATGTGATGTATGTTTTCCTAGCGTGGAGCTCAAGGCCAAGGCTCCGCTAGTGGAAGCTCGAATTTTATTTAAAGGCAAGTATTAGACATTATGTTTCCCATGTGCTATTTAGCCATGGAACATTGTAAAAATGATGTAAATAAACATCATGCAATAAAATACCAAAACTGGCTATGGAGGCAACGAATGAGAAATGGGAAATGTGTATCCACTAGGGAGTGGTGAGGGGGCCTTGGGATTGAACCATAGGATGCCATATGTCACTTTGAGAACCCATTTGACTTACCTTGCTGACATTTATTTATGTTGTAAGGAAGTGGTTGAGGAATTCAGTCCATGGCTTCAATGGAGCATGGGCAACCCAGAAATTTGTATGGCAGAGTATGGGCTCTATTTTATTGTATCATAAGCCACTCTACCTCATGGGATTTGCTTCTTCCTCATCCCTATTCCACTGTGGAAGTTACCAACATCATTTTCCATCCAAAAACGAATTGCTAGCAGTGAGAAAAACCAGAAATCACAACTTTGAAAGAACCCATGTTTTGAAGAGCCATAAAAGCCCAAAATTGGTATTTGATAGTGAAATCCAATGGGGGATCCATAGGTATGAACCTTGGGGTGAACTTGGGAGCATTAGCTACCCTGAAATCCATTGGAAAACCTAGTTTTGATAGCCTAGAAGCCCAGTAACGGGATTGAGTTATTTGTTGCCAGAACGGTGAGAAATCCAAGTGTGGAGGTTTGAACAGAGGATGGGATTGCTTGAGATGTCTGTATCTCTATGGTTGAGCTCACGGGCTTAACATCCTCATCATTTTCTTATTACATGCTTGATAAACCTAGTTGTGTGCTAGCTTAGCACGACCGTTTAAGTGAATCCATGGCTGTGAGTGAGCCTGTCTAGTTCCTCCTTAGTGGATACACAACCCAACTCGAGGGTGATCTCTCAGCTAAAAGAATATAGGCTGGATAGATATCTATGGTTGGGTGGAACGTTGCTCTCACGTAGCCAGTTGTTTGGACATTTGCATTTCAAGATAAGTATTCTCTGTGGATTAATTTATTTACATTATGTGTTCAACAATGTGTTAATCCTGTATGTTAAATTACTCATGTTACTTGGATGAAATGATTATATTAAGTTAGTTGGCATGATGCCTGTGCATAGCATGATAATGGGATGGATTATTGTATGACCGTTTCATCATTCTGCCTGGAAGAAATAGGCCGATGCATCTCCTTCTGCTTGTATGTTATTATGGCTATTCCTCTATGTTTATTAAACGAGTTGTGTTAATTCTATGTTCTGTAATGTATTAAATAATGACTGGTATTTGGATGATGAATACATATCTTATTATGGCTAACATGTAATTTGTGTATATCATGAGAATGTGATTGCTTCCTCGCATTATAATTCATCACCTCTTTGTGAATGGTATGTTGATGCATTTCATTCTAGCTGTGTGTTAATATGCTAATTCCGCTATGTAAATGAATTGTGCATCTTATTTTAAATGGAATTTTTTTATCATTATGGCTTGGGGACGAATTAGGCACCCCATGTTGTAGTCATGTTCCCTCCCTTGCATTGGATAGATGGAAGGAGACATGACAGAGTGGTATCAGAGCCTAGCTTGTAGCACTAGGGGTGCTTGGGCCAAACTCTGAGTTTGCAGGCATGTAACAGGATGTTTTAGCACAGTGTTGGGAAGTTGGGGGCATCATTTTGATTGAAAAAAAGATAGGATTAGATTTCTTATATGTGGAAGAGGATCAAACAGGTGCATAGATCTCTCCAAGATCTTTCCAACGGTACTAGACTTGCCTCATTTGGCGAAGGGACGAAGGAGATATGGACCTCGAAAGTTATAGGAAATGTGGGTGTTTTCCAGTTTTCGGCTTCGGCTTTCGGTTTTCGACTTCTGGTTTTCGGCTTTCAGTTTTAGCTTCTGGTTTCAGCTTCTGGTTTTCGGCTTCCGGTTTCGGCTTTCGGCTTTTGGCTTCCAGTTTTCGGTTTTCGGCTTCGGCTTTTGGTTTCGGCTTTCAGTTTTCGGCTTCCGGTTTTCGGCTTTCGGCTTTCGGCTTTGGCTTCCGGTTTCGGCTCTCGGCTTTGACTTTCGGTTTCGACTTTCGGTTTTCAGATTTTGGATTTCGGCTTCGGCTTCCGGTTTCGGCTTCGGGTTTTCGGCTTCTGGCTTTCGGCTTCCGGTTTTCGGCTTCCGTCTTTCAGCTTCAGCTTTCGGTTTTCAGCTTCCGGCTTCTAGTTTTCTGCTTCGGCTTTCGGCTTCAAAAAAAAAAAAGGGGTATAGAGCCCGAAATTTTGAATTTTGGGAAAATGTAAAAAGTGAGAAGCAGTAAAACCCATAAATTCATAGAAGATGAATTGTGCATCAGAATATAGATCTGTGAGATGCTGAGCGTCCCTTTTTATATGGGCTAACTTCACCTAGTAGAAAAGTTTTCGTGATTCTTCATAGATTTTCCTCCACAGGTGGCTGAAGTTGGCATTCAGGACCAAAATACAACTGTGTAAAAGTATGCAGAATTGGGGTGAAAGTTGTCATTTTGAAATAAGGCAGTTTCCACACCGGATGTCGGAATGGAGCAAGTGGACAGGCATTGGAAAGCTTGCCCAACAGGGAACAATGGTGCATAGGTAGAATTTGAATGGGGACATCAGACATCATAGATAATTAGAGTAGAAAAGTGCCAGTGACTGTTTTGTCAAATTGTTGTCAATATGGGCAATTTCTAGAATTGCATGCCTGGACTGAAGTCCAGGGATGATCCAATCCTCTCAAGTCCACCAAGGAATTCATTCTCGAAGACATACGTCTACGTCTCTCTTTAGGACTGAAGTCCAGGGATGATCCAATCCCCACATCACTATGGGTACAAGTATCTTCATCCATACAAGTACAAACACGTATCAATACATCAAGGCATCATGTAACCTCATCATCAAAACATGTATCCTCATCATCAAAACATGCATAACATCTATCATCAAAAGCATGTATACATCTATCATCAAAAGCATGTATACATCTATCATCAAAAGAAAAAATATAAGATTCCTAAATCTAAATAATTCTAAGTAACTAGGTGCAGTAAAAAGGTAACCTCATCATTGATGAGACAGACTTGTTATTAGATACTATGCTACTCCCCCTTTCGAGGAGGGTCCTTCTGGACTATACCAAGCTTGTCTCGGAAGTATTCAAACTTTACTCGAGACAGAGGTTTAGTCAAGATATCAGCAATCTGATCCTCAGTGCTTATATACTCGAGCTTGATAGCTCCTCTCTACACCATATCTCGTATATAGAAGTATCGGATCTCTATGTGTTTTTGACTTATCATGGAATACAAGATTTTCTATCTTGATGCAGTTTTGAATGTCACACATAATCATAGTGGAATTCATTTCTAAGTCAAACACTCCATATAAAAGCTTCTGAAGCCATACTGCTTCATAGTTGGCAGAGCAGACAACTATATATATATTCTGCTTCAGCAGTACTGAGAGCCACACTAGATTGTTCCTTGCTGAACCATGAGATCATGGCAGATTCAAGACTATAACATCCACCTGATGTACTCTTTCTCTCTGAGGCACTTCCTGCCCAATTAGAATCTGAGCAACCATGTAAACGGAGTTCATGACCTCCAAGATAGTATAGACCAAAAATCTAATGTACCTTTTAGGTACCTCACTACATGCTTTGTAGCTATTAAGTACACCTTTCTAGGTTCTACTAGATACTGACTTTGGGTATTTACAGCAAAGCATATATCTGGCCTAGTATTTGTTAAATACATCAATGACCCAATGATTTTTCTATGTAGGGTTAAGTCCACTAAATACTATGAGTCATTAACTAACAACTTCAAGTTGGATTCCATTGGAGTGGCCATGGCTTTATACTCCAACATATCAAATCTTTTTAGAAACTTCACAGCATACTTACCTTGATTTAAAAGATTCATTTTGGATCTTGCCATACTTCTAGACCTAAGAAGTAGTGCATTAATCCGAGATCTTTCATTTTCATTTCTGCAGCCATTTTCATGACCTGTTTCTCATTCCTTGTCAGAAAGAGATCATCGTCATACAATAATGGTATGATAGGTTCATCATCCACAACCTTAAGGTAAAGGTTAGGAACAACTTTACTTCTGGTAAAGCCCAAGCTTTGTCATGAAGCTGTCAATTGTCCATTATTCACACTCAGCATTGAGTGATCTTCTGCATATCTATCTGTGCCATCTCTCGTCAGATGGGTCTACTAAAATGAGCCTCAAAATCATTCGAACTCTATGGTGAGTTCCTTCTTGCATCCATGTCATATGTGTATAGAACCCATATTCAACCTTGTAGCAAAGGTTGAGATCCACATCACTCATGATGATCATTAAGCTCATCAATTGACTACCGATCCTGGGAACCCATACAGAACCTGATTACATTATTAAGAGAATGGTCTTATCTAGTCCCTTGGAGCAAAACATCTCATCATGATTCTCTTCCTCTTTCTAAGAGAATCTCTTAACCACAAGCTTTCTATAGTGTGTTTGATTTGTAAATCTTTTGTTGAACATCCATCGCTTGTTCAGAGTTCGTCATTCATCATGATCTTTCCTACAAATCAAAATTAAGTACATGATTAGTAATACTTAATAATCATCAAATCATATTGACATGATAACCTATTATGCATACAGATATCATTTACATAGTTATTCAACTATTTTGACCAATACTTTGGCACAACACTTTTCCATATCCTGTATGCATACAGTGGCTATCTAGATGCCTTCCATCTCTACCAGAACATACTATTAAGAGTGTGCACAGCTCTCAGCATGTCAACAAAGAGGTTTCATTCTAGACAAGCAACAATGGAATGTTTGTTCAATTTACCAATCATATGCATATTAGTAGTATACTGTTTAATGCTTTATGAATGTTTATACTCAGCATGATATATTCTAGGAATACAAATATGCATACAAGCAATATCATTTACTATTTCTAATAACAACCCAAATACTTATCTTTTATGTTTGTGTGGTTGCCTCCCGCTTGATCTTCTGTATGTCTTCTGAACTTCTATTCATTCTGTACCACTGTGCATGCTCAAGTGTATACTAGTGTCATCCTCATGATCTCATACACAAACATACATTCATTAGTATATTCTCAATATTATCAAAACATTCTAATTCTAAATAATCTTGAATATGTACAGTCATGATCATTAGTATTCAGGGTTTCAAGGAAGTCTTCTTTTACTCATGCATATTCTTGTTTGATCTAGTTAGTTAAATCATCAACCAAGATAAGAGACATAATATGCTTAAACCCTTGATTACTAACCAATCATACCAAGTATACTTACACAAGGTAAGATTCTAACATGACACAGGAAAACATACCTGGATTAGTATACCTGCTTAGTTATGTACAACATACCTAAACAATCTCTTCAATGATTTAGAGATCCTGAGCTAGAATCTGCATGTCTCGTAGGTTAAACATGATATAACAAAGTCATACATACCTCATGAGTCATTGTCTTCATGTTGTCATGGTCATGGAACTTGATTTGTCTTTTGTGATGTACCTGTGTCTCGTTAGCAGACAACATCAACCTCACACAACACCATAATGCATAAGTACAATCATATAGCCCTAATCAATGAATGTCTTCGATCATTCACATGCATTCATATTGTTACTAGGGTGATAAGAAAATTAATAACATTAATCAAGATTGTACTAATAAATAACATGAAGACAAACACATTATGAACTTAATCAAGAATCATATTTCAAGGCATACCTGAACCTCCTTAAGTCATACCTGTCGAGACTTTTTGTAGTCTTCATATGTAAGGCCTTAGCCTCAACTCCCCCTGAAACTTGATCTGGAGCTTGATTAGGGTTTGTTAGAGAAACCCTAAAAATTCAATCTTTGACTTTCACACTTCTGAATGGATGGAAGAATGTGTCTTGCTGAGCTGATCAACTTAGCATTCTTCAATTTTGAAATCTCCAAAATTTGACCCCTCAAAATTGCCTTCGAAACTTCTGGATCTTCTGGACAGGAACTCGAACTAGGGTTTGATGAAGCCCACCCTTATGTTCAATCAAAAGGTTAGATCCAAGGCTCTAAAATCTTATTTTTCTGAGGAGCTTCCAGCCGTGGACTCCGATTCCAAAAATTCTAACTTTCTCCGAAACCCTAAATTCCGGAAGCCATGAATAAAGGTGCTCCAAAAATAATTCTGTTTTGACAGAAATATGCACCTGATTGTTTCTGCTATAACTCTGAAATTTCTGCTCCACAGGGTCTGAAAACCTTTTATGCAGTAGCCTGACCTGTCATCTTTCCATCCTGATAGGTCTGACCTCAATTGGACTCTCTGAGAGAGAGTTATTCCAAGTGTCGCAATGTGACCTGTTTATGGGATAAAACAGGAGAGCGAACTTGTACGGATTTCCACGTGTCACTGGTTCACCTTCGGCCTCTGAAAAAGTTTCTTGAGATAGTACAGTCTATGCACTACCTGTCACTTTTTACGAAATTTCATTTGGAGCTTCCTAGCCCAAGTTATGACCTTTTTTCCAAGGTCACCTGATTTTGACTGAGATCTGGAAGAGGTAGAAACCCTAACTTGTATTGATCATAACTCATAAAGTAACACGAATCTGAGGGTTCCCTTTGGACACAAGGTACCTGGGGATGTTATCTACGACTTGTAAACTTTTCAGATCCTGAAACTTCGTATAAATGGATTTATAGCGAAAGTTCCACGATGACTGGTTTTTGCTATATAAAACCCTAACCTTCAAATTGTCGCAAGAGAAGCAAGTGTCGTAAGTGCCATACATTGCCTTCCTTCAGGTTAGCTCTGATACCATGTTAAAATTCAATATGATAAGACAGAAAATAGCAGCATTACATTCCATTTCACAATAATAGCATATACAGGATCACTGAAGAAACAACAAGCATAGCATAAACACAAGAGACATAGATTTATCCTGGGAAACCCTCATGGGGTAGAAAACCCAGTAAAGCTTCCTCAATATAGATGACCAGAAATATACAAAGATGCAAAACAAAGACATGATCTCCTCCTCCACCATAGCAGACCTCTCCTCCACAAGTGCACCTCTCTTAAGTGAGTGAGTGTGTCAAATGAGGAACATACCTCCTCTATTTATACACTACACTGACATGTATTTTACACAAGTACATGTAGGCTCGTATTTAACCATTAGGTTAAATACCCTATTGTAACTGACTGGGATGACCCCCACATGGTGGGTCTAATAACCCTAGTTACCACAACCAATTCGGAGGAATAAACATCTCCGGATTCATAGTATAATCACATCGGAGGTATGGAACATCTCCGGAATAAATAATATACAAATATAATATTCTTAGAAGTTACAATATTCAACACCATAGTGTGGTGGAGCATGAAGTGGTGAAGGAAAGAGGCCTCATACCATGTGGTTGTTTAGAAATTTAGATTGCATTCATATAAAATACATCATGCCATGTGTATGTTGGTTATGAGCTTAATAACTAAAGCAAGTGAGGATCGGTGGTCCTGATTATGGTAATGCATGTTATATGAAATAGTCATGATTAAGTCATAATATGCTTAAATGCATAGTACTCATGAAATAATGCAAGTTGGCATTGAGTGAATGCATATGAAAAACTTGAGTAAATGTTGTGAATATGCATGCATGTAGGTAGCTACACCTGACGAGATGTATTGTGTGCATGCATGATTGTGATATATGTATATGTCTCATTACAATTGAGCAATAGATGAAATGATGAATTAATGATAATTCTGAGATCATTTCATGAGCTGCTATGAATGCAGGGGAAGAATTGCATGAAGGTAGTCATGATTGACAGGCTTCCAGAGTGCTCTGTTGGAAGGCCATAGTTGTATAAATGATATGGCTATGAATTAATGATCATTTAAAAGCTTTAAGTTAATTGCATAAATGATGTGACTGTACCTTGCAATTTTAGTATGATAATGATTTACGTGAAGTAAATGAGTTTGTTATATTGATATGTTAACAGCTAGAAGTGTTTGAATTATGTAATGTCATAATTCTGGAAATGCTTCAGTGATTTTTGCAGCAATGAAATATTATATGCATGGAGACTTACAAAGTGTTTGGCTAATTGAAGTTTCAGATTTCAGGTAGATTGTTCTAGGCATGGCAATGTGGGTAAGTCCATGACGAAGGCTAGAGTCTACCATGTGCAAAAGCCAAAGGTTATGAGAAGATTATCATGGGTGTGAAATTTAACTTATGCATAAAACAAATATGAAATTATTCTCATTTAAATTTATGAGAATAATATCATGGTTGCAAATCTAATTTCGGTAGGGAGCAGATTTGAAAATTCGATTTAGAGCTTATGAGAAGGAATCTCATGGTTGAGGAATCTAAGCTTTGTTAGAAAGAAGAATTGTAATTCTCAGATTTGTAAACTTTCAGATTTGAAATTTTGCTTACAACTGCTAATGACTATTTGGCTTATGTAAAATTATGTCAGGAGGACATGTTGTAGGTGGATTTCCATGTATGACCGCAAACATAAATCCATAATGAACAGAATGGTGCCATTTACAAGAGCCAAGCAATATGAGGATAGCCTCATGACTAAGAAAATCAATTTCTGTAGTAGACAGAGTTGCAAATTCATATTGAATTTAATTATTAGTGCCATTGATCAGTTATGAAACAATCAGATTTGAATTGCATTGTTAAATGTTGCTGACTGTTTGGCTATTTGATAAGTGTGCCAGAAAGACACATTGCAGTAAGACCAAGAGAGAGGGCCTGCAGAAGCCAAACTTCATGGGAGAGATTCCATGATTTGGAAATGGGTTTTGGGTGAAACGCCATTAGACATTATGAAAGTCTCATCCACACTGCATGATTGGTGAACAATATGAGTGATATGGTAAAGATTATGTCAGTGAGACATATGAGGGTTATGTAACATCAAAAGGAGTTGGGAGGGCAAACCGAGGGACTATCAACTCAGAGAAGGAGCCCCCATTCCTCATTAATAAAGAAAGACTACATCTGCAAATGGATAAGTGTTCTGTAAACCTTGATTGATATATATATATATATATATATATATATATATATATATGTGAAAGTCTAATTGTTAGAATTACTATGTAGAGCATATTCCATTTGTTTATATTATTCTGACTGCTCGAAGTATTATGATTAGGACCTGCATAGTTCACATCAGGAAGGAGTGCACGCCTTTCTAGTGCTGAGTTATGTTAGGGATGCCAATATTGATTACGCCCTAAGGGAATGGACGCATTCTTGGTGTTTCAATGTTGGATAGTGAATGTTATGAAATATGTTTACCGTTTTGGAGTAGCAATACTGATGAGCTTGCTTATCCATTTTGTGTTGACAGTTAATACATATGAAATTTGGTGCTGCACATTAAAGGAAAAAGTGAATAAAAGGGTACTCAAGAGGACTATATGAGCAGTGGTAACCCTTGTGTAGTGTAAGTGGGTATCATGGGGCCATGATATCTTGTAGTTAAGAAAGTCACTTAAAGAGTTCCTAAAGGGAACTGCTGGTTTTCACAAGAGAAGGAGTGCCACCCTTGTGTGGGTGAAGAATTGTTATGCGCATTGAGGTATTGTGACACATGTGAAAGGTTGATGCAAGCCTAAGGAAAAGTAGTAGACCCTTGGCCTATAATGGTCGGTGGCGCAGTTACCTTTCATTGGCCGATGACCCAAACGGATGTGCTGGCTTAGCAATGGAGAGGGCCAACCAGGTATGGGACTGGTTGGGCACCACCAAATGCATGGTAAATCCAGTCGCGTGAAGGTGTACTGGTTGGGCATTAATTATTTGATGTTTTGGAGCAGCCTACATGCTGGCCAAACATCCCAGTCCGCAGAAGGATCCCAAGGCTTATAAAGTAAAAGCAGGACCCTGTGGACCAAAGAAGAAATGCACAATACAGATAAGTATCCAATTTCATTTATTTCTTGTTTGGAATAATGAAGGTTTCAAGTATAAGTCTTGTAACAGTTAAGCTGATGCACTATTGTTTCTTTGTTGGAAACCTTGGTCATGCAGGAAGCAAGGACCCTGAAAGAACTGTAAATTTATTGGTAAATCCAGAGAGTGACTAGTTGGGCATTGATTATTGATGATTTGGAGCAGCCTGCGTGCTGGCCAAACATACAAGATTATTGATGATTTGGAGCAGCCTGCATGCTGGCCAAACCTACAAAATTATTGATGATTTGGAGCAGCCTGTGTGTTGGCCAAACAAACAAGATTAATTGATGTTGTGGAGTAGCCTGCGTGCTGGCCAAACATACAAGACCATTTGATGTTGAGGAGCAGCCTGTGCGCTGGCCAGACATCCAAGTCCATATGCGATTCCAAGGCTTGTAAAGCAAAGAAGGACCCTATGGAATAAAGTGGAGACATCCAATGCAGACAAGTATTTGGTTATCTTGTAAATTCTTGCTTATGAATATACATGTGTATATGATTTGGTTATGACTTCCTAATCTCTTGTTTAAAGATAAATTCTATGAAAATAAACTAAACATGTGAATTGATTCAATGTTTGAGTGTAGGTATTGTTGGAAGCAAGGACTATGAAAACATCTTAAGGATGCATGTGGACATGTGACTGCCTAAAAAACTTAGCTTGAGCAGCAATGAAAGATGGATCTAGTGGGACTGTGTGGGTCCTAGCAGCCAAGAGCTGTAGACAAACCATGTGGAGGGACTCCATGGTTGAGAGGTCTGAAATAGACCATAGACATTAAGTGTCATAGCCAAGAAGGGCAGGTCAAGCATTCACGTTGAAGTGAAAGAGGATAGGAGCATGAAAACCACAGTGGTGGTGTGGGTTTCACAATGGAACAAGGCTAAGAGAAGAAAACTCTTACTGCTCTCT
Organism: Larix kaempferi; assembly: GCA_027924585.1. Taxonomy (NCBI): domain Eukaryota; kingdom Viridiplantae; phylum Streptophyta; class Pinopsida; order Pinales; family Pinaceae; genus Larix; species Larix kaempferi. The sequence continues at coordinate 1,243,764 of BSBM01000559.1, forward strand.
CTTTCCTTTTTATTGATGCATTTATAAAAATAGAAAATTGTTGAATGCATGTATGGATGAAAATAGAATGTGTTTACTTGCTTGAAATAAATTGTGAATGCTGAAGTAATTAATTAATTGTGAATGGATGAACATGAAAGAATTCATGTGTATGCTGGAAAAGCATGGAAAGTGTGAAAGTCTCATGAATAAAGCAGGGGACCTCCATGTCAATTGGGGAAAAACAATTGACTGATTTTTAATGTTTAGGTTATGCTTGGCCTAACAAGATTTGTAATGATGAATTTCATAGGTGGAAATTAGATCCATTGGTTGCAGCCGTACGAGCAAGTGCTGCTTGTGATCAAAGTGAGAACCAGCTGTGCACAGTGACCATGGAAGCAAACCATAGGATGTTGGAATTGGCTGAAAGTCTTCTTCAAACAATTTACACGACCCAAGAAAATCTTGGAGAACTACTCAAGCTGCAAAAGCAGCAGAATGAGATGAACCACAAGGTTTTGCAGGACTCTATTTATCTGCAAAGGGAAGTAAAAAACATTATGAGAGCAATCTGTAAGGGAAATGAAAGTGGATCAATGATGAGGCATTCATCCAATCGGTCCAATAAGAAACTTTTCAGGCATGAAGACTCAAAGGAAATTCAGTAGGTAAACATGAAATAGCCAATGAAATGTTGGAAATGTGGAGGACATCATTTCCTTCGCAACTGCTCAGCAAGGGAACATCAAGAGGGTAGCAGCCATAAATTTTTCAGACTTGTGGATGAGCTGAAAGATCAGAACCAACAGGAGAAGCTCGTGGGAGTCAAAGGACTTGGTCCTGAAAGTTCAAAGTAAAGGATAAAATGTAGGGCAGACCTGCAAAGTTTTTGAAATTTTTGACATGTATAAATTGTATATGTATTCCTATGTCTTGGAACACCAAGGATGGTGTTATTCTAAGGGGGAGGGGATTGTAATACCCCATTTTGACCCTTAGGATATGTTAGCTTTTAATGTAAATGTTGTATACATGTGATGTATGTTTTCCAAGCGTGGAGCTCAAGGCCAAGGCCTCGCTAGTGGAAGCTCGAATTTTATTTAAAGGCAAGTATTAGATATTATGTTACCCATGTGCTATTTAGCCATGGAACATTGTAAAAATGATGTAAATAAACATCATGCAATAAAATACCAAAACTGGCTATGGAGGCAACGAATGAGAAGGGGCCATGTGTATCTACTAGGGAGTGGTGAGGGGGCTGTGGGATTGAACCATAGGCTACTATATGTCACCTTGAGAACCCATTTGACTTACCTTGCTGACATTTATTTCTGTTGTAAGGAAGTGGTTGAGGAATTCAGTCCATGGCTTCAATTGAGCATGGGTAGCCCAGAAATTCGTATGGCAGAGTATGGGCTCTGTTTTCTTGTACCACAAGCCACTCTACCTCATGAGAGTTGCTTCTTCCTCATCCCCATTCCATTGTGGAAGTTATCAGCATCATTTTCCATCCAAAAACGAATTGCCAGCAGTGAGAAAAACCAGAAATCACAACTTTGAAAGAACCCACGTTTTGAAGAGCCATAAATGCCCAGAATTGGTATTTGATAGTGAAATCCAATGGGGGATCCATAGGTATGAACCTTGCGGAAAACTTGGGAGAATTAGCTATCCTGAAATCCATTGGAAAACCCAGTTTTGATAGCCCAGAAACCCAGTGACGGATTGAGTTATTTGTTGCCAGAACGGTGAGAAATCCAACTGTGGAGGTTTGAACAGAGAATGGGATTGCTTGAATTGAGCTTGAGATGTATGTATCTCTGTGGTTGAGCTCACGGGCTTAGCATCCTTAGCATTTCCTTATTGCATGCTTGATAAACCCAGTTGTATGTTGGCTTAGCACGACCGTTTGAGTGAATCCATGGCTGTGAGTGAGCCTGTCTAGTTCCTCCTTAGTGGATACACAGCCTAGCTCAGGGGTGATCTCTCAGCTAAAAGAATATAGGCTGGACAGAGATCTATGGTTGGGTGAAACGTTGCTCTCACGTAGCTAGTTGTTTGGGCGTTTGCATTTCAAGATAAGTATTCTCTGTGAATTAATTTATTTACATTATGTGTTCAACAATGTGTTAATCCTGTATGTTAAGTTACTCATGTTACTTGGATGAAATGATTATCTTAAGTTAGTTGGCATGATTCCTGTGCATAGCATGAGAATGGGATGGATTATTGTATGACCGTTTCATCATTCTGCCTAGAAGAAATAGGCCGATGCATCTCCTTCTGCTTGTATGTTATTATGGCTATTTCTCTGTGTTTATTAAAATGAGTTGTGTTAATTCTATGTTCTGTAATGTATTAAATAATGACTGGTATTTGGATGATGAATGCATATCTTATTATGGCTAACATGTAATCTGTGTATATCATGAGAATGTGATTGCTTCCTCGCATTATAATTCATCACCTCTTTGTGAATGGTATGCTGATGCATTCCATTCTAGCTATGTGTTAATATGTTAATTCCGCTGTGTAAATGAATTGTGCATCTTATTTTAAATGGAATTTTTTTTATCATTATGGCTTGGGGACGAATTAGACACCCCATGTTGCAGTCATGTTCCCTCCCTTGCATTGGATAGATGGAAGGGGATGTGACACTACACCCCTCCATTACATAAAATCCAACAACACAAGGTTCTAGTGGGGGAGGAAACAACATAAATCCTTTGAAGAGCTCAAGCAAAAGAATAGTCACACACCAATTCTCGCATTGCCTAATTTACATAAGCCTTTCTATTTGGATACAAATGCAAGTTGGTATTCTATTGGAGTGGTGTTGATGAAATGAGGGAGGCCATTATGATATCATTATGAAATGTGTCATAGGGGAGTTCTAAAATACCCTACCTACGATAAGGAACTTTATTCCCTAGTTCAATATATTAAGAAGTGGAATCACTATCTGATGGGAAAGGAGACCATCATTCACATTGATCACCATCCACTACAATATTTGTAGGCCCAAGGTAAGCTACAACATAATAGACATTATAAGTAAATGGGATTCTTAAAAAAATTCCATCTAATCATCAAGTATAAGAAGGGAAGTACCAACAAGTTGGAAGACATTCTCTCAAGGAGACTTACAATGTAATGTCCCTCAAAATGTGATTTCAATTTTTTTTTGTATAGGGTCTAAATAAATGCAAGTCCTATGGTTTCTTTAAAATTAACTTCAACACCTAGTTGAATACTATGAATAACCCATTGTTTATGTTTTTAATATGATCATTTTGTCGATCATCTACATAGCATCGATCTGGTATGATTTGCTTTGCTTGTACATTTAATTGTTAATATGATTGTCCTATACTTATATTTGCTTCATGCTCCTTTACAAGAAGGTGATGCTTGTTTTTTGGTCTCGTGTCATGAGTCAATTCTGTCTAAATGTCTACGCCTGTTTAATTATGATTTGTTACATCCTTCCATAATTGAACTTGATAATTATGACATATGTGAATGGTCTCGAGGTCCATTAATGGCCTGGGATTACTTAGCTTTGATTATGAGCTAATGCATATTTAATCTTTGTGATAGGTGATTTGTGAATACCTCATACTTTGTTTGGACACAAGTTCAAATGTGATAACTAGCAATGCCAGGTTAAAAGTATTAGGATGGTGAACTATGGCTCAATAGCTATGACTTAAGAAATGAAGTGCTTATTGTCACGTTCCCACTGACCTCCATGGCCACAGGAGACCTTGATACATATATATTTTTAAATCGACTGAATACACACACACAGTCGAAATGAATCGGATCCGCAATCCGCAACCTGCAACAGTGAATCCGAAATCCACAATGCGCAATTGCGGATGCGGAAGTGCAAAACCTCATACAAAAAAAGCTTACCTTTTCGCAATCCTCAATCCGCAACGGCGAACCCACAATGCACAACCCGCAATCCGCAATCTGCAATTGCGGATGTAGAAGCGCCCAATCTCATATTCTGTTAACGGTCGCTTACACAATCCGCAATCCACAATTGCGGATGCGGGCATGCGGAACCATACCCCTGTAATGGCAACTCTACACACAAACTTCAGAGATGCCTAACTTCTCCATACTTAGTCCAAATGAGACAAGGTTGGTGCCATTGGAAAGCTCTTGGAGAGATCCATCCAATGGTGAAATCCCTGCCCTATTTGAGCATTCCTTCCCTATAAAATTTCACACTGAATTTATGTCCATAACTCTTCCAAAAAGAGACTTAAGGCTTCTGCCTGTCATGAATTTCCTTCCACTTGACCCACATAGCATTATGAAACACTTCCAGGGCATTCCCCTCCTTCCCAAGGATCAGATGTAAGCATACAACTCATTTCCAAGTTAATCATACAAATCATAACATGTAAAATGCATCAAAGTCAGATCTAACAAATACACCTATCACATGCAAGACTTATAATACATTAAACTCATGCAATACAAGGATATACATATAACAATGAAATCATCCCCTTTACTCAGGTCTGCACATGACTTCATGTCCATCAAATTCATATAAAGATGCATTCTACAATTCCACATTTGCACATAAGAAACCATTCATAACAATGAAACATCATCATTTAACATAACAAGAGTACTTATCTTTGAATTCCGAAGCAACTGGCTAAGTGAGAGAAACGTTCCACCCGACCTTAGATCTCTGTCTAGCCTGTACTCTTTTAGCTAAGAGATTACCCCCGAGCTGGGCTGTGTATCCACTAAGGAGGGCTATCAGGTTCTCTCACAGTCAAGGTTCATTCCCAATGCTAAGCCAATCTGTAGTTGGGTTTATCAAGAATTCCAAGGCACCTACCCATGCTAAGCCAACCTACAGTGGGTTTATCAAGCATTCAGGGACTCATTGGTCATGCTTAGCCAACTTCCAGTTGGTTTTATCAAGCATACCAACAGCAGGGTCATGCCAAGCCATCATACAGTTGGGTTTATCAAACATACCAAGCTAGTTGGTCATGCTAATCCAACCTGCAGTGGATTTATCAGGCATACCAAGCAACACAATCATGCCAAGCCAGCATACCGTTGGGTTTATAAAACATATCAGACAAGCTGATCATGTTAATCCAACCGACATTGGGTTTATCAAGTGAACAGGAACAACAAGGGAGGCGTTGCTAAGCCAGTGAGATCAACCACAGAGTTGTAGGAATCTCAACACTCAATCGACTTGGCACCCACATTAACTACCACATCCAACACAAGGAAGACCCTCTTCTCTGCTGCACAGTCCCTCAAGGCCTCTTCCCTTCCAGTGCTATTCCAGGATGGGCATAGAAAGGTCCAACCACTAGTTCTATGAGACTTCAGCCTTCACTGGGTTTATCAAGCAACCCAACATTTTTCCACAGTTCAACGAGATAACTCATTCTAGGCTTATAGAAAAGGCTCTATTCTGCAATCTATCCTCTGCGATCCAAGCTCCAGCTCTCTCACGGTTTCTCTGCACGGTTTAAGCTTGGATTTTCCTCACAGGTTCTATCACTCTGTCATGGACACTCTGTCATCGGAAGTCTGGGTTCAGACACATGGTTTCCATGGCTATCAACCCTCTAGTATTTCTATTACACAGGGAAACACAGTTATCTTCAGGTTATACTACTCTAATGGCTCTGCGTATGCAGGAACGTATGAGCATGTTAAATTTTCAGAATTTACTTCAATATGATCTAGGATCTTAACTGAGAGAACAACATGTACAACAAATCTACAACATATCAATCATGGACACAATAATGCAAACACACAAGAGACACAGAGTTTACTTGGGGAAAACCATAAAGGTGAAAAACCCCAATAACTTTCTCAGAGATAGATAGAGCAATGATATAACCAGAATACAAGAGATAGTCTTCTCCTAGCAGCAGAGCCTCCTCCTCCACAAGTGCGCCACTCTCCCAAGTGTGAGTGAGAGAATAGAATGTGTAAAACGAGAGAGACACACTCTCTATTTATACACTAACTGACTTGACCTTTACTAAACTAGGTCGGACTCAACTTAACCACTTAACATAATGCTAACTGGGCCGACCCCCACTAGGGTGGTCTAATAACCCTTTGACCCACATGGCCGACCCCCAATAGGGTGGTCTAATAACCCTTTGACCCACATGACTTATATAGGGCCGACCCCAACAAGGTGGTCTAATAACCCATCAATTATAAGTTACGACACTTACAATATAAATGATGACACTTACAATATAAATGACGACACTTCTGTATAGAAGAATAATAACATATCTATAGGAATAAAATATACATATATGTGAAATACATTCCGAAGTTACATATACATCAACAGAGCAAGCTCTCTCTCTGTGGGTGATGGATTGTGGAGGGCAAGTGCGTGAATGAATGATGGGTGAACCAATGAATGTGTGAATGTCCTTCACTAGAACGGGTATTCCAAAAATGGTTCAGCAAGCTCTAGACATTGAGTGTCTTTCAGGGTAATACATCAGATCCATGCCCTTCAATACGAAATCATAGGCATTCTCCTTACTCCATTGGCTTCAGCAACATGGTTCTCAACCACCCTCTCCAACTGCATTAATGTCATCAGGGATTTCAAACAAGTTCACCGTCAGACATGTGGCAACATGGGAAATCAATCCCAAAACCCCCCTCACCTCTCCCTAGTGGATACACGTGGCCCCTTCTCATTTGTTTCCTCCTTAGCCAGCTTCTTCATTATTTTATTCATTAATAATAATTACATCATTTACATTTCTTCATGGCTTAACAACCCATGAATAATCAAATTGTCCAAATACTTGCCTAAGCAATAATCCTTAAACATCCACTAGTGGGGCCTTGGCCTTGAGCTCCACACTAGGGAAATTACACACACTACATATACACAGTATTTAAATAGAATCCAATAAACATCAAGGGAAAAATGAGGTATTACACTTATGTTCCAAGAGCATGGGATGCTACTATAGGGCGTGGTAAACATTTAAGCACTAGTGGATGGTAGCCGCGAAATTTATTCAAGGCCATGTGAAAAATTCATGGTAAAATCTCCACGCTGGAAAATGGGTTGAATCCAAATTACCCTAAGACAAATTCACTTTCCTGTTTTGTTTGGAGGTTTGGGCGTTGGAGAGGGAGAGCAAGGGCTCTCTGCTACTTCATTGTTTTAGAGGAGGTATTCACATGACCAGAGCGTAGCTCTTGGTCTGTGCGCAATCGCTACAAAAGGGCGTCAACATTCTCAAGTTGGAATCGCGCAAAGGTAAGTTTTGTTTTATCATTGCTATAGTTTTGATTTCAATTCGCAGAAGCTTCACCAGCAGGTTCACTGCCGTATGTTTTGGTTTTTTTATGCTCGAAATTTTTTTCTTGTTTGCTAGCTTACCTGGAGGTTGCTTGTTGGGTTGAATCGTTTGGGAAGAAGAGTCCTCTGAAGCGAATGGCCCTGGTAAGTCCTAGGTCCATTGGAGACAATCTCTCCTTCATGAGATTCAGTAGAGGGTTTTCAATGCAGTCTGCATTGATGGGCTTCGTAGGTGTCTTGATGCGTGCATTTTAAATGGAAAGAAAAGTAGATGTTGGTGGTCCTTCAGTTTCTTTTTGCTGGGAATACTCTGTTTCTTTAAGCCTGTAATCGTTTCTTAAATGGGAAATTTTTCCATGGGTTATGTACTTCAATGGTTAAGCCTGTTTAGGCATTTTTATGATTATGTATAGTGTTTTGTAAGTGAGGGATTCCAGGTTCAACTTCTGGAATCTATTTAATACACAGAGTATTCTCTATTTGGATAATTTGGTAAATTGTATCAGTTTTGGTATAATCTTACTATTTATCTAGGATTTTATTTACTATGTTTTCTGTTAGCGGTATTCTGAGTCTCTCCACATTTTTTGTATGATCTATGGCTAAATCTCTGAATATGAACTTATTGTGGTTTCATTGTTTTATGTTTACATCATGAATTTGTTACTGTATTCTGTTGCGCATGTCCCTAGTTAATTACTGAGGGTTTACCTAGTTATCTTATGAGTTTTGATCTCTTGATCTACGTTGGATGATGATTTTGTGTATTTGAATCTGCGTTTTAATTCCTGTAGGTGATTGGGAAAAGCCCTATTTTCAATTTGTAATTTTATTTATTATTTATAAGAGCAATAGCCCTTGCCAAACGTTTTTGCGTGGCCTAGCTAGGGTGTAAATGTTTTGGAAGCAATTCTCAGTAAACGCTGGAAGCGTGACAAAATGGAGTAAAATTCTTATGGGATTCGATCCTGAGCCTATATGAAGAAATGACTTCATGTTTTAATCGTATGTTCTATGTGTGCCTTGAATCCAAATGATAGAAGCTATGATTGATAATAATAGTTTAAAGGTTTATTTGTTGATGAATATTATATGGTAGGAATGATTTATGAGTTTTTTTATTATATAGATTCTGGAAATATATATATACATATATAATTTCAGTTTATTTGAAATATAGATATCATGCATATATATTTAATAAACCAATCAAAGTTTAGGAACTCTGTTCCATAATCCTTTTATGGGGTTATATCCCTGTGGGTAATAAATAGGATCTTTCTCCTTAACTGATATAATATGTTATATCTATTTTGTCCCATGATCATGGCTCAATAATTCTACCAGTGACCACCATTGTAACAACCCTCATATATGAATATAGGGAATATTGGATATAATATGATATAATGTAATATAGTAGGAGGTAAATAATTAAAAGAAACATGACAAAGAAGTAATGGAAAACAAATTTTGCATAAAGATAGAAATTAAATATGAAATTAATAAATGGGGAGAAGGAGGGGATAAAAGGAGGAGAAGAAGTGAAGAGAGGGGTCTTTTTTTTTTCTTCTCTTTGGCCATCTTGGAAGAGGAGCTCTGGAGGAGAGGAAAGAAAGATAGAACTGGCATAGGGTTAATTGTTGGGGGCTCGGGGGCCTTAGCCATTGGATAGGGGTTGGTTGGGTGGAGAGTCGTCCCCCCACCTTTAGTTACACTATTGGAGCTATCAAGGTAATGGTAGCTGCTAGGTCATCTAACCAGGTATGGCTCCTTAATTTTCATAGCATATTTTTATGTTATTATTGATTAGATCCACTTTCTTTGTCAGATCTTCTATGCATGCTGTTCTTGTTTGTTTCTGGATTTTATAAGATTTTACATTGTATTAGATTCTTGTGTTGGCTCAGAGATCTGCATGCATACAATATTATTTTGTTATTTAGTGGGTTTTATGAATTTAAGGTTCTTACATTTGGTATCAGAGCAAGGATCAAACCCTGTGGACCTATGGGATTTTCCCAGTTAATATTCATTAATAAGGTGAAATGTTATAGTGGCTCAACCTGGTAAATCTATGGATGTACCTTCATATCTGGTTCTTATGTCAAATTAGAACTCTTTTAGTAACTGCATGTCTGCATGTTAAATCTGCTAGTTTGTACAAAGAAAAAGAAAAAAAAAAGGAAAAAAAAACTTGAGTTGAGACCTAAAAATGGGTGATTTAAAAAAAAACCTAAATCTTTGTAAAATTAAAGACTAAGAATAAAATCAGGTTAAAATGAGTGCTGGGATTTGAACCCAGATCTCCTCACAATAGGAGCCTTAATTAGGCTACACCCATGGCTCATGCCTTCAAAATTTACCATCATGATCTCTACATAGAATTTATTACAATCTAAACAGTGATGATAATAAATAATAAAGCCTGTAAACTGCATTATTGTATTGATTCTTGTGAGGTTGAGTTCTTGTAAATTGCATTTCTTGTATTGATTCTTGTCAGGAGCCTGCTGGTTTAGTTTTCTTTCTTTTCTATTGTGTGACATGTTCAATTTTGAACCCTGGCTCACAGATGAGATGGGATGATCCCACAAGAACCCAAGATTTCACGAAGAGAAACAACTCCATGCCATTTAAACAAGTCGCCCCACTCCTCCAGACTGGGCACTTCCACTCTTATAATTAACGCAGGGGAATTGGAAACATGCCGGCAGACGAAATATATTATCCTGGTACTCATTTCGCTAGCGATCATACGTTCTCATTTCTGCAACTATGATAATGGCTGGGATCTTCTATTCTAGGGGGGTTCCTTCATTATTCTTCCATCTGAGATCGAAATCGGGCCATCCATAAATTAATCTTCTTCAACAAAATCGACTGTAAAGATCATGTTCTAATAGCTTATGTGCAATAGAATATTCATTGCATATCCGGTAGAAATCCCTTCTGTGCATTAATTTCACACCGTCAAAGAGGATAGGCCCATCCGTGGTTAGAGAGAAATGAATCCCTAAACATTTTGCAAGAGAGGAACCAGCTCCAACAGATAGCCCGTCACTCTTCATGAGTAGTCGACGTTGTTCTTCTGTGATCTACCAATACATGATACTCCACAATCTCATTTCCAGATATGGTGTCGGTGTTTCCTAATCCAAGAACAACCCTTTACAATAGTGCTTATCCTTTGAAAACCAAGAATATTAACCACAATTATGTAAGTCGGCATAGCTAAATACGACTGGGCCAAGTGATAACCGTTTCATGATTTCGCCACTCCTGCCCGAACTTTAATTGCTGGTGGCCACGTTTCATGATTTCGCTGTCACATGTGTGTAATGTTTTCACTCCATAGTGAGTGATGCGTTTCTTTTTCTTAACTCCCTGGCGTTATGGTACCATTCATAACGTGAAGTGGGGCTATATATTTTTCTTAACCTAGAGCAGTAAGAAACAATTATGTAGAAATCCTGAACTAGCGTGCAACCTGAAATAGTACAACAGTAGTTTGGTATTATTTTGGGTACTTTTTTTAAAGGACATGTTGCAGGTAGTGAGTTGTTATTGTTTTTGGGATTGATGACCAAAGGATGTTTGTTTCTGAGCCATAGTTCCTATTTGCTTCTGACTCGTAGTCTATGTTCGATTGCCTATTGCTTTTATTTAACTCCCTTCTCGTAACTCTAGGAAACTATTTCCTATTGCCTATTTTGTTTTTGTAACTACTGGATGTTGTAATGCCCCTGCCTATTTTTCTCTCTCATAATAGTCCTGTTGTAACCTTCTCCGGCCACAGCTAAGCGTTACAAATTAACACTAATTCTGGGTATTGTGCACTTGTGTATAATCAAACTTGCTTGGAGCTGCCTCTTCCCTTTCAGATGTTAAATATCAAAGTGGATACTGATCGTATACCCATGACCAAGAACTGGTGCATATCATCTGTGCGACCAGAGGATTACTTGTCAGATTCAATAATACTTAGAAGTGAGGAACAAAAGATGTGCCTATGGTGTGTTGAAGGCTTGCATTCCCCTATCTCTATAACTCAAGGAGACATACCGACCCCTCGGCCTCCTGTGTCAAGGCTATTAGAGTTTAACTGGAACCATTGGAATGTTGGAACTAAATGGTTGGTGTTTTTAATTATTGTTGTGGGTGCATGAGAAATTATGAGAAAATATTGCATCTCCATACATCTTGTGTTTTGCATCCATATCATTTATGGGTGGAAATCTATGCACCTATCTTTGGTGGAAATCGTGTGGACCGAGCTAATATATTGCTACTAGAGTAACTCACTTCCTAGACCTACATGGCAAGCTATCTAGTTGCTTGGCACACAGACCTGCATCTATGATGGTGTTGGTGGAGACCCCATGGATGGTGAGGAATGCACACTCTTTGTGAACACTAGTAGGAAGAGGAAATCAACTCATATATATTAGAGCTGAATATAAAGTATTTGGATGGGGTCAAAGTGGGATAGCCTGTCATGTTTCTTTATGGGAAGTGTCTTCAATCAATACCTTGATTTCCAACTTCTTCAGCCATTATAGAGAAAACAAACTGGTGGTGTGCACATTAATTCTGGAGTATACAATTCAAAGAGATGAATAATGTGTGTGGATGCATCTCCAGTCCATTTTCTTCACTATTGTGGGAAATATATATCATAACATGGCCCATTCGTCTCTCTTTATTGGGCTATAAATTTTATCGGCATCTTAAATTGTGATCATTTCTTTTGTATGCATGTGATCAACCACCTGGAGATATGTGTGTGGGCACTTCTCTTCATTGGCTGACCTAATTAGTGATTGCATGGAGTTGAATGAGTGAAAACATATTGAACCGGTGCATATTGCTTGAAGTCACCTTGTGAATGTGTGGATACCTATGTGTAAAATTGAGAGCATTGATGGTGACTAATGAATCTGTTATTTCCTTGTTATTACAATAATTGTATTATGATATAATACGTTAGCTAATAGCTGTAGACTGTCATGGCTATCGTAGGATTTAATGCTCAACTAACTGATTTCTCTCCTTGAAATTGGATTTTCCTTCTTGTCTACAGCTCAGTGGTATTCACATCTTGGATTTTGCATTAGACTTTATAGCGAGGGTTATTGATACAGAAAGCATGAACACACTAAAGAAAAATAAAATAAAATTGTTGAAGGTGTATTTTAACGACTGCCCATATCCAACGAAGCGCCCAGACCCAACAAAGCCTACTAGACTATAATAGAAGTAAGATATATGATTTAAGATCTTTGTAATTATTCAACTATGGCCTTGGGAAGTGAAGAGTTGAAATGAAAGGAGTCTGGAAGCAATTTCAAAGGTAGAGAGGAAGCTAAACAGGAGGAAGCTGATTTATGAGAATAGATTAAATTAAAGAAGCGTGTTAGGTGAAGAATTTAGATATTTGTTGGGGGACGTGGCTGAATTTAGCTATTAGCTATTTACAGGAAATATGAAAATAAAATTCCTAGTGATTGGGGTTATTACACAGTCCTGAGCAATACATCCTTTAAAAAGTTATCTCCTCACCTTAAATAGTTTGATTTAAAAAGTTAAACTAAATATTTTCACGAGAGTTTTCTCAAGAGTACAGTACTACACTTGTGTGTATAAATTCATAAAAAGAAGGTAGGGTTTAGATATGATCCATTACATATCATAGAATTGATACACAATCATACAGTCATACTAATGCAGATATAGAGGCGTGGAAAATAATATATAGGCACTTAACAGAAAACAAGGTGTTCTTTTGGATTGTGCGTTAATTCCATGCTTTGTAATTGCATTGTGTTAGAATGACACTTATCTTCATCCATAGACCAAGTCACCATGCATTTATCTTAAGGACACTAGCAAGTTTTATTTATATGATGTTGTATTTGAAGATAAAGTAGAATACTGGTTCATCAACAGTCCAAATGGCCCAAATGATTTGTAATTATAATCCTAATAAAGCAAAGATCTTATGATTTTATTCTCCATTTTTCAGTAAAGTGTGGATAAAACCCCAGGTTGAATTGACTAGGGCAAGATGAGAGCTATTAGAAACCAGTTACCTACACTATATTTCTTAGATCCAAAATATGATTAATATTTTAGTTACATTTTGGATATACTATCAACACAAATTTCTTAATAAAATCAAATTCTTGTATACTCACTTGAGGTCAGAAAAGGGCACATCAACCATCAAATAAATAACTTGGAATATCGATGTATATGAGATCAATAGGAATAAGAATTTTATAGTCGAAGATAAAAGCTGCACTGTTGATTAATTTGGTGAGTTTTTTTTTTTAAACTTGACTTCGATCATGAAGATAATTTTGTGATTTCAAGCTTGTAGTGTAATGACTTTGATTAGGGATATGAGTTACTTATCCATTGAAAGAGCAGTGTGGCGATGAAGTCGCATTAAATCAATTTTTACAGCTGCAAATGATGGTATCCAAAGTATATTAAGCATTCCTATGACACCCCAATAAAGTAAATAGATAATAGATAATCTATGAAGGCCAAATAAGTCAAACTTAATTTTCCACATCTACAAGATGTGAATGCATTTGTACAAAGAAACACCACAATTTTCTTGATCAAAACATTTGCATCGCGGAGACAAGATACAAAACCTTCATAAAAGAGAAGCACAAAGTAGATATCTTGCTAATTCAATACATTCAAAACACAACGATTTAGGATCTATGGTTCTGCATAAGGTGGATCTATGAAGAATTGGCCGTCTTAAGAAACTATAATTCTTATTCTTGTTATAATTTAAAGTTTAAGCATAGATTGCAAAGTATGTTGATATATATATTCTACTTAGCGAAATTAGACAAGTGCCCAATGACTGTATGCCATATTAATTAATTATTTTGTTTAGCATTTGTTGTTGAAATAAAAAACAATTAACTGATTAATTATCTTTGCTTAACATTCATTATGTGCTATAGTTGGGCACTCATTGCTTCCTAAGTTGATCCTTACTTTCCCTTCTATAGGACTACAAGTTGAATGACCCACTTGTCCCAACGTTCTCTCACTTGACATATACCATGCAAGAAGCTAAGAGATAATGCATCAAACTATGAGCTAATTACTAGGATCATACTCAAATTGTGAGCTAATTACTAGGAGGCAAAAGGGTCCATATACTTATAGTGCCATTTGAGTTTACTCATGCCCACCAGTTTGGTCAATACATCTACAACATTTTGCAAAGGTCAACACATAGTGCAAAGTGTCAACTTTCTCCAATATCACCTTACCATCCCCTACTATTTCCTAAACAAAATGTTATTGATTTGTTTTCACATGAAAGGTATATTTCTTAGCCAAGATATATGGTATTATCATTATTATATTGAACTATAATAGATCTATAACGTAACCTTACATCTGAACACAATTTCATAAGCCGAATGACATCCTCATAGACATGATTAGTTTCCATATATCTCGCCTCTACAATGGACAAGGTGACTGTAACATCCCCCTTTCTCACTCAAGTTAGAGGACATATGTTGCATATTTCATGATGATACTCAGTTTTTCATGCCGCTACTTAGTTTTCATGATGCATATCTTATGATGATACTCAGTTTATTATAGGTTCCAGATGTATAGGACATGAAGTACATGATGTGTTGAGTGTTGATATTCAATTGGTGATTTATAGTTTTATTTTGGCATCTTGAAATGTAAGTTATGTTGTTTCTTAGAATGATGCCTTATAAACATGTGATTCATGGTCATGCATTATTTTGATGTTGTTATTTTTAGCCATGATATTTATAGGCATGGGTTGTGCATGTGATACTTCTTGATGTTGTTTCATGACTTTATGGTGCTTTATAAGATAGATGATGTGTGGAACATAAAATGATATTATAGCTTATCATTGCATCTAGAGATAAATGGCATCTAGCACATAAATGGTATGAAAACATGTTGTGATATAATGATGGATTATGTGGGTTGTCATAATACATATTTGATATGATGATGGATTATGTGAATTGTTACTCCATGTTGATAGTACTAAAGTTGAAATATGGTAGCTTATCATGGTATGTTAATGAGATGCTTAGTGAAATTATCATGACTAGTTATGTTATAATGGTAGCACAGAGCACCTAAATGCATTAGATGTTAAACTTGGCATGACTTATCGTGACAATGGCTTATGATGCAATGTACTGCAATATGAATTGGTGGCTAGACATTCTTGTTAGCACATGATTCAAGGTTGATCCATGATATTATTATATTGAGAAATGGTTACTAATGATTATTCATTATGGCAAGTGCCAGTTGTTCCAAGTGATCCGCTTAAATAGCCTGATGATGCTAAGTATTCTATGATTTCATGGGAGCCCATAACCATGAATGAGAATGGCTACTATAAATATATTATGGGATGGGGGACAAGCTCAACAATTAGCTCTATGCCAACAACACTTGACTTTTGTACCAGAAGTTGGGAAGGTGGCAATGCCATGGAGACTTCTTGAAGAACTTATGATGTGACGAGAGTCCACGGTTGGAGACATACTCACCGGGAGGGAGGTTTATGGAGAAGGACTTCTCATGCCTGGGGATAGTGCCTTGAGGGTGTTGTGGAGGATGTTTAGGCTAGCCTTCTGAGATTCTTGGGGTATAATGATCCTGATATCAGGATCAGGGGTACCAGGAGTATCAGGATCGGGGTACCAGGAACCAGATGTTGGCTAGTACCGATGAGGCCTAGATTCCGTTAGAATACAATGAGGCCATATTATAACCAGAAGTTGGGAAGGTGGCAATGCCGTGGTAACTTCCCGGGGAACTTCTGATTCCTACTGTATGATCCGCGGATAGATTACGGTAGAGGGCTCGTTCCATGGTGAGCGGGACCATCCGGAGTTGGAGGGGAGTTGTAGGGAGGTTGATCGGATGGTATGATTCTCAAGGAGAGGGTGAGTAAGGAAAGAGGAAGTAAACAAACACATAGTCATTAATTATTAATTAATTATCTAATGCTTATGTATGTATGATGCATGGTTGTTGATATGGTTGCATACTAGACTCATAGGGAATTACTTAAGAGCATGTTGTAACTTAGGGCGTTTGATTGTATCAGTGCAGTTTGGAGACTTCTATGTGGTGGCCACACATATAAATCTCTAAACTTCACAATAGTACTAGCTACCTATATACTATAGAATTTACTTGATTGATTGATTGAATAAGTATTGTATTTATTGCTTGAAGATCATAACTTCGGGATGAAGTTTCTTGAAGGGGAGTATGTAACAACCCTCATATAAGAATATAGGGAATATTTGATATAATATGATATAATGTAATATAGTAGAAGGTAAATAATTAGAAGAAACATGAAAAAGAAGTAATGGAAAACAAATTTTGCATAAAGATAGAAATTAAATAAGAAATTAAGAAATGGGGAGAAGGAGGGGATAAAAGGAGGAGATGAAGTGAAGAGAGGGGTATTTTTTTGTCTTTGGCCATATTGGAAGAGGAGCTCTGGAGGAGAGGAAAGAAAGATAGCACTGACATAGGGTTAATTGTTGGGGGCTCAGGGGCCTCAGCCATTGGCTGGGGGTAGGTTGGGTGGAGAGTCGTCCCCCCACCTTTAGTTGCACTATTGGAGCTGTCAAGGTAATGGTAGCTGCTAGGTTATCTAACCAGGTATGGCTCCTTAATTTTCATAGCATATTTTATGTTATTATTGATTAGATCCACTTTCTTTGTCATATCTTCTATGCATGCTGTTCTTGTTTGTTTCTGGATTTTACAAGATTTTACGTTGTATCAGATTCTTGTGTTGGTTCATAGATCTGCACGCATACAATATTATTTTGTTATTTAGTGGGTTTTATGAATTTAAGGTTCTTACAATCATAAAATTGAAACATGTACGATAACATAAAATATATCTCCAATGGTACTGAATTTAAGATGATTTTCATTTACTAATTCGACTCGTATCTATCTATCTATCTATCTATCTATCTATCTATCTATATATATATTTCAGATAAACGAAAGGAATTAATTTTGATCTGTAAAAATGATACAATTTCTGAGTTTAATTCATCATTAAATCTAACAGAGGAAAATCTAGTAAGATAAAACCTGATTTCTAAATATATCTATAAATTCTTCATCCAAGAATGATTGAAAGAGATGATTCATATCTATAAATGCTACTTCCTGAATAAAAAAAAACATAAATGTACTTATCAGTCTTTTAATGCTACCCGACCGAGGACTTGACTGCAACGTTCCTCCTATCCAACTGACCTCTATCCGGCGTAGGTTTTTCGGCCGAGAGACCACCCCCGAGATGGGAACGAATCCACTAGGGAGAAAAGTAATACTCCATGATATTTCTCTGATCAACCTTCTTCATTTCCCATGAATTCTTCACTTCCGAAGACCCCCGTTTACAAACACCACAGTGTCCTTTTCATAGCCAATTTTAGGTTTGGACTACCAAGATAAGTTCTTGTTTGAACTTAACTTATTAACTTTATTTAACTGATCGACTTACTTAGTTAATATTTAATTAATCAGTTAATTTCTCTTTAACTTAGCTAACTTTAACTGATAGACTTTACCTAGTCAACCTTTAATTAATCAGTTAATTGATCATTAACTTAACTAACTTTAACTTAGTTAGCTAGCTTTAACTGATCGAATTTACCTATCCAACCTTTAATTAATCAGTTAATTTATATTTACTTAGCTAACTTTAACTTAGTTTATCTAATATTAACTGATTGACTTACATAGTCAATCTTTATTTAATTAGTTAATTGAATATTAATAGCTCAGAGTTATTCATGCATACTCATGCATTAGTTACTAGTTATCTATGCATACACATGCATTAACTGCTAGTTAATATTTTCTTCTTTTGTAGATAAGATTTTACTTTTAATCAAGGACAGTCAGTCCTTCTTCAATCTTACCTACTTTATTTATCTTATTTGTATTAACATTTAAATATTTATTTACAAATAAAAATATGTTTTCTTAGTAATAATAAATCATTTTATCTTTTATTCTTAATTTATAATTAGGAAAATATTGATCATTTTCCACTCAGGAACTTTAACAAAATATTTTGTCGAGGCTAAGGCACTAATGTTGTTTAGATTAAATTCTTATTTTTACTTAATGGTACTCAATATGGGTTAGCTCCATGCTAATAGTTAGTTCAAGGTAGATTATTACTGCCTTCCGACAATTAGAAGTTTCTTTGACGTCCTTATCTAGGACTAATTATTAACATACTTTTAAACTTAAGTGTTTTGCTTAGTGAATGTCATAGTTCACTTCAAGTTCTCACGACACTAGGATGACCACTGTCATAAAAAAATCATGGCTATCAAGCTATTTACCCTCTCCCCCTAGTGGATTCCATGCCCCAATCGTTTCGTTGCATCAAGCCTTCAGTCTCCTAAGTCTACAAATTCACTTAACACTTAGGAAAACACAACCATACTTACAAAGTTTTACCTGTAGAGCTCTTGCCATGAGCTCTTTGTTGTTGGTGGGTACACAATTGTACTTTCTATTGTAGAAACCCTAAGGGAGAAAGAGGGATATTACATATGATATTTTCCATCTTTGGTAACTCTTGTGCACATGGAACCTTTTACCCATGATGCATACAAGGGGAGTGCACGAAAGATGAGGAATTGAAGGAGGTATTTCAACAATTGCAAGGCCCATTCCATGTAGAATAAGGTTACAAAAAGGTTGAATATCATCTCTAGGATGAGCTAGTCTACAAGTTGGACAAGATTTTTGTTCCTAAAGGCGACATATTGCAGGTTATCAGGGAGGCATACACCTCCACAATTGTAGGGAACTTTGGTGTAGGGATTAGATAGTTGCAAACTTACATAGGTATGTTTAATGGCCTAGAATGCAAGAACATGTAGCTCGGTTTATCGGAGGATGCATACTTTGTTTTTAAAGAAAGCCTAGCAATAGGAAGCAAGGTCTATACCATCCCTTACCTGTTACTACAAGACCATGGGAGATCATCTCCATGTATTTTGTGGGTGGTATTCCAACCACTAGGAAGGGACATGACTATCTATTCATGGTAGTTGACAAATTCAACAAGATGTGCATTCTTATGCCTTGTAAAAAGACCATCAAAGGACAAGAAGTAGTAAACATGTTCTTTGAACAGGTCTAGGTGCACTTTGGGATACCAAGGAGCATCACCTTAGATAGGGATACCGGATTTCTCAGTACATTTTGGACTACACTTTGGGAAAATATGGACACTAAGTTGAAGAGGTCTACAACATTCCACACACAGACAAATGGACATGTAGAAGTGGTCAATAGGACTTTGGTACAACTTTTGAGGGGTTACAATTAGAATCATCTGAAGACTTGGGATGAAAATGTGATCTACATATAGCACCCTTATAACAAAGAAATCCACATTTCCATTGGGAATTCCCCTTTTGAAACTTGTTTTGGACACTTTCCACCTTCACCTCTCTATGTTGTTTATGGTCATCATTGGGGAGTGAGGGAAGACACCACAGGTGAAGCATTAAGAGTTGAAAATTTAATTTATAAAATTAGGAATATCCATTTACAAGTATAGGAGGCACTGAAGAAATCACAAGAAAAGTACAAGGAAAGACATGACTAACACATGGTTGAGAAAGAATTCAAGGTGGGAGACAAAGTATGGTTACACCTGAACAAGGAAAGAGTACAGGGTCCCGATAAGAAGATAAAGGCTTTGAGGTATGGCCCTTTTGAGGTATTTGAGAAGGTGGTATATAATTCCTACAGACTTAGTATATCCCCATACATGCGTATTTACTCTATAGTGAATGTGTAAAATATGAAACTCTATGAAACTTCCATGTTGGATCAAGAACATGCGCATGTCTTACCTTATGTTAGGGAATTAGCACCAAAGGCTTATGTAGAGTTAGAAAAAGACACAAATTTGCAGAAGAAGTATAGAACTACTAGCCAAGGACAATATGAATTAGGGTAGGTGGGTTTGAAAGGACAACTTCCAACCAATGCTAAATAGTACCCCAAGGATATGGTAGAGGAAAATTTTCCTCACATCATTCAGTAGAAGACTTTTGGGACCAAAAGCCTCCCAAAATGGGGAGGTGTGATCCAAAATGGACCAATATATAATTTTTCACCTACTAGGAGATTTTGGGGTCCGAATATTGGATGAATTTTCTTGTAGGCTCCATTTTAGGGGGAAGTCTAATTTTTTTGATATAGGGTAAACAATCCTCTGAAAAATTCCATGGCCATTTTAAGGGATTAAATGATACGTTTTTTGTTCAAACCCTACTTTGGACCAATACGCCATATTCTACACACCGATACCTTTCCAACGATCCAAACTCACCTCAAATGGAGTCCATATGAGAAGTTATGCCTCCCACAAGTTGACCTATGTAGTTTACCACCGTGGTAGTGAGTGGAATCCACATCAGATCCAATTTCTCTCAGATACATAGCTAGTCATGTGTGCAGTCTTAAGAACACTCTAAAAGGTACAAAACCCTAACCCCAGTTAGGATTTGGGACATGTAAAAAAACCCTAAAATTAACCATAGATGGCTGTCAGGCTATGTTAAATATTGGGTCACTAGGAGAAGAAGAGGGTTCCATTATTTTGATGTACTGTATTGTTCCAAAGTTGAGTAGCAATATGAGAGTGGATGTTAGAGCATAATAGAGGAGATAAGAAGTCACGTAGCAGTTGTTTCTAGTGTTTTCACACCAGCACGTGAAAATATGCACCTACTAAGGGTTGTGCTAAACTTTGTAAAGTCTCAATGGAAAATAAAATAAACAAAACATAAATTAAATAACTAAACTAATCAAACATGCAAACCTTTTATCAAGAAAACAGAAAAATATTTTAAAGAATAAATAATGCTCTTTGATTATGTAAAAAATGGCATTTACAAGGATTTAATATCACCTCTAAGTTATAGTAGAGGAGGCCCCTGCATCTATCTGAGGGAGGGTTCGCTTGGTCTCATTGCAATCCATGGTTCTCCGGCCACGTGTCATGTACACAATCTCTAGAAGGTTGAGAATGGAACACAAACAAAGTTCTGGTCTCAAGGAGATTTTCGTAGAGTAACGGATTGAGTAATGTATGGAGAATGGGTGTTGAGTGATGGAACTTTATGGTTCATTTATAGGAAAAAAAAATAGATCTAGGATAAGGATAAGGCTTTCGTTTTTTTATTTTTATTTTTGGATTTTTCCTTTTTTAATTTTTGGCATTTTCCTTTGATTTTGCACCTTTCACTTTTTTATCCTTTTTCCAAATTGGGCCATCATAGGTGTCATGCCAAGTTTCTTCTTTTTATTGAGTGATAAAAAGGAGAAACATCCAAAAAACAAGTCAGGGCATAAGTTGCTCATTTTTTAGATAATTGAGAAAATTAATTTTGTAAAATGTCCCATTTATGTGGGACTTTGGTTTTTTGGTTTTATCAAGGTAAAACTAATGGAAATGGAGTGTGGTAATGATGTATGCGTTTGATGGGGATAATGACAAGGTAGGAAGAAAATATTTAGGTGTTAACATATTCCCCTCTAATGTGTGAGGTCGGGAGCTCATCGTATGGCTGACATACATCATACGATATTCTATTCCTGTGTGACATTGGGATGGAGAATCAAGATTGCATCAGAGGAGCTCACCCTTCAATGGGACTACAAGGGCCATAAAGCCAATAATTGATCCTATAGAGTTACCTTTACTCAATCAAACAATTCTGAATCCAGGTATTTCAACCACCCCAAACGATCTATCGAACGAATTGGGCTAGACTCTCCAATTTATGTCTGCTCCTTTACAGTACTAGTTGTGGTTCCATCGAATTCGATTCATTAATAGGTTCACAATTCGACTCTGATCGTTATGGTTCGGTACCAAGATCTGGTCCTGGAATACAATATTCAATATAAATGAGGTGCATATAATCTCAAATATATGGATGAGGTGAGCATTCCCATGCTCGTATCAGTGTCTCAAATTAAAAACTAGATGGAGGCCCAAAGGGGGCCTGCTCAATACATGGATAAACTGTTGTGTGCATCATAAATGTCCATGATAGACTTAATTATGGAATGTACTCATGGTTCAACCATGATTGCTCTGAAGAACCAATACATCTAAACAATGGAATTCATCCCGAATGCGGTATTACAACAACTGATGCTCTACTGGATCTGAAGGGGTCCAATAACTAGTTGGACTCAATGACTGAAAGTCGAAATCACAGAGGTACATGGACTGCATTTGAATGTGATACTCTAGGAAGCTTATAATTGAAGGGATTCCAAACATTGTCTCCAACACAGCCCATATATCCACATGAACATACAAATGGGGGGTTCCAAATATGCTAGAGATAGGGGACATCCGAGGTCATCGACCAAT
Source organism: Larix kaempferi (assembly GCA_027924585.1). Lineage (NCBI taxonomy): Eukaryota > Viridiplantae > Streptophyta > Pinopsida > Pinales > Pinaceae > Larix > Larix kaempferi. The sequence continues at coordinate 1,266,620 of BSBM01000559.1, forward strand.
AAATGAAGGGACCAATACCCTGTATGATTCTCAACAATGCGATGATGGATTTTAATTCGAGCATGTGAGAAATAACCCTTCTAAGAGGCACTAAGGACTGCTCTCAAAAGGTTCATAGGAACTCATAACTAATGGTGATAATTCCAAGGTACATGAACCTCTGGGTCTATCCTCTGGAATAGATGTGTTGGAATCAACAGAGGGAGACTTGCAACTACCAAGGAAATGATGTTTCCTTGATAGAAGCTTGAGGGATACAACCAAAGGGCGATATAATTGGACATGGGATTGAGAAATTGCTGGGAGATACAAGGGAAACTGAGTAATAAGGACTCAAAATTCCTTGTTCAAAGTATGATGGCATGGTTGACCTGGAAGCATATGTGAAATGAATCTTGGAGAGGGACACAATTGGGATACCAGGAAATATGACTTCAATGGGGGACACCTAGAGAGGTGGGTACTGATGACATCAAGGTAAATCATCACAGAATACTCTGAACAAAGAAGAATAGGGATGATGCCATAAATAAGGGACTATATGCAATCTACAGGGGTGCTAAGAAACACCATTTGGGCCTTCTTCATAGTTTAACGAGCTCAAAGAAGGAATAGAAGTGTGCTCGAAAAAGTACTGTCGTGTGGATTTTGATGAGCTCAAGACAGTGAATGTTCGTTGGTGTTTTCATTTTTAGAGAGTCTGAAAACATAAAGAATACTCCATGAGTGGTCTTTTTCGTAAGTTAGTCTCCAATGCCCGAAAAATCATAAAAGTATGCAATGGAGAACTCTTCTAGCCGATGTTACTAAAGTATTCCTTTTTTGTAATTAGTCTACTGGGTTCGAAAAAGGGGTAAACTTATACCGGATAGATTCCCTTTCAAATAATTTAATGAGCATGAAAGAAGCAAGATTTCTCAATGATCTTTTCATTATTTAAGGAGTTGAAAAATGATTAACATAAACTGCATGATGGGAGCCTGGGGAAAGGCCAATGATCGACGATATGAGGAACTGCATGCGGCTTCAACTCAATATGTCAAACTATAAGGGATACCAATCCTAATAGGGGATTGAACGACATGGGTTCCAAATGCAAGGGGTTCTAAGAATGGTCACCCATGTGGAGGGAGGCTCTATTGCCAAGAAGGGGTAAATGCAAGGGTGGTTGGGTGGGGACACCTACTCAGGTAGAGGGGGGTCCTACAAGAGAAAGGGAGAAAAATAAGGCAATGCATCAAATTTTTAGAGGGAAATGATGTCATATATGTCAATCAAGGGGTTATACCTGTGGAGATCAGTTGTTAACTGAAACAATTGGATTTCAACATGACTTGGAAATGTAAACATGGAAACGATAACAAAGCGTGAAATGTGCATCTGGAAATCAAACAAAATATACAAGTGACGTGTGACCTCAGAAATGGATGAGATCACACACATGCAAAAGTGAGTAAGGTTAATGACCTGCCCCCATGCTATGGGCATCGGGTTTGTAATTGTGGATCACATATGTGTTGGGTTGAGCGATGGTCTCACTGAGATATCGATATAGATGTGAGAGGGTAGGGTCAAAAGGATTGACCATGCCCCGTATACCAAGGTTGAGGTAATCAATTATTCCCGCTAGTCGAGAGGTGTCAATGTGGTGCAGACTCTGTCTCGGAGAGGGATCAACAGGGCATCGACCAACTACTAGAAGGTGGGTGTACCTTGAGGCTATTGGCCATGGTGGAAAACTGAATTGATGAGATGATGATGGGGGTTTCCACTTGTGGAGTGGATCTCCCCAGTATATTCGACGAGATAAAGAATGATGATGATGAGTAAGAAAGTTTTTGGGCCTGCCCCCATGCCGTGGACACGTGATTTCCTCATTGATTCGAAAAGGTCGAACATATAGGTTAGAGGGATCAATTGAAGGTGACGATGTGACTGTGGTGTCGATGGTTTAAATAGTATAAATGGTGTTTACCTCAGCCGATGAGGATTCCGGGGGGTGTATCTCCTCAATAACAGTAATTAAGGACTCTAAGGATGGTTCTCGCAAGTCATGGGGCAACAACCGATACTATGGTAAGTCGGGGAAGTGGTAGGAATAATGGCCATAGATTCCACATATTGCACATGACTAGTTGGTGTGCAACGATTTGTTACACGCTTGTGGAGGGTCTGGAAATTGAACAACCAGAATGTTCTCATTATCATCCCATGAATCCATATGGGTGCAAAGGTTGGGAAAGTGTGGAAAGTTATGGGAAGTGTGAACCAAGTTATCACATAAAGCAAATTTCAAAGGTGTGCATGCTTAAGGAGGGGGGTTCACAACCTTGTTCGTAGTTGTTGGGGTGTTGGTTTTCGTGGCTTTACTCCCAACTCTTTTGGAAGACCGGGGAGCGGGGTTGTGGGAAGTTTTCGCTGACACACCAAGAGGTGGGTGATTGGCGGTATTGATTGGTTGAACCAGTTTAAGAATGACCTAGGGGGTTGGTGCAGGATTAGGTGCAGGTAGGTACTAGAAAGGGAACCCTAATGTCAATCTGAGAAGGTTTAGAGTTTCCATGACCGACATGATTACGACTCCTGATGGAGGAAACAAGAAAGGGATTGTGTGGATTGGCGTAGCTCCCACATGACTAGGTACTAATGATGGTTGAGGTTGAAGTGACTGCTGGGGTTGTGGTGGAGGTACTGGTTGAGCTATAGGATGTGATGTAGGAGCTGGATGGATTGATGAAATAATGTACAAATATGATATCTCGACGACTAGCGGGGGTGGGGGTAAGGTGATAAAGGTGGAAGTCATCGGGGCCTTAGAGTAAAGACCCGACCCTACAATTGAAATCAAAGGAGTAGGGGCTCCAAGTATTGGTTTTTTGACCACAACAAGGACATTTTATGGCATAGCGGGAGCATTGGGGTCATAGTAAGTAAGTTGGTCGAGTTTGATGACCTGTCCCTCATGGGGGAACATCATGAGTTGGAACACGGATGAGGCGATGACCTTCATTGTGTACATGTAGCTTTGTCCTAAAAGAAGGTTATAGTTGAGCTAAGCATTTATGGATTCGTTGTCAATCAAGACATTTATTTCGGCTAGTTGGATGGGGACGTTGGCAAGCAGGCCTTATGGTTGGGTTGTGTGACCATCATAAGCTCGGAGGGCCGTAGTTGCTGCTTGAAAAGGATGGGATCCTATTTTTTCCATACGAGCATGGACATGACGCATGCAGAGGTGCCCTCATCGACTATGCATTGGTGTATAACCAGGTTTCAGATCGAAACTGAGATCTGAAATTCAATAGACGAAGGCATGCAGGGTTCTGACTGATCTAAGTCGAATGCCATCAGTCGTGAGTCCAAAGGGTCGATCGCACCTAACGTGGATAACAATGATTTTCATTATCCTTGGTTATTTTTTAGAGCTTCCAAGGTTGACATGGAAGCGGGGGACTGGGCCAAGTCATCCACAATGTTATAATTAGGGGCAGGGCGAGAGTTGGGGTTATTAGTAATGCGACGAAGAGGGAATTTGGGAGCTCTGAGGGCTCCTTTGTTTGGAGGTTGTGGAAGGCGTAATGACTGGTCAATGGGGATTGATGTGGTCGCCTTATCTGTAGGTATGGTTTCCGTAGCCGAACCATATTGGCTATTGGTCTTTATTCATGTGATTGGGTCCATTATTAACTAGGGGGTTAGGAGGAGGTTCGCCCCTCCCTTGGCTTTGATTTTTTATGTGATTTCGTAAGCGTCTTATTTCTTGTTGGCCTTGTTGGTTGTTGGGGTTTGGTTGGTTTGGTTTCTGGTTTTGTTGAGCATAAACTTGTCGTTGAGGTGTAGGGGGAGCCTGAGTTTGGGTGGGTGCAGGGGTTTCCTGCAATGGATAATAAGTAGGGGGAGCTTGAGGTTGGGGGGGAGTGGGAGTGAGAGGTAGATGGTAGTGGTTTTGTGGGGAAATAGGAGGAGGGTACGCTTGTTGGTTATGACCATAGATAGGTTCCGCATATGTGGGCCCATATGTTTGAGCATTGTAGGAGAGTGGAACATACGAAGGTGTTTCTCGAAAATGAGCTATTGTACGTGAAAATTCAGGACTGCAGCTCATAATGGGTTACGCGGGTGCTGGAGGTATGTTCACTGGGGGTTGGTTAGTGGATGCAATGTGGCCGATGATGCCATTTGCAGTATGGGATTCCCTCGATGCATCCTTCCGAGAAGTATCTCCATGTGGGGCATTGGGTAATATGGTGTATAGGTAGCCTGATTGGGTGAAGATAAGGTAGAATGACTGGGATTTAAGGATAGCATCTTCTTTGGTCTGGGGTCGCTCGGATGGCACATCCTTGGAAATAACTGGTAGAGAGACTTCAAAAACCAATCTAAAATGATAAAGTCATCTAACCTGATATTGCACAAACTACGACATTTACGCCATTCATGGATATGATATGTGATATGGGTAGCTGTATTCTGTCTGCAAGCGAGTAGAATCTCAACACCAACATCATAACGAACTGGTAGATGGAAGAACTGCAAGAAATTTGATGCGAGGGATGCAAAGGAGGAATGTGTCCCATGTAGGTTGTCAATATACCACTTGGCTGCAGCGCCATTGAGGGTTCGTTGTAGAAGGCATAGGTGGATTGAGTCATCCACTATGGAGTTGGAGGAACACCATAAGTGGAAGGACATGTTATGGTGTTGGGGGTCCTCACCACCCTTCCCCTCAAACTTGGGGATGTCCGACGAGAGTTTGGTGGGCATGGGAGTACATGTGGGATCATGATGGATTGGGTCGTTGGTCAATCTAGCCTGGTCAGGGAGGTTGAGGCTGGACATGAATGGAAAAATTGCAGGAGGATGTGACATGGATGGGTCGACCTGTGTGCTATCCATGGTAGCTATTATGGGGCCACCTCTGTCGAATGCGGGTACATGGGAGTTAGTCGTAATGGGAATAAAGGAACTACCTATATGGGGGGATGGATTTGGTAGGAAGGGCCGGTTCCCCCAAGGGTACCGCTGGTGGATGAAAGATCGATGGTCGGAATAGATCTGGTACCGGTAGGGATGGATGCAGTAGTCAGTTGAACTATAGTGATGGGAGTAGTTTTGGGAGCAACAGGGATGGAGGGTCCTGTGGAGGCCTTGGTGGGAATGGAAGATGAGGTAGCCATGGGGCCACTAGCGGTTCCCTAGCCGACAATCCCTCCATAAAACATGTTAGGGATACACGAAGTAGAATTTGTTAGTGTATCCGGCTTGGAGGAATCAAATGTGAATTAAGGAACTTCGAGATGGAGATATGGTGATGAAGACGTGCATCTCAAGGGAGCGCGACAAGAAGGGTACAATGGACCGAATTGTGGGTACTGCCCCCGTAGATGGTGAGAGTGTCTTGGGGAATCAATGGTGATAAGTGTAAAAGTGATAAAGGGGATGTGGTAAAAAATGTACTAAAAAATACTAGTGCTACCATGTGTGCAAAAGGGGAGCTCTAAAAAATCGGCACTTAGGCCAACAACAAGCTTAAAAACTCCTGTTGCAGCAATGTACTACAATAGGGGGAGTGACAATGAAATGGTCATAATTCCAAAAAGGAAGCACTCCTAAAAATAAAAATACTCACTAACCTGATGGGTATAGGAGCATGAAAACACCTAACTAAAATATATGGAAGCTCATGCAAATTGTATCCCCTACAGGGTGATCAAATCTGTAGTCAGGCAATATGAAATGGAGAACCAAATGGATAAGGGATATCTCTCTACTGAGATGGATCGCAGGTACAAGAGTCCTAGTAAATACTGGAAATTAAGTTACCTCAGTCAAATCACGTCCGGAAAGGTATTTTGCGGCTTCAGTCCTTTGTTCGTCGCAGACTCGGTATGGTAGCTAGCATGCGCGATGAGAACAATGAGTTGGTTTCCTTCAGTGCAAAGTGAAGAGAGGCATTCCACCTAGACTTATGGAACTAATCTTGCTAATTTCCCTCCTAGAGGACATGCTTTAGAATTTTTCTTCATACCACATTCATCTCTGTGAATGTTATCTGACCAACATTTATAGTAAAAAGGGTTATGTGGAACCAATCTTGCTACTCCTCCCCAGTAAATTGGTGTCAACCATGCTAATAAAAGAGGATTTTGGTACCCTAGAAGAAAACAACTATGACTCAAATGTATATGAAAAATGGGGTGTTGTTTGGATGCCTATCCCCAATGTTTGAACCTAACTACTAATTCTTTTTGGTCCTCAAATGAGGTTAATATTTGTTGAGTTAAGGTTGATTTTAAGGCTTCACTGACGGCATGCACCAAGTGATAGTTTGATTTAGGGAGTGATTGTCTACACTGGTGGTGTGTACAATAGATAAGAAATTAAATGCTTAATATAAATGAACAACTTCCAAAACTAAATCTATTTTTTTTTTGTGAAAACATCATTTCAAAGTAGGAAGGTTACAACTAAGCATTTATCATTCAAAGCATACAAATATTTGATTTTTCAACAAGCACTCATTGAAACAATAAATATATGGTAAAAAAGAATCTTTAATAGATCTAAAGAAACAAAAAATACTAAAAAATAAGGGCTTTTATTCACTGCAATAAATAAAAAATATTAACATAAAGACCACTACAGCAAGCAAAAAAATAAAAATAAAAACTATTGCTTACACTTTTTATTTTTATTTTCATTTTTTTATTTAAATAAAAAGGGGGGAGAAACCAAGATATATTTCCATAAACTTTTATGCAGAATTTACAGAAACATGTTACATATTTGAATTCCACTCGAAAAATTACATGGTTTAAAAATCACGCTCAAATCTGAGTCCGTGAGGCAAAGATATCTTAGTTTAAAAATTTGCAATTTTCAGCGATTTTTTGGACGAATGTAAATATTGCATAGAGGATATCTGGAAAAAACAAAGGCTTAACTTGATCAACAAGGGTAGATTCAGGTTGGTTTTAGGACTCTAATCACTTAGGAAGCAACAATAAAACTCAGTCAATTGCCGGAAAGGCTGGACAAGCACAACCGTAGAAAGATAGAGATCGTCCCCAGTGGAGTCACCAAAAATTTTGCTGGTGTTTTCACACCATCACGTGCAAAGATGCACCTACTAAGGGTTGTGCTAAAATTATTAGAGTCTCAATGGAAAAGAAAATAAACAAAACATAAATTAAACAACTAAACTAATCAAACAAATAGAGAAAAATATTTTAAAGAATAAATAATGCTCTTTTATTATGTAAAAAATGACATTTACAAGGATTTAATATCACTTTTGAGTTACAGCAGGAGAGGCCCCTACAACTATACGAGGGAGGGTTCGCTTGTTCTCTTTGTAATCCACGGTTCTCCGGCCACACGTCACGTACACTATCTCCATAAGGTTGAGAATGGAACACAAAGGGAGTTTTGGTCTCAGGGAGATTTTCACAGAGTAATGATTTGAGTAATGTATGGAGAATGGGTTTTGAGTGATGGATCTTCATGGTTCATTTATAGGAACAACAGATAGATCTAGGATAATGATAAGGATTTGATTTTTTGATTTTTTTACTTTTGGCTTTTTCCTTTGATTTTGTGCCTTTCACTTTTTTATCCTTTATCCAAATTGGGATATCATAGGTGTCATTCCAAGTTTCTTCTTTTTGTTAAGTGATAAAAAGGAGAAACATCCAAAAAACAAGTCAGGGCATAAGTTGCTCATTTTTTAGATAATTGAGCAAATTAATTTTGTAAAATGACCCTTTTATGTGAGACTTTGATTTTTTGGTTTTACCAAGGTAAAAATAATAGAAATGGAATGTGGTAATGATGTATGGGTTTGATGGGGCTAATGACAAGGTAGGCGGACAAAAGTTAGGTGTTAACAGTAGCCATTCTGGCCGTAGAGTCATAGTTAAATCCATAGAGAGTACCATTTCCTTTGTATTTGAAATTTGACATAAAGAGCAAGGCATAGTCCTCATTTGTGGCTGGATTTTCCTCCATAGTGGGTTTTCCCAGGGTATATTTTGTGTTATTGTGTACTTATTTTCTCTAGTTATTCTTGTTTCAGTGTCAATTATTTGGCATTCAATAAAAATAAGCTAATAAAATAAGAGCTAAGTTGTAAGATCCATTGTGATGAACTATTCCAATGGAATATCCATGGCAGTTTATGGTCCAAATGTAAATAAAAGATTCATGTTTATTACTTATTAATTCTCCTAATTTATCTCTTTAAAACATTTTCATCAATATTTTATGCTCTTTTGCACTCAGATTGTAGACCATCTTATTGAGTTTCTTCAATTTTTTCATTACATTACACACATTAACCAATATACATCATTTAAACTCATAGATAATTCAAATATATTATTTTTATAATAAAATTTCAATTAAATTGTTTTGTTCTCTTTTTAGGATGTGTTCCCACTGTCCTCATTGCAACAAGTTATTTTCCTTTCAATTTTCGCATGTTTTAACTTCGCATATTTCTGGTCAAACTATTTTTGAAACGATTGTCAAAGGATATTTATTTTGCAAAAGGAGTTTTTTACAAGGTATTTTTCTTCTTATTTTTTTCTAAAGGGCACATTGAAGGAGTTTTTTTCTAAGGCATTTTTGTAAAGAAGTTTTCTTCGAAGGCATTTTTGTAAAGGATTTTTTTTCTAAGGCATTTTTGCAAAGACGTTATTTCTTTGCAAGGGGTTTTTTTAAAGTATTTTTTTCTTAGATATTTTTGCAAAGAAGTTTTTTACAAAGTATTTTTGCAAGTGGTTTTTGCAAAGAAGGTTTTTTTCAAAGGGTTGTATTTAAAGAGTGTTTATTCTAAAGTATTTTTGCAAAGGAAATGTATTTTTCCTTCTTATTTCTTTGAAAGGGGTTTTTTCAAAGAGTTGTTTTGCTAAGGTAATTTGCAAAGGGTTTTTTTCCAAGGTATTTTTGCACTTCTTATTTCTTTGAAAGGGGTTTTTTCAAAGAGTTGTTTTGCTAGGGTATTTTGCAAAGGGTTTTTTTCTAAGGTAGTTTTTCACTTATTTATTTGAAAGAGGTTTTTTCAAAGAGTTGTTTTCCCAAAGTATTTTTGCAAATGAGTTATTTCTTTACAAAGGTTTTTTCTAAGATATGTTTACAAAGAAGTTTTTTTTCCAAAGTATTTTTCCTAGTGGTTTTTCAAAAAAGGTTTTTTTCCTAGATATTTTTTCAAATAAATTATTATTATTATTATTATTTTTTCACTGTGGTTTTTACAAAGAAGATTTATTTACAAGGTGTTCTTATTATTTTCCAATTGGTTTTTTTAAAGGTGATTTATTGTCAAGGAGTTCTTATTTCTTTCCAAGAAGGTTTTTTTCAAAGGAGATTTCTGTTCAAAGGGTTTTTTCAAAGGAAATTTAATTCCAAGGAGTTTTTCTTCAAAAGACTCTTACAAGATTGTGATAAGGTGAAGTAAATTTCAGTTCATGTTTTTATAAATTTCGTAACTGTTTTTAAATATTAAATTTTTTTTTTTACTATAAAGTGATGATTCTTTAATTTATCATCTATAGATTAAACAATCATGGGCAATAAGAGAAAATGTAAAAAAAAAAGTGATCGTAAATGTGATGATGATGCTAATAAAGAAAAACAAAAACTCAGATATAATGCCAAAAAAGTAAGGGTTATAGAAACATAAGAGAGAATTATTGAAGATATAAATACAGATTTACATGATAATGTTGAGGAAATGGAAATTGAAAATAGAGTACAATAAGAACAAATTGAAGTTGAAGAGACCATTGTTGAAGATGTAAATAGTGATTTACATGCTAATGTCAATGAAGTCAATATTGAAGATCAAGTTCAAGATCCAGAAATTGGACCTAGTATGTATATATCATGTATTTTTCAAATTCATTTTTTATAATGAAGTGTATTTTTGGATATATGTTAAATTAAATTTAACTTGATGTATAGGTACTTTCACTATTGATGATGAAATGTTAGAAGACATTGATTGCGACAAATATGGAGAAAAAATACCAATACATGTTGCACAATATTGTGCTACAAAATTTTATGATGATGTTCTCAAGGATTATTCAATAGCAGGACAAGCACAAATTTTGAGATGTTTATTAGTGTCCAAGAAGTTAGAAGGTGCTACATCATCATTGGGTATTCACAAGGCGACAAAAGAGTCTAAATTGAAACATAGTGTGATAGAAAATATAGGTGATGCAATAAAAAAATTTGGAAAATCCAGGAAGAAAGATGTCAGTGCTGCACGTAGAGCAATTCATACAGCAATTGTTTCAGTTAGTACTAAACAAAAATGTTTGACAACACAACTAGAAAAAGTAGTTCGAACATCAAGAAATACATTATACAAACATAGCAAATTCAGAATGCAAATAGATGAAAATGATGAACTTGCTTGTTGGGCAATTATTTGCAGACAACCTTACAAAGATAGAATGGGAGCAGGTGTTAGAGATATTATACGGGAATATTGGTTGGAACATGCTCGAGTTTCACCAAATTCAAGAGATGTGATATGAAAAAGAGTATCACGAAATGTATATGAAATCCAATCAAAACATATAATGGACATGACACAAGTACAATTGTTCAATAAATTGAAGGAAGATCATCGTGGAATTAATATATCAATCACTACATTTGTGCAACAAAAACCATGATATGTTAGACCTATTACTATACGTGACACATGTTGTTGCCATTATCATGTGCAATTTCAATTATATTATGACACGTTTCTTGAATTTGGAAAAATGTTTTGGACAAATTCACCACTGTAGTGCCCCTAGACTTGTGTAGACATTGAGGGCACCTGCTGAGTGACCCGGCTGATTGAAACATTAATTAAATAATCTTTTGACCTTATTTTTTTTTTGAGTATGTGTATCTGAACTGTTGAGGTAAATGAATAAATTGCATATGTTAAACGATTAGCTATGACTATGGAAAATTATGTTGATAGATAATGCTTAACGACTAGCTGTATGGTGATTATGTATTTGGCGACGAAATGTATATTTGATAAGATGAATGAGCAGTTTGAATAAATCATAAATGTTTAACAATGCTAGAGTTAGAAACCAGATGATGATTGTTGAGAACAGTGCTACTAATAATTTGTTGTGAGAAGTGTGTGTAGAAACAAGTGAGACGGTTCACCAACGAACACACAAAGGAACATGGAGGGTCGTAGAGTACGGGTAAATCACACACAGGGGAAGTGACGACGATGTCAACTTCCGACAAGAATACCACGCATGAGCAGATAAGCATTGATCCGCTTGCTCAAGAGGAATGCGTGAGGACGTACGAGGTGGGCCACGACGGAGCTGGTCACATACGAGTTGAGGGGCGCGCAATGAGAACAGACTCACTCCTCAGTGCCATTAGTCCCTAGATAGCATGTAGACGGAGGATGGATGGTAACGATTCCTAAAATCCCTACAAAAGTTTCCGCAAGTCAAAACGGAAAGATGGTGGCAGAAGGGCCCGACGATGCGGTACCCTGTCGAGAACAGAAAGAATGGATGCAAGGACCCAACGATGAGGTACCATGCCAAGGAATGGAAACCATGGATGACTGGACCCGACGGAGTGGTGCCATGTCAAGGAATTAAAATTAAGGAACTAGGAGCCCAACGGCGCGGCACTGTGATCCTAGTGAGTTTGATTGTTAAATTTAACTACATAAAAACTTAGGAGAATAACTCTAGATTATTACTTAGCAAATGCATAACAATAGCTTAGACATTTGCACATGAATAGTTATTTTGTTAAGCATTTAAAATAATAGAAATTATTATTTAGGAGAAAAATAGATTAGACACCTAGTCAACTAAAAGCTAGGAGTTGATTAAAATATCTGGGGGACAAACTAGAGCAAATTTAGGGATGTAGGTGCACTTCCCAGAGAAATTGACACTTGGATGGGTGAGTGTTTTAATTAAATAAATAATTAAAAATATTTATTTATGCATGAAGCGACATGTGTCGCAGGAGATTTCCCTTTATAAGGAAGGCGTAAGGAATGGGTAAGGGGCCCATAATTTGGATGATTGTCGTAATTTTCGAATGCCTCAAAGACTTGCTGCTATCTAAGGGTTTGGCTTAGAAATCCTGGTGGGAAGGGAAGCCCAAGATGAATTTCTGAAATACTTGTGTGAGCTCTACGACCCAAAGCTCGGGGGAGGCCATGCGACTGAAAGCATGAGCCTATGGTTGGGTGGCGAAGCTAACGGTTGCTTCGCCTACGGTTAAACGAGCTTTGCTGGAGGGATCCTACGGAAGACGCAGACAACAATGGACCAGCTGGATCGGGTTGACAGGTTAAGGTTTGCTTATTTTTGTTAAGTTATTCACTCTTTTATTTTATTTTTCCAATAACTATAATGGCTAATTTGTTTGTATGAAGTTTTTAAAGTTTCAGGTTCAGTTCAAGGGGACCCTAAAGGAGGGGCCCTACAACCACCTCCGCCCACAATACATGAATTCATATCTCAAACTCTATGTGAGAGAGATCACGATGAAGTATTTTATAATAAGAAATGTGTCAATGGAAAACATTGTCATCATTGTGGAAATCTGGTGTTATTCCACAATAAATATCATATCGATAATGATCAATCGTTGTCAAATGTAAATGTTGATTGGAGAAAATACAAATACATTAATTATGCTACAAGTTCCAGTGATGCACATTCCAAAAGAATTGATTTGCTAGAAGATAAGATATGTGTGACATATTTTCTCAAAAAAATTGAAAGTGAAATTTATAAAAACACCTAGCATTCACATAGAGCACAATGGCAAGATATTCAATTCAAACAGTCTCGTGAAATTTTTCGACTCAGAACAATTTTGTTTGTGGTTGATTTTGCAGAAAACTATACATTTGCTACACAAAAAAAGATACAGAGTGAATACTATCACTCTAACTAAGTTTCGATATTTGTCCATGTTCTATATAGACATTCTCAACAGGATGTTGATGGCATTGAAAGCACATGTGACAATCGAGATGTGATTAAAGAATATCACTTTTATATCAGCGATGATCGCACACACGATACACATTTTGTTTAGCATTGTATTGAAAATATTTTCTATGATTCACTAAAAAGAGGCGAAGTTAAATTCAATGAACATTGGATAGGGTCTGATGGATATGCGGGTCAATTTAAATCTTCATGATCATTTTTTTGGTTACGTCGACTTCATAAAGCGTTGAACATTAAACATTGCTGGAATTTCTTTGAAACTGGACATGGAAAATGTGAACATATTGGTGCAGGAGCATGCGTAAAAAGAGCACTTCGAAGATGGAAAATGAACCATTCTTCTGCATGATTTCATTTAGCTGTAGAGGTTGTCCAATGGTGTCAATTAAATCTAAGCCATGATTATAATCAACAAGATGTGCGCAGGTATGTACACTATTTTTTTAATTTATATTATTTCTTGAAATTTAAAAAAATGTACACTAACATTTAAGTACACATACACTAACATTAAAAGTTGTTCTTTGTGATGTATCATTTATTGTGTATGTTTTTTTGGCTTGTTGGAGTCGAATATATAAATAGATTAATACCATACGATACTAGCACCATACATGGGACTAGAGATTTTCACTCTATTCAAACAAAATCATTCCAAAACGTGTTTGTCTTTGACAATAGAAAACAATCATGCTTTTGTCATATTTGCATTGAAAATGTTGAATATACAGAAGTTTGTGAAAACATAACAAACAACTATGTAAAAGCTTGGAAACACACAGAGATTAATCCAAAGGGAAAAATGCCACTAGCAAGTGTAGAAGAATTAGAATCAAAAGAAATAGCAATATCATCTGATGGCGATAAAATTTTAGATCTTGTTAGAGAAGGTAATGAACTTACTTGACTTTTAAGTTGATTGTTCATTCTTGTCCATCACCTTATGTGTATTGTCAATTTAATTGATTTAAAAACCCTAACACCAATTATAATTTGTGCAGGAGATGTTTTCGTTGTGATTGCACCTTTATACAACAATGAAAATGTGAAATATTATTTGATGCGATGCACTGAAGGAAAGATGAAGTTATTGGAGGACTACAATGACAACGGATTTACATACGAGAGAGGATCTATCATTTTAAAAAGCTATTTTTTTCAGCAAACCCATGTGACAAAAAATTATGTCTACTTTCAAGATTATGAACCCAATGTTATATGTTGTTAGTATAGTCATTTAGTATGTGCATCTTGAATAGAATTGGTACAAGTTCCATAAAAAAACAGTTAAAAACTAAAAAATGGAAACTGTCCAAATGTGACCATAAACGGATAATTGAGGATGGCATTTCATTGCGATGTTTTTAACTATATCAAAAATGAATTGATGTATGTTTTTGTCCATGTCAATTGTTGTGTACAATATATTTTTTGTCCATGTCAAATATGGTGTACAATGAATTTTTTTCTTTGAATTATGACTATGATATTGAATGGGAACTAGAATAAGAGTTTAAATGGTTGTATTTTAGCATGCTTAAATGAATTCATAAATTATTTGGTAATGAAAACTTTAATAAAAATTGGAAAAAGTTCAAAAATGTTATATTTCAGCTATATGGAATGTTTGTCTTTTATTTGTAATTTCGTGATAAAGTCTATCTAAAGTACTTTATTCAGGTCCCCATATGTCTATTAGACCACTTAAAGGATGAGATAACGGATGTGGCTATCCCACACTCCGCCTCGAATATTTACTTTTGATTGATTGATGCCAGTGAAAAATCACTGGGAAACCTACTATATTTTGTCTTCATCTAATCCATTTCATGTTTCTCTAATGTACTTTGCCATAAATATGATTCATGAGTTTTTTAGAACTTTGTTAATCTATGGTTTTTAAATAAATGATTGCTGCACAAAGATAATATATCTCTTACATGTAAGTTCACATAATTGAAATCATGGCAAATGGAGATAACAATCATTTGATTTTTAATCACAAGCAATGATTCTAGGATTGTGAAGCTTATGCTAAATTAGAGCAATGATTATTTACAACAAACCGATAAAAATTCATCGAATCCTTGTCTAAATTCATTGCTCTAACTTAGCATAAACTTCACAATCCGAGAACCCTCACTTGTGATTAAAACACAAAAAATTGTTAAATCCCCATTTGCCATGATTTCAGTAGCATCTATAATTCACCAACTACAAAGTACCTAAACAATGAACATATGAAAGATTGGTTAAAAATTGAAATACATGAATCACTTATATAAGAATCAAGTTCATATTTATATGAAATTCAAATTTATTATTGCAACATCATATCGATCAAACAACTAAAAGATTGAAAATTTTATCAAACAACTCATAGATTTTCATTCATAACATTAGATTGAACCTATTAAGACTTCATATTTCTATTAAAAATTCCTAACATTCCTAACATTCATTCATTCTTAACGATTCCTATCCTAACATTCTTAAACTTCCTAATATTCATATTTCTATCAAAACTTCCTAACATTCATTCTAACATTCTTAAACTTCCTAACATTTATATTTCTATAAAAAACTTCCTAACATTGGACTAAACTTCTTAACATTCAAAGCTTGCTAAGATTCCTAACATTCAAAACTTGCTAAGATTCCTAACATTCATTCATTCTTAAAGATTCCTATGAAAACTTACATTCAAAGCTTCCTAAGAATCCTAACATTCATTTTTATCATTCATTCCTAAACTTTATAACATTCCTAACATCCTAACATACATTCATCCTTATCATTCCTAAACTTCCTAACATTCCTTACTCCTGACTTTCGATTACACCTATCAAAACTTCCTAATATCAATCTTTAAAATCCAACACTTTCTAACATTCTTTCTTATCATTCCTAACTTTAGATTCTTATCATTCATAACTTTAGATTGCTCCTATCAAAACTTCCTAAAATTCATTCTTAGGATTCACATCTTAACATGCTTAACATTCATTCTTAACATTCCTAACATTCATTTAGAACTTCCTAACATTCATCCATTCTTAACTTCCTAACATTTTTATCATTCAACACTTCCTAAAACTTTGGTAACATTCATTCTTAACATTTTAAACATTCTTGATACTCAAAATTCATTCTTAACATTTTAAACATTCTTGACACTTCACATTCATTCTTAGGATTCAACACTTTCCCAACATTCATTCTTACCATCAAATTCATTCTCAACATAACATTCATTTTTAACATTCAACATTTCCTAACATTTCCTAACTTTATATTGCACCTATCAAAAGTTCCAAACATTCATTCTTAACATTTTTAGCATTCCTATCATTAACATTCCTAGCATTCCAATATTTTACATCTACATACATAAATTTAATAATACATGTATTCATAAACATGCAAAACATATTCTAAACATTTACCAAGTGTCAAATATATTAAATAATTAACATGTACTTGTATATAATCCAAAAAAAATGTTCATGAACATGTGAGTTCAATGTACATATGTATAATCCAAAAATAAATATCCTCGATGTCCAAAACAACTACAATATATATTAAAAAAAAAAAAGGTCTGGACCACTATCCTCCACTAGGGCCTTCCCTTGGACTCAACCCGGCCTGCAACATGTATAAAAACAGATTCCGAATATCATAAATTATTTAGACAATTTTAAACTAAATTCAAAAAATTAAAATATTAAACTTATATATGAAAGAACAATTCAATTATTATAAAAATTACATCAAATTCTCTAAATGCATGTCCACCACTTTCCTCCACCGGAGTCTTCCCTTTGCTTCCAAAAGCTTGAAGAAACCCAAGCTGCAACATGTACAAAATAAATTTATGAATCCAATAAAGTATTTAAACAATTTTAAACTAAATCCAAAAAATATAAAATATTAAACTTATATCAGAGATCCATTCAAGTTAAACAAAATTACCTCGGTGCAAATATCCACATTCATCAAAGAACCTACATCTTCACCCCCAATTTCCATATGTTCTCTCCCCTAAAATTTAAATTTTGTTAATAAATAAAACATAGTGCAAACAAAAAATAAATTAAGCAATTAACTTAAAACTGAAACAAAAAAAATTAAAACCATTAGTTCACAAGAGATTGTAAATCATCTAATAAATTCGAAGCTAAAGAAACATGCATGGATAAGTCGAATTAACAATAAGATACATAGATAAATTAAAATTAAAAAAAAGAATAAAATATTAAGTTCAAACATAAATATAAATATGTAAATAATAAATATACCTCTCCAAGATGCTCTACATTTTGACTAGCGGGGACTTGAAAATTATGTGCATTCATCATTCTAGAAAACTGCAACAAAAAAACATTTGCTTAATGTACTTATTACTATGTAACAAAAAGTTCAGTTCAAAATGAATAAAAGATTAAATAGATTGTCATAGCATAATCAACAAACCTCTCCCATACTCGATATGTCATTGGATAACACATCTGAAGCTATGTTGCGACAAGACTTGGTATAATCCCTGAGATCTCCAATGCTCAATCCATCTACTTCATCATTCGTTTTGTAAACAAACTTTTGATGGATAGTAGCATGAGCCCTCTCTCGACCTAATCCCACTTCTACTCCAAAAATATCTGACACTAAACCATCACCAACAAATCCCTTATGGTTGTCCCAAATTGGGATGTGGGATCCATCTCCGATCTTAATGCCACAAGCCTGGGTGGGCGAGCTATCTGGGGTGGAGGTCAAAGAGTTGTAGGGTCTCTAAGAGCACCTTTTCGATTATATATTCGACCCTTTCCAACTCCATAAAATTCAGAATGAAGATCAGTATAGTCTGGCTTCATATTTAAAAAATACTCCGCATAAAAAAAATAGCAAAATAATTAGGAACCTCATCATTCCGTGGTAATCGACCATAAGCTGCAAAGAACTAATCATATATTAGATGTGCAATTTCAGGATGCTTGAAATATTGCACTTTCAACATTTTTCACTTAAGGCTTTCTTTGAAATTAAACATTGAATTGGCCTATTCTTTGGTCACTCTCTCCTTCACAACCTCCCACTTGTCTAGACCCATCACTTGTTCCCTTCGCCTCAACATCAAATGAACAAAACCATTCGTAGTTGGTCCGAGATCCTCATATGCCTCAATGAATTTTTGCAATGACCCCAAAACAATCTCTAGACATTGTCTGCTCTCTGGAGGGAGATCCAAAGTAGAAAGATCATTGTTCAACCTGTCGTAGTGGGATATACAACTTTCAAGGGTAGTTTGTTGCACAACACCTTCCCATGGAAGCTCATCAGGTAAATCAGATGGATAATTTGATATGGGTGTACAACCTTCAGCTAGTGGAACATATGTCGTCCTAGCTCAAGGAGCATCTTTAGGACCCTGCTCTGCACCCACACCTATTCCATCATATGCAATCCTATCTTGATCTTTCTCCCTCTCTGTAGAATTACGTACATATTTTGAACCTCGCTCCGCTTCAAATATAACCGGATTCAAGTGTTTAACCTTGTCCAAAATTTCAAAAGAAACAAAAATACAAATTATACATGTATTGAAACATTAATGTTCATACCGACAGAAGGTTGAGATCGATGCTCTCCCACAGAAGATAGAGGGGAATCATCTATACCCCTATCACCTCGTTGATGATTAGATGAATGTGACCCATACAGTAAACTCGAATCCCGAGGTGAATTCGACAACCTTCGATTACCAATCGGGACACCAACTCTCGATGAATGTGATGACCTCCTACGCTTTCACCTCGAAGACTTCTCTCTTTCCATTTGATATGATATCTAAATTTACACAACTGTCAACTCATAACATATCCAAATTCTACATGTTAATTCTACAAACTCTAAGACATATCTGCTAAAGAAACTAATTTCTTCAATAAGGACCTAGATATAAGCCAAATATTAATAAAAGTAACCACAAAACATACTCCCTCCCATGGTGCTTTATAGATAAAGAAGAAGGATAAAAATTACCCCAAAACATATTCCCTCCAATGGTAGAAATTCACATTGAGAACTCTGTTCTTCATGAAGAGTTCAAAAACTCTAAAATTATGTTCACAATAATTGCTCTCCTAATACTCAACATAGTTTACTTGTATCACTATCACCACTGCTTCTAGGATTAAATGGTTCTAAGGACCCTCCAAGTTCTGTTTGCATGAATGTGTGGGACATGTGGCTAATCATGTTTGTGAGTTGACAAATAATTGTTAGTGTGGAAGAGTCCAAGGAATCACACCATCGGTTTCATATATAATTGATTATGACTAGGGTAATAAATAAATTGATTGTTGTTATCGGACAATCCACTCGAGCGGACGCGAGCCGGATCTCCCTAGATCAAAGTGAGTCTAGAACAAATAGAACACACTACCAATGCATTTCCTAGATCTACTTAAGGATCAAGTACTAGGTGTCCTACCTTTTTATTACGCAATCCTTTTTCCTGAATGTTGATCCATGTCCCATTGTCGTCAAATCCAAGCTACAAAACCTGTCAAGACAAGAAACAAGAGAAACCAGTAAAAGACATCTATACAATAAGCTATCTAAGTAAACAATTAAGCAGGTAAACTACTCAATATCATTGCATACATGAACAACATTGGTGGAAAGTATTTGTATTACTGCAAATAGAGGAGTACATGATAGAGATATAGAACCACAACCAAGGCTTAACGCTGTAGCCCTTCTCCGACAAATCCGATTTCCATATCCTTCCAAGGAAGTATGAGTTCTCCAATAGGTGAGTGGAGATGTTCTAAGAGAGATTTCACCAGCATGTAGATACCATATTCTTCCTCCCTTTGGGATGGGAGTGAGCTTCATTTATATAGGACTAAATGGATAAGGTATGGATAGGATAGGTTGAGAGATGGTAGGAGAGGCTTAAGGGATCTCTCCAAAGGTCTAGGAACCGAGTGCTAGCTCTTCCAAGAGGTCAGGGATATGGTCCCAAGTTAGCAAGCTTCGAGATGGACCTTAAAGAATATATTTTTGCCATCTAACTGACTTCATCACACCCTGTAATGTAGCAAGGTGTGACGTCGCATGTTGCTAGTGTGCAGCCTGCGATGACCCTTCAAAAATTAACACAATTGGGTACAAATCCTCCCAGGATGATTACTTAGTCCAAGTGTCTTCAAGGGTGTATACACTGAATCTTATGATGAGTAGATTTTGGGTGTAACAATTGTCGAAAAAAAACACTCACAATAGTAAATGACTAAATGAATCGTAAAAAATAGCTCATGAACTCTGTTCATGAGCAGAGTTCAGGAATATAAAATTTAAATGTAAGAAAAATGAAATAATCTAATTTTAATGCTCAAATGTAAATATATATTTTTTAACTTTTTAAAAATAAAACCCTCTCATCTAAATGCTTAATCAAATATCTCAATATCTTAACATTATTTCAATGACTACTAGATTTATTGACAATCCAAGATTTTAAGAAAAGCAGGGATACCCGTAAAACTAACTCGCATACAACAATTCGTCGAGCACCAACACTGCACCGAAGACGATCACCAACTCGCCAAACGAAAAGAATTGTCCTGCAAACATCAACACATTTTATTAGCAACAGAAAACAAAAAAAAAATGAAAACGAAACCAAAACAAAACAACTCAAATCTCAAAACATACCTGTGAAATTGACGCAATATCAACTCCACGCCGACGACGTCACATCCACGCCAAACACGTTAACTCGACGCCGAAGCTATTCGTCAAACCAAACACACGGGAGCAGGCCAAAAACTAACCGAACCGAACCGAACATGAACACCAACGCCACACCGAAGACAACCACCAACTCGCCAAACGAAAAGAATTGGCTTGCAAACATTAACAAACATTAGCAACAGGAAACAAAAAAAAACCGAAAAACAAAACAACTAAAAACTCAAAACATACCTGCAATATCAACTCCACGTTGACTATGTAACCTCCACACCGAACCTGTTAACTCCACGCAATCTGTAGGTGATGGCGGATCCGACCGGGAGCGAATGTCGAAGTGGTAAATGACAAGTTGGGGAGTGGTGAGCTCGTCGAGTGGAAAATGACGAGTTGGGGTTGGCGGCTGGAGAGTTGGGGAATGGCTAGCTCGTTACGTAGAGTGGTGAGCGAGGTGTGGCGTATGGCGAGAAGGCCTAGCGAACTCATCGACGAACGCAGGGTGGCAAGCTCGTGGATGAAATGGAAACAGCGGGTGGCGAGCTCATTGACGAACGCAGCAGTGTCCAATGTCAACAAGAGAAGGGTCATAGATGGGTCCACATGCGAGGGGTTGTAGCTGGGTTCGAACATGGGTCCACAGGTGGGGTCCAGAAATTTGCCAACGAAAAGTGCCAAACAATGGACGGGGGCCGGGATTTTATGCAGAAAACGTATTTGGCTTAATAGTTTATTGGGCCGAATAATTATTCGGCTGACTAAACTAACAAACCCGAAAATTTTTCTCAGTGGGCACTGCCTCTCACACACTTCGAGGTCCCTGTTAATTTAAACAGAGAACCGTTACTAGTTATTTGGACGAATAACGTATGAGTTATTCGGCCAAATAATAAATTTATTCGGCCAATTAATAACATTAATCGGTCAAATAACATTTATTATTCGGCCGAATAACCTCCGCTACATTTTTTTTGCACTTGCTTGTCACGGAAGTGTTACCCACCTTCACGTTTTCACCCTTGAACTTCTATTAGACATATTCTATCAATAAATTCCCTACATCATACAATAATGAAACAATGAAATATGTTTTATGTAAAATAAAATAAAGTATTTCAAGTTATAAATGTTTTTGGTTGAATCGATGAACATTGTACATTAATGCATATCGGTGCACATTATGTGTATATGCATTTATGTGTAATACAATGGTATATGAACCGACACAAAATTGTTGTTTAAAAAAATATTATTGAATTTTATCAGTGCATTATACAAATAAAATATCACCGATGTGTTTTTACTGTATATATCACATTGTCAATCCTACAAACACTTTTAATTATGATATACAAGGAAAATTACATGCCTTAAAAAATGTACCAATGTGTTTCTATTAAAATTTAGCATATATTTTGATTTGCAATTTTTTTTGTAGGTGAGAGTTATCAGTGTGTATCATAATTTAGTGCACCAATGTGTATTGCATTTATTGGTGCACTGGTGCATTAATATGGACTAAATGCACTATTTTCATTAAAATCCCTTCAAATGTATATTTGAAGTTAAAATTTTATATGCATCCAAATCTTTCTTTTAATGCTCATTCATTAAATTTGGACTTATTCAGCTAAATCTAGACTAAAAAATTGCAAAATCATGCTTTCTAAAGCCTCCAAAAAACCTTTCTAAAGTGCAAAATCGGGCTCCAAAAATGTGATCTCCAATTCCAAAAGTGAGTTTTTTGAGTCATTTTGAACCCCAAAATTAGGGTTTTTATTACCAAAAGTGCATTTTTTTATTCAAAAAATGCAAATTTTAATTTGAAAAGTGCAGTTCTCTATATGAAAAATGTGGGTTTTGATTCGAAAAATTGTGGGTTTTGATAAAAAAAAGTGTGATTTTATATTTCAAAAATGCAGTTTTCAATTCTAAAAACAAGAGTTACAATTTCAAAAGCACTCTGATTCTCAATTGTAATATATGTCAATTTAAAGTTTGAGATCTAAATAACGATTTCAAATATGCCAATTTTATTATTCTCTCTCAAATCTTTCTTGCATTTGAACAATGTACAATTAAATGGTCAGTTGATTCACCATTTTTTTATAGATTATACACCACATTCTCAGTGCAACGATTGTCATCATGACATGTTTTGAATTATTTTATTGCATATCCTCAATGTTGATATATTTAACAATGTATGCCACAATAATATTATGCCTCTAGATACAAAAATAAAATAACCTATTGTTGGTTTACATTGAAAAAAATCCACACAACCTTTTAGGACTCTGTTAGCACCCAAAATGACCCCCTAGGTTGTGGGAGAAGGCCACTAAGTGGTAACCACAAACCACTTTAGACTTATGCTACTGACCTAGCACAGTCAGAGAGGGATCTCTCTTTAGACTTAAGAAAACTGAAAATAATCACAGATTCTCCAATGGCATACAAACATGATTCTTATGATTCAAGATGTACATTCAAATCATACGTAGAAGGCCAGATTTCTGATGGGACAAATTGTATAAAAATGTTGGAGGGATAATCATAAGGAATAAACATTGGGCGATGGAGTCAAGGTGTTACACATAAGTCAGATAACAGTGCCGTAGTGCGGACTATTAAAACAGAGGCAAGGTAGCCACCTTCTTGTCGTCGTAATGCTATTTTCTGGTGGTAAAAGAAGAAAGTAAGAACAAACCATTGAAATGAGCATCCAACAAAGATGAATTCGATATCAACTTTAGTAGCAATATTGAGTGACCACTTGAGATAATAACTAGAGCTTGTTTACAAGAATTCTAATTTATTATACACTGATCTCATATATGAAAGGGAAAACATAATGTAAATGTGTAACAGGAAGTACGAGCACATAGAGAAGAAAGAAAGAACATACTACGAGTAAATCAAGACACGAATCTATGCAAAATGGTCTGCCATAGGAACTGCACATTGTATTAGTATTAATGTATCAAAATAGAGCTTGATCCCCCAGGAATTAGCCGAATGATTTTCCAACCCTTTAGTCTTCTATTACAATGCTTTTATAGGCTCACAGCCTTGGACTGGTCCTTAGAAATAATTAAAATGGGGAGATATTACATATGTGTCAAGTTCAAAGCAGATTGATTAAGACGAGAAACAAGAATACCATGAGCAGGATGCGACCTTAATCCCGAGTCTTCAATTGGCCCTGCGGACCAAAGTAGTCTTCCACTTTCAAAGTGTTGTCTGCCCGCGATTCTTCTTCCGGAGGGGGAGGTGTCATTTCTTCAGTGGAGATTACAAAATTCTTGAGCATCTCCATGTCTTGGTGGACGTCTCACTTCTCTTCAGGGGTATCCTTCTTTCCCTGACGTCAAACCCTTTTGCACACCTGTTGCTCTTCAGGCTCTTCATCTTCGCTGGTGGTGCTAATTTCCACATGGTCGAATACCACAGGAGATGAAGGAGCGTGGTCGAATAGCCAGGAGATGCAGTTTTCAATTCTAAAAACAAGAGTTACAATTTCAAAAGCACTATGATTCTCAATTGTAATAAATGTCAATTTAAAGTTTCGGATCTAAATAACGATTTCAAATATGCCAATTTTATTATTCTCTCTCAAATATTTCTTGCATTTGAACAATGTACAATTAAATGGTCAGTTGATTTGCCATTTTTTTATAGATTATACACCACATTATCAGTGCAACGATTGTCATCATGACATGTTTCGAATTATTTTATTGCATATCCTCAATGTTGATATATTTAACAATGTATGCCACAATAATATTATGCCTTTAGATACAAAAATAAAATAACCTGTTGTTGATTTACATTGAAAAAATTACACACAACCTTTTGAGACTCTTTGATGTTGGAATTGATTATATTTGAGACATTGTTTTTAAAAACTTCCAACCTTAATTGGTAATACAACGACTTATTCAATACTATGGAATATGTATACAAAAATTTCCCAAATCTAATCAAGTCAGAAAGAGAAATTTATTTTATTTGATCTAAATGACTTACATTTTTTCCTCGTACTCATTAACTTAAGTTCTTACAAAGTGTTCAAAACAAAAACCATACAAAACTAGCCACACTACATGGGTTCCTTTCATACACAACACTATTTATTTGAATACATGACACGTGGAGCATCATAGTGTTGCGACTGAAACTAAAGAAATTCTATCCTTGCAAATGGAACAAAGAGATACATAAGTACGATCTATATAGAAATAAGAAGACATAATTATAAATTAAATTCTATATCTTCTCGTATACATAGATGGAAAAAGACACTACTTATCTCGTATACATAGATGGAAAAAGACACTACTTGGATAAGTAGTTCTTTCTTAGAAAGCTTGTATGCCTATTGATTTAGCTCTCTAAAGATATGGGTGAAGGAATTCCACTTGAATCTTTGAAGCAGAGAAGTATTTTTTTCTATAAGATGTTTTAGAAATAAAATTTCCACCTTGCTTTGCTTGTTTTCCCAATCAATGACCTTTGTCGAGGCTCCCATTACTTGATTTTTTTTAAACCCTTAATCGTTGGCACACAAGGGTGAGTACCAAAGGTGAGTACCAAAGTGCCACATATTATGCTTTTGAGTTTGAGCTTGGTCGGGGAGAAAACTTGAGGAAAAATTAATGCAAAGAGATGATAAGAAACCATTCCCCTACTCCACGTATTAACAAACATATATATACAAAATAACATAATTGAAATATTCCCAGTCAAATCATAAACCCCTTCAACTTCTATCCTTGTCAACACCACTTCCACTCTCAACATTGCGCTCCATATGTTCTTGTTGCACCTTAATTGTTATGCAATAAATTTCGAAAAAGAGTATGAAAAGAGCATAAATGGATCAGAAAGAGTACTCCACGACTTTATTGAAGAAAATAATTGAATAACAAGCCTATTCG
This sequence comes from Larix kaempferi, assembly GCA_027924585.1. Lineage (NCBI taxonomy): Eukaryota > Viridiplantae > Streptophyta > Pinopsida > Pinales > Pinaceae > Larix > Larix kaempferi. The sequence continues at coordinate 1,292,346 of BSBM01000559.1, forward strand.
AGGGGGCAACCTCCTTACACAATGTACTAAGTAAACAAGACAAGACAAGACAATATACTCCAATTGAAAGGTCTCCTTCCTATATATAGGATACTAAGGGGTACACTCCCAACTAACTGACCCAAGATGACATAACTAATATAACCATACTAATGACAATTACCACTAATGGAACAAAGCCAACATCAAAACTAATGTAATGAACCACAATATAGGGGGGAATATTCCCATATTTAGGGCTTAACATGCCCCTCCCCTTCAGACAAGTGTTGTCCTCACTACTTGATTAGTTGCGGATGCCTCTGTATGAAGGACTCATCTTTCCATCTCGAATCTTCAACTAGTAAGTTCTTCCACTTTATGAGGTACTCAATAATAACCTGATTTCGTAGCTATTTAGTCATTGTTTCAGTGATTTGTTCAGGTTCCAAAATGAATTTTCCTTCTTCATCAAGCTCCGATAATATTGTTTGAATTGGGATCTTGTCTTCTATTACCTTATTTAAGCAAGAAACATGGAAAATTGGATGTACTCTTGAAGATGAAGGGAGATCCAATTTGTAAGCCATACTACCAATGTTTTGCAACACATTATAAGGACCGTAATACTTGGGTTCTAATTTATTGTCCTTCTTTAAATCCTTGAGACACATCTGCTTCTAAGGTTGTAGCCTGAGAAATACCCAATCTCCTTCTTCAAAACGCCTTTCAATGCAATGTTGATCAGCTTGTTGTTTCATCCTGTTTTTTGACATAGTCAGGTTGTCCTTAAGTATCTGGAGAACTTCTTACTGGTGCTCTATGTGATCTTCCACAACTTGAAATTTAGATTTTCCTTTTAAGGGAGATGTGATAGATGGAGGATGGTACCCATAAAGTGCCATAAATGGAGACATTTTTTAAGATGTATGGAAGGAATTATTGTACCACCATTATGCCAAATACAACCATTTCACACACAGTGTTTGTTGATCAGATGCAAAGCAATCAATATAGCCTTCCAAACACTTGTTCACTATCTCAGTTTTCCCATCAGATTGAGGGTGATAAGATGAACTATGAGCCAATTGATTACCCAAACAAGAAAATAATTCAGTCCAAAACTTTCCAGTGAAAATTGGATCTCTATCACTTACAATAATCTTCTGATTTCCATGTAACTTCTGACTAGTTTCCATAAAGGTTGCAACTACTGTACTTGCATTAAAAGGGTGAGAGAGTGCACAAAAGTGTGCATACTTCATGAGTATATCAACAACCACCATAATGACATTCTTTCCTTTCGACTTGGGTAAACCTGTGATAAAATCCATGGAGACTTCCTCCAGCACTGGCAAGGTATGTATAATGATTGTAGATGTCCTGGGGTCTTAACCGTTTCACCCTTATTCTGTTGGAAAACCAAGCATTTAGCCACGAACCTTTGAACATCAGATTTTAGACCTTCCCAAAAAAATTCCTTCTTGAACCTGTGGTAAGTTTTCAATAATCCCGAGTTCCCACCTATAGGAGAGGCATACAATTCGAAAATGACCTTCTTCTCGATTTGGGAGTTTTTTCATAAATATAAGCGATCTGTATACCATAGTGAATCATTTTTCCACACAAAAGTATTTGATACACTGGGATCATTCTGTATATTTTGAATGAGCGTCCACATAGATAGGTCTTTTTTCCATTCTTCCCTTGATGCTACTATCCAATCTAGTTGTAGAATGGAAATGGAACAAAGTAATGCCCCGACATCTTCATCTTTTCTGGAGAGTGCATCTACCACCACATTATGTTTCCCCTTTCTATAGATGATTTCAAAGTCATATCCCAAGATCTTGGTTACCCACTTTTGTTTCTCTTCTGAAGATAGTCTCTGTTCCAAGAAGTATTTAAGACTATCATGATCTGTTTTGACCTTGAAGTGCCTGCATCTTAGGAAAGGATGCCATTTATTAAGAGCGTGTAGTATTGCCAATATTTCCTTCTCATAAATGGGATTTTGTAAGTTCTTTCCCTTGATTGGATGACTTGTGAAAGAAAGTGGGTGTCCTTCTTGAATTAGAAAAACACCAATTCCATTTACTGAAGCATCACATTCCACATTAAAGGTTTTTGTGAAGTCTGGTGTGGCCAATACAAGAGCTGTGCACATTTCCTATTTAAGTTGTTCAAAAGCTTGAGTTGCCTTTGGATTCCAAGAAAATGCATATTTCTTCAATAATTTTGTTAGAGGTGCTTCTATTCTTCCATAATTTCGAACAAACTTGTGTTAGTACCTTGTCATACCTAAGAATCCTCGAATATTCTTCAGGTTTTTGGGAATTGTCCAGTCTATCATGGCTTTAATTTTGTTAGGGTCTACCTTGAAACCTTAATGAGATACAATATGACCCAAATAATATACCTCCTTCACCCCAAAGAAACATTTGGAAGGTTTTGCATATATTTGTTTCTCCTATAGTAGTTGTAGTACCCTGTCAACATGTTGAACATGTTCTTCCCAAGAATTGCTATAGATTAGTATATTGTCAAAGAATACTAGCACAAATTTTCTAATAAAAGGCTTGAAAATGGAATTCATCAAACCTTGAAATTTGGAAGGTGCATTTGTGATACCAAATGGAATGACTAGAAATTCATAATGAGATTCATGAGTTCAGAATGTTGTTTTTGGGGTGTCTTCATCTTTCATTCTAATTTGATGATACCCAGAACAAAGATCCAAATTTGTAAAGAAAATTGCTCCATGTAATTCATCTAACAATTCATAAATGACAGGAATGGGAAACTTATATTTAATGGTTATCTTATTGAGCTCTCTATAATCTGGACACATGTGTCGTGATCCATCTGGCTTGTGTACCATTACGATTGGTGCAGAGCAAGAACTTTGGATAGGACTAATTATGCCAGCCTCTAACATTTCTTCAACGATACGCTCAATTTCACTATTCTTTCCATAGGGGTATCTATAAGGTCTGATGTTAGGAGGAACACTTCCTGGGATTAAGTGAATAGCATGATCAAAATATCGGATAGGTGGAATACCTTTCATAACATCTTCAAATACCTTGGAATTCTTATTAATGACCCTTTGGAGATCGGGGGAAATAAGAGGCTTATATGTTTGATCATCTAATGAGCATAATTGTGCAATTACACCTTGATGTCCCTTTTTCATCAATTTTGTCATACCATTAGATCTTATCACCTTGCTTGGTTTCCCTATGATACCCTGTAATTCATATTCATTTCCTTCCCATGAAAAATTCATGAAAAGATTATGAAAGTTCAAAGCCACAGTTCCTAAGGATTGTAACCATTGAACTCCTAAGACAAAATTAGCACCACCCATTGGACTATCAATCATTGGACTATTCAATACATATTCTCCCATAGTAATATTTATACTATGGAATTTCCTTGAGAAGTTGATAGTTCCTCCATTTGCAATCATTACTTGAAACTCTGGTGCTGGATATACAAAGAAATTGAGAGAATCTTCAACTGGTAAGTTCTTCCACTTTATGAGGTACTCAGTAATAACTCGACTTCGTAGTTGTTTAGTCCTTGTTTCACTGATTTGGAAGGTTCCAATATGAATTTCCTTCTTCATCAAGCTCCGACAATATTGTTCGAATTGGGATCTTGTTTCCTATTACCTTCTTTAAGTAAGAAACATGGAAAACTAAATGTACTCTTGAAGATGAAGGGAGCTCCAATTTGTAATCCATACTACCAATCTTCTCTAACACTTTATAAGGACCATAATACTTGGGTGCTAGTTTATTGTCCTTCTTTAATTGCTTGAGAAACATATGCTTGTAAGGTTGTAACCTAAGAAATACCCAATCCCCTTCTTCAAAACTCCTTTCACTACTATGTTCATCAGCTTGTTGTTTCATCTTGTTTTTTGACATAGTCAGGTTGTCCTTAAGTATCTAGAGAAATTCTTGTTGGTGCTCTATGTGATATTCCACAACTTGAACTTTAGATTTTCCTTTTAAGGGATATGTGATAGATGGAGGATGGTACCCATAAATTGCCATAAATGGAGACATTTTTGAAGATGTATGGAAGGAAGTATTGTACCACCATTCTGCTAAAGAAACCATTTCACCCACTGTGTTTGTTTATGACTAGTCAGAAGCCCTAAATATGGCCACAGTCGCCCCTATATTCCCCATAAAATTCTCCTCTATATTGAGTAAATCAACTATTCTCACAAAAAATTTCATATTTTCCTCCATTTTATTCAACTTATCCTCTAAATTATCCAAATAAAAAATTTTCACAGACCCTTTCATCATATATCCAACTAGGACATTATAAAAGAGAGGTATTGTACGGTATTACATGTGTCCAATATTTTGTATTTGAGGTTGAAAACCCTACCAAAAATACTGTGGTCTATCTTCTTTCAGATGCAACAATTATCACTCAATTTGGATCTTTCATGCCCCAGATATGACCTTTTTACTTAGAACACCTGTTTTAGACTAGTTTTTGGACTAATAAGAATCCCTAGCTTCTGGAGTGAATATCTCTGAACTTGTAATGTAGGAAATGTTCCCATATTCAAGGCTTACCATTAACTACTGCAAGGCCCTTCTCATTTATTTTTTCCTCATGTCTATCCCACCCTTGGTGACCATTCCCAAATGACGTTAATAACATCGATGATCATATTTTCCTTTGAACCAACAATCCATTGCTGATTTGTATTTAAGCAATTTCTATATAATTCTTTGAAATCCTTTGATGTTCCTATTGGATTCCACCACTAAACCTCCACTTTGTAAGACTCAATAATACCTCTTGAATCTTGATAAACATTTCCTTTTCCCCTGCCTAACCATATTTCACACTCTTCCCCATGTGATTGCACTATAAAAATTTGTCCTTCCATAATACATTTTTCCATAGAAAATGCATCTCTAGGTTTTCTACGTAGGGCACCAATGTAGCATTCCTCAATTGTGGGGACGTTTTCTCACAAATATGCTTCCATAAATTCATGAGATGATTTTATAGGTTCATTGTTTTCTTTGTCTTCCATTGTAACTGGCCAAAAATTAGAAGAAGAGTCCTCAATTATTTTAAATGGATTTCCTAAATATTTATAAATATTATCCCAATAAATTATCTTTGGGTACCAATATTTTTTTTTTTTAAATTTGAAATTCTATTAAAAAACTAGCAAAATGTACAAGATAGAAAAATCTAGGTGGCTTCTAAGAGATAGGTCAAATGTTTGTTGAGAACAATGATACCCCACAATTTGGATAGAACTGAGACACATGCCCATCGAAAATACAGACTAGAGAAAGCATAGAGATTTTAGTACTTTGCAGGTTCCCCCAAAGGCCAGGGGTTATGTCCACAAACCAGGTTGAGAGAGAATCAAAATCCACCAAACGTAGAAAAAACTATTCCCAAAGAGCACACAGCTCTTACCAATACTATTCATCATCATAAATTAAAATGGGAGGATAATTTAGCTTCTCGCCACTTGCAGTTTATTTTTTTGCTCCCGAAGTCTCTCCCAGTTCCAATGTCTAAGAAGAATGGTGAAATTTATTACCGGTTAATTTGTGGGAGAGAGAATTGATCTTGGCATTGATTCGAGCATCTAATTCCACATGTTCTTGGGTGAGGTGGCCAAGCCAACCTTCTATGTGGTCCATCTACACATGCAATCTCATTCCCTGAGATTCATCCTAAAACCGCCCCTCTGTATAATATGGAATGGCTTGTCCCAACAACACTTTGGTGTACCACAGTATCCCAAGGGTGTACCATACTTTGGACGTGTAGCTTAATTCCTCCACCAATTTTCCTGGTGAAGGCTTCCAGAAACACCCTTGAAGGCAAGTTTCCATGTCATGGATGTGGACTTTGGCAGTGGGGTGGATCGTATTGAAACAAGCCTTGAATTTCTCTTGATCCCGAACAAAACGAGGCATGTGGGAGCGACAGGGAATAGTAATGGTATTCCGCTCAGTTTGCTTGGTGTGAACCATGGATAATAAAATACTAGGAATTAAAAAAATGGAAGGTTAGTGAGGGCTATGGCAGTGCGAGCGATGCAAGGAAAGACTAGATAATTGAAAAGAGAGAAAATGGTGGAAGCATAGGAGGTGACTAAATTTATAATGGGTTCTATTTGTGATCATAATCATTGGCCATCTCATCTCCTGATTGTGGCCCGTACGGGAAATGGAGAAGGGCGTAGGAACCATGAATTCCAAAGTAATGGAAAACTCATGTGGAGGAAATCTAGATAGGGAGTTGCAGTTTTGCGTGAGTGAGTCAGATTTTCCTGACCTTGCTATAAGGCCTGCAGAGGGCAGATCATCCATATTTATAAGTGTGCGAATAGACCACATGCCCGGTGGTTGTGTGCTTGATCCTCCTGGTGTTGTATTCATTGGAATGTTGCATTTCCTTGCGTGGGATGACAACCAATGTGAGGGATCATATCTTGTTGATTGATGATTGTGTAGTTTGCCTTGAGGATGGAAGAGAGAACAAATGAAAAATTGTTGTTGAGGTCTTGCTCATTTAGATCCATGCTCAAGTTAGATATTTTTTCGGATAACTTGTTGGATTCCCTACGCACATGGTGGGGTATGATGGTAGATTCCTTGTTCAAAATCACAGAGAGTGCTTCCGGTTTGGATGCTAATATCCATCTAGGAGCAACTTTTCTGATGGTCGACCCATTAATAATGCGAGAAAGGATTTGTACCATTAGTTTGGAATCACCTTCCATAATGATCCTATTGAATACTTAATGGTTGGCGATATAAATAACGCATGTCATAGCATATAGCTCATCTGCATTATTGTTATAGACACCTAGGGAACCCACAAAGATGCAAAGAATTTTCCCAGATTTACCCTATAACACCCTTCCATAGCTCATGGGGCCAGGGTTCCCTTTACTTGCACCATCAAATTTGAGCTTGATGAAACCAAGCTCCAGAGGGATCAAGTAGGTGGTTCTTGGAATAGGGCATGGGGGGGCCGGGGGAGGGATGAAGGTGTTGGATACAAGTCACAATAAGTCCCATGCTTGAAGGATAGAATTGTCTCTGGTCTTACTTTTCTAGTCATTAGAAGTCGTAGGATTGAGAAGAGTTGTTTCATGGATGTCGGCTTGGATATTTCTCCATATTTGATGAAACTGAAAAGATGAGTATTGAAACATCTTCCTGTTTAGTTTCCTTCCATGTTTCCTAAAGGAGTAACACTAGAAAAAGTTTCCAAATGTGATTGACAATATTGTTTTCCGAAATATGTGATGGCCAGTTTGCAATAGTTTCTTTAATGATTCCTTTGTTATGATCTTGTTGTTTGAATATGAATTCTCCCCTATCCCATACATAATTGATAAAGAAACATTAGTTCAAAAAATTATCCATATCTTCTACATTATTGTCACAGAGAACACATTTGTATGGCCCCTCGAAGCCTTGCTTGGTGACATGGTTCCATGTGAGGATTTTTCCTCTACATACCAACCATAGAAAAGTAGAGACTTTTGGCCATAAATCCAAAGTCCATATATGTTTCCCTAGTCGATTACCTTGAGTATTACTATGGTTTTCCAAAACTGAGTGTGCTTCTTTAAGGTTGTAAGTTCCTCGACTATGATAGCCCCATTGAAGAATATCAGACCCATTGTGAGAGGTGAGCCTCTTGGATTGAAGTTCCTGCCAAAAATCATCCCAAAGGAGTTTAAGAGGGGGATTTGGCTAGTGTGATTTATATATCCATGTGTGCCATTGGTCATTATTTTTTAATGGGACCCAAAAATGAGAGACCAACTTACCTTTGGTTTTAAGGATGGCAAGAGGAAGGGATCATTGCTTGGAAAATTGTTTAGTTTCAAATGTTGTTCTAGGCATCTCCCCCAAAAAGAGTAGTCTTCCCATTCATAATTTCCTAGAACATGCGCTTTTGTATCAAGGATCTATTTTTCCCGGTTTCGTTCTAGATGAGAGAGCCCAAACTAGAACCTTGAAGTTGGATGAGGTCCTGGTAATTAGTATTGGGAACATATTTTCTCTTCTAGGTTTGAGCCCAAAGGGAGGAAGGATTGGTGATCCATCTCCACCAATTTTTAACATTTTGGGATTTATTCTCTAATTTTGGATCACGAGTACCTAGACACCCTTGAAGTTTAGGCATGTAGACCTTATTCCAAGCCAACAAAGCCCAATTTTGAGATTTCCCCTTGGATCCTTCTGAAATAAATGTATGTTGAAAGCTGGAGATTTCATTGACATATTTAGGGGCAACAAAAATAGAGAAAATATAGGAGTTCATGTTGTGAAGAACAAAATTTAAAATGGTTAAAGGTCATGCCATATTGAGGGATCTGAAAGTCCATCTAGAAAGAAGCTTCTCCATATTGGCTAAGATATTAGCCCAGGTAGGGTGTCAGATAACATAATCAATGAGAGGAGCACCCAGGCATTTGGAGGGTAGAGATATTCGATGGAAAAGGAGCAATCTTGAAATTCTACCTTAAGAACTAGGTGAGTGTTGAAGAATAAAATTTAATATTTATATCGGTTTAGAGAAAGCTTAGATGAATCCAGAAAGGTTTAAAGAATGGATTTAATGAAACTGGCTTCCCAGAGAGTGGTAGAGGCCAACAACATCGTGTCATGTACACATTAAATATGGGAGGAAGATAAATCATCATTAGCATGGTGAAGGATAGATATGCATCCTTACTGAACCATATTCTTTAGAGATTGACCAAGCCCTTCAACCATATAGATGAAGAGGAATGGGGAGAGGGTGTCTCCTTGTCAGATGCCTCGAGAAGGAGAGAATGTAGTTGAAGGAGATCCATTTACTAGGATTAAAAATAAAGTGGAGGAGGTGAGATCCAAGACCCATCGAATCCAAAGAGGAGAGAATACAAATTCCAGAAGGGAGTTCTCAATTAAGTGCCGAGAGATTTTATTGAAGGATTATGATAGGTATAGCTTGATAATCATGTTCACTTTCTTATAAATATTGAGTGTGAATGGTTTCATGGCCAACTAATATGATGCCATCTAATATCTGACAACCTTCCACATATCTTGATTGCTATTCTAAAATCAGATTGGGGGATAAATTGTTTAATGCTGTTTGCAATTACTTTTGTAATAATTTCGAAGATAACAATGCAAAGATAAATGGGACGAAATTTACCCAGATGAGAAGGATTTTATTCTTTGGGTATGAGAGTAAGGAAGGTGGCGTTGAAGGAAGGCATGACATTTAACCTGGGTCTAGACTCTTCTACTGTCTCCCGGGCATATTGCTACATATTCCCCAACAATGGTGATAGAAGTCAGTTGTGAAACCATCTGCACCCGGGCATTTTCTGAATACAATTCCCATGAGAGTGGTTTCCACCTCCTCCATAGAAATTTTCCTGGGAAGACTTTCATTTTGTTCCTCAATTACTAGGAAGGGAATTTTCTGTATGATTTTGTTCATGGATGCTTCTTTGTTGATGTTTTCTTCGGTGAGGAGTCTATGATAGAAAGAGATTAATTCCCTCTCAATGTCCACATGCTTAGAGAGTCTTTGACCTTGATATGTTGGAAGGAAGGATATTCTATTGTGATGACGGTGATGGACCATTGAGTCATGGAAAAATTTGGAGTTCTTTTCCCCCTCTTTGAGCCATTTGATGTGTTATTTTTTTCGCCAACGAATTTCCTCCCGAGTTATTCTTTGATTAATGTTGTTTTGAAGTTGTCTTTAATTTTGTGTGAGGTCTTCCAAATACCCCTGTTAATTCGCTTCTTGTTGAAGAAGATTCATTTCATCCTTGAGTTTCCTTCTGGCCTCAAATATATTACCAAATACTTCTTTGTCCCATGCTTGTGGGCGGTTGTGGGGAACCTAGGGGTATAGTGGTAGCAGGATTGGACAAATCCCCAGTTGCCGATTCCCCTAATTAAAAAAGAAGAAGATAATTTGCCCAAATTCCATGGATAAATTATTTTTACTCTAAAAATCACCAAAATTGTCCAAAAATTATGTAAAGTCCTTAGAAATTTGAATATAAATATATTTTTAAATCACCAAACCTTTTATGGTTGCAAATTTAAGAATTAGTAAGATTCGCCAAGGTTTCTACACTTTCAAAAAATTATGGATCTTTAAAGTTTTCCCTGATGAAAAGAGGCTACAAGAGATAAGGAACTGAAGAAGAGATTGGATATTTGAACAATTTTTGGGTTCCAAAGGATGGCCATGCCGCCAGCTGAAACTCTAGCATCCAATATAACAAATTGACAACCTCTCCAGCAGAAGCGAGCAAGTTTTTAGAGGAGGTTTGTTGAACATTTAGTCTCTTGAAGCACGACTATAGATGGGGACTCCTAATGAATATTTTATCGAAGAGTATGTTGTGTATTCTTCCCACATAAACCATGAATATTCTGGATTGGATCTAGTCTTTCCCTTTATTAGGATGAAGGGAAAGACTGGATCCAGTCCAAAATGGACCCATGATTACTTGATTTTGTTAGATGTTCTCCAAGCTCTGCAAGTTTTTTCTAATTGGTTTTTCATCCCCTTTTCAATATCTCCTACTTCCTAAGGCATGTGGAATTACTTAAATTGATTGGACCTCCAAGAGGGTTTTGGATGGGTCTAGGAGAGGGTCCTATTTTGTCACTTTGGATGGAGATTCTTGAAGGGAATTTTTGATGATTGGAATTCGAGATGAGGGGATAGTATGGAGGTCACCTCTATTGTTATCATATATGATTCTTTGAAACACCTTGTCATTAAGCTCAGGTTCATTTTTTTCTTCTTCTAAATCAACTTGATCCTCATCCCCCATTGAGTTGTCTTCAGTTGGATCAATTTTCCTTCTTTTGGATGGGTATGGAAAAGGAGGCTGCGTGATAGGTTTCAAGCCTTCTCGTCCTTGAGGATATTGCTAATCAGAGGCCATTTTAGTATCTTCTAGGACATAAAACCGATTTGGGTGCAGAGTGGATTGAATAGGGGCATGAGGGTGTTGACGAGCGAATGTGTGTACTCATCAACTAGGAAGAAACAACCCGAAACGGTTCTAAGGAAGTACCTGATTCGATTGGGATGGTTGATTCTTACAAGAATAAAGGACCTATTTCCTGTGAAGGTTTTATCTCTACAAAAGAGGGTATTCAATGTTTGTTTTTAATCTAAATTTATAAGAAAGACTAACTCTACAAGATAATTAAGATAAAAAGAAACAAGAAAACTAAACTAAAACGGTTTCGATAGCCAAAGAATAGAATTTCAGTAGCTACTAAAATTAGAAAACTAATTCCAAATAACTAATCTACAATCTATCTCATATGAGAGAAAAGATTTCTTAACCTAACAATTAAAGAAATACGAGTTACAGATGAATTGTGCTCTAATTAGATTTAATAGCCAAAGTTAAACCATAATATGAAACACAATAAAACTTTCAACTAGATTGAATATAATAACAACAAAAGAATTATTATTATCTTAGAATATAATTGATAAAACATATCTATCTAACTGACAACCGATAGATTAATAATAATGTGCAATCATTCACCAAGAAATTATGGACACATAAAATGCATGCATTAGATAAGACAAGAGGATTTTACAAACTAGAAAGCAAATTCATATTATACCATAGTACTTTCATTGGTTCAAGAAGTATTCGAAAGAAGTTCCAGAAAGTCTGAACATGCACAGTAGCTATCTATGATCCCCCAAGTCCATCTCATGTTATAGATCCATCGAATTCCCTAAATATTGTGATGAACATCTATTTATACAATAAAAATACAACTGACTACGTTGATCTCATGGATTGAGTCATCTACTTCAGTACAACAAGAAGCCAAAAATAGACTTATAACTAGATTCCCTTTACAAAGTGGATGATGACACTTGACAATTGTCATCATCTAATGAGAATGTTCTCCAAAGAACGAACCAGATAGGTTTAGGAATAAGAATACTTGGTACAAATATGTTGAATGGGCTTGCTGCACTTACTTCATTCAAAGCATAACACCAATTGTAGCATATTTTTCCATCAATGATTTAATACTTCGTGAACTTGAGCCACGATCCTCAAAATTGCATGAGTGATACAGGAGGATCCAAAGATGCTAAAAAATAAAGGTTCTCAATTGCCAAAAATAATAGAACCATTGCATAGAGCTCAACGAGATATTTCCAATGGCATGAGAATCGCCTCAAATGGACTCTGAATGAAGAAGATATCACGTTCTGAAGTTTTTTAGAAATAATGATAGGGCCTAGCTTGCAGGGGTTCCACATGGCAGTCCCACATAATGCCACTTGGAACCATCCGTATAGGATGACGTGGCACTGATGATGTGGAATGCTAATGCAGCGCCGATGATGTGGCAAGGTGATATGGCACTGATGACATGGCAAGGTGACATGGAAACTGACATAGCATCCTGACACATGGCATATGGAAAGGCGTTGATGAAATGGAAGTGGCAAATGAATTGCTACCACATGGACCAATCACATGGTGCCATGTGGCACCTCCACATGGCCTCCTCGATATGTGTGCAAGTGGCCATATTTAGCAAACACTGCCAAATATAGCGATTACGCCAATTGCAACAAACGAATCCGCCAAATTTAGCAGCATGCCAACCTTGCTAAATAGCCTCCACCAAATTTAGAAGGGCTAACATGGCACCCCAAAATTTGGAATGGGGGGGTTAAACCCAGTCACCCAACCCACTCAACATGAAAGGGAGGTTGACCCAGTAGATAAGGGAAGAAGGCAGGAGATTGCATGAAGTTCGCGGTTAGGTTGGCATGGATTTCAAGGTGCAGGTATAGGAGGTCTATATCTAGGATGTTTCCCGAGGCACACAGTTCGAGATTTGGGGTAAGGTTCCATTCTTCATGTTGAGGCAAGTTCCATCTCTGTTGCTCGGAAAGGTATCGAGTTTATACTCAAAAGTCTTGAAATTTTGCATGGAATCTAGATTTGCAGTTTGTTTCTCCATCTGAGCAGCTAATCAGAAGGGAGTTGTCAGAGGTGTTCTTGATCTACATGCCACGGGAGGTCCCTATTTTGAGCATATAAAGGTATCAAGTTTACACTCAAAAGAATTTAAATTTCGCAAGGATTTCAGTTTTGTTGTCTATTTTCACAATAGAGGTCCAGAACTGAAGGGGGTTTTCAGTGCACCTGTTGTAAGTCATTATTATTGTAATTTTTGGCAATTGGATATTTAATTGAGTGGTCATGTTAGTTGGATCATACCCATAGATGTATCCAGGAAGTCTAGTGAACTCTGCTACCAAATTTTATGTATGTTTATGCTTACATTTGTTCATTGTCTCATTATATTCATGGTTAATGTTTCATAAAGTACATTGAAACCACAAGTTTAAAAGGCATATTTTAATAAGCTTGGCTTAATTAATTCATTCACATAACAACAGGTTGCTGGTCAGAATTAGATCTTGAATAATTGGAAGAGTTTAATGTTTATAATCTTACAATGCACTTAACCTCTTCCGGATCAATGAGATAATCAGGAGCATAGGAACTAACTTCATTGAGGCCACTGAAACTAGAATACACTTGTCATCACCATTAATTGAAATCATGAATCGTATTTAAATTTCTAGTAGCTACAGAAAACAATTTTAGTAGCTACGAAATTTATAATAAAAACATTATTCAAAGCACCTACAAAATATTTGATTTCGTAGGTACTCTTATGTGAATAAATAAATTAAAATGGTAAGACAAACAAAATGAAATTGTTACCTGAGCATTTCCTTACACATTAGATTCTTGAAAACAACTACTAATAATAAGATAATCAAAAGGTTTTGATAACGCCTAATTTTTTTCCAAAATGCCAAAATTGTGGAACGAAGTAACAAGTCCTAAATCCTAGGTGTAGGATCAATGGACACCTATACAGGAGCCACCCTTCGTGCTTCATTTAGTTTGTTTCTCCCTCTTTTCAACTTTATCTTATGAACTCTGTTTTATGAATACCATTTGCTTATTTTGTGGGTCATGAGGTCTCTTTGAGATTTGTACTTATCTCTGTTGGTTTTCATACTATCGCTTTATTCAACAAGCTGAGCAATATTCACCTTCAAATTAACATTTGTATCCTTCAAATAACTATTGATCAACTCGAGCTCTTTTATCTTTGTTTCTAACTAACGGACCCTATTTGTTTGTGTTTCATTAGCAGGTGGTACAAAGGGTTTTGTTATTGTAGGAAAAACATCATTTTGACGATAAGTGTCATATTGATTTTCCTCCTTTGATTGCTTTGTGTTATGATCAAACTCAACATTCCTATCGCTAGCTATAGGATTTGAGTCTTAGGTGTGTTGAATTTCATTTTGGTCACTATCTTTAGCCTCTTGAAATTTATTATGTGGCTCTTCATCCGATTCAATGAGGCCTATTACCTATGTCTCTTTTTGAGACCTATAAGGAGGGAGGCCAGCCATACTACGAGTAATGAATTGTGAGGAAATCCCAATCGATGGTTGACTGGTTTCACTAGGGTATTCTAATTTCACCTTCTTCCTACCAGACTTCTAATTCTTAGAAACCCTTTCTACCACCCTTTTTCCTTTTGGCTACGAACATCGAGAATCGATCTTGATTAGGTCTTGAAATTGAGAATGTGAATCAAAAGAGATTCTAGGATTAAAATTTTGGACATTTGAAGCATTATGGGATGATGCTTTGTGATGAGGGATTTCATGATTTGAAACCCTTTTTTCTTCTACAGTGGTTTATTTAACCCTAGGCCATGCTTGATTTTCCCCAAATTGATTCCGAACTAGAAACGCTTCCATATCATAATCTAATTTTAAAAATCTAGTCTGAAGAAGGATTTTGATTAAACTGTAATGAAATAAACTTCTATCAATATTACCCTTTCTCTTATGAATTGAGATAGACATTTTATTTAAACTATTTAGGAGGTAGTAAGGCATATCAATAGGATGACCCTTAAACACTAGGAGGAATCTCATGTGATAAAAATAAATAGAGGAGAACCTACCCTCACATGTTATGTACCTTTGAATAAGGAATAAGATAGTGCACCAACATTTTTTGAATAATTTAATAGGAACCCCCCCTTTGATGTTGATCTATTGACTAGGATTTTTCAGAAATCGCTTCCACAAATCACTCTGAAGTCTTCCTCCCTTAAACCATTTATCCCCTTGTTGAGGGATTTCAGTGGCTTGAGTAATGAACGTCCCCAATCTGATCCTTTTCCCCATCAAAAGATAAGGAAAATACCTTTGCGATTGCCGCACTGTATCCATCACATTTTTTTAAGAAAGGAAGCCAAACAATCTCTTGGAATGGCGTCAAATAATCTTCATAGGCATCGAGGAACTTGACTCCAGATAATTTGAAGCGAATTATAGGGGCCATTGGGTAGCGGGAGGGTTGGGATTCTAAAACAAATACCAAGCATAGGATAGGGCTATAAAATACATATGGTCCTTCCTTCGGCTTCCAAGGCCAAGTTCGAAAATCCATCCCATAAACATAAAATCCCATGGAGTCAAGGTACAATAAACGTTCGAAAATAATTGCAGAGGAATAATAACAACTCGTTATCCACATTTCTAAGGTCAGTTTTGAATTACTAAATCATTTAAATGAAAAAGTTACTAAGTCATGAATCATCCTTAGGAATGATCGAGTTTAAAAATGTAGAGAATCATCTTAATAAGTGGCAGTTCAAGAATATAAAACTGAGAGGTTAGGAAAACAATGTAAATTGTAATGTCCCCAGCTTGACCCTATTGCATTAATATTGTAAATGATGTAAATATTGTTATTTAGTCATGGTGAGGAGCTCAAGGCCAAGGCCCCACCATTGATTTACCGTTCTATGTATCGGCAATTAGAATAGATGCATATGGTTCTTGTGCTAGCGGTGCACAATGTAAAATCGGACATCATGTAAACATGCAATTTTTAATGAAAAACCCACAACCAGTTATGCAATGCAACAAAGAGATGGGGGCATGATCTTTACAAGGAATAGGGGGGGGGATAACCAAACCCTTGAGCCATGGTGTTAAGCCATTTCATTGAGGAAACCCATGAACTCTCAACTACCCATTTGATCTCATGCACCCAATCATTTAATTCTTCCAATAATTGGTTGAGACAATTAATGCCTTGGGATGGGAGAGGTATGGCTGTCAATTTTCGTGTATGGGAAAGACAACAACCTGGGAAAATGAGTTTTGGTTGGATGGGAAAGAAAACCCCCACGAAATTGGCCCAAAGCCATTCTTCACCCATGGCATTGATCCTCTCATGCAGTCTGAGCTTGTTGGGGTTTTATCCTCCACATTTTTCACCATTTCCTGCATTATTCCATGCCTGCAAACTCGTTTTTGGTTAGCTCAGTGGCTGGGAGAAGAGAGTCACGATTTTTGGGGTTATGGAGGCCGTTTCTGCCCACGAAATGCCCATGACCATTTTTCTGAAAACGATTCTGCTCTCCTGGGTTGATTTCCCATCTTCTCCTTTTCGTTTTTGGTTGCCCACGTTTTTCTGGAACTGGTAGAAACCCACTGTTGGGAACTTCACTGTATAGGCATTTTTTTTCTCATGGCCAACACTTATGCTTTTGATGTTATATGCACCCATCTCTTAACAGCCTAAGAAACCCAATTGCTGATTAGCTTGGCTGATTTTGATATACCTTGGGCTATGTGAGAGCCTGTTTTCCCCTTTTCCTTGTGGAGATCATGCCCAGCTCGGGGGTGGCAGTGGTGCTGAGAGATTGAGGAGCACACTAGCCTACGGTTGGGTGGAACGCTGCAGAACCGTAACTGGTTGCTCAGGGACTACTTGGTTTAAGATAAGTATTCTCATTTGCTATTTCTGCAATATCTACACTTAATGGCTATCATGAAAATGTTGGATGTGTGTTAATTCTGCACATGATTTACTTTCGCTGTGTTTTTAAAATCTTTATGCATCTTCATATCTCCATTATATTATGTGAATGCTTATGAAATAAGTTTATGGGGCTGGATGCCCGGTTTTAGCCTCATGATCCTCTCCATTTCACTGGTATGATGGGTGGGGACGTGACAGTTGGTATCAGAGCTGCTGGTTGCAGCATTGGGCCTCTATGGGCCAAATCCAATTACAGTCATCTCTGAAAGAAAGAAAGTTTTCAAATTTTTTTCCTAAGTCTGTTTGAAAAGTTTGTTTTGAAAAATTCATTTAAGTCTGTTTCGGAGAGAATTCACGAATGACTTCCGAAATTGCGGAAGCATTCGGCGAATTGCTCCAAAACTGCGGAAGCATTCCACGATTTTTTCCGCAACGCGGAGGAGTTTGGAAAGTCGCCCCAAAATTTGCGGAAGGATTCCGCGAGTTGTCCCGCAACGCGGAAAAATTCGACGAAATGCTCCGAAAAAGCAGAAAATTTTCTAAGTGTTTGGCGTTGAAAGGAAAAATTTCGCAAGGAATTCTCTTCCGAAATTGCGGAAGGATTCCGCGAATCGTTCCGCAACGCGGAAGAGTTCGGCGAGTCGTTCTGAAATTTCGAAAGACTTCGGCGAATCGTTCCGCAACTGCGGAAGACCTCGGCGAATCGTTCCGCAATTTCAGAAGCATTCCGCAAAACCGCCCGAAACCGGGGAAGCATTCCGCACAACGGCGGAAGCATTCCGCGAACGGCTCCGAAACGGCGGAAGCCTTCACCGAATGGCTCCGCAATTGCGGGAGCATTCACCGAATGGCTTCGCAATTGTGGGAGCATTCGCCGAATGGCTCCGCAACGGAAGCCTTTGCCGAATGGCTCCGCAATTGCGGGAGCATTCACCGAATGGATCTGCAGTTGCGGGAGCATTCAGCGAATCACCCCGCCATTGCGGGAGCGTTCGCCGAACTACTCCGCGATTGCGGAAGCATTCGCTGAACTGCTCCGCGATTGCGGAAGCGTTCGGAGAACCGGCCCGCAACGACGTCGCGCGAAAACTTGATTTTTGGTTAGCAGGAACATCCGGACTCAGAATGGAATGATTCCTGTGGGGCTCGGAGGCCATTGACGAAGGCCATGAAAGAACCAGTGAAGACCCCGAGCCCATTACACTCCGATTTGACAGAAAATGGATAATAGTGACTTTTGAAGGACGGAGTCCCGAGGCTTGACAGAAGGTCGGTTTGAGACGAAATTGATCAGGCCCGGCCATGAAGCAGGCACGATGTTAAGTTTAGAATCTTGGAGCCAAACTCCAAGGGATGTGAAGTCAGGGTGAGCAAGAAGGCCAAAAAGCATTGTTCTGGGCCACTTTTTTGGGATTTTGAAAAGCTTGTGGGCAGTAAAAGTGACCCTAGATGTGGGAATCAAAAATTTTACTGAACTAGACATTTCATATTCTCATTAAGACAGACAGTTTCCGTTAGGCGAAGATTTTCCAGAAATGCACTATTTGGGAGATAGCCATTTTTGGCCCAAATTTTGGAATTTTGGAAAAATGTGAAAAGTGAGAAGTTGTGAAACCCATAAATTCATAGAAGATGAATGGTGCATCGGAATTGAAATCCGTAAATTGCTGAGTGTTCCTTGTTATAGGGACTAACTTCACCCGATAGATAAGTGTTTGTGATTCCTCATAGATTTTCTTCCACAGGTGGCTAAAGTTGGCATTCGAGACCAAAATGCAACTGTGTAAAATGTGCAGAATTGGAGTGAAAGTTGTCATTTTTGAAGAGATGCAGTTTCCGCACCTGATGTCGGAATGGAGCATGAAGACGGGCATTGGGAAGCTTGTCCAGCAAGGAACAATGATGCATGACCAGAGTTTGAATGAGGTCTACATATATCATAGATATTTAGTGCAGAAGAGTGCCAGCGGCTATTTTGACAAACAAATTTTGTTGTCAATATGGGCAATTTCTACCATTGCATGATATGGAAGAGGAATTCCATATTACGATGAGGGATAAAAAATGGAAGAATTTCTCAAACCCCTGTTTGTTATCATATTATAATTGTGAAATTGTCATGTGGCATAAAAATGTTAAAAATGTAAGGGATTACATAGATGTATATGCACTAGATGGCATCTTAACAAACATTGCATAGTATATATGGAAATGCTTGTGCATAAATGGGATATTGCATATTGGTAGAATAATGAAGTTTGCATATGCAATGAAACCACTAATGGAGAATATTGTGGTTGATAATCACTATTGATATTGGTATTGGTTGTAGGATCAAAGATAACAAAGAGCATGGCTAAATGTGCTGAGGATGATTGTTGCATACGACCAACAGCCGTATGAGGAAGGGATGGTGCAACAAATATATGATCATTAGGTTAGAAAAAGGACTGTGTAGCCTTGGTAAGAGGCCAACTGATCAGGTAACATCAAGTGATGTAAACGACAGCCATACAGGTAATGGTTATTGGTGCATAAATTGCATGAATGAGGAAGGAGGATTTGGTAAGATTCCTTCAACTATGTTTGAATTATGTTGAAAGCATAGTACTCATAACTTAATGCAAGGTAGCATTGAGTAAATGTGCATTAAGATATTATGCACAATCTTGTGGTTATGCATTGAGGGAATACACGTTAAAAGATTATGTGAGTGATGTAAATGTGCATGCATAGATATAGGTGCACATGATGAGATGCATTGTGAGAATGCATGAGTGTGATGTATGTTTCATTGTAATTAGATAATAGATGGAATGGTAAACTATTATCAATCTTAAGATCAAGAGAATAATTGCATAAAATGATGAAATCGAACCATGCAACTCTAGTATGGTAATAATTCACAAGAAGTAGATGGTTTTGGTGATATTAAAATGCTTCCGTGACTGTGGCAACAATGAAATTATTATATGCATAAAAACTTACAAAGCATTTGGCTGATTGAAGTTTCAGATTTCAGGAAGATTGCTTTGGGCATGGAAAATATGGATAAGTCCATGATGAAGATTGGAATCTATTGTGAACAAGAGCCAAACAATATGAGGATAGCCTCATTGCTAAACAAATCAATTTCTGTAGGAGGCAGAATTGTAAAATTCATGTTGAATTTAATTATTAATGTTATTGATTGGTTATGAAACAATCATATATGAAGCTTATTGCTAAATGTTGCTGATTGTTTGGCTATTTGATGAAGTGTGCTAGGATGACACATTACAGGAAGACCATGTGTGATGGCCTGCAAAAGCCAAACTAGATGGGAAGGATCCCATGCTTTGGAAATGGGTTTTTGGTGAAACGCCATTGATAATGTCTCAGCTAAACCGTATATCGGTAAACCATGAAAGTGAGATGGTAAAGATATGCCCAGAAGGCATGTGAGACACATTTGCAAAATGAATGAGTATTCTGTGACCCTAGACAAGAACATTCATGTTTAAATTATTAGGGTTAATATGAAGAGCATGCTCTATCTTATTTATATCATTGCAGACTGCTTGAGTATGATTAGGGCCTACATGGTGAACATCGGAAAGGGGGTGCATACCTTTTCTGGTGTTGGGTCATGATAGGGTTTTCAATATTGACTACACCCTAAGGGAATGGACGCATTCCTGTTGTGTCAATACTTGGTAGTGAATGATATGGAATGTGGTTAAGAATTGAACAACAATACTGATGAGCTTTCTTATCCTTCTTGTGTTGTCAGCCTACACAGATGCAGGTTGATACTACACATTATAGGGAAAAGTGAAGAAGGGTACGCAAAGGGACTGTATGGGAATTGGCAACCTTTCTATGCTCACGTGAAATATTACCAGAAGGGATGGACAAGCCCGAAGAGCTGTGTAATAAGAGAAGGTATCATCCCTGTGTGAGTAGGGGTCATGTTAACCTGCAGTCTAGAAAGTCACCTATAAAGTTCCTAAAAGGAACCACCGATTTGCACAAGAGAAGGAGTGGCGTCCTTGTATAAATGAAGAGTTGATGTGTGTGAAGGGTGATGGTGCAAGAGGTGTGGTGACATTGGTAAAGGCATGAAATCTCTGTTGGGTCAGCACTGGGAGGGAGGGCACCGAGGACTGACTGAAAACCCTGAGATACCTATTGGGTCAGCAGTGGGAGGGCGGGTGCTGAGGATTGATTGAAAACCCTGAAATATCTATTGGGAAGCAGTGGGAGGGTGGGCGCCGAGGACTGACTGAAAACCCTGAGATGCCTATAACTCCATAGTAGAGCCTTGGCCTATAATGGTCGGTGGCGCAGTTTCCTTCCATTGGTCGATGACCTAGACGATTGTGCTGGCTCGACACTGGAGAGGGCCAACCAGGTATGGGACTGGTTGGGCACCACCAAATGCTTGGTAAATCTAGCCGATGGGGAGGCGTACTGGTTAAGCATTAACTATATCCAAGTCCATAGGCGATCTCAAGGCTTGCAAAGCGAAGTAGGATCCTGTGGACCAGAGGGGAAACACACAATACAGATAAGTATTCGTTTTCATTTATGTCTTGTTTGGAATAATGAAGATTTCAGGTATAAGTCTTCTAACAGCTAAGCTGATACATTATTGTTTCTTTGTTGGAAACCTTGGTCATTGCAGGAAGGCAAGACCCTGAAAGACTATAAATTGCAGGTAAATCCAGAGAGCAAATGAGTGGGCGATATAAATTGCTGGTAAATCCAGAGAGTAAATGAGTGGGCGATATAAATTATTAAGAAATCCATGGAGTAGCTGGTTGAACGCTATAAAATTCTTGATAAGTCCAGAGAGTGACTAGTTGGGAATTAACTACTTGGTAGGGTAAAGCAGCGTGTACGCTGGCCCAACACCCCTTAAACAATTGATAAAACCAGTCGGAGAATTGGCCTAGGATAATGCTAAAGGAAGTGATTGATAAACCCAGTCGGCGTACTGGACTGGAATTGCCAATTCGAATGATTGTGGAGTAGCCTATGTGCTGGCCCAATATTTGTTATTGTGTTCACGGGGAACCCAAGGCTCGTAAAGCAAAGAAGGATCCTGTGGAATAAAGTAAAGACATCCAATACATATGAGTATTCAGTTACCTTGCAGCTTCTTGCTTATGAATATACATGTGTATATGATTTGGTTATGATTTCCTAAACTCTTGTTTAGAGAAAAACCCTATGAAAATGAACTAAACATGTGAATTGATTCAATGTTTGAGTGTAGGTATTGCTGGAAGCAAGGATTATGAAGGCATCCTGGAGATGCATGTGGACATGTGACCGTCCTAAAGAGCTCAGTATGAGTAGTAATGAAAGATGGTGCTAGTGGATACAAGTGGATCCTAGCAACCCAAGGTTCTGTAGGCAATAATGGGAAGGGTGCCCTAGCTGAAAATCCATATGCAGACCTTAGACACTAAGTGTCATAGCCAAGAAAGGAAAGCCAAAGCATTCACATTGAAGAGAAAGAGACTAAGGAGCATGAAACCACAGCGATGGTGTGGCTCCATAATAGAACAAGACTAAGAGGGAGAAACCCCTACTCTTCTCTTTCCTTTTGATTGATGCATTTATAAAACAAAAGATTGTGGAGTGCATATCATGGCTGAAAATAGATTGTGTTTAATTGCTTGAGATGAATTGTGAATGCTGAAATAGTAAATTTCCTATGAAAGGATGAACATGAATGAGTTCATGTGTATGTTGGGAAAGCATGAAAGTATGGGAGTCCCATGAATAAAGCATGGAAATTCCATGTCAATTGGGAAAATAATTGACTAACCTTAATGTTTATGTTATGCTTGTCCTAACAAAGAATTCCCATGATGAATTTCAAAGGTAAGAAAGTGAAACCAGTGGTTGCAGCCAACACAAGAAAGTGTTGCTAGTAAGCAAGGTGTGTTCAGTTGTTCCCATTGACCATGGCAGCAAACCAAGGGCTATTAGAGTTGGCTGAAAGTCTTCTTCAAACAATTGCGAGGACCCAAGAAAATCTTGGGGAGATGCTCAAGCTACAGAGGCAACAGAATGAGATAAACCATGAGGCTTTGTAGGACTCTATTCATCTGCAAAAAGAGGTAAAAAGCATTCTGGGAGCAATCAACAAAGGAAAGGAAAGTGGGTCAATGAAGAAGCATTCATCCAATCGTCCAATTAAGAAACGTCCCAGGTGGGAAGAGTCAAAGGAAATGGACCGGGAAAAAGTAAAGCCACCAATGAAATGTTGGGGATGTGGAGGAAATCATTGCCTCCGTGACTTCCCAACAAGAGAATATCAAGGGGGTAGCAACCGTAAATTCCCCAGGTTCGTGGACCAGTTGGAAGGAAAAGAAAAGGAAGGAATTGTTTTGGAACGATGTCCTCATGCAGAGCTAGAAGGTCCCAGCCAACAAGAGAAGTTTGTAAAGACCAAAGGATTTAGTCCTGAAAGACCCAAGTAAAGGGTGAAATGCAGAACAAACCTACCACATTTTGTGAATTTTGGACATATGTAAAGTGGGTATTTATTTCCGAAGTGTTGGAACACTGAGGACGGTGTTATTCCAAGGGGAGGGAAATGTAATGTCCCCAGCTTGACCCTATTGCATTAATATTGTAAATGATGTAAATATTGTTATTTAGTCATGGTGAGGAGCTCAAGGCCAAGGCTGTACCATTGATTTACCGTTCTATGTATCGACAATTAGAATAGATGCATATGTTTCTTGTGCTAGCGGTGCACAATGTAAAATCGGACATCATGTAAACATGCAATTTTTAATGAAAAACCCACAACCAGCTACGCAATGCAACAAAGAGATGGGAGCATGATCTTTACACGGAATGGGGGGGGGGATAACCAAACCCTTGAGCCATGGTGTTAAGCCATTTCATTGAGGAAACCCATGAACTCTCAACTACCCATTTGGTCTCATGCACCCAATCATTTAATTCTTCCAATAATTGGTTGAGACAATTAATGCCTTGGGATGGGAGAGGTATGGCTGTCAATTTTCGTGTATGGGCAAGACAACAACCTGGGAAAACGAGTTTTGGTTGGCTGGGAAAGAAAACCCCCACGAAATTGGCCCAAAGCCATTCTTCACCCATGGCATTCATCCTCTCACGCAGTCTGATCTTGTTGGGGTTTTATCCTCCACGTTTTTCACCATTTCCTGCATTATTCCATGCCTGCAAACTCGTTTTTGGTTAGCTCAGTGGCTGGGAGAAGAGAGTCATGATTTTTGGGGTTATGGAGGCCATTTCTGCCCACGAAATACCCATGACCATTTTTCTGAAAGCGATTCTGCTCTCCTAGGTTGATTTACCATCTTTTCCTTTTCGTTTTTGGTTGCCCACGTTTTTCTGGAACTGGTAGAAACCCACTGTTGGGAACTTCACTGTATAGGCATTTTTTTTCTCATGCCCAACACTTATGCTTTTGATGTTATATGCACTCATCTCTTAACAGCCTAAGAAACCCAATTGCTGACTAGCTTGGCTGATTTTGATATACCTTGGGCTATGTGAGAGCCTGTTTTCCCCTTTTCCTTGTGGAGATCATGCCCAACTCGGGGGGTGGCAGTGGTGCTGAGAGATTGAGGAGCACACTGGCCTACGGTTGGGTGGAACGTTGCAGAAGCGTAGCTGGTTGCTCAGGGACTACTTGGTTTAAGATAAGTATTCTCATTTGCTATTTCTGCAATATCTACACTTAATGGCTATCATGAAAATGCTGGATGTGTGTTAATTCTGCACATGATTTACTTTCGCTGTGTTTTTAAAATCTTTATGCATCTTCATATCTCCATTATATTATGTGAATGCTTATGAAATAAGTTTATGGGGTTGGATGCCCGGTTTTAGCCTCACGACCCTCTCCATTGCACTGGTATGATGGGTGGGGATGTGACATAAATATAATGTTTGAATAATATAGAGGTGTGAATTTGTTAATTTTTTAAACATTTAATTCAATATGATCTAGGATCTTAAATGAGAGAAAAACATGTACAAAATATCAAACACAAGAGACAAGAGACACAAAGCATTTCACCGGGGAAAACCAAGAAGGTGAAAAACCCCGCAACTTCCTCAGAAATAGAATAAGCACCAATACAAATATCACCAAGATGAAACCCAAAAACAAGAGATAGTCTCCTAACATCATCTCCTCCTCCACTTGTGTGAACTCCTCCTCTCTCTCACTAATGCGAAGTGAGTGAACGAGAGAATGTGTCAAATGAGAGAGTCGCACTCTCTATTTATACTTTTACTTTCACTTGACCTTTACTCAACTAGGTCGGCCCCAACTTAACCACTTAACATAATTTTGACTGGGCCGACCCCACTAAGGTGGTTTAATAACCCTTTAACCCACATGAATAATACAGGGCCGACCCCATCAAGGTGGTCTAATAACCCATCAAGTATAAGTTACGCCACTTACAATATAACTTGCGACACTTGCAAGTACAACTGACGACACTTCCATTTGGAGGAATAATACATCTCCGTTGGGGATACAATAAAGTACAAATACAATACACAAGTGAATATATTCCGAAGTTACAAATACATCAACACTCCCTCTTAACTAGGAAGATATTCTCTTAACACAAGTCATCAATACATATGGGCACAAGTATTCAATTCTGGAGCTGGATCATCATCACTGGATCATGGAGCATCATCATCACTATTGCTATACTCGTCATCTTGATCACTGGGCTATCTCATAATTCTTCTCGTCATAGGAAGTTCTAGCTTCCGATTTGTTGCAAGTGCAACAAGTGTCATAAATGCCATACCATGCCTTCCTTTAGGCAAGCTCTGATACCATGTTCATTTTTTAAACATTTAATTCAATATGATCTAGGATCTTAACTGAGAGAACAACATGTACAACATATCAAACACAAGAGATAAGAGACACAAAGCATTTCACCTGGGAAAACCAAGAAGGTGAAAAACCCCTCAACTTCCTCAGAGATGGAATAAACACCAATACAAATATCACCAAGATGAAACCCAAAAACAAGAGATAGTCTCCTAGAAGCATCTCCTCCTCCACTTGTGCGCACTCCTCCTCTCTCTCACTAATGCAAAGTGAGTGAATGAGAGAATGTGTCAAATGAGAGAGTCACACTCTCTATTTATACTCTTACTTTCACTTGACCTTTACTCAACTAGGTCGGCCCCAACTTAACCACTTAACATAATGTTGACTGGGCCAACCCCACTAGGGTGGTCTAATAACCCTTTAACCCACATGACTCATATAGGGCCAACCCCATCAAGGTGGTCCAATAACCCATCAAGTATAAGTTATGACACTTACAATATAACTTGCGACACTTGCAAGTACAATTGACGACACTTCCAATCAGAGGAATAATACATATCCATTGGGGATACAATAAAGTACAAATACAATATACAAGTGAATATCTTCCGAAGTTACAAATACATCAACATAATTATGTATAATTATTAATTAGACTAGATCAAAAGAATGCATATCCATTATAAAATATAATAATATTATACCTCTACATATATGTGAATTGTATAAAACGTATAACAAAAATCATCAAATGATTGGAAATCATGAAATTTAGGAGCTACAAAAGTTTTAACAAATAACTTGTCTTATATGAAATGTTCAAAATGACAATCTTAATTTCATGACATTATGCATGAAATTTGATAAAAATATTCGTTGATGATATAAGCCAAGATATAGATTTAAAAATAATTCAATTCAATTTTTCCATAGCTAAGAAAATTAGTGCAACTGATAATGCTAATCAATCAATGAATAACTTATCTAAGAACCAAATCTAGTGATTCTAAAAATCAAACAATCATAAACTAATAAGATTAACTTGATCAAACCAACAAGTGTGAAAGGTAAAATCAAAATCTCTAGATAGTTAAGAAACTGAAATATGAAAGTGAAACCTCTCAATAAAAGCATCTTTTCTTTTAACCCTGAGATAACAATTTGTAAAACCATGATAACATTGAATTATAAATGTAGAATATTAGAAAATACAAACAAAGAGAACTAGTTCAATCAAAATAGAAAGCCAGTATTATCCTTGGTCAAAATATTACAGTGGGGACCCTCCATGAAATGATTGGGACTTGTTGGGGGGCTAGAAATTGGTGATTCACTAGGAGAACTAGTTGTCTCTATCCAACCAACTTGAAAAAGTACCTAGTGATAAAAAAATAAAACAAGCTTCATGTTTATAGAACACGTTCCTAAGCTATAAACAACACCATATGTCCAAAGATTTAAAAATATGTTCTCATTAAAGGTTCCACCAAGAAAACGAAAAATTAACTTCTTCAAGGAAAATTATGAGGTTCATTAATCAAGAATCTGAAACCATAAGCAACTGATACAAGATGTGACCAATAACTAAATCCTTTACCTGACATTGATTTGCTTCCCGCGATCATTTATAGAGCCGAAGAAGATGCCATAGACCATATGAGAATTTCCCACTACCAGCAGGAATCCATAGCCCCGATGGGTTTACTCATACTTCCCACATTGTTCAGTGATGTCAATTTTTATTCGACTATGCTTTGAAACTATTGCTTTCAACTTCTCTTCTAATTTTCACCTTTAAGATTTTGAATAAGGATAATTGTATGTGTATGTATATTTTGCATGTATAATTAGGTGTGATAGAAGTGGGGTAGTTAGAGAGTCACTTTAATTTGTAAGGTGATTTACTCGTGTATAGAACCGAGCTAAGAGTCTCCCTTCCATCAACTATATCGGGAAAAAGTATTTTCAGAGTGTGGTGGACAGAGCACGGAAAAAATGTAGGGATATTAGATAATATATAAATGATAAAAGGATGTGTTAGAACCTAAATATACCTATCAAATTTTCTCATTTTTGGCCTAGTTTTAAGATTCTGCAACCCTTTCTTCAATTTTTTAATGTGTAGTTGTACAAAATGGGCACTATTCTTGTATCCTCGTCCATGTTTTAACTTATTGCTAGCAACGTCAAAGGTTTCCATCATTCCGAAATTGTCATTTTGATGAAGTCTCGTGTTTGTTTAAGCCTCCAAAATTGCCAAATTTCCTTGGCCATATTGATATCAAGCTAAATATTTTACAAAAATATTATTTTAAATATATTGTCTATTTTAAAAAATATGTTTAATTTTGTTTTTATCCATAACTTATGTTACATAAGCATAAAATCTTAGGTGAGCTTAATTTATATTTGGTATAAATCCCTTTGTCTCATTCCAAGCCCTTTTTCTAATGTCAATGTTAATTCATATTCTCCACCAATAGTCACACCAAGTATCTTGGGAACAAGTATTTTTAGAGTGTGGTGGATGGAGCATGGAAACGAAAACTGTAGGGGTCTTAGATAGTATATAAATGATAAAAGGATGACTTTGTTGAACAATTTTTTTTTTCCATAGCTAGGTACCAAATTATAGATTATGAAAAACTCATTAAAATAATCTGAGTGATAACATATTTGGTTAGTGACAGGGAAGAAGTAATTCCCAGGTTTATCTTCAAATTCCAGCAAAAAGATTGAAAACTTCTTCAGGGAGAACATAAGTAAATACTCTGACAATCAAACCAATAAAAAAACTACTCAAAACACAACATAAAAATATATACATAAAGTAAGCTTTAAAGAACACAAACCATTATGAATATTTGAGATCTAGATAAAACAACTGAATCAGAGTTCCAGTTGATTGTGATGGTTATGTATATCATATCTGGAAGATATAAGCTTATTTAAATTCAGAAAAATGCAAATAGAAATAAAAACACAAAATTTATTTAACGAGGAAACTAATGATCTGAAAACTAAGAATTAACTTAGAAAATTAGACTGTAGTCACTAGTACATGTGACCATTTTTTGCACGCAACTTCGTTGCTATTGCAACACATTTGCGTCTCTATAGTGACGAACCGAACCCCCATTTTTCATGGCACAAATTTCATCTCTACAGTGACACTTCAAAACTGTCATCGCTATAGCCACATGCTATGGACGACACATGTTGGTTGCAGATGTACTTTCAAAAGACTCAAAGTTATCGCTCAAGCGATGCTTGGCTATTGCTATAGCCATCCCAATACTTGTGCTTTTTTCGTTGTGTTTCTAAGGAAGGGTTTCTATAGCGACGAACGACCTAACAAGTGGGTGTCGCTATAGTGACGCGTGACTATCGCTCTGTCCACACAAATATTTATTTTTTCCTGTTGTGTTGCTAAATAAGGGTCTCTATAGCGACGCACGACCTAACAAGTTGGTGTCTCTCTAGCGATGCTTGGCTGTCGCTATAGCCATGAAAATACTTTTTCTTTTTTCATTGTGCTGCTAAGGAAGAGACGCTATAGCGACAGAAGGCCTACCAAATTGCAACGAATTTTCTATACTAGCGATGGAATTCACTATGACATCTCCGTCACTAGTATAGCAAATTCGTCGCAATTTGTTAGGTTGTGCGTCGCTATAGCGACGACCATGTCTATATTAAAAAAAATAATAATAAATGAAAATTGTGCTTGACTGGTATATATTCATTTCCTTGTGTTTACGAATATATGTTTCCTATTGACTTGGGCATATAATTTAATCTTCTTAGTTCAACACCCAAAATCCTCTAGATTATTTTATTTCAAACAAAATCCCCATAATTCTCTAGATAATTTTATTTACTAATATGTTTCTACTTACAATAATAATGAGAAATCAACCAACTACATTTTTAACAAAAATGAACTGTTTGTAAGGGCTTGTAATTACTAACTAAAAAACAATTTAGTTCACTGAATAACATTTTTTGAATAAGAAATTCAGTTTGTCTGGATGATTACACAAATAGAGACAAAGACATGCATTAAAATATTTCCTTAATAAACCACCAAGTTCAAACTTCAGAAAATGCTATGCAAAGAAGGAAATAGGTTATAATACATAAAACTTTCATTCAGAGAATCTATATTTGAGTATCAATAAGCATATCTCAAAGGCCTTTCTTAACTAACAAACCAAATAGCTGTGTTTATCTAAAAGACCTTCCTGAATAACAAGCCCAAGTGTCCAGATAGACATAAATAGGAGGCAATCAAGGCCCGGGAATATAATGCCAATATCTGTTATAAAACAATCCCCTTGCAGAATGTCTGCCAAGATCTCAAAGCTAGAATCACAGTTCACTTACAAAAATGTACAAGAAGCTTCATCGTGCTGGCCCATTTGGCTCACCAACTATCGTTGATTTGGTCATGGGAATATAATTCAAAGAAATGGTAGACAAGTTTTGACTGACGATTCCAGAATGCATTCTCTTTGGAAATAAAATGCTCCACAATTAAGACTGAATCAAAACACATATATTGAACTAAAAACAATATACAGTAACTATAACCTAGGCCCTATTGTAGGCAAAGAATTTAGGCCATTTCTCTGTGCATGTATCATCAATGTCTACTCATAGTAATTCATCTTCTGACAGTTTTAGACTATAGATAATATTTTGGTCATTGAGTGTCTGAAAATCAAGTCCAAATTTCAGTTCATTTTCCATTGCTTATTAAAACTGTTTCTTATGAAATTGTTAGAAAACAAAATGTGAATACTCAATGCTCATTGGAAAGGTTCTATTTGAGTCTGGCAGCCACAATTTAATTTGTCCAAGTAAGAAGAATATGCAATAGATGAATAGTTGATGCATAAATTGGAAATTTTGAACCATGAAGAGAGCTATCAGAGATAAACTTGTGATGCTTTCAATACATTACACCCCACTTTCAATGCACCCCAAGAATAATAAAGAGACATAAATGATGGTACATTATTGCTAAATTACAACATGGGCTCAACAAGAACCTTGGAATGAATACATGCAAAGAGGTGTAAACCAGAATCCTAACCATAAGTTGGTTCAGTAACTGCAAAATAGTCAACTACATCTATCCCAATTAGTTCGAAGCATTTAAAAATCAGCAACATTTAGATCCTTTTTTTAATAGAACTTTATCACTAGTAAAAGTGGCTATCCTACGATTTATGCAATTTAATCCCTGTGAGTTTGTTTTCAGAAGTGTGGCACATTTGCCATGCTATATTATTCTGTTCCATTTCTCTTTGAGGTTTTCATTCTTACAAGCCATTTTTAGTATTGTATTCTTGTCCTTTCCAATTCTATTTTTTTTTATATGGTCACACATAGGGTGATGAGAATAGGGGATGTTAAGGATGTCTTCAAAGTTGGGTCTGAAATGAAATCTGTGTGGCACAAGAATGGATGTTAAGGCTATCTTCATGCCTAGAATTGTTGCTACTTATCTAGAATTAATGGCTTTAGGGTTGTTCGTTGTTGTTTATGCCCAAAACTTCAAAAAGGACGACTGTTTGGGGTTAAATATGTGCCCAGAATTAGTTCAACTTGGAAGAGATGAGATTTCATCATGAAAAGAGCTCATAAAGCTGCTTAGAATGACTTAAATCGTACCTAGAATTGGTTTTTAGGGTCTGAAATTAACTCAATCAGTTAAACAAAATCTTTGTAGGGTACCACTACTTGTATCATTCAGGAGGGCATTGGTATAATGTTCTGACTGTAATGCAATTGCATTATAAATAGTCTTGAATGTGTTTAAACTGAAATCTTCAGTGCTCAATCCTAGGTCTACATCTCAAGAAATATTGGCTCATTAAAAGCAAACATGTCACAAAGTGGGATTTGAACCTGAGCAGGGGAGGAAACAAATTTTCCTCTTGGCCACTTGAACTACTCCCAATTGACATCTCATCACTGGTATTATTATCTATATCTCTATTTTAGTTTTTGTAGTTTTGATGGTTGCGTTGATTAACATAATAGAAAAAACAATGAAAGCTGTAATGGAAACATATTGAAGTAAAGATTTACTGCAGAGACTTTCATCTTTCCCTTCTCAAAACTTATATTGTTTATGTCAGTTTATAAATACTTCTTGAATGTTGATGGCAGTGTTCGCTCTCCTATTGTTCATTGATGGTTTTCAGCTTAGACTAGTTTCTTGTTGGAATGCTTACTCTTATGATGGAAGTATCCCATTCTTCTAAAATTTCAGCTGTAGAATTATGACTCTTAAATTGGTCAAAGAACCTCACCTTCAGTTGTTGGACTACAACATGGGGACAATGAAGTTGTTTATCGCTGATAGGTTGTAACCTCACAATATTATGAGTCCAATCATCCAATAATTAGATTCAAGTAAAACACATTTTAAATATCATAAGGTAGGCTCATAAATTCATTTCCAACTAAAAATTTCTTATGTGACCAATGCACACAAGGGACAAGTGTTTTATCCATGAAACTGAAGTAACAAGGGTGAGGATCCAATGTCCTAAAATGCTGCTCCAAAAGAGAGTAAGTTGTATCAAAATCACTCATGTTTATGTTTCCCTCAAATAAAGAGGTATCATGGTCTCTATGGAACTCAACAGGTCCTCCCCTCTTCATCTGATGGCTCAACTCTTTGCCATTGATCAAAGGGTGAAAAACTCCATCAATTGACCCACATATTGAAGGTAAGTGTAGATCTGATTCCTTCTTGTCAAAAGTGGATACACACAAATGCATGGTATGCCTCAACTACTGTGGGTTAAGGAACATGTCATCGACCTTAATTTTAGGATCCTCCTATTCATCATGTGACACCAAGAGGAAGAATCCTTTTACCCAATTTTCATTCTTAAAATTTGTGGCTAAATGTGAAGTTGGGAATGAAGGATGGTGAGCCATGCTTCTGAAAATTTCATCCACTGAAGTTGTGGATGTATCCTCTCCATTGATGGCTGATCCATTTATGGTGAACTCATCTTCCTCTTCCTTGGAAGAGCGACTTTCTTCAATGAACCTCTCAGGCTCATTCTGGAAAAAATCATGTGCTTGTTTTTCATCCACTTTTTCTGCACATTCTTCAAGCACATACCGAATAGACTGCTCCTCATGGTCCACCCACTCATGAGGTTCCTCTATGGAATTTTTTATGTCATTTACTCAGAATGGATGACTCTCAGGAAAAATTGAGGATTCAGTCAATTCTTGCCACTCTTTTTGGAATTGTTCTATCTTCATTTGTGATTGTAAGAGGGCACATTGAGTGTATATCAAAGAATCTTGGGTGGCCAAAAACTCACCTTTGAGCTTGTAGTTCTCTTCTTCATATATGAAAATACTTTATTCATCATGCAGTGATGCTTCCCACAACAACTCAACAAGATCAAACATGTCATTTTTATCTGAAATCAATTGTGAGAAATTACCTTTGATTATCTACATTGCTTTCTGGATATTCTCCATGGATTCAAAGGAAGATTGGTCTTCCATTAAAGCATCTTCCCAACACAACTTTGAAATTGAATCATGAGTGTGATGGATAATTTTCAGGGCCTCTCGGATCTTCAATTCATCCATCTTCAATGACCCTGCAAGAATATGAGGTTCTTGCAGATCTTCCTCTTCTTCATTTCCATCACCAGATCAATTTCATGCAGTGCACTCAAGGTTTTGAAATCTTATCCATACATGTTGCTGCAATATATTCATCTTTTAGGTCCTAAACAACATAATTTGGGATTCAAATTAGGTTCTCATTCATCCTTGGAGCACCAGAAAGATCTTCTCTCAAAGTTTCATCCTTATTCAACTCATGAACCCAAAAATCATGTGTCATGTTCTCCTCCTTATGCGGTGGAATTATGATGGCTTTTTGATCCACCCATTTCTATGCTTCACACCCTACTGAGATGTGCTCAATTTATGCTTCCTTGTGAGGCTCAAGGGGTGACTATAAATCTGAATTTTCTTCCTCTTTTGGATCAGATCCAAAATATGTCTCACCATCATCAATATGCCCCGTCTCTTTTGCACTTAACTTGAAATCAACCACAAATAAATTGGGAGTGATTTCACCGGCCTTGACATTACCAAAAATCAAATGTTTGACTGTTGGATCTTCCACTATGCATTGACCATCTTCATCTACTTCTTGGATTAATGGGGCACCAGCAAGGTCTTCTTTGTCATTTCTTTCCAAGCAAATTAATGTCTCTCCATATTGTGTGGTGTTCAGATCAAAACCTTTGGACTTCCTTCTTGAAGGAAAACCAAACAGACTCATAATGCTTGATCATGACAATGGCCTCGATGAGTCTTCCTTCTTGATGCCTTTTACCTGAGATTGGGATGGATCCACATGCAAGGCTGAAACTTCATATTTATTTTTTCCTCCTTCTGCTCCACCTGAAGAACTAGGAGGCTCTTGGTTTCTTTCCTTGATTTTGCATGGTTGTGAGGACACATCTTTGTCCTTCTCTTCAATATTAGCTCCTGGAGAAAAAAATCTTGTTCCCACTTCTTTGCACATATTATCAATAGTAAGTGCAGCCATCCTTTTTTCTTGATCATCCTACCTACCTTAATTTCATAGTAATATTGAAAATATAAGATATCTCGGATCTATTCCTATAAGGTATAATATTCTAGGAGGTACTGGAATGATCCCTTCTGATTCCTTCCACTAAGTGTTTTTCCATTAACAAATTCATACAGAGGTGGATCATATCTCATGTCAACATCATAAATCCGGTCACATAAGTAACCATCATCTATTCTTGGTAACTCAAAATGTTCGACAGAGACCACCTCTTCTTCATACTGTTCAAATTATTCTTCCATCATTGGTAGGAGCCTCATACTGCAACATTGAAGATTTGATATGCATTATTCTTCATCAGAGAGATTATTTATTTCCATAGGGGTGGAGGAAAGTGCTCTAATACCACTATAATATCTCAGCCAATAATTGGCCATAATACTATCTCCAACTTCCAAATTGATCAGGATTTTAACTAGTAATGTTTTAACAATTTTTTTAGGGTGTGCAGGGTCTAAGTGAGGAGTACTGGTTCACTGATCAAGGATGGTAGGGATGAATTTTGATTCTAGTTTTTATATGGAAAATGTGCAAAATGAGGATAATTTATTGACAAACACTGATTCCTATGAACAAGGTGCTGGAGCCTTTCACTTTTC
The DNA here is from genome assembly GCA_027924585.1 of Larix kaempferi. Taxonomy (NCBI): domain Eukaryota; kingdom Viridiplantae; phylum Streptophyta; class Pinopsida; order Pinales; family Pinaceae; genus Larix; species Larix kaempferi. The sequence goes on from BSBM01000559.1 coordinate 1,327,427, forward strand.
AACAATAGACAAGTCTGTTTCCTACTTTGAGGCTTCCCGGGCTTCCAACATATACATGCTATAATGGGAGTTGATTTTGGATGGAAGTAAAGGTTATATAATTCATTAAAATTAGTAAAACATATTGGTACATATTTCATATGATTTTTGGAGCTTACAGGTAGATTTGGAGGAAAACTAGTTAAGGGCGCTACTGGGGATTGCTCAGGTAGGATATTTCCAAGCCTTTCCAAACAGGCTCGAATGCACCCAAAACCTCAGGAACAGAGAATGTGAGTCTTTAAATATGTTATAATCACCTCATAGAACCATCATATCATTAACTGGAAACTTAGGTAAACCATACAGTAAGATATGCTAAAACTAGCTAGTTAAAAGTGCCTATTTAGCTAGTCTTGGATTCTGGAGGGTAAAAATTCCGTAAAACAATATGATACTCTGTTTTGAAGATATTAATGGCCCTAATAATAATTAATAAGACTCATATGGTTGAATAAAAATATTTTAGGAATATTTTTCAAGTTTATTACCTCCATCCAATACACCTCCCCCTAAGCTAGTATTAAGCTAGAGTTAACTTTTGAAGGTGCCACAACCACAAATTTATACAAATATCAGTGAAAAGATAATTGAAGGCCATGATATATTAATTAATTAACTTTCAGGTCTAAAATAGAGAATTGGAGAGAATATTACAATCATTAGCACTCTTAGTGCACTAGAGGACCTCCAATAGCTCGAATACCTCCCAATGGGAAGAGATTGACTAGATATAGAGAAGAATGGTATGGATATCAGTATGGGACTGATATGAATCTGATACATGTAAAAATAACATATTATGGTGGCGCACTGGGATGTCTGATAATTTTTGAGCTACTCCTTCAGAAATGAGAGCCTCCTTCTACAGTGATCTTCCAATATCTTCTTCACAAACTCTTCTAGATGGTGAACTCTTCTCTAGAAGTTGGATCAACTTCAATAGTGGCTGACATGGATCTCATCAGCAACCAAACATTATTCCGGAGTTGAAATGTAGATTGGAATCCTATTAAACCTTTGGGGCACATCTGCCAAGAAGTGTTGAGGCACATCACTCAACAGATGAGTAGCTCAGATCTCTCAATACAAACTTCAAATGGTCAGAAGAGGTGAATGGGAGTTGCTTGGATTATTTTATATAAGTCACGGTGACCTCCTTGGTAGGTGGACATGCTTGGTGACCTATGAGAGCCCTTCCAAACTCGACCTACTTGACTGGATAGACTTTCCTTCCTTGTCTGTCACCTTTTTTCCTTTTGGAAACTGTCTTTTTAATTTATTCCCTGCTTTTACCTAAATTGCCTCTTCCTTGATTAGCAAGTGCGCCCTCCTGGATTTTTCTGGTTGTTTCCCTTTCTGTCTACTTGATTTTCTTCTATTTCCAACTTTGAAGGTTGCTTTATCTATCTTTCTAATTCTTGACCCCAAATTTAAATTAGCAACCATATCCACTCACGGGGGTGCCCTCTGTGCCCACTTTCCCAATTATTTTAGGAATACTAATTAAAGGAATTAATTTAGATTAATAAAATTAATTCCTCCATTGGACTTAGGCTAACAATTACTAGAACTAATTTAAATTAAATTAATTAATTCCTCCAACATAACTTAGGCTAAAATTTATTATATAGTTACATGATTAAATTATCACTTATCTTCCTACAGAAATAATGTCCCCTTTTACCCATGGTCACTGAATTAGCCCAAAATTTGGGACATGACATTTTTATTAAAAAAAAACATAGTCCATGAGGTTTTTTTATTGTGTAACAAACCTGTGAGCCAGGATTTGGGGGAGATCGAGGTACACGAGCGTGTTTGAAGCATACAACAAAGTTCAACTCGACCTATAACTCGAACTACAAGCTTCATTGCTGCCAGTTCCTCCAGGTAGGTGCTAAATAATTCATTTTTTTGTTTTTTCATTACAACTTTAAATTCAAAAAAATTACAATCAATTAAAATCCAACAAATTTTCATTGAACATAAATTACACCTGACAAAATGAGAAACACACCACATCCATCAAAGGAAACCAGTGAAACTGAAACATTATATGATAACATTAAAAATGGAATGAACAATGAACCTGATGATGAACCATTTGAAAACTCAGAGGATGAATTACATCAATATTTAAACCAATGAAGGGTATTAAGCGATTATTTGAAGAGAACCAAGGAACCCTCTCGGATTTCCCTAGCTACATCATTTCAAAACGTCATTGAATCTATTAACATTTCCCACAGTGAGATCACTAATATGAGCCAATATAGGGCTGGACTAAGGGGCACTATTCCACCGAGATATCAAAAGAACAAATTAAATACCTATAAATCACAAAAGCACAATTGTGAAACAAATTCATAGATCCCAGGACAGGGAGGCTTCCAGATGTGAGGAATATATGGGTTTGCATGGGATGGTGTAATTACCAATCGTGGAGAGATAATTGGAGAAAGAGATTGCTAATGGTGTTTGACAGGCCCCCATGCAATAATTTGGAGGTCCCATAGTATTTTCTTAGGAAATTGTGGGTTTATTTTGAGTTAGGCTACCATGTCAATTATTTTGACATCACTGAGTTTTAGGGTGTCAGTCTTGGCTCTTCCCAAGATCAACCTCAAACCCACCACAACCCACTCAGAGGACCACCTGCACCCAGGCGAGAGCCAAACCCCCCTCCTCATCCACCTAGGTTTGGTAGCATCCTAGATGATATCGATGACTCTGTTTGATGTGCCACACATCATCTGCTTAGACATACCACATTTGTGGCTATGTCTTTACAGAGTCAGGAGGACAATGATGAGACACACACTGTTGCATGGTCTATGGGTGGTGGCTGGGGAAGACCAGGTACAGGTGGAGCCCATGCAGGTCCAAATAGTTAGACGGGAACAACAACACATCATTGTTTTCATTGTGGGAATTATTTCCATGTTCCTACACAGTAGCATGCCACAGAGAGCTACATGGACTAGGTTAGCTATTCTTTTATTTAATGTTCAAGTATTTATTGTATGCTATTCAATATCGTATTTTTTAATATATTTAACTTTGAATTACATGTTTTTGAATTTATTTATTTTAATGTACAAATATTCAAGGCCTAGTTTCCATCCTCCAAGTGTGTAGTGTCATTTTTTAATAAATTTGGTAAAATTGGAAAAATTGCACTTTTTGGCCAATTTGACCCTTAGACTAGTAATGATTCAAATGCTTCCAAATGGCTCCAAATGCTTCTGAATTGGGTATGAATGTGTTTGAAAGGTAATAATACATAAAAATGAGGCTGATGGGTACTTGGAAACTCTCAAAATACTTTTTCAACATTCATTTACAATCAGAGAAAAATAAGGAAATTTGCTAGTCAAATCGAGGTTCAAAACCTCGAAGGGTAGGGGACAAAGATGGCTTTCCAAACGTTGTACAACATTCCCAAATTTCAGGATAGAGACATGGTAATGTTAAATGAATTCAATGGGATCCCAAATGAAACATCAATCAGTTTCACAACTCCCATAAATCATAGGTTTGTGGACATGTCTTCACATAGGGGGGAATGATAGGAAACTTCACCATTTTCCATGAAATTCAAGATTTATGTTCCAAAGGATTATGAAATGTCAATGAAACTTATTCAAGACATTAATGAGTCTCCATAAATCATAAAAATCACAGATATTATCGGATACAAGTCGAAATAAATAAACTTCAAGCTTTCATAACAAGATATGAGGAAAATGGCAGCATTTACACATTGTTTGGTATTTTGACATGGTTTCAATTGGAATTTAGAAATGAGGATATTTTGATAAGAAAATATAGAGTAAATACATCATATTAAAAATAAATTGGGCCACAATATCTCCCCAAAAGAGAACATCTTCTCACCAAGTGTGCCCTTCCTCCACAAGCCAAAATGTGAAGAGAAAAGTGAGAAAGGTGCTGACATAAGTTGAGGATGAGAATGTCACGAGCATCCCTATAGATTCAACCTGAAACAAATGAATCCATTTTAGCTCCAAATGAAAGTTATGAATGGCCTCTCCAAATTCCAATTAGGATGGGAATCTTTCACCCTCGAAATTGGTACTAGGGAAAGTAGAGTAAACACTCCACAAGCATGGACAAGCTATGCTCTCCAATATGAAAAATTAGAAATGATCAAAATCCACTCTCCTTATTTGTTCTTGTATTTTATAAACTTCTAAAGTCCTACATGGGTCCAATTGCTTCAAAAATCCTCATGCCAACTCAAGTTGGGAAGAGATTCCAATGTGTGCCACTTGTCCAAGAATTCCTAGTCTCCATCTTCCCTTAATTCGAATGGGTGTCTCTTTGCCTTCCCTAACTCCCTTGTGCATTTTCTTGGAGGTTATTTTTATCCCTAACATGTCATATATGTCATATGTTAGCATTCAGGTCTGATTTTTGTCATAAGTGTCATAGCATCTTCATCATTGTTGTCATAGAAGCTAGGGAATCTAGCCCAAGTGTCTCAATATATCTCAAATACCTCTTCCTCTTACACTCCAATTCGATTTTCATTGAGTCATGCAAAGTATATTGACCTTCCAAATCCCCAAGAACATTAGACTCCACCTTGTATTCAAATGGGTGAGAATACGATTCCATGTGGCATGAGGAATCTAGCTTTGTGTGGGTCCCACACCACCAATGTGTCTCCACGACCAAGTTCCACCTTATTTTCCTATCATAAATATTTATTTAACCCCTTTTAATATATTTATTTCAAGATATTGTCCATTTGGGTTTTTATAGTCTCCTTATTCCAAATCTAATGATTCCACCCCAACCTAGGAAACTAGTAGATTGGTGGAATTTTCTCTTTTGAGATTTATTTGAACGGGGACATTACAGTCCTCCCCACCCAAGATTGCTTGTACTCAAGCAATTTTGAAGATGGATTTTGAAGAACCTGATTCCTTTCCAAAACTTTCTTTCCCAAAATTTTTTGAAACCAATGAGATTAAAAATTATTCCAGGGTCCCATTGCTTGTATTGCACTCCAACAATTAGGAGTTCTCTCCAACCCATACCATCAGGAAAGAGAATTCTTGTATCCCATTTCCTTGTATAAATTCTTCCAATCATAATAAGTACAAAAGATAGATCATAAAAGTACATAGAAACATAATAAAAATGTACATCAAGGAGGTGCCTCATCAAAGAATCATGAAAGTGCTTATACGTCCAAGCAAGTAGACCACCATTTTCCAAGTGCATACAAGTATCAAGTGACCAATCAAATATTCTCGAATGAAATAGGTGAGGATCCCATGTCCTATAATGCTTCTCCAAAAATATGTAGGATGCATCAAAATAATCATCCATGTGTTCTTTCATCCAGGAAGTGAATGAATAATCTCCATTAAAATCTAAACCAAGTAGGGAGCAAAGAAAACAATGAGCCTTCAAGGGGCTCACATAAGTACCATTAATGCATCCATGGATATGTGTATCATCAAGAAATAACAAGGGATGTGTCTTCCAATAAAAATTTTCTCCAATCATATATCTCTTCACCCAAGTAGTTAATGAAGTTCCTCCAACATCAATTGAACTAAGCAAGGAGCAAGGAAAAACGTGATTCTTCAAGTGACTCAAGTGAACATCATAAGTGCATCCATGAAGATATGTATCATCATAAGGTAAAAAAGGATGCTTTTGCAAATATAAATAATGATGTGCTCTAGTCATGTCATCATCAAAAGGAGAGGTAGGATTTTCACATTCCTCATGTGGAACCATAAAAAAACCTTTTCACTCATACTTCATTAGGATGAATGCTGCAAAATAGGGAAGTGTAAGATGTAGGAGAATGAACCAACTCACAAAAATGATCAGAATATGCAAAAGTGTCATCATTTGTATGCTCTATAAGGGTAGGATCATGCACATCCCTCAAAAGGGAAAAAATTTCCTCTTCCTGTACTGCTTCTTCTACTTCACCTATTTCAGAACTAGGTGGATCATGGTTCTCCTCCTTTCACTCCTTCAAGCAAGATGATGCATTTTTCCCCTTGGTTTCCTTAAGATCAATATATTTGGAATCTCTTTTTGAATAAAACCCAAAAACTCTCTTCAAGTAGGAAATACATGCATTCCCTGAAGCTTCATATTTTTCACTGCTCTCTTTAATCACACACATATGATTTTATCTCTAAGGTATTTTGCAAGAAAGGAATAGACCTTTCTTCACTAAATCCACATATTCATTTTTTGGCCTATTTTCAAACACCCAATCAACAATGTCTTCAAAAGGAATGGCCTTTTGTGTATCTCCCTTGTACACATCAAGATATGCCTGATAATGTTGGGGCAAGGTTTTACATGTTGCTCTCAATATTTGTAATTCATTCATAGAATTATCCTTTAATAGTGTGACACACTCATATTCATTAGATTCAAGGTCATAAGTATAACCCTCATTCCTTATGAAATTGTAAAAAGTGTTGCATGATGTCACCTCTTCCTCATACCATTCACATTCTTCTTCGTATTGCTCATAAGCATTGTACTCATAGGATTCATCATAATAGTAAGACATGGATGCCAATTATTCTTCAAGGTATGATATTAATTCACAATTTCAAGGACCATGCTTTGATACCACTTGTAGTGTCCCTTTTTAATAAATTTGGTAAAATTGGAAAAAATACACTTTTTGGCCAATTCGATCCTTAGACTAGTAATGATTCAAATGCTTCCCAATGGCTCCAAATGATTCTGAATTCGGTCTGAATGTGTTTGGAAGATAATAATACATAACAAATGATGTTTATGGGTGATTGGAAACTCTCAAAAGAATTCTGCAACATTCTTTTACTATTAGGGAAAAACATGGAAATTTGCTAGTCAAATCGATGTTCAAAACCCCCAAGGGTAGGGGACAAATATGGATTTCCAAACGTTGTACGACCTTCAAAATTTTAAGAAAATAGACATGGAACTGTTAAATTACTTCATTGGGATCCCAAATGCAGCATAAATCAGTTTCTATAGGCTTATGCAACTCCCATAAATCAGAGGTTTGTGTACATGTCTTCACATAGGGGGAAATGATAGGAAACTTCACCATTTGCCATGAAATTTGTGATTTATGTTCCAAAGGCTTATGAAATGTATATGAAACTTATTCAATACATTAATTACTCTCCATAAATCATAAAAATCATAGATATGGGCTGATACAAGTTGAAATAAAGCAACTTCAAGCTTTCATAACAAGATATGAGGAAAATGGCACAATTTACACATTGTTTGGTATTTTGACATAGTTTCAATTCGAATTTCAACTTGAGGATATTATAAGAAGAAAATACAAAGTAAATAAATCATATTACAAATAAATTGTGCCACAAAATATCCCCCAAAGAGAATAGAATCTCACCAAGTGCGCCCTTCCTCTAAGAGACAAAATATGAAGAGAAAAGTGAGAAAGATGTGGAAGCAAGTTGAGGATGAGAATTTCATGAGCATCCATATAGCTTAAAATTGAAAAACATGACTCCATTGTAGATCCAAATGAAAAGCTTGAATGGCCTCTCCAATTACCAAGTAGGATGGGAATCTTTCACCCTCGAAATTGGTACTAAGGGATGTAGAGTAAACACTCCACAAGCATGGACAAGCTATGCTCTCCAATATGAAAAATGAGAAATGATCAAAATACACTCTCCTTATTTTTTATTGTGTTCTATAAACTTCTCAAGTCCTCCATGGGTTGAATTCCTTCCAAAATACTCATGCAAACTCAAGTTGGGAAGAGATTCCAATGTGTGCGACTTGTCCAACAATTCCTAGTCTCCATCTTCCCTCAATTAAAATGGGTTTCTCTTAAGATTCCCTAACTCCCTTGTGCACCTTATTGGAGGCTATTTTTATCCTGGACATGCCATATATTTCATATGTCAACATTCATGTCTGGTTTGATTCATAATTTTCATAGCAGCTTCATCATTGTTCTCATAGAAGCTAGGGAATCTAGCCCAAGTGCCTCAATATCTCTCAAATGCCTCTTCCTCTTCCATGGAAGTTACTCTTCCAATCCAATTTGAACTTCATTGAGTCATGCCAATTATATTGAACTTCCAACTCCCCAATAAAATTAGACTCCACCTTGGATTCGAATGGGTGAGAATAGGATGCCATGTGGCATGAGGAATTTAGCTTTGTGTGGGTCCCACACCACCCATCTGTCTCCATGACCAAGTGCCACCTTATTTTCCTATCATAAATATTTATTCAAACCATATTAATATATTTATGTAAAGCTAATGTCCATTTGGGGTTTTATAGTCTCCTTATTCCAAATCTAATGTTTCCACCCCAACCTAGGAAACTAGTAGATTGGTGGAATTTTATCTTTTGAGATTTATTTGAATGGGGACATTGTTGGAATATTCTCACCATAATTTTTATATATTTCCATGATTGCATGCATTCTGCATGCATCCAATCATCATTCATGCATGCAGTCATCAGTATGGTAGTCTCCCAACCACCTGGAGCCTATGGTCATCCGTCTAGAGCCTATTTGTATCCCTCAGGAGCCCTCCTACCTACCTAGTGCACCTTCTTTTCATCACCTAGATGACATATGTGCCCTACTACACTACTTGGATAACTAATAGTCAGTTGTAGCATTTATTGACCAATTTATGCATTTATTTCTCAGTTTAACTTCCTGTAGATTCCATTTGTTTGTATCGGAGTGCCACTAGACCTACTGACAGCCTCATCGGCCTCATGCACCCTCCTTGGAGTCTCCATCCCTTGATGTGTGCTCACATGACTCAATTAGACTCATTTGAATGACTTTTGACTATTTGTGACTACTACCACTGATTGGATGATGTCTCCAGTGCTATCCAAGACACACATTGAGGAGAATTCAAATGACCTTAGGAGGAATTCGAATCCATTTGATCGTATTCAATTATTATTCCCTTTTCACAGTGCCAGCATACAGTTGATGTATGATATATAAATTTTTTCCATTTCTTGTGTTAATGAGTGATTATTGATTCAACAGTTCTTATTCTCTTCTCTGCTATTCTTGAGTGAGTTTTAGTGAGGTTTTCTCCAGTTGTGTGATCTCTCCTGTAAAATATCACATCATATGAAAGATGGAGTTAACTATTCAAATTGTAGTTGCAGCAGTTTCAATAATTCTTTGAGCAATTGTCTTTCATTGAGCACCAGAAGCCTATGGATCTCCACTACAATAATTGGTGCAATTCTATTGAATTCACTAGAGCAATCCAGTGAGGTATATCCAGGCATGAAGGACCTAGTCACATGTGCTCATTGTCCTAAGGCAGTGTTCAATTCTAATTGAAACAGATATCCATTTAGAATTCTCATTTTTTTTGTAGGTTTATTCCATCATTCAAATCCATCTTCAACATATTCAAATTTAGCAGCTACTATGGATCTCCATTGTTTTTGCAGGTCATTCAAATCTTTCTGTAGTTGCATCAAATTCCTGCAGTTATAATAGTTTTGAATTTTTTTTGTAGTTGCAACAGTTCTATAGTTGCAACTGTTTTCTGCAGTTGCAACAGTAGTTTTGAATTCAACAACAACTTCCATGAATCTAAAAGCAGCTCCTTCTCTCCTTTCATACAACTATGAAGAATGGAAACCAAACATGATATCATATTTGAAGATATATGGTCTTTTCGATATGTGTATTGGTGTTAAGAGAGATTTTTCTTCCTATGAAGAGGAAGAAGATTGGCTAGATGATTATGATAGAGCCTCAACAACAATATGTACTGCTATGCTTTCCAATATGTTATACCTCATTGATCCTGCAGAACATCCAAGTGATAACTAGACAATATTGGACAGATTATTTGGAAAGAAGGAAGATGATGATGTTATCCATTTGGAGAACAAGCCCAGTAGTACTACCTCAAGTGCTTTCTCTATTCATGATTCGGCCTCAATCATCCACCATGATGAAGTTGTTCAAGATGAATTCAAAATCCAAGACATGATATCAGGATCTACTATTGCAAAATGGTCCATCACCACTGATGAAGTTGACCCATTTTCTAATTCTGAGCAAACTATTTCAGCTACTACTCTAGAAGTTGAAGAGACTTTTGAAATCTCTACTTCCCATGAGCTTGTTGATTTGCAAGCTGATGATCTACTGAGTATTTTGGAGGTAAAATCATATTTTGGAGGTGATTCATTCGCTCTCCCTCATCAAATGCTTCCTATAAACTCCTATTTGGTCATTGGCACATGTTTTCATAGTTTTAACGAAGATGGAAGACACCACCATTCGCTTGGTTTCAATTCTCATGCATATCCTTGTGATTTTGGTTTTGATCTCATCCATATTGGTTCAAAGGAGATCATAAGAAGCCATATGTCAATTCTTGGATATGATCTGAAGTCCAAGCCACCACCATCATGTATTAGTTTATTTGGTTATGATCTCACCTATGTCGGTTCAAAGGAGATATCAAAGAACAAAATACACATTCATGGAGTTGATTCTACCTCAATTGGTTCGAATCACATGCTCCATAATGATCTTCATATTTTTGAATTTGTTCCCACCATGCTTGGTAGGAAGATCAAGTTCAGGGAGCCTCCATATTCACTTGCATCCATTGTTGGAGAACTCAAGCACATGTTTTCGAAGCATGATCCACCTCTTCTCAAGAAGAAGATAAATCTTTTTGAGAGAATGCTAGATCCATATCCACAAGAACCTGAATATCTAGCACCTATTAGTGTGGATGACTAAATGGAAGACCAAGATTCAGATCTACAACTTACAGATCCTCCTCTTTCTAGATGGGAAGACACTACTCTTAGATCTGTTGGAGATCTTGTGAGAGATCCACATGATCAAAGAAGAACCGGATCCGATTATCAGAATGGAAGGTTTCATCTATCTCACATTACTGATCTATTTCTTGCCGACAGATCCTTCTTCGGTGGAGAAGTGCACTTACCATTTGGGGTGAGTGATATACATGATTGATTATCCTACCACAGTCTATCTTGAGGGGGGGATTTCTTCCCACTGGGTTTTCCCTCTTTCCTCACTTTATATATTTAGATTGTTGTATAAGGTGACCTTTGGTCTTAGTTACTAGTGCAGTACTAGTTTTTAGTTACTTCCCCATAGTTTGGATTGCGGGGGGGGGGGGGGTGTTGGAATATTCTCACCATCATTTTTTGTATTTCATGTCTTCATGCATCCAGTCATCATGCATACATGTGCATGCATCCAATCATCAATATGGTAGTCTTCACAACACGTGGAGCCTATGTTCATCCCTCTATATCTTGTTTTTAGCCCTCGGGAGCCCTCCTACCGACCTAATGCGCCTTGTTTTCCTCACCTGTATGACATATGTGTACTACTACAATACTTGGATCACTAACAGTTAGTTGTAGCTTTTATTGACCAGTGTATGCATTTATTGCTCAGTTTAATTTCCTATAGATTCTAGTTGTCTGTATCGGAGTGCCACTTGACCTACTGACATCCTCATCAGCCTTATGCTCGCTCCTTGGAGTCTCCATCCCTTGATTTGTTCTTGCATGACTCAGTTAGACTCAGTTAGACTCATTTGACTAAATTTTGACTATTTGTGACTACTACCACTGATTGGATGATGTCTCCAATGCTATCCAAACCACACATTGAGGAGAATTCGAATGAACTTAGGAGGAATTCGAATGAACTTAGGAGGAATTCTAATCCATTTGATCGTATTAAGTTATTATTCACTTTTCACAGTGCTAGCTTACAGCTGATGTATGATACAACATTGTTTTCCATTTCTTGTGTTAATGAGTGATTATTGATTCAACAGTTCTTCTTCTCTTCTTTGCTATTCTTGAGTGAGTTTTAGTGAGGTTTTCACCAGCTATGTGATCTCTCCTATAAAATATCAAAGACATTATAAGGTGGGAGGACACTAGTTCCTTCGACCTAGACAGAGCCATGGTAGCATCAAAGCAGATTGCGACACCATACACACAAGTAACTTCTTTACTTTGAATAATTAGATCCATTTATAGATTTTGTTCAGTAATTAAATATCTCTATCCCTATTCTTACATCTTGCCTTCCTTTCTCACACAAATTAGTTAGCATTGAGTAACCATTTTTTCTATTATCATCGTATAAAACTAAACTAAAATTGAATAATTCTCACAAAACATGTCTTATCACACTGTATTTTACAGTTGTGTTCATCATATTGTCTAAATTCTTGAGAGCTATAAATTCATATAATCCAGCCAAACAAAAATGAAACCTTATAAAACATGAAAACCTAAGAAAACTAGACATGTGTTCATGTTCATTGTAAGCATCCTTTGTTTCTCCATTTTCAACTTCTTTCATTTATGATGCTACTTGTGCTTACTCTATGTCTTCATAATCACCAAGATCCCATTGAACTGTAGAGTCTTTTGGATGAATACCATTCATTGAACCTATGGAAACTACTGGGTGGTCAATCCAATATTTATAGTTTCAAGCAAAACCTACTGTAATGTTATGATGCATTTCTAAATATGTAGCCAACTTCTCTAACCTTTCGCTCTGTGTTGCCATTCGCGTTTCCATATCCAAAATCCTAGCCAATTGGGCTTCATGATTAGTACATATACTTTGATTAATATGCAAAATTACCTCTTGTAAGGTGTTCATCGATGGTGATAAGAACCTGAAGACCTTGTGAAGCTCTCTAAATCCACAATGAACACACTCATCGTGTTGGTTTTTTTATTCCATAGTACCAACATAAAGTACTAGAGAAAGGGTGTTTGTAGAAATAACCTAAATTGCAAATAAATTTCCTAAGTCTCCATTGAGATCACCTAGACAATAAACCAAAAAAGGATTTCCTAAAAAACAAGAGTTCAAGTTTTCATCCACAAATCAACATTGCCAATTAAAATAATTATGTCATAGTCCAATTCTTGACAAAGAAACAAACCAAACAAAAGTATTCCCATCCTCTTCACTACCCAACAACATTCACCACCACCCCTACAAATTATAAAGTAAACCAAAACCAAATTTTGGCTCAACCCAACTTATCATATGATGAATTTTATTGCCATTAATAGTCAGAGATTGTCACCTACCAAAATTTTGAAGACTAATTATCTTATTTGCAAAATACATTATGTTAAATTTTAATTACAAAGTTTTGTAATTATGACCAAATCTTGTCAAGGATGATTGTAATGACTTATTATTATTATTTAATAAATTAAACAGGAGACAAACACCCAAGGGAACTGTTAAATGAGTGTTCACTGATCCATTAGGAGGAATGGAAGCTGTTATAAGGCATGTGACAGATGGCAGCATTTGCACTCCACCACTAGCTGTTGGTTATGGGGCAACTACCCCTAAATTTGTGGCATTATTCCCCAAGTGGGTGGAAGAGAGATGTTAGCTCATTAATGACTAGGTTAACCACTAAAAGGCCTAGGTAGTCTAGATAAGCCAATTCGAATTGAGCAGGAAGCTCTACAATATTTTATGCAGAAATATTTCCTGAAGTGTTTCAAGTGATCACTGAGAGATTCAAATAGGGAGGCCAAGTTGGAGTGTATTGTGAGTCTGCTAGTTATTCTGAGAAGGAAAACCAAAGTGTTGGTGTAGGTCTCTTTGACTGTTGAGTCTTTATGACTGGATGATCTATATTTTTACTGCAAGTTGATGAACTAAGGCTTCTACGGACTCTTTTTCTTCCTGGTGGTTCAGTGAACAGGCTCAGGGGTCCTAATGCAAGTAATTTGGTTGTCTTTAGGAATAGGTTGGGTGGAACACGTTCCTTGGGCTGTTTGTTTCTCCCACAGTCAATCAGGTTCTACTGTTCTGACTTATTGTTTACAGTTAAATGATTTTCTGCATTTTAGATTTATTATTTATAGTTATACAGAAGGAATTGTTTTATCTTCTGACTTAAAGATGCTATGGTTTAAGGATGGTTAAGTAAATTAGATGAATGATTAAATTGTTTTATGTATTTTTCCCATACTGTTATCTGTATAATACTCTAGTACCGAAAAGTAAAATTAATAGATATGAATGATAGGCAGAATGCTAATTGAATGATTAGATAAACACTGTAGTATTTCTTTTAAATTTTGTCATTTCAATTATATATCTAAAACTCAAAAAATAGTACAACATATTATAAACAGATGTATAACATTTCGTCTATTTCATAATAAAAGAAAAACACTTTATTTCTGCACAGATCTAGATTTTCAAAATCAACTCTATCTATTTTCGGATGGTAATACTATGCATTCCATTATTATAAACCCAATGGATTCAAGCAATTTATATTCTAGAAATATAGCAGCTGCAATTATTCTTCCATACAGAGTTGTTACTTACAAACGATAAGTAAACACTTATTATTTCCATCACTAAATATCACTATTCTATTTTATACTCTTTTCTCACATTTTGATTTAGTATAGATTTCAATCATGAAATATAAACACTTTCACTATAGAATCAAAACCCTAAGATTTTTCAGACCCTAGTTTCTAAACATTCATTTAGTATACAGTTCAATATTTTTCATATCAAGCCATTCATGGCAAAGACAGATAATATTTTTGAAGTTATAGCAGACATGGGTTCAAAACCCTAAACAACATTTTAATTAACCATACTATCTATAATTCATGTTGAGAATACTAGCAAGGCTCTTAACCTCACTTAACAGAAAACATAAATTTAGTATCGTTATCTAACAAGTAACTTATAACTCTAATAAGAAACATAAACAGTATCAAAACCAATAGATGAACAAGTTAAGGCCCGGTTCTTAGGTTTGAATTCTCGGTACTATTAGAGTTACCAACAAAACCTACAGGGTAGGGTTTTGTTTGTTGAAACAAGATCAAACCCTGTGGCATATAGCCATTTTAAACATATAACAGATCATGTTATACAACATCATCTTTCAAAAACAATACGAAGTACAGGGTTTATCTACCAAAAAGTATGCAACCTACAACTCTCGACCAAAGACAACTTTCGTTGTTCTAAACCAAGTCACCAGTTTATATAAACAAATTTTCCATTCAATATTTAAATAAAATTATAAACATTTTGATACAAGACTTTCCCATGTTTTGCAGAAGCAAGTGAACCCTCGGCTCTAGGATTTCATGTTCAACAGTATAGTCAAAATTTTGACAGAGTTTACATTAAAGACCATTCAAGGTTCCAAAACCACATAGGGTCATTCCCTTAACAACCAACATCGTAAAAACAAGTTCAAAGTCATTTTTAAACGCTGTAGCAAAACATTACTGAGCCGAATAGCAACATAAAAACTGAGGATTTATCCTCTTACATTACTGTTCAAAATAAAACTTAAACTCGGCCATTACTCCGAACAAGGTTTTGCTTCCAACTCTCATCACACTGTATTCATCGGCTAAACCATGCCAAAGGTACCTACGAGGTTTTAAGAACCACCGAGGCTTACCAGGAGGTTGTTGCAGCATCCTCATTTCGAGTTTTTCTCATTTAAATCCTCCAACGAAGTATCACCTGACAGTTACAGTTGAAAAGGTTAAAACAAAGAAACAAAATTCAGGTATAACTTAAACATTACAGTATTACTACCACTGTCATTTAAAAAAAAACTTACCCTAGCGTCGAAGATCCTGGATTGAGACACCTCACACAAACAAAATGACAAAGTCTTATAGCAATTGCAACAAATACAAGTTCGAATTCAGAGAACAATTTTATGACTGGGAGAATCGAACTCTAGTTCGATTTGCACTCAAATAAATTGACAGAGAAACCTCACAACAAATTCAAGGACTGTGTTGTGACTCCATTTCACAAGGAATACAAGCCTATAACATATAACTTTCCCTTACAGGTCCAAGGTTCGAAGCCAAGGAAGGAGTCCTCCTAACAACCAACTTCTAAACCCTACATTGCAGCAGAACTATCGGCCCCTCTACCTTGCCACTAAACACGAAATGAAGGTGTTGGGGCCAAGGTCGCAGCTATAGTAAAAGCTGCGAATTTTGGGAAAAAGCACGAGTATGGAAGGAAAGTGCTAATTTTGGGACAAGCACTAAGTTTTGGGTAAGAAGGAGACGGTGCGCAGTACGGTGCCAGATGGATGATCTCAGCGCAGATCACGGACCGGAAATTGCGGAGCTCGCGCGCACGTCATCGAAGAATGAAGGTGGCTCAGCTACCATAATAAATAAGGCGATGGAGTAGACGGCTCAGATACCCTCATTTAAAGGCTCAGTACAGAAGTTATGGTTGCTCGGATCAAGGAGGAGCAACGGACCAGAGCATTGAAGGCGAAGGACGATCGCCCATACCCACAATCTGCGCCGGAATTCATGGAGCCTGCAGGAAGCGGCGACGTGACTGCAAGCGACGCCTACAGTACACCTAGCCATGTGCGTGGTTAGGGTTTTTGGGAATCACTGTTGGAAAAGGCCCACAGTTTTGTAAAGGTGTGACCGTCATGGCCACCTATATATATGAATAATTGTAATGGGTAGACGGTTAGAGAGTTAGAGAGAGTTAGAGAGAGTTAGATGTTAGACTGTGAGATAGCCAGTCTAAAGGATAGATCATGTGTTGATTATCCTTCACTGTATTTTCTACCCAGTGTGTAGACTTAGAGAGGAAATCGGATAGCCGAGGAGCTAATCCCTGAGTTGCCAGACAGTCTGAGTCGACATCTGTGCCTTTGTAATCTCCATAGAGAGGAGACTAGATTGAGAGAAGGGCTCCCAGCTGTGTGCGTGGAGTTTCCTGGAAAGATCTAAGGCTGCAGCTGTGTGCGCAGCATATTGTATAACTCTATCATTTTCTGGTTAATATAACACTCCCGTGGACATGGTTTTCCTCGAGGAGATGAGCTTCACATATATCTTCTTGTTATAATGTTTGCGTGAATGATAACTGTTTAGGATCATTACCTGTGTGTACATCTTTTGCATCATCTTTGCGACTGTTTGAGTGAGTGTAGGAAGATCCTTTATTGTTATAATCGCCGAGTATAGAAGTAGTGGTGGAACGCTGTCGCTGCAGCAACCGAGCTTCGCGTGACTGCGCAGTAGGTATGCAGGAAGGAAGGCACCCGCGCAGTTGTGTCGCGAGGCCTGTGGGAAAGTCCGACCGCCGATATTTGAGGGAGAAGGAGATATATAGAACAATCTCAGCATCACCACGGTTAAGGAAAGCTGATTCCTTAACCCCCCATAGCCACTTCGGGTGAGACCTCGAGCTGCCGCGCAGCTCGTTGCCGAGAGGGCCAGTGCGCCAAGGGGTTTTGTTGCTGCGCTTCATTAAAACCCGGGTCTGCCCATAAAAGCAGCCAACAGAAGGCCAGGAAAATTTTCATTGTTACTTACCATGAAAGACTAGGGTTTCTTTCCAAGCCCTAGATCTTGTAAAGATCAACGGTGGAAGAGCTCTCGGTTGGGAACGTTGAGATTCGAGAAACCATTGCAGTCAATACCACATTGATTATTGCATCTACCAAGTCGCCAAATCATTAGACCAAGGGCTAATATATGGCACAGCTCAGCATCGTATGATGCATTCTTGTAAACTCTATCACGTGAAGACCATCCAACTAAGCTTCCACTTCACATAACAGGTAGGAGACGTTAATGCTGAGACCAGGTATCGACAGATTGAAAGCATGCTAAGTACCGAAACTTTAATGCCCTCACATTATCATATTCAATGCAATGTTTAGAATCGTAGTTCATATTTCATATTATTTTTTAAAGTTTATTTTAGGCATCGTGATAATAGTAATACATTTTAATGTATGGTGTGTGAATGCATAGTTACTATATGATGTACATTTTCTTCTCTATAGCATAAGTATAGTCATATAGGGAATAGTGGGTTAGAGGGTAAAGTTTATATATTTCATGCATTAGCCATGCATTACTAAACAATTGATAAATGTGAGACTTTAGGTATAGTCTAAGTTCTGTTGGTGCACCTTATAATGCTAGTTCATTTTGAAATAGCATAAGCATTAGATTTACAAGATTTCAAATAAAGTTACAAATTGACAATGGTATCACTGCATTGATGTTAATAATAATAGTCATATTAGAATGATTTTCATAGATGATAAATATAGCAATGTAAAAGAAAAATGACGACGTGATTTTAATAACACTGAAAAGTTTTTAAGCTAGCACGTAAGCGAGAAATGGAACCAAAAGATCCATACCTCCAATAACGTGTTTGCAAGGAAGTACTTATAATTTTTCATATTACATTGACGATGAATTGAAAGATACATTTACTCTTAACTCTTGTTTTGTCGTAAAATTTTTACCTCTGTTCTTCACATGAAAACAGGTTCAAATTCCTTAGCTAAACGTAGCTAAGTAAACCTCAAGGTACCTCATCGGACCCCTTCGTCATCATTCAAAAACAAACTGTCAGCACTTTACCAAGAAAGTTATCATAATACAAACCTATGTACAGCATGTAGTTACATTTAAAACTTAAGCAAATCTGAAGATGTATTCTTGTGTTATGATCGCAAAATGTCTTTTGTTAAAGAAATTAGCATCTATTTAGTCTGCATTAGCAAATACAACTAGCATCATATTTTGTTTTGAGAAGTTCGACGTGTTGTCATTATTAATTATTCTAGTTAAGAGATTTAACTATTATTATATGTTCCGCATTAGCAAATTCAGTAATTTTTGCTATTTTAAAATTTTTAATTTTTTTTTAATTTACGGGATGTTACATGTGGTATCAGAGGTCATGTTCGAACTCTAGTCCTGAAAAGGTCCAAAGAACACACAACAGAAAATTTTATGACAGTATAAATTTTTAATAATTCAATTTAAAGTATTTTTTTGTTTGTTTGTTGTTATACAAAAAATTGTTTTTTTTAGCTATAGGTATGGAAGGATTAGCTAAACATATGGAGGACAGATTTTGACCAAAAAATCATAGCACAGGACAACATTATGAAGAAGTCCATGGCGAATTGAATGACAATTCATCATAATTGTTACGTGCATTTCAAGAGTTAAAAGCGGAAATCAGATTTGTAAAACAAGACAATGAGAGAAGTCTGAAAGCACAAGAGGAATTAAACCAAGTACTATTCGATTAGTGCCCAACTCATGAACATGATAAAGGGATTGAAAATACCTCCAAGATTGAAGACTTACCTCATCGAGACAGGGGTAAGAAAATGAAAACTGATGATGCGAACAACATTCCAACATCATCAGAAGCTACCAATGAAAAACGCAAAAAGGAACATAATTATTCAAGTGATAGCAGCGAAGGAGATTACAAACCCAAAAGAAAAAGTCACAAATAGTATGAACAGATTTATGGAGAGTTCAAGAAAATCAAATCCCCAACCTTCATTTGTGAAACTGAAAAAGGAGAGACAACCGAAGCATGGCTATCCAGCATGAAGAAGTACTTCCAAATTTATGATTATTCAGAATCATTGAAGGCAAAGATGGAAATATACAACGTGATTGGCAAGGCAAACATTTGGTGGAAGGACATCAAAAGAGTGAAGGGCATCAAGGACAAGGATGTGAATTGGAGCACTTTTAAACGGTACTTCAAGAAGAAGTTCTTATCTGAACAATATTATGAAGAAAAATACAAGGAATTTTATAATTTAAAGCTGGGAACTATGAACATGAAAGAGCTGAACAATAAATTTCTAAATTTGCTAAGTTATGTGACATACCTCGTGGAAGAGAAACCAAGGATTCAAAGATACCTGAGTTGTCTACCTTTCAATATCAAGGACAAAATAGAGTATGACAATCCAAAGACCTTAGAAGAGGCCATGAGGAAAGCAAATTTCTGTTATGACACTAATCGGAAAAGAGAAGGGATATCTAACTGGAAAAATCATAAACCCAACAACTTTGAGCTGAAAAAGAATAAATTTAGGTTCAGTGCAAATTCTAGTTTCCAAAAGAAAAACTTTTTGAATCGGAATTTCCAAGGAAACAATCCCAAAAATAATCAGCAGCAGAATTTTACAGCTCCTAGAAATACTCCCAATGTTACTAGAACTAATGACCAAAAGGAACCTATAAAATGTTTTGAGTGTCAAGGTCCTCATTATGCTTCAGAATGCCCCAAGAGGAAGTGAACAGCTAATAATATTCATTCCATACAACCTGAAACTACTATGGGAGACTTGGAAAGGGATATTCCTAGAATTAATGCAGCTGTAGACAACAGGCAAGCAGAGCATCAAGTCTCTATGGTAGAGATTTAAGGTATGCTACAAAACCACCCTATTACTATTTTGATTGATCCAGGTTCTAGCCTAAGTTATATATCGCCAGATATTGTAGAAAGTTTTAATTTGAAAATAGAAAAATTCAATAAATCTTGGTTAGTTAGACTAGCAATGGGGACAAAAAGAAAAGTATCTGATTTTATTGAAAGTTGTGTTTTATCTATGAATCAGTTAAAGACACAAACCAAGTTGAATGTTTTACCTTTAGGATCCTATGACATCTTAATTGGAATGGACTGGTTAGAAGCCCATCATGTCATTCTGAATTGTTATGAGAAACGTTTTACTTGTTTAAATGATGAAGGAGAAACAGTAGAAGTGAAGGGTATTCCTAGAAGGACATCACTTAGACAGATTTCATCTATGCAAGTGAAAAGAGCAGTTAGAAAAGGATGCCAGATGTTTTCTGTGAATGTAGTAAATGAGGAATTAATTGCTAAAGAGGACAAACTAAACTAGAAGATATACCTATCCTAAAAGAATTCCAAGATGTTTTTCCTGAAGAGATCCTAGGATTACCCCCTAAGAGAGATCTAGATTTTACCATTGAATTAATACAGGGTGTGGTACTGAATTCTAAAGCTCCATATAGGATGAATATACTGGAATTAAATGAGTTGAAATCACAGTTGAAGGAACTGATTGATAAAAACTATATAAGACCCAGCGTGTCTCCGTGGGGAGCACCTGTTATTTTTGTTAAGAAGAAGGATGGCACTTTAAAACTTTGCATAGATTATCGTCAATTGAATAAGATGACAATCAAAAATCGATATCCATTGCCCCGCATTGACGATCTATTTGATTAGCTGTGTGGGGAAACAATATTTTCAAAGATTGATTTAAGTTCAGGATATCATCAAGTTTGTGTGAAGGATGAGGATATTTTTAAAACAGCCTTTAGAAATTGATATGGACATTATGAGTTCGTAGTCATGCCATTTGGATTGACTAATGCCCCAGTAGTATTTATGTGTTTAATGAACAATATTTTGCACAAATACTTGGATTAGTTCACTATTGTGTTCATAGATGACATTCTAGTATATTCTAAAAGTAAGGAATAACATGACAAACATCTGCGTATTATTTTACAAGTTCTGAGAGATCATCAATTATATGCTAAGTTTAGTAAGTGTGACTTTCACAAGGATAAGATTCAGTATTTAGGACACATAATCTCTAAAGAGGGAATCTCGGTCGACCTTGATAAGATAAAATCCATTAATGAATGGACGATTCCTAAAGATGTGTCGGATGTACGATCATTTATGGGGATTACTGGATATTATAGAAAATTCATAGAAGGTTTTTCAAAGATTGCAAACCCCATAACCTCCTTGCAGAAGAAAGGGAAGAAGTTTGTATGGGAACAGAAATGTTCATACAGTTTTAAGAAGTTAAATGAATTACTAACTAAAATGCCTATTCTGAGGATTGCAGATCCTAATAAGGATTTAATAGTATGCACCGATGCATGTAATAACGGACGCGGTGGAGTCCTAACAAAAGAGGGACATGCTGTTGCATACGAGTCTAGAAAGCTGAAAATACATGAGAAAAATTACTCTACTAATGATTTAGAGTTATTAGCAGTAATTCACGCCTTAAAAATGTGGCGTCACCATCTTATTGGCAAAAAATTTACCTTGTTGACAAATAACATGGGGCTGAAGTATTTATTAGATCAAACAAATTTGAATGCTAGACAAGCTAGATGGTTAAATTTTCTAAGTGAATATGAATTTAAAATTCAGCACATTAAAGGGAAAGAGAACAAGGTTGTTGATGCATTAAGTCGTAAAGCAAAGTTGAATTTTATTTCATCCATCAGTACATACTCAACATATTTATAAAATCAGATCTTTAAAGGGATCGAAACTGATGAAGAATACAAAAAATTACATGAAAATACAGCGGAAAGCATTTCTAAAAATTCTATGGCAGATTATAGTTTAAAAGAAAGTGGATTGCTGTTGTACAAAAACAGATTGTATGTACCCAACATACCAAAAGTAAAAATTCTGATTTTAGATGAGATGCACAAAAGTCATTATTCTGGTCATCGAGGTTATCAGAAAACCATCAATAGGTTACGAAAATAATATTATTGTCCCAGAATGAAGGATGAAGTAGCATAATATATCGCTAAGTGCCTTGACTGTCAAAAAGTAAAAGTTGAACATCAGCACCCGGCTGGACTGTTACAGCCATTACCTATACCTAGTTGGAAATGGGAGATCATTAGCATAGATTTTATTACCAGATTACCCAAAAATTAGAAACAAAATGACTCCATCATGGTGGTAGTGGATAAACTCAGTAAGGCAACACATTTTATACCTATAAAGATTATTCATAAGGCTCCAGATATTACACAAATCTTCACGAAACTGATTTTTCAATTGCATGGAATACCAAAAGTGATAATTTCAGACCGTGATTCTAATTTTAATGCAAACTTTTGGAGATCTTTGTTTAAAGAGTTGAATACAACCTTAAAATTCAGCACAGTATTTTATCCACAAATAGATGGACAGACAGAAAGAGTGAATCGGGTATTGGAAGACATGCTAAGGATGTGTGTTAAGGACTAGCCTAGTAAGTGGGATGACTACTTGCATTTAGCAGAATTTGCATATAACAACCATTATCATGCATCAACCAGGCTTAGCCCTTTTGAAATTATTTATGGTAGGAAATGTGATACACCAGTTTCTTGGAATGACCCAGTAAATAGAGTTATTTTAGGACCTGAATTGTTGTAGAAATTAGAACTAATTGTGAAATAGGTACAAAGAAATCTTAAAGCTGCCCAAGATAGGCAAAAGAGTCAAGCAAACCTTAGAATGAATTATAAAGAGTTCCAGGTTGGTGAACATGTTTTTCTTAAGGTAAGACGGAAAAAGAGTTCATTGAAATTGGGAAGCTGTGCAAGTTGGCACCTAGGTATTGTGGTCCTTTCAAAATTTTGTCAAGGGTTGGACCCGTGGCATACCAACTAGCTTTGCCACCAAATCTAAAGATACATAATGTTTTTCATATTTCATTTTTAAAGAAATATGTACACGATGCTACTCATGTTGTAAATTGGAATGATGTACAGGTGGGACAAGACGGTGATTTTCAGGTGGAACCAGATTGTATCCTCGAAAGGAGGGAAAATCTAATCTGGAATCGCACCATTGAGAAGGTAAAGGTGCAATGGAAGCACCTTAGCCCAGAAGAGGAAACGAGGAATTGGAGAGTAGTATGCGGGAAACATACCCAACTCTGTTTCAGGAACACTTAGAGAGTGATTAAACAATATCGAGGACAATGTTGATACTTAAGGGGGGGTGTATGAAACCTGCACAAATTTTGAAGACTAACTATCTTATTTGCAAAATACATTATGTTAAATTTTAATAACAATTTTTTGTAATTATGACCAAATCTGGTCCATGATGATTGTAATGACTTATTATTATTATTTAATAAATTAAACAGGAGACAAACACCCAAGGGAATTGTTAAATGTGTGTTCACTGACCCACTAGGAGGAATGGAAGCTGTTAGAAGGCATGGGATAGATGGCAACATTTGCACTCCAACACTAACTGTTGGTTATGGGACAACTACCCCTAAATTTGTGGCATTATCCCCCAAGTGGGTGGAAGAGAGCTGTTAGCTCATTAATGACCAGGTTAACCACTAAAAGGCCTAGGCATCCTAGATAAGGCAATTCGAATTGAGTAGCCAGCTCTACAATATTTTCTGCATAAATATTTTCTCAAGCGTATCAGATGATCACTAAGAGATTCAAATAGGAAGGCTAAATGGGAGTGCATTGTGAGTCTGTTAGTTATTCTGAGAAGGAAACCAGAAGTGCTAGTGCAGGTCTCTTTGACTGTTGAGTCTTTATGACTGGATGATCTATATTTTTACTGCAAGTTGATGAACTAAGGATTCTACAGACTCTTCTTCTTCCTGGTGGTTCAGTGAACAGTTAAACATGTTGCAGATCTCCACCATGGATGCGCAGCAGGAAAAGATCGACGGTCCTGGAGGATTTTCGCATCGGGAAGATGTGGGACAGTTAGAAGATATAGGTGGTTGCAACAAAGTATACCACCTAATAGGTGTCAGCACGAGGACTCGTCACAAGGAGGATGAACAGTAATGAAAACTAGTTTAGAGAGATGCGAAACCACTTTGTTGGTATATGGTGCTAATAAATGGATGGTGGAGATCAGAGCATAAAGGATGATCCAATGGTGGATGGAGAAAGGTTGTCAAATCAATAAAAGGGGATTAGATTTGATGGCCAAGATCATTGCATAAGAGATCGACGAATAGGAAGGATGGACAGCTGGAAAATAAGACTGCAGTTTAAAAGGAAAAAGGTTATATATATATAAGAGTCGGCATGTGAAGTTGACATTTGTTCCTTGGACCTATCGGACTCGGAAGCTTTTGGACATGTGGAAAACGAAGAAGATGATAGGAGGTCATTCTCGGAGGCTTCTAGCGATAGGTAGGCCCTTTCAACTATTACCACCAGTGATAATAAACGTATTTGTTGCAAATATGGAAGAAGATTCAAGTTCAAGCACCATTACAGTTAAGAATGCTCTCGAAGATAGGGATTTCAACATTTTTGACACAAACATTAGACTTCCTGTCGCCGAAATTAGGAGAAGATTGAAGAATCTACTTACAGAGTGCCTAGATGTGCATAGGGTATTCTAGTCATCTTTTATCCTATTTTTCCCAAACCAAATTATGCCCTTTCCCGAATTCACATCCTGGTGTGCATCCATATACTCCGAACCTCAACGATTTATTATGAATGCCGAAAAAACCAGAATCGTCTGCTCCATAAATACCTCTGTTGTAAATACTTCTTTTGAAATCCCCGCATCCCAAACTACTGAGTCTGAATTTTTTTTTTCCGAAGAGTCTATTGTTGCCTTATACCATCAAATTTCTCCTAAAAGTCGGAAAGCTTTTCCGAGTACATGTCTTAAACCTGATTTGGAAATCGAAGATACCCCATACCCTCTCGATGTTAATTTATTCAATGACAACACTTAGTTGGTCCTTTCATTGATGGCCCAATTTTTAGGTCATGAATCGGATATGTTAGTAATAGAGTTACAATTGAGACTATTATTCAGAATAAGTGTCGGTGTGCCCGGAGTTGAGTATGAATCAGTGCCGAGTCTTAAGTTTGAAGGATTTGTGGCGGAAAATATTCACTCTCAGTTAGCTGATTTTCCCAGCACGAGATGTTTTTGGTTTCAAGCACAATTGATGAAAATGGTCATGTTTAGTAGTCGAGAAGAGTTACATTTTACACCAGAGGTTTATACAGGCACTTTAGAAGATAACACGTTCAATTATATGAATTTTATTTTATCTGAGTTGTAAAAAATGATTTTTGGAGAAGAATTGCCAAGAGTTTTGCCCGAAATGAAGTCCATGATGCAGTTGAAAAAGGAGGTAGCAGTAGGAGACTGGTTTTTATTAAAGGATTCTAAAGTGATTAGGTTGTACGGTTTCGTACATGAACCTTACATACTACCTTCCTTTTTAACTTTGAGGTTTTTCACTTTGGATTTTGTTAGATAGAAGTTAAGTTTAGAAGATGAACACTTTTTGAAGTTAAAAAAGGGAGTTGATTTGAAGTATCCCTGGACAATAGGCCCATTTATTGTGATAAGGAAGGATGCCCTTTCAGATGTAAAGAGATTGTTGGAGGTTATGGAATTCAAGAAAGATATAGCAATGGAATATGATCCTTTGCATATTATTTCTGAATGGAGGAAGATGAGTAACATTAAAGCTTTTGAACTAAAAGAAATAAAAGGGTCACTAAAGGGAAGAAATTTGTTGTAATATGAACAAGAAGAAGAAACAATGTCAAACTTACAGGTGGAGGATCTCACCTTGATAGAATCAACAATAGAGGTTGATATTACACCGAAAGTTGCAGAAATTGGGGAAAAGAGGAGTCTGCAGGAAATAATAGATGAACATGATGAAGAAAGAGAAGGAGAAAAGAGGCTTAAGGATGAGACTCAAGAATTGGTTGGCACACAACAAGAATTGGTAGTTTTTACAAATGATCATGAGATGGGTGAAAAAGGAGAGATGTAAATCCCAGAAGTATAGGTGCAAGAGTATAATTTTCGGGAAGCTAAAGATAGTGGAGACACAAGTAGATTTCCATCTAGGGTTGAAATGTTTAAACAGTATGGACTGAACAAAAAAACTTCCGCTCCATTTGTTTATAGTTTGTTGCCAAAAGTTAGGGACTTATCAAAGTCAGAGGTTACTTTAGTAACCAGCGGGAACATCAAAGAGAACACTTTGAATCTGGCAATAGAAACTCTAGATAAATTGACTGAGATGAAAGTCAATTTAAAAAAGATAATCGTGCCAGATAAAATTCAACTGCACAAACAGATAGGGGAAGTAATATATGAAGATTTTGTACAAGCTATTTTGAGAGTTGACCAATTGGAAAGTGTTATTAGAAAAATGGACAATCAATTGAAACAAGAAAGGATGGAGAATAAAGCCCACCAACAACAGGCCAAGAAGTTACAATTTGACTTAGACTCAAGTGATGGTGGAGGTAAGGAAAGCAAAAAGTTGTTGATAGAAAAAGATAATTTGATTCATGCGCGGCATAAAAAGATGAAGATTTCAAACACTCAATTGATTCAAGCTCTAGAAAAAACTAAGCTAGAGCAAGAAAAAGAGGCTTTGTCTAAAGAAGTTAATGATAGCAAAGCTGAATTATTGAAATTTGCCGAAAAAAAAGTTATTTGGGAAAAAGGAAAGATAAGCTTGAGAAATCAGATTGAAGAGTTGAAAAATAATTTGTCTAATTTGAGCAGGCAAGAAACTGGTGCAGGCCCAAGTGGAGAGGGGAATGATGCTGATATCCTTTTACAGTCTATGTCCCAGATTAGTTTAAAGGATGTTGAAATAAAAGAATTAAGAGAAGAAGCTTAGAGACTGAAAGAAGAAAGAGAGAAAAAGGATGAAGAAACAAAATCCTTACAGGACAAGTATAAGGAATTGATTGAAACAAATAAAAAATTGGCACCCCAAGTGTCAGGGAAAGCAGCTATGTAAGGCTGCAAGCACATGGTATGGGACTTGATTATTAAATAAGCTGAAAGTCTTAGGCCATATTTAGATTTCATAAGAGTGAAAGAAAAAGTGATCAAATATGCTTTGACAAGTTGTACTGCGATCAGAGAAAAGCTAAATAGAAATCCCAAGGAAACCGCACAGAATGCAATTACCTTTCTGAATAGTTTGACATTTGAAGATATGCGTACCCTGGATATTAAAGATAGAATTGCAATCATTACATGGGAACAAAGAAGTTTGGGGAATCATGCACACGTCGAGAATGTTGAGGCTAAAGCTGGAACAATGAAGAGACAGGTCGCGGGGTTCAAAAAGCAATTTGAGAAGTAGATCAAAGAGGTTTTACCCTCTTTCTGGGATGAGAATCAGCAGTTGATTCCCCCGAATGAATATAAGAAATTATTGTTTGATATAAGAATGGATCATTTGAAATTTCAGCATTTAAATTCATTACTTATAGGGAAGATTTTGATGGAAAATATTACATAATACTTTGAGATTCTAAATAGGTTGGTCGCAATTGAGGAAAGACTCCCACAGATTTCTTATGCAGATCATGTTGAAATGGGAGTCATGGTTAAAGAAATTACCAATTACGATCATCCAACTACCAATCAGTGGGCCAACATGGAAAAATACGGGAAAATGAAGTATATAGTTTGTTCCTAAAAGTAGCTGTTGGATCCTACGTCAAGTGAAGAGTTCGAAGCTAGTGGGTGCAGTCAGTTAGTGAGAGCAGCCAGCTGGAGGATCGGCTACCAAACTCTTTTGTCTTTTTTTATGAGTCAAGTGTCATTTAGTAAAAAGTACCAGTAAATTTAAAAAGCATTTAAGCCTGTTTCTCCCATTTTTGTCTTGTAATGGTGGTGGCAAAAATGCCTGGTTATGTGTCACTCAAAATTATAACTGTTTTCTAGTCTGAATGGGTTGAGCATGAAGCTCTGGACATCGATAAATTCCATGTGATTGAATGAAGAAGGGTTGAAAACTTTTGGAGAATAGCATATTGCTCTGTGTTGTGCATTTTGAACTATGTTA
Source organism: Larix kaempferi (assembly GCA_027924585.1). Lineage (NCBI taxonomy): Eukaryota > Viridiplantae > Streptophyta > Pinopsida > Pinales > Pinaceae > Larix > Larix kaempferi. Next base: position 1,356,022 of record BSBM01000559.1, read on the forward strand.
ATAAAGTTGACAGAGCCGAGTGGGCATTTTTTAGGGATTCATGTGTGATTGGTCTTGTAGTTTGTTTATTCTCTTTTCCCATGTGATTTGTGTTTCTTTTCATTGTTAATCCATTATGTAATTCTTTTTCATGCCTGGTTTAGTGTAGCATTTGAATAGAATTCATAGTCTTTATGCTCTGTTCTTATCATACCAAGTATTCCACAATTTTTTTTCTGCTAAAATCAATATAGAATTCATGTTTCCATGCTTTATATTGGTGGACTGTTTCATTTTTCTTCTAAATCACCCAACCAAAAACTATTTGACTGTAAGATGGTGGCTACCTTGCCTTTGTGTGAATGTATTTGCAAATCATTTGTCAATGATATTCATGTATTGTTTAATTTGACTCCATCACCCAATAGAGATCCACACTGCTTTCATCCAAGAACTTTAAAAAGCCAAGCATCTCACAAGAAATATGACCTTCTAAACGAACTATGTATGAACATTTTGAGCATTAAGGATCTATGTTTCCTTTCAATATTTTCAGTCTTTTCTCAAGAGAGAGCCCTCTCTGACTGTGCTGGGTCAATAGCACAAGTCTAAAGTGGTTAGTGGTTACCCTGATTCTGCCTCTCCACAACCTTGGGGTACATTTCG